>CM062296.1:628503437-629803755 GCA_031216915.1 Pictodentalium vernedei | reverse complement strand
TCATTCTCACCCAACAATACAAAAGTCCAAACAATGGCTGTAAAGGTCATATGAATGTGTCTACAGGACTTTGACAATATGGACCTTCCAGCATTTTTTTGGACCGAAATGGAAGGGGTGGGAAGGGAAAATGTCCAGACCTGATTAACTTCCCCCTGACCCATTCAAAAGCCATAGCATTTTATTTGAAAAAAAATAAATAGGTTTTATTTACATTTATTTACATTCTCACCAAACAATACAAAAGTCCAAACAATGGTTGTAAAGGTCATATGAATGTGTCTACAGGACTTTTGACAATATGGTGGGGGGGGGGGGGGGGGGGGGGGGGGGGGGGGGGGGGGGGAGATATCCAGGCCTGAAAGCAAGTGATTGGTGATTTTTCATGATTTCTGGGAGAGTGTTAATCCCCAATTAATGTGAAGACCTTCTTCATGATGCCTACTTTATTAATACACCACAAGTCAAAACAGAGTCATTTTATTACTTGGAAATTTAAAACAAGAGGCTCAAGTGAGCCTAAAACGCTCACCTGGCTCAAATAACAGATGAGTGTATCAGCATGTGATCTGCAGCAAGAGCAATGTTTTTTTGCTATGAGACAAGCAAAGGCAACTTTTTGGGCCATTCATTTCTGCTGGTCCTAGGAAAGCTTCCTAGCAAACTCTGTTCTGTGAAGTATTAAAAAACAACAACCAAAAGAAATTTTTGTTTTGTTTGAAACTACTGTGTTCTCTGTAGCGCCCCCACCCCCAGCCCCCCCCTCCCCCCCCCCCCCCCCCCAAAAAAAAAAAAAATGAAAAAAAAGACAAAAACAAAAAAACAAGAAAAAACAACGAATCGATTTGAAAAAAACTTGAATTCGACACCCCTAGAGATGTTACATACCAAATATGAAAGGATTCTCACTGGTGGATCTGAAAAAGAAGAATTTTCAAGAAATTTTCTCATATTGCTCTAAGTTAACTTTGGGCTTCAATAAAAAGCCCAAATATTGAGCCAGGGATCTGATTTGAACAACCTTCAATCTAACCCTCCCAGAGGTGTTGTATACCAAATATCAAAACAATCTGACCCCTGGATCTGGAGATGATTTTAAATGATAATTCCCCATATTGCACTAAGTAAATATTTGGGCTCTCTTGGGGAACCCAAATATAAACCCAGGAACTTGCTTTGAACAAATTTGAACCTTACACCTCTAGAGATGTCACATACTAAATATGAAAGGATTCTCACTAGGCGGTCTGATTTTTAAAGGCGGTCTGATTTTTAAAGAAATTTTCGCATATTGCACGAATTTAAAATTTGTGCTCCAATAAAGAGCCAAATATTCATCCAGGAATCCCATTTGAACAAACTTGAATCTAACCCCCCTAGAGATGCTGCATACCCAATATCAAAAGAATCCGACTCGTGGATTTGAAGAAGAAGATTTTTAAAGATTATTACCCATGTTGCACAAAGTTAATATTCAGGCTTCCACCGGAAGCCCAAATAATAACCCAGGGACTCGATTTGAACAAAATCTAATCTTACACCTCTAGAGATGGCACGTACCAAATATGAAAGGATTCTCAATAGCAGGTCTGAAAAAGAAGATTTTTTAATAATTTTCTCATATTGCACGAAGTTAAAATTTGGGGCTCCAATAAAGAGCCCAAAAATTCATCCAGGATCCCATTTGAACACACTTGAATCTAACCCCCTAAAGATGCTGCATACCAAATATCAAAAGAATCTGACTGGAGGATCTGAAGAAGATTTTTAAAGATATCCCCCTATTCCACCAAGTTAATAATTAGGCTCCCATAGGAAGCCCAAATATTAACTCAGGGAGTCGAATTGAACACATTCAAATCTTACACCTCTAGAGATGTCCATACCAAATATGATAGGATTCTCACTAGTGGGTCTGAAAAAGAAGATTTTTTAAGACATGTTCTCATATTGCACCAAGTTAAAATTTGAGCTCAAATAAAGAGCTCAAATATTCATCCAGGGATCCATTTGAACAAACTTGAATCTACCCCCCCCCCCCCACCCCCTAGAGATACTGCATACCAAAATAACAAAATAATCTGACTGGTAGATCTGAAGAAGAAGATTTTTAAAGACTATTCCTCAAATTGCACCAAGTTAATATTCTGGCTTCCGTAGAAAGCCCCAAATATTAACCCAGGGACTCAATTTGAACACACTTCAATCTGACCCCTGAGAGATGCTGTACACCCAAGTATCAAAAGAATCTGACTGTATGATCTGAAGAAGAAGATTTTTAAAGCTTATTCCCCATAGCGCCCTAAGTTATTTATTTGGGCTCCTCTGTTGAGCCCAAAATATGAAACCGAGGGATCGATTTGAACACACTTGTATTTGACCATCCTATGGATGCTGTAAACCAAATATCAAAAGATTCTGATCAGCGGTTCTGAAGAAAATTTTTTTTCTCAGTTTTTGCAAATATGCTGACACAGCATTTTTTCAAATGCCCCCCCTACAGAACATCCTAACACAACCGATGGCCTTTTTTTAAAATACATTCTACTGGTCAAAAGGATGCTTCATACCAAATAACAGTTCTCTGTTCCGTGTAGTTTGGAAAATATGGGCATTTGAATTTTTTCTATTTTTAGCCCCTGGGGTACTGCGGGGGAACAAAAAAAAAGAAAAAAAGGGCATCAATCAAGTACTTTGGACCCACCCACTTACGCTACATGCCTAATTTGGTTCAAAGCAGCCCATCGGTTCTTGAAATAGAAATTTTGGGCGGATCCCAAAATGGATATGTGCCCACAGAGAGCCACATATTGACCTACCAACTTCTCTTGAAAAAACTTTAATCTTCAACACCAAATAGTGTTACATACCATATATCAAGGCAATCTCTCTGTTGGTTCTGAGAAGAAGATTGTTAAAGATTTTTAGGCTTTGGCATCATTACCCAGAGCCCGAAGAAGGCAGCTGCTCCCATTTCAACAAAATAGAAAGAGTATACCCCAGGGATGGTTTGTGCAATATATGTTGTTTGAATTTGGCTGAATCTTAGAACCTTCGTAACTTTTCTGACAGCTTGAGGAGGAAGATGAAATGTTCTAAAATTCATTCAAAATATTTCTTTCCCGAACTAATTCCATATTTTGTTATCTGTTCTTGAGTAATTTTATTCAAGAATTTAGCTGTTTAATACCAAATGTAATGAAATATTGTGAAATAATAGTAAAAGAAACAAAATTAGATTAGTACATTTAACAAGAGGCCCCAAGGGGCCTGAGGGCGCTCACCTGACATGGTAGCCTAAATATCAACCCAGAGAATTGATTTCAACAAGTTGCATCTGCTCCTCCTAAGAAAAGCTTATACCAAATATCCAAAGATTCCTGACCAGTGGATCTAAAAAAAAAAAGAAGATTTTTAAAGAATATTCCTCATATTGAACTAAGTTATAATTCGGGCTCCCACAGGGAGCCCATATATGAACCCAGGGACTTGGCTTTAACAAACTTGAATCTCACCCCCCTAAGAATGCTGCACACCAAATATCAAAACATTCCGACTGCTGGATCTGAAGAAGAAGATTTTTAAAGAAAATTCCTCATTTTGAACTAAGTTACAATTCAAGCACCCACAGTGAGTCCAAATATGGGACCTAGGGACATGGCTTGAACAACTTGAATCTCACCCCCTAAGGATGCTGCATACCAAATATCAAAACATTCCGACTGATGGATCTGAAGAAGATTTTTAAAGATAATTCCTCATTTTGAACTAAGTTATCATTCGGGCTCCCACAGTGAGTCCAAATATGGACCTAGGGACATGGCTTGAACAAACTAAATCTCACCCCCTAAGGATGCTGCATACCAAATATCAAAACATTCCGACTGCTGGATCTGGAGAAGATTTTTAAGAAAATTCCTCATTTTGAACTAAGTTATAATTCGGGCTACCACAGTGAGCCCAAATATGAACCCAGAGACTTGGCTTGAACAAACTTGAATCTCCCCCCCCCACAAGCATGGTGCATACCCAATATCAGAAGATTCTGCTGGCTGGATCTTGGAGAAGAAGATTTTCAAAGAAATTTGCCTGAAATGCATTAAGTTCAAATTTGGGCACCTATACTGAGCCCAAATATAAACCCAGGGGGCTGATTTGAACAAACTTGAATCAGATCCACCCACAATGTTGCATACCAAATATCAAATCATTCTGCCTGCTGGATCTGGAGAAGAAGATTTTTTTATAAATTTGCCTGAATGCATGAAGTTCGAATTTGGGCTTCTGTAGTAAGCCCAAATATGAATCCAGGGGCCGATTTGAACAAACTTGAATCTGATCCACCCCGCAATGTTGCAGCCAAATATGAAATGATTCTGCCTGCTGGATCTGGAGAAGAAAAATTTTGAAGAAATTTGCCTGAAATGCACTAAGTTCGAATTCGAGCTTCTATAGTGAGCCCAAATATGAATCTAGGAAGCCGATTTGAACAAACATGAATCAGATCCACCCCACCAATGTTGCATATCAAATATCAAAAGATTCTGCCTGCTGGATCTGGAGAAGAAGATTTTTTAAGAAATTTGCCTGAAATGCACTAAGTTCGAAATCGGGCTCCTATACTGAGCCCAAATATGAACCCAGGGGGCCGATTTGAAACAAACTTGAATCAGATCCACCCCACAATGTTGCATACCAAATATGAAAAGATTCTGCCTGCGGGATCTGGAGAAGAAGATTTTTGAAGAAATTTGCCCGAAATGCACTAAGTATCGAATTCGAGCTTTTATAGTGAGCCCAAATATGAATCTAGGGAGCCGATTTGAACAAACTTGAATCAGATCCACCCCACAATGTTGCATACCAATATCAAAAGATTCTGCCTGCTGGATCTGGAGAAGAAGATTTTTTAAGAAATTTGCCTGAAATGCACTAAGTTCAAAATCAGGCTCCTATACTGAGCCCAAATATAAACCAGGGGGCCGATTTGGAGAAGAAGATTTTTAATGTTTTTCCCATTGCCTACAGTGTTAAAAAGTGCTGACTCAGCACTTTTTCAAAGTCCTGGAAAAAAGTACCTTGTGATCAAACCGATAGGGATTTTTTTAAACCATTCTATTCTACTGGATAAAAGTAAGCCTTATAGAAAATAAGAATTCTCTGTGCCGTGTAGTTTTGGAGATATGGCAGTTTAAGGTTTTTCCTATTTTTAGCTCCCGAGGTTCCATGGGCAATGAGAAAATTTTTTTTTGCATCAATCAACTACTTATGACCCATTATCATCTCATATCAAAATGTTGGTTCAAATTGACCTCACGGTTCAGAAAATAGAATTTTAGGCGTGGCAAAATTTTTGCCCCTCCCATAACGAAGGCAAATAATGCCCGACAAACTTCTCTTGAACAAACTTGATTCTGAACCTCAAAAGGACTCTGTATACCACATATCAAGTCTCTGCTAATGGTGGTTCATTAGAAGAAGATTTTCAAAAAATTTGGCTATTTTTTCCCCACACCTCTGCTCAATATGAGCCGAAACCTAATTTGGATAAAAATCAAAATGCCCCTATATAACCACCATATACATGAAATTTAATTAATATGTGGCCAGTGGTTTTAGGAGAAAGAGGCTCAAACACCACCTTCACGCAGGATGACGGACGAAGAGTGATAAGAAAAGTTCACCCTGACTTTCAGTCAGGTGAGCTAAAAATTTAAGTTGGGGAGATATCCAGGGTGGGGGCGGGGGATATCCTAGGATTTAGCTGTTTAATACCAAATGCAATCAAATATTGTGAAATAAAAGTAAAAGAAACAAAATTAGATTATTACATTTAAAAATTTAGGTGGGGGAAAGATGTCCAGGGGGAGGGGAAAATATTTTGCTACACCAGGTTCCACTAGGGGAAAATTTGTGGGTCCGGTAGTTTAAAGAAAGTGAAACTCAGATGCCAAAGGCATGTGCATACAGAGGGGGGGGGGGGGTTCTCCCCCCAGGACAATTTTGATTTTTAGGTGATCTCTGGGGGCATTCTGGTCGCTAAAATGCTGAATAATTGAAGTGGAAAATATGTATTTTTTCCTCCTACAATTCTCTAAATTCCCATGGGAAACACAATACTACATCTGGTCGGAGGTTTCATAAAAATACAAACCCAAAACAACACAAAATCCACGAATCCTGACAGTGACTGCGACGCTTGACCGCAATTTTTTTTTATACAACCCGATACGTGCCAACGTAAATAATTGGAAATGCAGAGAGAACGAAATATTCGAAAAGAACCATGATGCGGACATGTGATGTCATGCACGTGCAATTACATCATTTATCGCATGAAACAAAAGCCAGTGATTTCAGACAAAACACGACAATTTGAGTCCGAAATTTTATATGCGACGTTTAGGATTTGAACTTTGTTTCCCCCTCTTGTCTGGGGGTTATAAAGTATCAGGTTGTCGCCAGTAATAATAGGCATAGTATACAACATAATTATGCCTATATTACATGGAAACAAAAAATAAGTGTCGTTACGATACAGTATTGTACTCGACATTTTAACCACCAGCTTTTCTGACTGATCATAGTATGATCGGCGGGGGGAATGGATCTGGTCGACAGACCCACAGCCGGTCTAGCGGAAACCCTGGCTACACCAAACCCTTTCCCAATGAAGCTAGAATGACCCCTGGTTCAGAAGAAAACCAATTGGTGCATTGAAAAAACAGCCATTCAAAACAGGTGGTTGCTGAAGGGACAGCACACCCAAGGCAGGTATTACTCTGTAGACCACATCTTCTAAGATGCAGACTTTTGGTGGTCTTGTTGATGGAAGTTACAGTACCTTGGCAGTAGTTTCTAGTGAAGTCTTGGCTGCCTATGTAAAAGTGAAATCTTATTATGAGAGAGCAAAAAACAGAATTCTCCAGGCCTTTATATTATATTCTCATTGTTTCCCTTGCCATAATCATTTGCAGGAGCATGGTGGCTCAGTAGTTACAGCTTGGACTTTGAACCGAAAGGTCCACGGTTCAATCTCTGTCGGGGTTACTGCATTGTATCCTTGGGCAAGGCATTTCCTCCCAATTACCGATGTGGGGGGCACGGTAGCACTGTGTACTAAGGTGTATTGCACATTCGTGGTGAACTTGTCTTCAACCAATGCCAACCCTGCTTGTGCAGAGTTAGTATGTTGGTGAGTCTGGCAGTTGCTTGCCATTGCTCTGTGGTTCTCTCTGGGTACTCCAGCTTCCCCCACCCCTAAAACTGTCTGAAATGATGTGACCTGGCTGTGGAAAGTGTCATTAAACTCAAATAAATAAATAAATAAATAAATAAATAAATAAATAAATAAATAAATAAATAAATAAATAAATAAGAATCATTCATAAAGATTGAATTTTAAACCCTGTTATGATAGATAAGATTTATTCAGCAAATACACCAGAATAAATAAAGGCAGACTGCTGCACACAGAATCAACAAAAACAGAATCATAAAACACACTAATTCATATGACATACATAAATCATATAACAGATAAGTTCCTCTTGTGAAGGAAGAGCGGGATCATGTTACAAATAACATCGCACAGCACTGGATTATCATTAGTCATTATTACTTTAAATTTGTCCATTGTATCCATTACAAGAAAGTCAATTTTTTCATCAGAAATTTGTGCGAAATAATTTTTCTCTCAATGGTGCATGAAGCGGACATTCCATTACGAAATGCCATTCCGATTCCACCTCCCCCATTCTACAAGCTTCGTTCTGTTTTCGATAGGACGAGGCGGTTGTAAATGCCTTCCACGTTCGATCCACAGTTTATTATTGCTGATGCGTAATCGCGTAAAATTGTTTCTAGCTTCAATGGAAGAAGTGTGAATGAGTTACGGTTCTATTTGACAATCTACTCTGTAGGGCTGCATGATATTTAAAACTGAATAGTGGTATCGGTATTAAAAAAAATACCGCAGTATACCGGTATATCGAAAACTGTTCAGATATATGAACACAAGTACCACAATTGAGACTCAAAGCATCACAGTCAGAACAAATTACATGTAGCACGCCTTGATGACGCGATTCCAAAAACCTTTACCCGACGCAGACGATATCAAAATTTATTATTTTAAAAATTAGTTTATCAGATTTTCTCCAAAGATTTCAACAAAACTATATCATGTGACCCCTCACTGGAACGAGCTCGTTCCAATGAGGGGTTACATGATATAGTTTTGTTGAAATTTTTTAAATTTATTTTTTCAATTCTGAATTTGTATATTACGAGGGCACAAGCAGACGATTCCTTGGATACAGCCTACAGGGATAATATTATTCATTTGGGGCTACAGTTTAAAAACTCAAGACATCTTGAAAATTAAATTGTGGATAAATAAATAATGACGATAAACCGATATTTTAGAAATTACACCGGTATTGGTTTGAATACCGGTATATATCGGTTTGTCGATATACCTTACAGCCCTACTACTTTGAATAGTCGATAAGTCCTAAGTTTGTTTTCTCCTATTCTCTTATTATCAATGTGTACATCTTCAATAAATAATGTAATATGGTCCGATTCAAGTTTGGACTTAAGAAGATTAATTTTACTTTAGGAAATTTCAGTTTCATTCAAACTGTTAAATCCAAGTCCTCTAAGTTTTTCACTTATCGAGTCAGGGAATTTACATTTCTTAGCTTCCACAAAAAGCATCATTTAGAATGGTACCTGGGGAAGTTATGTTTAATGCTAATTTACTAAAGATGATAAAAAGTACCTGTAAAATCATAACAAACCTGATCATGATGAAGATGCATTTTAAATCCACTAAAGTAACCCCAACGATGGTGATAATCGGTATCGTTTTCTTTGTCATTCTCTATGAGTTCTTCGTATTTTGCCATTGCTGAGTAACCAAATGAATTGTACTTCTCATCTGGTGTAACCAAAAGAACTGTAGGGCACTTCATCGTTGAACGTCTTGTTCCATTCCACTGCTTGTTAGTGGATATCTTGAGAGGATTTTCATTAAATTCACCTTTGGTTGAATATGCATAACCTGTGTAAGAAGTACCTATGTCAAAGGCTGCGACCATCAAGGCATCACCTATTTTTGACTTCATCATCACATTTCTCTTAGCTGAAATAATGAAAGTGTCAATGACACTGTAGCTTAACTTGTCTATGTGTTGTGTTTGATGAAAAGGATAATGTTCAATGTTTATGAATGGATTATGAAATAAGACAAGAATTGTGATAATTGGGAATATGTTCATTTCTGTTCCCTGTATGCTATGTTTTTAATAAAAAATAATATGAGGTCTACACTGTACTAAAGAGCTGAGGGGTGGGTTAATATGACCTCACAGTTAATGTATGTGGCCCTCACAGTCAACGTATGTCAATGAAAGTTACCAAGTTACAGTGAAATTATTCCAAAACGAGTCATCCTATCAAGTTACATTGAAATCCCTTCACAAATATGGCCTGTAGACTGTGCTAAAGGTTTTCGGGCTTCAGGCCTGTGTAGCCATGACGGTTGACCGATTGCAACTAAAAGGGGACGTCCTCATCTCGACATTATACCGAGTCATTCTACAAAGTTCCAATGAAATCCCTTCACAAATACAACCTGTAGTCAGTACTAAAGTTTTTAGGGTTTTGGGCTCGGGAAGCCATCATAGTTGAATGGTCGCGACCAAAAGGGGACGTTGTCATCTGGGCTTCATCTGGAGTGATCCTGCGGAGTTACAATGAAATTCCTTCATAAATATGACCTGTAGACTGTGCTTGTTTTCGAGCCCTTGAAGCCGTCACAGTTGACCAATCACGACCAAAAGGGGATGTCATCATCTAGGCATTATATGGAGTCAACCTAACAAGTTACAATGAAATTCTTCCATAAATACGACCTATAGACCATGCCAAAGGTTTTGGGGTTTTGGGCTCAGGCAGCAATCAAGGCTGAATGATCACGACCAAAAGGGGACATTCTCATCTAGACATTATTTGGAGTCATCCTACCAAGTTACAATGAAATCTCTTCATAAATATGACCTGTAGACTGTGCTAAAGGGCTTTGGGCCCCTGTCACCGTCACAGTTGCCCAATCACGTCCAAAAGAGGACGTTCTCATCGAGACAATATATGAAGTCAACCTACCAAGATACAATGAAATCCCTTCATAAATATGACCTGTAGACTGTGCTAAAGGTTTTCAGGCTTTGGGCTCGGGCAGCCATCATGGCTGAATGATCACAACCAAAAGGGGACATTCTCATCTCGGCATCATCTCAAGTGATCCTACGAAGTTACAAGAAATCTCTTCATAAATATGACCTGCAGACTGTGCTCAAGATTTTTTTTCAGCCGTTGGGCCCCTGAAGCCATCACAGTTGACCAATCACGACCAAAAGGGGATGTCATCATCTAGGCATTATATGGAGTCAACCAAACAAGTTACAATGAAATCCTTTCATAAATACGACCTATAGACTATGCTAAATGTTTTTTGGTTTTATGATCGGGCAGCCATCAAGGCTGAATGATCGCGACCAAAAGGGGTCGTTCTCATCTAGACATTATTTGGAGTCATCCTACCAAGTTACAATGAAATCCCTCATAAATATGACCTGTAGACAGTGCTAAATGTTTTCGGGCTTCGGGCCCATGTAGCCGTCACAGTTGCCCAATCGCGTCCAAAAGGGGACGTTCTCATCTCGACATTATACAAAGTCAACCTACCAAGTTACAATGAAATCCCTTCATAAATATGACTTGTAGACTGTGCTAAAGGTTTTCAGGGCTTTGGGCTCGGGCAGCCATCATGGTTAAATGATCGCAACCAAAAGGGGACATTATCATCTGGAGTTATCCTACGAAGTTACTATGAAATCCCTTCATAAATATGACCTGTCGACTGTGCTCAAGGTTTTGGGGTTTCAGGCCCCTGCAGCCATCACAGTTGAACAATCACGATGACCAAAAGGGGATGTCATCATCTAGGCATTATATTGATTAAACCTAACAAGTTACAATGAAATCCTTCCATAAATACAACCTATAGACTATGCTAAAGGTTTTTGGGGTTGGGCAGCCATCAAGGCTGAATGATCGCGGCCAAAAGGGGACGTTCTCATCTAGACCTTATTTGGAGTCATCCTACCAAGCTAGAATGTGCTAAAGGTTTTCAGGCTTTGGACCCCTGTAGCCGTCACAGTTGCCCAATCATGTCCATAAGGGGACATTCTCATCTAGACATTATTTGGAGTCATCCAACCAAGGTACAATGAAATCCTTTCATAAATATGACCTGTAGACTGTGCTAAAGGTTTTTGGGCTTTGGGCCCCTGTAGCCGTCACAGTTGCCCAATCATGTCCAAAAGGGGACGTTCTCATTTAGACATTATATGAAGTCAACTTACCAGGTTACAATGAAACCCCTTCATAAATATGACCTGTACACTGTGCTAAAGGTTTTTGGGCTTTGGGTCGTGCAGCCATCATGGTTGAATGATCGCAACCAAAAGGAAACATTCTCATCTGGGCATCATCTGGAGTGATCCTACGAAGTTATAATGAAACCCCTTCATAAATATGACCTGTAGACTGTGTTAAAGGTTTTCGGGCTTCAGGCCCCTGTAGCCATCACAGTTGCCCTATCATGTCCAAAGGGGATATTCTCATCTAGACATTATATGAAGTCAACCTACCAAGTTACAATGAAATCCCTTCATAAATATGACCTGTAGATTGTGCTAAAGTTTTTCGGGCTTCAGACTTAGGCAGCCATCATGGTTGAAGGATCACAACCAAAAGGGGACATTCTCATCTGGGCATCATCTGGAGTGATCCTACGAAGTTATAATGAAACCCCTTCATAAATATGACCTGTAGACTGTGCTCATGGTTTTGGGGCTTCAGGCACCTGTAGCTGTAACAGTAGACCAATCACGACCAAAAGGGATGTCATCATCTAGGCATTATATGGAGTAAACCTAACAAGTTATAATGAAATCCTTCCATAAATACGACCTATAGACTATGCTAAAGGTTTTTGGGCTCCGGTAGCCATCAGGGCTGAATGTACACGACCAAAAGGAGACGTTCCCATCTCGACATTATTTGGAGTCATCCTACCAAGTTACAATGTAATCCCTTCATAAATATGACCTGTAGACTGTGCTAAAGGTTTTTGGGCTTCGTGCCCCTGTAGCCATCACAGTTGCCCAATCACGTCCAAAAGGGGACGTTCTCATTTCGATTTTATATGAAGTCAACCTACCAGGTTACAATGAAATCCCTTAAAAAAAATGACCTGTAGACTGTGCTAAAGGTTTTTGGGTTTTGGGCTCGGGCAGCCATCATAGCTGAATGATCGCAACCACAAAGAGACATTCTCACCTGGGCATCATTGGGAGTGATCCTACAAAGTTACAATGAAGTCCCTTCATAAATATGACCTGTAGACTGTGCTCAAGGTTTTTGGACTTTGGGCCCCTCTAGCCGTCACAGTTGACCAATCATGACCAAAAGAGGAAGTCATCATCTAGGCATTATATGGAGTCAACCTAATAAGTTACAATGAAATTCTTCCATAAATACGACATATAGACTATGCTAAAGGTTTTTGGGCTCGGGCAGCCATCAAGGCTAAATGATCATGACCAAAAGGGGCCGTTCTGATCTAGACATCATTTGGAGTGATCCTACCAAATTACAATGAAATCCCTCCATAAATATGACCTGTAGACTGTGCTAAAGGTTTTTGGGTTTTGGGCTCGGGCACTTGTCATGGTTGACAGATCGCGACCAAATGGGGAAGTTCTCATCTAAACATCATACGGAGTCATCCTACCAAGTTACAATGAAATCCCTTCATATTAAATATGACTTGCAGACTGTGCTAAAAGTTTTTGGGTTTCAGGTTTGGGTGGCCATCACGGTTGACAGATCAGGACCGAAAGGGGACGTTCTCATCTAGGCATTATACAGAGGCATCCTACCAAGTTACAATGAAATCCCTTCATAAATACGACCTGTAGACTGTGCTAATGGTTTTCAGGTTTTGGGCTCGGGCAGCCAAACCAGTTGACCGATTGTGACCAAAAAGGGACGTTCTCATTAGACATGACCCCAAACCTGCATATGAAATTTTGTGATGATCAGACAAGAACTATGGGGTGTAGCCTGTGCTAAAAGAAAATGACTCACAGACTCACAGACTAATAGACTTCTGCACGCTTGATGGCAATAGCTTATCTTGACTTTGACAAGTTAAGCTAAAAATTATCAAGAGAGTGAATGAAAGTGTCAATGACACTGCAGCTCAACTTGTCCAAGAAGGGACTGAACTAAATAGAAAGAGCCAGTAATGCCAAGTCATTCACTCAAATTTTACACCAAAGCCATCACACCAAAGCTACATATGAAATCTGAAAAAAATCGGATGCAGCCTCTTGGGTGTACTAATGTAATTGCTGACAATTTATTTGTCAAATCTGGTGGCGGCCATGTTTTTCAATGAAATGCAGAAAGATTTGTTAACTCCCTTCTGCACATCATACCAAAGTTACACATAAAATTTGAAAAAGATCGGGTGAGTGATGTGGTCTGTAGGGTGTGCTAATCGGATTGTTGAAAATTTATATGCCAAATCCAAGATGGCTACTGGCGGTAAAGTTTTTCAACGAAATTCAGAAAAATTTCATAGCTCCCATCTGGACACCACACCAAAGCTACACATGAAATTCGAAAAGGATTGGGCGAGAGATGCAGCCCGTAGGGTGTGCTAATGCAATTATTGACAATTTATATGCCAAATCCAAGATGGCAGCTGGTGGCCATATTTTTCAACAAAATTCAGAAAATTCAATAGCTCCCATTTAGAATCACACCAAAGTTATATATGAATTTAGGAAAAGATCAGGTGAGAGATGCAGCCTGTTGGGGGTGCTAATGGAATTGTTGGACAATTTATATCCAAATCCAAGATGGCTGCTGGTGGCCATGTTTTTCAACAACACTCCCATCTAGACATCACTACAGAGCTACATATGAAGTTTGAAAAAGATTGGGTGAGAGACGCAGACTTTAGGGTGTGATAATGGAATTGTTGACAATTTATATTTAAATCAAAGATGGCCATCGGCGGCAATGTTTTTCAACAAAATTCGGAAAGATTTGATGCTGGTAGCTCCCATCTTGACATTGTCCCAAAGCCACACATGAAATATGGATCTGATTGGGTGGGATCTGCAGCCTGTCGGGTGTGCTAAATTGAAAATTAAGGTAACCTATTTATGGGTTACCCTAATTTTTTTAAGGTCACCCTTTTGAATTAAGGTAACCCATTTTTTTAGCAGAGCATTATCTTTGTACTGTTTCACACTGGCTAAATACACTCCTTAGATATTACACTGCTTTGCTTCCCTTTGAATTTCTGTCCATTTTTTGCTACATATAAGGCACTGTAAAGTGGCCAGCTTTCCATCCACGTCAACTTCATAGCTGAAATCACTCGCTTTTAGCCATTTTCTGAAAGTTTTTTCACTGACAGACTCAGTCATCTGATTTGCTTTGGTTTATTTATTTATCTATTTGTGTTTAAGGTCACATATTTCTGCACAATGGCTAATCATGACCACAACAGTTTTACGGGTGGAGGAAGCCGGAGTACCCGGCGAGAACCACCGAGCAATGGCGAGCAACTGTCAGCTCCACAGCATACTAACTCCACACAAGCAGGGTGTGCATTGGTTGAAGACATGTGCACCACTGAAGTGCAGTACACCTTAATACACAACGGCACCATGCCCCCACGTCGACAATGGGCGTGAAGTTTCTAGCCCAAGGACACAACACGGTTGCCGCAGGTGGGATTTGACCTTAGGACCTCTCGGCTTGCAGCCTGCACCTTTACCAGCTGAGCCACCATGCCCCTTCCTTTGGGTTTGTTAGACATGGTCTATTGACAATTTAAAAAAAGTCCAAGAATGAATCTACATTAAGCAATTCATCTCCATAGGATACATTGTCAATCCTTGAGCCCTCAGGCATGACTAAAATAGTCCAAGCATCATGCCTTTTCTTCAGTTGATCATAATGTAAAAAGTGGACCCCCCCCCCCCCCCCTCCTTGATACAACCTATGTGGATTAATCTTAGTTATCCACCTCTAGAGGGTACTTTTCTAATTCTTCAACTACATGGCCAATTCTGGTTCCCATAGGGAGCCCAAATATTAACCCAGGCACTCGATTTGAACAAAGTTAAATCTGAAATATCCCCCCCCCTCTCCCCCAACAAGATGTTTTATGCCAAATATGAAAGCATTCTGACTTGTGGATCTGAAGAAGTTTTTAAAAGAAATTTCCTCATCTTGCACTAAGTTAAAATTCGGGATTCCAAAGGAAACCCAAATATCAACCCAGGGACTCGATTTGAACAAACTTGAATCTGGTTCCCCTAGAGATGTTGTATACCATATGTGAATGAATTCTGACAGGGGGATCTGAATAAGATTTTTAAAGAAATTTCTTCATATTACACTAAGTTAAACTTGGGATCCAATGAAGAGCTCAAATATTAACTAACCCTGGCACACAATTTGAATAAAGTTGAATGTGTTGTATACCATATGTGAAAGGATTCTGACATGGGGATCTGAATAAGATTTTTAAAGAAATTTCTTCATATTACATTAAGTTAAACTTTGGGATCCAATGGAGAGCCCAAATATTAACCCTGGAACTCAATATGAATAAAGTTGAATGTGACCCCCCCCCCCTTGAGATGTTGCATGCCAAATATGAAAACATTCTGACAGGTGGATCTGAAGAAGATATTTACAGAAATTCCCTCATATTGCACTAAGCTAAAATTTGGGTAGCATAGGGAGCCCAAATATCAAGCCAGGCACTCGATGAATGTGATCCCCTGCCTAGAGATGTTGTATACCATATATGAAAGCATTCTGACTGGTGGATCTGAAGAAGAAGATTTTTAAAGAAATTTCCTCGTCTTGCACGAAGTTAAAATTTGGGCTACCATAGCGAACCCAAATATTAACCTACGGACCTGATTTGAACAAATTTGAATCTTACCCCCTTAGAGATATTGTATACCAAATATGAAAGGATTCTGACTAGTGGATCTGAAGAAGATTTTTAAAAACTATCCCCATATTGCACTAAGTTAAAATTTGTGCTTCCATAGTAAGCCCAAATATTAATCTAGGGACTTGGATTGAACAATCTTGAATCTGACCCCCATAACAATGATGTATACCAAACATTAAAAGATTCTGACTGGTGGTTCTGAGGAAGTAGATTTTTAAAGAATATTCCCCATGTTGCCCTCAGTTAAAAATTTGGGCGGCTGTATTGAGCCCAAATATGAAACAATGGCTTTCATTTTAACAAACTTGTATTTTGGGCGGGGCCAAAAACCTTACCCCTCCCATTACAAATCCAAATATTGCTTCATGAACTTCGTTTGAACAAACTTGATTCTACACCTCAAAATGAAGCTCCACAACAAATATCAAGTCATTGTACACAGTGGTTCATGAGAAGAAGATTTTAAAAATATTTTGGAGCATTTTCCACCACCCCCTCCCTAGGGGCTGGGCATGTTGAGTTGAACAAAAATGCAATGCCCCTTCAAGACCATCACTCACACAAACTTTCACTTGAATTGGCGTTGTGATTTTGAAGAAGACCAAAACATGGTGTTGATGGACAACAGATAGGACGGTTGACGGATGGAGAGCAATTAGATAAGCTCAGCTTGACTTAGTCAAGGTGAGCTAAAAGGAGGTTGATTTAAGATCGCATCAGTGTACATGTGCTAACTTCAGTCAGCTGTTTTGCTGTTCAGTTTGTTTACAGACCTGAAATGCCAAGACGAGAAGATTTCCTCATGACTGATACTGTACCACTTGATAACTTGAAAATTCGAGGACTGCGACTGAGTGCAGCATGAAAAGTTTATTCTTTTAAGTTGTTAGTAATTATTCTTTTAAATAAATATATTTGCAACATGTTTTCTTCCAATAGCCCAAAATCATCATTTGCTCAGTTTTATTTTTATAACGTTATCAATTAGTTTAGCCCACTACTTGGGAAAAATCAATGTTATAATGCGAGGTCATATGGAGAACTAGAAGGTCAAGGTAAGTTGCAACAAAAATAAAACATTCAATAATGAATGCGCAGTCTCTACAGTTATTTATTATACAAGCTCTATCAAAAGTAAATATGTCACACATATGATCTCAAACATTTGCTGGGGATTTCCACACAAGTTGTACAACTGTATTTTCGCAAGTGGGTTTGCTGGGGATTTCCACACACATTGTACAACTATATTTTCACAAGTAATTAAATATTTAAATTAGCGCTGACGGGGCTCCATGTATTAACATGAGAAAAAGCTAACTGGCTTTCAAGTTTTGTCTTCAGTCGGATACGTCAGAAACACTGTTGAAAATTTGAGCGGATGGGAAATAGCTCGCCATAAAAAAATTAGGGCAACCTTTAGGCAAAAGAAACGATCATCCGCCCAATTTGTGCAGGCCTGTAAAGAAACTGTTGGACAATTTATATTCAAATTCCAAATGGCCACTGGCAGCCATGTTTTTTGAAAGAATTTGGAAAAATTCAATAGCTCCCATCTTGACATTGTCCCAAAGCCACGTATGAAATTTGCAACTGATTGGGTGAGAGCAGCAGTCTGAAGGGTGTGCTAAAGGAATTGTGGACAGACAAAGGAATGTACAGACGTACGTACGGACAGACAAATGGATGGTCAGATGGACGTACAGACAGACAACGGATTGCAACCCATGTTGACAAGTTGAGCTAAAAAAAACTAAATTCTTTGCACAATCAATTGCTTCGATTCAATAGTATGTGGAGAATAGATTCTAGGAGATCCGAAGTACCTCTCTAGCTTATGCACTGGCTGCATTTGCTTATGCAATTTGAAAACAGTGCTGTTAACCCTTTATCTAACATGAAATGCAGATGACACATGAAAACAAAATTCTTGAATAACTGATTTTTTTTATTATTTGTCTCAAAAACATAGGATATGAACCCTTATTGGAACGAGCTCGACGAGCTCGTTCCAAAGAGGGGTCATAACCTATGTTTTTAAGAAAAAAATGAAAATATAATGAAAATTAACTGGCGTTTTTGAGAATAGTGCTGGTCGGTATTGGCCATTATGTTGGGTAAAGGGTTAAAAAAAAAAAGATTTTCAATAAAACCATATCATGTGACACCTCAATGCCACATGCCTGTTCCAATAATAGGTCACATGATAAGGTTTCATTGAAATTTTATATTTGGAAAACTGGAATTAAAATAACAAATTTTTATACTGTGTGTTTTGTAAACAGTTAAACCTTTGTTGGAAATGCACTGGAATTATACAGTGAAATCTGCCCTGTTATGTTGACTGCATATAATCCATAGCATAAACTCCTGCTAATTGAATAAAAATTGTGTAATCTATTGAAGAATTTCTCCATCAACCATTGAATTCCCTACATTTATAGACATCTTTGGCTTCAATACATCCAATATGACATTAATAAATTATATCTTGTTGGACAGATCTCAAATCTGTGCTCGTACCTGAAACTATGAAACATTCTAAGAGGCATAGGATAAATTTGGTAAAAATTAGATAATGTTTGTTAAAGTTATCGTGTTGACACAAACAAGAAAACAATCTTAAGAGAGAGTGTAAAAGGCATAATTCCTGAAATATAAATTCAGGCAGGACTGGTTTTTTAATTCAATTAAGACGTTTTTAAGTAGATCTGAACAGACCAAATTTCGTAAAAATTAGATAACATTTGTTCAAGTTATCTTGCTGACACTGCCCGCAAGTCAGAAATTCAAACAAGAAAACAATCTACATGGCATAACTCATGAAAAAAAATTTGGGCTGGACTGGTTTTTGAACTCATCTAAGATATTCTCAAGAAGAACCCAAGGACCAATTCTGGCAAAAATGGATGTTTGTTCAAGTTATCGTGCTAACACTAGACAAAAGTCAGAGATTCAAACAAGAAAACAATCTTAACACTTTGAACTCTAGTGGCATCTTCCATTCCAGTTCAATGGTTGCAATTCGAAGAGTCCATATTCATTATTTGGGGTTGATCAATCAAAATTTTAAACATGCAGCCTAGGGGCAGCACAATGAAATATTGATTGGTCTACCCCACACATTTACTGAACAGCCATCCTATTTAGAGATGTTATGACGTATCAAGTTCCTGGTCGGAAAAGCGGCTGCTCGGGTTCAAAGGGTTGAGAGGCAAAACTATTGAGAAAAGATTCAGACTAGACTGGATTTCGAGCTCATCTAGAACATCCCTTGGTAGAACTTAGATAACATGTGTTAAGTTGTCATGCGGCCACTGCGACATGGATAGATGGAGACAGATGGACAGTATGACAGACAGATGCCCACTGGCCTCAGAGCTATATTTCATCTAAATTTGGAGAATCTCTTTGGATTCTCATGAAAATGGTGTGAGAATCCATACCTGCTATAAGGATCCCAGGATCCCATCGGGCCACCATGGTTGAACCCTAGTTGTATACTGATAACATAAGCTCTCAGAAAACCAATAATTGCCAACCTAGTAAATCACAGAAATCCTCTGAATTCAGAAGATTATGGGGATGTGTGTATAACTAGTATTAGCAACTGCCACTGATGTAAAAGGAGGGTTCTGAAGGGCATTGGTATATGGTGTGATGGTTTAGACTAGGGCCACTGTAAAACTTACTACAGGTAGTAGCTTCTGTAAGAGTACTGAAATGGTTAACCAGATAATTGGTTTGAAATCAGTTAGCCACCTAACCGATTAGAAAAGCCATCAACTGATTATCCGAAATATCAATAGTGATCATCATTCCACGATTAAAATGCAGTAAATATGCCACTTCTCTGTTGTGATAGATTACACCTCGAAACTGAGTTGTATATATTGAGAAATAATCGACTTTGGCATTCAATACTTCGTTAATGATCAAATTTTCCATGAGTACTGAGCAATTGTAGAAACTATTCCAATTTCCAGTATGTATATAAACAAACATTGTTGAGTACTAGACAATGTTCATTTGTATACACACTACGGAACAGTTTGAGAATACTGCTCTACAATTCCTATAGTTTTGATCCAGTATTCGGTGAAACAATGGCCACGGATAACAGGATATTATCCGGTTATAGCACTCAGATTATTTATATTTTTTATTTATTGGTGTTTAAGGTCACATACTTATGCACAATGGCTAATTATGTCCGAAGCTGTCGGGTAGTCAGTTACAAAAATGAGCTGTTTCAGCCCTATTCTGTATTAATGTTTTTTATTTCAATTCAAAGGTCTTATTCTTTCATTTTTTCATCTGTTTCTTCTTCTCTAAAACCAATTCCCAATTGGAGCCCTCGCAACACAAATTTTTCCAATGGCATGGGCCCTGGACCTTTCCTAGAGAGGGCAGAAGAACCTCTAGAGACAGAGCTTCTATTTCATCTAAATTTGGGAGAATCCAATCATTTGGATTCCCACGAAAATGGCTATGGCTGTCCCAGGATCCCATGAGGTCACACTGGTTGAACCCCTGTTCTATACTGAGAACATGTTAACTCTTTACCAAACACAGCCTTTTAATTTTTAAAACATAAACTGAATTTGATATTTTAAAAAATAAACAATATTTATCAATAAAACCTTCCAAATATGGCTGTCACTGGAATCAGCTCAATCATTGGAGCTGGTTCCAATGTTAGCCAAATTTGTACAACTGTATTGACAAAGTGTCAGGATATCTCAGGTCATGTTAGCCTTGTATGGGTTATTTTGAAGCTGTTATGTTAGGTAAAGGCCTAAATTGACTCAATTCTTTTCACTCAATCCAAGCAGGTGTGTAGCGAGAATCTATGTGGATGTTTTGTTGAGCGAACCTTTATGCAAATCGATTCTTGGATTCTCGTCGAAATATAAGCCCCGAGAGGTTCAGTAATAAATTAATCCAACAGCCCTGTGAGGCTGTAGGATTAAATTGTTTATTGGAGTTTAATGACACTTTCAACAGCTTGGGTCACATCATGTTGGAGCAGTTTTATGGGTGGAGGAAGCTGGGATGTCCAGAGAGAACCACTTCACAACTGTCAGACTTCACAACTGTCAGACTTCACAACATACTAACTCTGCACAAGCATGCAGGCCTGGCATTCTGAAAAATGCAGGAGGGCAAAAAATCGCTCTCCTCAATCAGCTTAGGAGAGCAATTAGCTTTACACAGCATTTTAAGTATCCAGTTGAACGAACTCATTGAAACTGAAACCAACAGACTACATCAGTGATTTTATTAACTTTACTAAGGTAAAGCGAAATCTCTTAGACATCTAGATGTCTTACTCAACAACCGAACACACACTTGACAAGACCTGTGTGTGTACCCAGACCTGTTGTCCAAGAAAGTCATACGCCTACCACTACCACCTTCAACCCCCCAAGGGGGGTTGAAGGTGGTAGTAGTAGGCGCATGACTTTCTTGGACAACAGGTCTGCTTGAATCTACAGTCACATCCTGGTGCAAGTGCTTCAAGTGACAGGATAGTAGTAATGGTAGTATATTATAGTGTCAATATTCCTTGAATAATTACCCCTCAAACTGTGATGTCAGTTGTTGAACTTGAAACTGACAGAAAAAAAATATTGCTGTGACCCATTTTGCTTCAAATGATTGCAACTGTGTTTGGGTATGGTTGCAGCCATTACCTTTTACCACTAAACCACTTTCAAAATGAAATTTCGTGATGTTATGTGACTTCGAAGTTAAATTACATTTTTGCTTTACAACAAAAATTTAATGTGAGCATAATACATGTAATCTCAATCATCCCAGACCAAAATATTTAGGAGGGCAATTTTTCGCTCTCCTTAATTCTTTCAGGAGGGCAGTAAGGAGAGCTAAAAAATCGCTCTCCTGAAATTGCCAAGCCTGAGCATGGTTAGCAGTATCCCAAACTTGTCCCGATGATAGCCCATTATGTATATTCTTGTGTCTCCTTGTCCTGTGGACAGGATGGGGGAAGCAAAAAAAATACAATGTGATTAGTGAACAAGTGCACTGAACGAGGATAAGGAAACAAAAAAATATACAAGTTTGAACAAAGTTAGCAGTGGTTAAAGGTAAGTACACCATTAACCCCCCCATCTCCATTCCCTCCCCAACCCCTCCCCAGTGGAATTAAATTATCACTGATCCTCCTTACAATTTGTTAAGTTAAAATTTGGGCTACCATAGCGAACCCAAATATTAACCTACGGACCTGATTTGAACAAATTTGAATCTTACCCCCTTAGAGATATTGTATACCAAATATGAAAGGATTCTGACTAGTGGATCTGAAGAAGATTTTTAAAAACTATCCCCATATTGCACTAAGTTAAAATTTGTGCTTCCATAGTAAGCCCAAATATTAATCTAGGGACTTGGATTGAACAATCTTGAATCTGACCCCCATAACAATGATGTATACCAAACATTAAAAGATTCTGACTGGTGGTTCTGAGGAAGTAGATTTTTAAAGAATATTCCCCATGTTGCCCTCAGTTAAAAATTTGGGCGGCTGTATTGAGCCCAAATATGAAACAATGGCTTTCATTTTAACAAACTTGTATTTTGGGCGGGGCCAAAAACCTTACCCCTCCCATTACAAATCCAAATATTGCTTCATGAACTTCGTTTGAACAAACTTGATTCTACACCTCAAAATGAAGCTCCACAACAAATATCAAGTCATTGTACACAGTGGTTCATGAGAAGAAGATTTTAAAAATATTTTGGAGCATTTTCCACCACCCCCTCCCTAGGGGCTGGGCATGTTGAGTTGAACAAAAATGCAATGCCCCTTCAAGACCATCACTCACACAAACTTTCACTTGAATTGGCGTTGTGATTTTGAAGAAGACCAAAACATGGTGTTGATGGACAACAGATAGGACGGTTGACGGATGGAGAGCAATTAGATAAGCTCAGCTTGACTTAGTCAAGGTGAGCTAAAAGGAGGTTGATTTAAGATCGCATCAGTGTACATGTGCTAACTTCAGTCAGCTGTTTTGCTGTTCAGTTTGTTTACAGACCTGAAATGCCAAGACGAGAAGATTTCCTCATGACTGATACTGTACCACTTGATAACTTGAAAATTCGAGGACTGCGACTGAGTGCAGCATGAAAAGTTTATTCTTTTAAGTTGTTAGTAATTATTCTTTTAAATAAATATATTTGCAACATGTTTTCTTCCAATAGCCCAAAATCATCATTTGCTCAGTTTTATTTTTATAACGTTATCAATTAGTTTAGCCCACTACTTGGGAAAAATCAATGTTATAATGCGAGGTCATATGGAGAACTAGAAGGTCAAGGTAAGTTGCAACAAAAATAAAACATTCAATAATGAATGCGCAGTCTCTACAGTTATTTATTATACAAGCTCTATCAAAAGTAAATATGTCACACATATGATCTCAAACATTTGCTGGGGATTTCCACACAAGTTGTACAACTGTATTTTCGCAAGTGGGTTTGCTGGGGATTTCCACACACATTGTACAACTATATTTTCACAAGTAATTAAATATTTAAATTAGCGCTGACGGGGCTCCATGTATTAACATGAGAAAAAGCTAACTGGCTTTCAAGTTTTGTCTTCAGTCGGATACGTCAGAAACACTGTTGAAAATTTGAGCGGATGGGAAATAGCTCGCCATAAAAAAATTAGGGCAACCTTTAGGCAAAAGAAACGATCATCCGCCCAATTTGTGCAGGCCTGTAAAGAAACTGTTGGACAATTTATATTCAAATTCCAAATGGCCACTGGCAGCCATGTTTTTTGAAAGAATTTGGAAAAATTCAATAGCTCCCATCTTGACATTGTCCCAAAGCCACGTATGAAATTTGCAACTGATTGGGTGAGAGCAGCAGTCTGAAGGGTGTGCTAAAGGAATTGTGGACAGACAAAGGAATGTACAGACGTACGTACGGACAGACAAATGGATGGTCAGATGGACGTACAGACAGACAACGGATTGCAACCCATGTTGACAAGTTGAGCTAAAAAAAACTAAATTCTTTGCACAATCAATTGCTTCGATTCAATAGTATGTGGAGAATAGATTCTAGGAGATCCGAAGTACCTCTCTAGCTTATGCACTGGCTGCATTTGCTTATGCAATTTGAAAACAGTGCTGTTAACCCTTTATCTAACATGAAATGCAGATGACACATGAAAACAAAATTCTTGAATAACTGATTTTTTTTATTATTTGTCTCAAAAACATAGGATATGAACCCTTATTGGAACGAGCTCGACGAGCTCGTTCCAAAGAGGGGTCATAACCTATGTTTTTAAGAAAAAAATGAAAATATAATGAAAATTAACTGGCGTTTTTGAGAATAGTGCTGGTCGGTATTGGCCATTATGTTGGGTAAAGGGTTAAAAAAAAAAAGATTTTCAATAAAACCATATCATGTGACACCTCAATGCCACATGCCTGTTCCAATAATAGGTCACATGATAAGGTTTCATTGAAATTTTATATTTGGAAAACTGGAATTAAAATAACAAATTTTTATACTGTGTGTTTTGTAAACAGTTAAACCTTTGTTGGAAATGCACTGGAATTATACAGTGAAATCTGCCCTGTTATGTTGACTGCATATAATCCATAGCATAAACTCCTGCTAATTGAATAAAAATTGTGTAATCTATTGAAGAATTTCTCCATCAACCATTGAATTCCCTACATTTATAGACATCTTTGGCTTCAATACATCCAATATGACATTAATAAATTATATCTTGTTGGACAGATCTCAAATCTGTGCTCGTACCTGAAACTATGAAACATTCTAAGAGGCATAGGATAAATTTGGTAAAAATTAGATAATGTTTGTTAAAGTTATCGTGTTGACACAAACAAGAAAACAATCTTAAGAGAGAGTGTAAAAGGCATAATTCCTGAAATATAAATTCAGGCAGGACTGGTTTTTTAATTCAATTAAGACGTTTTTAAGTAGATCTGAACAGACCAAATTTCGTAAAAATTAGATAACATTTGTTCAAGTTATCTTGCTGACACTGCCCGCAAGTCAGAAATTCAAACAAGAAAACAATCTACATGGCATAACTCATGAAAAAAAATTTGGGCTGGACTGGTTTTTGAACTCATCTAAGATATTCTCAAGAAGAACCCAAGGACCAATTCTGGCAAAAATGGATGTTTGTTCAAGTTATCGTGCTAACACTAGACAAAAGTCAGAGATTCAAACAAGAAAACAATCTTAACACTTTGAACTCTAGTGGCATCTTCCATTCCAGTTCAATGGTTGCAATTCGAAGAGTCCATATTCATTATTTGGGGTTGATCAATCAAAATTTTAAACATGCAGCCTAGGGGCAGCACAATGAAATATTGATTGGTCTACCCCACACATTTACTGAACAGCCATCCTATTTAGAGATGTTATGACGTATCAAGTTCCTGGTCGGAAAAGCGGCTGCTCGGGTTCAAAGGGTTGAGAGGCAAAACTATTGAGAAAAGATTCAGACTAGACTGGATTTCGAGCTCATCTAGAACATCCCTTGGTAGAACTTAGATAACATGTGTTAAGTTGTCATGCGGCCACTGCGACATGGATAGATGGAGACAGATGGACAGTATGACAGACAGATGCCCACTGGCCTCAGAGCTATATTTCATCTAAATTTGGAGAATCTCTTTGGATTCTCATGAAAATGGTGTGAGAATCCATACCTGCTATAAGGATCCCAGGATCCCATCGGGCCACCATGGTTGAACCCTAGTTGTATACTGATAACATAAGCTCTCAGAAAACCAATAATTGCCAACCTAGTAAATCACAGAAATCCTCTGAATTCAGAAGATTATGGGGATGTGTGTATAACTAGTATTAGCAACTGCCACTGATGTAAAAGGAGGGTTCTGAAGGGCATTGGTATATGGTGTGATGGTTTAGACTAGGGCCACTGTAAAACTTACTACAGGTAGTAGCTTCTGTAAGAGTACTGAAATGGTTAACCAGATAATTGGTTTGAAATCAGTTAGCCACCTAACCGATTAGAAAAGCCATCAACTGATTATCCGAAATATCAATAGTGATCATCATTCCACGATTAAAATGCAGTAAATATGCCACTTCTCTGTTGTGATAGATTACACCTCGAAACTGAGTTGTATATATTGAGAAATAATCGACTTTGGCATTCAATACTTCGTTAATGATCAAATTTTCCATGAGTACTGAGCAATTGTAGAAACTATTCCAATTTCCAGTATGTATATAAACAAACATTGTTGAGTACTAGACAATGTTCATTTGTATACACACTACGGAACAGTTTGAGAATACTGCTCTACAATTCCTATAGTTTTGATCCAGTATTCGGTGAAACAATGGCCACGGATAACAGGATATTATCCGGTTATAGCACTCAGATTATTTATATTTTTTATTTATTGGTGTTTAAGGTCACATACTTATGCACAATGGCTAATTATGTCCGAAGCTGTCGGGTAGTCAGTTACAAAAATGAGCTGTTTCAGCCCTATTCTGTATTAATGTTTTTTATTTCAATTCAAAGGTCTTATTCTTTCATTTTTTCATCTGTTTCTTCTTCTCTAAAACCAATTCCCAATTGGAGCCCTCGCAACACAAATTTTTCCAATGGCATGGGCCCTGGACCTTTCCTAGAGAGGGCAGAAGAACCTCTAGAGACAGAGCTTCTATTTCATCTAAATTTGGGAGAATCCAATCATTTGGATTCCCACGAAAATGGCTATGGCTGTCCCAGGATCCCATGAGGTCACACTGGTTGAACCCCTGTTCTATACTGAGAACATGTTAACTCTTTACCAAACACAGCCTTTTAATTTTTAAAACATAAACTGAATTTGATATTTTAAAAAATAAACAATATTTATCAATAAAACCTTCCAAATATGGCTGTCACTGGAATCAGCTCAATCATTGGAGCTGGTTCCAATGTTAGCCAAATTTGTACAACTGTATTGACAAAGTGTCAGGATATCTCAGGTCATGTTAGCCTTGTATGGGTTATTTTGAAGCTGTTATGTTAGGTAAAGGCCTAAATTGACTCAATTCTTTTCACTCAATCCAAGCAGGTGTGTAGCGAGAATCTATGTGGATGTTTTGTTGAGCGAACCTTTATGCAAATCGATTCTTGGATTCTCGTCGAAATATAAGCCCCGAGAGGTTCAGTAATAAATTAATCCAACAGCCCTGTGAGGCTGTAGGATTAAATTGTTTATTGGAGTTTAATGACACTTTCAACAGCTTGGGTCACATCATGTTGGAGCAGTTTTATGGGTGGAGGAAGCTGGGATGTCCAGAGAGAACCACTTCACAACTGTCAGACTTCACAACTGTCAGACTTCACAACATACTAACTCTGCACAAGCATGCAGGCCTGGCATTCTGAAAAATGCAGGAGGGCAAAAAATCGCTCTCCTCAATCAGCTTAGGAGAGCAATTAGCTTTACACAGCATTTTAAGTATCCAGTTGAACGAACTCATTGAAACTGAAACCAACAGACTACATCAGTGATTTTATTAACTTTACTAAGGTAAAGCGAAATCTCTTAGACATCTAGATGTCTTACTCAACAACCGAACACACACTTGACAAGACCTGTGTGTGTACCCAGACCTGTTGTCCAAGAAAGTCATACGCCTACCACTACCACCTTCAACCCCCCAAGGGGGGTTGAAGGTGGTAGTAGTAGGCGCATGACTTTCTTGGACAACAGGTCTGCTTGAATCTACAGTCACATCCTGGTGCAAGTGCTTCAAGTGACAGGATAGTAGTAATGGTAGTATATTATAGTGTCAATATTCCTTGAATAATTACCCCTCAAACTGTGATGTCAGTTGTTGAACTTGAAACTGACAGAAAAAAAATATTGCTGTGACCCATTTTGCTTCAAATGATTGCAACTGTGTTTGGGTATGGTTGCAGCCATTACCTTTTACCACTAAACCACTTTCAAAATGAAATTTCGTGATGTTATGTGACTTCGAAGTTAAATTACATTTTTGCTTTACAACAAAAATTTAATGTGAGCATAATACATGTAATCTCAATCATCCCAGACCAAAATATTTAGGAGGGCAATTTTTCGCTCTCCTTAATTCTTTCAGGAGGGCAGTAAGGAGAGCTAAAAAATCGCTCTCCTGAAATTGCCAAGCCTGAGCATGGTTAGCAGTATCCCAAACTTGTCCCGATGATAGCCCATTATGTATATTCTTGTGTCTCCTTGTCCTGTGGACAGGATGGGGGAAGCAAAAAAAATACAATGTGATTAGTGAACAAGTGCACTGAACGAGGATAAGGAAACAAAAAAATATACAAGTTTGAACAAAGTTAGCAGTGGTTAAAGGTAAGTACACCATTAACCCCCCCATCTCCATTCCCTCCCCAACCCCTCCCCAGTGGAATTAAATTATCACTGATCCTCCTTACAATTTGTCATTTGTTGTGTTGTCTTACCATTGTTGAACAGCAGATATTCCTTTCAGCAAAATTTCAAAGCACACTGTGTTGAGAGAGTTGAGGTAAGGTTTTTTGGGCTGCCTTAACAGGTCTGGTAGAGTGCTGGAAATCCATATTTAGGCTTTGTTTTGAAGTGCGGGTACTGCTTTTCAAAGGCTTCATATTAATTCAATGGATATGCTTCATATTATCTTTGAAGTGAACGTATTTAGTCTGTATGAATTTGCCTTGTTACATTTCATAAAAAGTTTGATAACCAAAAATAGTTTAGCCCTTTATCAGTTAATTCCTAATTTGTACGGGTTTGTTTTTTGTGTATACTCACGTGATGACCTTCTAGGTTTAGGTGCAATTGGTGGTGGTTGTTTACTTTGTGCCATGTTTAATAAATTACAAGTATATTTTCTTCAAATCAGGATCAAGGCAAAATGTCTGGAAAGGAAAGAAAATTACATTATAAAAATTAACTGACTCACTGCTGTAAACTGCCATTCCTTCTCTGGTAAATGCAACTGACTGGCAAAAACAAACTAGACTGAAGCATGACCCTGCACAGTTCACAAAGACAGGAGGTTGAAGAGCAAACAGTGATTTGTTACTCATACATGTGCTGTGTCTGTAGGACACATATAATGCCCCCGCAAGTTCTACCATGTACTACAAAAAAACTGATCAAGTTCAATAACCTGTAATTTTGTGAAATATTGAAGCAAATCAAAATCATGACAATATGCACACCTCTCGCATAATTATGTACAAACATTCTGAAATAAAAAAGTCCTAGCTTGAAAATTGTGAGAGGAGTTAGCCGGACAAACAAGGTACCCCAGATGCAGATGGATGGATGGACAGTGAACAGACAACAGATGGACAGCGGATGAACAGGGATAAAACATTATGCCCCGACTATTCGTTGTGGGGATATAAAAAAGTGATTATATTTTCACCCTTTGGTCTTGGTTTCAGTTTTTTAAAGGAAACTTATTTGGTTGTTCAGTTAACTACAGTATGCTACTGTTCACATGGAAATAAGTCACATTTTGACAGAGACCTGCGCGACAAACATTTTGAAAATCACAGGAGAGAGACTAATGTCCTCCTGGGAAAAGGGTTAGGAGGATGACTGCATCCATAGTATAACAGGAACTATGATAGGGAACCCTTATAGGCTTTTCTTTAACATTGCGCAGACTGATGTCAAAATATACAAATTTGCAACATGAAATTTTGGTCTCTTTATGAGGGTTTAATGACACTTTCAAGAGCCATGGCCACCATCATGTTGGACACTTTCATGGGTGGAGGACCACTGAGAAGTGGCGAGAAACTGTCACTCTGCAACCCTAACAACAGCAGAAGGAAATTTCATCATCAACGTAAGGCATGTCTTAGTACAAGCACCAACATACCCCCAGGAAGGTAATTGGGAGAAGGCTATGCATGGTTAATTAATTTTTGGTTTGGTGTTATATAATTAATTTTTGGTTTGGTGTTAATTCACCTCATTTTGACTTTTTGCCCAAAATAATAATGCATTTTCTTTATTATTGGCTCTGCTAGTGAGTCACTTCCTTTATAGGGATAGCCAAATACACCAATTCATGTTTCTTCCTTATCCACTAAAATGCCAGATTAATGCCACTTGTTAGATAGCTGTAGCAATCGTCTGGCAATAATGAGTCATTAGTCTGGTGTTATTAACCTAGGGTAAAACGTTGACTAATGGTACATTTTGTTATCTGGGACAACACACACATGCAAGGAAGTTCATGTAGTATATAAGTGAAAAATGATAAAATATGCATTTTATGGAAACGGATATATTAGGCCATTTCCCCACAAGGATATAATTAAATTTAATTATAACCTCATTCCATGTTTTGTTCTGATGACCTGGAATAACGCTAAACTGAAAATTAACTAAGCATGGCCTAAAGTCTCTTCCCCAAATATACAACACAGTTACCGCTGGTCAAGATCAAACCCTTGACCCTTTAGTTTGAAGACCAATGCTCTAACCACAGAGCCACCAAACTGCCTGAAATTTTGATCTTTTGACATTAGAGTGCAGAGGATTAATATCATCCAATGGGAGCTGTTAATGTCATTTAACTTTGACAAACTCTATTAGAGCTGAAACAGTTAAGGGATTTTCTTGATCGATTAATCACATGGATTAATCTTTGTTGACTGATTAATCACTTGTCGAAACAGATATCTGAATAATTTCCATACCGTTGATGATTTACAGCATGAACCCTTTACCCATCGTAACAAACAAAATCAACTAGGCCTATATACAAAAATCTCCATTCCAATTTATTGTTTTCAATTTTTGTCACGTTAGTATGACGATTATACTATGACCCCTCATTGGAATGAGCTTACTTGCTCGGTTGACCACTAATAATAGAAAACACTGAATGTGTTTTTCAACTATTTATTTTGCTATAATGTTTGGAAGAACATGCCAGGAAGCGGGTGTGTTTTTCACGATGGCAAAGTTTTTGACAAATTTCATGTGCATGAGAAGTCAGATATTCTTTTGTCTACAGTATTTCGCTCCAATGCATATCAACCCATTCTAATAAATTGAATCAAACATCATCTTATATGTGTGGACTAACTATATTTTGCTTAAGGTTGTCAAGTAGCCTGGCGCAAACTCAAAAACAGTACATGGATAGCGGACAGATTTAGAATCACCCACCAAGTGTAAATTCCATTCAGATAATAGTTAGTTCAGTGAAAATGTGACCCCCCCCCCCCCCCCCCAAAAGAAAAAAAAAAAAAATTAGCAAGGCGGCCTCCTAACAAAATCAGAAGGGGTGTGATTACAGTTGATTGTTCAGTAATTAAAACCAATGGCAATAATCTTTCAGTGAAGCAGTCACCACAGGTGATTAGTGACACAATCAAACACCTACTAATTATTGTACAAACCTTCCGACGTTTTCAGTAGCCTATTGTTGTGGATTTGAAATTATTCCAATCACCTGACAATGTCAATAGTGTAACTCATCACTCATTTAATGCTGGAAGACAAAGGGGTACTGGAGTGTGGCACCCATGCGTCAGAGAGGTGAGATAAAGATAATGGTTTGGGACTTTTTATTTTGTCTTGGGGGTGGGGGTGGGGGGTGAGGGAGGTGAGGCAGGTTAACCACCTCACGCGATTTTTAAGCCACTGGTTGTGGGGTGCATTTCACACCCATGTATACTTATATTTCTGAGTAAAAGTTAAGGCACCGCTGGCAATCTTTCAAATACTGCCGACATTTCTGCTAATCCCTAATCCCATAGATTTTAAAATTGCTGGGTGGACCCCGGCCCCCACCCTCCAAAGTGGTTTAGTGGTAATCTACTTCTCTCATAATATGGACTCCAATAGGTGAATTCCAGTAACATACATTACTACCACTCAATTTATAAGTTACTAGTCGATTAACATAAGTTTGGAGGCCCGTTAAAACTCCATAATTTCAGTGACATCATTCGACGGAGCCGGGCCGCGGGTGATAATGGTATAAATAGTCATTAGCAGTCCACGGCCCAGCTATTTTTAGATTCCATGGTCTAATGAATTACTCCCATTCGGATGACGTCCCTTTGTACTTCTGAACTGAAGTCGAATGCACGATCGAAACTGAAATATCAAAATTTGAAATGTTACTGAATATCTTCACTTGTCCAATTCAATTTACATAACATACTAATTTTCTTCTGTGTTTTAATGCCCAAATCCGAAAGACTTCCAGCAATTCCTTCGTGCGGTTAGCTGTAACAGGGAGTGGTAATAATAGTAATAATACGATTGTTGTCAGGCATCATGATTCATTAGCGGCCCTGCAGCAATGATGAACAGCCCTTGGGCATATTAAAGGCCCTTGACTTCGTCTCGGGCCTTTAATAAACCCTCGGGTTGTTCATCATTGCTGCAGGGCCGCTAATGAACCATAATGCCCTCCAAAATCATGTTATTGTTACATTCGCACAGGCTAATGATATGAATGCTTGTCACGTTAGTATGACGATTGTGTGGGACGAACTCAATTTGGAAGATTTGTCCTCCATTTAAAAGCAAGTGATGAGCAGTGAGCTTGTTACAAATGGTATACATGTATGTTGATCTTGTAGGCTGTGTTTTGACTTTATTTAAATAAAGTTTAAAATTGTATGTATCTATTAAAGCGAATAAATAGGATAATTAAAACTCATTCTGCCACGTTTTCTGTTGTTTGAACATGTTATTCAATTCCAGACAATCAAAGCTAGCAGCAGCCATTGATTGAGATCCATAGAGTGAGGGAGTCCAAAAACTTGGGCTATGAAATTTAAGCAATTCATTGTTAATTCTTCAAGTAATAGACGGTAGGGTGGGAATGGGGGAGTCACAGACTGGGGCTCACAGCTTTATTCAGTGGTAACAGGTCTTTACATTCATGTATTTTGGACACAGCCTTTTTCCCTAATTTGGGAATGTTAAAACTAGAAATAACAGCCTTATGCAGTCATGTTTTATTACCATGCCCTTCTTTGTGTTTCTATGGTCATATTATGATGGATGCTATTTTCAAGTGTAGAAGAGCCAATGAGGCACAGAGAATTTTATATATTTCTTTATGTCTTCACACCTTCTCTAATTTGGGCAGACCTGCAAATGATGTGAAATTGGGGTAAATCAAAAGGTCTGGTGGTAAATGACACCTCACATAACAGTGTAAGAAGGTAGGGGAACTGCATTCTGAGGTGATTATACAGCAGAAATAGCCTACTCCTGCTTCTAAGATCAGTGTTGAAAACTCAGGTTTTTTGGTTTCTCAATTTGAAACTGAAATGGGTTGGAAGGTAACGAGTTGTGTCTTTTTCACAGTTCATCTACATAAATAATTTAACGTAGTGGTCAGAATTTTTTTTGTTTTAAATCACTAAGTATGCTTGTATTTCACTAATCCCCAAAAGTGGACAACAGACAGACTGAGTTAAAAGACTCAGCTGATGAAAATTGTAAGCGTTTTTTACCATATCGTGCATTTTTTACTGGATTTGACGAATAAAGGGCGGAAAAGACCAAATCAACCACAGACAGATCAGTCTAATTTGGGCACAGCGGCAAATATGGATGTTGCCTGCATGGTTGTCGAAAAAACGCCAGTATTTCCTACTTCTTGGCAACTGTTTTAGGTTTTCGGTCCCCGTCTTAAAATGATAGCTTACAACCCCTTGTTACAGGTCTTCACCATTATCACTGGTTCCCACCACCCTTTGACGTAAGTTTATTCGACTAACTCGAGAAGGCTTCTTAGTTTCAAAGCGTCAAGTCAAAGGCCTATTTGAATGTAAGCTAAATTACGCATGGCGTTTACTGAAAACTGCCACAAACATGAATACAATTGATCTCAAGCTTTAAGTACATGATCATATGGAATTCACCACAGAAAAGCAATCGCCGTTGACAGTGTCATATACGACACTGTCGACGGCGATTGCTTTTCTGTGGCGAACTCTGCAGATGTTTTTTAAAGTTATTTATGTGTTGCATTGCTTGATTTGAAGGTAAGCTCTAAGCTATATTACAAGCATCAGGGAAACCTGGCCAAACTATATGTTGCCGAAATACTGCAAAACTTTGGAAAAAGTTTCAAATTTATTTATTTATTTATTTATTGATGTTTAAGGTCACATATTTATGCACAATGGCTAATCATGACCGCAACAGTTTTACGGGTGGAGGAAGCCGGAGTACCCGGAGAGAACCACCGAGCAACGACGAGCAGCTGCCAGCTCCCCGACATCGTAACTCCGCACTGCAGCACAGGCAGGGTTAGATTGGTTGAAGACATGAGTACCATCAACGTTCAGTACGCCTTAGTGCACGGCGTCATCGTGCCCCCACATGGGCAATGGAGATGAAGTGTCTTGCCCAAGGACACAACGCGGTTGCCACAGGTGGGATTCGAACCGAGGACCTCTCGGCTTGCAGCCTGCACCTCTACCTACTGAGCCATCGCGCTCCCAAAAGTTTCAAACTCCTCATAACTTGGGTGCAATTATCTTATTTGGACACAGCGTTTACCGTCGTGAGTTGGGAAGAATTTAAGGTCCTGACCACAAAGCCTCAATGATTTTCATTTAATTTTTCAATTCTGCTGAGAGTTTTTCAATACGGTGAGTATGTTTTGTTTATGGCTTTTTCCCTGACTGAAGAGTGAAACTTGTTAATCAGTGCCAATGAACTGCGAGATCAAAGTAACACTGCCAAGTTGGAGAATCGCACCTCATGCACGTGAAAATATTCATACGACAAAGCTGCTTTGTTAAAATCAATTTTATTTCGTTTTACAGGTAGAGTGCCGGAAGCCCATATTTGGTCTTTATACTGAAGTGCAGGTACTACAACATGAAAGCTTTATACTCTGTGGATGTGTTTTATATTATCCTTAATCCTTTATCCAATGCAGACGATATCAAAATTTATTATTTTAAATATCATTTTTTAAAATTTTTCCAAAAATTTCAATAAAACCATATCATGTGACCCCTCACTGGAACGAGCTTGGCCAATTCTGATGCTGATTCCAATTGTAATACCATGCACTACTAGACAATTTGAGGCTCGAAAGAACTACATTAAACTGAGCAATGAACATTTATCACAGTGTTAAACCTTCGTTGACTGGGGGTCGCAGTAAAATTACCAGTCATGCACACTTGGGCGGTAAGTGTGGCTTTCAGGGTCAATGGAGAGCAACCTTCACTATTCCGGTATGAACTGACGGTTGCTGCAACTACGCTCAATTGTAAGCTTTACATGTCGTTTAACTTGTATATCCCATAAAGGAGCTTCTAGAGAGATTAAGAATACATATTGTTGTTGTTTCTCAACTTTATTGAATGGTATCATTGACATTATTTTACATTAACAATTGCAGAAGATAATAAAACAGGGCTTGCCTTGAGTCGGGGCTGATCAGCCCAGGCCCCGAGATCAGCCCCGAGGAGCACTTGCTGGGGGCTTTTTTTCAAGCCCCGACATTTTCCACAAAAAAGCGCTAACAATAATGGACAAAATGGAAAATCGGCCCCGAAAAGGCCCCGACCTCAATATGTGGGGCACTTTTTTTAGGCCCCGACCATTTTACTCAAGGCAAGCCCTGATAAAATGCGGTTAATGAATCATCACAAAATGCTTGGCAACAATCGGTTGAACTGATGTTCCAGGAGCCGTTGCTGCTGTCATCCGATTGCCCACAATCGGCCAATGGGGGTAGCCAATTTCGATCATCGGTTGAACACTAATAATCTAGCACTCTACCAGTTAACAATCCACCTTTTGGTAGTTTTTTGTTTAACTGCTCATCTGTCCAAACTAGGGCTGCACGGTATATCGATAAACCGATATATACCGACACTCAAACAATATCGATTGAATTCCGGTGTAATTACAAAAATATCAGGATATCATCATTATTTATTTACCCACAATTTAATTTTCAAGATGTCATGAGTTTTCTAACTGTAGTCCCGAATAAATAATATTATCCCTAATATACAAATTCAGCAGTTAAAAAAATAATTTTCAAAAATTTCAACAAAACTATATCATGTGACCCCCTCATTGGAACGAGCTCGTTGAGCTCATTCCAATGAGGGGTCACATGATATAGTTCTGTTGAAATCTTTTGGGATCTGATAAACTAATTTTGAAAATAATAAATTTTGATATCGTCTGCGTCAGGTAAAGGTTTTTTGAACCGCTTCATCAAGGCATACTAATTTGTTCCAACTGTGATGCCTCGAGTCTCGATTGTGGTACTTGTGTTCATATATCTGAACAGTTTTCGATATACCGGTATACCGCGGTATTTTTTTTAATACCGATACCGGTATTCAGTTTTGAATATCGTGCAGCCCTAGTCCAAGCTGTATCAAATTTATGTTTCATCCCCAATTACTAGCAACAAAAATGACTCATTTACGGACAGTAACAGACTTTGTACTAGTAGCAGAACAACCAACCGCGATTAGGCACCAGTGGGCACTGGAAAAAACATACATCTAGTTATAGACAACAAAACCAACTCAATGCATCACGTGAGTGGGTTTTCTGACTCCACCTCACAATACAATTAGTGGGGTCACAATTATCAGTTCATACAGGTGATGTACACGTAATGCCATCCCATGTTACTGCTTAGAATTTTTATTGGTTGAAGGTAATATACAATAGTACATGTAGGCTAAATAGTAAGGACCTACATAAATAAACATGATTTATCACACTACGTTATATGTTTTGGGGATAGGTTTTGGGTGTTCTGGAAATATTTTGGTGTATTTGTGTTGTATGAGGGTGAATAGAGCGACCCAGCGTGTGTTCTCAACTTTTTGCTAATTACGTAATTTCACTTGAGGGCCCCAAATTTAGCCAACTGGTTGTCACCCCCCCCCCCCCCCCTCACACCCTTCCCCCTGGGTCCTCCCAAACACTGGAGTTACCCACAATTACTCCCAATAAGGCCAATTTGATTATGAGATTGGTACGATGAATCTAAATATGCGTACACTAGAGCCTCAATAAAAAAAAATTCCCAGGTACAGGAGATGGAACTGGAATGCTTGCCCATTCTTAGCAATGCCGGCACTTGAAACTGAATGTTGTGCATACTGATTGCAATGCGAGTAATATGTATTGTACGAGGCGATAAATAATAACTATTTACAGAAAAAATCAATGATCATGGGTTTATCGCACTCCTCTAATAGCTGGCATTGCATACATATGAAATAAAAGTTTATACACAGTATCAGTGCCATAGCCGTGGGGGAGTGGAGGCAGATGCCTCCCAAAATTTCAGTAGCCCCCCTCATGTTCATCCATATAGGAATCTTCAGGCAAGACATTTTAATATCTAGCAATTTACTTGATTCTGAGTATGTTTGTGGCCATTATTTATTTGTTGTGAAAGGCATCAATAATTAGGCCACATTGTGGCCAAATCATTGATGCCTTTCACAACTTTTTAGTCCACCTTGTGGCCTAATTATTGATGCCTTTCACAACTTATAAATTATGGATACAAACGGACTAAGTTTTTAGGCTCGAATTTCAAAGATTTTCCCGGGGAAGGCCAATGAGAGGGCCAAAGTCGGGGAGATCTTTTCTCTGTTTAACCCTTTACCTAACGTAACAGCCAAAACCGGCCAGCGCTATTCTAAAAAATCGCCAATTAATTTTCAGTATTTTTTCATTTTTTGTCTCTAAAACATAGGTTATGAGCTCATTCCAATGAGGGGTCATAACCTATGTTTTTGAGACAAAAAATGAAAATAATAGTTATTCAAGAATTTTTTTGGCAAGTGTCGTCTGCTTTTCATGTTAGGTAAAGGGTTCAACAGATCTGAGGGACACTCCCCTCTTGTGCTTGCCCACATCTTGCTGCTGCAGGGCTTGGATGATGCAGCGAGTCATATTCTGTATGCCCTCCTAGATATTACTCTTGACCCCCCTACCTTTGATATCATGGCTAAGTGCCTGTACAGTATATTGAAAGGTTTGCCGATCTGTTTAAACAGAGAAAAGATCTCCCCGACTTTTGTTTTCACAGCAAGCTACAATGAAGGATTTGAGAGTTAATCAGTTACTCGTAAAGACCCACCAATGCTGTTATAACAAGCACAAATACAGTAACAATAAGCCAGGTGGGTGATGCTTATGGCCAATGGCTTGTTGATGCAGTGAATCAGTGAATTCTGACACCACAAATCAGTTTGTAGTTGGGTGAATGATAAGTAAAATGGCAACATAGAACATTGCTTGGTACGTTATGAGAACAGTTTTCACAACTCTTTGATTAAATAATTAAAATAATAAGCAGAGAATGAAAAATTCAACATAAAACAGGTAATTCACAGTTGGGAGGGGGGGGGGGGGGGAAGGTTGTCCCGATGTTTTTTCTGACTTTTGAAGAAAAAGAAAAATAAAACTAAAATTTTGGGGGATAGTATTGCATGAAAATAAAAAAAAAGCCATTTACTCACTTTTTTATCGAATATTATCCACAATCCCCATTATTCAATTTCCTATTAACCCATCACAGTATGACTGAATTAAACTACTGATAGTTCTATACTGAATTGGTAACATGTGGAGACCAGTCAGAAGTGTTAATACCATCATAATTAAGTCAAATGGCAGGCCGCAGTCCCTGAAGACTGAACACCTGAAAACTTGGGGTGGGTTTTCCCAGTCAGTTTGGGGCAGGTTGTCCCAGTCGCTTTGGGGTGGGTTGTGCTGTTCCTGGCTAGCAAACATCAAAATAATATGACGCCCTCTGGCAGTGTGGGGCCAACTTTGGATTACCACCGGCCCGATTTTACGGGTCTCCTATTCTGACTTCAGCGTTACCTAAGTTCTGAAACGCTACAGCCGGAGAAGGGTTGGTAGACTAAGTCTGGGCTTGGCTGAGTCTAAGTTATTGTACTTGGGTATTGTCATGGTGCAGCCGGGGAAGAGTTAATTGATTAGTACTTGGCTTCCCAGACTACATGTATTAGGACTGGTATGTGTTTTATCATCCAGTAATTTCTTGTTTCTCCTTTCTCAACTTGACTAGCACATGAAGTTCGAAACGCTTGATTTCACTTCATGTATAAAGTGGTTTGTTTTGTATGAGTGATTGGAGTTGTTTTTGAAGTCAGCTGAAAGGTAACAATTTTTAGTTACTCCTTCTGGATTATATTCTACTAATAAAACCGATGAAAATTGTTAATCAGGTTTCGGAGAATTCTTTGAAGTGTCCGACGGAGCTCGCCTGGTTGGTCTGTAGGAATTAAAGGTATTTTTTTTCCTTTTTCATAATTTATTTCTGTGCTTGAGAATTGTGCGCCCCGGCTGAGATTTTCTTAGTGGGGCCGCACACTTCTCAGCCCAGTCTGAGACTCTATCGGTTGAGATGTGGGTGGGATAGTCCTTTGAGTTCTCCTTCATATTGACTGGCTGAGATACCCCCCCCCCCCCACCCCCTGTAGGCAATTATTTGAAGTATTGAGATAAAAAGAATATGGTACCAGAGTTATCACCCTGTTTATTGTTGACGAATTATTCTAGTGGGGATGGATATTGATAGTTGGTGGGGTGGAGTTATTGACCCCCATCTGTAGAGTGCAGGAGGTGTTATCTTTTTTGAGATATGTGGCATTATCGATGAGTTGTGCAACTTGGTCCAACAATATATGTAGAAGGCCAGCTCACCTCTACGGAGGTCTGCCCTTGATAATATAATTATTTTGTTGTAGAATTTGGCGCGGTGTTTTGGCAGCGGAACTCTTTTGAGTGCGCATTACTGGAACAAGAATAGGGCGTTGTGGTTTGGTAGCAGAACTCCTTAGAGTGTGTGTAACCGAAACCGATTGGTTCTCCCCTCCTCCCATTTGGGGTAGGGCAAGGGTGGAAGCATATATATATTTGCGCATTGGTCAAGACTGTATGTGTCTAGTAACGGAATTGTGGTAATGCATCGTGCTAATTGTAATGAGCAGCAGTGCTTGTATACTTAGGTAGACAAGCCCTGCTCACCATAACACCCCTCCTTAAGATTGTTTGATGGAAGTCTTTTAAAAGAAACCCGTTGGTTGTTATTTTAAGTCAGGAAAATAGAAATTCCCTGTAGGTGAAAAGTTAACAGTAGATTTATGGGTGAGCGAGATGTTCGCAGTCGATGTTTAATAAATATAAATTTTATGATATTCTTGTTTATTTAATCCTTTGTGGCCCAGTAGTCGGTGGCAGTCTGAAAGAGGGGAAAACGAGCTTGTTTCTTTAGACCTTACATTTTCCCAAACTGCGACCCTCATAGAGACTCTCTTATTGTTTTGAGTGGAACCATTGTGCAGGCTTTTCTTTACGGAGGAAAGTTTGTAGTGGTCACAGGTCGTTTCGCCCTTTTTCCCATTTGCCCCGGGTCGTTTCGCCCCAAGTCGTTTCGCCAAAAAAATTGGGGCAAAACAACCCGGGGTAAAAAATTAAAACGGGGAGTAAGAGAGGTGGTCGATTACTAGTATCCAGAGACGGTTTCTCCTATGGTGTGAAGGTAAGGCATTTTTTGCTTTTATTTTAATAAAATTTACAGATTATACTTGCCCGGGGATTAGCAGAGTAACATCACAGTGGCTGAAGAATAGCAGAGAAATAACAAAGTGGCAGATTATACTTGCCCGAAGAATAGCAGATAAATAACAAAGTGGCAGATTATACTTGCCTGAAGATTAGCAGAGAAACGACGTTGCAAATCTGGTGGATTCGACAGATTATACATGTTTTTATTCGTTTATTATATAATCACTCTTTCATTTTATGAGTTATTTTGATTGCATTATAATTTATATTTGCCTGAAGACTAGCACTGACAGAAAAAGTGGCAGATTATATTTGTCTGAAGAATAGCAATAGCAGAGAAATAACAAATGTAGATGTATGTTTTTGCATTGTAACTGTTTATTCAACATTTCACTGTTTAGATATCCTATCTTGTTTAAACTGTTCCGATGTTTTGTATATGTTATGTTACATTTTAAGATCATTGTATTACAGCAAATGCATTTTCTATCGGTCAACTGTAAACTGGATGTGTTATATAAAATTTTATATAAAAATAAACTGAATTATCATTTTAACAGCTAGTTCTGTTCTTTTTTTCTTTATCAAACCCACCCTTTACCCCAGGAAAAAAGTGGGGCGAAACGACCCACTCTCAAAATTGGGGCGAAACGACCCGGGGCGAACTGGTTTGGGGGCGAAACGACCCAGGGGGCGAACGGGATTTGGGCCGAAACGACCCGACACCTTTGTAGCACTGGCTTCATCTAAAACCTTCCAAGGCACCGATTGTGTCCGATTTAAGAGGGGCGGGGTAGTGGGGTCGTTACAGTTCAACATCATTATTCAAGGAAACAAATCTGAAACTGGAACCAATGTTTTCTTACATTCTAATCTTCATTTCAGTAGAATCGTCGGCAATCTTATGTGGTGGTTAATTATTGCAATGAAAAGACGCAATGCCGCTCAACACTGTCATTCGCACTAAAGACAGTTCATCAACACTGGCAACAGGGAAGCCGGAAGCATTCAGTGGTTTCGGTTTCAAAACCGCACGAGTTTATTTTTAGAAACGGAAAAACCATAAGGAAGCGTCACCCACCTTTTGGTCACAAAACACTGCAAGTAAATGATTTGCATTGGCGACATTGTTAACATTTTCTTGTCACACCAAAGCTCATCAAGCTCATTAGGGGAAAACAAAAATGTATCAACTAAGTATATTATCTCATTATAAAAAATGAACAGGATAAAAATATATGTTGACATGTGTTTTTGGTGGATCTTGGACAAGTCAAATGTGTTTTAATGTCACATTTTTGTAACAGGGGTGGGGTGAACGACTCCCCAGGTGCTAGAACCCTGGCCGAAATCTCCCTGTTGTTCTTCAGATTCGTGAGGATCTGGGTCAACTAGCAAACCATGGATAAAATATAACTCAACTCTAGAGGCAGAATAGCCATTAAGTTGTGTGTTGTGGTCTGGATGAATACACAATAAAATAGGAAAACAGTTTATACGTGGTTTATCATTCGCATGAAGGACAGCTGACGTCGACTTAACAGGTTGAGAACAGCGTAGTTTCGTTACCCCACTATACGGGCCAAATTGCCAGAGTTATTAGACCACAGACGTATGGAAACCTGATCTAAATCACCCCACCTCAAAACACCTCATTCTTATATGCACTCCCCCCCACCCCGAAATATATAATACACAGATCTGTGTGTTATTTATTTTGGAAGTGTGTGTGTGGGGGGGGGGGGGGGGGGGGCATATATAAGAGAGAGGTGTGACGTTGGGGGTGGTGTGATATTAATCAGGGCAAAATAATTTCCAGACTGATTTCAGATGTGGAACCAAATTTGATAAACAAACTGAGCGTGGATCTACATATCAGTTCACGGATGTTAGATGGCGCTTTGCTGAAATCGTCGCTTTTGATTGAATAAAACATGGGAATAGAAATCTGAGTCAACTTCTCTCTAACACAGTTTCATCCAGCATGCGGTTCGACCCATTGTTCAGGTGAACAGAATATTCTTTTACATTGAACCATGCAGGGCCTTTGAAACTCAGTGGATGACCAAGACTGCAATTGTGGATATCCTGGAACCAATTAACGGTACATGGAGAGAAATTCTAAACAGAAACACTAACAGAGTGGAATTTTCACACATATATCGTCTTAACCCATGTCAGAGAAGCATTTCATTGAACTGAGTGTCCTTTGAACGACAACCTACGGTCCATCTGCAGAAATATGTTGTGTTCGGTGTCCCTTTTCCACCAAAGCTGAGAGCATATTTTGTGAGTGAAAACCTCACTCCTCGAGTGTTTTAGCAGAGACCCTTCTGTATGTGGCGAAATGGGACGCGATGTGTCTGAATGTATCTGAGATCAGTTAAAAAAATATAAATTAGCACAATTTGGGAGAGTTTTCAGTTTCCCTTCTGAACTCAGCAAAATTAGAAGAAACGTATATATTTTATATTTCGTTAAAAAACGCTTTGTATAGCTTGAGGTTTGTTGCTTTGGACAACTGAGAAAACTAGACCCAGGCTGTTGTAATATCACTGAATATAACACAACACTTAACATGATCAATTATTGAGTTCTCGTGGCAGCAATAAAATTTGGTAGCAATAACATTTCCTAATCGGAACTAATCCTTTAATTACCCTTCCAAAGATGTAAAACAAGAGCCGACAATAGCTACTGATTGTTTCTGAAACAGCCTCTGATCACAATGAAAACATTGACTGGTGACAATAGATAAAGCATAAATTACTCCTATGAAATTTATTCTTTTGAGATTTCCAACATCAGAAACTGGTTAAATTGAATTACAATTATGTATATCTATATACTTTTATATTTGCACTGCGACTTGTAAAGAAAATTTTGTTTCTAACATTCGACCTACCATTTAACAATTTTATTAGCACTACGATAAATATTGAAATTATTTTGAATCTATTTGTAGGAAAAGACAGCGCCCGTGTGGTGTTTTCCAAAAAATAGTTGCAACACAATGAGAAAAAATTCAATTTCTAACATTCGGCCTGTCACTTAAGTTAACCATGCACATGTATATTAGCACAATGAAAAAGCCCTGGGCCGATTTAATCCATGGACCGACTTAGGGGCATACCTCAGTTGCTGACTTTATTTTTGGCCGACTTCTCCCATGGGCGTCTTCCCATTCTACACTCCCGTGTCTTGCGGCACACTGAGAGACCATGTGTTCGAGTGTTATTTTCTTAATACTGGATAGCTGTCTTTTCCACCTAAGATCGCTGTATCTACATGTGCCAAGTCGACGTCCAGTAAGAGCAGGCTTCGACACCTTTATAGTTTAAAGCCCCCACCCCCCCGCCCCACACACCACATGTTGGGGATCACATGTCGCCTATCGCAGAGATAGGCCTACTGACACCACCTCTAGTTCCACAGAAAGTTAAAAGTTATTTTTCGGCATAATTATGTTGTTGCCAGAACGCAGTTTAATTTAAGTGCATTCAAAAACGGAAACCGGACATTGCAAATAAAATCATTAAAATAATTTTCGACAGTATTAGTAGGTATAAATTGCCGATTCGTTACCACTTGTACATGTACGTGTACAACATACGCACACGATGCGTTCACCAACGTGGAATTCGATGTTAAATCACACGTTTCTTCACAAAAACTGTACATGGTCTTGAATCGGCTCATGTACAGTCAGTGACTCCTAGATCGCGCTTTTAGCGTTCAAACACTCGTGGTGAACGCATCGTGTGCGTGTGTTGTACATCTTCAGTTGTATCGTGTACGTGATTTTTGGTCTACGTTCGCATCGCAGATCAGATCCATCGATCCATCGTCGGCGAACGCGATCGAAAGCAAAAGATTTTGGGTGATCATCAAAAAACAACAATTGTGGTTCAAGACCAGCGGTCCAGAATCGGCAATTGCGTTGGTACAGATGGTCTACAAACTCTCCCTCGTTTTTGAGGCAGTGATTCAACCGGGACATGTTCTGAATAGCTTCCGTCAACCATTATCCTCATCTTACGTTGGGGCAGGAACGTTTTCAGCCAGTAGTGGGTGTATTATGCAATCGATTTATTTATTTATTGGGGTTTTAAGGTCACATATTTCTGCACAATGGCTAACCACGACCGTGACAGTTTTATGGGTGGAGGAAGCCGGAGTACCCGGAGAGAACTACCTAGCAACGGCGAGCAACTGTCAGCTCCCCAACATACCAATTCCACACAAGCAGGGTTAGCATTGGTTAAGACAGGTGCACCATCGACGTGCAGTACGCCTTAGTACACAACGTCACCGTGCCCCCACGTGGGCAATGGGGGGGGGGGGGGAGGGGGGATGGGTGGGTGAAGTGTCTTGCCCAAGGACACAACACGGTTGCTGCAGGTGGGATTCGAACCGAGGACCTCTCGGCTTGCAGTCTGCATCTCTATCAACTGAGCCACCGCGCCCCCAATGCAATCGATGCACTTATGCAATCGATGTAATAATAAATAGGCGACCCCTCCCGCCTATAGCCGCATTAATTGGGGGCGTCGTGCATCCGAGCTCAGCGTTGAACATTCGAATAACCTTCGTATAGTGTGAGCGCAGCAATCAGCGTTCAAAATTCGGCAGTATCTGTAGTTTGAAGAGAACACATCCCTAGATCATAAGTGGGATCGGTGCAATTATCGCTGGGAGGAAGTAGCCCTCGTGCAAACGACTGCTCGAGTGTCCGCAGTCTACATAATTATAACAACACTCAAACCAAGGACCCCCCCCCCCCACCGGATGCTTTGATCTCTCTATATAGGAGGCAGTCGTCAGCGAAGATGCGAGCCTTTGATTTAAAGATGTCAGGCGGTCCGTTGTTGGGACATAAGTATACAGTAGAGGTCCTAGGAGAGTACCCTGTGGGACTCCTGATTCAACCGGGACATTTTCTGAAATGTTTCCGCCAACGACTACTCTTATCTGACGTTGGGTCATGGAAGGGTGGATACACTAATGCAATCGATGCACTTATGCAATCGAGTGCACTAATAAAGACATGTACCCCCCACCCCCCCCCCCCCCCCACCCCCCGCATATAGCGGCATTAATTGGTGTTTTCGAGTATTCCAGCATTCAACATTCAGTTATATCCATAGTTGGAAGAGAACACAACCGCAGGTCGTAAGTGGAATCGGTGCATGCATTGGAGGGGTAGCTTTCAATCGACTGTCCGAGTGTCCGCAGTATACAAAATAATACATGTAACAACACTCAAACCCAGACGGCGCCCTTTCGCATACATTGGTATTGATAAATATGTGTATTCCAGCTGAGCGCTCAACATTCGTATGAAGTTAGCTCAGCGTTCAGCGTTCAACATTCGTCAACATTTAGTGTGTCACGTGCCGAATCGGTGCTTTCACCCGGGGTGTATTCTTCATCCGACCGACTGCCAATCGTTTACATCTAACAACACTCATATCTGGGCGACCCTTCTCACCCGAGGAGATATTGATGATTTTTACTACTCCAGTTCAACATTCGACCAATATTCGTGTGAAGTTCGCTCAGAGTTCTGCGTTCAACATTCGTCAAAAGTCAGTGTGCCATATTCCGAATCTGTGCTTTCATCGGCGTTCAGCGTTCACCGTTCGCATTCAGCGTTCAGCGTTCAACATTCGGCAAAAGTCTGTGTTTGGTCGAAAGAGAAAAGACATATTATGTCGAATCTGTGCTTTCACCCGAGGTGTAGTCTTCAGGCGACGAACTGCCCATCGTCCACATGTAACAGCACTCACATCTGGACGACTCCGTGTGAAAGTATAGATTCGGCAGGTGGCACACTGAGTGTTGACGAATGTTGAACGCTGAGCTAACTTCATACGAATGTTGGTCGAATGTTGAACGCTAAACTGGAGTAGTAAAAATCATCAGTATCGCTTCATGCGACACGGAGTTGTCCGGATGTGAGTGTTGTTACATGTGGACGATGGGCAGTTCGTCGCCTGAAGACCTCACCTCGGGTGAAAGCACAGATTCGACATAATATGTCTTTTATCTTTCGCCCAAACACAGACTTTTGCCGAATGTTGAACGCTGAACGCTGAACGCTGAACACCGATGAAAGCACAGATACGGAATAAGGCACACTGACTTTTGACGAATGTTGAACGCTGAACGCTGAGCTATCTTCACACGAATATTGGTCGAATGTTGATCGCTGAACCGGTGTAGTAAAAATCATCAATATCACCTCGGGTGAGAAGGGTCGCCCAGATATGAATGTTGTTAGATGTAAACGATTGGCAGTCGGTCGCATGAAGAATACATCCTGGGCGAAAGCACAGAAATCGGCACGTGGCACACTGAATGTTGACGAATATTGAACGCTGAACGTTGAGCTAACTTCATACGAATGTTGGTCGAATATTGAACGCTGAACTGGAGTAGTAAAATGATCAATATCGCTTCATGCGACACGGGTCAACCAGATGTGAGTGTTGTTACATGTGGATAATGGGCAGTTCGTCGCCCGAAGACTACACCTCGGGTGAAAGCACAGATTCGACATAATATATGTCTTTACTCTTTCGCCCAAACACAGACTTTTGCCGAATGCTGAACGCTGAACGCTGAATTTACTTCACGCGAATGTTGGGCGAATGTTGAGCGCTGAGCTGGAATACATATATTCATCAATCCCAATGTCGGCGAAAGGGCTTTGAGTGATGTTTCATGTATTATTTTGTATACTACGGACACTCGGACAGTCGATTGCATGAAAGCTACCCCTCCGATGAATGCACCGATTCCACTTACGACCTACGGTTGTCCTTGGGCAAGACACTTCACCCCCCCCCCCCATTGCCCACGTGGGGGCACGGTGACGTTGTGTACTAAGGCGTACTGCACGTCGATGGTGTGCACTTGTCTCAACCAATGCTAACCCTACTTGTGTGGAGTTGGTATGATGGGGAGCTGACAGTTGCTCGCCGTTGCTCGGTGGTTCTCTCCGGGTACTCCGGCTTCCTCCACCCATAAAACTGTCACGGTCATGGCTAGCCATTGTGCAGAAATATGTGACCTTAAAAACCCCAATAAATAAATAAATCGATTGCATAATACACCCACTACAGGCTGAAAAAGTTCCTGCCCCAACGTAAGATGAGGATAATGGTTGACGGAAGCTATTCAGAAGCTATTCAGAACATGTCCCGGTTGTCCCACAGGATATGAAGCCCAATGGCAGAGCTTGTTCTCAGTAATGCCACATTACCGACCTGCAGTGCCTGACAGCGTTAAATCAAAAGTTTGCTCTACGATGGGGACTGCCTTCTAATTAGAGAGACCAAAGCATTAAGTGGGGCGCCTAGGTTTGAGTGTTGTTATAATTATGTTGGATACTCGGACAGCCGTTTGCATGAGGGTTGCCCCCCCCCCCCCCCCCCCCCCGGCGATGATTGCATCGATCCCACTTATTATATATGGTTGTGTTCTCTTCAAACTCCATATTTTGCCGAATGCCAAACGTTGAATGCTGCGCACACTCCACACGAAGGATAATCGAATGTTGAACGCTGAACTGGAATACTAAAAGTCACCAATATCGCTTCAGGCGAGAGGGTGTCCCCCCAGATATGATTGTTCTTAGAAGTAGACGATGGGCAGTCGGTCCCATGAAGGCTATATCTGGGGTGAAAGCACAGATTCGGAGCTGGAACACTGAATTTTGAGGAATGTTGAAGGCTGAACGCTGAGCTAACTTCACACGAATATAGGTCGAATGTTGAACGCTGAACTGGAGTAGTAAAAGTCACTAATATCACTTCAGGTGAGAATGGTCGCCCAGATATGAGTGTTGTAGATGTAAACGATGGGCAGTCGGTCGCATAAAGGATAAACCTCGGGTGAAAGCCCAGATTCGACATATGGCACACTGAATTTTGGGGAATGTTGAACGCTGAACGCTGAGCCAACTTCACACGAATGTTGAACGCTGAACACTGAGCTAACTTCTCACGAATATTGAACGAATGTTGAACGCTGAACACTGAGCTAACTTCACACGAATGTTGAACGAATGTTGAACGCTGAACACTGAGCTAACTTCACACGAATGTTGAACGAATGTTGAACGCTGAACACTGAGCTAACTTCACATGAATGTTGAACGAATGTTGAACGCTGAACACTGAGCTAACTTCACGGATCCGGAGGACTTCGCAATATTTGAAATATATGTGTCTTATGAATAAAACGTATGAGATATTGTGTAAATTGCAGGCCACTTTTCATATATCATTAAGTTTTTTGTGAAATATGTAATTGATATGTTCCCATAATTAGACTTTGGAGCACTTGTGAGGAGGGTGCATGAAATGTATATATCTCTTGAATGTAACATTATGGGGACTTCCTATGAGATATTGTATAAATTACTGGCCGCCTTTCAAAAACGTTGTAAGTGCATATGTGTCTACCGTGTTGTTTGTTGAACTGATACAGCAAGCCCATGACTATTTTTTTATCTGTACAATACTAGATCCCGCGTTTATTTTTTATCCCTCTACTACCTACCACAACTATTACGTATCTTACTGTCCGTGCCTCACAGGTTCACTGTCACCACCTGTTCTGTAGTTGACTTCAACAACGACGACACTCATTCTTACCATCCATGTTTATACCATCCAAACATCTTGCGTCCAGTATAAGTCTTATGCTTGGCTACCAGGACTATTGTCTTTCTGAGATGTGGTTATGAGCAAGTTGTGGGCAAGTCTGCATTTTACACACAACACATACACCGCATCGGCACATGCCAAAAGTGGTGAGATGCGCTTGTGTCCCTGTGCACAATGGACGCACGCTGCTTCCAGTACATAGGCACATACGGATGTTTTACTCCCAACTCTTAGACCACCACATAGCTTGTTTGCTCCTAGCTCCTAGATTTTTCCCTTTTCGGAGGCTAGCTCCCATATAGTCATAGGCGTTTCGGCTCTCATATCATGTGCATGGCTTCCTGGTTCTCCTAGACTCTCTAAACACAGCTTAATCTGCCCTGAATAACCAAATCTGTGTTTTTGTTATAAGTCAACAACAATGCTTGGACAATCTTTCTTTTACATGTTTTGTGTGAATGTCAAATGTTAATTCAATACTAAGGAGCAATTCCTTGGCGCAAACGACTCGTGAACTTTATTATTGTTGTCCGAAACTAAATAATTTCAAAATCTCAAAATTTACTTTTTGTTTTGCCGCTGTTGACAATGGGGTGATGTTGTGTGGGCCATAGCATGTTGGAATACATGTACCTACGTAATATGTCATTGTCTTTTCGTCCCTGTTCTTATTGATCCATCTTTTGACCTAGGAAATGACGCAATAGTTGCGTGCATACTATATGTCACATGGATTTTTGTGGTATCGCGCATAACCAGCCATGTTGTGAGTATATACACCGGTAATGGTGGAGTTTCTCTGTCTATGCAGTGCGTGTTGTAATTTTGATGCATACTTCCATCGATCATTTTCGATGATTGGGATCACATATTGTTTTCTGTTATGTTACGTGTTGCTATAGGGGCGGAAGGCCTGCAATAGTTCGAGGTGTGTTTGAGGTGTATTCGGTTGTAGGAAATTACCAAAAATTTTCCATCAATGACAGACATAGGTAAAACCGAGCACACACAATCTCTAAATTAGTGTTTTCTCGCATACATTTGGCTAGCAGGTGTCAAGTAAATTCCCACTTTTAGCATACACACAACCTCCTGCCACCTACAAATATCCTAGGCGATATATCAATAATAGAACCCTACCTGTTCGAGACCCTGTTCTGGCTAGCAGTCTACCAATCACTTGCTGTGATGTGTTGTGTCTAGGCGATGCATGATCATGGACAGTTCTCTCTGCCTCAATCTGATAGAATCGACCAATCAAATCGATTGATCAAGATTAACAAGGCAATCAGCTTGCTGCATTCAACTTATCCAAACGCACCATCTGTCCAAACATATTAATCTTTCTTACCTGATATCAGATGTGTGGTGTCCGGCTAGTCGAAAGTGATTAAGAGTTGTTAGAACTGTCACATGATTCGAGTGACTTCTCCCTCCTCTGGGCATTTCGGAAACATTTAGCAATCACTCGAACGGTGACCACCGGTTGGAAGCTCATGGTAACCTCTGGTTGGAGAGGTGTGGGTACTTTTGGGACTGCTGCTTATGGATCAGAATCGAAGAGATCATTATCGATTGACGACAAATCGATAGCCCTACTGCTATCAGTGACTACCACCTACTACTACCAGAGTCTCATATCACTGCACTACTGTATAAAACAGCTACGGATCTTGCTGTTCGTGCCTCACAAGTTCAGTGTTAATATATGTCCTGTTGTGGATCTCGACTAAAACTATTTTAAGTTTTATCACACATAATTCTACCATTCCGACGACTTGGCTTCCAGTCTAAGTTTTATGCTTAGCTCCCAGTGTTATTGTCTTCCTGAGATGTGGTAATGTTCAAGTCTGCATTTTCCAGACGACGTATACAACACATATGCACATGCCAGAAGTACAGATATGTGCTTGTGTACTAGTACAAAATGCATGCACTTTACTTGTAACACATGGGAACATACGGATATTTTACTCCTAATTCACAGACCATCACATAGCTTCTTTGCTTTTAGCTCGGAGATTATTGGCGTTTTGAGCCTAGTTCCTACATAATCTTTGTACTGTCTCCACTTTGGTGGCAGTATCAACCGCAAGGTACAATAGGTGACTGGCCCAGGTCAGCCGACACCACGAGATAACGGCCTTCCAGGCTCGCTTCATGCCGCTGCATCATTTGGGTGAAGGTTTAACAGCAGCAACCTCCACGATTCAGCAATTCCAGGACTGCGAATGATATATGAACAGTCAGTTCATGATGCAGGTATCCGCTCCAGACGTCCCTCTAGAGCTGTGGTTTTGGCGCTACAATAGTCAACGGCGACTTGATTATTACTAACGAGGTTTGTATCCTAGCGGGCGCTTTCCACGGATCGTTGATCCTGGGTACAAAACGACGGAAGGTTTCTGACATGGTCCATTCATTAAACAAGTTGAAGGCCTGGCTTTGTTCTAAAAAATAGACGCGAGAGGTACTCATGACACCTAGAACAACTCCCAGAAATGAGTCGACCCAGCTCTTTTCCCGAAAATGTTCTCCAGAAAGTGTACTCCAGCACACTTTCATCCTCACCCAAAGTAGCTGTTGAGATGGATGTTCCTTCCTCCAGATTGCAACTATCCGATCAGTGTTTCTCTGGGTTTTTCGGCCTCACTCGTAAAACTGTCTGACACTGGCTTTCGAAAGTGTCGGTGCGCTCCAGAAAATAAATAAATAAATAAAAAAAAAAATTAAAAAAAAAAAAAAAAAAAAAAAAAATAAATAAATAAATAAATAAATAAATAAATGTCGCGCCCTGGGTGCAAAAACAAAATGACCGAATGAACCTAAAGTATGCCGGTCGACCACGATTGGCTGATCAATTCAGGCCATTTCACATATGACACTCATGATTCTGTTCAAACAGCGCAAGCGTGCGACAGAGCGATAAAGCGTCAGAGCGACGATTCGCGAAGCGACTGGCGCAGCGACTTTTGTAAGTGTTTTTGGGTCATTGCCTGGCGACAAACCTTCCATTGCCCAATCTGATATCTGATAAATGGAGAAGCCCCTATTCGTGACATTCTACCTGCATGAAAGTGTTCTTACCTCAAGCAAATGGCTCACCATTGCTGAGTAGAAATTGGCTTCCTCATGTTGCTGACCTGCTTTGTTATGGAGGGACCGATAACGTCCACCATATAGTCGAATTGAGTAGTGGTGATTCGAAAGTATTGCTTGAATCGACCCGAATCAAGCCTCAGCTCAGCTACCAGACGATGGAATACCCAAAATACATCCTGTTTTGGTTAATTTGGATGTGTCCAATGTTTTCTGTTTTTTTCTTTTGCTTTTGTAGTGAAAGCAACAAAAGAAGTTCCTTTTCATCAAACTCCATCGTCAAAATGGAGATTAAAAATGTGTATTCGCGTCCATCCCGAGCCATTTGAACAGGCCATCTGCGCGTAGAATCGCTGCGTTTTTACGCCAGTAGGTATATATTGCGGATTTACCAATCACTTTGTACATGTACGTGTACACGATGCGTTCACCAACGTGGAATTCGGTGTTAAATCGCACGCTTGTTCACAAAAATGTACAGTGATGTTGAATCACCCATGTTTTTTTGTGACTCCTAGATCGCACTTTTAACGTTCAAATACTCGTGGTGAACGCGCGTTTTTAAAAAAAGGGTGAAATTGTACATCTTCACTTTTATCTTTTACTTTAAAAATTTTTGTCGACGCGCCCATCGCAGATCACACGATCGATCCATCGTTGGCGAACGCGAGCAAAAAATTCTGGGCCATCATCAAAAAAACGGCCTGCGGATTCTACATCACTGATGTAGAATCCGCAATTTTTTTGAGGCGGTGGGTTTTTCCCATTTATGACGTCATTAGGGGAATTCCCCACTATGGGAATTCCCAAACTCAGCTAATCGACCGATCGGATCGCTCGATTCTCCGCCAATCGACCGATCGGATTGCTCGATTCTCGTAAACTCGATCATACGGAGTTATCTCCCCTCGTCATGGGGTGGGGGAATATCCTAGGAAATAAATAAAAGTGATAAATAGAGCTCCTGTGCGCCTTTGGGCGTGTTAAACCATTTCATTCGAATGTCAGTCTACAATTGTCAGTCTGTGTTTTTATCAAAACTGACAAGCAGGTTGCATGTCAAAGTGACATTTACTGTATAAACACTTACTGAGAACGCTATTTTGTCACGCCTGAGATGTATTACAGGTTTTTATTCAAATGAGATTAATTTGTCAAGTTAAATGGTTTATCTGAAAAAATTATTTTTATGAATCAAAAAGCGGAAAGAATTCAAAAGATCAATTGATGTTTTGACTGAGCGATTACCATGTAAAATTTTAGAGAAAAATAGCGTTGTTCAACGTGTGAGTACAAACGCGGTTTTAACCCAAAATATTACAAGATATTCATGGAGTATTATTTTTCTCATATATTTTTTTCTGCAAAAAAATTCTCTGGCGAGAATTTTTTAAAAATATTTTTCAACTCTTGGTTTTTGACTGAGCGATTACCATGTAAAAGTTTAGAGAAAAATAGCGTTGTTCAACGTGCGAGTACAAACGCGGTTTTAACCCAAAATATTACAAGATATTCATGGAGTATTATTTTTCTCATATATTGTTTTCTACAAAAAAATTCTCTGGCGAGAATTTTTTTAAAATATTTTTCAACTCTTGTTTTTTGACTGAGCGATTACCATGTAAAATTTTAGAGAAAAATAGCGTTGTTCAACGTGCGAGTACAAACGCGGTTTTAACCCAAAATATTACAAGATATTCATGGAGTATTATTTTTCTCATATATTGTTTTCTACAAAAAAATTCTCTGGCGAGAATTTTTTTAAAATATTTTTCAACTCTTGTTTTTTGACTGAGCGATTACCATGTAAAATTTTAGAGAAAAATAGCGTTGTTCAACGTGCGAGTACAAACGCGGTTCTAACCCAAAATATTACAAGTATTCATGGAGTATTATTTTTCTCATATATTGTTTTCTACAAAAAAATTCTCTGGCGAGAATTTTTTTAAAATATTTTTCAACTCTTGTTTTTTGACTGAGCGATTACCATGTAAAATTTTAGAGAAAAATAGCGATGTTCAACGTGCGAGTACAAACGCGGTTTTAACCCAAAATATTACAAGATATTCATGAAGTAATTATTTTGAGAATGACTTCAAGTGTGAGGAAATAACGGGTTTTAGTTGTTATATTAAAGACGGAAGATTTTTATTTACTTAAAACATAAAAATAATTATACATTTAATTTTGAAAATAATAAATAACTCATATTAGCATACTCAAAGGAACATTAACAATTAAAAACGAAAGATGTTTTTACAGATGGATCCTAGGCGCCGAGATTTAATTTTAGGCGAGTATGAACGTGCTAAGAAGGGCATTCAGTCTGCTGACAGTAGCAGACGTCTTGGTGAGATGGAACTCAAATGCGAAGCCACAAAAATATTTAAACCCGTGACGGAGGGTCAAGAGCGAAGCAGGAAGGAGATAGTCGAAGAATTGAGACCCATAAAGGAGAGTTCTTTGAGAATGGGTTCGTTGCCCGGTAGTTTTGGAAATCGGTATTCCTTTCAAACTACACCGGATTACGTTCCCACAGGGATTCAAACCGACGTGAGCGACGATACAGCTTCGACTATCACCACTGATGGCGTTGCATCGTCCGAGGATGGTGGTAAGAGAGATCTGTTGTATGGAATTTATAAGGATTCTGACGGTAGAACTTTTGTAGGCGACACAGAAGTGGAAATGGATGATGATGAATTGATCGTGGGTTCGAATAAGTATAACATAACTGATGGACTGCGCAAATTGCTCCTTTTCGACAAGCCTGGAGATTACACAGAACAGGATTTCGATAATTATAGAGACATTCTGGTTCAGACCCACGCCATGAAGAGAAATAACGATGCCAGAGAGACGAGACCCAAAGCCAACAGAGGTTACAAGTGGACGAAAGTGGTGAAACCCATATGGGATATGAACAAGAAGTTCGTCGAATCGGTGACTGGCAAAGGGGTGAAAACCACTTTTCTTCTGAGCGATTCCGACGCTCTGTCTCAGAGATTGAGTTTGTTGATGGCGAGCAGACGGGCTGGTAACACGGGATTAGATAATCAGATAGTTACTATATCTGACGAATTGTTAAGACAGAAGGTTTTGAATAAAAACCAGTATAAAAGGCTGATGAACGAATTGAAGGATTGATGTGTATATAATAAGTAGAGAGAAACAAACAAACAAACAAAAATAAAACACTAAATTTTTACACTAGAATAATAAAAGTATTTAAAACAACAAAACGATTTACCAGTGAAAAAAAACAAAAATATATCATAAAAAATATGTTGGTGATAAAGAACAGGGGATACGTCAGGACTTATGTTCAAGGCGGTTCTGGCATCGTCAATTCTATAATGCGAGCGTTCACGGGCAATGCGGGTAGAAAACTCGCATCGACCGCATTTGAGGTCAGTAAGAAGATGGCTTTGGATGCTGGTAAGAAAGCCGCTTCTGAAGCCAGTGGTAGGATAGCTTCTGTGGCTGGCAAGAGGGCAGCCGACGCGTTGATCGACAAGTTGATCAGCCGACGAAGCGAGCTGCGTTAGAGCGAACGCCGAAAAGTTGGAAAGATTTTAAGGATGCCGTGGTGCCCATACAAGATTTAGCTAAAATGACGAGTGGATCCGGATTGAAGAGAACTCGAGACGGTGCGATATAAATAAATAATAACATTAAAAACAGAGTTTGAAAAACATAAAAAAAATTGTGTTTGAAAAGAATCTAAAATAACAGACAAAAAAAATAAAACAAAGATGAACATTAAAGATATGTCTTGGAATGACGCCGCGACCAAGAGGTCGAATAACGAGTTCTTTCCCAAGAGCATAAGAGGCTTGATAGTGGGAAAATCGAATTGTGGAAAGACCAATCTGTTGATGAATCTGTTGTCCCAACCCAACTGGTTGTATTACGACAGGTTTTTCGTGTTTGGCAAGAGCTTGTTTCAACCCAAATACAGATTGCTTCGAGAGTGCATGGATCGCAGATTGCCCAAGGACGTCATAGCCAGAATCTTTGACAGTAGGGAGGAATTCGACAAGAGCGGAGCTCCGCTTTCTACCATTTTGGACGGTGCGGCGATGAAGCTGATGAAGAGAAATGCATCTTCGAACGTCGAGTGTCAATTTTATGAGAACGCTAGCGACGTTCCGGATCCCAGGGAACTGAAATCGGAAGATAAGAATCTCATGATTTTCGATGATCTGCTTTAGGAGAGACAGAACCGATGCGAATTGTATTACGTTAGGGGTCAACACAGCAACGTGGACCTTTTCTACCTGTCGCAGAATTATTTTCGATTGCCCAGACAGACGATAAGGGAGAACGCTAATTTTCTATGTCTCTTTCGCCAAGATCTCAAGAATCTCAATCACATCTACGGTGATCACGTCGCAAACGACATGAGCGGGGCGGAATTCAGGATATTCTGCAAGAGGGTTTGGGATGGTGGACTTTACAATTTCGTCATGATCGATTTGACAAGCGAATTTAATCGCAGAAAATATTGGTGCGGATTCGACAAGTTTTATGTTTCTGATAATAAGATAGGGCGTGAAAATAAAAATTTAGAAAATAATAAATCTTCAAATAATTAGTTTTGAATAATAAAAAATAAAATTAAATATAATGTTTGAACATGGAGAATTGTTAGGACGGATAGCCGAGAATACGGCTGTGAAACAATCCATTCAAATCGTGGTGAGTGGCGATTCGACTCGATTCGCTACGAAATTCGAACCTTCCATCGAATTGAATAGAGAGAAAAGTTACGAGATGGCTTTGGTGAATCTGGAGACTTATTATTCCTTTCCCAACGTCACCGAAAAGAATAACTCGTTCAAGTATTCCGACGGAGTGGATTGGTTGGAGATTCGAATTCCCAAAGGAAGTTACGACATAGACGATTTGAACGATTACATTCAGACGCGAATGAAGATGGATGGAAAGGGAAGCAACAAGATCAGACTCGCTCCCAATCCTAATACCTTACAGACGATGTTGGATTTGGAAGATAATTTCAACACGGACGATTCTATAGGCAAGATGTTGGGATTCGATCGAAAGATGTATTGAGGCCACGCGGCATCTGAAAATACGGTCGACATCCTCGCAGTCAATAGCATTCTGGTGAACGTGGACGTGATTGCTGGAAGCTACATGAATGGTAGCGCTCAACCGACGATCTATTCCTTCTTTCCAAACGTGTCGCCGGGTTATAAGATCGTGGAGCGACCTTGAAATTTAGTTTATCTACCAGTGATTTTAGACACGTTGTATAGTCTCAAAACCACGTTGACGGATCAAAATGGTGAACTGTTAGATCTTCACGGAGAGAGAGTGACGATATGATTTCACATAAGAGAAATATAAAAGCAAAAAAAAAAAAAAAAATATTATATATATAGATAACAAAAATAAAATAAACGCAATATTAATTTTACAAAATTATTTTAATATAATTATTAAACAAGAAACAATTGAAGTAAATAATTTTAAAAAAAAAACAGAATTATGACAGAATACGTGGTTAAAAATGTGAACATATCCGCAGGACAGAGGAAGAAACTTAAGAGAGCGTTAACAACTCGAGGCGAGGCGGTGAGATTCAAATTCACTCACGATGATCTGACGAGAGGCGTTCTGGATTCGATTGCCTGGACCAGAAGTCAAATCAAAAGGATGGAGAAAGTGATTCGCAATGGAAGAGGGTTGACGGTGAGAATGAGTCCCGCTCAATTGAGATACAATTTGAGAATGAAAGGTGGTTTCCTACCGCTATTGGCAGGAATAGCCGCAAAAGCATTACCCTTCACTGCAAAGGCACTACCCTTTCTCGGAAAGACTCTCGGCGTGGGAGCTCTCACGGGACTCGCTAGTTCAGCAGTTGAAAAATTAATGGGTGGCAGCGGACTGTTTTTGAAGAAGGGAGGAGCCATGTGTCGCATCCACGTAGACGACAGCGAGGAAACGGTCTCTATCTGAAGAGTGGACGGAACGTTGAGCAACTCGGCAAGGGTTTGTTGCTCGGTGAGAATTCACTGTTTAAGAACATACCGATTTTGAATATGTTATTATAATGTAAAAAAATTATATAAATATAAATCATAGAAAGTATAAAATAATATATAAAATGGATAAAAAGGTGGAAAAACAATTAGACGATAATGACAAATATCGCGAGACAGAGTGCGAAGAAACAAAAAAAAATGAGATCAAAAGATGATCTCATTACTTTTTGTTTTTTCATTTTTCTTCGCTAAAAATCAATCTCTCTATTGTTTATATTTCCAAGTCCGTTATTAGCATGTTGACACTCGTGTCTTCTCCTTTTTCGAAAGCGTGTTGAATGTTTATCTTTACTCTTTTGAGTTTTTTTACATCGGTCAACTTGCTCTCACCACCCAATTTCTTCATGAGTTCGAATGAGATGTTTGGAAATATGTAATTTCCATAGGGCGACGACAAATCGTCCTTGTCGAATTCTCTATCTTCGGCGATGACGATGTTCTGCAGATCACTTTGGTACTCGTAAATCAAATCGAGCGCAGCTTCGTCCAATTTCAAAGGCATCTTATATTTGTTGTATTTGTGCTCTAAGCCCTTCGTCTCGACCTCGTTCAATTTGATGGGATCGTGTCGTTGTAATCTATAGATTTTATGACCAAATTTCTTATTCGTTTCGACTCGTTTCAATTTCAATTCGCATCTTTTATGTGTTGTTGTCCTCATGATCGATTATTTGGTTTTTTTGTTTTTACGAATTCTTACAAATAATGTATATTTTAAATTTTGTATTTTAAATAATAATTTGTTTAAAAAGTTTTTTTGCTCTTTATATATATATAAAAAAGTTGTTTTTTTAATTTTTAATTTTATTTAGTGTAAAATTTTTTTAGTAAAAGTTTTTTTTTCTCTTTATATATATATAAAAAGTTAAATTTTAACATTTCAATCTCTCTATTGTTTATATTTCCAAGCCCGTTATTAGCATGTTGACATTCGTCATTTTTCCACATACGAAAATGGTATGAATGTTTATCTTTACTCTTTTGAGTTTTTTTTCATAGGCGAATGCGCTCTCACCACCCGATTTGTTAACGAGTTCGGGTGAGATTATTGGATATATGTAACCTCCATAGGACAACAATAAATCATCCTTGTCGAATTCTCTGTCTTCGGTGACGATGATATTATTCAGCAGATCGCTTTGGTACTCGTAAAACAAATTGAGCGTGGCTTCATCCAATTTCAAACACATTCGATATTCGTAGTAGTAGCGCTCTAAGTCTACCATCTCAACCTCATTCAATTCGATGGGATCGTGTTGCTGTAATGTATAGATATTAAAACCGCATTTCTCATACCTTTCGACTCGTTTCAATTTCAATTCGCATCTTTTAGGTGTTGTTGTCATGATCGATTATTTGGTTTTTATGAATTCTTGCAAATAATGTATATTTTAAATTTTGTATTTAAATAATAATTTGTTAAAAAAGTTTCTCTTTATTTCTCTTTATATATTAATAAAAGTTAAAAAAAAAATATTCTTACAAACTCAATTTTGAGGTAAAAACAATGATCAAGTCCAAACATCCGAATTATAGTCTAGAACGTGCAAGACTTCAAACGTTTAAAAATTGGCCTTCACATCTCGCTCAAAAACATGAAGATTTAGCCGCCGCGGGTTTCGTTTACGTGGGTAAAGGCGACAAAGTCAAATGTTTTTGTTGTGACATACATTTGATGAATTGGGAACCTCACAACGTACCTTTACTAGAACACATAAGTAATATTGAAAAAGGCGAATGCGATTATTTGAACAAGATCCTAACGTTGGGATTGATCAAAATCCAAGACAAAGAGAGGGATAGAGATAAAAACCAAAAATTATTAATGGATATGTTACAACTCGGATACACCAAGGAACAATTGTACGATGTGTTAAACATCGCGAACAAGACCCTGTCTCAATTCATAACTTTAGAACATCTCATCAAATTCATGGCGGAAGCGAACGAGTTATCGTCACTCGTCAAAAACAAGCTGAGCAAAATGTCCACCAAGTGTCTGGTCTGCGAAGGTGTTGCAAATGTCTTGTTTCTACCGTGTGCACACCTGCGTTACTGTAGAGAATGTTATTCCGAAGACGAGAAAACGTGTTCGGTTTGCGAGCGAGAAATAAAAGCGGTCTTAAATTGTTTTTGAATAAAAAACACATTAAAGAAAAAAATTGAATTTAAAATTTAACTTTTTCTTTTTTTATTATATATATATAAAAAGAGTAAAAAAGCAAAACTTTTTTAAATTATTTAATACAAAATTCCAAAATAAAAAATATTCTTACAAATGAAGCAAACAGATAAAACAATGGTAAATTTAAATGAGAAAACCATACCTCAGTTAAACGAGATTTGTAAACTATTACAAATTTCAGATTTCAGAAATCATAGAACTAAATCAAAAAAAATTGAAGTCATACAAGAATATTTGCGAAACGCTAGAAAGGCAAACGAAATGTCGATAGCAACAACGTCAAAAGATGCATCGGTTGTAAAAAATAAGAAGACGACTAAACGAAAAGCCGTTGAAGAACATCAAGTTTCCAAAGAAAAGAAAAGAAAAACTAAAACGAAAACGAGTGATGCACTTCAGATTCAAGACAAACGAGATATATCGAGCGAAATTCAATGAGCAATCGACGAAGAGAAAGGAGAAGAATATGTAACACGACTCGTTGTGGAACTATTCCAATCGAAACCCGTAGAACGGGAGAGTGCGATCAAAGGCATTTTTAAAACTTTCGACGTGATTCCCTCGTTGAAGAAAGTCGATCCGAAATTGTTCATGGAACGGGTGAAGAAAGAAGTATTGGATTTGTTTTGTGAATACATGAACGTGGGATTAAAAATTAAGATGATACTCCATTGCATAATGAATAAAATCGACGTGAAGTCCGGCGAGAGCATCGTGAAAAATGCATATTTCAGATCTAACGTCGAACCCGTATTTCGAGGTTCAGATCTATCGGACGTTTTCGAAAAGATGAAAGACAAGATGTTGACGTCTCTCGCGAATTATCAACATGAAGGTAGTAATTGGATGTTCGATGAGGTGCTGAAACTCGAAATTCACATGAATAAAAACGAACCGTTGAAAGGATCTTCCTACTTGGAATTACCGTATTTCTTGACTAAGAAACACGCCATGGTCAACATGAGAAATAAAGATGATCAGTGTTTTAAATGGGCAGTCACCTCCGCTTTATACCCTGTCAAAATAAACTTCAATAGAGTTTCTCGTTACGAGGAAACTTCTAAAAATCTCGATTGGACCGGAGTGACTTTTCCAACAGAGTTAAAACATATTGAACGTTTCGAGGCTCAAAATCCCGCCATAGCGGTGAACGTCTTAGGATACGATGATGAAAAACAAAAGATCTATCCTCTCAGACAGACTTTGTATCGCGGAAGAGAAAAGACGATTATTTTATTATTGATTTCGAATGGTGACAATCGTCATTATTGTTGGGTTAAACATCCGACCCGACTACTGTCGAAACAAAATAATAACATAAAGGTAAGATATCTTTATGTTACAATTGCATGAACGTGTTTCACAGCAAAAAATCATTAGCGAAACATCATGAATATTGCAATGAAAATCAAGGTGTCGCCGTCGAAATGCCTAAACACAACACCATCGTGAAGTTTGAAAATCACAATAGAAGGTTAAAAGTACCATTCGTTGTGTACACCGATTTTGAATGTTTCACCGCGAAAATGAGCTCCTATCAACCCAATGCTCTTCAAAGTTACGTCGAAAGATATCAAAAACACATACCTTCGGGCTATTGCATTTACGTGAAATGCGCTTTTGACTTGCAACACGACATGGGTCCCTTCACCTACACGAAACAGTGCGAAGACGACGACGTGGCTCAAAGGTTCATGGAAGAGTTAGAATCGAAAATTCAAATGTTATACGACAAATTCAAAACTCCGGCGAAAATGATCATCACGCGAGAGCAGCAGGACGAAAATAACAGAGCCACCGAATATCACATATGCAGACAATCGTTCGACGAGAATTCAGAGGAAAATAAGAAGGTCAGAGACCACGATCATTACATGGGTCTGTATCATGGTCCGGCTCACAGCAAGTGTAATTTAAAATATTGAGACGCCACTTTCTATCCGGTGATGTTTCACAATCTCTCGGGTTACGACAGTCATCTGTTCGTGAAAAATCTCAGCACCTCACACGAAGAATTAAATTGCATTGTGAACAGTGAAGAAAGATACATTTCCTTCACGAAATGGAAGCTCATGGAGAAGAAAAGAGTAATCGACGGAAATACATTGAAAGAAAAAACGAAATCCATTCGTAGATGCATACGTTTCATTGACAGTTTTAAATTCATGTCGACCGCTCTGGAAAAATTAGTCGATAACATGAGCAAGGATAAATTTAAAATCACAAGCGAACATTTTGGAGAACGAGTAGACGGCATGTTGAGGAAAGGAGTCTATCCTTACGATTACATGAACGATCTAAAGAGATTCAAAGACACCGCACTACCTTCGAAAGAAGATTTTTATTCGAAATTATACGAATCCGACATTTCCGACGAGAATTACGAACACGCCAAAAACGTGTGGAAATCATTCGATATGAAAACCATGAGAGATTATCACGATCTCTATCTAAAGACCGACGTTCTGCTCTTGGCAGACGTGTTCGAAAATTTTCGAGATGTCTGTCGTCAAAATTACGATCTGAATCCCGCTTGGTATTTCACCACACCCGGTCTGGCGTGGGACGCTCTGTTGAAGACCACCGAAGTCCAATTGGAATTATTATCCAACGTGGACATGTTGCTCATGTTCGAAAGGGCTGCGAGAGGTGGCGTCTCGATGATCTCCCACAGATATTCTGAGGCTAACAATCCCTATATGAAAGAAGGTTTCGATTCGAAATGGTCGACTAAATACATACAGTATTGGGACGCTAATAATCTGTATGGTTGGGCTATGAGTCATCCTTTACTAATTGGAAATTTTGAATGGGTGAAGGAACCAGAAGAGATGCAAAAATGGAGAGACTATCCTTGCATTTTAGAAGTCGATTTGAACTATCCGGAAGAATTACACGATCCACACAACGATTATCTGCTAGCTCCCGAATGAATGGAACCGAACGAAGGAGACAAGGAAAAACTCATTCCCAATTTATTTAACAAATGTAACTAGGTTGTCTACAGCGAGAATTTGAAACAGTACGTCGATTACGGGATGAAATTAGTCGACATACATCGCATCATTCGATTCGACGAAGAGCCTTGGATGAAAAAATACATCGATCTCAACACGAATCTCAGAACTCGAGCCGAGAACGATTTCCAAAAAGATTTCTTCAAACTCATGAACAACTGCGTGTACGGCAAATCAATGAAAAACATCAGGAAGAGAACCGACGTTCGACTCGTCACGTCTGAGAAAAGAGCTAAAAAATTAGGGGCGAAACCCAATTACAAACACCGAACCATATTCGACGAAAATCTAGTGTCCGTTCACATGCAAAAGACGCACCTGAAGTTCGACAAACCGTATTATCTCGGACCGATCATCTTAGATATCAGCAAGTGATTGATGTACGAGTTTCACTATGATTACGTCAAACGAAAATTTGGTGACAAAGCCAAACTACTGTTCACCGACACAGACAGTGTAGTTTACGAGATAGAGACGAAAGATGTCTACCGAGATATATCTCCAGACGTGGCCGAGTGGTTCGACACGAGCAATTATCCCATCGATCACCCGTCCAACATTCAATCGAACGACAACAAGAAGGTGTTGGGTAAATTTAAGGACGAGAGCGGCGGTAAACAGATCATCGAATTCGTGGGCTTGAGATCCAAACTGTATGCTTATCGTCTAGAAAATGATGAAGAGATCAAGAAGTGCAAAGGAGTTAAAACGTGCGTGGTGAAGAAAAACATCTCTTTCCAAGAGTATAAAGATTGTCTGTTAGGAAGTGGTCCGGTGTATAAGACTATGAAATTGATTCGAAGTGAAAATCACGACTTGTATACCGAAATAGTCAACAAGATTTCGCTGATGGCCGACGACGATAAGAGATTCATGTTAGATGATAAAATAAGCACTTTGGCACTCGGACATTGGACTTTGGATCTAATTTTAGACGATATGAATGGAGATGATTGGATTCTAGATACGATTGTGGATGATAAGATTCCAGATACGATTGCGGATGATAGGATTCCAGAAAATCAAGAAGAATTAGATGAACACAAAATTATAGAAATCGATAGTGACATCGAGAAAGTTAGTTTAAAAAGAAAAAGAAAAAAATAGAAAAAAAATAACGTCATTTTTAGTAAATTATAATAAAATAAATAAAAAAATATATATACGCATTTATGAATAAGAAAATAAAGATATCCGTAGAAGGTGTCATCTTACCCAACGAACCCCTATCCAACATCGATCTGTTGAATGCGGCAAAAGATTTGAAAATCGAAGATTTTCTAGGAGTGTTTTCCAGAGATGCCTTGCCGAAGAGAAGACCTCGACAATCGGAATGCGGAATTTTAAATCTAGACGATTCATCGGGTGAAGGCACTCACTGGGTGACGTGGATGAAGAACGGGAAGAAGAAAAATTATTATTTCGACAGCTATGGAATCTCGCTGCCAAAAGAAATAAAGAACTATTTCAACAAATCGATGGTTCGTTACAACACGGAACAAGTGCAATCACCAGATCAAGTGTTTTGCGGTCACCTGTGTCTCTATGTTCTCAAGAGATGGTCTGAAGGAGATCGATTTCAAGACATTCTCAATGATTTACATTAGAGAGAGATTTTTTTTTATAGTATATATAAAGATAAAAAATATTTAAAAAAATTTTACTCAAATAAAAACGAAAAATAAAATAACATAGTTCATTTTTAATAAACTGCGTTTGAACATATTTTTATAAAAAACAAAAAAAATCCCACAACAACATGCCAGTCAATAAATTTGGTAGAAGTGACGACGAAAAAGTCAACCCGAGAAAGAAGAGGAAGACGTTCGAAGTCGACGATGGTTACGACGTTGCCAACTTGGACGAACGTTACGTTCGGAGATACAAACCTCGAGAAGAACCTTTGAACATGAACGATAAGAAGCTCTACAATCTTCCCAAGCCGATAGATCTCGCAGATGCTGCGACTAAAAAATACGTCGACAGGGGGAACGCCGATTTCGAACGAATCCTGCTGCATAATTACATGGATAAAACCATGACCGACAATCTCGATTTGAAATCCAAACGTTTGGTGAACATCACGCGAGATTCAGCGAACATCTGAGAAATAGATACGTTCTGAAAACGATGCACTCGGAATTGAACGCCAATTCTAACAAGATAACGAACGTGGCCACTCCCACGAATCCCAAGGACGTGGCGACCAAACACTACGTAGATCTGGAACAGAGAAAGTCTGACAGACGAGAAATGAAATCAGATCTGAATGCGGGATTCCACAAGATATTGAATCTGTCGAAGATTGACGACATGGATGCAGACTCAACCGCGATCAACAAGGGCTATGTAGATTCTGCCGTGATACGATCGCAAGAATACGTAGAATCGCAAGTGGACGATCTCTACCTGAACAAACAATCTGGCGGAACCATGGAGGGTGGCATCAACATGAACGGTGAGAATTTATTCGGTCTCGGTCACGATCCCGAATTCGATTCCAGCGCGGTAAGCAGGAAGTACGTGGACGACAACTCGGTCTGGAGACAGGGTGACATCATGGAAGGTAAACTAGACATGGGTGGACACGTGCTCACGAATCTACCGGATCCCGTGAACATGACGGATGCCTGCACCCTGATTTCGGTGGTGGAGAAAGTCAAATATGCTAGACAATTGATCACCGTGTGGGCCGAAGAGGTTGGCACCTTAGATGAGGGAAAAGCTGAGTGGTCTTTCGGAAATGGAGGTAGCGGATCGAAACATGGTCAGGTGGGATATCCCATGCCGTTGGGAGGTGAAATCCTTCGAATGAGTCTGGCTTCCTCGGATTTGAATAACAGAGCGGTCGTCAATCTCATGGTGAATGGTGTGGAGAGCGATAAGAGATACAGCGTCAAAAAGACTGAGAATCAACACGCGAATGTTAGCACGTTCGGCACGCCTCTCAAAGTGAATGCCAGTGACAGGATTAATTTCGTCACGAAAACCAATAATCCCGAAGCTACCACTTCCGCGGTGAGTCTACTGATCGAACTAGATTCTTTGAACAAACAGTGAATGCGTGGAAAATAATGAATTTAAAAAAAAATAATGTGTGATTATTAAAAACAGAAAAAAAACAAAAAAAAAGTAATGAGATCATCTTTAGATCTCATTTTTTTTTTGTTTTCCTTCTTCTTCACTATCACCATATATTATAATAATGTTTCCTTTTTTCTCAATTTTCAGCGTCGATTCTTCTTTTTCTTTTTCTTTGTGATATGATATGTTTATAACAACACTTTTGTTGATCCGAATCATAATTATGAACGAATGTTGTGCATTTCTTGGTAACACTCGCATCATTACCATTCTCTTCAGAAGGTAGTGGTGATGGTGGAAAGCGGTTCATTCTTTTCATTTCCAACCATCTATCCCTCTGTTTACCTAACCATTTTTCCACATCTTTTTTTTTGTTTTTTGGCTTGCAACACAGGATGGAACATCTGACGGAAATGGAGAGACGATCGCACAGGATCGAACAATCTAAGATCTCTTCGAGTTTTAATATCTTCATCACAAAATATCCTTTTTGTTTCTCTCGAGTGAATAGCACGCGATCTTTTAAATAATTCAGAACGTAATCGTAAATATCTTCTTTTTTTTCAAACACGAAAATGGAATGTGTATTTCGTTTTCTATGTGACTACTTAGGAATTGTAACATTTTGTACGTCGAGAATGTTGAAAAAAGACGATTTTTTCTCGGATGAAACTTGTTTTTCTTTTGTTAAAAAAATATCATTAAAAACAAATTTATTTTTTTTATTTTTTGTTTTTAATAATGACTCATTACTTTTTATTTTTTTTTGTTTTTTATTTTTTTCACACACTCGTCTCTCATCGAATGATCGACATCTTATTTCCGTCTGATTCGAATTGTAATTCTCTGTCCGACAGGACCAGGGCGAAGGCTTCGGTTTTTCTCGGCACGTTCCTATCGAATTGCATCTTGATCTGAATGTCTAACACGCTACTTTTAAGTCGTTCACTCTGTTCACTGACGACGAATACGAACATGGGATACATCGACTTGTATTCACCGGGAGACATGTTAGGATTGCTCATCAATTCGTCCAGACCGTGATACTTCTTTTGCCGTACAGTCTGCAGAAATCGTTCTTGTTGAACGACGCATTGTAATCGATTGCTGGATATCTCGTGGCGTTCAGAAACACTTGCATGTTTCTCAAACTGCAGTGATCGAACAGCGACACATTCTTTTCCTGAGACCCGTCCCTATCGGTCTGAAACGCAACCACAATGAAACGCGGTCTCTCGGAAGCGGATTTCACCATCAATCTCCAATCGAAGTGATTCGTGGAGGGAGGAATGCTAGCTGTGTCGCACTGTCTCATTCTAAATCCCACGGGTAATTTACTCTTGGATTCTATGATCTTGTAGAGATGCGCTTTCTCCACGATCGAAGGCTCCACGTGCGGAACGAACCACGATATCTTGTGTAGAGTTATCTTACCTGCATCAGTCGCAGTGAGTCTCACTATTGCGCCATCGTTTCCTTTTCGAATCAACGTCAGATTGTGTTTGAATCCGTACATGATCTTGTTGTAATCGTCCGCAAATCCGAAGATGTGTTTCAACGGTATCCTGAACGAAAACGTTCCTTTAGGTCTGGACATCTTGACGACGTAGTCGAATATCAAGGCGGCGCCGGCGCTAGCAGGGCCGACGGTGTCTTTCACCCACAACTGATTAAGTCCTCTGGATTTCGAAAAATCATCAGGATACGTCAAGAGTCCGAACATCGTGGTGGCCTGACCGGGATGAAACACAGATTCTATCTCTTGTCCGGATAGCATGTATTTTATGTTACTGAATAGATGCAGGATGCCATTATTGGCTTGAGTAATCGTGTTGTCGTCGGCGTAGTTGCTCCCATCTTCCTTGGTGAGACGTCCCTGCACCACTATGTAACTCTCGCTAGGATGTACGAATAGATCTTGAGTTTCGACGTTGATTCTTATCTCTCCCGCATTGTTCAAACTTGTTCCGGTTACCGGTTCGTATTCGTGAACCTCATATTCTTGAATACTTTCATCTTTCACTATGCTTTGTGCTATATCTAGTATGTTTGTCATTTTAAAGGATTTTTTTAGTTTTTTGTTTATTAATTAACTTGCTTTCTTTATCTAAAAATAGTTTTTAATTATTTTTTATTATTATTTTTTTCTCTCTTATATATATGTGTGTAAACAAGAAGAAAATGTCAAAGAGAGTAAATAAAAAAAATTTTGTCTTCTTCATCAAAACTTCGTCTTCTGTAATTGTTGTTCATAAAACTTTCCGATGATCTCTTCTCCATCCAAAGCTTCGATTTCGTAAGTCACCGGATTGGTGTGAAATATTTTGATGATCACGAAGATTTCCAAGGTCCATCGAGGAGTATAACCTTTTTCGAAGTGCTTCTTATAAGCGTAAATTCTCACTCGATCACCGACCGCAAATTTCGGCGTTCTAGACTTCTTCCTGATCTTAGATCTCTCAGGATATAGATTCGCGTAGACCCGTTTTTCGTTTCGAGGATCGCTAGCTTCCGCAGGTGTCATCTTGATCGATCTGTGTCGCGTGTTGTTGTAATCTTTGACCAGACCGCTCAGAGCGTATATGTATTTCTTGGTCGAATTTGCCGTGAAGTATCTGTGCATCTTTTCCTTCATCGTTCGATTCCAACGTTCCACCACGCTGGCTTTCTCTTCGTTTTCGATTGAGTAGAGGTCAACCAATCGATGAACGTCCTTGTTGTAGAATTCCTTTCCCTTATCCACCCATAATTTACTCGGTTTTCGAGAAGACGAGTCGAACACGCTCTTCAGAGCCTCGGCGACGAGAGGTCCCAATTTATTCTTCAAAGCTCTGATCCAACCGTATTTGGAAAACACGTCGATGACTGTCAATAGATATTTGACGCCCTCGTTCCACCTCGAAAACGATCTCATGTCGACCAAGTCGGCAGACCAAATGACATCCAGACCCTTCACAAACACCCTTCTCTTTCGAAATTTACGCACTATGGGTTTGTGTAACTCATCGGCCAATTCACTCGTCAATAATCGTTTCTTCTTCTTTTCAGATGCGCTTTTTTTTTTGATCTCCCCATCCGAATCGACGTTTCGCACCGATCAGATTGCCGACCAGCGAACGTTCCATCTTCTCTCTCCTGGGTGGATTCGATATGCCTCTCAATCTCCCCAACATGTTTTTGTCGCAGACGTCATTGTGAGTCTTGGTGTCGGGATGTCCGGCGTAGCACAGATCGTGATCATACGCGGCCGCGTCCACCCTATTCACAGGTTTGCTCCAAGATTTGGGAGTCAGATCGGCGTTGAGTCTCTTGTTCAATTTCGTTCCAGGTCCCGTGAAACTGTGACCGTGCAGATGCATTTCAAAAGGTAGATTATTGATCATTTTATTCACGATGCCTTTACCTTTGCTCGCGTTCTTTTTTTTGATGAATCGCGTCTTGACAGAGCCACACACGTCGCAAATTCCACGAAGCATCTGTCTATCGTTTTTAGTTTGCACTTCTCTAGAATTACTCGTCTCGGTAACTCTCTTACACTTTACGCAATACATTTTTAAGAGTTATTTAAATTAATTTCGTTTTTTATTTTATATATAAATTTAATATTTTTTTTTTTTTTAAATTCTGTTCTTATTATATATATATATATTTTTTTCAATCGCTGCTCTTGAGTTCTATCATCTAACTGAATTCCTCCCTGGCCTCTTTCCTCCCCTTTTCCACGAGAGAATCCTTCATCTCTTCCTTGATGATCGGACGAGTCTTGATTCTCATGGCTTCTTTCATGACATCGTATTTAGTTTTCTCGCTCAATATCGCAAAGTATTCTCCGTCCGATATCCTACCGTCTTTCAATGCCATAGAGATCATTTCGGATATCATGTCGATCTTGGAGTTGGCCAAGACGCGAATCTTGTCGTGTTTCCTCGCCTTCAGATATAATTTCCTACTCAAAAAGTTTCCGAGCGTGCTAAACAATCCGGCGGCGAGAGCCACTCCTACGGTCAACACGATCGGAATGCCGACCACGGTCGACAAAAATCCGATGCCGGCCACGTGTAAACCCAGAGAAATCATGATGAGTGTCGTGTCGATCACGTTGACGACTGTCACGAAACGCGAATACTTCTTCTTGAGGGAACGACGAGAATCTCTCTTTCGAATTAGATACTCTTGGATTCTATTGATTTGATCGATGCGATACCTCTCTCCTTTTTCTCTTTCTTCTAGCGATGGCGCCGTCGGCAAAACGCCGTTCAGCTTCTCGTCCTCGTCGTCCACTAACGTCGGATACAATTTATTTCTGGTTCTCATATTTGTTTTTTTCTTTCTAATATTAGATAAAAAATTTATGTGTGTATTTATTTTTATTTTCTATTCTCCCTTATTTTATATCAACGAGAAAACTTAGACGTGTGCTTCGTTGATCAATAATTTCAAGATGCATCCCTTATCTCGTAAAGTCAGACTTTTACGCGCCAATTTCTGTTCTTCCGAATCTGTGGGCTTGCTTCGATTCTTACAGCAGAGTAATCTCTTCCAAAACGCGATCACTTCATTGATTTGAACGCGTTCGAACGCCGGTTCGAAATACTTGATGACCATATCTTCCCTTTCCATCCACAGACACGAATGATTCTCGTGATCGAAGTCTAGGTGATCCCGACATCCGACGCATCGTTCTAACAAGAGACGACCTAGTTGTTCGTTCATGCAGAATGCGTAGGCTCACATCAGCATTTTCAAAAGAAACCTCACTCTAATATCCTGAGAATCGCTCATGATTTACGTTTTTATTATCTATTTGATTTGATATATTTATTTTTCTAAATAACTATTATTTATATATATTTTTTTTCTATCCTATATATATCGATCACTTTTTTTCACTTATTTCCTCGGGTATTCCCCCCACCCACCCCGCGACGAGGGGAGATAACTCCGTATGATCGAGTTTACGAGAATCGACCAATCGGTCGATTAGCTGAGTTTGGGAATTCCCATAGTGGGGAATTCCCCTAATGACGTCATAAATGGGAAAAACCCACCGCCTCAAAACAATTGCGGATTCTACATCACTGATGTAGAATCCGCAGGCCGTTTTTTTGATGATGGCCCAGAAATTTTTGCTCGCGTTCGCCAACGATGGATCGATGGTCTGATCTGCGATGGGAACGTCGACAAAAATTTTTAAAGTAAAAGATAAAAGTGAAGATGTACAATTTCACCCTTTTTTTTAAAAACGCGCGTTCACCACGAGTATTTGAACGTTAAAAGTGCGATCTAGGAGTCACAAAAAGACATGGGTGATTCAACATCACTGTACATTTTTGTGAAGAAGCGTGTGATTTAACACCGAATTCCACGTTGGTGAACGCATCGTGTACACGTACATGTACAAAGTGATTGGTAAATCCGCAATATATACCTACTTACGCCGCAACAGATCGCCCTGTCCGTGCGAAACGGCCTTTAGATTCGACGCGATGGTGATGCGTCTGTTTTTTTCAAAACTTCTCCGTGTCGCATCAGCGACGGATTTAATACATTAGATTCGACGCGTCAAAAATCCGTCGACTATTTCAGGCCTAACTTAACTTAAAAGCAAGATTAGCATGTGTGAAATGCCTCAAGAAAGGCCTGAAATAGTCGACGAATTATTGACGTGTCGAATCTAATACCAGAGCAAAAACAATGAATTAAATTCGTCGGTGATGCGTCAACTATTTCAATTAGATGCGAGTAAGACGCATCACCAATGAATTTCCGTCCAACTGAGACGAATCTCCGTCGGTGATGCGTCTGAAATACGTGTTTGAAATTGCCTCGACGGATTTTTGAAGCGTCGAATCTAATACGAAGTGCGGAAACAAACGAGCGCCACCGATCAGCCGAATGCAAATCAAATGGTAATGAGGAAAGCACATGTCAGTCGCTGGAAATGTCCATCTTACGTCATTTCAGTGTTTACTGATCGAAGGTTTGATTCGAGATTTTTCAAAATGACTAAGGCATGGGTGAAAACGAAAATCAATTTTTCAAAATGACTGAATAAGAAATTGATAGGTGAGTGCGAAAATCAGTTCTAAAGAAACAGCATCAGACTTGCCTACAAACTACGTTGATAATTTCAACTTTCGATGTTCGTGGTATTGTTGTTGCTACGGGTAACGTAAGTTGGCAAAATATTCTCGTTCAGAAAAACCTCGCCTTTCTCTTTCTCTGGCTTTAATGTGTTCCCGTCTCATATGTGATTTTTCAAACCTGATTCACAAAATTTGATTCGGGCCCTCGGTTTGTTGAAGCTCACATCGAATTCAGTGTTTGTTTATTGGGGTTTTACAACAGATTCAATTGCCAGAATCATGCCGTGTCAGGTAGTTTTACGAGTGTGTGTGTGTGTGGTGGTGGGGGGGGGGGGGGGGGAGCCCGAGAGAACCTCCGAACAATCGGCGAGTAACTACCAAACTCCTCAATGTGCTAACTAGGGTTAAAAAGTAAGCGGTTTAAGGCATGTGTACCATTGATGTGCCACATGCCTTTTGTGTTTTTAGGTGGGGGGATGAGGGATAAACTGGTCATGGCACGGATAATGTGTTATTGGCAAGGATATTAGTGCTGAACACGAATCAAAAGCCGTTAATTCTATGATTTCCACTTGGGTGGTGGGGGGGGGGGGGGGGGTCTTTGAACGGCTGATCAAAGCATGAGTATTAACTCTGCAGCCTCCAATTTCCCCCAGTGTCCTGAGTCATAATAAGCTGAATCAATAATTGTGATTTCTGCAGGGATGTGTTTTTCTTTTAGTCAGAACATGTTTTGTGATCATTTCTCGGTACAAGTATAAGACATGCCACAAAAATATTTCAGTCAATCCAGGGAAGGTGGGTGGAGAGGGAGGGGGGGGGGGGATATAAAACAGGATTCATCCCTTTACTCGAGTAGGATCATGGCAGGCACACAAAGGGTATCAAAGGTGTGGGGGGGGGGGGGGCAAGAGTAATATCAAAGGGGCGTACTGAATATAATTTGCAGCATCAGCTGAGCAGCGCAGCGGTGAGATAGGGGCGAGCACGAGAGGGGCCTTGGAGTGGGCCCGGGGTCAGGTTTCCCCGGAAAAAAAATTGAAATTCTAGACAAAAACGGCAATTTCTTTGACCCTGAGTCCGTTTGTGTAAATAATTAGTTAATAAGTTGTGAAAGGCAACATTAATTAGGTCACATCACCACCAAATTATTATTTATTTACTGGTCTGTCTTTAAGGTCACATACTTATGCACAATGGCTAATTGTGACCGTGACAGTTTTACGGGTGCAGGAAGCAGGAGTACCCGGTGAGAACCACCAAGCATCGAGGAGCAACTGTCAGCTCCTCAATATTCTAGCACTGTTCAAGCTCCGCCCAAGCAGGGTTACAGCCATGTGCACCATCGGCGAGCAGTTCGCCTTAATACACGGCGTCATCGTGCTCCCATGTAGGCAGCCGGGATAAAGTGCCTTGCCCAAGGACACAACGCGGGTCGTCCCGGGCGGGGATCGAACTCGGAACTTCTAGCATAGAAGTCCAACAGTCTACCACTGAGCCACCGCGCTTCCATCACCACCAAATAGAATTCGAATAAATTAAAAAAATATTGTAATCGATTGCTTGCAACAACATGTCAAAATAGCAACCAACTGGTGAAATATTTGGTGCAGCGCCATTTGAGCCCAGTATGGTTGTAAACACAACACACATGGGTTCAAGCTAAAATGCACCTCAAATACAGTCGGAAGCATGTGAAGTTTCGGATGAATTAGAAAAAAATAACCACGGAAGATATAAATTATAGAGGAATTATTTTCCACAGGCGTATGAAGCATCCGTGTTTTGATATTTTGTTGTTAGAATTGAGGTGATATATAAGTGAAACTGTGTTCAACAGAAGGCAGAAATATTTGGAAATCCAGATGCTAATTTGACTTTGCCTGCTATTCACGTATAAATTTGCAATTACACACCCCTCCACTCAAAAATTTTACAAGTATAAATATCTAGATTTTTTGTTGGGGGGGGGGGGGGATCCAGGTTCCGCTGGATCATGGGGTACATAAGCTTTCAACCATTGCTAACCCTGCTTGTGTCGAGGTAGTAGCTCTGATAGTTACTTGTTCCGATCAGTGTTTCTCCGGGTTTTCCGGCCTCACCCGTAAAACATAAATAAATAAATAAATAAATAAATAAATAAATAAATAAATAAATAAATGTCGCAACCTGGGTGCAAAAACAAAATGAATGGAAGTAACCTAAAGTATGCCGGTCGACCACAATTGGCTGATTCTTTAGATTCGACGCGACGGTGATGCGTCTGTATATTTCAAAACTTCTCTGTGTCGCATCAGCGACGGATTTAATACAATTAGATTCGACGCATCAAAAATCCGTCGACTATTTCAGGCCTAAGTCCGGACAAACACACGAATAGAAATAGTTTCAGGGTCACTTATCTCCAACTAGTGTCAACCGAACTTTGTTGTAAAAACACAACCCTGCAAGTATTTGATGCGCCTCGAATAAATTCCAGAACTGACAACAACGCGCCGATGTGGTGCGTTTCCGAACAATTTCTCCATGAAGAGGGCAACCATACTCACATACCCTCAGACTCAACGCCCCCCCCCCCCCCCCCCCCCAACGTTCTATTTGAAATTTATTGATATATCATTGTCGGTTAGGGCAGGTTGGGGGGGAATGTGGGAAGCAATTAGATGTGCATTGGCAGAGCAAAACATCTCCTAAGCTTTTGAAGCTTAGTGTTGCGAACACATTTATTTTTGTGAGAACAATTTGCTCAAACGCACTTTTCTATTGGCGCTGTTGACGATTGGGTTACATCCTGTGGTTTCTGGCACGTTTGAAAGTATGCATACATTCAGTCAACACGTTCGATTGTGTAGGAGGATTTGTGTTCCCGTACAACCACCAGATAAGATTCGACTAAACATGATGTGGGGCACTCTTGTAAGGAACAGCTCTGGGACAAGTTAGAATGAAATATAACTGTCATATATCTCCTCCGTGTGGCATTAGGGAAACTATGGGTCAAATACATTATTCATATGTCCTCAAAATCCATATTGTTCCTGAATGTAATATGATGAGGAATTCGTACGAGATAGAGTGTGTAAATTGCTGACCGCCTTCCATATGTGTGCTACTGAAAGATAACTTAATTAGCAATGAATAACTCTATTTGCATTTCTTGAACAACTTGAGTTTTGCACATCAAGGCTGAATACCAATATCACGGGACCCGGAACGAAATTGAACAAGAGGCTCAACGCCGATCTGACTCCTAAATCTTGGAGCAAACCTGTGAATAGGGTGGACGCGGCCGCGTATGATCATGATTTGTGCTACGCCGGACATCCCGACACCAAGACTCGCAACGACGTCTGCGATAAAAACATGTTGGGGAAATTGAGAGGCATATCGAATCCGACCAGGAGAGAGAAGATAGAACTTTCGCTGGTCGGCAATCTGATCGAAACGTCGATTCAGATGGGGCGTTCAAAAAAAAGCGCATTGGAAAAGAAGAAGAAACGATTATTGACGAGCGAATTGGCCGAGGAGTTACACAAACCCATCGTGCGTAAATTTCGAAAGAGAAGGGTGTTCGTGAAGGGTTTGGATGATATTTGGTCTGCCGACTTGGTTGACATGAGATCGTTTTCGAGGTGGAACGAGGGTGTCAAATATCTATTGACGGTCATCGACGTGTTTTCCAAATACGGTTGGATCAGAGCTTTGAAGAATAAATCGGGACCTTGCGTCGCCGAGGCTCTGAAGAGCGTGTTCGACTCGTCTTCTCGAAAACTGAGTAAATTGTGGGTGGATAAGGGAAAGGAATTCTACAACAAGCACGTTCATCGATTGGTTGGCCTCTACTCGATCTAAAACGAAGAGAAAGCCAGCGTGGTGGAACATTGGAATCGAACGATGAAGGAAAAGATGCACAGATACTTCACGGTGAATTCGACCAAGAAATACATATACGCTCTGAACGGTCTGGTCAAAGATTACAACAACACGCTACACAGATCGATCAAGATGACTCCCGTGGAAGCTAGCGATCCTCTTCGTGATAATCAAAATATTTCATACTGATCCGGTGACTTACGAAATCGAGGCTTTGGATGGAGAAGAGATCATCGGAAAGTTTTACGAACAATAATTACAGAAGACAATGTTTTGATAAGAAAACAAATTTCTTTTATTTACTCTCTTTAACATTTTCTTGTTTACACACATATATATAAGAGAGAAAAATAATAATAAAAAATAATTAAAAACTATTTTTAGATAAAGAAAGCAAGTTAATTAATAAACAAAAAAAAACAAAAATCCATTAAAATGACAAATATACTAGATATAGCACAAAGCATAGTGAAAGATGAAAGTATTCAAGAATATGAGGTTGACGAATACGAACCGGTAACCGGAACGAGTTTGAACAATGCTGGAGAGATAAGAATCAACGTCGAAACTCAAGATCTATTCATACATCCTAGCGAGAGTTACATAGTGGTGCAGGGACGTCTCACCAAGGAAGATGGGAGCGACTACGCCGACGACGACACATTTACTCAAGCCAATAATGGCATCATGCATCTATTCAGTTATATAAAATACATGCTATCTGGACAAGAGATAGAATCTGTGTTTCATCCCGGTCAGGCCACCACTATGTTCGGACTCTTGACGTATCCTGATGATTTTTCGAAATCCAGAGGACTTAATCAGTTGTGGGTGAAAGACACCGTCGGCCCTGCTAGTGCCGGCGCCACCGCGATATTCGACTACGTCGTCAAGACGTCCAGACCTAAAGGAACGTTTTCGTTCAGGATACCTTTGAAACACATCTTTGGATTCACGGACGATTACAACAAGATCATGTACGGATTCAAACAATCTGATGTTGATACGAAAAGGAAACGATGACGCAATAGTGAGACTCACTGTGACCAATGCGGGTAAGATAACTCTACACAAGATATCATGGTTCATTCCGCACGTGGAGCCCTCGATCGTGGAAAAAGCGTGTCTCTACAAGATCATAGAATCCAAGAGTAAATTACCCGTGGGATTTAGAATGAGACAGTGCGACACGGCTAGCATTCCACCCTCTACGAATCACTTCGATTGGAGATTGATGGTGAAATCCGCTTCCGAGAGACCGCGTTTCATCATGGTTGCGTTTCCGACCGATAGGGACGGGTCTCAGGAAAAGAATGCATCGCTGTTCGATCACTGCCATTTGAGAAACATGCAAGTGTTTCTGAATGCCACGAGATATCCAGCAATCGATTACAATGCGTCGTTCGACAAGAACGATTTCTGCAGACTGTACGGCGATGCCGCTGATTTTAGAAAGAAGTATCACGGTCTAGACGAATTGATGAGCAACCCTAACATATCTCCCGGCGAATACAAGTCGATGTATCCCATGTTCGTATTCGACGTCAGTAAACAGAGTGAACGACTCAAGAGTAGCGTCTTAGGCATTCAGATCAAGATGCAATTCGATAGGAACGTGCAAAGAAAAATTGAAGCCTTCGCCCTGGTCCTGTCGGACAGAGAATTACAATTCAAATCGGATGGAAATAAGATGTCGATCATTCGATGAGAAACAAGTGTGAAAAAAAAAAATAATGTGTGATTTATTAAAAACAAAAAAAAAGTAATGAGTAATTATTAAAAACAAAACAAAAAAAATAAATAAAGTAATGTGATCTAGAGAGATTGAACATCTTTCTAAATCTCATTACTTTTTTTTTTTTTTGTTTTTAAGAAATCACACATTATTTTTTTTTAATTCATTATTTTCCACGCATTCACTGTTTGTTCAAAGGATCCAGTTCGATCAGTAGACTCACCACGGAACTGGCGGCTTCGGGATTATTGGTTTTCGTAACGAAATTAATCCTGTCTCCGGCGTTCACTTTGAGAGGCGTGCCAACCGTGCTAACATTCGCGTGTTGATTCTCAGTCTTTTCGTCGCTGTATTTCTTATCGCTCTCTACTCCATTCACCACGAGATTGACGACTGCTCTGTTATTCAAATCCGAGGAAGCCAGACTCATTCGAATGATTTCACCTCCTAACGGCATGGGATATCCCACCTGACCATGTTTCGATCCGCTACCTCCGTTTCCAAAAGACCACTCGGTTTTTCCCTCATCTAAGGTGTCGGCCTCCTCGGCCCACACGGTGATCAATTGTCTAGCATATTTGACTTTTTCCACCACCGAAATCAGGGTACAGGCATCCGTCATGTTCACGGGATCCGGAAGATTCGTAAGCGCGTGTCCACCCATGTCTAGTTTACCTTCCATGATGTCACCCTTTCTCCAGACTGAGTTGTCGTCCACGTACTTTCTGCTGACCGCGCTGGAGTCGAATTCGGGATCGTGACTGAGTCCGAATAAATTCTTACCGTTCATGTCGATACCACCCTCCATGGTTCCACCAGATTGTTTGTTCAGGTAGAGATCGTCCACTTGCGATTCTAGGTATTCTTGTGATCATATCACGGCAGAATCTACGTAGCCCTTGTTGACCGTGGTTGAGTCTGCATCCGTGTCGTCGACCTTCGACAGATTCAATATCTTGTTGAATCCCGCATTCAGTTCCGATTTCATTTCTCGTCTGTCAGACTTTCTCTGTTCCAGATCTACATAGTGTTTGGTCGACACGTCCTTGGGATTCGTGGGAGTGGCCACATTCGTTATCTTGTTAGAATTGGCGTTCAATTCCGAGTGCATCGTTTTCTGAACATATCTATTTCTCAGGTGTTTGCTGAATCTCGCGTGAGAGTCGTCCGCGTATTTCTTGGTCGCGGCATCGGTGGGATCTATGGGATTTACGACGTTCACCAAACGTTTGGATTTCAGATCGAGATTGTCGGTCATGGTTTTATCCACGTAATTATCTAGCATGATTCATTCGAAATCGGCGTTCCCCCTGTCGACGTATTTTTTAGTCACAGCATCTGCGAGATCTATCAGCTCGGGAATATTGTAGAGCTTCTTATCGTTCATGTTCAAAGGTTCCTCTCGAGGTTCATATCTCCGAACGTAACGTCCGTCCAAGTTGGCATCGTCAACTTCGAACGTCTTCCTCTTCTTTCTTAGGTTGACTTTTTCGTCATCACTTCTACCAAATTTATCGACTGGCATGTTCTTTTGAGATTTTTTTTGTTTTTTTAAAAAAAATATATTCAAACGCAGTTTATTAAAAAATGAATTTTTTTATTTTTCGTTTTTATTCGATTAAAATTTTTAAAATAATTTTTTTTATCTTTATATATACTATAAAAAAAAATCTCTCTCTAATGTAAATCATTGAGAATGTCTTGAAACCGATCTCCTTCAGACCATCTCTTGAGAATGTTGAGACACAGGTGACTGCAAAACACTTGATGTGGCGATTGCACTCATTCTGTGTTGTAACAAACCATCGATTTGTTGAAATAGTTCTTTATTTCTTTCGGCGGTGAGATTCCGTAGCTGTTCAAATAATAATTTTTCTTCTTCCCGTTCTTGAACCACGCCACCCAGTGAGTGCCTTCACCCGATGAATCATCTAGATTTAAAATTCTGCATTCCGATTGTCGAGGTCTTCTCTTCGGCAAGGCATCTCTAGAAAACACGCCTAGAAAATCTTTGATTTTCAAATCCTTTGCCGCATTCGACAGATCGATGTTGGATAGGGGTTCATTAGGTAAGACAACACCTTCTACGGACATCTCTATTTTCTTATTCATAAATGCGTATATATTTTATTATTTATTTATTTTATTATAATTCACTAAAATGACGTTATTTTTTTAAAATTTTTTTTCTTTTTCTTTTTAAACTAACTCTCTCGATGTCTCTATCGATTTCCATAATCTCAAATCCGTCTAATTCCTCTTGATTTTCTGGAATCCTATCATACTTACTCATATCTGGAATCCTATCATCTACAATCGTATCTGGAATCCAATCATCCACATTCATATCGTCTAAAATTAGATCCAAAGTCCAATGTCCGAGTGCCAAAGTGTTCATTTTATCGTGTAACACGAATCTCTTATCGTCGTCGGCCGTCAGCGAAATCTTGTTGATTATTTCGGTATACAAGTCGTGATTTTCGCATCGAAACGATTTCATAGTCTTATACACGGGACCACTTCCTAACAGACAATCTTTATACTCTTGGAAAGAGATGTTTTTCTTCACCACACATGCTTTAACCCCTTTGCCCTTCTTGATCTCTTCATCTTCTAGACGATAAGCATACAGTTTGGGTCTCAAGCCCACAAATTCGACGATTTGTTTACCGCCGCTCTCGTCCTTAAATTTACCCAACACCTTCTTGTTGTCGTTCGATTGAATGTTGGACGGGTGATCGACGGGATAATTGCTCGTGTCGAACCACGCGGTCACATCCGGAGATATATCTCGGTAGACGTCTTTCATCTCTATCTCGTAAACTAAACTGTCTGTGTCGGTGAACAGTAGTTTGGCTTTATCACTAAATTTTCATTTAACGTAATCGTAGTGAAACTCATACATCAATCGCTTGCTGATATCTAAGATGATCGGTCTGAGATAATGCGGTTTGTCAAACTTCAGGTGCATCTTTTGCATGTGAACGGCCACTAGATTTTCGTCGAATATGATTCGGTGTTTGTAATTGGGTTTCGCCACTAATTTTTTAGCTCTTTTCTCAGACGTGACGAGTCGAACATCGGTTCTCTTCCTGATGTTTTCCATCGATTTACCGTACACGCAGTTGTTCATGAGTTTGAAGAAATCTTTTTTGAAATCGTTCTCGGCTCGAATTCTGAGATTCGTGTTGAGATCGATGTATTTTTTCATCCAAGGCTCTTCATCGTATCGAATGATGTGATGTATGTTGACTAATTTCATCCCGTAATCGACGTATTGTTTTAAATTCTCACTGTAGACGACGTAGTTACGTTTGTTAAATAAATTGGGAATGAGTTTTTCCTCGTCTCCTTCATTCGGTTCCATTCATTCGGGAGCCAGTGGATAATCGTTGTGTAGATCGTGTAATTCTTCCGGATAGTTCAAATCGACTTCTGAAATGCAAGGATAGTCTCTCCATTTTTGCATCTCTTCCTGTTCCGTCATCCATTCGAAATTTCCAATCGGTAAAGGATGACTCATAGCCCAACCGTACAGATTATTAGCGTCCCAATACTGTATGTATTTATTCGACCGTTTTGAATCGAAACCTTCTTTCATGTAGGGATTGTTAGCTTCAGAATACCTGTGGGAGATCATCGAGACGTCACCTCTCACAGCCCTTTCGAACATGAGCAACATGTTCACGTCGGATAATAATTCCAATTTGACTTCGGTGGTCTTCAACAGAGCGTCCCACGCCAGACCGGGTGTGGTGAAATATCAAGTGGGATCCAGATCGTAATTTCGATGACAGACGTCTCGAAAATTTTCGAACACGTCTGACAAGAGCAGAACGTCGGTCTTCAGATAGAGATCGTGATAATCTCTCATGGTTTTCATATCGAATGATTTCAACACGTTTTTGGGGTGTTCGTAATTCTCGTCGGAAATGTCGGATTCATATAATTTTGAATAAAAATCTTCTTTCGAAGGTAGTGCGGTGTCTTTGAATCTCTTTAGATCATTCATGTAATCGTAAGGATAGACTCCTTTCCTCAACATGATGTCTACTCGTTCTCTGAAATGTTCGCTCGTGATTTTAAATTTATCCTTGCCCATGTTATTGACTAATTTTTCCAGAGCGGTCGACATGAATTTAAAACTGTCGATCAAACGTATGGCTCTACGAATGGATTTCGTTTTTTGTTCCAACATCTCTCCGTCGATTACTATTTTCTTCTCCATGACCTTCCATTTCGTGAATGAAATGTATCTTTCTTTGCTGTTCGTGATGCAATTTAATTCTTCGTGGGAGGTGCCGAGATTTTTTACGAACAGATGACTGTTGTAACCCGAGAGATTGTGAAATATCACCGGATAGAAAATGGCGTCTCGATATTTTAAATTACACTTGCTGTGAGCTGGACCGTGATACAGACCTGTGTAATGATCGTGGTCTCTGACCTTCTTATTTTCCTCCAAATTCTCGTTGAACGATTGTCTGCATATGTGACATTCGATGGCTCTGTTATTTTCGTCCTGCTGCTCTCGCGTGATGATCAATTTTGCCGGAGTTTTGAATTTGGCGTATAACATTTGAATTTTTGATTCTAACTCTTCCATGAACCTTTGAGCCACGTTGTTGTCTTCACACTGTTTCGTGTAGGTGAAGGGACCCATGTCGTGTTGCGAGTCGAAAGCGCATCTCACGTAAATGCAATAGCCCAAAGGCATGTGTTTTTGATATCTTTCGACATAACTTTGAAGAGCGTTGGGTTGACAGGAACTCATTTTCGTGGTGAAGCATTCGAAATCGGCGTACACGACAAATGGTACTTTTAACCTTCTATTGTGATTTTCAAACTTCACGATGGTGTTGGGAGTGGGCATTTCGACGGCGACACCTTGATTTTCGTTGCAATATTCCTGATGTTTCGCTAACGATTTTTTGCTCTGAAACATGTTCATGCAGTTGCAACATAAACATATCTTTCCTTTACGTTTATTATTTTGTCTTGAGAGTAATCGGCTCGGATGTTTAACCCAACAATAATGACGATTGTCACCATTCGAAATCAATAATAAAATAATCATCTTTTCTCTTTCGAGATACGAAGTCTGTCTGAGAGGATAGATCGTTCATTTTTCATCGTCGTATCCCAAGACATTCACCGCTACGGTGGGATTTTGAGCCTCGAAATGTTCAATGTGTTTTAACTCTGTTGGAAAAGTCACTCCGGTCCAATCGAGATTTTTAGAAGTCTCCTCGTAACAAGAAACTCTATAGGAGTGCATTTTGACAGGGTATAAAGCGGAGGTGACTGCCCATTTAAAACACTGATCATCTTTATTTCTCACGTTGATCACAGCTTTTTTTTTAGTCAAGAAATACGGTAATTCCAAGTAGGAAGATCCTTTCAACGAATCGTTTTTAGTTATATGAATTTCGAGTTTCAACATCTCATCGAACGTCCAATTACTACCTTCATGTTGATAATTTGCGAGAGACGTCAACATCTTGTCTTTCATCTTTTCGAAAACATCCGATAAATCTGAACCTCGAAATACGTTAGATCTGAAATATCCATTTTTCACGATGCTCTCGCCGGACTTCACGTCGATTTTATTCATCACGCAATGGAGTATCATCTTAATTTTTAGTCCCAAGTTCATGTATTTGCGAAACAAATCCAATACTTTTTTCTTCACCCGTTCCATGAACAATTTCGGATCGATTTTCTTGAACGAGGGAACCACATCAAAAGTTTTAAAAACACTGATCGCACTCTCCCGTTCTAGGGCTTCGATTGGAATAGTTCCGTAATGAGTTATGCTACATATTCTTCTCCTTTCCCTTCATCGATTGCTCGTTGAATTTCGCTCGATATATCTCGTTTGTCTAGAATCTGAAGTGCATCACTCATTTTCGTTTTAGTTTTTCTTTTCTTTTCTTTTGAAACTTGATGTTCTTCAACAGCTTTTCATTTAGTCATCTTCTTATTTTTCACAATTGAAACGTTTTTGTTTTTTTCGACATCGGCATTTCGATTCCTTTTACTATCTTTTTCTTCTTCTTCTCATTTTTCCCAACCGATGCATTTTTTGACATCGTTGCTATCGACATTTTGTTTACCTTTCGCAAATATGCTTGTATGACTTCAATTTTTTTTGATTTAGTTCTATGATTTCTGAAATGTGAAATTTTTAATAGTTTACAAATCTCATTTAACTGAGGTATGGTTTTCTCATTTAAATTTTCCATTGTTTTATCTGTTTGCTCCATTTGTAAGAATATTTTTTTTCGAATTTTGTATTAAATAATTTGTTAAAAAGTTTTGTTTTTTTTCCTCTTTTTATATATATAAAAAGATTTCTTTTTTAATTCAAATTTTTTCATTAATGTGAAAAATGTTTTTTTTATGAAATTAATCAATTTTTTTATGTTCCTTAACGTGAAAAAAATTGAATTAATACGAGAAAAAAAAGGATGTTAAAATTTAACTTTTTATTTATATATAAAGAGAAAAAAACTTTTACAAAAAAAAAAAAATTGAATTAAAAAAGAAATCTTTTTATATATATATAAAGAGTAAAAAAAACAAAACTTTTTAAACAAATTTATTAAAATACAAAATTTAAAATATACAATATTGCAAGAATTCATAAAACAAAAAAAAAAAAACCAAATAATCGATCATGACAACAACATCCGATAAAAATCATAATTTATTTTTATGCGTTTCGAAAGAAAATGATATGATTTGCGATAGAAAATCGAATCGTAGTAAGTTTAGCAAAAAAGAATTAATTGATAATGTTATTCAAACTATTAAAAAAGAAGAAGAAGGTTCAAAACAAATAGAACTCTTACGAATTTTACACGAAGTCATGCACGAGGTTCAAAACAAATAGAACTCTTACAAATTTTACACGAAGTCTTGCATGTTCTAAACTATAATTCGGATGTTCGGACTTGATCGTTGTTTTTACCTCAAAATTGAGTTTGTAAGAATATTTTTTCTTTGAATTTTGTATTTAATGATAATTTGTTAAAAAGTTTTAAAATTGTTTATATATGTTTTAATTCCTTCAAAAAAATTAATCAATTTCATGTTCTTAATGTGAAAAAAATTGAATTAATATGAGAAAAAAAGGATGTTAAAATTTAACTTTTTATTTATATATATATAGAGAAAAAAACTTTTACAAAAATTTTCACATTAAAGAAATTAAAAATTAAAAACTTTTTATATATAAAGAGTAAAAAAAAAAAAAAAACAACTTTTTAAACAAATTATTAAAATACAAAATTTAAAATATACATTATTTGCAAGAATTCATAAAACAAAAAAAAACAACAAATAATCAATCAGCAACATCTAAAAGATGTGAATTGAAATTGAAACGAGTCGAAACGTGTAAGAAATTACGTTTTAAAATCTATAGCTTACAACAACATGATCCCATCAAATTGAACGAGGTTGAGATGAAGGACGTGGAGTATAAATACGACAAATATAATATGTCTTTGAAATTGGATGAAGCCATGCTCGATTTGTTTTACGAGTACCAAAGCGATCTGCAGAAAATCGTCATCGCTAAAGATAAAGAATTCGACAAGGACGATTTGTCGTTATTCTATGGAAGTTACATATATCCAAAAATCTCACTCGAACTCGTGGACAAATCGGGTGGTGAGAGTGCGTTCACCGATGTAAAAAAACTCAAAAGAGTAAAGATAAACATTCAACACATTTTCGAAAAAGGAGAAAACATGTGTGTCAACATGCTAATAACAGACTTGGAAATATAAACAATAGAGAGATTGAAATGTTAAAATTTAACTTTTTATTTATATATAAAGAGAAAAAACTTTTACAAAAAATTTTCACATTAAAGAAAATTAAAATTAAAAAACTTTTTTATATATATATAAAGAGCAAAAAAAAAACAAACAAAACTTTTAAACAAATTATTAAAATACAAAATTTAAAATATACATTATTGCAAGAATAATCGATCATGACAGCAACACCTAAAAGATGCGAATTGAAATTGAAACGAGTCGAAACATATGAGAAATTCGGTCATAAAATCTATAGATTACAACATGATCCCATTGAATTGAACGAGGCCGAGATGAAGGACTTAGAGCATAAATACAACAGATATAAGATGACTTTGATATTGGATGAAGCCATGCTCGATTTGTTTTACGAGTACCAAAGCGATCTGCAGAAAATCATCATCGCTAAAGATAAAGAATTTGACAAGGACGATTTGACATTGTTCTATGGAAGTTACATATATCCAAAAATCTCACGCGAACTCGTGGACAAATCAGATGGTGAGAGCGCGTTCACCGATGTAAAAAAAACTCAAAAGAGTAAAGATAAACATTCAACACATTTTCGAGACAGGAGAAAACACGAGTGTCAACATGCAAATAACAGACTTGGAAATATAAACAAAAGAGAGATTGAAATGTTAAAATTTAACTTTTTATATATATAAAGAGAAAAACTTTTACAAAAATTTTTTACATTAAAGAAAATTAAAATTAAAAACTTTTTTTTATATATATAAAGAGCAAAAAAAAAACAAAACTTTTAAACAAATTATTAAAATACAAAATTTAAAATATATATTATTGCAAGAATTCATAAAACAAAAAAAAAACAACAAATAATCGATCATGACAGCAACACCTAAAAGATGCGAATTGAAATTGAAACAAGTCGAAACAAATAAGAAATTAGGTTTTAAAATCTATAGATTACAACAACACGATCCCATTGAATTGAACGAGATCGAGATGAAGGATTTAGAGCATAAATACGACAAATATAAGATGACTTTGAAATTGGATGAAGCCATGCTCGATTTGTTTTATGAGTACCAAAGCGATCTACAGAAAATCATCATCGCTAAAGATAAAGAATTCGACAAGGACGATTTGACGTTGTTCTATGGAAGTTACATATATCCAAAAAATCTCACGCGAACTCGTGGACAAATCGGGTGGTGAGAGCAAGTTCACCGATGTAAAAAAACTCAAAAGAGTAAAGATAAACATTCAACACATTTTTGAAAAAGGAGAATACACGAGTGTCAACATGCTAATAACAGACTTGGAAATATAAACAATAGAGAGATTGATTTTTTAGCGAAGAAAAAGGAAAAAAAAAAAAGTAATGAGATCATCTTTAGATCTCATAACTTTTTTTTTGTTTTCCTTCTTCACTATTACCCATATAATATAATAACGTTTCCTTTTTTCTTAAATTTCGATTCTTCTTTTCTTTTTTTTTTTTTTTGTGATATGCTACGTTTTTTATAACAACACATTTGTTTATCCGAATCATAATTATGAACGAATGGTGTGCATCTCTTGGTAACACTCGCATCATTACCATTCTCTTCAGAAGGTAATGGTGACGGTGGAAAGCATTTCATTCTTTTCAATTCCAACCGTCTATCCCACTGTTTATCTAACTCTTTCATCAGTTCTTTCCTTAGATATCCATCATTAGCGTCTAACCATTTTTCCACATCTTTTTTTTTCGCACTCTGTCTCCCGATATTCATCATTATTGTCTAATTGTTTCTCCACCTTTTTAACCATTTTATATATTATTTTATATTTTTTCTATGATTGATATTTATAATATAATTATATAATTTTTTTCTTATATTATAATAACATATTCAAAATCGGTATATTCTTAAATGGCGAATTCTCGCCAAGCAACAAACCCTTGCCGAATCGCTCAACGTTCTGTCCACTCTTCAGATAGAGACCGTTTCCACTCAAAGAGTTCCCACCTCTAATGGGTTCTAGATACAATCCTTTACCGCTGTCGTCTACGTGGATGCGACACACGGCTCCTCCCTTCTTCAAAAACAGTCTGCTGCCACCCATTAATTTCTCAACTGCCGAACTCGCGAGTCCCATGAGAGCTCCCACGCCGAGAGTCTTTCTGAGAAAGGGTAGTGCCTTTGCGGCAAAGGGTAATGCTTTTGCAGCGATTCCTGCCAATAGCGGTATGAAACCACCTTTCATTCTCAAAATGTATCTCAATTGAGCGGGACTCAATCTCACCGTCAACCCTCTTCCACCACGAATCATTTTCTCCATTCTTTTGATTTGACTTTTGGTCCAGGTGATCGAATCCTGACCACCTCTCGTCAGATCTTCATGAGTGAATTTGAATTTCACCGCCTCGCCTCGAGTTCTTAACGCTCTCTCAAGTTTCTTCCTCTGTCCTGTGGATATGTTCACGTTTTTTTTCACGTATTCTGTCATAATTCTTTTTTTTTTTAAATATATTTACTTCAATTGTTTTCTTGTTTTAATAATAATTATTTATATTAAAATAATTTTTGTAAAATTAATATTGCGTTTATTTTATTTTTGTTATCTATATATATACACAATATTTTATTTTTTCTTTTTTGCTTTTATATTTCTCTTATGTGAAATCGTATCGTCACCCTCTCTCTGCGAAGATCTAACAGTTCACCATTTTGATCCGTCAGTGTGGTTTTGAGACTATACAACGTGTCTAAAATCACTGGTAGATAAACTAAATTTCGAGGTCGCTCCACGATCTTATAACCCGGCGACACGTTTGGAAAGAAGGAATAGATCGTCGGTTGAGTGCTACCATTCACGTAGCTTCCAGCAATCACATCCACGTTCACCAGAATGCTATTTACTGTGAGAATGTCAACTGTATTTTCAGATGCCGTGTGGCCTCGATACATCTTTCGATCGAATCCCAGCATCTTGCCTATAGAATCGTCCGTGTTGAAATCCACTCGAAAATTATCTTCCAAATCCAACATCGTCTGTAAGGTATTAGGATTGGGAGTGAGTCTGATCTTGTTGCTTCCCTTTCCATCCGTCTTCATTCGTGTCTGAATGTAATTGTTCAAATCGTCTATGTCATAACTTCCTTTGGGAATTCGAATCTCCAACCAATCCACTCCGTCGGAATACTTGAACGAGTTATTCTTTTCGGTGACTTTGGGAAAGGAATAATAAGTCTACAGATTCACCAATGCCATCTCGTATCTTTTCTCTCTATTCAATTCGATGGAAGGTTCGAATTTCATAGCGAATCGAGTTGAATCACCACTCACCATGATTTGAATGGATTGTTTTGCAGCCATATTCTCGGCTATCCGTTCTAACAATTCTCCTTGTTCGAACATTATATTTTAATTTTATTTTTTTTATTTTTTTCAAAACTAATTATTTGAAGATTTATTATTTTCTAAATTTTTTTTATTTTCACGCTCTATCTTATTATCATCAGAAACATAAAACTTGTTGAATCCACACCGATATTTTCCGCGATTAAATTCGCTAGTCAAATCGATCATGACGGAATTGTAAAGTCCTCCATCCCAAACCCTCTTGCAGAATCTCCTGAATTCCGCCACTCTCATGTCGTTTCCGATGTGATCGCTGTAGATGTGATTGAGATTCTTGAGATCTTGGCGAAAGAGACATAGAAAATTAGCATTCTCCCTTATCGTCTGTCTGGGCAATCGAAAATAATTCTGCGACAGGTAGAAAAGGTCCACGTTGCTGTGTCGACCCCTAACGTAATACGATTTGCATCGGTTCTGTCTCTCCAAAAGCAGATTGTCGAAAATCATGAGATTCTTATCTTCCGATTTCAATTCTCTAGGATCTGGAACGTCACTAGTGTTCTCATAAAATCGACACTCGACGTTCGAAGATGCATTTCTCTTCATCAGTTCCATTGCCGCACCGTCCAAAATGGTCGAAAGAGGAGCTTCACTTTTGTCGAATTCCTCCCTACTGTCAAAGATTCTGGCTATGACGTCCTTGGGCAATCTACGATCCATGCACTCTCGAAGCAATCTGTATTCGGGTTGAAACAAGCCCTTGCCAAACATGAACAATCTGTCGTAATCCAACCAGTCGGGTCGGGACAACAGATTCATCAACAGATTGGTCTTTCCACAATTCGATTTTCCCACTATCAAGCCTCTTATGCTTTTGGGAAAGAACTCGTTATTCGACCTCTTGGTCGCGGCGTCGTTCCAAGACATATCTTTAATGTTCATCTTTGTTTTATTATTTTTTTGTTTTGTTTTTTCTTTGTTATTTTAGATTTTTTCAAACACAATTTTTTATGTTTTTCAAACTCAGTTTTTAATATTATTATTATTTATTTATATCTCACCGTCGCGAGTTCTCTTCAATCTGGATCCACTCGTCATTTTGGCTAAATCTTGTATGGGTACCACAGCATCCTTAAAATCTTTCCAACTTTTCGGTGTTCACTTTAACGCAGCTTGCTTCGCCGGTGGGCTGATCAACTTGTCGATCAACACGTCCGCTGCACTCTTGCCAGCCACATAAGCTATCCTACCACTGGTTTCGGAAGCGGCTTTCTTACCAGCATCCAAAGCCGTCTTCTTACTGACCTCAAATGCAGTCGATGCGAGTTTTCTACCCGCATCGCTCGTGAAAGCTCGCAGTATAGAATCGACGATGCCAGAACCGCCTTGAACGTAAGTTCTGACGTATCCCCTGTTCTTTATCACCAACATATTTTTTATTTTTGTAATATATTTTGTTTTTCACTGGTAAATCGTTTTGTTGTTTAAATACTTTTATTATTCTAGTGTAAAAATTTACTATTTTTATTTTGTATATTTTTGTTTGTTTGTTTCTCTCTACTTATTATATACATCAATCCTTCAATTCGTTCATCAGCCTTTTATAATGGTTTTTATTCAAAACCTTCTGTCTTAACAATTCGTCAGATATAGTAACTATTTCATTATCTAATCCTGTGTTACCAGCACGTCTACTAGCCATCAACAAACTCAATCTCTGAGACAGAGCGTCAGAATCGCTCGGAAGAAAAGTGGTTTTCACCCCCTTGCCATTCACCGATTCGATGAACTTCTTATTCATATCCCATATGGGTTTCACCACTTTCGTCCACTTGTAACCTCTGTTGGCTTTGGGTCTCGTCTCTCTGGCATCGTTATTTCTCTTCATGGCGTGGGTCTGAACCAGAATGTCGCCGTAATTGTCGAAATCCTGTTCCGTGTAATCACTAGGCTTGTCATAAAGGAGCAATCTGCACAGTCCATCAGTTAATTCGTACCTATTTGAGCCGATGGTTAATTCATCATCATCTATTTCTACTTCTGTGTCGCCGACAAAAGTATTACTGTCTGACTCCTTATAAAATCCATACAACAGATCTCTCTTACCGCCATCCTCGGACGACGCGACGCTATCAGTGGTGATAGTCGAAGCTGTATCGCCGCTCTCGCTCAAGTCGGTTTGAATCCCCGTGGGAACGTAATCCGGTGTAGATTGAAGGGAATGTCGATTTTCAAAACTACCGGGCAACGAACCCATTCTCAAAGAACTCTCTTTTATGGTTCTCAATTCTTCGACTATCTCCTTCCTGCTTCGCTCTTGACCCTCCGTCACGGGTTTCAATATTTTTGTGGCTTCCCGTTTGAGTTCAATCTCACCAAGACGTCTGCTTCTGTCAGCCGATTGTATGCCCTTCTTAGCACGTTCATACTCGTCTAAAATTTGATCTCGGCGTCTAGAATCCATCTGTAAAAACATTTTTCGTTTTTAATTGTTAATGTTCCTTTGAGTATGTTAATGTGAGTTATTTTATTATTTTCAAAATTAAATGTATAATTATTTTTATGTTTTATGTTTTTTTATCTCCTATATATATCATCACTTTTTTTTTATTTCCTCGGGTATTCCCCCACTCACGTCAGAAATGGAAGCGCTCAATAGTAGTCTGTCAAGTTTTGGAAAAATCCGGGTATTCCCCCCACTTACGTCAGAAAGGGAAGCGTCCAATAGTAGTCTGTTAAGTTTTTTTGGAAAAACCCACCGCCTCAAAAACAATAGCAGATTCTAGGTCACTGGCCCAGAATCTGCAAACCGTTTTTTTGATGCTGGCCCAGAATTTCGCTCGCGTTCACCAACGATGGATCGATGGTCTGATCCGCGATGGGAACGTCGACAAAAATTTTTAACTAAAAAAAAAAGTGAAAATGTACAATTTTCACTTTTTTTAAAAAACGTGTAACATTCGACGTTCACCACGGGTATTTGAACGTTAAAAGTGCGATCTAGAAGACTAAAAAAAACAGCGGATTCTAGGCCACCCGACATTTTTGTGAACAAGCGTGCGATTTAACACTGAATCCCACGTTGGTAAACGCATCGTGTACGTGTACGTGTACGCTACATGTACAAAATGGCCCAGAATCCGCCTTTATTACCTACTTATGAGAGGGGGTGTCTCTCTCCCGTTGGTGCGGGGTTGGGCCTCCCCAGAGAAACTGTGTTAAATCAAAGGCTCTGAGAACATTTATAGAGCCTTCGGGTGCCTCATTTGTGACTTGTCCATTTGCTGATTTCAGTCAATAACGTTAACAATATAATGTTTGCCATTTCAAAATCCGAAGCTGTTTGCTTTCGAATCATACAAATTCAGCAATAATTTTTCGACAGAGTGTGAAAGTGTCGACAGAGATGTTTATAGGCGGTGGGTCGCTCTCCCCACCCCACCCGCGTGCACCACCAACAGCATGGAAACATGTTCTCCCGGGAAATATTTTTGAATAAACTGTTACGCCTATGTATGATTGACAAGTGTTTCAAGTGAATACGACTAAATGTATTCCACAATAAAGTGAAGTCATTAATTTTAATGAGTAAAATTCATATTTTGCCTGAATACGTAACCGTGTTACTAAGCGAAGTAAGCAGAATCTGCAATGAAAACGTAGCGGGGCAGTGTTACCGCTACAGATATTATTTGGTATTTAATATCATTTCTTTATTTCAATTACTTATTTCGTTAAAACGAAATATTATTTCGTTATTTCGAAATCTTATTTCGTTAAAACGAAATATTATTTCGTTATTTCGAAATAATTACTTCGAATAAGTGTATCACTTCCCAAGTTCCATACCTTTCTCATGTAAAAGTGTAAGATTATTGGGAATACGTTCCAGAATAACAACCCCCCCCCCTCCAAAAAAAAAAACAAAAAAAAAACAAAAAAAACAGGCTGCAATGGTTTACAAAGTACATGACCATAACCACGATATTCGTGAATTCGATAACTTTGATAACTTGGCATGGTGAGAAAAAAACAAACAGAAGAACTCGAAACACGACGATTAGGGAATGAAATAATTCCATTAAAGCTGACACATTCCAAAGGATTCTTAGTATTAATATGACTAACAACTTATATTGAATTATAATTCTGGTCGGTACAATTAGTTCATAAAATATGCTCACTTGCATTGAGAACACGATTGAATTAAGGCTGCACGGCATTTCGATAAATCACTAATACCGGTATTGACAGTCGAACCGGATAGGTATCGTCAGTCCTAAAAAATGCCGATTTGCCGTGAAAACCTATGTTGATTGAACCTATACGTTGTTCGGACTATACTCACTTAAAAAACACAAATGTGCGTAAAAAGTGAAAATCTACATTGAAAAAATATATATAAATTAAAGCTTTGTTAAGTCTAGGAGAATAATTGGTGTGTGTGAAATCAGAAATAAAAGAATACCCTTAAGCTATAAGGGTGTAATCCTTTATCAATTCTTGACTTTATACAGAAAAGAGTTTCGGTCAGAGTTGTTGTATTAAACAGTAAAGTTGTTGATCACAACCTTGCGTCCCAAACACAGACTTAAGGCAATAATTTGATTTTTCAGTTTGATACTTCAAAGGACGTACTATTTATTATTTATTTATTTATTGGTGTTTAAGGTCACATACTTATGCACAATGGCTAATTGTGACCGTGACAGTTTTACGGGTGGAGGAAGCCGGAGTACCCGGAGAGAACCACCGAGCAACGGCGAGCAGCTGTCAGCTCTCCAACATCGTAACTCTGAACGCTGCACCGCAGCACAGGCAGGGTTAGATTGGCTGAAGACATGCGCACCATCGACGTGCAGTACGCCTCAGTACACAGCGTCATCGTGCCCCCATGTAGGCAATCGGGGTGAAGTGTCTTGCCCAAGGACACAACGCGGTTGCCGCAGGTGGGATTCGAACCGAGGACCTCTCGGCTTGCAGCCTGCACCTCTACCAACTGAGCCACCACGCCCCCAAAGGACGTACTAAAGTGAAAGACCAACCTATGAATATAAAGTGATGGATATGAATTTAATGTGCTCTCCACCCAGTATAGTGATATATCGCGGTATTATTTTCAATATCGTTGTCGGTATTGAATTTTAAATATCGTGCCGCCCAAGACTGAACAAGGTTTCACTTTTGCTTCAATGGAGACTCATAAATGATGTGTTCTTACATTTGCCTGTTAATTTATGCAAATGTACATAGAAAGATTACGTCCTCAAGTCCTCACATAATAACGTAATAACACTTTGGCCCGCCGCTGATTTGTCGCGGTTCTCGGACGAGAAGGCCTTGGTTACCCCTATAATCCCAACTGCCTCCCTATTCCCACGCTTCTCCTCTCCTCCAAACACTCGGAGACGAACTGCTTGATGACATCCCTTGTCCCATTCTTCCCAGTCTCTCCGATTAGTATATTAACCCTCTCCTTTGAGTCTCCCCCTAACCATATGTCCTTCATTCTCCCATCCCACTTCCCCATTATACTCCCAGTGAATCTCATTCTTTTAGACTGGTACTTGGGGCATTCTAGAAGAAAGTGTTCCAGGGTCTCCACCATGCCCAAGTTACACATCTGGCACTCCCTTTCACCGTCTTTCCCATGACTACCATAATTAGAATAACTTCGTTCCAAAAGATTTGAAGTTTCAATTAAGATTTCATTCAACGAAGCAAAACATTATTTATTTGTTCATGGATGTGCATTTGTGAAATGTTGCAATAATGCTACATGCGAATACTCAGGGTTTTAAACGGGAGAAAGTAAAAAATCCACTTCCAGGAATAAATGTTCCACAAAAATATCACGCATTTAAATGTTTTTAAACCTATGGAGATTAAGAGTCTGGGAGAGTACGACATAAAGGACAAACTAATCACACCTGGACAGTAGCAATAAACGGTGTGTAATATAATATTTAGCAATGGCATATCTAGTGCACGACGGCTCACCCAGATGATTCCATGTCGGACCCGTCTCTTGGATGTTTTGTCTTGACGAATTATTGTCCAAGGAACAACTGGTGTGAGTAACATTGTGTCAACGCGACAACTCGGTTTGCTTTCGCGGCAAATAGCCCAAAGACATCTTGTCAGTTAGCCAGGTAGTCTAAAACAATAGAGCTGTCGACAATTCAGATTATCCCTTTTAAATTCCAAACAAGTATTTACCGAGCAGTCTGCGTCAAGCTGGCGAGGTACCAATTAGTATACGGTGCATCATTGAGATAATACCGATATCACGGGCTTCGGTTATGTAAAGGAGTACTGACTTTAGTCTTGTCTTTCAAATGGAAATCGAAAACGAATCTATTATCTCTGATTCCTCGTCCCAGCCCGGTACAGACTAATGTTTCAATGCTGTACCGGGGGTCTTGATTCAAGATGTTATGCTGGCAGGGTCACCGTGTGCCCCGCATCGCTTCTTGAGCATTTGCTGCATCGTACCAGCCCGGTACAGGCTAATCTTTCAACGCTCTATCGGGTGTCTTGTTCCTGGATGTTTTGTTGGCGGATGCATTGTGCGCCCAGCTGTCTCGTAGGTGACAATATAGGAGCCTGTCGTGGGAGGTTGCAGTGAAAGAGGTGGTTGTTAGTGAGTCTTAAAAACGGTTTATTACCTTTGGTGAGTGGTAGTTGTAGTAGCAGGGTGGCTTAATGGTGTTTAGTCTGGCGGTGATGTCCGGGCAGAGGGGCGTTTCACGGTTTAGAGGGGCCCAGGAGGGTGGGAGGGAGGGGAGATCAGTGACTTAGACGTGGACAAGAGAATATTGGTCGGACGTTGGTTAGACACCCTGGCAAACTCCTCTGGCAGTAGCCAGAAATGAATATGACCTGACCAAGCCGGTCCTGTTTGACCCAAGCAACCTATGAGTCTCACTTGTCCTTGGGGACCCCTGTTCATCGGCGGGTGTTGTTGGGTGGTAGGAGGGAGGTCTTCACAGATGAATGGGGCCAGGAGAGAATGTGTCAGTCGTTAGGTTAGACACCCGGGGAAACTCCCCTGACAGCAGCCAGGGATGTATATGACGAGTTCCGCAGGCTCATTCCAATAAATGGTAAAATTATAAGGCTTTCGTGAAGTTATTTGGAAAGACGAATAGAGAAGCATGGTAAATAAGCTCAAATGTGTTTTGGGTAAGGAATCTGTTCAATAAACCATATCATGTGCACCCCAACCCAAATCTCTCCATAATGGAACGCGTTTGGTCAGCTCATTTCGATGAGAGGTCTTAAGATTCGCATGACAATGGTTTGCTGAAGATATTTATAAAGACAAATAGATGCGCACTGAAAGCAAATCACATACTGGGGGAGGAGAGGTGGGGGAGCGGGATGTTGACCACCAAAATATAACCCAACGACGCCACTGGGCAATCACACCTTTATATACTTACACATGAAGAAAATGAGTGAACATTAGGGAGGGAGTGAGATGAGAGAGAGAGAGAGAGAGAGAGAGAGAGAGAGAGAGAGATGACCATATCAAAGAAAACTTTGCTTGAGACGAAGCAGCAGAATGTGTTCGGTAAGGTAAAATCGAATTAGGTGGAAGAATCCTTATCATAGGAAGTAAAAAGGGAGGTTTGAAAGTATGTCCCCCACAAAATTATCTGGTGTTATATCCTTACATGACGTTACATCCATGAGAAACTCAATGGGTGAAGAAGTCTACAAAGCGCAGAATTTGTAAATAGTGTGGAATCTAATATTATTGCGTCATTGGAAATATTGCCCACCCATGGAAAGTGACCAGTCCATAGCAGCCGCACTGTAGTCTCTGTGGGACAGACTTTCAAGTTTGAAAAATGTAGATGCGCAATAAACAGCACACCTAAAATTCATTTGGCGTGCACAATTTTTACCACGAGCGCTGGTTTATTTTTGGATATGGTTCTGAGAATTTTGAAATGTTAGTATATTTGTGCTTGTGTTTTTTTTCTTTGGAAGGTTCTAAAATCATGATGTAAAATACGCAACTGTCAGACAACACTTGCCTGAAATGTTCTTGTATAACCATAAGCAAAAAATGAAAATATTACAAAAGATGAATAGCGATTTTGGGAGTATGGCACGGGGCAGTATTAATAAGCCCAATGATCTAGCAATACCAAAAATATTATAAAATAAATATGCATGTTTTGCCCGGTGTAATTAGTAATTACAATAGCACCCATCCATCTGACATGCAGATCTAATTCCAACTGAACCGAACCGCTCACCCGCTGTTTCTACATATACTAGTAGGGTGATACATACAGAAATCAGAGAATTCTTACATTGTAGGCACTGTCTTTAATTTTCGAAATCTTTTTATTTTGTAGTCAATGTTTAGCAAATGTCTTTCACAAAGAATACGACACTGGAGAAATGCTGCTGCAGGCCACTCAGGCACATTAGGAAAAAATCCTGCTGGAAGATGAAAATGGCTCACTGCAAGGGGTTTACAAGCAGTACCCTTGCATCAGAGATGGGCTCGATGTTAGTACATGTAATTGTTTATAAACTAGTACAGTGCGGGAAGCCACGATCATGGCTCTCCTGAAATGTGATGGAAGTCACAGTGGTGGCTTTGAGGGCGTCATTTCATTAACCCTTGCATTTTCCTATAAAACGCAATAAACTGGTAGAGTGCTAAATTATTTTTCAAAGGAGATTTGAAACTCGAGTATTTTTTTTTCAAAGATGATGCTACATGTACCAGCAAGTGGGGCCTCAGTTTAGCAAGATTTTCTTCATAAATAATGGTTCAGTTAGTATTTATTGGAGAGTGCCTCCTGACACTCTCCAATAAATTCTAACAAAATAATTTTATATGCACGTTTTTTTTATTATATCTACTGAGCAGTCCAGAAACGACAATGTATTGTACACAGTGGAAAGCCTCAAGTCCATGTCCAAAGCAAAAATTTACGGGTGCAATATTTCGCTCTCGTCTTTTTGAAGACGAGTGCAAATTACCCCCGTAAATGTTCAGTTAACCTTTAGCCGGGTATATTAGCTCATTCGAAATACTCTTAGCACCCCCCCCCCCCCACCACCACCTAAAGTTATATGGTATTGGGATAAAAACAATATTGCAGTATCAAAGAAAATATCATAATATACTGTATTAGCGGCGTCAGTGATGTTTAATTATGCTAGCCTTCACTCAATTTAGGGTAATGAAAAATTAGAAATCTTTTAAGCCCTCCGGGGGACATTTAGATCACTGGAACCCAAACCAGCCCAATGAGAGCAGAGCATCCATTCACTTTAGAAAGCTAACCAACATTTTTCTCTTAGGATATAATAAAAAATTGCTAGATTTTCATCCCTGCCCGCCCCATTTTTTTAATTTACTTTCGTACCTTTAGCCCCCACCCTCCAATGAAGCTCATAAAGTTTACTGAGAGGAAAACGAAAACATAGAACGGTGTTGGCAGATGAATTCAGTTCTGTTGCGGTTATTAGTGTCCGAATAGTTCGATAATTGATTTTCTTTTTTTTTCAAGTGAACAGTTGAGACTTGCGTATTTATAATCAATCAAACACTGAATAATGTTTGTGGAATAAAAACATCCAAAACATATCAACTATAAAGAACGACATGGTTATTTTCTTTGAAGAGCAAGGTCAACAATATCCCACAATTCTCATTTGTGACCTTACATGAAATTACATCATGAATATTAATTATCTTGGGTCATAAAGACATAATGATCTCTCACAAACTCAGTAAATTAGTTTTGAATATTCATTTGTGTACTTTTTGTTGACGTGAACATTGGTCCATTTTCATTTCTTTCCTCTGTTTTGGGTGAGCTTGTTGGTAAAATATAGCACACAGAGAAATAACATAAAATTTGAATGTAAGTAAATTCACAGAAAATAAAAATGAGAACCGAATCAGTTACCACAATGTTGTTTACGCAATACTACCCTACTGCCAGTATTCGGTACCGGTGAACCTATTCCTCAAGTTCGAACTTCGATTTGTTATTTTTACCTTGTGGTTCCAACGATTGTGCATTTAAAAATCAAACATAAAATTTATTATTTATAGCACCATGTGAGCTTGAAGGGTCTTGTTTGTCGCAATTTCACTACAATCTAGCACCGACTTTTGTATTCTGGAGAATTAAAAAATAAAAATAATATGTGACCAAATAGACTCCGAGATGAAATCACATGGAGCTGAAATAAACAGGTTGCGACTGGCGAATATTGAATTAGTTCTGACATAACCAGGAGAAACGTTGACAAAGTAACAGTCTGATCTGGTAACTCGGAATAAATCTCTCGTCAACTAAGTCAAGTTACCCTCAGTTGAAGTGATTATAATTTACAGCCCCCCCCCCCAGCCCCTGAAAAATGGAATTACACGTTATTGCCCATTTCAGAAGGGAATTATATGTCTGTGCACTTTGGTCAATTATAACCACAGGTGGTGGTGGTGTGGGGTGGAGAGGGGGGATGGGTGGGGTGGAGAGGGGTAGCAGGGGAGGGGGCTTGAAAAAAGAAGGAGATGAACTGATAAATTATTCGAACAAATAATCTTTTAACCTTGTGTAAAGAGCATCAGCAAATTTTTAGCCTATAGGAACCACTGGGTGCAACCTGGGGCCAAAACTATCAACCAATATACAGCTGTAAAGTGTGTCTAAATACAACTGTGTCCGCAACAGAAAACTATCATCGGGATTTAATAGTGTCAAAATTACAGATGTGAGCGATAACCTGTGACCGCGTTCACATGTTACAGTTGTGTATTTCGTCAAAACTATCAATCTTCACAGCTGTACTACAACAGTAACAATTCACTATTTTTACTTATGTTATTTCACAAGTAACACACTGTTTGTATTTTGCTGGCGAGCTGTAATACCTCGTGCAAGATTACTTTCCTATACCAAGATGGCGTACTCTTCAGATGAAGAAATCGATGCGCTGATTTTTACACGAATTTCCAGACAACCACGAACTTGGCAGGACAGAAGGTTTGAATTCCAATCAGTCAGGGATTTTCGGGAGCGTTATCGGGTTCCAGGGGCCATTGTGGACTTGTTAGAGTCGAAGATATGTTATCATTTAGAGGCCAGAACACTGCGGAGTAACCCGTTGATTGCGCGACAAAAGATTCTTGTATTCTTACATTTTCTAGGCACCAACGGGCTCTATCATATGGTGTAAGACTGTGCCACGGGATAGGATACGACACGGTCAAGAGAATTGTACATCCTGTGTCTCCACTGATTTTGTTTCTTGTACCTGAATTCATACACTGGCCAGACAACTGCTACCAAGTAGCTGAAGAATTCCGAGCTCTTAGTGGAATGCCTAGTGTGTGTGGAGCTGTGGATGGGTCTCATGTGCGTGTGATACCACCAGCAGTAAACGTAACAGTTACGTTAATCGCCACCATGCACATGGTTTGAATATGGCTATTGTTTGCGGTCCGGACTTATATGTTTATTTTGTGTGTTCCAAAGAGCCGGGTAGCTGGCATGATTCCCGTGTGGTTCGTGAGTCCGACGTATGGGACGCGTTTGAGGTACAGCGTCGACGGCCTTTCCCCGGTGACATAATCCTGGGAGATGGCGCATATGCATGTAATGACTAGCTTATTACTCCATATCCAGAAGGCGTGGTTGGGGCCCATGTCTCGATTCAACAAAGCTCACAAGATTGGACGAAGCGTGGTAGAACGGTGTTTTGGTGTTATGAAGAATAGATTTTATGCATTGCGTACTATTTTGAGGGTTAAGAAAATGGAAATGGCTGCTGAACTGTATCAATGTACATGTGTACTGCATAATCTTTGTCTCAGAAATGGAGATGATGGTTCGGATTTTGGGGAGAGTGGACCTGCTCAAGCCAATGATCGAAATTATGTTAACAACCAAGATAATAGGCAGGATGTGAGAAGAGAGCAGCTACTGCAGAATTTTGTTTGAAAAACTGTTTTTTTCAAAAAAGGACTGATATACACACTGTTATTTTTTCGCACGTTAAATCGTTTCTCCATACCTCTTGAGCTTCTGTACCAATACTCCCTCGCCCCGCCTCTATCCACATTCACACTCTGCAAACGGTTATAGTGGGTTTGAGCATTCGAATCAATTTGACTAGATCTATGTAGTTTCGAAGGACACTGGCCCAAGTTGCATGTATGTCAGTTTTCTTTGAGCTTGAGATACATGCGATGTCGCACCGCTGTCGTTCGAATCCATAGAGATGTAGTCTCGATTGAGATCTAATCTGAAAAACTCTACACAAGTTGCTTTGTCAATATAGGTCAATATAGGTCACACAATAGGTGCACACAAAATCACTGAGATAATTATTTAATACTTCTATTATTTTTCCATTTTATACAATTTCTCAGTTCAGATTCGATCAAAAAAAAACTTCATTTCTTTAGGTTGGCCAGCTGTTCTCTCATGATCTTTATTTCGGGTCTTTTTGCTATGTTACATAGTCTCAGGTTTTCAATCTCTAGCGGGATCTTTCGTTTTTTAAACTGTATGAAATCCTCTTGGAAATGTGCGTTAACGCCACTCTTAAGCTTCTTTTTCTGAGTTTTGGTTCGTGTTTCAGTGTCTGTAGTCTCCGTCGCTTGTGATGTACCGGGTGTAACGATTGAACCATCGACGCCGTTGTCAGGTTCTTGTGGCGAGTCAGCCGCTGGTGAACTTGGTACCACGACAGTTACTTCATCCACAGCAGTACTCGACTCATTGTTAGTAGAAGAATCGAAATTAAGAGGAGCGTCTCTTACATCAGGGGGTTTCGGGACCGCAGATTCCCGACCGAGAACATCTATCTAGGATAAGATTGTCCACATCTGTGAGCTTCGATTCACTTCCACCAGCTGCTTCTGTCTTCTTGCTTTCATAAAACCACTTCATCGTGGCTCGACGGAGATTTGGCCAAATTGTATCCCGAAAAGTCTTAAAACCATCTACCTTTGCACCAACAGCCTGTACTTTTCGCAAAATGCCAGTCCATGCTTGAACTTTTGCTGAATTGGTGATCTGCGTTGAAAATTTCCCCCAAATTATAGCCTTCTTCCCTTTCACAGCTTCAACAAAAACTTGCTTTTGTACTCTGTCCAACATTTTGACGATGTGACGATATCGCTGACAAGCTATGTTCGAAACGGTCACGGTTCAAACAAATTCTTCTACCAACAGCATTAAAAACACGAGTGTGACAACCTAATTGACCATTGAACACTTACTATTAATTGACTTGTGAGTGTGCGTGTGATTACAACAACCATGATGAACCGAAACTATGAATCTCTTGTGATCCGACCCCACTCTTGTTATTACAAGACTTGTTAAGTTATACTGTTGTAAAGAAACTGCTGTACTATGAAACAGACACAGATTAGAATCACAAGCTTGTGATAACCACTGATTTTACTGCTGTAGCCGGATACAGCTGTAACAAGAATTGATAGTTTTGGCCCCTGGTCACTGGTGGTCAAAGAGCTGAATGTTTTTAGTTATTCTTATATATATTGTTTGTGCACGTACATTTCCCTGAAATTCATACAATTTCCCTGAAAATCACCCTCAAATTCCCGATGTTAACAGTCTGCCTTTGGTAGAAGTTTGCAAAATTGATGTGCTTCGTCATTGACTTCAACATTACAGTGTGCGAATCATCTTGGGTTATTGGTTCGCAACCAGAAGTTTTTTCTTTCTTACTTACCCACTCACCGCGCTTCGAAGTTTGAAAACCTTTTGAATATATTTCATTCGAACTTACCACATTTCTTGGGGATTGGTCTACATGTAAATGCAGGTGCAACTGTAACCCCATAAAATCGAACCCAGAAAAGTTGGGGACTTGGCTTAATGGCGAGAATGTTCTGCTTACTGGTGGGTAAGTAAGGTAATAACATTAACTCTTAAAAGAAATCTTCTGAAAGCAACTAACACAACACATGGCATGTTCTGACTCCAAATACTTGCAAACAGTTAACCAGTAGCAAAAATTGTAACTGGTAACTGCAATAACTGAACTTTATTTATTTTCGGGATACATGTGAATAGAGACTAATTCAATTTCCCTATATTGGGGGAGCATTTCTGGCAAACCGTGCAAACTTGGATAACACTTTTTCACCCTGCTTATACAAAAGAACTGAGAGGCTAATATTGTTTTGTTGCTGCAAGACACGGGGATTATTATTATTATTTTTATTATTTTTATTATTATTATTATTATTATTATTATTATTATTATTATTATTATAGCCGATAAGAATGAAATGAGGTGTCAGCGGTAGCAGAGTACCACATCTTTCTTGCAATAGATCGACAAGACAGTTGCATCAAGGCTATATCTTCGATGCTGAACGCTCGAAGAACAAACGTAATACTGTTTCTTTGGTATCAAAGCAAAATGCACACAATTCACTTTCTGATAATTTATATTTAAAAAGTCTAGAGTTCGTAAATAATGCTCTTTGTAAAATTTTATAATGGATATGTATCGTAGATGATTAGAACGGAAGTTTTGTATAACACTCCCCAGTCCGTTCAGCATTGTTTATGTTTGGAAACACCGCCAATTAAAGTTGGGAGCGGTTTCGACAAGGGTCCGGCGAATCCCGATTATTCGCTCGATTCGAATCATGAATCAAATCAGGGAAAATGTTCGTACCCGAATCGAATCACGAATCGAATCAGTTTCCAACTGTAACGATATTACGGCTGACTTTCACGTGGACCCAGTATCAAGATGCGTACTGGTTAGAGTATTTCGTACCATCGAATCGCAAGTACCAGAAGATGGACCTATATACACAGAACGACACACGTGTGTAAATGGGTTAATCGATTTGGCACGAGTGCCAGCACGGAAGGATAAAACGACAGGCCGTAGACCGAGATGCCATTTACACGTGCGTGTCGTTCTGTGTTTATTACACGCCTTCCGTCTTTTGAAGCAATTACTAGAAGGACACGCCGAAATTCACTTGACAAGTCGTCCCCTGAGTTCCATTGTGTTCTATGTGCCAGTAGGCGAACACATTGCAACCCAGGGGACGAGCTATTAACAAAAGAGCACATTTTATCGCCAACCCTAATTTGCGAGAAGCCGTGTTACTATTTCTAGCTATGGCCAGCGATTCAAATTGTAATTGCGGTGCACGATTTGTAGAAAATTAAGTGAAAGTTCGCTTCTGTTTAAAAATAGTCCGTCAACAATTTCCGTTCTCCACATGTGCGCGCAACGGATTTTCATTTTCCGCATGGTGTAGCGTTGATATAGATGGGATTTCAAAGAACAGGCGTGTAATAAAACTTGTTTCTGCAAGGTAAAGTAATTTATTCATATGGCAAGCAAATTTTCGTGGACCAGTACATGAACCCGGTGTGTACCGTACTTTCATTAACCCTTTACACAACGTAACGGCCAAAACCGGCCAGCGCTATTCTCAAAAATCGCCAATTAATTTTCAAAATATTTTCATTTTTTGTCTCAAAAACATAGGTTATGACCCCTCGTTGGAACGAGCTCGTCGAGCTCGTTCCAACGAGGGGTCATAACCTATGTTTTTGAGACAAAAAATGAAAAAAATTAGTTATTCAAGAATTTTTTTTGCAAGTGTCGTCTGCTTTTCATGTTAGGTAAAGGGTTTTAAAGTTTTGCCATTCAAATTACGCAAAACTATCACTTTGACTATAGCTCTATACCAAAACAAGGTTGGCCATTTTGTATTCTTAATATTCTAGTGTTGATAACCCACGACCACAGTTATCTTAGCAACGGGACTGGATTCAAATGAAAAATTATCAGGTATCACCAAGGTGGATGAAGGTAAAGGCATATATCGCCCCATGAAGTGGAACAAGGCGCCAACTGCAATGCTTTAACATTGCAGATGGCGCATTGTTCCATCTCAAGAGGCAATATATGTGTAAACTTGGCATAACTGCATGCAGGATAAGTTGCTATCTTCAGAAAGTCGACAACACAGAAATGTATTAAATCCAAAACATTCCGGAATTCGAATTCTTCCGAATAATCGAGATGGTTTCGAATCGAATCGAATCAGTGAAAAGACTCGAAACCGAATCGAATTTCGAAGGTTCGTCGGGCCCTAGTTTTGACACCTGTGTGACCAATGAGCGTTCTGGCAATCCAGTTGTACAGATATCCGTATTATGACTCCCATTGAAACGAGCCTGTAGCTTGTTCCAATGACGAGTTACCAACTCTATTTTAGTGGAAAAAATTAGAGTCACCCAAGGAAACTTGTTTGCATGTGCGTCTACTAATGTTGTTGGGTAGGGTTTATATCTTGTTCACAATGATTCATTTTCAAAAGCGTATCGACGAAGTAAAGAAACCGGTACAGTCGGGGACAAGTGTATCACAACTCACAAGCAAGGATGGGAGCCGTCAATTGTTTTAACAGTTAAGGTTAATTTATTTTTTAACAGTTAACCGGTTAATAACCGGTAAAATAAAACCAATAGAATATTGAAGTAAATGCGAAAAATAACACTGTATATAGGTCTCCTCATATACCCTCATACTATATTTTACTCATTTCCGTCAAATTTTTCATTGATAAACTTCACTAAACACCAGAGAGAATGAATAATTATGCTGAAATTTGAATACCGAGCCAGGTTAGAACGTTTACAGTTCACGTAACACTTTCAAATGATTTGAGAAGATAATGTAGATACGGTTTCTGAAGTTCCACCCAACCACCGATTGAGTAATACCAAAATATTCCCATCAGCCTTATTCAGTTTTCGTGTAAAAAGACTTAGGCTTCCGTATCTTTTCTCAGCGACATCCGTATATCCTCAAATACCAGTCCGAATACTGAAAACAGTCTTTTGGGTGATGCAGATGTGGCTGGACAGTCTAGATAGTGCCTCACAAACTCTTCCAAATCCGGTATTTGTTCTTCGTGTATCTTCCACCAAACAAGTGGATCGTTCATAATTCATCTCAACGAAGGAAGAGTTCCGTTTATCTCCAACTGATTGGAGGGAGGGATTTGCTTACGCGAATCTGCCTTTTCCAAGGTCTGTTTACGGGGCAGATTGACGACAAGAATAGAACCGGAAAGCTACTCACCCAGAGCTTTAACTTTTTCCAATTCTAATTTTACTGTACTTCTAACGGTGTTTCGAACTGTCTCGTCGACAAAATCCAAATCTTTAAAGCGAGGATCCAGATAGCTGGCTACCATTGGAATTGCCATATCTTTTAAAATGCTAGTGATTCATTTTATTTAGCCAGTTACATTAATAGGTGGAAAATGCAAGTCTGAAAAATTCAAATGTAAAAGTTTTATAGCATTGGCTCCAGGTTTAACGCCGCCAAATCTGGTCGCGGGAAATCTCTCGGCCGTGGGGTAGATTCGCCATAACCGAAGGGGTCCGGAGGTGACTTGTCAGTATCTGTGCTTTCAGTCCGAGCAAGAAATATACATAACGTAATTCCTATTCAACGCAGAAAGTGTACACTTAGTATGGTACGTGAATGTTTGATTGGTCTACCCCGAATAATGAATATGAACTCTTCTAATTGCAGCCATTGAACTGGCATAGAAGATAACATCAACATTCAAAGAGCTAAAACACCGACAAGGGGAATTTCTTCTCGGAGAACATGTATAAACTTCTAATTAGAAATCGTTTCTGTTCAGGCCGACTAGGATTAGCGTGCGTAGCCATATATTGTAGGGTACCACTCTCGAATCGATTCACCGATTATTGTCTATAATGTATCAATTTCTGTTGACCCGATGGTCAACTGGCAGAAATGTTGTTTGTACTTCGTATTTTTTCCACAAAATGCAAATTATTGTCTCATAACACTCAGCAAGTGGTTCAATGATAATCAACTTACTTTCCACCTACTACAGATGGTATATACATCCAGACACTTCGGCACTCTGACTACCATATTATTAAAAATACCAAAAATAATCCAGTACACCAAAACACCATCTGCAGTGTTAAAGCATTTCTTGAATCCCCCGTCCAACTTCGGTTCCTGTGTCCGTGAATGTTTCTCTTTCTAAACTCCTGAAAACTGAGTCAAAAGAGGCCAAAATTTTCATTCAGCAAATAATTAAGACTCAATCATCCAGGGGTAATACCTATTGTTTTTGCATTTGATTGGAAAACTTATTTGTGTTTTTTCTTAATTTTTTCTGTATTGTACTTTTAGCATGCCGATAGTTTTCAACTTGAAATTGATCACCTCTGTGACGTCATCTCAGGCAAACCTGTTTTTTTTCCAAAACCGGGATGCAAAAGAACGAAAATTTACCTTTTCCCCCCAAATCTAGAAATTTCTCAACCTAGTTTTGCTCAGATTTTTCATACATTCAGAGCCTAATACGGTGCAACAGAACAAACATATGTTTTTGTTTATCGGTCGAGTTTGCGATCAGGAGTTTATTTGCGTAACTATACTACTTAAAGTTTGCTAAGCACCAAGTACATCCAACTACCTGTTTTACGTTTTGGTTACAGTTAATTACAGCTTAACATCGCCTTCTCATGCTCCCAGTCAGGTTCCTGGTGGTCCTTTGTGGGATGTTGTTCCATCTTTGGCCCAGCATGACACCAAGCTCCTGGACACTTCTTGGCAGGACTGGACGGGCTGAAATTGCAATCTGCAACTCATTCCAGACATGTTCGATTGGATTGAGGTCAGGGGATCTTGCTGGCCAGTCCATACGCTCAATCCCCTCCCTCTGTCGGTACTCCCCGACAGCATGGGCAACATGAGGACGGGCATTATCGTCCATTAGAATGTATCTATCACCCACTGCACCTGCATACAATCTGACGTTGATATTCAGGATCTCATCAATATACCGTTGTGCAGTCAATATACCACGTTCAAGGACACAGAGCTCTGTACGTCCATCTCAGCTAATGCCGCCCCGGGCCATGATTGACCCTCCACCGTAGCAGTCATGCTCAGCGATGTTGGCTGCGTGGAATCGCTCTCGTGGTCTTCTCCATACCCTAGAACGCCTATCTGTGTGGTCTAGGCAGTACCTTGACTCATCTGTAAAAAGGACAAGTCGCCAATCTTCTCTGGTCCATCCAACGTGGTCCAAGGCCCATGATCTTCTCAATCGGCGACCACCATCGTGCAACCTTGTCCGGATAGTCTGCGTCGAAACATTTACCTCGGATGCATTCTGAAGGTCACTGCGAAGCTGGGTTGCTGTGGCAAAGCGGTTCCTACGGACCTGAATGATCAAAAACCAGTCTTCAGCTGCAGATGTTGCCCTGTCTCTGCCACCAACATGCCGTCTTACTGGTGTGTCATACTGCTGAAATCTTGCCTAGGCTCTGGTGATCACCGTATGGTTCACACCAAGGGCTTCATCAACCTGAAGATGGGTAGCCCCTTGCCTCACCATCCCTACAGCCCGTCACATTTCTGCTTCAGACAAATGTCTTCTTACATTTGCATTTGCCATATTCAATCATTAAATCACAAGGGTTTGTGTTGAAATGAAGAATGAATACACTGCACATGTCATGTACATGTAGACAGTACACGAAAACATCATGAAAATCAAGAGGTACATGCTTTCCATGACCGTCACGAAAAGTCTGCCCGTCAAGAGAGTTAATGTGAACACCGGGGACCATGTCAATACATTCCTCAATCATATCCACCAAACATATCGGAAATATGTCACAAGCAAATTTCACAATGATGTGTCAAATATTTGGTGCTTAGCAAACGTTGAGTAGTATATATTATATCGCTGCATCACTCGCTGCTATCCGTTGATACATGTGGTCGGCGACTGTTTGAAGTCTGGTTTTCCCACTCATCTATATAATTAGTCTCGATAGGCGGGTGATGGACCCGTATATTATAGCGTGATCACCGACTGTGACGAAGACGGGTTTTAAATGGAGCGTACACTTTTTTCTCAACCTTAACCTTTGTCGACTCCGAATAACCCGTATGTAATGATTTTTTTAAAAAATTGAAGTACTTTCAGAGGCTATTTACTGTTTCTGTGAGCTTTTTATGAGAAACATTTGCTATGCATGAATGCAGAAATGATTGCAGAATAAAGTTATTGTTAATCCTTTACCTAATACAGTATTTTAAAAAAATAAATGAAATTTTACATTTTTCGAAAACAAATTTCACAATTTTTCAATAAAACTATACAAATATGAATATCTTTTGGACCAGCTCTACGATTTGGTTCTAATGATATGCATATTTGTATAGTTTTTATTGAGAAACTTCCGAGATATTCTAGGCTTTGGGAGTCTTGATCTGGTTAATCTTCTGGCCGTTTGTAGCCGCTATGTTAGATAAAGGGTTAAGGTTTTTACGTCAGATCTAACCCTCTACCATATTATTAGTGTATTAAGAGTCCCTTTTGAACAATACGGAAATTTGTCAATTTTTTTTCTATTTTCAGTCAGTTTGAGAGGGTTAACATCAAATACTTTGTTTTTTAGTGTGTAAAATGGACCACCGAACAAATTTGCTATGTATACACTCTACGGAAGGGTTTAACCAACATCTGCTTTTTGATTCTTAAAGAAGAGTACTGTCAGAAAAAACTACAATTTTTAGACTTTGTCTTTGCCCTTTATCCAGTACCTGTTTTGATTTTGATTTTAATTTTGCATAATAATTAGAACTGTGGGGGAAAGAACACGGACGCGACAACCGTTACTTATTCCCAGTTCCTTATTAGGCATTTGTTATCAGCAGATTTTGTTATTTATTCCCAGTTCCTTATTCGGCATTTGTTTTTTCGAAAACAAATTTCAAAATTTTTCAATAAAACCATACAAATATGGATATCGTTAGAACCAACTCGACGAGTTGGTTCTAATGATATGCATATTTTGATAGTTTTTATTGAGAAACTTCCGAGATATTCTAGGCAGTGGGAGGCTTGTCCTGGTTAATCTTCTGACCGTTTTAACAGCTATGTTAGATAAAGGGTTAAGGTTTTTACGTCAGATCTAACCCACTACCATATGATTAGTATATTAAGAGTCCCTTTTGAACAATACGGAAATTTGTCAATTTTGGTTTCTATTTTCAGTCAGTTTGAGAGGGTTAATATCAATTACTTTGTTTTCTAGTGTGTACAATTGACCACCGAACGAATCTGCTATTATACACTCTACGGAAGGGTTTAACCAATATCTGCATTTTGATCCTTAAAGAAAAGTACCGTCAAAAAAATACAATTTTTAGGCTTTCCCAAACCCAGTTTGGGAAAGAGTCTTGTTATTCTTCTTTATCAAAATTTTTCTTCTCTATTTTTTTTTCTTTTTTCTTTTTTTCTCGTCTCTGAATTTTGTCTGTTGAACTATCAAAATCAAGCCGTACGATTTTGATCAAATTTGGCATACTTATGTAATGTCACACAATCTAGTGAAATGCGGTACCGTCATATCTGTGAAAAAGCATATTTCAAAATATTCTGCCAAAACCTTCAAAATTTCACCATTTTTCGAATGTCTCAAAATTGTTTACAGTTATTTAGCTCAAATTTTCTACACATTTAGAGCAGAATATGATACACCACCACCACCACTGAAATCTTTCAACATTAACCCCCACTGGCCAAAAATGACATGAATTTAGATTTTTTCTTCAAAATTGACCAACTTCAAGGGCAATTTTATCTCATTGCAAGGTCGTTGTAACAATTATTTTGGTATGGATAGATGCAACAATGATTGCGGAAGAAAGTTACTGTTTACTTTTTAATCTCAGATTAAACCCTCAAGCACAATGAGGGCGAGAATAAGAGTACCGTTTGAAAATGCCAAAAGTAGCCAACTTTGGTTGCTTTTTCTATCATTTTGGAAAGGGTTAATTTCAAACACTTTTCATGTACGTATTCACAATTGACTACCGAGCATATTTGCTGTTGTAAGTTTGACTGTAAAGTTTAACCCTATCCCATTCTGGCTGCATTAAAGTAGGTACCGTCCAAAAAAATCCTCCATTTTTTCAGAATTTGGTAAGTTTAGGTGGCGATTTACTCAATTTTTAATTGATTGAGCTCCGAATGTTTTCTGTAGCTGCTTGCAGCAGTCAAAGTATGACAAAGTTTGTTCTATATGTTATTATTAAAAGTTTAACCCTTGGCAGATTTGAGACTTCCCATAAGGGTACTGTCGGAATAATTGTTATTTTCGCCAACGTTCACATGCACTTTCTCAGCATGAGAGGATTGGGCCTTCATCCAAGAACAATTTTGCTGTTATATATTTTATTCAAAGTTTTCACCTTCACCCAGTTTTCGGGCCTTGGATTTGAGTGACCTAAAATTCTTCATAAAATTGGCTAATTTGGAGCTCACTTCTCTTCCATTTTCGAAAGGAATATCGAAAAATAAGTGATTTACATGTTCGTTTTTGCAATTGCCTACCGAGCATATTTGCTGTTGTAAGTTTGGTTGTAAAGTTTAACGCTATGCTCGTTCTGTTTGCATAAAGATAGGTGCAGTCCAAAAAACTCTCGTTTTTCAGAATTTGGTAAGTTTAAGTGACGATTTACTCCATTCCTAATTGATTGAGCGCTGAACGTTTTCTATGGCTGTATGCAGCAGTCATAGTGTGACAACGTTTGTTTTATATGTCATTCTTAAAAGTTTAACCGTTGGCAGATTGGAGACTGCCCATATGGGTACGGTCGGAATAATTGATATTTTCATAAAATCACTGAATATTGATAAGCGTGCAGTGGTAGTTTGGAATAGAATATCCGAAAATGCTTTCGAACTTCGGATTCCAATTCCAGTTCAATTCCAAGAATATTTTCTGTTACAAGGTTGCTATAAAGTTTAATACAATCCCTGTCTCAGATGCATAAAGATAGATGCCGTCGCAAAAAACTATCATTTTTTCAAAATTTCGTAGGTTTAAGCGGCTATTTACTCCATTTCTAATTCATTGAGCGCTGAATGTTTTCTATGCCTGCATGCAGCAAGCATAGCATGAAAACTTCTCTTTTATACGTTATTATCAAAAGTTTAACCCTTGGCATAATTAGGAGTTCCCATGTGGGTATAATCGGAATAATTGTTATTTTCGTAAAATCAATCCCTGAATATTTTGGTAACCGTGCAGTGGCCTTTCAGTGGTGCTACATGAAGCCGCAAATAGTTAAGGTTGAAAAGTTCATCAAATAGACAGATATAATGCCTAACTCAGCCGGTGACAGGTAAATAATGAATGGAAAAGTCGTTGAATTGAGAAAAAGGTAGGGACAAATCGTGCCCTCGGTTTCCACCTGATCCATGGTATTTCCACGCGGTCTCGGCACTTGACAAAGATACTAAACTGTCGGACAGGGACAGTAGAAAACATTCTGAGATTTTCAAGTTGCTGCCTTGCATGGTCAGGACATAATTGGCGTATATCCGACATTGTATCTGTTCAATTTTAATGTCAAATTGGCCAGATGACGGCTTTTTCGCCACCGGGTCGAGTTATCAGTTTCTACCGGGACGGTCTAAAATAAGCAGTTTAACTCAAAACTTTCTGTCCCATATGAATGTGCGAATATTTAAAGCTGAACAGTTCATCAAATAGACAGAAATAATGCCAAACTCGACCGGTGATAGTTAAATAGTGAATGGAAACGGCATTGCATTGGGAATAGAGTAGGGGCGAATCGTCCCTGCGGTTTCCACGCGATCCACGTTGTTCCTACGCGGTCACACCACTCGACAAAGATAATGTCATGTCGAGCAGGGATAGTAGAACAACTTCTGAAGATTTCGTGTATCTGCCTTCACTAGTCTGGACGCAGTGGGCGTATGAGCGACACTGCTGTCTGTTCAATTTTAATGCCAAATTAGCCAAAATACTGCCTTTTCGCCATTAACCCATGCGCGATTTCTGTCCACTTTTAATATTTGGCAATTATCTAACTGTTATCCAAGAAAAATTGTGCTGTTATATGTTTTATTCCAAGTTTTAACCCTCACCCAGTTGTCAGGCCTTGAGTTGGAGGACCCTCAACTTGAACATGTTCATTCAAATACCAAGATTCAAGATTAGTCCATGTCTCTTTTCAGACACTCAGTCTGTGATTGATGTTCACACATTAAGAGTTTAATATGATACACTAAAATTACCACACAAATATTTCAAAATTAACCCCTATTGGCCACAAATGATATGAATATATCATTTTATCTTCAAGATTTACTAACTTCAAGGGCAAATTTCTCATAATTGCGAGTTGTTGTAACAATTATTGTTGTATGCATAGATGCAACAATGCTTGCAGAAGAATGTTACTGTTTAGTGTGTAATCTCATCTTTAACCCTCAAGCAAATGAGGGTAAAAGTACCATCCGAAAATGCCAAAATTAGCTAACTGTGGTTGCATCTTCCTGTCATTTTATAAAGGGTTAATTCTAAACACTTTGTTTTGCTATAGGTAGAGATTCCTAATGAACAAATCCTCTGCTGTAAGTTATGCTTTGGGGCTCAACACAACATAAGTTTTGGCCATGTAAAGAATAGTACTGTCAGGAAAAAAAATGATTTTCAGTGAATTTTGCAAACATCTGTACTCATTTCCTCTAATTGCAAGGTTGTTGTAGCAATTATTTTGGTATGGATAGATGCGACAATGATTGTAGAAGAAAGTTTGTTTTTACTTTTTAATCTCAAGATTTAACCCCCAAGCAAAATGAGGGCGTGAATAAGATAACTGTGGCAGAATGCCAAAATTAGCCAACTTTTGATGCTTTTTGTCTATCATTTTGGAAATGGTTAATTTCAAACACTTTGATTTGCTATATGTAGTCTGCATTTTGACATTGGGAAGTTGTGAAAGCCCGTAATTTGTCCAACAAATTACAATTCTCTAGTTAGACTTTGTCTTTGCACTTTATCCAGTACCTGTTTTGATTTTGATTTTAATTTTGCATGAGAATTAGTGCTATGAGGGAAAGAACACGGACGTGACAACCGTTACTTATTCCCAGCTCCTTATTAGACATTTATTAATTTATTATCAACAGATTTGTTAATTATTCCCAGTTCCTTATTCGATATTTGTTATCAACCGATTTTATCGGTTGATAACGAATATCGAATAAGGAACATAGAATTAGTAACGGTTGCCACGTCCTCGGCAACAGCCTAACTTTTGAGTAAATTTTGCATTTTGCAGTGACCAATTTTACCAGATGGAACGGATATAGCGTGTGTTGCTTTGTATTGTAGTATTCGGCATTTATGGGCAACATATTTGCTTGATATGTTTCAGTGTTACTCTTTATTCAGTAATTACTGGTTTGACAGCATGAAAACTAGAACTGATAGAGAGTACGGTTGGTAGAGTATTAGACTCTAAACATAAGTCGATGGTTCGATTTCGGCCACCAGTAACTGCGTGGTGTCCTCGGGCAAGACAACTAATCCCGTTTGCCCACGTGAGGCGATGTGGCCCTGTGTTATATTTATTTATATAATGGCGTTTAAGGTCACATATTTCTGCACAGTGCGTAATGACGATCGCAACATGGATATAAAGAAACGTCCAGCCAATCGTTTATTCCCATTCTGCCCATCGCAGAGGGCATCCACCACAGGCACTGATTACCTGGTCCTTTTTAAAAAGTAAAACAGAGCATGTTTACTGCTCGTTTGCCACAGTGAAAAAGCACTGCTTCATCTTCCCACGGAAACCATATTACATAGGCTATTGATGGGGACGTGACAATCGTTACTTATCCCCCTTTCTTATTCGACATTCGATATCAGCCGATTGATTGATTGATTTCTTTATTTTGCAATATACATGGCACAAATAAAGATGATACATATAGTAGTAACGAGTGTTTTAAGGATACAAAAAACATATAAATTAACACTACTCAAGCATGACAATATCAGTTTATCTGATAACCATAGAGTATAACAACCGTTGTATATACTTGAAGTATATACAACGGGTGTTGTATATAATTATAATTTATGCGAACGACCACTGACCTCTTTCAATTCCATTTTCATTCATTCATTCATGAAACATCGTTATATCACAGGGCAGGTTTTAATTGTACGCTTATTGCACTTTGTCAAACTCCTCTGATGGTGTCATTTCTTATTTATTTTGCTTCAATAAAGGCAACCTAAAATTTTGCTTCAAAACATTGTAGAAATTACTTGAATGTTAATAGTAATTAGTATGCGGCGACTGCGAACTATTTATAGTCACGGCCTCGATCAAAAGTACTCGCGGAACTGCGCTAATTAAAAGTTCGTCTGCTCTACCTGAAAAAAAACACTTCGTAAAAATTGTAAACAAACGCAAAATTATTTGTTATATTGGGACTACAGCATAAAACACGGAAGAAAACTGGAACTATGTCAAAAAAGAATAACTCTACTGAAACACCGTTTTGTTACTGTTAATAAAATAGTTAAAATTTATTTTGTTTCAGCGCAGTTACACGATGCAAGAAGTGCAATCGCACTTTACAATCGCCGTCATCGATTTTGTAATGTAAGGGACACAACTCTATGCGTCTTGTCCTATTTCTTTTGTCTCGTAGACTGGTTTTCTTTGGAGGCCCGTGGGAAGCATATATAAGTCGGGTAGACGCACGAGACGGGTGTCTGTTTGTTATCAGATAAAAACAATAAACATATAGTGTGTTTTTATATCTGTGTTATACAACTCGTTGAAATATGGTTTATTTTTTCTCTGCGAAGCCTCGAAAAAATAAACCATATTTCAACGAGTTGTATAACACAGATATAAAAACACACTATATGTTTATTGTCTATGTATACTGCAGGAAGACAATATAGACGATAAAATCGGTTGATAACAAATGTCGAATAAGCAACTGGGAATAAGTAACGGCTGTCACGTCCGTGGTTATTTTCCGCATAGTACAAATTTTTATGCAATCAAAACAGGTGCACGTGCCTTTAGCAGGTGCACTTGTCTTTAGCGTGTGTATTTGCCTTGAACCGATGCTACCCTCTGCTTGTGCTGAATTAGTAAGTTTGAGAGTCTTATAGTTGCTCCTCGGTTCTCGGTGGTTCTCTCTTGCTATTACGGCTTCCTACATCCGTAATATTGTTCAATATGATGTAACGGCGTGACCTTGGCTATTAAAAGTGACGTTAATCCACAATAAAGAAAAAACAAATACACTTCTTTCATGAGAACTTTTCAGAACCTTTGCAGCCTTTTGTATCCATTTTATCCCCCGCAGAAAGGATATATACTATACACCTGCAACTTAATTACGCACCATCTGTTTTTTCACAGCGGTGTTAATATAAAATGTCATCACTTTCATGCTGTCTTTCGGATTGCCAAAGGTGATTGTTTGCGGAAAGAATGGTCTATTGACAAATGAAAGACAACACAATGATGAAAATATGCAGTATTTTGATGGCGCGAATTACACATATCTGTCACTAATGTTTTTGATGGAAAATGTTCTCTCGACAAGTATGGCTGGAACGGGACATGATGAAATAATGCCGGTCATTACTGACAAAAAATGTAACTTGTGAACTCCAGAACACAATAGCCGTGTCTGACGTCAGTAGCGGGTGTATCTACCACGTGCCCGATGACAATCTGAACCATCCACCTAATGCTACCAGTGAGCCTTCTGATACGGCCCAGAAGCAGCCGCTGCCACTCCTCATGCGATGCAGCTTCCACATCGGCCAAATTCTGTACACGCGGATCCCTTGCTTGCACACGGCGTCCAAAAAAGTCCCAGATGTGTTCTAGCGAGGCACGACAACCGGATTGAGAATTTTCCAAATGTACTGATGACCATTGAGGTTCCCATGTTCAGTCACCATATCAAGTTTACAGTCATGAGAGAGGCATCCCCAGATCATTACTGATCCTCCACCATAAGGAACAGAAAGTCTGATGTTTCTCGGCACGTAAACAGTATTTCTATGCTTCCACACTCTCATGCGACCATGTGACGTGAAGCAGGAACCTACTCTCGTCTGACCAATGGACTTTCCTCCACGTCCTGAGATTTCAATGTTGTCGTGCCATACATCACTCCAAATGACGTCTTCTATGCTGATCGAAAAGAGCTGGACGCTTGATGACCCTTTTGGACCTCATACCCAGTGCTTTTAAACGGTTTCGGACAGTTCTGTTGCACAAACGCCTGTTGGGGGGGGGGGGGGGGGCAAAGGCGTTTCAAAGGCCCACTTGAAGCAAAGGGTTCACTACCAGTGAGCCTTCTGACACCACAAAGGCGAGTCAAATGCGTTTCAAAGTCCCACTTGAAGCGAAGGGTTCACGCCTAACAAGGCGTACCAGGCTCCGATCATCCCGAAGAGAGGTGTTTTGGGGTTTCCAGGCCTTGGTCGGTCCTTAACATCGTTGGTTTGTTGATGTTTTCGGACAAGTCTGCTGATGACAGGATGGCTATAGCCAAGTTGTCTTCCAATAGCTTTGAATGACATGCCTGTTGCATGCATGCTAACGGCCATCTTAGTGCCTCTGACAGTCTCCTCCTTGCCATTTTAACATTTATTAATAAAAGCAGTGACAAATTTTCTTATTTTATACCCATATATTGCATGTGGATAATAGTGTTTTTGTGACATTCGTGGGAAGCATGCTTCACGTGGACTAGGGGATGTGTTTGGGGTACGCTATCAACCAGAAACATCAGATTTCACTAGATGAAATATACTGCAACACATCGCAATCATTAAAACATAATAACAGTAACAGAAACTCCACTGTTTTATCCAATATCTGCTTGGCTGCTTTAAGAGCACTAGTGTCAGGGAAAACACTTCATTTCACTGCATATTTTGCACATCGAGTTGCTTGGATGCTTGCATTCGGCATTTATTTGACAATAAATTTTGTTTTCAAAGCTTTGGTATCCGTTTTATCCATTTACGCAACGTAACGACCAAAACCGGCCAGCGCTATTCACACAAATCACCACTAAATTTTTAGTATTTTTACATTTTTTGTGTCAAAAAATAGCTTATGACCCCCAGTGGAACGAGCTCGACGTTCCAATGAAGAGTCATAAGCTATGTATTTGACGCAAAAATGAAAAAAAATAATAATAATTCAATAGAGAATAATCACTTGACTGGGCTGGTTACGTGAAATAATTCATGAGAGGTGAGGTACGTTGTACAAACACGAGTGCGCAAATGCGCACGAGTGTTTTACAATATAGTCCCTCGTCTCGAATGAATTATTTCATGTGACCAGTCCAGTCAAGCGATTACTCTGTTTATAACTTCTCATAATTAACGATAATTATATTATTTAAAAAAACAAAAAACAATGAAGTCCCCATTACATCCACGGCAAAGCGTCTTCATTTGCGCGCACGGATACATGACACAATTGTTGATTGCATAATTCACTTGCGAAGTTATCGTTTATAATCAAACCCGGAAATCCCAGTAAACCACACTTTGGAAAGTAATAAAGAATTTTATTTGCTGGTGGCGTCTACCTTTCGTGTTGGATAAAGTTTTCAAACAAGGCCTGTCTTTCCTGCCAAAGAAAAGTATTCTGTGCGCCTGCCCCAGCCCCGTCCCCGCCAAGAAAGAAAGGAAATAACACGTACATATTTGTACCGTACAAGATGCAAAGCAACAAACGACTAGTTCTTTGTTTGAACTCAAAATTAAACCCGCGCATATTCGGTTGCATGAAGAGGTAACTGTTATTTTTGTAGACAATTAGAAATTTTTGTGATCTCTTTCCCAGACAGAAAATCTTGTTAAAATGCTTTACACATTCAGTGATCATAGGTCGCCTATTTACCAGCTATATTTTGAGATGTCAATTTTAACTCCTTATCCATTTTGACTGACAATAAAGAGTGTAGGCAGAAAAAGACTTCAATTTTCATCATTGGAATATTTTGGCCACAGTGAGGTGTATGTGGAGTGTTGGGCGGTTATTGATCTTGGGACAACAGTTTTCAGTAATCTTTTCTAGTGTCAATTTTAACCCACTACCCATATTGACTGCCAAAACCCCCTGGTGTGTGGTCGGAAGAAATTTCAGCTTTCATCACAAAGTATTATTGGTAACAGTATGATGTATGTGAAGTATATATTTACAAATGTATGGGTTCCAGTAACTTTTTATCTCCAGGGATGAGCTTATGATTCTACAGAATCACAATATTCTAGTTATATAATTCAACGAAGTCGTATGATGTTCTGTAATCGTCATGATTTTTAAGCCATTCGACAAAGATGAAATGACTTACTCCCAGCCATCGTTACAGTAGGGACAAATGTCGTACTTCAAACGCGTCGAATTGAAATATTTCAATTCGATCCGTCCGAAGTCCGACGTTTACGTCCTTCTAGACGTTCTAGAGACGTGGCACCCGTGCTTCAAGACGAACCAAATCAAAGTTTATTTAAAATATGTGTTGGGGACAAATGTCGCCCCATCGTCGAATCGTATTAAATGTCAATTTATTTATTTATTTATTTATTTATTTATTTATTTATTTATTTATTTATTTGAGTTTTAACGACACTTTCGACAGCCTGGGTCACTTCGTGTCGGACAGTTTTACGGGCGGAGAAAGTCGGAGTACCCGGAGAGAAAAACAACGACGGACAACTGTCAGACTCAGCAAAGTACTAACTGCACACAAGCAGGGTTAGCATTGGTTAGAGATAGGCGTACCGTCGACGTGCAGTACACATTAGCACACAGCGCCACCGTGTCCCCACGTGGGCAATCGGGATTAAGTGTTTTTCCCAAGAACACAACGCAGTTACCCCTGGGGGGTGGGTTCAAACAGTGGGCCTCTCGGTTTGAATGCCGTACCCACTGAGCCAGTTAATTGCCAATGAGTTCTTAAAGGAGATGCAGATGAGGCCAGTTGTCGGAATCGCCATAAAATCTCAAAAAACCCAAATCAGCTGACCCAACGTTACTATTAACTCATTGAAAATGCCCAATTAACCCTTTGCCTAACGGGACGGGAAAACCGGCCAGCGCTATTCACAATTCAATTTTTTTTAGTTTTCGTCTTAAGAACATAACTTATGACCCCTCATTGGAACGAGCTCGTTCCAATGAGGGGTCATGAGCTGTTTTTTTACCCCAAAAATGAAAACATGGTTGTTAGAGAATTCTGTTTGCAAGTGCCGTCTGCCTTTCGTGTAAGGTAAGGGGTTAAGGTATAATGTAGATACACTCACATTTTGCTTTATGTCCCTTTCGATTATTATAAGCGGGTGCTTAGGGCATATCATGTATTGCGGGCTGATCTCCGTAGCGTCTGCTTGTTGTCTTGCCCTTCTCGAATACCACGGAGGGATCTTTTGCCTGCATGCAATGTGTCTCTCTCCGCACAGAGGATTCATTGTACGTCCGCACCCGATAGGTCGGTACACCACGACAGCATTAAGCCCACAATTGATGCTGCCAGAGAGTGCTCGGACACCTCGAGAACTTTCCCAGCCGGGGATCTATCTCGGAACCCCTAGCTTGAGAGACCAACGCACTTATCCACTTTGCCACCACTCGCTGAGTGCTACTTTCTGAATGTTATTGATCTTAAACTCGCGCCCAATTATACCGCAGTTTACGAAATGTGTCCAGTGGAGTAGATATGGGCATAGCAAAAGGCTCTGTTCAGGCCTAATTTACTGAAGTCATTTGATGAATGTTTCTAGAAACTGGTGACGTGTTGAAGATTTCATTTATCACTTGATTCAAAACTGGATAAAAGATGCCGAAATGTATCCTGAAATAAACAGTAGTTTATTTTTCTTTATTTATTCAGATATCCATTTATTATTTACAGAAATGCTATAGTCAATCGCATTATTTCCCAGTGATAGGTGGGAACGCATGTACAATTTTCAATATTCATTCCTCTTCAAAACATGTCTATAGACGAAACTGCACATATATGTGATTAGTATGCTTTATGCGTACAAATGTTGCGCAGCATTCAGAGTAAAACTAATTTTACCAAAACATGTACAGCCCTGCAAGAAAGTATCTTTTTCCCACTTTAACTCTCTATCTAATGTACCGACCACAAATGGCTAGTGCTATAAAATGAAATCTCCATTCAGTTTTTGTATTGTTTTCTTTTTCTGCCTCCAAAGCAGAGCCCCTCATTGGAACTAACGTGTGAGCTAGTTCCAGTGAGGAGAAACAAGCTATGCCCTGGAAGTACAAATGAAAAGGTCTAATTTTACGAGGCCATATTCACGAGTGTTACCTGCTATTTAGGTATGATTATGGCATGAAACTTCAAGACCTTAATTGGACAGGTGCCACATTAGAGTGTGAGGGAAACGATCCTTTACTCCTGTAGGAACAGCACACGTAAAGAATATCAGGAGGATAAGCATAAACTGCCGTGTACGCTTCAGAGATGTATCCGGTGGGGCTCGGGATGTACATTTGAAAAAAAAGTCCCTCTCGCGTCTATTGGCAGCTCATCCTGCTACCATCGTTCTGATAGGCTACCAGTCTGTGAAAAAAAGCCTTGGGTAATGATGGGTGCACTTGTTTGTAGGAGTGTGTTGTGTTCACATATGGATCTTTCATCCCTACCGTGGTCGCCAGAAGAATCTCTAAGTTCTCCCGGGGATCCTCGCAAGGATAAAAGGCACAATCTTTAAAATCTTTAACTGAGCTCAAGCAGGCATTTGATCAAGTTCCATCGTTCCTTTATCTTACATACTTTTTTAATCGAGTTGGTGTTTGTAGATATTAGCTCAAGTTGTCTGTATTTTTTCATTTTTTCAGTTGTTCAATGAAACCTGCATAAGTTGGTAGATATTTTCTCACCCTGCCTGAATAAATATACTTACTGTAAATTAGCATAAAGAAGTCTCTTGTTCTATTTGTTGTGGGCGAAGAGTTGTTATAACCCAGTATCACATATTCCTGGGTTAATGGAAACTGAACATGGCGTGATTCTCTCAAATAGTCCAAAAAGTTTTAACAAAACAGTTTTGGCACAACTGCATTCAAACAGCAGATGCAATTTGGTCTATTCTGTATTACTGCAGAGTGTACTAAGTTCCGTTTCAGACAGTTTACACGAAAGCAGCTTAGAATTGGTGTACATTATTCTGTAAATGATTTTAAATCGTAGACTTTGTAAGTATATATTCTCTGTGGAGGAAAATATATTTCTATATATAAAATTCAAGTCACCAGGCAGTAAGTTTATGTCTAGAGTCTCGTGCCATTTGTGTTGGGAATATAAGGGGTTTATGGTTGAGAACTGTTAAAATCGTACACAAAAATCTTGACATACTTTTTGTAAGCCAGTTAGCCGATTGATGTTTTGGTTCTCAACCAAATTGGTCTTTTTATATTCTTTTACCGCAGTAGCAACACTAAATTTACACTCTGTGAACCTCATTCTGAATCAATGCCACAAGCCTAAACAGCAAAAGGTACCCAGAGGATAGATTGGCACAGTGTATGGGATAGCATTAGCAAATTCATCCTCTGGGTACCTCATTCTGCAAATGACAGATTGCTTATTTTCAGGCTTGTTGGGAAAGGGTTAAAATATTACGATTCATTTTAGTCTTTTATATTCACAAAGAAAATGCCTTTCTTAAAATACAATTCTGAAACATTTATAGCATTAGGCCATGCCATATCCAAGAGTTTTATTTAATTTTAATTGTAATTCGTCACTTAAATTTGCCCTCGTTGTTCTTTCTGAACGCGTAATTTGATTGGCTGAGAGCCAGTCGTCTCCGTGCTCTTATCTCAGGTAAATTCACTCTTACTGTGCTCTAATTACCAGAAGCGGGTCAATTAGAACATGTCTGTATCCACACTACGCGCGAGCAACGGCGCTAAGCCGCTCCTACCTCAGGTCGAACACACCCTATAAATTCGATAATGGTAAATCGACGGAGACTGAAAATGGAATTTTTTTAATTGTTTTTCTTCAAATAAAACGGGTTTGGAGATTTTTTTCACTTCTAACGGGGCTCGTTAACAAATGTTTTTCCATAGTCAAATTCCCGAATGTCAAACTCAACAAGAAACGTTTGTCTCCTACTTGTAAACACTGTAAAAAGACGTCACAGTTAAATACGCCGTAACGTTATGATAGACATCGAATTTATCTAAAATGATCGCTAATGCTACTATTTCAACAAGTGAATGAATGATTTTGTTACGGTAAATCGGTAATGGTACGAACTGACTGGCGCGGGCCGGTACGGGGTGGTTGTGCATTGGTGTGTAGACATGCGCAGAGCAGCCCGCGTGGGTGGTTGTAAAAATTACCCATAGTAAATATTATCCACACTTGAACTAAGGTGTAATATTTTCGCCTGTGAGCACCCAACATGGTGTCAGAAGTTAAAAATCAGAGAACCTGAACCGCATGGACGTTTATATTTGTGAAGAGACTTTCATTTTCACGTTTACGATTTCATAATGCCGAAGTTTAACCCTCCAGAAGCTTTCAATTTTGCCGACCCCACACAGTGGGAAGAATGGCGACAACGTTTCGCTAGATTTCGCATAGCATCAAAATTGGACAAGGGTGAGGGCCAAGTACAAGTTTCCTCGCTCATTTATGCGATGGGAAAAGAGGCTGAAAATGTGTTCAAATCTTTTTCTTTGTCTGACGAAGACAGTAAAAAATATGAACTGGTGTTAGACAAATTTAACAGTCATTTCGTTCCCAAACGTAATATTATTCACGAGAGGGCCAAATTTCACCTCCGACAACAACAACCGGGTGAATCGGTCGAGTCGTTTATTAGAAATTTGTACGAACTGTCCGAAACATGTGACTTTAAAGCCACAAAAGATGAACAAATTCGTGATAGAATTGTTATAGGCATTATTGACAAAGAACTTTCAGAAAAATTGCAACTGAAAGCTGATTTAGATTTAGAGACTGCGGTTACTATGGTTAGACAAAGTGAATTAGTAAAAGGCCAGGTTCGCGATCAATCTATGACTGGTAACACCCAAGATATGGATGAAGTTAGAGGCGCGCAAAAGAACTTTTCTCGAAACCGAAATTATTCTAATAATAAGCCTAACTTTACAAGAAGCTCAAACAATAGTCAACAATCGCATAGACAATCATCGTATCGTCCTGATAAACAACAACGGTGTGGTAGGTGCAATCGTTCCCACCCAATGGGCAGATGTCCAGCCTCCGGTCAGAAATGTCACAAATGTGATAACCTGGGACACTTTGAAATTTGCTGTCGTATGCGTCGTAAAAACGTTCGCGAAGTTACGAATGCAGACTATAATACAAATTATGCAACTAGTACCACCGACTCATTTTTCCTGGGATCTGTCGATTGTGACGATAGCGAGCAAAGTCCATGGACAGTTGATTTGTCAATATACAAGACAAAACTAAACTTTAAAATAGACACCGGTGCGGACGCCACAGTGATATCAGAGCATGCATACAGATCATTGAAAGTACGCCCCCATCTTAAACCTGTTTATTTAAAATTAAATAGTCCAGGTGGCCAGCTTGTTTGTAGGGGGCAATTCGTTGTTGAGACCTTTCACAAGGGTAGAAAATTCAAATTTCGGGTGTTTGTTATCGCAGGCGAGAAACAAAATAATCTCCTGGGTAGAGGGGCAGTGTTCTCATTGGGGTTAGTCCAAAGAGTTGAAGAAATCAATGTTAATGTATTTGGGAGTGAAGGATTGTTGAAAAGTGAACCAGTCAAAATTGAATTGAAATCTGATGCAGTGCCGTATATTGTGCCAACTGCACGTAGAGTCTCGTTTCCGCTCGTGCCTGCGGTGGAGGCCGAGTTGAACCGAATGCTCGAAAATGACATAATCATGAAAGTAACAGAACCTACTGACTGGTGTGCACCAATGGTGCCTGTAGCAAAACCTAATGGGAAAGTTAGGATATGTGTGGATTTTAAGAAACTAAATGAGGCAGTGAAAAGGGAACATTTAATCCTTCCAAATTTGGAAGATATTTCTCCAAAATTAGTTGGAATGAAGGTCTTCTCAAAGCTGGATGCGTCTAGTGGATTTTATCAAATTCCACTGCACCCTAACAGCTACAAGTTGACCACATTTACAACGCCTTTAGGCAGATTCTGTTTTAAGCGTGTTCCTTTTGGAATAAACTGTGCTCCTGAAATTTTTCAAAGGAAAATGTCTGAACTGTTGGATGGTTTGCCCGGAACTGAAGCAATCATGGATGATGTGCTTATTTTCGAGAAAACTATACAAGAGCATGATGAAAATCTGTCAAAAGTTATGGACAGAATAGAACAAGTTGGATTAAAACTGAACAAGGATAAATGTGTCTTTCGACAATCAAGTTTAAGCTATTTTGGGCACATAATTAGTGATAAGGGCATCAGTCCTAATCCAGATAAAGTTGAAGCCATTCAGGAATTTGATAAACCTGAAAATGTAACTCAGCTGCAAAGAGTGCTGGGCATGATAAATTACTTAGGGAAATATGTTCCTAATTTGTCCACTGTACTTAATCCCTTAAATGAATTGCTTAAAAAGGACACGTCATGGATCTGGGGTCCCGATCAGGAGTTAGCCTTTACAAGGGTCAAGGAAATGTTGACAAAAGCACCAGTTCTATCATATTATGATAGTAGTAAACAAATAGTAGTAAGCGCTGATGCCAGCAGTTTTGGTCTTGGGGCAGCCCTATTTGTAAAAGAAGGTTCAAAATTGATGCCAGTAGCTTTTGCGTCACGGACGTTAACAGAATCTGAGAAAAAATGGGCACAAATAGAAAAAGAATGCCTTGCAGGGGTGTGGGCTTGTGAGAAATTTTACCGATACTTGTTGGGGTTATCATCATTTACCCTTTTGACTGATCATAAGCCGCTGGTTCCCCTGATAAACAGGCAAGACCTGGATAAGACCCCTGTTAGATGTCAAAGATTATTAATGCGATTGAGGAGATTTAATCCTGTAGCACAACATGTAGCAGGCAAAGATATGACTGTGGCAGATGCATTGTCGCGATCGCCGTTGCAGACGACAGAAGCAGAGATTGAGCTTGAGCAAGATGTACATGTCTATTGTGGGTCAATTGAGAGAAATTGGCCAGTGACTGACTCTAAGTTAGTATCAATTAAGCAATCTACCGAGAGAGATCATGAACTTCAAAACGTCATAAGTATATGCAAAAGTGCTTGGCCGGAATCATCACACTCTGTTCCTAAAAACATTCGTCCATATTTTTCTGTTCGCGATCAACTATCTTATCTAGATGGACTCTTACTTTATCGCGGAAGAATTGTGATCCCTACAACCATGAGGGGAGAAGTGCTTCAAAGTATCCATAGTGGACATCAAGGCATAGGAAAATGTCGGGATAGAGCATCAATGTGTATATGGTGGCCGACCATTTCTAAAGAAATATCGGACTTAGTCAATAGTTGTAAAACTTATCAAACATACCGTCCTGCAAACCGCAAGGAACCGTTAAAAGCATCAGAATTACCAGCCGGTCCTTGGGTAAAGATAGCTGCAGACTTGTGTGAGCTTGATAATAAGAACTATTTAGTCGTTATGGATTACTACTCCAAATACTTAGAAATAGCATACCTACCCAGCATTACCAGTGCTCAAGTTATTGGGAAGATGAAAAACATGTTTTCGCATTGGGGTGATCCTGAAGAGCTCGTCACAGATAATGGCTCACAATTTACTTCAGCGGAGTTCAAGCAGTTCACTGCTGTTAGCAGTATAGTTCATACATTTGTTAGTCCCCACTTTCCTCAAGCAAACGGGGAAGCGGAAGCAGGTGTCAAAATTGCTAAAAACATTCTTAGACAAAACGACGTATTCACAGCTCTGAGAGCTTATAGATCAACTTCAACTAAAGCAACTGGGTTTTCGCCATCAGAATTAATGCTTGGCAGAAACATTCGAACAAATGTACCATGTACTTCTGCACAACTTAGGCCAAAGTGGCCTAAGTGGAAACATGTTAAGGACAGAGATGTGAGAAATAAGCTAAGTTATACCAAGTTTTATAACAGGAAACATTCGGTTTGTTTATTGCCACCACTAAAACTTGGTCAACAGATTAGAATAAGAACTGATAAAGATAAGCACTGGAAAAAACAAGGAACTGTTGTGGGTGCTGATGTCCAAAGCAGATCATACACCATTAAGTCATCTGATGGACTATTGCGCCGCAATCGACGACATCTATTACCATCCGTTGCTGTCCCACCGACCAACGTCACACTGGACGATTCATCTTCTGGGTGTTCGGACGTAGACGAAAATATAGGTGACACACCATCTTCACATAGTCCTTTCAGAACTCGTTCAGGTAGACCTGTGAACAAGCCCATACGTTACAGAGACTATGTACCCTACTGATTAACAGTGTTTCAGTTCAACTTTTGGTGGGGAGATGTTACGGTAAATCGGTAATGGTACGAACTGACTGGCGCGGGCCGGTACGGGGTGGTTGTGCATTGGTGTGTAGACATGCGCAGAGCCGCCCGCGTGGGTTGATGTAAAAATTACCCATAATAAATATTATCCACACTTGAACTAAGGTGTAATATTTTCGCCTGAGAGCACCCAACAGATTTTTATCTATTTAATATTTTCATTATTTTTATGGTATTTTATGCGTTTAAAAGCTGTAATCGTTCATATTATAAAGATGATCTTAAACTAAGTTAAACATTAGTTTCAATTCTTTTAATATATAATACGAATAATAACACTTTGGCTGGCCGCTGATTTCTCGGGTGAGAAGGCCTTGGTTACTTCTGTACTCCCAACTGCCTCCCCATACCCACGCTTCTTCTCTCCTCCCAACACTCGGAGACGAACTGCTTGATGACATCCCTTGCCCCATTTTCTCAATCTCTCCGATTAGCATATTAACCCTCTCCTTTGAGCCTCTCACTAACCACATGTCCCCCATTCTCCCATCCCTCTTCCCCATTATACTTCCAGTGAATCATATTCTTTTAGTCTGGTATTTTGGACTTCCAAGAAGAAGTGTTTCAAATTATACATCTGGCACTCCTTTTCACTGTTTTCCACAATTTTTCCCCTCAGTTCCAGGGACGCGACCTCAGCTTGAACAACAGTGACCCCCAAAGATGCCATCAAGGTACTCTTCAAAAACAAGCTTCTCTTTATCACGCAGGCCACCCAAAGACCTCTTTGATTTGACCCCTCTCGCCAATTAAGGTTACCATCCTCCCTGGCCCTTTCTCGGACGATTATTTTACCATGGTTTGCACCTACGGCTGGGTCCGATATCTCCAATGAGTAGTTCTCTATTAGCTCCCTCACTTGAAGCTTCCACCCTATCTTGATATTTGAGTTGAAAATTCTCTGGAACATTTCTTTACACCATCGGCTGTCGGGGAGATTTACCAAATAGTTAAGATAACCGAGTTTCAATAAGTCTATCCTGTCCTCGATCCTCATCCACCCCGGCTCACCCCTGATTGCTTCTGGTGCTGCGGCATTACTCGACCCCGTTATCCATAGGCCTGCATCGTTCTGCAGGGTTTCCAAGCTCCTTACAGCCGTCTGGTTTAGGGGTACCACTTCCGTACCATATGTTATACTTGGCAGACCCACCATTTCCCAATGGTTTTCCCCACGAAAACCTTATTGAAACTGTTTCTCCCTATAAGTTTCATTTGGTTAAGGATTCGCCTCCCCTTCAGAACCAATTTATTTGTGCGGTTTCGGTAGATACCTCTTTCTGGGATGTTTATATTTACCCCCAGATAATCGCAGTCACCTGTCTCTCCTACAGTAAGAGGTTTGCTGCTACCTTCCGGAATACCTTCGAGTGGGGTCCACTTTGCGTCCCACAGGTATAACTTTGCTCTTGCTTTCATACAGTTCGAGTCTCTCCATTTGCTCCCATATTTCCCAACAATTCCCAGCATTTTCGCTAGCCCCTCTTCGCTTTCTGGCACTAGCACTATATCGTCTGCAAAAAATAGCCCTGGGATCTTCAAGTCCCCAACTGCTACCCCCTCGTCGCTATGCAGGAGTTCATCTCCTAAACCTTCGATGTACAATGCAAAATGAATTGGTGAAAGGATATACACCTGTTTTAGGCCTATTTTAGGCCTATCTCCATAGGCACACGTATTGTTGTTATGTTACCCAGGCTAAGTTCACTCTGTACATCTTTATATAATGCTTTCAGAATTCCAACAAACTCGCCTCCCAAGCCCAGAGCCTCAAACTTTCGTCACATATCCTCCCTCCATACTCTATCGTATGCCTTTTTAACATCCAAAAAGGCCATAAACATCTTTTTCGTTTTTGCTTTCGCGGATTCTATCATTTGGGATAGCGGGAATAGATGGTCAGTGACTCTCCTTTCCTTCTTGAAGCCATTCAGAATCTCTCTCAAAAAAACCCTCTCCTCAATTACCTCCTCTAATCTCCCATACATGACTTTACAAAAAACTTTTCCGATGTTGCTACTGACAGAGGTCCCTCGTTAATTATCTAAAACGTCTTTTTCCCCCTTTTTGTGAATAAATGTCACTTTGCTTTCTCTCCACTCTTTTTGGACCTCTTGTTTTTCTATGGCTAAATTGAAAATGTAGTTAGGCTTTTCCAGAGTTCCTCTCCCCCTTTTTTGATAAACTCGTTAGGAATTTCGTCCATCTCTCCCGCTTTTCCAATCCTTAATTTTGAGATCACCTTTCGCACCTCCTCCATTTTATTTTCGCTGCACACAAAGTTCGATAGATTTTCCTCGACCCAGTTCGGACACTCCGGTGGGTTCCACATGCCCCATCGCTTATCGTTTACCTTTTCCCAGTGCTTGACTAGTTCTGATGCGATTTGATCTTGATCGTCTGTAACTCTGCCATCTACTTTAATACTCTGTGGATTACTTCCTTTGTAACGTTTATTCACCCATTTCCAAAATACGTTCGAACTCGACCCCCTGTCATTCTTATCGTCCTAATAAGACTGCTATTTCGCACTCTCCGATTATCGTCTTTAATCTTATTTACTTTATTTCGTGCTTGTTGGTATTCTTCCTTTGCTACCAGGGCCTCGTTGCTTTCCGCCCCCTTGAGTTTTCTACTTCTCCTGCATGCAGCATATTTAGCTTTTCTACCCTTTATGGCCCTTTTCAATTCTTCGTTCACTCTGTACCCAAGGCCCCGTGTTGGCACCCTAAGCTTTCCTACTCTTTACTTTCCAGCCTTCACGAGGCTCGCAACTATGGCGTCGGCCAGTTTCTGGCCCCCTTGTGTACGGTTGCAAGCTTTGGTTTCAATGTTTCTTCGAACTTTGAAAGTTCCCAAACTTTTTGAGTTCCCAAATCTCCTTAAAGCTTCTTTTGCTTCTTACTAGGTTTTTGGCCCTTATCGTCACTGTAATCAAGTTGTGATCACTATCCAACTCCCTTTTACCCTCATCATCCACTTCTATCACCTCCCTCCATAAATTAAAATCTGTGAGAATATAGTCGATTATTGATTTTCTGTCGTTCTTCTCCCAGGTCCATTTCCCCTTACACCTCGAGTCCCTGTTCAGAATCTTCAGGCCGAGCTCGTTTGTGAAGTTCAACAGCTTCCTTCCATTCCTGTTGACTTTCTTGTCCCCACCCTCGATGCCTTATTCCTTATCACCTATGTGTCCATTAAAGTCACCCATCAAAATTATACCGACTCCCTGTTTTCTAGTTCTGTGATATTGGACCTTAGTGTTGAGTATATCGAGTCATTCCACTCGGGTTTGCTTCCCTCCACCGCACAGTACACAATCCCAAGGGCAATACTTTTGCTTCTCAGATTGATCTTTACCCAACCAATTTCTTTCGATACCTCAGCCGAGGTGCCGACATCTTCCAGGTCTGTGATCAGCGACGGTTTTAAATCCTCTTTAATGTACATGCCTACCCCCTCCCCCTTTTATCTGACCTTCCGTTCGCCCTACCCCTATCCACACGCACCCACTTACTTGGTCTACCCGTTCCTCATGTCTTAACCACGTCTCGCTTAAGCCCATGACATCAGAGTCCTCTGCCTCGATCAATGTTGCAATTTCACTTACTTTCCGATGGAGACCTCAGATGTTGATATAACCCACTTTCAGGATACCGAGATTCATTGGTTTCCGCCTACTGATCCCATTGTTTTCTGACGCTAGCCTTGGTAAACTTATTCTGTCCTCCTCGCTCTTGTTCATCCCACCTGTGTCTGCTCTTGCTATACTTGCCTCTGGCCTCCCATCCCGCTCCTCTCCAAAAAAGGCTCCGCTACTCGTAGAATTTTATCCCCCAATACCCATTTCCCCATCCTGATAAGATGGAGCCCGTACATGCTCGCGTTGCCCCAAAACGTGTCCCAATGGTCGATAAAGGGTATTCCCAGGTCAACACAGTTGTCCTCCAAATCCTCATTCAAACAAAATCCTTGAGTTCCATTCGTCTCCACCTTTAAGGACAGGAAGGACCCCTGATACAACTACTCTTGCATTCCTACTCAACAGTATGCTGACTAAACCTCTGTACGACTCCACCAAACTTACTGACCTTCTCTTCCTGATATTGTTGGTTCCCACATGGACCACCACTACCGGATCCGATCCTGACCCTGCCATAATACCATCTATCCGGCCCCTCAGATCCTCCACCTTCGCCCCCGGAAAGCACAAGACTGTTCGATTAGAACTATCAGGACCACAAACCACATTGTCAATCCCACGTACAATGCTACTCCCCGCTACAACTAATTTTCTTCTTCTTTCCACAGTTCCTATATCATCTGCAACTCGCCTCGTTTTGCATGCCTCCGGCCCCTCTTTCTCTTCACCGCCCTTCTAACCTCATCTGACCTATCAACATCAGCAACCACCCCTCTCCCCCCAAATGTCCCCTCACTCTTATCCACAGAGGTATCGGAATCTAAAACACTGAACCTGTTCTCTAAACACCGCCTAGCAACCTTGGCTGCCTTACGTCGACTCTGGCCTCCTGACTCTACGCAGCCCTGCCCTGACGCCACTTTCCGAATTTTTCTACTAGATCCCCCTACTCGGTTACCCCCTCCCCCTCCACATCAAGCGTTATTCCCCCCACGTTTCCTGCCTCCAGGTTTCCTCCTTGAGTTCACAACGACCTTCCATCCACCTTCCACTTCACCATCATAGGCAACCCTCAGCGGTGTGACTCCAGATACACCAGCCCTCTCCAATCTCCCCTTCAGCTCCGCAATTTCCCGCTCGAATCCAACACACTTCTCTAACAACTGTAAAATGTCCCTGCAGTTCGCACACACTCCACTACTATCCATTGGCCGACGACCACCATACCTCACATCACACTGTCTGCACGCCTCTGTATCCTCATTCTCCCTCACCTGCACTTGCACCCTCGACTCACCTCCCCCTGACCCCTTTAATAACCATACTTACCTCCGTCTGGACACTCGTCGAGCACTTACACCATTCGTGTTTACCAATAATATAGGACCCAATGACCGAAATCGGCAAAACACCAAACACACGAAAAAAGGCAACTGAAGTAAATAAATGCAAACTCGGGAAAACCTGTCACCTAAACTTCATTATTTCAGCCTATAGTCCTCCCCTAACACACATACAAACTAAATATATAAATACACTTTCCTGAAATAAAACTAATAAAAAAGAAATACTTATATTATAAACAACTCTGTGTAAAATATCTTGACTTCTCTTCGTGAGTAGTATTCACATTCAACATAAAAAGGTCGATAAACAAGATCACGTAAATTGATTATAACGTGGCCTTAGAACATAATTTGAGGATATTTCTGAAACATTGACCTTCAAAGTTTTTGTTGAAAAATTGCTATTAATACATATCCCACTCTGTTTCAAACGATTATAAACGATAAACCTGAGTATAAATTCAAATTTAGATAAGGCCCCGTAAAGCAGATCTGTTTCTCAGGTCATTTTTTGTAAAAATACATTTGGGCGGGCTGTTTTTGTTATTTTATTTTTTATTTTTGTAATTATTTCTTTGCCATCAAAAGTTCATATTCTTGGTTTGTTTTATGTTTTAGGCCTCATAATCTACAGAATAGCATAGGTCGTGGTGCATTTCGTTCTTTGAGTGCAAGCAGGCTTTGCAATGCACAGCTTTGTTGCACTCAAGGGACAAATTTATCGAATTTATTAACTTGGGTAAAGTATTAGACATAGGACGTTTAATTTTTATTGTTTTAAATTTGCATTGGTTTTAAAAAGACAGCACGTGGCAGCCAAAATGATCGTGCGGGAGGGCCTGAGAAATAGATTTTTTAACTTTTGTGGCCTAAAATATTGTTCTTCATAACTTCTGGTTCGTAGTCCACAATTAGATCTTCGCCATAAATAATGAATTCTAACAGAATTTAAGTTCACCGGCCTCAAAAAGGACGTTTCTACAACAAGGTAAAATCTTCTACAATTGGAATTAAGCCAGAACGTCCCGGCAGCTGAATTTGGCTTCAATTTTCTCATCAGAACCTTCAAGATTAGCACTGACTTTCAGTTCAGTTTCTCCAAACAGAATTTTAACTAGTACTGTTCGTCTTTCTCCAAGCGTAACATCAGACATTGGAACATCCAGTTTACCAATCTCAACACAGCTTCTTTCAGTAACATACATAGGCGAGGATTCATTTGATTGATACACTTTAAAGGACATTGAGGTCTGCTGAGAATGTGGAAAAAACATTTTCAGGACTGGTTCTTCGGGTTTTATCGCTTGACCTCGCTCTACAAATTTTGAAAAGCAGTCATTACACAAAATGTTTCCTTTCCTATCGGTATATTTCTTATCAGGATCATGCACACCACTTTCAAAATCCGGCGCATAATTGACGCCGTATGTATGCCGAACAATTCTCTGACTGATCATACACGGGTTGTGGCCAAACATAACCGCACCTTTGACTACAGCCAGTTCAGCATTGCGTGGCACAACAACCTTGTTTGATGGGAATGTTTCTATAATTTCCTTTTTAATAAACGAAGAGGCAGAAAACCCACCTACAAGTAGAATGGTGCTATCATTCTTAACAGTTGGTTCTTGGAATACCTGTTTCAGATAACCAACAACTCCCCGTAAACTTGGGTTAAACAACTGCGGAAAGATAGCACATTGTATAATAAGTTTTCCTTTATTTATTTCTACTTTTCCTCTGTATTGACTATTTTGTGGCAGATCCGGTAACTGCGCAAATATTTTTGGACTCTTAAGATCGTCATACACAACTTGTAAATCCTGCGGCAGAAGCACTTCCATCCGTTCATCAGATGTTGAACTATTTTGTAAGGATAACGCACGTTTGGTTGTTTCTAACTCTTCTTTTAAATTTAGGTACTCTTCGGGAGATTGTTCTTCGAATTTTTGCATAACATCCTCCCCGACTAAGATAGTTAGAAGGGATGTCATTTCATCCTCCACTGTCGTGCCACCCCATGGGCCTCCGCCTGGCTCATAGATGTGTTTAATTCTATGATCATCTTGAATTTCTAGCACTGATATATCTGCTGTTCCTCCTGCAGAAAAAAATAAATAAAGGCGAAAACATGATAAAAACTTTTAAAAATGTAAATTTATGACTGTACTAAACTGAAAAAGTGTCATGCCTTCAAAAAGCGTTCTTTTATAGCACGGGTAGCTAGATTAGATTATTAGATTAGATTATTTATTTAACGGTATAGATAAAATGCAATACATGATTATTATGATTCGTAGAAATACATTATCGTAGCTTGTATTGGATATGCATTTACAAAACAACATGGAATCAGTATCTATACCGTAGGGAGAAGACATAGCCAGATTGGCTGTCTACCTGTCAACTCCCACAGATGTTGGTTAGCCTTGTTATCAGCACTGTACACAACCGGGGACATATTGTTATTGATAAAGTTGGATAACTGCACATGTAGGGTTTATTGTTCACTGTTTTGACATCGGAAATTCGGGACTTGGCGGGTCAGACAAAGTATGTTTTGCAAGACGAGATAACAGACAGATTATTTGGCGTTCCTGTTGTGTTTATTTTTTTATTGTTTTTTTTTTGGGGGGGGGGGTCACGTATTAATGCACAGTGGCTATTCGTAATCACAACATCGATATAAAGTCAAGTCTAGCCAATCGTTTATACTTGTGTTGCCAATTTAACTGGACTTCCCCCAGGCATTAGTTACTGGATCCCATTTTACCCGTAAAACAGAGCCTGTTTACCTTGGTAAACTAGCACTACTTCACTTCCAGGGGTTCCCAGGCAGGTACTGTTGTATCATGTGTTGAATTTGAAAGAGATAAAAACTAATAATAGAGGGAGATGGCCTTATTATAATGTCTAAACTACCTAGAACCCTGATTATTTACATACTTATGAAAGATATGAAAGGATGACACTCTGTAGCTACAACCTACAGTCTTGACAATAAGGATTGTCACATTCTACGCTGTTTGGATACTGAGAAAGATATTTTTGTGTCAGCAATCTTTTGAATAATTTTCTGTTTGTTGCGGTTCTTATTTCTGGGTCCAGCTCATTCCATAACTTAGGAAAGGCGTGGATTGGAAGCTTTTCTAGTGCCCTGGTACGGGTTCTACCAATATATAATAGATCTGATTGCCTCGTAGCTCTTTCTGAGGTATGTCCTAATTGTTTAAAGAAGGAATGAAATGACGAAGGAAGTTCCCCATTTTCCCAGTCGAAAATGAAGAGGCAGGCTTGAAGTTTGAACAAATCATTAATTTTGAGTATATTATCTTTGGCAAACAGGGGATCAGTATGGGCATTATAATTTGAATTATTAATAATGCGAACTGAGCGTTTCTGCATGATGAAGATTTTCCTAATTGCTCGGGAGCTACCCCATATATGTATGCCATATAACAGGTGACTGTGGATGAGGGCGAAATATAGTGTTTTCGTGGCCCTATGTGGCAGAAATTTGTTCACCTTGTTTAAAGAGTAATTTATTCGTCCTATTTTAGAGCACAGTTGCGAAATGTGAGCACTATACGAAAGGTTATCGTCAATGTAAATGCCAAGAAATTTCAGTGATTTTTCCGTTTCGTTGCATCCTATTCGTTTTATCGTTTTGTCTTGTATATGTATATTTAAATTTTCTAAGACTCTCGTATTATGAGTTGGATTTATAAGAACATATTTAGTTTTACTTGCATTCAGGACAAGCTGGTTAGCTGAGCACCAATCACTTAGTTTACTTAATTCATCATTTATGTGGTTAGCTAATATATTTGCATTAGAACCAGACGCGTAGGCTGTAGTGTCATCTGCAAAAGAAAGTGTGTTTAGCAATGTTGAGCGACAGATATCGTTTATATACAGCAGAAATAGAATGGGACCGAGTACAGAGCCCTGAGGGACTCCACATGTTATTTGACTCATTTCAGATTCATATTCACCATATTTCGTGTACTGAGTTCTGTCGGATAAGTAACTTTTAAACCAATCATTACTAATTCCCCTGAATCCATATCTTTCCAGTTTAGTTAACAGTATACTGTGGTTTATGGTATCAAAGGCTTCTGAAAAATCAATAAATACTGCTAATGTTATGTCTTTGGTTGGTTTGTTATTTTCGATGCCAATATGTCTAAGAAGTTGCATAACAGGATGTATGGTGCTGTGTTTTTTCTGAAACCATATTGATGCTGGTATAGAATATCAAATGTATTCAGATAGTTTACAATTCTATTTGCCATTAGTTTCTCTAAAATTTTTGAAAAGACTGGTAAGATACTTATCGGTCTATAGTTATTAAATAGATTTTCGTCTCCGGTTTTAAAAATTGGGATCACTTTGGCGATTTTCATTCTGGTTGGCACAACTCCGCTGGTAAAAGATTGATTAGCAATATGGGCAATGATTTGAGCACTTATATTTATGCTGTTCTTCAAAAGATATGTCGTAATGCCATCACAGTCGTCGGAGTGTTTGGCCTTCAATCTATTAGCTATATTTATTACTTCAGATGGGGTTACGGGTGTTATGAAAAAGTTGTTTTGGTTAGGGAAATCCATGTAGTCTATAAACGACTTGCCTGTTTGTATTAGTTGCTCAGTGGTGCGTCTTCCTATGTTTATAAAGAAGTTTTTAAATTCGTATGCTATTTCATGCGGGTCATTTATTTCATGGTTATTATCTTTAACAAAGCTAGAAGGCATACTGGCAGTGCGCTTTGCCTTATTTATTGTTTCATTTAAAATCTTCCAGGTTCCTCTCAAATTATTTTTATTGTCATTTAGTACTTTATTGAAATACATTGCTTTACATTGCTTTTTAATTCTATTAAAAATTTTACAATAATTTTTATAATTTTTTATATTTTGTTCTGTTGGGAATTTAATTTTTTTAATGTAGAATTTTGTCTTGGTATTTGATGACTTCATGAGGCCCTTAGATATCCACGGTTGCTGTCTGATATATTTTTTCTTCAGTTGCACGTTTACCAAAGGGAATGCCTGTTCAAAAACGGTAGAATAAATATTCATAAACCTCTCATATGCTGTGTTGGGACAGGTTGTTTCAAAAAAAAAAAGAAGTGACCTAAAAGTAGCCAGGTTCGTAGCACTGAAATTGCGTTTGTACGCCATTTTCGGGATATCCTTTTGGGGAGCATTTTTTTCTACATAGAATATACCAAAATGGTCAGAGACATCTGTGACAATTATTCCAGACAAGCAGTTGGAGGATATTTTATTTGAGAAAATATGATCTATCAAAGTTGCTGAATGACTGGTTATTCGAGTCGGCTTGGTGATACGAGGTATGAATCCTTGGCTCACCATGAGGTCGAGGTAATTTTGAGTTTTGGAATGAGAATTTGTTTTTAATAGGTCAATATTTAAGTCGCCCATGATATACGCCTCTTTATTTTCATGATAAATTGTATCTGTAATTTCGTTTAGTTTTCTAAGGAAGAGATCTATATCTGCTTTAGGTTGGGTGTTAGGTCTGTATATGACTCCAATTAATTTTTTCGTGTTTTTTATTTTCATTTCAATAAATAGGGACTCGATTACATGGGGAATGAAGACAGACAAGTCGTTTCGTATTGAAGAGGCAATACCCTCCTTCACATAGATACCCACACCACCTCGCCCATCGTCTCCCTCAGGTCGGATATTTTTAATGAGTGGGTAATAACCTTCTAGACAATATGACATGTTGGACGGTATTCGAAAAATTTCGGTTAACCCTATAATATTAAAGGCATTTTCGGAGTCCTGAAAATCGGCCAGTAGTTCATTTAGGGGGTCCCAATGGGCACTTGAACTTTGGCAGTTAATATGAAACATCGAGAGTTGCTCGGTACAGTTGGTGTTTGATAATTTAAGTTCATTGGGGCAATAGTATTTACAATCGCCACTAAAGTCTCTAAATAAGGAGTCTTCTTCATCAGTTATTTCGCATGTTCTATCGTTATAAACTTTTACGAGATCAAATTCTGGGTTCGTCTGCACCTCGTCTAATCCTGCACTACCCGCCATTATTACTGTGTAGGACCAAGTCGCCAAGACCTACTGATATATCAGTGTTAGATTTTCCATCACCATCGGCTGTTCCCATGTTTATAACTCCTTTGATTTTAGGACATTTGCCCAGACTAACTAGATACGGGGACGCAATTACTGTTGTGTACAGTGCTGAAAGCTGCAAATGCGCATTGCGCAGAAAAATAAACACAAATAACAAGAACATATGTACAAGTTTCATTCTTATTGGGCGTGCAAGATTTCAAAGAAGGAGCGGTGGGGGCCTTGTCAGGTGAAATTGGCGGTTAGTAAAAGCGCAATCAGGATTTTTGGAATTTTATCAGTGGAAAACATTTATTACACTGGTATAAGGATGTACACAGCGTTCTTACACAGTACCTGCAGAGTAAAAAACCTTCGAATATGTACAAGTTCCATTCTTATTGGGCTTTAGAATTACTAAAAGGGAAAGGTGGGGGTCTTGTCAGGTGAAAATTGTGGTTAATAAAGGCGCAATCAGGATTTTATGGTATTTTGGCAGTTGGAAACAGATATTTATTTGTTATAAGGATGAACACAGTGTGTATCACACAGCATCTGCAGAGCAAAACACCACAGAATCGCAGCAGATCAGATCCACCAGCCGTAAAACTAACGGTATGAGCAAAAAAAAAAAAAAAAAAAAAAAAGTGATAGTCCAATTCACGCACCCACCAACCACATTCCCACTATTTCTTGTTATAGCACGGACATTGCGCCGGCAAACACACTCAAAATGTCAGTAATACTCTTTAAGAGATATTACCTCATGGGTATGGCCATATATGTTAACTCCATTTCCACTTTTTGCAAGCTGTCAGTATTGAATTATTAACCCTACCAATATTGAATATAACCAAAGTTTGAGCGCATGGATACACCCCATTTCTACGGTTGCTGGTTATACAAGACCATGACAATAATAAAGATTCGTACACATCAATACAGCCAAAATATCAGTACCAGGGACACCGCGCCAGAACATGCCCCACCGGAACTGCCAAAAGCGTTGGCAATTCCAGCCATGCATGTTCGTGCACAGTAATACCATGTCCCCATATTGTCAGGGCAAAGCCAGCCTAAACACAGGGGCAAGGGGCCTCATATATAAAGATATTATAAGTTCAAAAGATATTCCGCATCAAGGCGAAAAACCTACGTGAATTTCACTTCTCGGTGAAACTGGACATGAAAAAAAACACACGTGGTGTATATCCAGCTTCAGCGCAGGGACCCAGGGGAGAAACGGTATGTTAGATAAGGTCTAATCTCATTTAAATTATACAGTAGTCGCGAGTCTTACGAGACGTAATCGGTTGGTGGCAGGATATCGTCACGGCCAATTGAGAAACGAGATTCTAAAAGATAGAAATGTCGTGTCATCGTTAGTAATAGAAATGCGTGGCAGGAACGAATCGGTTTTCTCGACAAGTGAAATCACCGTTAAGTCACGCGCGAGATGACTTGTATTGATTCTGTCTCGATATACGTCATCTCCCACCGTTTTGACAGATGGACAAATGAGCGTCCGTCCACCTGACAGTTTAGGGTAAAAAGTATATATACCTTGAAGAGCAGAGCATTAGACACACACTTGGGGTTACACACACGTTGGTGAAGTCCAGGGCAGGCGACTCTGTTTCCTGGCATAGGGGTACCTTCGATCACAGGACCCTGAAACGGCTGGGATCGCCAGAGAGGGCATTCCACGATTGATTTAGCTTAAGGTTGATAGGCGGCCACAAGAGCCGAATTCGTGAGAAGGAACACCCAAGGTGAAACGTTAAAGTTTAGATTGTCGAGTAGCAGGTATCAGCCTGCAATAGTCAGAAGTGTAGGTTAATTGTATTGTGCGTATTAACCCTTTGAAGCGTCATACTGATTGCGTTCTGAGTAGTTTGTTTTGCTGTCGAAGCATCGTAATACCGACTGGAGATCGGTGTGAGTGACAATTTCGCCCTAGCACAAAAGGGGCATTTGTGAACCGTGAATTCAACCAGGAACGGTGAATATTTCAATAGGACTTTCACGGAGGACTTTCAAAAGGCACATAAGGTATGAGTAGACAATATCTGATCCAAATCAGAAGTACGGTGGCTTTATAGATGACGAGCATTGCTGGTCGGAACCCTCCGACAGCCAGAGGTAAAGTTACACGCAGACGTTGACATTTGAGCCTGAGCGGGTGAAGCTCTTATGGCGAGCACACAGTAATAACATTTCAGATTTGTGAAGTTCTTATGGCGAGCTCACGGTAGTAACATTTCCGGTGTGTAGACTATAGTGCCAGTACAGGGCTATAGAATGACTATATGATTGTTTAGAATTATTTAACCGTAGCAACCAAATTTCTGTGAAAAGAATCGAATTGTTGATTGTTGAAATATTGAAACGGTTTTATTTTTATGTGTAAATAAAAGAATCGTTGTTACTTTAAATCATTCTTTCCATTACGCAGCCTGAAGTGATTAGGAATCACACCTAACGGAAATCGAACCTATTTCAGGCCAGTTTGGCAGAGAAGGAATCACGGCGTCGGTCTAACTCAGCTCCCTGCGCCGAGTTCGCGACACTTGGATTCCGACCCTCCACGTTGGTCTAATTTTCCCGCAACTTCATCAGCGGGACTAAATAACCCCACGTCAGCCCAGCCCTTACGGGGCCTCAGGTGTCCCTGACACATATCACTTATTATCTAACATTCAGGCACATTCGTGCTTCCCCTCCGAAATTGTGTATGAGAATGCTGTACCAGTGATTAACCCCATTCCCACCAATACTTATTTTAAACATGTACTAACCCTCTACAGAACAGCATTATCTGGATATTATGTTATGTTGTATAATGATATGTTACAAGACATAACCCTTTGGGCCAACAGAACGTTAATTTCTTTGTGGGGAGGGGTGGGGGGCACTGTATCAAGGTGTCAACCCTTCACCCAACGCGGACACTAGACGACGCTTGCAAATTTCTCGGATAACAAAACTTGTCGTTTTCCGTCCCCAAAACACGACACGTGACCCCTCACCAGAATGAGTTGAACGAGCTCGTTCTAGTGAGGGGTCACAAGCTACGCCTCTGTGACAAAAAGAACCCCCCCCCCCCCAAAAAAAAAAACAAACAAACAAAAAAAAACATTAGAATTTGAATAGCGTTTAGTAAAAAGTGCGAGGTGCTTTTGACGTAACATTTGGGTAGAGGGTTAAAACGAATTGTGATAAGACATTTTATACATATGGCTAACCATGCTAGCAATGTACTGTGCAGACTTTAAACATGCTGTACTATGTATATTATTTATGGGCATATCGAAGTTCTATAAAAGGCATTGGCTCATTATAGCAGCAGGCCTTTGTTGGCCTTTAAAGGGAAGGGGGAGGGGGCTGGGTCACTACACAACATGGAGGCGTCATCGATTGGGAGTACACATAGATACCCACAATTTGGCATTCATTCAACCATCGAGGTCTATAAAGCACAGTAGCAATTCTCTCTCCAGCTGCCTTGGTGCAATGTTGGGTACATTAAGTGTGTGGGGGGGGGGGGGGGGGCACAATTTTAGGGCACCAACAATTGAAAAGAACCTATGGACACACGCAAAATAATATTTAGGCTTGATCATGCGACTCCGTCAGTATATGGTTTTAGCTCCGCCAGCACTGTATATTAACAGCATTAGCATGCATGAGTATGCTATGCCAGATATTACCCTGTTGCCGCATATACTTAATTTATATATCTTACTAACCTTACATTTTCCTGGGAATGTCCATGTGACTAATCAACACAGCATAAAAGGTGATGGTCGAATGGGGCCACTGTGCATATTCATGCACGATGGCCCCGCTCAACCATCGCCACGTTATATTTTGATTTATTCGTGCAACTCCGCAGGTATTTACTATTTCTCAGCCAGTACCATACGCTGGATCAACATGTATGAATATGTCCTTCTAGATATTAACCTCGCTTCCACCAATACTAATTTTATAGAAATAACTGATCTTTCACCATTTTCCTTGATATATGCATATGACTAATCCCAAACAGCATGAGAGGTGATAGTTGAATGGGACCATGGTATATAATCATGCACGATGATCCCACTCAACCATCACCAGTTCTTTAACATTTTGGTTTATTCCTGCAACTCCATCAGTATTAACCAATAGCTCTGCCAGTACCGTATTCTGTAAGGATCAGCATGCATAAACATGCCACGCTGGATATTAAGGCAAGACACTTCACCCCCATTGCCCGCGTGGGGCACGGTGGCGCTTTGTACTAAGGCGTACTGCACGTCGATGGTGCACTTGTCTTCAACCAATGCTAACCCTGCTTGTGTGGAGTTAGTATGTTGGGGAGCTGACAGTTGCTCGCCGTTGCTAGGTGGTTCTCACCGGGTACTCAGGCTTCCTCCACCCGTAAAACTGTCATGGACATGATTAGCCATTGTGCAGAAGTATGTGACTTAAACACCAATAAATAAATAAATAATTAATAGTATATAATGTTATCTGTTGACTAAAGTGAATTTTTTAATTTGATTGGTTGATAGATACGTGGTATGAGACCATATTCATTGAAACCCACGATACGTCCGCCTAGCCACTGACAAATTTCCCATACCCAGTGGAAGCCTCGTTCCGAAATCTACAAATTGTCCATACCCCGTAGAAGACGCGTCATTCCAGTTTTACAATGTACATGTATTATATTTTAATTTTTTATCTCCAAAATATAGCTCATGACCCCTTATTGGAATGAGCTTGTCGAGTACCCTCCAATGTGGGGATCATAAGCTATGTTTATGAGACAAAAAAGAAAAAAAGAAATTCAATAATTTTTTTATACTAGTCATATCGGCATATTTTCACAAAAACTCTTTTGCACAAAAATTCCACAGAAACCTGTATGGCTCAACAATGGAAGATAAAAAATCTCATGCTGTGTGTGTTCACACATGAAATAGATTGTACTTCTAAAACGGAAAGTCAATAGATAAATTCGTTACCACGTGTCTGATCACGTGGTACGGGCTTTTACCTACCCGAAGCCAGCCGATACGGCTGGCTTCGGGTAGGTAAAAACCCGTACCACGTGATCAGACACGGGGTAACTAATATTATTATTTTCTTGAGAGCAGTAGTCTGGCACTTACTGTCGTTAAATGTAATAAATGTTTAAGGTTGACAAACGCTTTTAATGAGCTAATTTTCCCCACAGTTGTTCGACTTACGACAAATGTACCATTTTCTGATTGTTTCAGAGCACCATTCTGAATTTCTGGGGTTTTTTGGCAAACAGTTTTAACATTGAACAAAACATTCCTATCACGACCAGCAGACGACACAATTAAGAAAACACTTTTCTTGAATAGCAAAAATAATTACATTTTTGTTTCTGAACATAGCTTACGACCCCTCACTGAAACGGCCTCGACAAGCTCATTCAAGTGAGTGTCATACGCTATGTTTTGGGGGATAGCTTGTTGCTGCAACTGTATATACTAATTTCAAATAAGAATTAAACAATAAGAGAGTTCAGGAAAAAAACTTTTCGGAGGACTAAGAGGTTCCCGATCATTACCTCACCGAAAACGGTATTTCCGATAGTGGTCCACACTGGTACTCACTATAGTGGTCTCCATTCAGGGGCGGACTGGGCCAAAAAATATTGCCGGGAAACGTACCAAGGGGCCCCGAACCCGTACAAAATTTTGATTTTGCGAACTGAAAGAACGCTGCTTCCTTGCATCTGGGCGATCAATAGCGGTATTTTTGTATCATCTTTGTCGCTGATTTGGGAAAATGGTTGCACCGGACTGAACAGGCCGACCATAGTTCGGCCCAATGGGAGGGAAATTTTGATTTTTCGAAGCGACAGAAGGCTGTTTCCTGTGACCGATCACTTGCAGATTAGACTGCTTTTATATTGAAATGAACTCTATGTGGACTACCATCAGCAATCCACATAGAGGGTATTTGGATAAACCGACAGGCTGTTCAGTCAGATCCATGTCGCCTGTTGGTCATTTTCACGAAATTTCATGCGCCAACAGGTGTTTGGCTGCGTAATGTTGTGGAGCCTTGTGGCTTCCAATGGGGGGCACCGGGAAATTTACCGGTGTACCATACGTCCAGCCCGCCTGTGTCTTCATTAATCCAAACTAGCTGTCTGCCACACTTCTCAACAAATCACTGTTTTCAACGGTTCACAAATATCCATATGAGTCGTCGAACAATCACTCTTTCGAGTAAATTCTCTAACAATTCTTGAGCTCATTCGATTGTGGACTGTTTCCAGAGATTCGAGACATTGGTGAGTCGCTTTCGGTGATTCGACGTACTACCGCTGAATCAACACACCCCAAACCACGTAACCGGCTTAAAAGCACTATCTTAATCATCTAAACAACCGTGTGCTATCTTAGAAACCAGGATGGCACCCCCAACAAACAAAATGGACAAAAGAATAACATTTTATCCTAACAACGTGAGAGGCCCATGCGCACCCGCACCACCATAATAGCGACGTAACTACATGGCTGCTTCCGCGGCTACCATAACGACCACGTGGCGCCAGATTGAACCGTGCTATGGCGTAAAAAAATGACACGAAAACTCTCTCTCCTTCAACAGATACCCACCTCTGAAACATTTGAGTCCATTTTCCCCGTTTATAATTCAAAAAACTCGATATCACATCGTGGGTAGTTCTTGCCCCCCCCCCCCCCCCCCCCCCTCAAGAAATGATATTAAGGACTTGAGATAACAGAAAAATGTAAAAAAAAAATTGTAGTTAATTTACAACTTCATGTATGTTGCACTGTAACGATAATTTTAAACGAATAGTTGCAAATATGTCCTCTCTTCATCATGGTCGTTTTACAAACTCGTTGATTTTTTTTATTAGGGTTTAACGACACATTAACAGCCAGGGTCATATCATGTGTCGGTGACGGATGGAGGAAGCCGGGGTACCCGGAGAGAACCACCGAGCAACGACGATCAGCTGCCAGCTCTCCAACATCATAACTCTGAACTCTGCACAGGCAGTGTTAGATTGGTTGAAGACATACGTACCTTCGACGTGCAGTACGCCTTAGTACACAGCGTCATCGTGCCCCCGTGTAGGCAAACGGGGTTAAGTGCCTTGCCCAAGGACACAACGCGGGAGCGCGAATCAGTCGCTGAAATGGTCACCCATCCAACTATTAACCGCGCTCGACGTTGCTTAACTTCGGTGATCTGACGAGAACCGTTCACCGAGACGCCACCTCGCCCCCAACTCGTTGATTGTCATAGTCAACAAAACTAAACTAAATATACAGAAGTGCTAACTTTGGGTGAAATAAAATTTTATAAACTACACTGCCCGTTTCTTGGATAGCGGTTAGTTCATACATAACAGAATACAGAAGTAGCATTTAGTAAAAAGTACTTTGAATAAGGTACTTTTTTTCAAATCCCCCACCCCCTCCCACCGCCCTTCCAAAAATATATATCCCAGATTCCATAAATTGTCCGCTCAATATCATGTTAATAATCATAGAATAACAAAATACCTCCTAAGTCACAGAGGATTAGCTGAGTCCCTGGTTTACTGAAAGAGTCACCGCTCTTACAGGACTCCTCTTGTCTTTTAGAAGAGTCTAGATGACAATATATGGCTGCTGTTTCAGGCTCCAGGGCAAGAATCAGTCGATCATGTCCAATTCCTGCCTGCAAAATAGAAATTTACGTTGTTGACTTTCATCGGTGATAATTTAGTTTTGTTTCTGAAAACATTGGTTTAATTGAAGATTAAAGTTTATGAGACCCACATACTCTGCTAAACAGAGTTGGGAGCAAATAAAGTATAGACAAGGCCGCACAGGCCTTTGGTTGAGGTTAATATTTATCGCACGAGTTTGCTTGGGCGCATGAATATCACGATAGTCCAAGCCTCGAGTGGTATTCTGTGCTAAATCAAAGGCCATAGTTCTGTAGTTAGTACACACGTACACAGTTTTCTTGACATATCATTTCCTGTAACATGAAGTAAACATTAGCCAGCCCTTCGGAAACGCTAACAGGGCCGGGGAGAAAAAATTCTGGCTCCAGTGCTAATTGTGTGACGGGTCCCCTTTCGAAAGTGTCGGGATATTGATGCAGATGCCGAAGATGCCGATGGCATCTGCCGCAACTGCCGATGGCACGAGCGATGATGGGGGGGGGGGGGGGTCCCCCCCCCCAAAAAAAAATTGAAATCAGTCATTAAACGGAGATTTCTGAGGACTTTTGGGATGACAAATCACGTTATTGTTTGGCCTTCAAAGTTACGTTTTTAGCAGCATGTTTCAAATTTGCAAGTTCATCAGCGAGTTTCCAGTGACCTAAAGGTATAGATTTTGACTGCACAATTCTTAATGTGAAAACTTCATTACGCTAAGTTTATTTAATAAAACTATCATTTCAACAATCAGACTCTCAAAAATTACATCAGTTTGTCAAGTGCAGAGCTCCATTCTCTGCACAGCCTCCTTCTTATCATTTAACTTAAACAATATTTGTTTGAAACGAATATGTTACATGGTTACATCGTGGTTACATCATATGGAACAAACACTTGAACAAACACTTGAAAAAGAAAAAATGATTTAAATTAATTGTGTACAATATAACAAGTACAACAGATGTTGACACAGATTCGACAGTAGGTTAGGAGCTTTTGATGGTCGTCTCCTTTATAAATGATAAGATTACACTAATTGGAGGCAAGGGTCAATTTTGAGCATGGTAATAAAATGCGTAAACAAATATATAGACATGATATATATATAATATTAATTATATAAAATTGATAGGCAGGCGGGACGAAGAACGCAATTAAAGCTTGACGTGAGATGGGGAGGCCTTATGAAAATTACTGTTTCTCTGTACATACGGCTTGGCACAATGGTATACGTAGCACGAGGTGAAGGTAGGCAAATGAGTGCGTGTGGGAGGGGGTCATACGTCCCAGGGAAGAACTGAATGAGAGAGGAAACGTTAAACAATAAGACAGGGAATGGATGGGGTGGAAATGGTTGGGGAGGGTAATATTAAGCTACCTTGAGACAGATATCGTATGTCTTTTCGAACACAGTACAGAATGTGGAGAGTTGACTGCAACCAAACCACCCGCGGAGCAGAGACATCACCAAAAGAATCACTGTTTCGAATTCTGTTCATATGGAACACAAGCAATGCCCCAGCCAATGCACTTCCGGGTTTAACCCAGACGGCCACCGACCGGAACCCGGCCAGCGCCTGTTATGCTTTGCAACGAATTTGCAAATATAGCACGGGTGAAATCACCACCCCACGGACGAGTCAGGGACAACACTCCCCATGCACTGTAGTTATCACATAGCCGCATTTACAAGTAGCAGAAGTTTCGTTTAAAGGCTGAGTGACATATAGGAATATAGTTGAGACTTCACAAATTGCCCAGCAGCCGTAGTAGGCCCCGAGGGCCCTCAGCATCCGAGGCGTCCCCTGAACATGATCAACTTTTGACCAACCACAAAACCTTCGCGATTCTCGACATTATTCAAAAATTCTAACCATACACTGCAAAAAAATATAGGTTCTCTTTAGAACCAAAACTGGTTCTAATCTTGTCCCTGAGATGGAACCAGTTCGGTTTCAACAGTATTTATTTCAAATCAAATAAATTTATAAAGATTAACATTAAATATTAATAGAATTAAACATAAATTGAGGGGGTTTCAGCCGTAAGTTTAGAGCTTATACGAGGTTGTCTCAAATCATTATTAAGCAAAGGAGATATGAACAGTTGGCATATCGAACCAGTTTTGGTTCTATACAGAACCAAAACTGGTTCGATATGCCAACTGTTCATATCTCCTTCGTTTCAAAATGTTTGGCGACTGCATCGAATAAGCTCCAAGTTTACTGCTGAATCTACTTCAGTTGATGTAATATTCTGTTAAAACTAAATGCCAATCTTGGTAAATTTATTTGATTTGAAATAAATACTGTTTAAACAGAACTGGTTCCATCTCAGGGGCAAGATTAGAACCAGTTTTTGGTTCTAAAGAGAACCTAAATTTTTTGCAGTGTACAGTAACGTAGAGAGATCGACAGTAAAAAGTAGAGCGTTGATTGTATAATTGAAAGTAGGAGAAGAGGGAGCAATATAGGGGAAAATGCTCAGTTGTTTCAAGTTCTCCACACTGGCAATTTCGAGAAAGTGATAAATGGTTATCCTATAAATGGACGCCAAGATTACTACAACGCAAACGTAACCTACAATGGTATATTTGGGCTGCGCGTTATTTATTACCACAAAAGAATAACGGCGGTCGGTCATTACCGTTGTTTTGTAAATTTTTAAAATTACTAATAGATGAATTCTCTCTGACAGACAGGGGTAGGGCATTCCATTGGTTGGTAACGTTGGGGATGAATGAGAACTGGTAGAAGTTCGTGCGACAGAATGGAACTCGATGATTTTGATTAGAGGGAGATTAAATCTTTGGTTGGTTGTCGATACAAGTGGCGGTACTTTATTAGCAATGTACGTGGAGTAGTATGGTGATACATTTTGAAGAATTGTATTAATTTTTGTTTTCGACGTCTTTCTTGGAACGGATCCTAACGGGTCTCAGTGTAGAGGAGACACTTACTCACACTGATGGCTGCACCAGTTATGATCTTTGCTGTGGCTACCTGTATTTTCTCAGGATCTACATCCCTAGTTGCTAAACAGTAACTGTTGTCCCACACTGTATCGATATACTCAAGAAGGGGGCCTACTAAATGCAAAATAATTTTTCCCAAGACCTTGCGATCAAGTGTAAATTTGAGTTTTCTCAACAAGTCTAAACGCGACCAAGCCTTAGAACAGATATGATCAATGTGGTCGTTCCATGTGCAGTTGCTTTTCAGTATTACACACTGGTGCTTATGATTGTTAACTTCAGAAATCTGAGTACGGATGTGAAGGAAGATTACATTTGTTTGGTATCAGCATACTCTCCGTTTTTGTGGGGATTGAACTCAACTAACCATGTTTTAGCCCAATGTTCAATTGTGGCTAAATCATGGTTCATTAAGATCGAAGCTTGCTTTGGATTCTCCACTATAATGTATAAAGAGGTGTCATCGGCAAAAACGCGTATAGAACTAAGTAGATTATTGGTAGTAGTGTGAAAACGGGGTTTGAAGCGCATTTAACTATTTTTTTTTTCGATTGCGCCTCACCAAAAAACTTAATTTTTGTTTAGCAATCACGATCGAAATGTATAGATTTGTACGATGCGACACGTTCACGATCACATCGTCCCTTTTCCTGGTTTTACAGTGTTTGCGGTAAACGAGGCATCGTGGGTTTAACGTTCAATTCTCTAACGACCAACGTGGGTCAACGTGCGCCAGAAACGGAATTTTGACAAACTCTATAAAATTCCTTCTCTCAAAAATTCATTTTTGGTGCGCTAGAAAGTATCTGACACGATCGATCTCGGGAAAACACTCACCTTTTCGTAGAGGTAACACGGACCCGCCATTTTAGGTGAAGTTTTTCGACAGAATACTGTCAAAAAGACACCACCAGTGCGGATGGAAGACCAGCGATCCAACGTCGATTCCCGCGGAAAAAGGGAGTTCGAATGGAGAGAGGGTGAACTTATCGGTGCGCCCGAACCCCTCCCCCACATTCCCCATGGCGATGACATGGTGAGGTTCTTGGCAAGGAGAGAGAGATAGCTCGCTGGATGCGACGTTGCGTGAAAATCCGTAGTAGATTTTTTAGGGTTAATATTTAAATGTAAATGGATATAATTTATTTTTTTTGATTGATGGAATCCATTTTTTTCTCAGAAATTTCGTTTTCTTTCAAACGCGTGAGTCGAAATAATTGCAAGCACAGGTAGTTAAATTATTTTTTGATAATTAAAAGTATTGTATTAAAATTATTGAAGGTTGTATTTTAGTGCGTGAAAAGTGTACTCGAAATAACTGTCTACAACAAGGTAGATCGTGATGTGAATTTATAATGTGAATTAGGATTGTGATGTCAATTTATAATGTGAATTAGGTAAATAAAATTTTTATTCGTTTTATTCTAATGAAAGGACCGTTATAATCTCACGAATGAACTCTTTTATATAAACCATTAGGCAAGTGTTTTTTTCTTTGTGAAATGTATAATTATGATTGGTATGTGTCGTCCGTTATTCTTCAGTGAACTTGAAAAGTCAAAATGAATAATTTTGCTCGCTATTTATCGTTGGTGGAAATGAATGGTGACAGAATACGCGCCGATTTCAAAAACAAGATATTACTGACTGGCGGAAAACCCATGAAATGCGTGTCAATCTCAAACAAGATATTTCTGACTAGGGGAAAACCCAAAATATTTCTAACTAGGGAAAACAAATATGTACCTTCGAAAAAGTATAAAAAGGGGAGCAGTCAGCTTCAAGTCAGAAGTAATTTGACTATCTCAAACGCAACATCGAAGAAGTAGAAAAAAAGTAATTTACAATTAATAATTCACAAAAAAAAAATTGAAAAAATTTTGACAAAAAAAATATTTTAGTAATAAGAAGTAGAAATACACAATTTTTTTTTTACATTAACAATTATTATCATTAAAAAAAATGCACTCACAAAATTTTTGTCATTAAAGGAAAAAAACTTGTTAAAAAAAAAGTTGTTATTTTTACATATATAAGGAGTAAAAAAAAAAAAAAAAATATTTTTACAATTAATAATTATTTTCATAAAAAGTTTAACAATTCACAAAAAATTTTTTTGAAAATCACAAAAAATTTTTTTTTACAATTAACAATAATTATCATAAAAAATATAATCAGTCATGACATCGTCAGTATCTAAACAATCTGTATTAAAATTGAATAGAATCGAGAGGTATTTGAAGTACGGTAGTAAAATTTATAGACTGCAATCGCACAACGCCATCGAATTGAATGACGTGGAGACGAGTGGATTGAGAGAGAAATACAACAAATATACATTGCCTTTGAAATTGAATGAGACCGCCTTGGATTTAATGTACAAATGTCAACACGATCTCTTAGCCATTCTCAATGAGAAGATAAAAAATTTCAATCCAGACGGTCTGTCGTTCATCTATGGGAGTAATATACATCCGATCGTCTCCAAAGAAGTTGTCGACAAATTGAATCTGATCGAGGAGGAAGAATGGACGTTTGAGGGGTGAATCTGGTTTTCCGATGGATTTATCAGGAGGTAGACGATAGCTTTAAAGTTAACATGCTCGTCACGGACGCGAAAATATGATAAAAAAGAGAGAGTTAGTTCCTTTACTATAGATTTTAATCTCGACTTGAAAGCTCATTAAAGTATTTATCATGAAGTAGTACTCGTTTTTTTTTCTGGTCTTTTTTCTAATTTTTTTGTCATTAAAGAAAACAATAAACAAAAAAATATATATATATAATAAGAAGAATTTAAAAACTCACAAAAAAATTTGGGGGAAAAATTAAAAAAAATATTATATATATTAAATAAAAAAAAATGTCAAAAACAAAAAAGCATACCGCGGAAAAAAAATTATATTTTTCTACCAAATCCGAAATAAAAAGTATTGTAGAAATCTAGGAATTAAAAATTATAACTGTTACAAAACTAAAGAACGATTGATCGAAGCCATGTGTGAGGAGACTTGTGATCTATCACTGGTGAAATTACAAGCCAAAGTGCATCAGTCGTTGAAATTGAAAGGTGTTAAATACATGAAAAAAGACGAATGCATAAGTCATTTGCTCGACGGAAAGGGAATGGACAAAAAATCTGCGGTAGTGACAAAAACAACTGGAATCGCGAAAAAAAGGATGAGAAGATAGTGACAACAAAACAACATCAACAAACAATGGCGGAAACAACTAAGAAGAAGAAGATAGCCATTAAACGAAAAGTGGTAGGGCGGCAGAAGGTTTCGAAAGAGAATAATAAAAAAATGAAAAGCGACGCGGTTCGAGATCACGATTGGTTAGAAAAAAAAACGATGGATGCAATCAAGAGAGCAGTGAATGAAAATAAGGTTCTAAGTACTTTAATGGATATCATCATCGAAGCATCGAAAAAATCTTCGATTTTGATAGAACGAGACGAAGCCATCAAAGGATGGTTTAAAACTTTCGACGTGAAGCCCAGTCTTATGAAAAAAATCTATCCCGAATCGTTCATGGAACGGGTGAACGATAGAGTGTTGGACATCATTCGAAAACATCTAGGTGAGGGTTTAAAAATAAGAATGATCTTATATTGTCTGATGAAAAAGGTCGACCCGAAAACGGGTAAGATCCTGGAACGAGATGCCTTTTTCCGATCTAAAAACGAGACTGTGTTTAGAGATGACGAATTAGTTGACGTTTATAAAGTGATGAAAGACGAGATGATGGAATCTATGGCTACTTTTCAAAACAAGGGAAGTAATTGGACATTCGAGAAGATATTGAATCTCGAGATTTATGTGGATAGATACAATCCCTTGAATGCATCTTCCTACATAAAATTACCTTATTTCGTATTTAAAAAAAAGCCGTGATCAACGAACGTGAAAAATTAAGACGATAACGAGTGTTTCAAATGGGTGATCACATCGGCCTTGTATCCCGTAGAAAAAGGATGCTCAAAGAGTTTTCAAGTACTCAGAGACTTGTAAAAATCTCGATTGGACGGGAGTGTCTTTCCCAACGCGGTTGAAAGATATCAGAGATTTCGAAAAGCTAAATCCCACCGTGGCCGTGAACGTCTTGGGATACGAGGGAGACGATAAAAAGGAGTAGTCTATCCTCTTAGACCGACTTCACACAAAGAGAGAGAAAATATTGCTAATTTGTTATTAATTTCAGAGGGTGACAATCAACATTATTGCTGGATTAAAGAAATGAGTCGATTGTTGATGATGCAGATTAGTAAACATAAGTGCGAGAGATTCTTCTGTTTTAACTGCATGAATTTGTTCCATAGTCAAGAATCGTTGACGCGTCATCAGGAATATTGCAGCGAAAAGCAAGGCGTTGCCATCAAAATGCCTAAACCTAACACTTACGTGGATTTTTGCAACTACAAAAAAGATTAGAACCACCATTTGTCATCTACACTGATTTCGAATGTTTCACAACGAAAATAAATTCTTGCCAGCCTGACGAGCGTAGGAGTTATGCTGAAAAATATCAGAAGCACATACCTTCAGGCTATTGTTATTATGTGAAATGTTCTTTCGACGATCGAGAATCGTCGGGTCCATTCATCTATACCAAACATTCAGATGATGACGATGTGGCTCAAATATTTGTAGAAGAGTTAGAATCAAAAATTCAAATATTACGCAATAAATTTAAAAAAACGAAAGACATGATCATCACGCCAGAGTAACAGCGAGAATCCAACGAAACCATCGAATGTCATATCTGTAGACAATTATTCGATAATCAGTTTGAAAATGATAAAAAAAGTTAGAGATCACGATCACTACACAGGTCCTTTTCGTGGCGCTGCTCACAACAAATGTAATCTGAGATTTCGAGATGCTGAATTCGATCAGGTAATATTTCCACAATCTCTCAGGTTATGGCAGTCACTTGTTCGTGACAAATATGGGTGTTAGCGAAGGGGAGTTGAATTGTATCACGCAAAATGATGAAAAATACATTTCATTCACTAAATGTAAAGTCGTCGATAAAAAGAGAGTCATTGATGGTTTGATTGAGAAAATGAGTCCCATCCATAGAGAGATACGTTTCATCGATAGTTATAAATTTATGTCAACCAGTCTGGAAAAATTAGTCAACAGTTTGAATAGGGAGAAATTTAAAATCATGAGTAAACATGTTAATGATCGACGGGTATTGGTGGACATTATGTTGAGGAAAGGCGTCTACCCTTACGATTACATGAGTGATCTCGAAAAATTCGACGACGTCACTTTACCTCCCAAAGAAGATTTTTATTTAAAATTATACCAATCTCACATTTCCGAAAATGATTACGAACATGTGCAAAAAGTGTGGACATTATTTGACATGAAATCCATGAGAGAATATCACAACCTCTATTTGAAAACTGACGTGCTTCTCTTGGCTGATGTGTTTGAAAATTTTCGACGAGTGTGTCGTAGACATTACGACCTAGATCCGGCTTGGTATTTCACTGTACCCAGACTCGCTTTGGATGCTCTCTTGAAAACGACCGAGGTTCGATTGGAATTATTAACGGACGCAGGCATGTTGCTCGTGTTCAAAAAAGCCGTGAGGGGTGGTGTCTCCACGATTTCTACTAGATGCGCTAAAGCTAATAATTATCAGATGGAAAAAAATTTCAATTCGGAAAAACCGAATAAATACAAACAGTATTGGGACGGTTGGGCCATTAGTCATCCTTTACCGGTTGGAAATTTCAAATGGGTCGAAACGTTGGAAGAAAAGGGAAAATGGAGAGACTATCCTTGTATTCTAGAGGTTGATTTGGATTATCCGGAAACGTTACACGATCTACACAACGATTATCCACTAGCTCCTGAATGAATAGAAGTGAACGATGTCGAAAAACTCGTTCCTAATTTAAATCACAAACGCAAGTATGTGGTCTACTGCGAAAATCTGAAACATTACATCAATCGCGTGATGAAATTGATCGATGGACATCGAACCATTCGATTCGACAAGGAGCCTTGAATGAAAAAATACATCGATCTCAACACGAGTTTAAGAATGCAGGCCGAGAGTGACTTCGAAAAAGATTTCTTCAAACTCATGAACAATTGCGTGTTTGGGAAATCTATGGAAAACATTAGGAATAGAACTAACGTTCAACTTGTCACGTCTGAAGAGAAGTCTAGAAAATTAATCACGAAACCCAGTTATCAACATAGAACCATATTCGATGAAAATCTAGTGGCCGTGCACATGCAAAAGTTGCATCTAAGGTTCAATAAACCCTGTTATCTCGGAGCGATCATTTTAGACATTAGCAAGCAGTTGATGTATGAGTTTCAATACGATTACGTCAAAGCGAAATTCGATTCGAAAGCTAAACTACTGTTCACCGACACGGACAGTTTAGCTTACGAAATAAAGAATAGGGACACTTATGAGGACATAGCGTCATACCTGAATGAATGGTTCAACACGAGTAATTATCCCAATGATTATCCGTCTAAGATCCCAAAGGGCATCAATAAAAAGGTGTTGGGTAAATTTAAAGACGAGAGCGGTTGAAGACAGATCACCGAATTCATGGGTTTGAGACCTAAATTGTATGCTTATCTTATCGATGGTGGACAGATCAAGATATGTAAAGGCATTCAAGCGTGTGAGACGAATAAAAACATCACTTTCGAAGAGTGTAAAGACTGTCTTTTCGAAAATTTTACGGTGTATAAAAAGATGGCTACGATTCAAAGCGAAATGCATGAGATATACACCAAAGAAATCAATAAGATTGTGTTGACGGCTGACGGTGATAAGAGAATTATATGCGAGGATAAAATACACACTTTCACACATATTATGAATAAGAAGAAAATAAAATGCATATCCGTAAAAGGTGTCATCTTACCTAACAAACCCCTATCCAATATTGATCTATCGAAAGTGGTAAAAGATTTAAAAATCAAACATTTACGAGGTGTGTTTTTTAGAGATACCTTGCCAAGAAAAAAGGACTGCAGTTTGGAATGTGGAATTTTAAATCTGGACGAAATCGGAGGTGAGGGCACGCATTGGGTCACGTGGTTTTCGAATCGGAATAAAAATTATTATTTTGATAGCTGCGGAATCTCACCACTGATAGAAATAAGGAACTATTTAACGTCAGTTATTTACAATACCGAATGAGTGCAAGCGCCGGATCGAGTGTTTTGTGGTCATCTTTGCCTCTATGTTCTCAAGAGATGGTCGAAAGGAGATCACTTTCAAGATATTCTCAATGATTTACATTAAAGAAAATTTTTTTTGGGGGGGGGGGATATATATAGAGAGAGAGATATAATAAAAAAAATTTTGATTGCATTAATTAAAAATAATAAAAAAAATTATATAATTGTAAATAACAAAAAAACAAAAAACGAATCAAAACAAAACATGACAGTTGATAAATTCAGTCGCGCTGACGATAATGAAGGTTCCTCTAGAAAGAAAAGAAGAACCACAGTCGAAATTGTTGGTAACATTGCCAACTTGGACGAACGATACGTTCAAAGATACGAACCTCGACAAGAACCTTTAAATTTAAAGAAAATCTACAATCTTCCCGAACCGATCGATCACTCAGATGCGACGACTAAAAAATACGCCGATAGAGAAGATGAAAATTTCCAGCAGATGATGAGAGATAATTACGTGAATAAAAAACCATGATGGACGATCTTGACTTGATATGCGGACGACGCTCACGTGAGATTCAGTAAACATTTGAGAGAACGCGAATTCTAACAAGATAATCAACGTGCCCGTTCCAACGAATCTCAGTGATGTGGCAACTAAACAATATGTAGACTTGGAACTGAGAAAGAATAATGTCGACGAGCTAGAAATGAAATCGGATCTGGATGCAGGATTCAACAAGGTATTGAATCTGTCTTCGATCGATGATATGGACGAAGAATCGACGGTAGTCAACAAAGGCTATGTGGATTCTGCCAAACAGGATTCTATATCCTATCTGGAATCTCAAGTCGACAACTTATATCTGAACAAACAATCCGGAGGAAAAATGGAGGCAGGCATCAACATGAACGGTTATGAACTATTCGGTCTCGATGACGAGCCGGAACATGACTCCAGTGCAGTCAGTAGAAAGTTCTTGGTAGAAAATGCACTTTGGAGAAAAGGTGATATCATGGAAGGCAATATAGACATGGGAGGGCACGCACTCACGAATCTGCCAAATCCCACTTACATGATGGATGCCTGCAGTCTGATCTCTGTCGCGGAAAAGATAAAATACGCCAGACAATTTATCACCATCTGGGCCGAGGAGAGCGGTACGTTAGATGAGGGCAAAGCCGAATGGTCTTTTGGAAATTGGGGGTAGCGGCCTGATAGGATATCCCATGCCTATAGGAGGCGATATCATTCAAATGAGTCTAACTTCTACGGACTTGAGTGAAAAAGCAATCGTCAATATTGTGGTGAACGGTGTGGAATATGAGAAGAGTTGCAGTGTCGAAAAGATGAAGGAGCAACATTCGAACACTAACGTCTTCAGTACACCTCTCCAGGTGGAGATGGGGGATAGGATCAATTTCAAGACGAAAACCAATTATTCTCCAGCTGCCACTTCAGTGGTCTCTCTGTTGATCGAACTGCACCCTCTAAACAAACAATGAGTGCAAAAAAATTGAAAATAATAACAAAAAAAATGAACGACGATGAAAAATTAATACAATATCTCAAACACAAACGATTCTTAACTCTCGAAAACCTAAGAAGCAAAAAAGATAAATTGCATTTGATATCGTGTTTCGCATCTTATCAAGGAGAAAACCTAAAAGACATTTCTAGGTTCAACGAACATTATTTTTGCTTAAAAAATTAAGCAAACAGCAAGAGAAATATATATTTCGTGAAGTTATAAACTGTTTCAAAATTGTGTAGGGGAGACAACTCCAAAAAAAGTATAATTGGATTTTGAGACTTTGATTTATTCTCCAAAAAATCCAATTATATATTTATTTTTTTTTTGGTTTTCTTTTCTGATCTTGCATAAAAATTAAATTGTTATTTGTTTTGGTTTAACATTCTTAAAACACTCGTCCATGCCTAAATCAAGATTCAACATAGCAATAATAAATTCTTCAAAAGCCATTTTCCCTCTATACATTAACGCATATAGGAAATGTCTCACGCAATCGTTCGTGGTTGTTCCCTGTTTTTTAATTTGTTCTATCATTTCCGATGTGAATATTACGAGTGTTGTCATTTCCAATCGATCTAATATATTTAATAAATTGCTCTCATTTATGTTACCTACCAAATGCGTTCGATTTCGTCTCAAACATTCCCTATCTTGATTATTCATTTTTTTAGGGTTTTTTTATTATTATTATTTTTTTTTTTTATATTATATCGTTATTTTGGGGGATTATTTTTAATTTCCATTTTTATATTATATCATCGAACGACAGACATTTTTTGTCTGTCTGATTCGAATTCTAACTCTCTATCAGATAGGACTAGAGGAAAAGCCTCGGTTCTCCTCGGCACATTCTTATCAAATTGCATCTTGATCTGAATGTCTAAGACGCTACTCTTGAGTCGCTCACACTGTTTACTAACATCGAATACGAACAAGGGATACATCGATTTATATTCGGTGGGAGTGATGTCAGGATTACCCACCAATTTGTCCAGTCGATGATATTTCTTTCTGGAATCCTCAGCGTCGCCATATAGTCTGCAGAAATCGTTCTTATCGAAAGAGGCATTGTAAACGATGGCCGGATATCTCGTGGCATTTAGAAATACCTGCATGTTTCTCAAGTTATAATGATCGAATAGGGAAGGATTTTTCTGTTAAGACCCATCCCTATCGGTTTGAAATGCCACTACGATAAATTGCGGTCTTTCCCCGAAAGAGATTCCATGGTCAATCTCCAATCGAAGTGATTGGAAGACAGTGGAATACTAGCCGTGTCACACTGTCTCATTCTAAATTCCACCGGTAATTTACTCTTCGATTCTATGATCTCATAGTGACGTACTTTCTCCGCCACTGAAGGCAATACGTGTGGAACGAACCAAGATATCTTCTTCAGATGTATCTTACCCGCATCGGTCGCAGCGGGTCTCATAATGGCTTCGTCGTTTCCTTTTCGAATCAACGTCAGATTGTGTTTGAATCTGTAGAGAATCTTATCGTAATCTTCTGCGAATCCAAATATGTGTTTCAGAGGAATCCTGAACGAAAACTTTCCTTTGGGTCTTGATGTTTTGACGACGTAGTCGAATATCAGGCCGCCATCGGTATTGGCTGCACTCATGTCGGCAATGGTATCTTTCACCCACAATTACTGAACAAATGAATCATACCATTATTGGCTAGAGTGACCACATCACCATTGGCACAATCGCTTCCGTCTTCATTGGTGAGACGCCCCAGTATCACTAAGTAACTTTCGCTGGGATGAAAACGAACAGATCTTGAGTTTCAACGTTGATTCTTATTTCACCGGCATTGTTTAGACTGGTTCCAATCACTGGTTCGTACTCGTGAACTTCATATTCTTGAATGCTTTCATCTCTCAATATACCTTCGGTTATATCTAATATATTCATCATGTTTTCTCTTTGTTGTCTGTGTAATGTTAATTCCCTTTTTTATTATTAATTAATTGTTTTTTCTTTTAATTATTAATTTTATTTATTATTTTTTTTCTCCTTTTAACTATATATATGCAAAAAAAAAAAAAAGTGAAGGATTGGGTCTTCAAAATGTTGTCTTCTGCAATTCTTGTTCGTAAAATGTTCCGATGATTTCTCTGCAGTCATCTTCATCATCCTCTAACGCTTCTATTTTGTAAGTCACCAGATCTGTGTAAAATATTTTAACAATCTTAAAGATTTCTTCAGTCCATCGAGGAGTGTAACCTTTTGCGAAGAGTGACTTATAAGAAGTGATTCTCACTCGATCGCCGACTGCAAGTTTCGGTGATTTGGACTCCTTCTCGATCTTGATCCTTTTTGGGATAGAGATTAGTGAAGACGCGTTTTTCATTTTGATGATCGCTAGTTTCCGTGGGAAATATCTTGATCGATCTGTGTCGTGTATTGTTGTATTCTTCGACCAGTTCGTCTAGAATGTTGATATATTTCTTGGTCTTATTAGCCGTGAAATACTTGTACATTTTTTCCTTCATGGTTCTATTCCAATGCCTTTGTTCCGTTTCGACTGTTATTTCATATCGACTAGATCGGCTGACCAAATCTGATCCAGACCGTTTACAAATACCCTTCTCCTTCGAAATTTATGTGTGACGGGCTTGTGTAGTTCGTTTGCCAATGCATTCGTTAATAATGTTTTCTGGACATTTTGTTTTAATGACCCCATCCGAATCGACGTTTGGTACTGATCACTTTACCGACCAACGAACGTTCGAGTCTCTCTTTCCTAGTGGGATTTGGTATATTTTTCAACGTCGTCAACATGTTTTTTTCACAGATTCGATTACAATTCTCGATGTCGGGATATTTAGTGTAGCATAGATCGTGAGTGTAAGCGGCCGAATCCACCCTATTGATGGGTTGCTCCAAGATTTAGGTGTCAGATCTCGATTCAAAATCTTATTTAATTTCGTGCCAGGTCCGTGAATTGATGTCCTGGTATTTGCATTTCGACGGGTAGATTATTAATCAATTTATTCGTCAGACTGGCACCACGTTTGACAAATTGCGTTTTGTGTCGAACCGCACATTTTACGACTTCCGCGAAGCATGGGACTCCGAAATCCTACTGTTGGAACCGATCTTTGCATCAGCCAAAACGGTGATGTTTTCATGTTTCTTGGCCTTCATGGATAATTTCTTAGAGAGAAATTTTTCATTCGTACTGATGAATCCAGCAGTTAAAGCCAATCCTTCTACGGCCAACACGACCGGAAGAGCAATGAGGGCGGTCGACAATAGACTGATTCCGGCAACATTCAAACCCATAGAGATCGTGATGAGAGTCAAATCCACACCACTCACGAATTTCTCTAATCTCGAATATTTCTTATTGAGCAAATAACGAGAATCTCTCTCTCGCGTCAGATACAATTGATTCTATTGATTTGTCCAATTCGATACCTCTGCACCTCATCATCACTACTTTCTGGTGATAGAATTGGTGCTGTAGACTCCATCTTCTCTAACGATGGATAGATGTTTTTACTTCGAAGTTCCATTTTCATTTTATTTTTTATTTTTATATCTATTATTATATATTTGTATGTATTTTATTTTTCACTCTTTATTATTTTAACAAAAAAAAAAAATTTTTAGTCGTCATCATTAGAAAGATGTGGGGAATAACACACATTATCGTCATCGTCGTCGGGAAGATATGGGAAATAACACATAATAATTTTTAACAACTTTCGATGAAACCAAGCTCTCGATTTCATGGAATCGTTCATTATAATTATTATATATATATATAAAAAAATTCTCTATTCTTATTATAAGTTGTTTTTTATTATTATTATGAATATTATAAGTTTTTTTAAAGATTTTTATATATATAAAAAAAAAACATTTTTCCGTTAAATTTTAGCAGTCTCCCCCTTTCCAACAAATATTCCAAAACGCGTTCCCTGTATTCGGTGGTGAGACTTCGATGCGCTAACTTCAGTTCTTCTGATTTTGTAGGCTCGAGTTCTCCAACACAAGACACGAATTCTCTCCAACATTTGTCATCACGTCGGACGTATTCCAGTGCAGGTACGAAATACATGGTGATGGTGTCTTCCCATTCCATCAGAAGACACGAGTGATCAATGTGATTAAATTCTTTCTCCTCTCGACAATTGAGGCATCTTTCGTTCAAGGTGCGAGGAAGTTATTCGCTCACGCAGATCGTATAAGCTCTGCACAGCACGCTTCGAAGAAACCAAGCTCTCAATTCCATGGAATCGTTCGTCATAATTTTTAAATATATAAAAAAAAATTCTATTCTTATTATTATTTTTTTTTCTATTATTTTGTTTTTAGTATTATTTTTTTATATTTTTTCTCTTGTATATATATTTCGTTTTTTTTATAACAACATATCTATTCATCTCATCATCAAACGAATGAACGAATACTTCTCGTCTATTACGATCATGCTTATTGGAAGGAGAAGACATTTTTTTTTCGAAAGTTAGAGTTTATGCCTCTCGTATTTCGAAAAAAACATTATTTTTTTATCTTTAGAATGATAAGGGAAATATCGTTTTCTCTCCTTTTGTTTTATTTTTTTATAATAACATATCCAAAATGGGTATATTCTTAAACGGCGAATTGTGACCGAACAATAAACCTTTACCAATCGGTTCCACATTCTCTCCAGTTTTCAGATAGAGATTGTCTCCATGGAAAGCTTTGTCACCTTTTCTCGTGGGGCCTAGATACAATCCTTCACCTTCAGCGTCTACACGACACACGGCTCCTCCCTTCTTCATATTTTCTGTTGTTAAATTCGCTGGTCAAATCGATCACCACGAAACTGTGAAGTCCTTTGTCCCACACCTTCTTACAAAATCTCCTGAATTCTTCCCTACTCATGTCATTGGCCACGTGATCTCCATAGATGTGATTGAGATTCTTGAGATCCCGATGAAAGAGACACAGAAAATTAGCATTCTCCCTTATCGTCTGTCTGGGCAGTCGAAAATAATTCTGAGACAAATAGAAACAATCCACGTTGCTGTGACGTCCTCGAACGTAATACGATTTGCATCGATTCTGTCTCTCCAACAGTAGATCGTCGAAGATCATGAGATTCTTATTCTCCGACTTCAACTGTCTAGGATCGGGAACGTCGTCGGCATTCTCGTAAAACTGACATTCCACGTTTGAACACTCCAAGTTTCTCTTGGTCAATTCTCTCGCCGTTCGTTACAATATATTCGAAGTCTCGTGCCCTTCGAATTCGTCTCGATTGTCAAAGATTCTCAACATAACATAACATCCTTGGGTAATTTACGCATGATGCACTCTCGAAGCAATCTATATTCTAGTTGAAAGAGACTCTTGCCAAAAACAAATAATCTGTTGTAAATCAACCAACCAGGTCGCAACAATAGATTCATCAAGAGACTGGTCTTTCCGCAATTCGATTTTCCCACTATCAGACCTCTTATGCTCTTGGGAAAGAACTCGTCGTTCGACCTCTTGGTCATCACGTCATTCCAAGACATGTCTTTGATATTCACTTTTTTTTCTCTAATTTGTTTTTTACTATGTTTTGAATTATGTTTTTTTCAAATTTTTTTTTATATTTTAATTTCCATTTTTATATATATATATATAAGTTTTTTTTATTATTTATAAATCACTTTCAATCCCGGTCCTTTAGTCATTTTAGCCAAGTCTTGTATCGGTACGACATCATCATAGAAATCTCTCCAACTTTTTGGTTCGATTTTCGATCGTTTGGCAGGTTGTGGAGTTATCAATTTATTAATCAAAGCGTCGTCACCCCTCTTACCGGCTTCCGAAGCTATTCTACCGCTCACAGCTTTCTTACCCGCATCGATCACCATTTTCTTTCCGATTTTGAGAGCGCTCGACGCGATCTGTTTCGCGGCATCGCCGGTAAATTTACGAGTTATAAATCGCATCATAGAATCGACGATGCCCGATCCACCGTAGACGTAAGATCTAGCGTATCCTCTGTTATTTATCACTAACATTTTTTTGAAAATTATTATTTATTATTTTTTTAATACATATATATTTTTTCATTTACATAATATTTTTTTTTCTTTTCTCTTCCTATTTTATTATTTCAAACAATTCATCATTTTTAGATAATCCTTCTTAGTCAAGACCTTCTGCCTCAACAATTCGTCGCACACGCTCACTATCTCGCTATTCACTCCACTGTTTCCAGCCTCTCTGCTTGCCATCAACAAATTCAATCTCCGCAACAAGGCATTGGGATCGCGCGGAAGAAATATCGTGTCGGTCATTCCCTTCCCAGTCTTCGTTTTCACGAAATACTCGTTCGCCTTCCATATGGATGCCGTCACGTGCTTCCACTTGTAACCTCTCCTATCCTTCGGACTCGTCTCTTGGGGATCGTCGTTCTTCTTCATGGCGTGAGTCTGAACCAGAATGTCCAGCTGGAATGTCTCCGTAATTTTTGTAATCCCCCTCGGTGTAATCGGCGGGTCTCTTGTGAGAAAGCAGAGTGTGCAATCCATCGGTCATTTCGGACCTGTTCGGACCGACGATCAAATAGTCGCCTTCAAACCATATTTGCATGTCACCAACGAAATCGTCATCACCTTCCTGACGAAATCCGTAAATCTCATCTTTTTCTCTACCGTCGTCAGATCTGGTGCTACTTGCATCGGTCTTGATCCTCTCCGGAGTGCCGAACAAACTTTTCGACGTAACACTGCCGACGATACTTGGATCGGTCTCGATTCCCGGAACGAAATCGGAGAAAGTTCTCGGTGCTAAAGTGCTAGGATGCAAACCCATCCTCAGAGAACATTCTTTTATGGGTCTCAATTCCTCCATGATCTCTTTCCTAGCTCGTTCCTGAACCTCGGTGACGGGGTTGAACAGCTTCGTAGCCTCTCGTCTCAATCCCATCTCTCCCAACCGTCTGGCCCTATCCTGAGCTTGAATATTCTCCTTACTCCGTATTAATTCGCGAACCTGCTCGTCCCTTCGCTTCGAATATCCGATGTGTAGAAACATTATTTTTTATTTATTGTTATTTTTTCTTTCTTTTTTTTTAATAAAAAATAGTTATTTTTTCGTATTCTTATTATTTTTTGAATGTTCACATTATAAATTCATATCACGATCTACCTTGTTGTAAACAGTTTCGAGTACACTTTTCACAGACTAAAATACAACTTGCGAGCTATCTCTCTCCTTGCCAAAAACCTCACCATGTCATCGCCGGGGGGGGGGGGGGGGTTCGGGCGCACCGATAAATTCACCCTCTCGATACGAACTCCGTTTTTCCGCGAGAATCGACGTTGGATCGCTGGTCTTCCATCCGCACCGGCGGTGTCTTTTTGACGGTATTCTGTCGAAAAAATTCCCCTAAAATGGCGGGTCCGTGTTACCTCTGCGAAAAGGTGAGTGTTTTCCCGAGATCGATCGTGTCAGATTCTTTCTGGCGCACCAAAAAATGAATATTTGAGAGAAGGAATTTTATAGAGTTTGTCAAAATTCCTTCTCTGACGCACGTTGACCCACGTTGATCGTTAGAGAATTGAACGTTAAACTCACGATGCCTCGTTTACCGCAAACACTGTAAAAACCAGGAAAAGTGACGATGTGATCGTGAACGTGTCGCATCATACAAATCTATACATTTCGATCGTGATGAAAGCGACAGCTAAAATAAAGTTTTTTGGTGAGGCGCAATCGAAAAGAAAATTTAAATGCGCTTCAAACCCTGTTTTCACACTACTCTCTGTTATATCGTTAATATATGTAAGAAACAATAGAGGTCCAAGTATAGAACCTTGATGAACTCAAGAGTTAACAGGTCCCAAAGAGGAAGCTTATGAAGCCATCATTACTCGTTGGGATCTGTCCGAGAGATAGGATTTTAAGAATAAAAGGAGGTCGCCAAATACTCCGATTCGCTTTAGCTTGTGAATCAGACCAGCATGCCATACATTATCAAAAGCTTTACTGACATCGCAAAAGCCCACTCTTACTTCTTTGCCTTCGTGCAATGCCCGACTGAATTCATCATACAGATCTGTCAGCTGGAGAACCGTCAACTCAGCAGGAGTGAAGCCTGACTGAAACTGACTTGGAACATTGTTGTCATTTAGAAATTGCCATAGACGTCTAAAGTTACATTTCTCAAATAGCTTTCCATCACAGTTGATAGGGGATATTGGTCGGTAGTTTGTAACTAAGTTCGATGGGTTCTTTTCAGAACGGGGGTGACGATCACCTTTTTCCAGGATAACGGAAAATAGGAATTATTCAGAAAGATATTAAACAAGCTCAAGAGTGATTCGTAAAGAGACGCTTTGCATTCTTTTAAAAACTGGGGTCAGAGCCACACGCCTTAGAAGCATTAATGGATTTCATCGCTTCAAAAAATTCACTGTTTTGAAGAGTAATACTGTCAATAGTATGATGGGCGGTTAGTGGAGGCACTGGGGTGCGCTAGAACCATCAACTGTTGATATTGAACAGAAGTACTCATTGAACAAATAGGCATTTTCTGAATTGTATGTGTATATATTGTTTGAGTGGTTTATAGGGGGACTAATTACTGGTGATACTTTTTTGTCTATGAACGATTCCAGGGTTTTCCACCACTGTGAGGGCGATTTGTCACAGTTGCTCAATGCGGATTGGACTTCAGATAAGTATGAAGCTTCAGCTTTCCTAATAATCGCTACAACTTCATTTCTTTTATACTTATATTTTATCCATGCACGTGGAATCCCATTACGCTTTGGCATGCGATATAACCCTTTTCTCTGTCTTAATAACATTGGTTAGTACGTGCGTTGATGAGCTTGCTAGGAATATGTTGGGATGCAATACCAAGAATTGTAGGTGTAAAATTTGACACTTTCGTATCAAGACATGAATCATTGAAAAGTGCACCCCATTGCTCTCTGTTGAAGGCGGCATTTGGGGCTTCATAATTCCCCTGTGTACTCAACCATACACACCGTTCAAAAACTGGTGCTTGTGGCTTTATGAATTCAACTTCTATGGAAACTGAACAGTGGTCGCGAATCATATCAGGTACTATCGATTCGAACACCTCACACATCCATACGTTGACTGTGTTTCTTACAGCGAATAAATCAATCAGTGAGGCAGACGATTCGGTAAAGCCTCTGGGCTCATTCACAAGCTGTCTCAGGTTAAAATACTTCGTCATATTAAGAAAGTGACCGTTTGGAGAAACTATCTGGTTATCATTAAAATCAACAGTGATAATTCGATCATTAGTTGGTGTGTCCTTGGCTTTGTCAATAGATGCTGCAATTAAATCCCATGTTTCCAAGGCACTGTTAGGCAAGTAGTAGAAGACCCCTAATATTTGGGATGTACGACACTTTGTGAATACCCTGTCCATAAACATTCGATACAAGGAACCTCAAGATCTAGTCTGTGACGGAAATAGATATCGTCCTTGATATAAATGGCCATTCCGCCTCCTCTTGTGGATCGGTCGAAACGCTAGGGTTCCTGGAAGCCATTGATAAGAGTATTTGATATTTTGTTTGTGGATTGTAGCCAGGTCTCTGTAAAGGCCAATATATCATGGTGCATCGATTCAAGTTAATATCAAGCTTAGGTCTTAGACTCTGTTTATTAAGATGGAAAAAAAATTTAAACTGAGTTGCTTTCAGTGTTCGAAGAACCAGGTCCGGGGTTTGTTTTAATATCTCCCGACAATAACAAGAGGGTAACTAAAATAAGTAAGAGCATGCAGGCAGTAAGTGGAGCAAATATTTGATTTAGTAAATTAGCATTCCTCGACTGACCCAGCTGATCACATGGCTTGAAGAGAATCCAGTGTTTGCAAAGTTAGTGAAACTTACGGGGACCTTAGAAACATACGCATTGGATGGGACAATATACAGGGCAACCGCAGCAGTGAAGGTGGTATGCAGGTCGACACCTCTCAATCGGAAGTACAAGAAAAGTAAAACACAAACTGACGACTTTTTAGGTTGTCTGCATTTTAAGTTGCGAATTTTAACTGCGATATTGAATGTGCCAATCCAAGCACAATACAATTCAGTACTACACATCGTGTATTCAGAGAACTGTAATATGAATTGACTCTGTATCGGTTCAAGTTGGCCAAGCAAGAATGGCCATATTTGAAAAAGAAGTAAGAATTGTGATACTTGGAAAAAATTAAGATATGTACAAGAATGGAGTTAATATGTAGGAATGTCGACAACAATTAGAATATATGAAGTATTGTTATCTACAAAGGCTACAAAATCACTATCTTCATTAAAAATGTGAACTGAGTGATTAGCTCTAGGCGAATAAACATATGTTTGTTGTCGATTTAGGGAGAAAATGTACAAATATACACAAATTTACACAAATATACCTAAATGTCAATGTGACAACGGCAAGATTGGTTGGAAACAATAAATGAGAGCAACAGTTTATGATGATTGTTTTGCTACTTTCAAGGTTAGATCATCATCTCACGCTTGCACTAGATTCATCGGTGATGTAGTAACCTTGCCAGATAAGAATAAAATTGACAAAAGGTAAGTTATTTGTATGAAAGATTGACAGGAAGAGCTTGGGGTAACCCATCGGCCACGCACCAGCCATTCATATGTTGCCTCAACAGTTGATCCTGAGAAAGAGTGTATGGACACCAACTATACACCAATAATTTTAAGTCGATGTTGTAAAATCAAAATATTTGCAGAGCACCCCACCTCCTTAACTAATGATGCCGCAAACCCAACAGGTATCAGCTTATCAGTGCCGTTCAAAAAATTAAAAGATAACATGGATTTATAGCTTGAGTGTTAAGCATGACGTTTAACTATATATCGTCACTTGAGGAAACCAAGGCACCAAATACAGTGTTAGAAGCAAAGGAAATGGTGCCCTGTTGCACCCACATGACAAATCAAGTGTATATTCTACAAGATAAGTGGTTATCTTGTTGAATTTGACACTCGGATAGAAATTGGTGGAAATCATTTAATAATTTGTTAGCCAACCAGTCAACGATTTCGAACTGAGTGTGAGTTTACCTTAATAGACGGTTACCAATCTAATCCTCAGCCCTATGACCATTACAAAAACATTCTATCAACGTGAACAGCTAATTGGTTGTTGGACATCTGTCATTAACACATGCCTAACGGCTGTTGACTGCATAGGCATGGCAAATGGGATAACCGAGAAATAACTGTTCATTTGTTTGAAATTGCATTGAAACAACTCTAGTGTGATTCATCCCGAGTATATCATATCTTGCAAACAAAAAATAACTCTTGTCAAGCAGCCTGGGATCTGCAGGAATAGAAATTAAGGGTGTCACAGTTGATAGCTAGTTATAAACCCGATGCAAGAAGGCACTGTGGGAGAAGTTTGTAAGTATTGTGTCACATAACAGGTCACATAACGGGGCTCATTGGGAGGGACCTAGTGGGGGACCTAGGAAGTGACGTCATGTCACGTGACCTGGTGGCGCCCTGTTGTGTTGTTATGGTAACCCGCGTGAGCGGCCATCTTGTGACGTCACCCCCATAGTGATACGTGGGGTGAGTGCGCATGCGCAGCGCGTGTTGTTAGGGTGATACGTGTTTCCGTCGTCCATTTTGTATGCTGGAGGCCGCCATCTTGGTTTCTATGGTAGCACCTGGTTGCTATGTTACCACAAACCTTCTAATAGGACAGGGGTATGCTCGGAGGGTGTGTTCGATTAAACAGGAGTAATTTCCCGATTTGTAGAATTACCCAAATAAACCCGACAATCCCTCCAAATCACCAAAATTGACTTTATTTACCACGGATTCCCCATTTTATCGGTGTAGCACGTAGTGCTGTAGTACCAAGGGAGTGCAGGGGTGCGTTCGATTGAATATGAGTAATTTTCTGGCTTAGAATTTCCCCATAATTCTCGAAGAATTACCACTAACAACTCCCAACAAGCTGTTTTACTAGTTCGAATTTCCCACCAAATCCTCGGTTTCTATCTATATATGTAATAGTTTTCGTCTACCTGACTATGCTCCCTTGTTCTGGAGTATACTCCAATAGCGTAGAAGAGCCCATTAACTGGTAACGTTTCGCTTATTATTACTATATTTAGCTTTTCTGGTCTATTCTTGTTCATTCTGACCCTATTCCGTGTACTCTTGTTGTTTTATTTATCTAGATCATTTATATAAATGATAACTAACCAATCAGATTGCTTGATTTCCCGTAATCTCTAAGCAGAGTTATCTCCCTTGTGTATATCGAAAGCATTCCCAAAGCCAATTAGCCAAAGAGCCAAGAGAGTAATTGCTCCATGAGCAATTGCTCAAAGCCCATCGAGCAAATGAGCTTTAGAGTAATTGCTCGATCGAGTTACTCGGCATATTGCTCGAACGACTCGAAGTCCATCGAGCAAATGAGCAATCGAGTAATTGCTCGTTCGAGTGACTCTTCGACTCATTTCAGTATTTGAGGATATCTATAGCCTGGTATTGTATTATTTGAGGATACCTTTCGAGGATACCTTTTATAGGATATTTATCTGAGGATACTATTACTTATTTGGCCCAACCTTCTAGGCCACCCCAAGACATACCTATTCCAAATATCCCTTATAAGCTATCGAGCAATTACTGAAAAGTCATTGTTCGAACGACTCGAAGCTCATCGAGCAAATGAGCTACCGAGTAATTGCTCATTCGAGTGACTCGCACATACTGCTCAAACGACTCGAAGTCCATCGAGCAAATGGGCCAACGAACAATTGCTCGTTCGAGTGACTCCGCGAACGACTCTTCGACTCATTTCAGAAAAAAAGGGATTCCGAAGGTCATATATTTTTCAAAAAAGGGATTGCACAAATGGGATTCCAAAAAAGGGATTCCATAAGTGGGATTCTGTCTTACATCGAGTGACTCGCACATACTGCTCGGTCGACTCGAAGTCTATCGAGCAAATGAGCCATCGAGCAATTACGGACTCCCTTTTTCGGAAAATGACCGTGGCTATGGAATACAACAAACGGCAACACTCCCATCGGCACGCCGACTATTTCATCATATGGCGCAAGAGTCACACCAGGCGATGAGACACTGCCGAAATGCGGCATGGTCTGTATTAATGACCAGCCCTGGAGGGCTTTTAAACCACTGAGAATTTCAAAGCCATTATACCGTCTGACTTAGTTTTTTAAATAATAACTTTTAAGTGGTCTTCGACATGAACTTTAGCACTAAATGTGTGAATTGTAACTATATTTTGGGGGGTTAACAATGACTGGAGTGGTATAACTGACATCACCCGCTAGCACCCGCCTCTTTACTAACGGACCTCGTTGACAGCGTTGAGTAAAAGACAAGATTGGACAATTATACTGGGACTTAACAGAATGGTGTGTCTGCGTAACTACATTAAATAAGAATCAAGACTGGACGAATATATGGGGACATTAACAAAAGGTTCCTTTATCGTGTAAGATGTGAGTTTAACAGAAAAAAATATGAAGGATATTTAGTTGTACGCAACTACAACAGAACTAGTGGTTCTTAGTTGAAATGTGTTATTAGTACGACCCAATAGTTCTGATGTGTAGAACTAAAATGTTGATAAGGTAACAATGGTACTAACTTTGGAAAGGGCACACCGTGAAGAATTGGCTTCGTTCGAAGCATTCATTATTCGGATCACCCGTCTTAGAGGTGATGAGTATAAGGGTAATCAAGGGATGTTACGGGGAAATTGTTCAAATTTGGACTCCAAGTATCGCATTTTCCTTGTCATTTCGAGCAAGGATTGAAGCACACTGTGACGAAAGAATGGAACTATCATTGATCCATTGACCTTGGAAGGCCAATATCGATGTAAAGAACAAAAGCTGGTCATTAAAACTCTATTTTATTATAACAAAATAAACCAAATGAACGACAACCACGCCGCCTTGGCCAATGGGCAGTCAGGGAACACCAATCACATATAATAAATAGTTATGTATGCATATTCAGTCATCAGCTTTTGGGCGCTTGTTCGATTGGTTTCATTAGAATGAATCATTCTAATGAAACCTCTCAAACAAACGTCACGTTTCTTGCCTTCATAACAGCGAATTTGTCAATAACTAGTGATTAACCGATCAGGATTTGCGACCGTCATCTGCTTGTCGATTAGATGAGCGCACAATCGGCCGATTGTGAGTGCCAGTGTCAGATAGTCATAACCAAAAGGAGCAGTATGCTCAAGAATGCATAGAATATTATTAATTTTACAGTACAGTCAGGTTGACTGGACCGTTGACCTCAAGAGCATGTCACTGTGTGTATTAACATAAAAATGCATCATCGGAAAGAAGTTAACAGCACAGCGTCTTTGATCAATAATTAAAGACGCCATGCTGTTATCCTTTACCTAACACGAAAAGCAGACGACACCTGCAAACAAAATTCTTGAATAACTAAATATTTTCATTTTTTGTCTCGAAAAATAAATTATGACCCCTCAATGGAACGAGCTCCATTAGCTCGTTCCAAAGAGGTGTCATAAGCTATGTTTTTGAGACAAAAAATAAGAAAATAATGAAAATTGAATGGCGATTTTTGTAAATTACGCTGGTCGGTTTTTTCCCTTACGTTGGGTAAATGGTTAACTTGTTTCTGCTGATGTCGTATTTTATAGAGTCACCACATGACAGGTGTCATATGTGTCTTGAGCAGTTATCAAGGGGAAGATTAGACCAATTAGTGAGACGAGACCAATTATGATTCCCGCCTCTCATTGTGGCAACTTACTAAGCTTGATACTGCTTGTATGAAGTTGTGAATTAAACATAAACACAAACAATTTTGATTAAATGGTGTTCCAAGTAACCATCGGTACGAACCGATGTTCAAACACTTCTACCGATGGTCAACCGATAGCTTAAAATCGGCCGATGTCAGATGCAATTGCCAAACATCGTTTAATCATAACTGTTGCAAAATTAGTTTTTCGGGCCAACTTGCGATCACTGCTTATAGTATAGCTAGACGTCTGAAACGACCCTGGCTCATTGTGCTTTGCAGATAGTTTTTTATTAGCTTTAGTTAGTTGAAGGATCTTTCAACTGAAACAACATTTACTGGGAGTGTACAGAATATTCTCAAAGAAATGCACACGTTTCTGAAACCTCTCCCAGTTTGAATTCGGACAGGATAACTCCGAGTCTGATGCATATGTATATAGATAACAGTCTATTAACAGAATGAGTATCTCCACGGGGCACTCCCATTCCTTCTTTATATGAGTGAGAACATGTATTGCAATTTATCTTGCTGGTTCCTGCTCGGGGAGAGGGGAGAGGGTGGGGGCAGGCCTGACACAGAAGTCAGAACTGGGTGGGGGGGGGGGCAGACGCAAGAATCATGGATCCCCACCCTCTTCCCGGCCCTGGACACCAAGGAAATAACACAAGAGAATAATTAAAAAATAATTTCACAAGCAGAGGACCTTTGGAGGCGCGGTGGCTCAGTGATTATGGTATTAGACTTCATATCGAATTGTTGTGTCCTTGGGCAAGACACTTAATCTCGATTGCCCACATGGGCACGTTGGCTCTGTGTATTGCACGTCGGGGGTACACTTGCCTTCAAACAATGCTAACCCTGATTGTGTGGAGTTAGTACTGTCGCGTGATTGAGCGTTTTCCCTGGATCAGAGTTAGCAGGCATACACCAACCCCAACATTAAATTGTGATTTTGTAGGGTGGAGTAATTCACCTGAGAGAAATAATGCTGGTAGAGTAGGTAACTGTGGGAAAATAAATGCTGGTAGAGGGGGGTGTGTCACCGTGGGTAAAGAGACACTGTACTGATCTTGACAAGCTATGGATCAAGCCTTTCAGGCAAATACTTGTCTTCCTCACTGGTATTTCTGCTTCCCAGGTCACGCTACTACTGCTGCTCTGCTGTCTGTGTGGTTACTGCAATGGTCAGTTCTCTTTGCTATGGGGTTCAAGTGATATGGGCAGACTGGGTCCCAAAGGGGTCAGTAAGTGAATAGGTAAAAACATACATAATGACAATTAATTAACTGATTTCATATAATGTCCGCAGAATGTGTTTTAGGTTTTATTTTTGTTTTATAAACAGACAACTACATGTACTTTCAAACAAAGAATGGTTTTTGATTAAACAACTAACACAGCGATATTACGGCATCACAATACGGTGGGCGGACGTACGAACGCACTACAACTGGTGGACAAAAAGAAATTAATTATGAATTTAGACTTTATAGTGGAAATTACCAAGTCAGCCTGGGGAGAAGTTTGCACTACCTTTTAAGCAAAAATACTAAATTCTAATTCCGCGTTCAAGTTCACAATCGCAGGCTATTATGCATTTTGGTGGGTGACGGGCCAACATAATTTTACTTAGACGGTACATCTTAAGATAAGAAAAAGCAACAGAGGGCCGTTTATTTATCTTGTTAAAACAATTTAATATCTTGTTAAAACAATTTATATATCTTGTTAAAACAATTTATTTATCTTGTTAAAACAATTTAATTCTAACCCTTTACCCAACGCAGACGATATCAAAATTTATTATTTTAAATATAATTGTTTAAAATTTTTCAAAACATTTCAACAAAATCATATCATGTGACCCCTCACTGGAACGAATTCCAATGAGGGGGTCATATGATATGGTTTAGTTGAAATATTTTGAAAAAATTAATTTTTTCAACTGCTCAATTTGCATATTACGCAGGCGGATGCGAGCGATTCGTTAGGTCAAGGGTTAAAGCTCCATAGGCTCACGGGTGTTCATAGCAAAGATAATACAAACTCCAGTATAGGCCAGTAAGTAGATAGACAAAACTTAAATTCCACTTTTGAATATCGGGAACTCTTAAGTGATCAGAGAGAAATATAATATTGTCGAATTGAAAGTTCTCACGGGTCACAAGGGTCATCTCCTTTATTAAACCTTGGACTTCCATAGGAGGTTCGGGGTTTCCGGTATATAGTCGAGGTTTATGTCTGTTAGTCCACCCGTCCGTCCCTACAAACATTTTGTGTCATAACTCATCGGTTGTGGGAGTTTGATGTCCTTTAGTATGCAGACCAGCATGGGGGAGAGGATATCTACAAATCGCGGGTTTCCTCCATACATTCATACCAGAGATATGGCCATTGGTGAAGTTAGAAAATTAGTAACATGAACGTTTTGCATTGTAATTCTGGAATCAGTTGTCGGATTTTGATGTCCTTTGGTATTGTGATAGACAAGCATAAGGGACTTGATATCCACATGTCGTGGCTTTTGTCCGTACATTTCTACCAAAGCATGGCCCTTGTTACACTTAGAAAAACATTGTTCGACAGTTTTGTATTATAACTCAGTAGTATGTCAGGGTCACTTCTTGCTCTTTTAGCAGTTTGTCATGCAGGTTCTCCAAAAGAGGACCTGGCTTGGGAACCCTCCGGTGATCCTCACCAGAAGCGTTGGTCAAAGGCGACACAGCCGCCCCTTCCCCTTCTTCCAGAATCCCTAGCCTCCTCTACTTGCATATGCCTGACATAGTGGTCTGCTCCTCAGAGCTTGGCCAAGAAGCCCTAACCTGCCCCATAACACCTAATTTCATCAATGACCCGGCGACCCTATCCCAGATGTCGTAGCCTTCCTACTTGTGTCAGTGACCCGGGAGCCCTATCCCCTGCGGCTCGACCAAGGACGATACAGTTGCTCTTCCCCTTCTTCCAGAAATCCTAGACTCCCAATGCAAGCTCGAAGATTCGTTCGACGTCTTTGATGATCGGAGGGGTCGATGTTGATCACTGATAATTAGGTGTCTGGTGATCAGTGATCAGGGGACACTAAAACCCAGATGAGTAGAAGAGTAGTTCGATGAGTCGCTGCCTTGAGCAGCTCCTCCATGGCTCACTTGCTCGGTACGTAATAGTTCTTCGAGGTGTACCCCCTCAAAGGACTGCCCCTTGGCTCCTGCCGTTCGAGTCGACAGATTAGCTCAGAGTCGATCCGGGAGAAGAAGGGTAGAGAGCCAGCAAACGGGCATAAACTGCCCCAAGTGATATACTCTTCTGCTCTACCGGAGTACTCCCACTGAATCGAATGCTTCGCGTTGCACTATTTTCTTGTTATCTTATATTCAACAGTTATTACTCGGAGTTGTAGGCACTATCACATAACCTTTGTCTGACGTCGATCTGTTAGATGCAGTCAAAGCATTAAAAATAAACATTTTTGCTGTGTTTTTCCAGAGATGCATTGCCCGGTGACAAATATGGAATCTTGAACCTGAATGATTTTTGGGGTGAGGGAACACATCGGGTGGCGTGGTTCAAGAACACGAGAAGAAATTATTATTTTGACAGTAACAGAATCTCACCACCTGAAGAATTGATGGATTATTTAAAATCATCGATTTATTACAATACATAATGCATGCAACCTCGCGATCAAGTGTTTTGTGGACACTTGTGTCTCTACATTCTCAAGAGATGCTCTTTGAAACATCATGTCAAGACCTCTACATTGAGAGAGAGAAAAAAATTCATTCAAATAATAGGAATTAAAAAAAAATAAATAAAAATAAAATAAAATAATGAAAATAAATTGGATAGAAAATTTAAAAAAAATGGCAGTCGATAAATTTGGAAAAACTGATGATGATGATGAAATTGTGAAAAAAGAGAAAGATTGAAGGTGATGGTAGAGTGTCTGTTATTTATTTCAATGATCATTTCGTGAGGCGACAAAACCTCAAAAGGCACTGTGAAACATGAATAATCACAAGCTTCATAACATTCCAGAACTGATAGATCTTAGTGACGCTGCCACTAAAACGTATGCAGATCAGGCAGTTGCAGATTTCGAGCACCACGCTAGAGATAATTACTTGGATAAAAACATGACTGACAATCTAGACTTAAAATCTAAATGATTGATAAATGTGGCAGAACCTGTGGATTCGAGTGATGCTGTCACCAGACAATATGTAACGAAAACGATCATCGATACTTTGAATGAGAGAAATGAAGTGAAAACCGATCTGAATGCCGGATTGAATAAGATTGTCAATCTGAAACAAATCGTCAATGAGGATACCGAATCAGCTGCAGTCAACAAAGGCTACGTGGATTCTGCTTCATCAAATGTGAAACCTATCTCAAAGAGCATGTGAACAATCTCTATCTCAACAAACAATTGGGGGAATGATGAATGCTGGCATCGGCATGAACGATAACAAACTATATGGTCTCGGGTACAATCAGGAATTTGATTCGGGCGAAGTCAGCAGAAAATACGTGAATGACACCAAAGGTGAGAAAAACAAAAGTGTGATGGAAGGTGATCTGGACATGGGTGGTAATCAAATCACGAATCTACCCGATCCTTTTTCTTGATAACGTATGCCTGCACTGTGATCTGGGTCATGGAAAAAATAAAATCAACAAGACAGTTGATAACTGTGTTGGCTGATGAAAATGGTGCTTTGGATTCTGGCAAATCAGAATGGTCCTTCAGAAATGGTCAGATAGGACATCCAAAGCTGATAGGTGGAGTCGACACATAGTTCGAATGTATCTGACTTATAATGACTCAAAGAAAAGATCCATCGTCGAGCCATTGTTCGAATGAATCTGACTTCTAATGACTCAAAGAATAGAGCCATCGTCGAGGTAGTGTCTTTCATCCGCAGTTGCTTGGAGTCCTTCAGATTTGGAAAAATTGTCTGGATATTTCAAAAATCCCAACATCGTGGTTGCCTAACCGGGATGAAACGTTGGTTCCTATCTCTTGACCTGAGAGTTTATATGATATACTGTTGAAACATGGATCCTACCATTATGAGCTAACGTGATGATGTCATTTTCAGCACAATCACTACCATCCTTTGTTTCATCACAAAACAATATCTCATAATAACATACTGAGAATGGAACGTTTTTAAAAGGTGTATTTTGACCCAATAATAGTCCTCGGCCATCAATCAAATTTCTTCTCTTTAGATAGAGACCATCTCTGCGAGCTTGAAGCTACTACCTTTCGCATGTTTCAGATACAATCCTTTACCATCCATTTCGACTCGACCCACAACTCTTCGTCACTTCAGACACAATCCGCTCCCCATTATAATCTGCACACCCGAGAAGACAGCCAATCCTGACAGAGCTCCTATCCCCAAAGCCGGAAACAAGGTTTGGGTGAGAATGGGTAATGCCTTGGTGGCCAATCTCGCCAACTATCCCAAGAAACCACCTTTCGTTTTCAAATTATATCTCATTTGTGCGTGACCCAGTCTCATGGTCAGTTCTCTTCGATTATGATGCGCTTTGGCTATTCTATTAATTTGCGTTTTGGTCCAAGCGATTTTGTCATGTCCATTGCTCAAATCTTGATGACTTAATTTCAATCTCACAGCTTTTCCTTGAGTTTCTAATGCTCTATGAAATTTGTCTATCTGAGCTTCGCAGATGTTTACGTTTTGTATTATGTTTCTTGTCATTATTTGTTGTGTTTTTTTAATTTTTAGTTTGTTAAAAAAAATATATATTTATTGTTTTTTTATTTCCTGTTATATATATATAAATTGATTTAATTCTTTTTAAAAAATTAAATTTGTTAATTTAGTTCATTTTCCTATTCTTGCAAATTATAAAATTTTTTGGTTTTTTTTTGTTTTGTTTATTTAATTTAGCTGATTTTTGTTTTCTTAAATTTCTCTAATGTGAAATCGCATCCTCACACGTTTGCTGCTAAGATCTAACAGCTCTCCATTTTGATCCGTTAATTCTGTGTAAAATGCTGTCGACAGAGAGAATGTCCACCACATTTTCAGATATTGCAAGTCCTACATTCGTGTTTCAATCGAATCACAAAATCTTTCCAAAGATGTCATCTCCTCTAAAATCCACTCGATAACCCTCTCTCATGTCCAATATCGTTTGGAAAGTATTGATGTTGGCAGTTATGTTAATGGAAGTTCGTCTTGACCGTCGATCTTCGTTCTAGTCTGAATGAGTTTGGTCAAATCGACTAATTTGTAACTGCCTTTGGGAATGTGAATCGTGAACCAATCCATTCCATTCAAATATCTGAACGTGTTGTTTTTCTCTGTGATGTTGGGAAATGAATAATAAATCTCCAAATTTATCGGTGCCATCTCATACTTCTTACCCCTCTTCAATTCGATCGGTGATCTGAATTTCGTCATGGATCGAGTCTTGTCATCGCTCACCACGATCCAAAAAAAGAATCTTTTGCAGTTGTACTATCAATCGTTCTTTTCGTGTTCTCAGCTATCCTTTCTAATAATTGAGTTTCATAGTATTGCACATTTTCTTAATATATTTTTTAATAATTGTATATTTTATTGTATTTATTTAGTTTTTTTTTACTTTCTACTTATCATGATTAGTTTTTTTTTTTCTTCTCGTTTATTAATTGCAATCATCAGGAATATAAAAATCGTCGAATCCCAAATTTTACATAATATTTACTACTCATCAAATCGATGACCCCGAATTATAAGGTGTGCAATCCCACACCAACTTACAAAATCTCTTGAATTCTTTATTGCTCATGTCCTTGGCCACGTGACATAATCGTGAATGTGATTGGGATTCTTGAAATATTGATGAAACACACACAGTAAATTCGCATTCTCTCTTATGGTCTGTCTCTGCAATCACAAATAATTTTGAGATAGATAGAAACAAGCCATGTTGCTGTGACGTCTTCGAACTTAGTAAGATTCACACCGATTCTGTTCTCCAACATCAGGTCATCGAATATCATGATATTTCTGTGCATCGAATTCAAATCTTGAGGATCCGGCAACAATGTTCGCATTTTCGTAATTGACATTGACATTCCACTTTGGACGTTTTATCATTTCCGAGTTTTCTTGACGTTTCTTGCAAGACCGTTGTGAGCAACAGAACACATTTTCATCTTGGTTATCGAAGATTCTCATTATAACGTCCTTTGGCATGTTTGCACTCAGAACTTTTCACAATAATTCGTATTTGGGTTGAAAGAGACTCTTGCCAAACACGAACAATCTATCGTTATCCAACCACTCCAGTCACAACAACAGTTCATCAACAGATTCGTCTTTCCACAATTTGATTTTCCCACTCTCAACCCTCTTATGCTTTGAGGAAAGAGTTTGAGATTCGACCTCTCAGTCTTTGGTGTATTCCACAATAAATCTTTAATTTCCATTATCTCTACATAGGTTTTCAAAGTTCTTTTTTATCTTTTTTTATCTTTTATTTTAAAACTAATTTTTCTATTTTGTATTAAAAAAAAATAAATTCTTTTTTTCAATTTATATTTCTTTCAATCCAGATCCGTTGTTCAATGTCTTAGTGAGTTCCCGTATCAGATCAAGTTTAATGTTTGCTAGAATCTCTGTCGATTTCGACAATAATTTCGGTCACTTAGCTGGTCTTATCAACTTCTGAATTAAATTAGCACTCCTCTTGCCAGCCTCCAGGGCGGTTCCAGTGCTCGCTTCCGTCGCGGCTTTTTTACCCACGTCCATGGCAGTTTTCTTTCCAACCTTCTTTGTGGTGGAAGCGATCTGTTCTACCACATCACTGGCGAAGGTGCCCGGCAGAGCTCACATCAACGAAACCAGCAAACCCGATCCACCATAGGTGTAGGATCTCATAAATCCCCTGTTCTTTACCACTAATATATTTGTTTCTTTTGTCTTATTTCGTTGTTTTAATTAAAAATAATTATTTTGTATTTTAATTCTATTTTTTTTATTTCCTATTTTATTTACTATTATTTTTTTTATATTTCCCCTTTCAACGCATTCATGATCGATTTATAAGTTTCTCTATTCAACACGTCCTGTCACAACAATTCATCACATATGTTCACCAACTCATTTGTCACTCCAGTATTACTGTCTTCTCGACTCGCCATCAAGAGATCTAATCTCTCAAGCAGACAATTGGGATTGCAAGGAACGATCGTGACCATCATTTCCTGTATTGTGACCGATTTGAGGAATGCTTTATTCATATCCTATATGGATCTCACCACGTTCTTCCACTTCGTACTTCCACTCGCTTTTGGTCTCAACTCTCCCGGAATCGTTATTTTTTCTCATGACATTCATACGAACCAGGAGATCGTCGTACGTTTTGAAATCCTCATCCTTGGTTTAGCCAGCATGAGCAGATTCCACAATCCGCTAGTACCTTCATATTCCTGATCTGCGACGATCAGATTATAATCATCAATTATTTCCACTTTTTTGTCACCTGTGTAGAGATTGCCATTGTCTCCCTCGTGCAACCCAAAGACAGTGTCCACACTCAACGGATTCGTCTTATATAAATTTGTGTAATCTATGGGTTTCATATTGCTGGCATCTACTGTCGGATCGCCGATCGTTCTCACTGTAACCGTCCATACATCACGCTCAGAATCCTGTCAGTTCTATCTCGGAGGGACTTGGTGGAGGAAACTGAACAGAAGGAGGATGTGGGTTTGCAGGAAACGATGGTGTATAACGAGGTTGACCAATGCATGTGTAATTTGGAACGTTAGGTTTCAACTCTTTGACAGTTTCTCTTTTCATTTCTTCTTGAGTTTCCTTCACAGGTTTGAACAACTTGCTCGTCTCTCGTTTCATCTCTATCTCACCCACGTGTTTAGCCATATTGCTATCTCGATTATTCCTCTTCCATTATAGAAATCGACGAACCTTCGTGTCTCTCAACTTAGGATCTTTAATCTTTAAAAATGACATGCTTCTTTTTTTAATTATTATAATTCTTTTATTCATTTTAGTTTCTTTTAATTCTTTTTTTTTGTTTCCTTCTACTTAATAATACATAGAATAAAAAAGCCAACACACAATACGTTATACATATATTCACAGACAGACAAATCTGCAATCAATCGAATTGGAGGTACAATATTCTTGCAACTCAGGGATATCTCCAGCAAATCCTCCTCGCGAGCCATGAATACACGGTAAACGACAAATGGAAGATCACATGTTTTTTCCATTTTGACAGCTGAAAATCTTTCATATGTGAGACTTCACCGCCAAATTGACCAAATCCGTCGATAAAAAACTTGAAAACACAGATGGAAAATTACACGTTTTTGAATCGCGGTTTTTGTAATTTGACACGAGACATATTTCAGCGAAATCGGATCAATTCTAGCTGTGAAAAACACCGTAAAAGGCAAATGGAAAATCACATGTTTTTGCCATTTGGATGAATGAAAATCTTTTGCATGCGAGACATCAGCACCAAACTGACCAAATCCATCGATCATATACTTGAAAACACAGACAGAAAATTACATTACACGTTTTGACATTTTGCCTCGCCATTTCGTAATTTCGCTTCGGAGATATTTCGATGAAATCAAACAATTCAAGTGAGAAAACACCTATAATCCCTAGTAAAAAGACACGGTTTGGTTCTGTCTTCAGTTTCATCTCGGATTTGCATATCTTCACTGTCATCTCAAGTAAAAATGCAGTGATTTCTCGGACTGATTTTGTAAGCATTTTTGCCCCAAGGAAACACTTAAAAATCCCACCCCAAGTCGCATGTCATCTCGTGGAATATACAAGCCCAAATCTCCAGTGAGCTCATATTTTCTCGTGAAAAAAGCTCGAAAATTGCAAGAAGCTTCAAGTGAACTGGAATATGCTTATATACACTACTCGTGACCACTGGATCCCTTTTTGTGGCTGCGGCTGATGAGTTTTCTGCAAATTCCGAATCACTGTTGTTCTCACATGCACTGCGATCGCACTGCCTTCTTCAGCTCATGTCATGCTGCAGCCGGTTCTTTTGTAGTGAACTCGGGCATAATCTCCTCAAATGCATCGAACACCTGGCCATTAATTTTCTTTTCTGAGTCAGTATTAGTGTCCTCCATTACTTCTTCAATGCATTTGATTTCCTGTATCACTTGGGTTGAATATTTATTCTCAGCAGTTACAGGCGCTGTAGCACCATACCCCAGATAGATTTTAGACATCTGCTGCCATTTTTCAGCTGGAAGGTGCAGGTTTGGGGAAGAAGGTTCTTCTATGGCCTTTTCCGGTTCTGCATCAGGAAGTAGTTTTGAAACAAGCCGGTTTGCAGATGGTCATACATCCGAGTGTGATGCATCCTTTGGCTTCTCCCTCTCCTGTTTTTTTCCTTCTACCTGACTGGTCGGTACTTCGTTCATGTCGGCGTGCCACATGCTGCTTCATGTGGCATGTCTCACTCTTCCTCACCCAGTAATCACAATCTTTGTATGGGTACAATACAATTTTTCCATGGATTTCCCTCATAGGCCTCATTTTTCTTTTCCAATACAAAAATTCGTGTGCCGCATACCTCACATTGGCACATCTGGTGTTTTTAATAACAGATAGCAATCTTGATTTTGGTTCAGACATCTGAAATAAAGAAGAAAACGCTGATGCAAATTTTGACTACTTTTCCCTTTTGGGTAGTGATCCCTGCCTACCACAGAAAAGCTCAGCTATTTCTGGTTTAATAACATGTATTAGTGCCTGGTGTCATTACTTTATGTGAAAAATACCAATTCTACTTTTTAATTTTATAAAGCAGGTCTGTAATTTTGTCTATTATTACCCAGGGCACATCCCATCGTCTTTGTAATTTCGATGATCTCTCCTTTCTTCTCCGACCCATGCTATTCAACAATACCAAACTATCTAACTCGTATGATTACTTTTTGGATCTGACATTGTACCACCCTTTCTGGTGGTTCTTCGCTTCCACTAGCCAGTCTCGTGCAACCTCGTGAATTTGTCACATCTTGTTCTCTAGCCGTTTAATGTAATCTGACTGCTGTAATCTAAATGCATCCTACCTGCTCCGTGTTCAAGTTTGGAATTATAAGTCTTTAGGACTTGTAGCTATCTTGCCAATTTGCCTTCTGGAGTTTTGAATCTCCTGATCCAGTTCAGCACACCATGATCTGTCCTTATTTAAAAGGATACATCAACTGAATAATGGTTAAATGCTCAACACTGTCCACAACAGCCAACAACTCTCTTCGAGTAATGCAATATTGATGCTCTAACTTGGAAAATGCCCTACTATAGTAGGCTACTACATGTTCACTGTATACTTGGGATAATACAGCTTCCATCCCAGTGCCACTTGCATCAGTGTCCAGCACAAAGGCAGGCTCATAGCCGGGTAAGCTAAAACGGGTTTTACAGTAACAGTAGTTTAGGACTGCTGAAACGCCTCATCACACTCTTCACCCCAGTGAAACTTGCTCTGTTTCTCTGACAGTCTGTGTAATGGTTTTGCAATTTTAGTAAATTTCTTGATGAAGCGACAATAATATGAGCAGGTTCCTAAGAAACTTCTTAATTTTTTTTACACATGTTGGTTGCTCCCACTCCATGATAGCTTTGGTATTTCAGGGTCTGGTACTATGTCCTCTCTTCAGATGACATGTCCCAAGAAAGTGATTTTCTCCTGAAAGAGACTGCATTTCTTTGGTGATATCTTGAAGCCAGCTTAACTTATTCTGGTGAGGGTTTCATCCAACCTTTCAAGTTGCTCATCAAAAGATTTTGCAAAACAAATAAAATCATCTATATATACAAGACAGATTTGCCACTATAAATCTGACAAAATGAATTCCACATGTCTTTCAAATGTCTCTCCCACGTTACAGAGGTTATTTGGCATCGACTTGAAGTCACACAACCTGATCGTGGTTAAAATGTGGTTTGAGGTCTCTCTTCAGGTTCCACACCTGCTTGCTGGCATCCACAACCAAGATAGAGAGTGGAAAATTTAGTTGAACCTCTCAATGCAGCTAGCAAATCTATTCGAAAAAGAAGGAGCGTATTCTTGATGGTAATGATGATACGTTGAGTGTAGTCTACGCAAAATTGAATCAATCCATCCCGCTTTCTAACCAGTACAACTGGTGAGGTCCACCGGGATGCTGAAGGTTCTTTCATGCCAGCATCTAGCATTCTAGAATTTCATTGCTTGGTTCTTGTTGTTGAGTAAGTGGTATCCTTCCAGGAGGCTGCTTTAGGTTTTGCATCCCCAGTACACTGGTCATCGGTCAAGGCATTTGTGGCATTTTGGGCAGAATCAACCTCATTTGTATATAATTATGTTGATCATTCTATTTCACTTCATCAGTTTTTGTCAAGTTAATTTGTCTGTAACTGTACTACATAATGGTACATTTACTTTCCCCAACAGATAATTACGTTCATACCCTTGCTAATGCTATGTTATAATTTATTTACTGTGGCTTCCTATTCCATTTATTCTTTGGTAACTAAAATCGAATGATTTGTTGTGCAATTAAACTATTCCCAATCCAGAGAGTTTCTCTGTACTGCATATTTGCAGGGGAAAGTGCAAAAGCATGAGCATGGACAAACCTTGTTATTTGGCTTTTTGATTACGTAAAAATGTGAGAAACCGTCCTAGGTGCACATTGGGAGCAATCATTATAAATTGTAAATCTGTCAGCCTTGGGAACTGTCATGTCGTTTGAATGCCCATGTTCACGTTTTAATGTAAGTTTATTCACTCAAATTGTTCATCTCTCGTAAGTTTTAATTCTTCCGGTCGTTTTGTGACCTTACCTTCACATAGTTACAAATATCGCCGGGAAAATCCTCATATGGAAGGTGACCAATTTCCGTGAGTTGACCCACTTATAAACAGGTTGCTTGCTTCGAGACCAGTACTGGGCTATAAATAGCCGTACCGTCCGAATAAAGCGACCCGGGTGACCCAACGAGCAGAAGACAAACAGCTCAGAAAGCAGCCAAATAAAAACAATAACAAATAACATTTCATTGAAGGTACTTTGACATTTAGAACCTAATGAATTCGACCGAAGCCAAGAACTAACCAACCGAGAACATAATCACCTATTTATACTATAGGCGATTGTTTATTTATAATATTTATGTAGGAAATTTCTGGGGCTCTCAGACTGTCAATTAGAAGATTAACTCTGCGTTCGGCATGTTAACTTATTGTGGGATTGGGAAGAATGTACAAGTCTTTTCAATCTAATATTTTACCACCCATCATCATGTTGTTGTTCAAACTGTTTGCGTACAATTTGTACTTTATCGAAGTTGACAGAACTATGTATCTGTACTAGCCCAATCTTAATCACAATCGCAAAATCGGCCAGTTGAAATAGTTTAATTGCACATGGGTTAAGATATTATCTGGAAATTGAATATGAAAACACTTCTCACCACTTGCAATAAATACCTTTGTTTAATTAATATCTGTTCTCATCCATCTACCCTATGTGACTGAGTGAACCATCGTGGACAGTGAGCTAGTGTAAACCAACATAACCCTGTGTAACCAACATAGCCCGGTGTAACCCTGCATAACCTAGTGTAACCCGGTGACCAAGCGTGACCAACTGACCCCAAGATGACCCAGTCATAATACCTGCCTAAGTTGCAGCTTTCAGTGTTGACAGAATAGGCCTGATGACCAGGGCATTGTGAAACCAATATCAGGCATAACCATTGAGCAGAGTGTGTAACCAAGGTAGATGAGAGAACGACTCCTGCCATGCCAGTTAGCCATTATTTATTTATTTATTTATTTATTTATTTATTTATTTATTTATTTATTTATTTATTTATTTATTTATTTATTTATTTATTTATTAGGGTTTAACGACACATTAACAGCCAAGGTCATATCGCGCCGGTGACAGTTTTATGGGTGGAGGAAGCCAGAGTACCCGGAGAGAACCACCGAGCAACGACGAGCAGCTGCCAGCTCCCCAACATCGTAACTCCGCACTACAGCAAAGGCAGGGTTAGATTGGTTGAAGACATGTGCACCATCGACGTGCAGTACGCCTTAGTACACGGCGTCATCGTGCCCCCATGTGGACAATTGGGGTGAAGTGCCTTGCCCAAGGACACAACCTGGGAGTCTAAATCGATCGCTCAAACGGTCACCCATCCAAGGACTAATCGAGCTCGACGTTGCTTATCTTCGGTGATCTGACGAGAACCGGTTACCACAAGTTGTGCGGAACCATGTGGTATCATAATTTGTTCATTTGGCATTTTAAGTTTCTCTCACCCTTCATACAACACTTTCTTCAAGTGCTCAGGGATTTGAAAAAAAACTGTCAGTACAATATTGATATAGTACATCCTGTATCACCCAAATAGTTAATATTCCCACAATAAAGCTCAGCTTTTACTGTCAAAACATCTGTAACAATTCCTTTTATATATGGTTTGATCCTACTAAAATTTATGTACGTGCCAAGTCTTGACCAACAGCCTTGGCAGCTAGCAGTTTCCCAACATAGGTATGGGTCTCAGCATTCTTTCCAGTTCACCCTCTTAAATTAAGGTAATGCCATTCCTTGGGTTGGGCTCTTTGTGCCAAGTCCTATTTTCCGTCCTGACAATCCTTGATAAGATGGCCTGATTTCTCAGAGTAATGACACTTGGGCACTTTTCTTTGTTCAGAACTCCTTTTTTTGCCTTTGAGCTGTATCCTTGGTATTTGTGACTTTACCCACTTGGTTCATAAACTTAGCATAATCTGCTCTTGAATCCTAATTAGACAGATTCCAGTGGATAATTTCGCCATCTGCTTCCGCAACCTGTGCTCTTACATATCTGTTTAGCCTTTGCGGGCCCAGTTCAGATGAAAGGCCTAGTTCTTCAAAGCTCAGTGTAATGCTTCGTCAGTATTCTCAGAGCTCCCATGGCAGATAACCCATTCCATATCCTCATCGTTTAGTGCCTCATGGAAGTGCTAGACCGTCTCTTAGTTTACCAGATGCTGATGGATACGCCATTCTACCCAATCTTAAATTGTCCTGTAATAATTCTTATATTCTCTCATCCCTGCGTCTTACACGAGCATTAAGTTGTGCTCTGTACATCTGTCAGTGGTTCCGTGGCTCAAAGCGAGAACCTACGATCTGCACTAGCTGCGGTTATTTATAAAGTTGCTCTCAGTTTTTATCAGATAACACACGCCTTACCGATCCACGCATACAAACAATAAATTACATATCTTTGACATTGTCGTCCCATCTCCACCTGCCTTGTGTTCCGTCTTAATCACTCATCATTCAATAAAGTCTGTGTTACAAACTTTAGTATAGGTACAAAATAAATACGACTTACAATCAATATTATACAGTCATTCGACACGCTCTTTCTTTATATTTGAATTGAACTGAATTTGAATTTATTGAGCTCATAACAATTATTATATTTTGCTCTACAAATATAAAATGTTAATGTATAAACACAACGTGAGTTATAATTAATTGATAAGAAATGGTTGATGAAGCAAACGGTTAAATGAAAGTGAGAGTGAGAAAGTGAATGATCAAATATGAAATACTTACAAATGATAATGATGTAATGATGAATATGAAAATGAAGCATGCAGCTGGTGATGAAATAATGACCAATTGACTTGATTCAAAATTCAACCTGAAACAAAATTTTAAAAAACATTATATGAAATTTGTAATGGTGACACTATAGTAAAATGTAATTGTATCGACATACATGGTTACAGATTAAATTAAAATTCTCCCTAGCCCCAACGCCTTAAAATTTGCAAGTGTTGTGTTCTTCCTTTGTATATAATAATTATATTTTCAGCTGGAGTCACTTGTAAGGATACTGACTTATCATTCCATTGCACTCACTCGTTGGGGACCTCTGGATACTCTAAAAATCATAATGAAACAACCAATCAGCAAACCGCCACCTATCCCCCTAACCTCATCCCTAAATAATTTTTTATCATCTAAATTGATCAGCTAAACTCAAATTCAAATATACCCTAAGTCTTTGAGATGATATCTATGAACTCTTTGACTGTCTTGGCTATGTCAACATCTGGAATCCCTAATATTATTTTTAGTTTGTCATAACACTGGAGATATCTGAAGCTACATATTGAATTGCAAAATTGTTCAAACATAGCTTTTCTAGCAGCTCTATATTTGACACAAAATAAGATAATATGAGCCTCATCATCCAGAATGTTGCATAAATCACAGACACGTGTTACTGCACCAGTGGCTTTGGGTCTTTTGTGTCTTCCTGTCTCAATATAGAGAGAATGTGCACTTATTCTTACGTTTGTAATAGTTTTTCTGTGTATAGATGAACTGACAACCATTAAGTAGTTTTCGAATTGAAAATTACCCTTTTTGTTTATATAAGTTCCTAATTTTCTGATGTGTGTGTTTGCTTAAACCACTGACACTCAAATTTTTGTTCACATACGCCAATTATGTGTTTCTCAACTTTTTGAAAAAAAATTGTTGTGTCATGCATCTTCACAGCTACAAAGGTGGAAAATGGATTTGACACCACCCAGTGCTGATTTTTGACCACGTACATCGTTTTAAGATTACAAATATAAGCATCTTTTAGGAGAGAGTCTTCGCACAAGTTAGTTATCCAAAACATTAATAGCGAGTGGAAAACAACCAAGTTCACCACGAACTGCCAAGTTTGTTGATTTTCAATTTACACCAAGAATACTTTTGTAAAAAACCATGGCGAAGTTTCAAACGGGTCCTTTTCAAAGTAGTTTGTAAGTGTGATGTCTGAAAAATCTGTCTGGTATATTTGTCAAGTGAGCTCCCCAAACCTCAGAGCCATGGGTTAGAATTTGGCACTATTGTTTTGTCAATTAAATCCAGACCCAATATTACAGGTAATTCATTACTGAATATACATTGTTTGAGTTTGAAAAGGGCTCTGTTTGCTTTGTTTTTCAAATTCTGAATAGCAGTTTTAAAAGTTCAATTGGAGGAAATTGTTTTTCCTGGATAGTTATATTCCTTTGTATTTTTAATTTCCCTGTCACCAACTGTGAAATTTTCTTGGCAAAATTGTCCACCCTTAATGACCTTGAGAACCTTGGTTTTATCAAGATTTATATTTATTTTCTACAGTTCAAAGTAGTTATAGAATGAATTTAAACAATTGTGTAAGCCTTAAGATTATTGGCTTATCAAAACCACGTCATCAGCATAAAGTAAACAGCTGACTTGTTTTGATTGTTGGCTAGGGGTATCAAAATGATCATTTTGTTCGAAAATTTCTGGTATGTCATCCACATACATATTTAAAAGTGTGGGGCTCAAATTGCACCCTTGTTTCAAACAAGTTGTGCATGATATTGCCTCTGTTAGTCTCCCAGGCAAGACGGAAATTAAGCAGACTGTCATCTGCAAAATGAGGTCCCAGACGGTGAATTTGGTGATGCTACCCTGCACAGCAGGGTAGCATCACCAAATTTATCCTATGTGAACCTCAAGCTAAATCAGGTTCTCAAACCAAAACAGAAAGAGGGACCCAGAGGATAAATTGGCCCACTGCATGGGATTGCATCAGCAAATTTACCCTCTGGGGAACTCATTCAGCAAATGTCAGATTGCATATTTTTAGGCTTGCCCCAGGCAATTTTATGACTGTACGTGCTTTTTAATACATTGCTTTAATTATATTCATCAGTTTAGAACTTTATTTCTTTTTATGAATATATTTTGTGAGTCTGTTATTAAGAACTGGGGAAAATAATTTACTAACTCAACTTATAACAGAGATACCCCTGTAGTTATTTGGATTACATACATCTTAATTTTTGAATAAGGACTTCAATAGACTTAAATTCCAGGCAGATGGGAAACAACTGGCAATGCAGATTGTATTAAATAGTTTCACCAAAATAGGAAGAATGAATTAAAGGTTCTGCAGTTCTAAACATTTTGTTGGAGATATAATCTATCCCACAACTTTTGTGTCACAATAGTATTCTGGTGGCATCTGATATTTTATTTTATCATATGACTCGTCCGTTTTGTTCACTTTAAAACATTTGATATTTTGTTTTTATATTAATCAGTGATAAATAAAGCCTTCCGTCAATTTCATTGGTCAGTTTCAAAAATTTGAATTTCAGACAATTTGATTGGCTGAACAAAATACAACTGGGCCACATTTTCATAATTTGCATAATTAGAGTTGGGAGCTTTCATTGGCCAATTTCAAAACTGGACAATTTGATTGGCTAAACAAAATACAACTGGGTCACATTTGCATAATTTCAGTAGGGAGAATTTACGTTATCTATGCAATTTAGGGTGGGTTATATTGTATTAATCTTTTACTTACAAGAAAAACGCCATTCATTTTTTTATATTTTCACTTTTTGCTTCCAAAACATAGCTCGTTCCAATGAGGGGTCATAACCTATGTTTTGGAAGCAAAAAATGAAAATTTTCAGTTATACGAGGATGTTTTTTCCAAGTACCGTCTGCAACTCAAGTTAGGTGATGGGTTAAAAAGTCATACTAAGTGGCTAATTTGTGCGTGTGTGTGTCATATGATAAATAGAATATGAATTGAGTGTTTTTCTCAAATAATATTTATGAAACTCGTCCGAATTTTCCGTTAGGGCTCGCCAGAGGCTCGCCCAAAAGGAAAATTCTTAGACTCGTTTCATGTATATCATATGAGAAAAACACTCATTTCATATCCTCTATATCAAGAATAGGATAGACAGCTTATTGCGGACTGTGGGATATGTTATTTGAATCATTTCTGCTGTGTCAGTTTCAGGTTTATCAAGTAAATTTTTAAGTTAAGGCTTCAGTATTCTCAGTCAAGTCTTGTTTGTGTGTATTCTTGTAACATTGGAATCAGACCCCAGTATTCGAGGGGACTTTTTTCTGTTATTTTTTGTAATTTATTAACTAACTCTTTTCATGTTCTTTGTTACGTTTTTTCCATTTCCATGTTTAGAGTCTTTTGCATAGCATAATAGTTTCCTCTCAAAAGGGTTCATACTAACATTATGGGCCATTCTTTTTACCCTTCTTGCAAGGTCATTTAGTTCTTTTGCAATAATTACTTTTAATGTTTTCGAATTGCCCAAACTTCAGCCTGTTTTTTGCAGCTGTGATAAGGATTTTCATTAAAATTATACAGCTTGCTTAATGCCATATTGGTTAAAAGGATAAGTTTTATCAAGGAACTGTTGTTGTTTAGCAGTAGTGTTAATGAGTACTTTGGTAAAAGCGACTTGACTATCCTGACTCCATAAAAATTTCCCTGGGAGGGGGTATAGTTCATAAGTATTTTTAGTTCATGGAGCAGGTTTCCTGTCACTGGAATAATTTGTAAGATATAGGGCAGTGATCTGAAAAGGTTGTTAACTCCCCTAACTGGAAACTTATAATTTTTGTTGAAATAGTCTTTTGCTACAAGTACATAATCAATAGTGGATGGTTGGTCAGCTTTTTTGCATAGTAAGTAGGTTTTCCTAGCACATCACCAAGCTTTTTGTACTTTAGTGATCTAAAAACTCGCTCGCGCGACGTCATTCGTTCAAAATGATGTTACTCAAAGGGCGTTTTCTGATTTTACTCCATTGTTTATAGTTGAACTGCATGTTAGGTCTTTGTTTTAACCCACTATGTGCAGTCAATATTCAGAATGTTGTTCGACATTATACAACACTTAGAACGTTTCTTTGGGTATCATGTCAGACTACATGAGTTTATAAGACCCCCCCCCTCCCCCCAGATAAAAAGCAACACTCCGTACTATAGACCATTAACATTGGTGCAAGTGTCCCCAGAAGTATGACTTGTTGCCTTCTGTTTTGAAAAAAAATGCTAAAGTTTGTAAAACACACGTACGTGATACAACTTTATTTGTATAACACATTATGGAATGCCGTGGACAAATGTTGATTTTAGATGAGTGTTTATTAAACCTGTATCACAAATAAACTGGAGCTACAAGGAGCCAGCATCTTCATAAAACAGTATGAAAATCCCTCTTTGCATTCATGGAGGCGACCAGCTAGGAGCATTAATACCAAAAATGATAATGATAAAGTAAAAGACTCCCTCCTCCACACAGACACAAGTATACACAATGTTGCCAGACACAGCAATTGGTTTAAGAAGTTTGTGAAGGAGGGAATTAAGGAGGAGGGGGTGATCATAATGATTAAACCTGCTATGGAAAAATAATGCCGACGTGAAATCGTTACTTACTCCCAGTTCCTTATTCGACATTCGTTATCAACCGATTTTATCGGTTGATAACGGATGTCGAATAAGGAACTGGGAATAAGTGACGGTTGTCACGTGTCCAAAAATAACTGAAGCGCAATACAATATTTAACGAAAACTAGAAACTGCTCTTTTGTATATATATATTTTCCAGTCTTCTTATCCATTTGTTCTGCAATGTACGAGAATGTTATGGAGGTTAAAGTCTTTCGGGATACACAAGGCACTCACTCACTCGTGAATCGGTCGTCCCTCTATCTGCTTTTTTGTCAATAAAACACACTAGACTGTATTTGTTTGTTCAGTGGGTTTGACGACACTTTCAACACCCAGAGTCATATTGTGTCGGACAGCTTTACTGGGAGAAAACCCGAGTGCCTGGAGAGAACCACAGAGCAACAGCGAGCAACTGTCAGATTTCAACTTACTAAGCCGAGTTAACATATGTTAAACGCAAGGGCACCATCGACGTACACTGTCCCGTCATGTCTCCACGAGGGCAATCGAGATTAAGTGTGTTGTCCAAGGACACTGGTGTGCATGCGACTCGAGCCGTCGGCATTTCGGTTTCATCCACAACGCTCTAACCAATTAGCCACTGCACTTTCAATAAAACATTGTAAGTAGAGTTTTCGAAGAGGCAGACTTTTTCTTAAGAGCGCCCAACCCCCAACAAAAAGCCCTCCAATACGAAATGGAAAAATTATATTGTATGTTTGCGCATGTTTGTTTTTCTTTGTCAGATTAAGACGTTCTCCTTCTGAAAGAGAACTAAAGTGACAATTTGTAACACAAGTTTTTGTTTTGACTATCACCTGACTTTATTGGAACACACCTACCGGCTGTTTCAGTTGGATGTAAAATAAATGATAACTTTACCGTGCCTATCCTCAGCCTCGAGTATCTACAAACACATTCCAATTCAGTTCTGCATTCAGGACCATGGCGATTTCTAGAACGCCATTGTACCCTTTTTGAAACTGGTCGTCAGTTCATAATCACCAGTTGGAAGAGTCCATGTTCCTTTTTTGGGGGAGGGGGTAGATAAATTAATATTCGATCTGTCCATCCGACAATAATGAGCTGAGAAACCATACTTGAAGCTGACCAACTGGGGGAAGGTGTAAACCTGATTTGTCCTTCCTGTTAGGGCTCAAATTCCGACTTTCTAATTTTCCAACTACATCATCAAGGTATGCCTTGTTGGTGTAGTTGGAATATTAGTTAGTCAGGATTTAAGTTTATTTTGTTTTGTTTTATTGGCGTTTAAAGACACTTTCTATAGCCAGGGTCACCTCGTGTCGGAAATATTTTCGGGTGGCTGAAGCCGGACTACCCGGAGAGAACCACCGAACAGCGGCGAACAACTATCAGTCACGACACATGGATCTGCGTAGCGTTCGTTTCGACGTCTGTACATCTCTGGCGGCCATCTGATGATGAAAGATGGAAACGACATTCATCTGTGAATAAAACACGTCGCCACCAGTGTAAGGGATGCCTGAGATGTTGTCTACACCACTGCAGTCGAGCACGACGATGACGTAACGTCAAAATCGGACGAATTGCAGGTCTTCGAGGACGTAAGCCGTATTCTCTCAGCCGGTTGATTACTGTTTGAGGATGTATCCGTCTCAGGTTAGGGATGTTCCTGGCTGTCGTCGTTGCCGTTTGTTGCCGGTTCCGGAGATGGACGACACGGATATACCGATCTTGTGCAGGGGTGGTAACTCGGGGTCTCCCGGAGCGGGGTCGCTCTCGAACGTCATCATGTTGTGCATGTCGATGGACTAGCCTGTCTACAGTGTTACGGTGGCAGTTCAAATGCAGGGCAACCTCTCTGTGTGTTCTGCCAGCTCTAATCATACCCAGGGCAAGGAGACGTTGATTCATTGTCAATCTTGGCATGCTAATGTGGAGTAGTTTTAACAGCAGCGCAAGTTTGAATGTGAACGATAGGAAGGCCTTACTTTAGTGTTTAAATACCCAAGGATTCACACTGCTGCATGAATTTTCAGACTCTCCACGTGCAAAACATGCCTTTTCACAAACGTGCAGCACGTCATTTAACGTTAATGCAATTTTAACGGGGAAAGCTGTTTTTGTGTTCAATATAACTTATTCATGAACAGGTTAACACTCTTTACACCTACGAAATTATTTTTTTGGAGTTTGACCAATTTTTGAAATGCACACTTTCTTTTTTGGGCGAGTATAGTTTGTTTTTGCTGTAAATCACACTGAACTTCTTGATACTTTTCCCTTCTTCCTTCAGGAGTTGCTGACACGAACTTTCTAAATCTGAAAATACATCTTCTTGATCTTTTGTTAAGTATTAAGTCCAGGCTATGATTATCATATTTATATTCGAACTTTGTAACTTCTACATCATCAACTGTATTTGATTAGGTTTCAAATAAAACGTTTTACTATCATTGTATGAAGCGATACTTTTCAATTTGATTTCTTTTCCATTGCTCATTTTTTTAATTAATTTTAAAAAAAATTCTATTTCCTATGTATATACAATATGAAAAAAATGTTTTTTATTAATTTAAAAATAAATTTATTTTCTAAATGTAATACAATTTTTTTTTTCACTCATTTAAATTTTATTTTCTTCAAGTTAAAAAAAATTAACTTTGTAAAAAACAGAATTTGCTATTGTGAGAAGTTACCTAAGCCGAAAAACTGTTTTTTTGTTCAAATCAAATTTAAAATCAGTCAAAAAGATATTTCATATATATAATAGGAAATAAAAAAAAAACATTTAAAACAAAAAAAATAATTTTTAATTATTAAAAGATGTAATTTTCATTGGAGACATACAGTCTAGCTCAATTGGAAAGTTATGTGAAGAATCTCGGCATCAAGAAATAGTAGTTACAGAACTGAACAACAAATGATCGAAGTCATACGAACTGCAATCGGTCAGAAAAAACTAACAGAATTAAAATCGAGTGCACGTGGGCTGGGCTTAAAAGATGTAGGATCATTGAAGAGATTCGAGTTGATAGACTATTTGTTCACTGGATGGGGACAATGTGAATCAATTGGGTGGGAAGTTGAGGAGAAAACAATTTGATTCAATCAGCGGAAACAAGGCAGTCTAACGACACCCATATCCCCTGTCGACTTATGCTATGATAGGAATAACCTCATTATCAACCTGGACATGTATTAATCCCCAATAATGTCACTCACTAAATACCATTTCGTTTCTTTAATCACAACTGAAGATATCTTCCAAAAGCCTGCAATTTTGGTAAATTCAAAATCAACAAGAGATATAACTCTGGTAAAATTATTCGAATCACAACTTCCTTTCAATATGTACACATCATACTCACACTGCACACCATGTTTCATAAAAATCCAATGATCAATGACAAAGGAGTTAAGCGGACAAGCATTTGTGAGGGAAATTATGCTATTACCAAAGGCCATAACCACACAAAATTTGTCGCATCGAAAATTCCTGACCACATGCACATCTATACTTCAGACCAAGTTTCGTAAAAATCCAATAAAAAATGTAGGAGGAATTAAGTGGACAAGCCTTTGTGATGGAAATTTTGCTATTTCCAAGGGCTGTAACCATGCTAAATTTGTCGTATTGAAAATTTCTGACCACATGCACATCTAACTTGATACTGATACGTCAGAACGAGTTTCATACACATCTACTGAAAACTGTAGGAGGAGTTAAGTGGACAGAGTTTGTGATGGATGGAAGTATAGACGGATGGGCGGATGAACGGATGAATACCATTTCAATATCCCCCTCCAGACTTCATTCGTGGGTGATAAATCATTTAATTTCTTCAATTGCAATTGACGATATCTTCCAAAAACATGCAATTTTGGTAAATTCAAAGTCGACAAGGGCTATAAGTCTGAAAAAATTATTCGAATCGAAACTTTCTTTCCATATGCACATGTACACATCATATGCATACAGCACAGCAATTTTCGTAAAAACTCCAATGAAAAATCCAAGAGAAGCTGAGTGGACAAGCATTTGTGAATGAAATTTTGCTCTTACCAAGGGCCATAAACATGTTAAATTTGTCGCATCAAAAGTTTCTGACCACATGCACATCTACACTTAATACTGATACTTCAGGCCATGTTTCGTTAAACTCCAATAAAAAATGTTGGAGGAGTTAAACGGGCAAGCCTTTGTGATGGAAATTTTGCTATTTCCAAGGGCCGTAACCACGCAAAAATTGTTGCATCGAAACTTCCTGACCATATGCACATCTACACTTGATACTGATACTTCAGACCAAATTTCGTAAAAATCAAATAAAAAATTAGGAGGGTTTAACCAGACAAAGTTTGTGACGAAGGACGAACTGACAAACTGATGGACTGACGAAATGACGGACGGACGCCATTTCAATATCCTCCTCAAGACTTCGTCGGCGGAGGATAAATAAAAAAGAGAAAAATAGAAGAAGATCAAAGATTGACTATCGTAAAAGAAGTAGTGGCTGAACATGAAAAAAATGATAAGGACAAGAAATTCTAGCTAAAGTCGTGCACAAACAATTGTTGCCCACTGACATAGAACGAGAGAAAGCCACCAAGGGATTTTTCAAAACGTTCGATGTCAAGGGTATTGTAACCGCATAACACCGGTGCCAGCGCGGGGAGGAGACCAGCATCAAGGCCGCTGGTTACTGAATGCTTACCTGTGCATCCAGGGTATTAGGCACCCTCTGTGACTAGGTCCATTTGTTCCCAAAGGAGGGGCATTGCCGTCAGACTATTGGACAATGAAACAGTCCAACATTCACACCACCAGGCTTATCCCATGAACAATACCCTAGCAACCATGTATTGTGCCTGAGGGTGGCAACACGGTGCCGGGAATCCTCTGGGCAGGACCCAGGGGCAAGGGACAGAGCTCCTTCATGTACCCATCTCAGGACGAGTAACGACCCCTTCCATATCTGTGTGCCTTCTTCATCATCATCTACAGCAGCAGGAGTAATAACATTGATTTTATAACTAGCAGCACTAATAACTATCTTCTGTAACAAGGAAGTGAGCGGGACAACCCAGACACAGATAGGTGACAGTTGGCGAATAGCTTGCAGACAAAAAGATTTACTGAAGTTTTATGATTTATTAACAATACAAAAACAACAACTGTATACTTCATCTCTAACCTGATTTTCATTAACCGAAACTTGTCAACCAAGCAACCTGAATCTGGGTTCAACACACCTAAGACAATGCTGAGCTACATCTAAATTGAACTTTGTGGCTCTTCTATAAATCCCATATTTTGCATTCGAGTATTCCCGTAGGAGTAGTTTACTTGAAGGATTTAGCCGATCACACCTGACTTGAAATAATTAATTTCCTTCCAACCAGGGCTGATACGTTACAGTGCAAAAAAGTTTCATCCTAAAAAATTCTGGAACGAGATAAAACCTAAGTTGTTGAATTTATTTCGTCAAATGCAAGGCAATGGCATAAAACGAAAATGGTATTGAAGTGTAGGATGGAGAAGATCGATCTGAACACAGGTGAAGTCGTGGAAAAACGGCTTATTTTCAATCCCACACAAAACTGTCACCGACGGCTCTTCTTTATCCGTTATCTGATATATTTGACAACATGAAAGAAAAAATAATACAATCTATGGCGCAGTATCATTATAAAATGAAGGTAGGAATTGCAGACTCAGTGAAGTGTTGAATCTACAAATTCATATCGACAAGTACGATCCATTTCAAACGTCTTTGTATATAAAATTGCCTTATTTGATAGGAACAAAAGAAGCTGTGATCAACCTGGAAAATAAAGAAGACAGTCAATGCTTAAAATGGGCTGTCACATCTACCTTATATCCCGTAGAAAAGCATCCGCAGAGAGCAGCAAAATGTGTAGAAACCTCTAGGAATTTAAATTTGCCAGGAATGAATTTTCCAACTCGACCATGAAGCTTCGATTGTTTTGAAAATCAAAATCTTTGATCGTCATCAACGTTTTAGAATACGATGATTCGAAAAAAACATATTTCCTCTAAGAATATATTCACCAAAAATCGCGAGAAAAACATTAATTTAGTATTAATTTCAAATGATAATAATTAACATTACTGTTGGATTAAGGACGTGAGTCGATTATTGGCCACGCAGATTAGCGGACACAAGGGAGATAGATTTTTTCTATTTTAACTGTTTAAATTCCTTCCAGTGCAAAGAATCGCTAGAGCATCACGAAGAGTATTGCAACTCAAATCAATGGGTTGCCGCTGACATGCCCAAACCTGACAGCCCTCCCATTAAATTCTTACATCACAACAGAAGACTGAGAGTGCCTTTTGTGGCGTATGCCAATTTCGAATGTTTCACGGTGAAAATGACTTCGTGACTGCTCAACAATCGGCAGAGTTGCACCAGGAAATATATCAAAAGCACACGCCATTTGGATATTGTTTTTACATAAAATGTTCTTTCGACGATCGATATTCTTTGGGTCTGTACACCTGTACGAAACAGTCAGACGATGATGACATGGCTCAAAAATTCAAAATTCGTGGAAGATTTACAATCTGAAATGAAAAAGAATATACGAGGAGTTTAAACTGCTGAGAAAATGATTATCACAGACGAGCAAATGAAAGACTTTTAGAGAGCCACCGAATGTCACATCTGTGGAGAACTGTTCGCCGAAAGAAAGTGAGAGATCATGGTCGCTACACGGGTAATTTTCGAGGTGCCACACACAGTAAATACAATTTAAAATATCAAGATGCTAAGTTCTTTCTGGTGATATTTCACAATCTATCGGGTTATGACAGTCACCTGTTCGTGGAGAATCTCGGTAGTGTAAGCGTAGGATGTATAAATTGCATCACAAAGAGTGATGAACAAAACATTTCTTTCACAAAATGGATAGTCATAGATAAAAAGAAGAATTAAAAATATACGGAGAAAAGTCCTCAGTCGACATCAAGAGAGAAATACGTTTCATAGATAGTCTTAAATTCATGTTCACCAGTCCCGAAAAATTAGTAGGTAATTCAGGAAAAGAGAAATTCGAGATCACGACTTAGCGCTTTAAAAATAAGCACAAACTGGAGAACATTTTCATTCAAAATTATACGATGCATTTCTGACATCGAATATGAACACGATCAAAAAGTGTGGGAAATATACGACATGAAATCCATGAGAGATTATCACAATCTCTATCTTAAAACCACGTCGTTCTCTTGGTAGACGTGTTCGAAACGTTTCGAGATTTCTGTTGGAGACATTACGGTCTAGACCCGGTTTGGTATTACATGGCTCCCGGCTTGGGCTGAGTTGCACTGTTGAAGACGACTGAAATCCACTTCAAATTATTATCCAATGTGGATATGTTGGATTTGATGCACGTGAACCAAGTAAATTCCTAACATATCTAGGTGCTAACAATTTATACGGTTGGGCCATGAGTCATCCCTTACCAACGGGAAATTTCAAATGGGTCGAGAATCACAAGGAGATGAAAAATCAGAGTCATTATCCCTGTCTTCTGAAGGTGAATCTAGAATATCCCAAAATGCTACATGATTCACACAATGATTATTCTTGAGCACCCCAACAAATGAAAATGAATAAAGTCGATAAACTCGCTCCAAATTGAAAGTGTATTGCGAATACATCAAGAAAAAATATGATTAGAATGTCAAACTGTTGTTTACTGACACAGATAGTCTGGCTTACGAGATAGAAACCGAGGATTTTTACCGAGATATATCTCCGGATGTTGATGTGTGGTTCGACACAAGCAATTATCCCAGTGATCGCAAATCTAACATTACTTTGGGTGTGAATAAAAAGGTGTGGGAAAATTCAAGGTTGAGACGGGAGGAAGACAGATCCAGGAATTCGTGGTTTTAAAGTCAAAACTGTACGCTTAGGTCTCGATTCCTATTAAAAGGTCATTTCCGAGGTTATTGGATATCCACAGCCATATGGCTATTTTGAGCTATAGTTTTAGTTTGTGGTGGTGTGGATTTAGTAAATAATTCTCATTAATGGTGATATATAATCTGTTGATTGTCTTGATTCAAACTGTGTACTTCAAGTTCATTTCAATTGGGGGTCAAGGTCACATGGAAGTGACTAACCCAGACCTGTTTGGAACCTGACAATTTGCAGTTTACAAAGTGGACAATTTATGTGTAAATTTGCTTTGAGAAAGCCTTCTGAAAAATGAATAAGAAACCCATGTGTGTTTTATTTGTCAGAATGATCATGTTATGCTGTAAAAGCCTCAGTGGAGGAATGAGGAATTCCTATAACACAGTTTTATCACTATCGATGCACGAAATTTGGAAATTTAGCCCCAAAATGAGAAGCTTTTGACCATTTTGAGCCACATTTTTAGCCATTAACTGTGTCATTCAGCTGAGTGTATTTGAGTGATATTGTAAGATTTTTTATGTGTACAGTTGTCTCCAGAAAAGGCCATATGCAGAGTTTCCAGAAACTGTATACATTGTGAGTATTGTGAATAGGGGAGGTAATTTAAATGCGAACTATCCTCGGCCGTGTTAATGAGAAGCTGCACATTTCTTGAATAGCCAATGTTTTCACCTCAATAACTGTAACGAGACCTTACCACTTAGACTGGAATGCAATTAAGAAATGAAAACATGTCAAAAGAAACATTGCGAATAATGACATCCCTTTCAAAGAGTTTTAAAATACCCACTCGAAAATCAAGAAGTGTACAAATCTATGAACACGATTCAAAGTGACAAGCATTATCTCTACATAGAAATAATCAATAAAATTGCTTTATCGGCTGATGATGATAATTATAAGAATCGTGCAATCGGATGGAGTTAACACATTGGCTCGCAGTCATTATTCTACAAAGTCGATCATCCCTCAAAAGCAAAAAGCATTAGATGAGTACACAATAAAGTAAATTGATAAACACAAGAAAATCTAGAAGATAAGTTATTGTACATTAAAAATAAAGACATAGAAAATATAAATGAGATAATTAATAGTGAAGGAAGTAAATAAATAAAAGAAATTAAAATAAAATAAAATGTCCTGTTAGTTTTGACGAAATGAAAAATAAAATATTTCCAATGTTCGTTTGTGAATTTGCATACAGAGAAGCATGAAAGGGAACTTGGCAACAAAATTATTTAGATTGCATGAGATTTAAGAGATGATGTGACTATATGAACAAAATGTTGAAAGAAATAATGAAAGGAAAAATTATTAAACATGTTGAAGAAGCAGAACTATGATGAATCAATTAAGGAAATAATTTTTTTTTGAAGTAAAGAAAATTCACATAAAAAAAATAAAATAAAAAATACAAAGTAAATTAAATTAAAAATAAATTGAAATAAATGATATGAACATATCAATAGGATGCAATAAACCTCCATCTAATATGGAATCTTGAATTTAGATGATTTCTCGGGTGAGGGCACACATTGGGTGGTATGGTTCAAGAATGCGAGAAGAAATTATTATTTCGACAGTTATGGAATCTCATCACCCAAAGAATCGACAGATTATTTAAAATACAAAAATAAACAAAAAAAAACTCAAAATAGTGTACAATACAGAATGAGTGCAGCCTCACAATCAAGTGTTTTGTAAACATTTTTGGCTCTATATTGTCAAGAAATGGTCTTCAAAACAGCATTTTGATGACATCAATAAATTACATTGAAAGAGAAACAAACAAAAATTCATGTAAATAATAGGAAATAAAAAAAATTTAAAATAATAAAATATGAATAAATTAGAAAGGAAAAAATTAGAAAGGAGAAAAAAAAGAAAAAAAAATGAAAAAAATGACAAAGGATGGGGGCGCGGTGGCTCAGTTGGTAGAGGTGCAGGTTGCAAGCCGAGCGGTCCTCGGTTTGAATCCCACCTGTGCCAACCGCGTTGTGGACTTGGGCAAGACACTTCACCCCCATTGCCCACGCAGGGGCACGGTGACTCTGTGTACTAAGGCGTACTGCACGTCGATGGTGCACCTGTCTTCAACCAATGCTACCCTGCTTGTGTGGAGTTAGTATGTTGGGGAGCTGACAGTTGCTCGCCGTTGCTCGGTGGTTCTCTCCGGGTACTCCGGCTTCCTCCACCCGTAAAACTGTCGTGGTCATGATTAGCCATTGTGTAGAAATATGTGACCTTAAAACACCAATAAATAAATAAATAATGACAAAAGATAAATTTGGAAGAACTGATGATGAAATTGTGAAAAAAAGATCGCCGTTGAATATGATGATGCAGTGTCTGTTACCTGCTTGAACGATCATTTCGATACGAACCTCAAAAGGAACCATTAAACATGAATAATCACAAGCTTTATAACATTCCGGAATCAATAGATCTCAGCAATGCCATGACTAAAACTTATGCAGATCAAGCAGTTGCAGATTTCGAGCAGCGTATGAGAGATAATTACCCGGATAAAAACATGGCCGTGGCAAACCAAACTGTGGATTCGCGTGATGCAAGCATGAAACATTAGGCTGGCGAATCGCACAGACGTTTCACTCAATACCTGGGAGAATGCTTCTTTCCAAAAATCATGAATATGCTAATATGCTAATTCTCACAAGAAATCGAATCTAGGAGAACCGGAGCATCTCAGAGATACTGCCACCAAACAATATTTAGACGTTGTGGAACGAAAGATTGTTGATAATGTGAATGAGAAAAATTAAATGAAAACTTATCTGAACGGCAGATTTAATAAGATTGTCAATCTGGCACAAAATCGGCGATAAAGATACCGAATGGATCAGTCAATAAAACCCATGTGGATTCTGATCTCACCAAATCTCAAACAAATCTCAAAGAGCATGTGGACGATCTCGATCTCAAGAAATTATCGGGAGGAATGATGGAGTCTGGCATCGACATGAATGATAACAAACTGTTCAGTCTCAAGTATAATCCAGAATACGGTTCGAGTGTTTTCAGCAGAAAATACGCGAATAACACCAAAGTCCAGAAAGCTGGTGATGTCATGAAAGGCGATCTGGTCATGGGAGTTAATCAAATCACGAATCAACCTGATCCTGAGTTGATGATGGATGCCTGCACTATGATTATAGGGCACAGAGAAAATAAAATCTACAAAACAGTTGATAGCCATGTGGGTCAAAGAAAATGATGCATTATATTCTGGAAAATCGGAATGGTCCTTCGAAAATGGAGGAAATGGACTGCTACACAGTCATGTAGGATATCCTATGCAAATAGATGGGGCAATCGTTCATATGAGTCTGACTTCTAACGCCTTGAAGAACAGAACCACCGTCAGTTTGATGGTAAATGGCACAGAAAACAATAGATATAAAGTCGAGAAGATGGCGAATCAATATGCCATTATGAGCCAATTCGAAACACCTTTGAAAGTTGAAGAGGGAGATAGAATTAATTTCAAGATGAAGATGACCAATCCCAAGGGTATTTCTTCTATAGTATCTGTGTTGATCGAATGCGATCCTTTGAATACATAAAAATAAACTTTTTTTTTTAAATCGAATTGGACATGTGAAGTTCTTGAAGGAAAAAAATAGGGAATTTGAGAACTTTATTAAATACTTCTAAAGTTCCCAAACTTCCTTTTTTATGTTTAAATTTTAAAAAAACATTTTTTTTTATGTTTTCTATGGGGGTTTTTGGATGTTATTTTAAGTTCTTTTATCGTTTTTTAAAGTTTTTTATGTTATTTTTAATTTTTTGGAAGTTATTAAATGACATAAATTTTACTTCCATCCGATTAGAATGTCAATACTCTGTCGGGTATGACAACTGCAAAAGCTCCAGTTTGTCTAGATACATTCCTATGGAACTGCATCTTGATCATGATGTCCAGAACTGTGTTCTGAAATATCTCACTCTCTTTACTGATGTCGAACACGAAAAAGGGATAGAGCGCCTTGTCTTCGGTGGCTGCTACGTTCGGATTGCTTATCAATTCGTCCACGTGATGATATTTCAATCTGAACTCTGCGACATCGCTGTACATTCTAGAAAAATCGTTCTTCAATCTCACAGCTTCTCGATTTTCTAGTGCTCTGCGAAATTTGTCTTTTTGACCATCGAATATGTTTACGTTTGGTATTATGTATCTCATCATTGTTACTTTTTTAATTTTAGTTTTGCTAACCCTTTGAACACTGGTGGTATCTTCCATGCCAGTTCAATAGCAACAATTAGAAGAGTCCATATTCATTATTTGGGGTAGACCAATCAATATTTTCAAAGTGCAGCCATCCTATTTAATAACACTATGGCGTATCATGTTCCTGGTCAGAAATGCGGCCGCTAGGGTTCAAAGGGTTAATTTAACACATATAACCAAATTTGTTAATTTAATTCAATTTACCATTCCGAAAAAAAAAAATTCCAAAAATGTTTTGTTTGTTTAATAAACTATTTAACAGGGTTTTTCTTCTTCTCAAATTTCTCTTAAGTGAAATTGCATCATCGCACGTTCGCTACGAAGATCTAATAGCTCTCCATTTTGATCCTTTAATTCAGTTGTAATACTGTACAAAATATGAGTTTTCATAGGTGAACCGACAAGATTTTGAGGTCGCTCTATGATCATACAGCTCGGAGAAATGTCCGGAAAAAACGAGTATATCGTAGGCTGTGTGCCCCCATTCACATAACTTCTAAAGATTGCGTTCACTAAAATGCTGTTGACAGACAGAATGTCCGCCACATTTTCCGATGTTACACGTCCTTCGTAGTGTTTCGATCGAATCCCAACATTTTTCCAAAGGTGTCATCTCATATAAAATCCACTCAATAACCCTCTCGCATGTCCAATATTGTTTGCAGACTGTTGACGTTGGCCGTTATGTTGATAGCGGTTCCGTCTTAATCATAGATCTTCATTCTAATCTGAATAACTTTGTTCAAATTGATTACATCTTAACTGCCACAGGGAATGCGAATCGTGAACCAATCCATTCCGTTCGAATATCTGAAACGAATAGTATGTCTCCATATTTACCAGTGCTATTGCATACTTCTTATCCCTCTTCAATTAGATCAGCGGATTGAATTTTGTCATGAGTCTAGTCTTCTCATCGCTCACCACAATCGAAAAAGAATCTTTGCAGCCGTATTATCGACTATCCTTTTTAAAAATTAAGTTTAGTAGTCTCGCAAAATTTAATATTTTTTAATAATTGTATATTTTATTTCAATTTTTTTTTACTTTCTTCTTAATATGATTAGTTTTTTTCTTCTCATTCTTTAACTCCAATCATCTGGAATATAAAAATCATCAAATCCCTTTCTATATTTTCCAGAGTAGTTACTACTCGTCAGATCGATGACCACGAAATTATAATGTGTACAATCCCACACCAACTTACAAAATCTCTTGAATTATTTTTTGCTCGTGTCATTGGCCACGTGATCGTCATACTTGCGATTGGGATTCTTGCAATTTTGACGAAACAGACACAGAAAATTCGCATTTTATCTTATTGTCTGTCTCGGCAATCTGAAATAATTTTGAGATAGATAGAAACAGTAGTCCACATTGCTGTGACATCCTCAAACGTAGTAAGTGTCACACCGATTCTGTTTCTCCAACATCAAGCCATCGAATATCATAAGATTTCTGTGCACCGAATTCAAGTTTCAAGGATCGGGCATGTCGTTTGCATTTTCATCAAATCGTCATTCCACATTTAATGTTTTATTATTTCCGAGTTCTCGCGACGTTTCTTGCAAGATTGTTACAAGTAATGGATCACATTTTCGAATTCATCTCGGTGATCGAAGATTCTCATTATAACATCCTTCAGCAAGTTTGCGCTCAGAGCTTTTTGCAATAATTTGTATTCGGGTTGAAAGAGACTCTTGCCAAACATGAACAATCTATCGTAATCCAACCACTCCGGCGGCAACAACAGATTCATCAACAGACTCGTCTTTCCACATTTCGTTTTTCCCGCTATCAATTATCTTATGCTTATGATTCAACCTCTCAGTCTTTGATGCATTCCATGATAAATATTTAATTTCCATTCTCTTTATGTAATTTTTTTTCCAAGTTATTTTTATGCTTTTATTTTAAAACTAATTTTGATTTTTTTATTATATAAAAAATAAACTCGTTTTTTTTTAATTTATATTTCTAAATTTCTTTCGATTCACATCCGCTGCTGCTGCTTTATATTTTATTTTATATTTTTTTTTGTTTCCTTCTACTTAATAATACATAGCAAAAAGCAACTATCCTCAATCTGTGACATACCTATTGAATGCTGATTGTACTCGAAAACAGCCCATTTTATCAAAATTTCTATGTTTGAGAGCCTATAGTGGGATTCCAGCCCACCCCATTTTTGAAGTCTGGAAAATTTTAGGTAGGCTGGAAAAATTGAGTTATTTTGGAAAAAAAACTTAATTTTTCTGATAAAAAAAGTTGATTTTCTTGGAAAATATTGGGCTTTTCCCAAAATAATTCAATTTTCACCTGAAAACCCTGGGTGTATCCAGAAAATGTTTAAATTCGAACATTTCTGGCCCACTTTTCGACGGAATTTCTCAAAAATATCTAAAAAATTCACCGGTTTGATAAATTCACTTTTTTAATAAATTCAACACAAACCTTGCTGAAAAATTCACTTTTTCATAATGTAACACTGACTTCGCCATTGGGATGAATTTTTTCGAATTTCCCGGAAGGGGTTTTTGCACGATTGTGACCAGAGACAAGATTAGCACTGAGCTTCCCATTGACGAAAATTCCGAGAAGGCATGCCTTTTTGCTGTTGCGAACTGGAAAAAAAGACGCAATCGAACGTCTATTCCCATGGGAAAAAAATTCCGATTCGCTCGGTGAATTCGTAATTGTGCTGGTACATTCGGCCGTTTGAGATCGAGCGTGCGAGTCTAAAAATTAGATTAGCTCGATGACGATCTGGGGATGGGATCGCGATTGAAAACGTATATATATACTATGAGTTATGAGACGAGTGATAAAAAAAATAACTGTTTTAAAAATAAAAATAAAAATAAAAAAAAATATATGTATATATATAAAACAACATTCAAAAACAAAAATTAGAATACAAAAAAATAACTGTTTTTCATGAAAGAAAAAAAAATTAAATAAATAAATAAATAAGAACAATGTTTCTACACATCAGAGATTCGAATTGAAGGGACGAGTTGGTTCGCGAATTAATATGGAGTAAGAATATTCAGGCGCAGGATAGGGCCAGCCGATTGGGAGAGATGTTATTGAGACGAGAGACGACCAAGCTGTTCAGACCCGTCACCGAGGTTCAGGAACGAGCCAGGAAAGAGATAGTCGAGGAATTGAGACTCATAAAAGAAGCTTCTCAGAGGATGGCTTCGATCCCTGGTAGTTTTGTACCGAGAACTTTGTCCGAATACATTCCGACGGGAATCGAGACTGATCGAAGTAGCGTCGATAGCGACGCTACTCCAACGGGAATCGTGACCGATCGAAGTAGCGTTTATAGGGATGCTTCGAGTATTTTTAGCAGCATCAGATTTGACGATAGTAGTAGTAGTGGAATCGTGAAAGGTCCGATGTATGGATTTCGCCACGATGGCGATAAAACTTTCGTGGGTGACACAGAAGTATGGTATGAATGCGACTATTTGATCGTCGGTTCGAACAGGTCCGAAATGACCTAGGGACTGTATAATCTGCTCACTCACCAGAGACCCAGAGATTACACCAATGAGGATTACGACATTTACGGAGAGGAGACATCCTGGTTCAAACCCACGCAATGAAGAGGAACAACGACCCCAAAAAGACGAGACCGAAGGATAGGAAAGGTTACAAGTGGAAGTACGTGGTGAAACCTATATGGGAGGAGAATGAGAGATTCGTGAGATCGATAACTGGAAAGGGAATGACCGATACGATATTTCCTCCGCGCGATCCCGATACCTTGTCGGAGAGATTGAGATTGTTGATAGCCAGCAGAGAGGCCGGTAACACTGGAGTGGATAACGAGATAGTGAGCGTGTGCGACGAATTGTTGAGGCAGAAGGTCTTGACTAGGAAGGATTATAAAGAGTTGATGAATCGTTTGAAATAATAAAAATAGTGAGAGAGAAGAAAAACAATATTAAGTAAATAAAAAAAAATATATATTCAAAAATAATAATAATAAAAAAAAAATTTAAAAAAAAAAGAAAAAATGTTAGTGATAAATAACAGGGGATATGCTAGATCTTACGTCTACGGTGGATCGGGCATCGTGGATTCGATGATGCGATTTTTAACTCGTAAATTCACTGGCGATGCCGCGAAACAGATCGCCTCGAGCTCTCTCAAAATACGAAAGAAGATGGTGATCGATGCGGGTAAGAATGCGGCGACCGCAGCGAACGATAGAATAGCTTCGGAAGCTGGCTAGAGAGGTGCCGGCGCGTTGATTAATAAATTGATAACTCCACCACCACCTGCCAAACGATCGAGAATCGAACCGAGACGTTGGCGAGACTTCTATGATGATGTCGTACAGATACAAGACATAGCTAAAATGACGAAAGGCTTGTGATTGAAAGTGATTTATAAATAAAAAAAAACTTTTATATATAATATATATAAAATAGGAATTAAAATAAAAAAAAGGAAAAAAATAGAAAAAAAACATAGTTCAAAACATATACTACTCAAAGTTTGCTAAGCACCAAGTATATCCATCTACCTGTTTTACGTTTTAGTTGAAATATTGTAATGAAAAGTGTATATATTTCTTATTTAATTATATCTTTAATGATTTAAGTACAGAAATTAAGATTTTATTAGTGTTTGACATTATTTTTTAGCTTTTGAATATGTAAGAAAAAAAATATATATAATAAAAGAAATTACCATACATATGATATGTGCACACATGCCTATATATATGAGTGTATGTGTGTGTGTGTATATCTGAATGTATGAAGGCGGATTGATCTCTTCAGTGTTAAATGCATTAAGTCACTTTGTTAGTGGCCATAAATTTTTATATTGGCAAGAGAAAGAAAAATGGGTTAATCACTTCGGCTGGTCGACACACTTGGTGTTTATCGGAGTGAAATAACTCATGCGGTTCATTATTGGTAAGGGCGCACGGGTTTTCTGTGACCGAGAAGATATTGTGTATTGGTCTGTATTCCAATTCCGAGAGAATAATTTGGACTTTCAACGAGGTAAGACGTTTTGATTTTGTCTCCTCCGGGTTTTCGGATGTACTAATATCCAAAATTCCCCCCCACCCCCCCACGGCCGGTCACTAGATTATACGGTCTTCCGATCCTCGCCGTGGGCCTAAACATTCATTTGTTGAAGCTTTATTAATTAAACGTTTAAAATTTATTCACGATTATCCCGAGACATCTTATTTTGCTATAAGATGCCTCGGCCTAATCGATGAACATCGGCATAGGGCGGGTTTCGGTGGGCCGACAGATTTGGACCCCCCCTGCCCCCCCCCCCCTCCCAATTGGCAACCTCAGTGATAAGCAATAATCTCATTTCATTGCTATGGTTCTACCCCTGGAAAAATACTTTTGATTTAAGGGGGTAGAAAAATGATAGTTGACAGATAGGCTGTTACAGTGCAACGGCATATTTTCGGTGTGTTGATAGTAATTCTGGATGTGAGGGATTTAGGCTGATTCACCTTTAGTGTGAAAAGGTGTGGATATTTATGATTGGTAGCCTAACCCTTCCGCCGGGGAAGAGTGTTGGGCTGTTGGAACTTTAGATTCCAGCCTGTGATGTGCTCCCCTTCTTTAGCCAAGGGTAGTAGCAATTGTGAATATTTATAGATATATTTGGTATGTAAACTCTTCTGCCGGGGAAGAGGACTCGGATGATTGAATTGATAAGTCCGGCCTATTAGGAAGATTGCCTAGAGTTTTTTTTTTTTTTTTCTGGTGAAAGTGCAATCTATGGCGAGGTAGAAGTGTAATTTTTTTTTTATATGAGTATAGAAGGTGCAAAGTAGCCGCTGTTGGAAAATAGATATTTGTGAGATTCTTGTGGAAATGTTAGTGAAAATATCCCCGACTCCTTTTATACAATCTGGGAGCGTTTGTAAATATATAAATGGACAATATATATAGACATTCAAATTCGCCACTTGTTGTTATTCCTTTCTAAGATATAGACCTTTCTATGAAACCCTGCTCTGATCTATGAGGCCAATAAACGCGGTTCAAAGCGGAATTGAATCTTGTCCCTTAAGATTACAGATGTGTATGACTAGTCCTTGGTTGACTTTTGCGGCGAGGCTCTCGGGGGAACTCATTTCATGTAAGTGAGTTCGGGACGAGAGCATCGGCGCGAGAGGAGTGCCAAGGCGGCGTGGGACAATTTTACACAGGTCCTGGGTAATTTATTAAGGTAATCAATCTCGGTTTAGAAAGACGAACTTGTATCTAACCCCTCGACAACAAATCTGTGTCATGGCTAGACCTTGGTTGACTTTTGTGGCGAGGCTGTCTGCCAGAACTGATTTAATGTGAGTGGGTTCGGGCCGAGAGCATCGGCGCAGGGGGAGAGCAAGGCGGGGTGGGTCAATTTCGTTACAGATTTTTGGCGTCGCCGACAGGATAAATTTTAAATCGACTTGATTGATTGGTTGGACTGGATTAAATTTGAATTGACTTGATTGATTTGGATTGACAAGATAAATTTTAAATCAACGCGATCGATGTGGATTGACAAGAAAATTTATTATTTTATTTTGATTCTGTGGTGCTTGAGGACAGGGTTGTTATAGTGCTGCAGTCGAGTCATTGTGGTAAATTGTCATATTGGGGTGAAGCTATATTTCTTAAAGATGGCTACTGGAATTAGTCATGAGTTGGATGATTATATGTATGCCTCGGAAGCTCTGACCGCTGATATAACGGCCAGAGGTGCTAGGCCTAGGGAATTTCGGAATGTTCCCCCTACTCCTAATTCTACTCCCGGGAGAAAACTTAGTAAGGTTGATTCGACTATTTTGAAATGTCCACAGTTGAGTGGTGAATTGCAGAATTCTATTGTTGAGTTATGTAATCAAACCGGAGATTACACTGAAATGATTAATACGTCTGGGACAGTTTCGGCAGATTCCACTCCATGTCGAGCTTTTGCTGGGCGCGCGGTTGATCCGGCGAAAGCGCCCAAGGTGGTTCAAAATAATAAGATTTTTGGGGAGAAGCAGAAAGTATTGAGTTTGCCTAGAACTCAGCTTGGAGCGAGAGTTCTGTAGTCGGATGATAGTGATGGTAATCAAGCTTTAAAGCGTAAGCCAATTGTTACGCCGGATACCTTTAATGGAAGCACCAGTGTAGCTGATTGGTTATCCCATTTTAAGAAATGTGTTGGGATTAACCAGTGGTCTGAAGACCGGGCTCGTCAGTTTTTAGTGGTGTCCTTGAGGGGCGCCGCCTTACAGTTTTATGAAGATTTGGACCCGGAAATTAAAGCCAGTTCACATAGAGTTATGCAGAGTTTGCGAGATCGTTTTGATCCATTTAAGGGTACTGCAATATATAGGGCCCAATTAAGATCCAGACGTAGGTCACATCGGGAGACTTTGCCTGAGTTAGCGGGAAATATTAGGCGCTTAGTAAGAAAGGCGTATCCAGGGGTTCCCCTAGATGTTAGGGACGATTTGGCGAAGGATAGCTTTATTTCGGCGCTGACGGACAATGAAGTTAGGATGCAAGTGTTGAGGGCTAAGCCTGAGACCCTTGATGCGGCAATACGGGCTGCTTTGGATGAAGAATCGTATAAGAAGGTAGAGGTACCTTCTTCGGTTAGTGTGGTTAGGGAATCGGAGGTTTCGAGCGGAATTGGTGCATTAACCCAGGCGGTGGAAAGCTTACAAGGACAGTTGAGAGAGATTCAGATTGAACAGAATAAGTTGAGGGAGGAAGTTTTCAGGCAGGGTCGAGGTCAGGACAGCAATAATTTTTATAGAGGTTGTCGTGGCCGAGGTGGTTACGGAAACAGAGAGGGTAGAGGTAGGAGTAGAGGTAGAGGTAAATGTGATTGGTCGCACAAGTCTGAGTTTGACAATAAACATGATTTAAACGAATAAAGACTGGGGTAGGGGTCGAACCTCAGTCTATGATAGAAAGGACCCTCCCATCTGAGAGTATCGGTCATAGTTATCTGACTCTTAAAGTCTTGAATGAAAATGTTAAGTTCCTATTGGATACGGGTTCGGCGGTGAGTTTAATCAGTACCAAAGTGTTACATGAAATTTTGGGTATCGAGCAGTCTCGCGCAAGAGAGGCTCCTCGTAGTGTTATGGGGGCGAATGGGCAGCCCCTTGATTTGAAAGGGATAATTGATTTGCCTGTTAGTGTTGGTAAGTATGAATGTGTACAATTTTTTTTTTTTGTGACTGATTTTTCATTTGATGCAATCCTGGGAATTGATTTTATGAATAGGACTAATTCAGTGATCTCCTTACCAGACAAAACTATTACGATTTTAGGGGGTAAATTTTCCCTTGAGTTTTTGAAGGAAAATAATAATAAAATTCATGTATTGCTGATTGAGGGATTGACAGTACCTCCCTTTTCGGAAGTTATCGTGAAGGGTCGTGTTGACCATCATGGATTAATGTTGGGGCGAAGTATTGTTGATGTTAGTCAACCGGAAGTTCCTGTTAGATTAATAAATGTTTCTCAGACCCCACAAAAGTTAAAAGGTGGTGAGCCTGTGGCTGTTCTAGAGAATATTGAAATTTTAGATGAACAACCTAATGAGACCTCCCCTTCAGAGGAGGGGAAGTACTCATTGTCACAAACTTTTGACCCAGAGGTGTTGTCTAGAGCTCAAGTGGAACAGGCCAATGAGTTGTTAGAAAAGAACCGTGATGTATTTATCCAGTTTGAAGGTGATTTGGGCCGTACGGATATCGTCCAGCATGATATATGTACGGGCGACCACCCTCCCATTAAACAGCGGGCGTATCGGCTCCCCTTTCATAAAAGGCGTGAGGTAGAACAGCAGATAGATTCTATGCTCAAGCAGGGGGTAATTCAGCCCTCTTCTAGTCCGTGGGCGGCTCCCATAGTTTTAGTTAAAAAGAAAGATGGTAGTCTTCGCTTTTGCGTGGACTACCGGAAATTAAACGCCATTACAAAGAAAGATGCATACCCCTTACCCCGTATTGATGAGAGTCTAGAGGGTATGGTGGGGGCTCAGTGGTTTTCCACGTTGGATTTGGCATTGGGGTACTGGCAAATGGGCCTCACCCCTGATGCCCAGGAGAAAACGGCCTTTACTACTGGATTTGGGCTTTACCAGTTTACGGTGCTCCCTCTTGGTCTTTGTCAGGCGCCCGTTTCCTTCGAGAGGATCACGGAGCTCGTGCTAAGAGGGTTACACTGGAAAACATGTCTCATATATCTTGATGATGTTATTATATATGCGCGGTCATTCCAGGAGCATATTGAACGATTGCAAGAGGTTTTTAGCAGAATAAGGTCCGCAGGGTTAAAGTTGAAACCCTCTAAGTGTGCGTTGTTCAGACGTCAGGTTTCATATTTAGGTCACATTGTTTCCGCGTCGGGCGTGTCAACTGACCCGGAGAAAATTGCGCGTGTAAAAGATTGGCCTGTTCCAACTTGTCTGAAAGATCTACGGAGTTTTGTCGGGTTATCTGCATATTATCGGAAGTTTGTACCCCATTTTTCCACTTTGGCTAGCCCTTTAACCAAGTTAACTCGTAAAAACGAGAAGTTTGTCTGGGGCGAGGCCCAACAAGAAGCTTTTGATGTGCTAAAAGGCAAATTGTGTCAAAGCCCAATTTTGGCTTACCCGAATTTTGAGCATGAATTTATTTTAGACACGAATTCAAGTTATTTCGCCTCTGGCTCAGTTTTGTCTCAAATTATAGAGGGCAAGGAGCGAGTAATAGCTTATTTTAGTAAAGCCCATTCCCAGCAGGAAAACAAATTATAGTGTTACCCGGAAAGAATTATTAGCCGTAATTAAGAGTGTCAAACATTTTAGACATTTTCTTATTGGTAAGCATTTTACACTGAGAACCGACCATGGGTCCTTGCAGTGGTTGTTCGATTTTAAGGAACCTGTTGGGCAGGTGGCGCGTTGGCTGGAATACTTCAATGGGTTCGATTTCACGACGGTTCATCGTCGTGGTGAACAGCATAAAAATGCAGACGCCCTGAGTAGGATTCCATCCTGTAATAAAAACGATATTAACACTGTAGAGTTTGAATCTGGAATTAAATTGACTAAGGAAAATCAGCGGGTTGATCCCGTTATAAAACAATTTCTGGAAATTAAGTTAAAAGGAGAAAAACCTAGTCTTGAAAAGGTATGTGAGTCAGTGGGAACAATTTTCGGTGGAAGATGGCATTCTTTTTAGAGAATGGACACAAATAGGGGCCCCAGTAAATTTTTGTGGGTGGTCCCAAAAGACTTAAGAAGTCAGGTGTGTAAGGAGTATCATGACTCTTTAGTGGGTGCACATTTGGGCGTCCATAAAACATATTCGAAAATTCGAGAACGGTTTTTCTGGGTAGGCATGCGTCGTGACATAGAACTCTGGGTACAGTCCTGTCCGAGTTGTCAGCGTTGTAAACCGCCTGGCAAGGCCAGTCGAGCTCCTCTGGTAACCAGTCGAGCGCCTATGGAACGAATTGCTTTAGACATTTTAGGGCCATTGCCCGAGTCCGTTTATGGTAATATTTATATATTGGTCATATCAGATTATTTTTCCAAATGGACGGAGGCTTTTGCTATTCTGAATCAAAGGGCAAGTACAGTAGCCGATATTGTGATTCGAGAGTGGATTAGTCGGTATGGTATGCCGAAATTTATACATTCAGATCAGGGATCGAATTTTGAGTCGGATCTATTTCAAGAAGTTTGTCGCTATTTTGAGATTAAGAAGACTCGTACCTCTCCATATATGCCTCAAAGTGGCGGCCAAGTTGAGAGGTTTAATAGAACCTTAGCGGCTATGTTAGCCTGCTTTGTAGAAGATAATCATGGTGACTGGGAGTATTATCTTCCATTCGCCACGATGGCTTATAGAAGCGCCAAACATGAGACTACTGGGTTCACCCCTTCAGTATCATGTTTGGTATGGAAATTACTTTACCTACAGAGTTAATTGCTGGTAAGATTCCTGATAGAGATTGTGCTCCCTCTCAGTACGTAAGTGATTTAGAGGGTCGTCTGGCCCACATTTTCCAATTAGTTTTGCGGAAATGTGATTCAGAAATTAAGAGCATTACTTTGCGAAACTTTGGGTTGGTCCCTACATAATAAAAAGCAAACTCTCGGACGCAAATTACCTTGTGGTTCGCGTGGGGGGTGGTAAACCACAAGTGGTACATTTCAACAGACTGAAGAAATGTTACACACGTATGTCAGAAGTGGTTAATTCAGATTTGGGTGCCCCCATGTGTCCCACTCATGACGGTCCTAGTGAAAATATAGTAGACCGGTCCTCGGTGAAGAGTCCTGGGGAGGAGGAGGTGTTCCTCGATGAAGGTCCAACTAGTAGGCGTGGTTGGACCCTCCGGCGACCGCGCCGACTAGATTCTCCGGAATTTTTTTTTGTTTAATTATGTTTTCTTTTTTTTTGGTTTTTTTTTTTTCTTTTCCGTTTCTTTTTTTTTTGACAACCCACTTGATATTTGGGGATTAGGGTGGCAGTTCGCGTAGACCTGGGGTGTATATTTTGCGTTAAGCGCGATGGCTATTGTATAGATTTGAGTTTTGATTTAGCGCTTACAAACCGGCCTTCAATATAGAAGTGCCTCCGATAGGTATTTAATGTAGATCCAAAATTTCATGTTTTGCAGATATTTGGTCAGATGAGCCATTGGCTCGTCAGTATTATATGAGCTGTGTTTGGCTTGTATTGCATTATTTTAAATTGTGTCACTTCCCTGGACTTGGGGATTGCCGCTTTTGATATGTGGTTCCGGGAAATTGGGTTTCTTTTTTTTTTTTTTTTTTTGTTTTAGATAGGTTGTCGATTATGCTTGAATAGGTCCATTCTGACGATTTCCATCTCCTGCGGCATGACTTAGTCGGCTTCTGGCAGTACTTAGTACTGGTCAGGGACCTATTTCGGCCTAATGCTATAACATTTGGTCCTGAAAGGAACCCTATCGTAATAGAGCATTATCTAATGTGAAAGTATTTAAAATTGTAGTTGTCTCACGGGGAACCAACCAACATTGACTAAAACTCAATACTAGATGTCTTTTTTTTTATTTCTGCTGTTTTTGTTTTTTTTTTCTTATATATGTTTTTTTTTCCTTTCTTCTTCGGAGGGCTGTAAATAACTCTCCCTTTTTGTTTTTTCAACGGGGACGTTGAATTTTGGGGTGGGGATAATGTAAGAAAAAAATATATATATAATAAAAGAAATTACCATACATATGATATGTGCACACATGCCTATATATATGAGTGTATGTGTGTGAGTATATATCTGAATGTATGAAGGCGGATTGATCGCTTCAATGTTAAATGCATTAAGTCACTTTGTTAGTGGCCTTAAATTTCTATATTGGCAAGAGAAAGAAAAATGGGTTAATTACTTCGGCTGGTCGACACACTTGGTGTTTATCGGAGTGAAATAACTCATGCGGTTCATTATTGGTAAGCGCGCACGGGTTTTCTGTGACCGAGAAGATATTGTGTATTGGTTTGTATTCCAATTCCGAGAGAATAATTTGGACTTTCAACGAGGTAAGACGTTTTGATTTTGTCTCCTCCGGGTTTTCGGATGTACTAACATCCAAATCCCCCCCCCCCCCCCCCCCCCAGTGCCGGTCACTAGATTATACGGTCTTCCGATCCTCGCCGTGGGCCGAAACATTCATTTGTTGAAGCTTTATTAATTAAGCGTTTAAAATTAAATTTATTCACGATTATCCCGAGACATCTTATTTTGGTATAAGATGCCTCGGCCTAATCGATGAACATCGGCATAGGGCGAGTTTCGGTGAGCCGACAGATTTGGACCCCCCCCCCCCCCCAATTGGCAACCTCAGTGATTAACAATAATCTCATTTCATTGCTATGGTTCTACTCCTGGAAAAATACTTTTGATTTAAGGGGGTAGAAAAATGATAGTTGACAGATAGGCTGTTACGGTGCAACGGCATATTTTCGGTGTGCTGATAGTAATTCTGGGTGCGAGGGATTTAGGCTGATTCACCTTTAGTGTGAAAGGGTGTGGATATTTATGATTGGTAGCCTAACCCTTCCGCCGGGGAAGAGTGTTGGAACTTTAGATTCCAGCCTGTGATGTGCTCCCCTTCTTTAGCCAAGGGTAGTAGCAATTGTGAATATTTATAGATATATTTGGTATGTAAACTCTTCCGCCGGGGAAGAGGACTCGGATGATTGAATTGATAAGTCCGGCCTGTTAGGAAGATTGCCTAGTATTTTTTTTTTTTTTTTTTTTTTTTTTTTGTGAAAGTGCAATCTATGGCGACGTAGAAGTGTAATTTATTTTTTTTATATGAGTATAGAAGGTGCAAAGTAGCCGCTGTTGGAAAATAGATATTTGTGAGATTCTTGTGGAAATGTTAATGAAAATATCCCCGACTCCTTTTATACAGTCTGGGAGAGTTTGTAAATATATAAATGGACAATATATATAGACATTCAAATTCGCCAGTTGTTGTTATTCCTTTCTAGGATATAGCCCTTTCTATGAAACCCTGCTCTTATCTATGAGGCCAATAAACGCGGTTCAAAGTGGAATTGAATCTTGTCCCTTAAGATTACAGATGTGTATGACTAGTCCTTGATTGACTTTTGCGGCGAGGCTCTCGGGGGAACTCATTTCATGTCTTTTTAGAAAGACGAACTTGTATCTAACCCCTCAACAACAAATCTGTGTCATAGCTAGACCTTTGTTGACTTTTGTGGCGAGGCTGTCGGCCAGAACTCATTTCATGTGAGTGGGTTCGGGCCGAGAGCATCGGCGCAGGGGGAGAGCAAGGCGGGGTGGGTCAATTTCGTTACAAATACGATAACCATGGAAAATGGATAGTATTGTTAAAAGAGGAAATTTTTCAATTTGCCAAAATGTTGACGGAAAGAACTGGTATGGGTTAAATATCGAGTATGAGACCCATTACTGTTAATTACAGCTTGGCAACGCCTTCTCATGCTCTCAATCAGGTTCCTGATGGTCCTTTGTGAGATGTTGTTCCATTCTTGGACCATCATGTCACCAAGCTACTGGACACTTCTTGGCTTGAAGGGACGGGCTGAAATTTCAAGCAGCAACTCATTCCAGATATGTTTGATTGGATTGAGGTCAAGGGATCTTGCTGGCCAGTCCATACGCTCAATCCCCTCCCCCTGTCGGTACTCCCGGACAGCATAGGCAACATGAGGACGGGCATTATCGTCCATCAGAATGAATCTATCACCCACTGCACCTGCATACAATCTGACGTGGGCATCCAGGATCTCATCAATATACCACTGTGCAGTCAATGTACCACGGCCAAGGACACAGAACTCTATACGTCCATCTTGGCTGATGGCGCCCAGACCATTATTGACCCTCCACCATAGCGGTCATGTCCAGCAATGTTGGTTGCATGGAATCGCTCTCCTGTACTTCTCCATACCATAGAACGCCCATCTGTGGAGTCTAGACAGTACCTTGACTCATCTGTAAAAAGGACAGGTCGCCAATTTTCTCTGGTACATCCAACATGGTCCATGGCCCATTCATATCGTGTCTGGTGGTGGTTCTGGGACAGCGGAATGCGAATACATGGTCTTCTCGATCGGAGAGCACCTTCGGGCAACCTTGCCCGGATAGTCCGAGTCGAAACATTTACCCCGGATGCATTCTGAAGGTAACTGCGAAGCTGGGTTGCCGTTGCAAAGCCGTTCCTACGGGCCCGAATGATCAAAAACCGGTCTTCAGCTGCAGATGTTATCCTGTCTCTGCCACCACCATGCCGTCTTACTGCTGTTCCATACTGCTGAAATCTTGCTCGGGCTCTGGTGATCAGCGTATGGTGCACACTAAGAGCTTCACCAACCAGACGACGTGTAGCCCATTGCTCCACCATCCATACAGCCCGCCACATTTCTCCTTCAGACAAATGGCTTCTTACATTTGAATTCGCAATATTCAATCATTAAATCACAAGGGTTTGTGTTAAAATGAATATTGAATACCCTACACATGTCATGTACATGTAGACAGTACACGAAAACATCATGAAAATCAGGGGGTACATGCTTTCCATGACTGTCACGAAAAGTCTGCCTGTCAAGAGAGCTAATGTAAACGCTGAGGACCATTTTAATACATTCCTCCATCATATCCACCACAAATGTCGCAAATATGTTACAAGCAAATTTTACAATGATGTGTCAAATATGTGGTACTTAGCAAACTTTGAGTAGTATAGTTAAAAAACGGAAAAAATAGATATCAAAGACATGTCTTGGAATGACGCGATGACTAAGAGGTCGACTGATGAGTTCTTTCACAAGAGCATAAGAGGTCTGATAGTGGGAAAATCGAATTGCGGAATGACCAATCTCTTGATGAATCTATTGTTGCGACCCAACTTGGATTACGGCAGATTATTCGTTTTCGGCAAGAGTCTCTTTCAACCAGAATACAGATTGCTTCGAGAGTGCATTAATCGTAAATTACCCAAGGATGTCATCGTGATAATCTTTGACAATCGAAACGAATTCGAAGGACACGAGACTTCGAATATATTGGAAGGGGCGGCGAGAGAATTGACTAGGAGAAACGCTGAGTGTTCGAATGTGGAATGTCTGTTTTACGAGAACGTCGACGACGTTTCCGATCCCAGACAGTTGAAGTCGGAGAATAAGAATCTCATGATCTTCGACGATCTGCTGTTGGAGAGACGTCACAGCAACGTGGATTGTTTTTATCTGTCCTAGAATTATTTTCGACTGCCTAGACAGACGATAAGGGAGAATGCTAATTTTCTGTGTCTCTTTCATTAGGATCTCAAGACTCTCAATCACATCTATGGAGATCTTTTGGCCAACGACGACATGAGCAGGGAAGAATTCAGGAGATTCTGTAAGAAGGTGTGGGACAAAGGTCTTCACAATTTCGCGGTGATCGATTTGACTTGCGAATTTAACAACGGAAAATATCGAAGTGGATTCGACGATTTTTTTTATATTTCCGATAATAATAGAGAAGAAAATAAAAAATTTAAAAAAATATTGATAAAACATAAAAATATATAAATAATAAATAATAAACAAAATGTCAGAACATCTATTAGAACAGATAGACGAGAATACGGCTGCCAAACAGTCCTTTCAAATTGTAGTGAGTCACGACACGACTTGATTCAATAGGAAATTCGAACCTTCCATGGAATTGAAGAAGGAAAAGAGATACGAGATGGCGTTGCTTAATCTCAAGACTTACTATTCGTTTCCCAACGTCCCCGAAAAGAATAAGGCAGTCAAGTATTCCAGCGGAGTGGATTGGTTCGAGATTCGAATTCCCAAAGGGAGTTACGACATAGACAATCTGAACCGTCACATCCAGATGAAACTGAAAATCGACGGTCACGGAAGCAAGAGGATAAGACTCGCTCCCAATACGAGTACTCTACAGACGATATTAAGAACTTAAAAAAAAAGAATCTTATAATATTAATAATTTAAAAAAAAAAATATATATATATATATATATAATCAAATCAAATCAAAAAAATAATAAAATATGGCTCGATACGTAATTAAAAACGTGAACATATCCGAAGGACAGAACGCTAAAATTCGCAGAGCGTTGAGAAATCGAGACGAGGCCATTAGATTTAAATTCAGTCTTCAAGATCTGGAGAGTGGTGGTTGCGATCGGATCGCCTGGCCTCAAATCAAAAGGATGGAGAAAGTAATTCATAATCGAACGGGAATGACGGTGAGACTGAGTCCCGCTCAACTGATATATAATCTGAGAATGAAAGGCGGTTTCTTACTGCTATTGGCTGGACTCGCCACCAAAGCATTACCCATTCTCACGAAGATGGTGTTGCCAGCTCTGGGCGTGGGAGCTCTCTCGGGACTCGCTAATTTGGGTGTCGACAAATTAATGGGTAGAGGACTGTTTTTGAAGAAGAGGGGAAACGGACTGTTTTTGAAGAAGGGAGGAGCCGTGTGTCGCGTAGACGTCGAAGGTAAAGGATTGTATCTAGGACCTGTGAGAAACGGCGGTATCGATGCATTCGACGGAGGTGGTCTCTATATGAAGACCGGGGAGAATGTGGAACTGATCGGTGAAGGTTTGTTGTTGGGTCCGAATTCGCCATTTAAGAATATACCCCATTTGGGTATGTTATTATTTTTGAAATAACAATTAAAAATTAAGAATATCTTCCAACAGACGTGTTAACAAAACGGTCGTATTACGAAAAGCTTTTAGCTTTTTCTAAACATTTACACGAGTATGCATTAGAAAGAATTCAATTTGGAACAAATCATACACGACGCGTGTTTAAACTTGTACGGAACGTTGTTTTCATTCATATTGTTATTCCTATTCCTAAATCGAAGCTATTTCGAAAATATCGAAACCATGAAGTGTTCGAACGAAAAAAATGTGTCTTACCAAGATTATCACATGATTATAGATATCTTAGAATATGAAGTGAAACTTGTAGAACATTACAATTACGGAAAATCTCCTTACATTATTTATTGCGCGAAAAACGTAGTTAATGTATTTGATCGAGGTGGCGATGAAAATATTGAAAAATCCATTCAAGCGTGTTTCGAATTTATTTGCAGATTACACTCATTCACATCAAATAGATCATGGATCGAATTTGCTAAAAGGTTAAAAATCATTATCGATTCTTTCCCATATCATTCTGACGACGACGACGACGACGACGATGACGATAAATGAAAGTGTCAATGACACTGTAGCTCAACTTGACAAACTTGAAATTGGTAAGTTATAAATGAAATGGAAAAATTGAAAATCATTGGTACCAATGTTATTTGATGAAATTTCAGCATAACAGCATTGTGTGTGCACAACGTCAGAGTAATCCATTAATTTTTAAATGTAAACTGTAAGACTGGCTAAATGAAGAATGTTGATACACAAATGCAGTATGTTCAGAGGTTATTGTAAATGGCAACTTTTTTCATAGAAATGAATGCTAATCAATAGCTCTTGTCTAAATGTCTTGCCTAATGAGCACACCAAGTTCAAAAACAATCCTATGATAAATGTGGCCTGTAGGCCATGTCAAAGCAGAATGTTGATTCACAAATGCAATAAATTCAAAACTTGTTGCTAACAGCAACAGTTTTTGATGGAAATGAAAAGAAAATCAATAGCTCCTATCTTTATCGCCCTGCATAAGCATACAAAGTTTCAAAACAACCTGATAATGATTGTGCCCTCTGAGGCATGCCAAAGGAAGATGTTAATGCACAAATGCACTAAGTAGAAGGTCATTGCTTGTGGCAATGTTTTTGTGTTTTTGTTTTAATGGAAATTCATAAATATACCCTGCAGAGAGTGCAAAAGGGGTAAGTTGATGCACAAATGCAGTAAGTTCAAAGGCTGGTGATAACGACAATAATTTTTTAAGGAAATGACAAAAAGCAATAGCTCACATCTAGAGGTCACCCAGAACACACATACCAAGTTTCAAAGTGATCTGATCATAAATGTGCCCTGAAGGGTGTGTTAAAGGGAAATATTGAGGTCTGACTAAACTAAGTTCAAAGGTCTGCGGCAACATTTTTTGACAGAAATGGAAAAAAATCGACAGCTCCCATATAGATGTCACCCCACACAAGCACCCAAAGTTTGCAAGCGATTCAATCATAAATGTGCCCTGCAGGGTGTATCAAAGGAAAATATTGATGCTTAACTGCAAGGTTTTACTAAGTTCATCGAAGGTCATTGCCAATGGCAACATTTTTTGACGAAAATCAAAGGAAATCGATAGCTCCCATCTAGGTGTAACCCCAAACAAGCGTACAAAGTTTCAAGCTGATCTGATCATAAATGTGCCTTGTAGGCATGGCAAAGGAATATATTGACTAAACTGAGTTCAAAGATCGTTGCCAGCGGCAACATTTTTTGCCGGACGGAAATGGAAGAAAATCGATAGCTCCCATCTAGAGGTCACCCCAAACACGCATGCCAGGTTTCAAAACAATCCGATCATAAATGTGCCCTGTAGAGTGTGCCAAAGGGAAACATTGAGGTCTGACTAAACTAAGTTCTAAGAACGTTGGCCGCGGCAACAGTTTTTGACGGAAATGGAAGAAAATCGATTGCCTCTATCTAGAGATCACCCCAGACAAGCATGCCAGGTTTCAAAGCAATCTGATCATAAATGTTTCCTGTAGGGTGTGCCAAAGGGAAATATTGAGGTCTGACTAAACCAAGTTCTAAGAACGTTGGCCGCGGCAACATTGTTTGACGGAAATTGAAGAAAATTGATAGCTCCCATCTAGAGGTCACCCCACATAAGCATACTAAGTTTCAAAGCGATCTTATCATAAATGCGACCTGTGAGGTGTGCCAAATGAAATTGTGTACGTACGTACGCCGACCGACGAGAAGTGATGGCAATAAAAAATGGTTTTATCGAAATACGAAAAGCATAAAATCCTTCTTTAAGAAAAAATTTCATCTCTTTCCTATAATACACGTGATCGTAATAGACAAGAAATATTCTTTCATTAAGATGATGATTCGATGAATAGAATGTGTTGTTATGAAAAAAAAACATAATATATATATATAACAAAAAAAAAAATTAAAAATAATACGAAAAAAAAAATAAGAATATAAAAGAAACTATAAAAATTATTTTTTTAGGACTTAGAAACTGTTTTTTTATATATTTATAATAATTATGAGTGAAACGAACGATTCCGCGGAATCGAGGGCTTTGTTTCTTCGAAGGGCGCTGTGCAGAGCTTACGCGATCTGCGTGAATGAACAACTTCCTCGCGTCTTGCACGAAAGATTCATCGGCTGTCTGTAACAGAGAGATTTTAACCACGTTAATCATTCGTGTCTTACGATGGAATGGGAAGACATTGTCATGACGTATTTCATGCCCGCATTGGAATACGTCCGACGCGATGACGCGATCGAATGTTGGAAGCAATTCGTGTCTTGCGTCAGAGAACACAAGCCCACTAATTCGGAAGAGTTGAAGTTAGCGCATTGAGGTCTCACCACCGAAGACAGGGGACGCGTTTTGGAATTTTTGTTGAAAAGGAGGTGACCACTAAAAAATCTTTTTTTGTTGTTAAATAATAAGGAATGAAAATAAAAACAAATACATAAAAAATAGATATAAATAAATAAATAAAAAATAAAGGAAAATAAAAACTTCAAGTAAAAAAATATATCCATCGTTAGAGAAGTCGAGCGTCGAGCCCATGGCTCCTTTTCTACCACCACCGCTAGAACGAGGAGAAAGTGACAACGTGGCATTGAGGTATCGAATTGAACAAATCAATAGAATTCAATCGAATCTGACGCGAGAGAGAGATTCTTGTCATTCGCTCAATAAGACATATTCGATATTTGAGAAATTTGTGAATGGTGTAGATTTGACTCTCATCGTCTCCTCTATGGGTTTGAATGTTGCCAGAATTAGGCTATTGTCGACCGCCGTCATTTCACTTCCGGTCGGGTTGGTTTTGACTGCCGGATTCGTTAGTACAATTGGAAAATTTTTCGCTAAGAAATTATCTATAAAGGCCAGGAAGCACGAAAACATCAGCGTTTTGGCCGATGCAAAGATTGACACCGTGTGGGATAAGATCTCCCTGGCGTTGAAAGAAGGTAGGATTTCGGACGGTGAATACCTCGACATATTGAACGAAAAACAAAAATAGGAAGTCATAAACGCGAATATAAGAGTCAAGAGTCGTCAGATCATCAAGGAACAATTGAAGGATTCTCTCATGGAAAAAGGCAGGGAAGAAGCGAGACGATCGTTTCGTAAATTGTTGGATCCCAAAAAGATTCCGAAAGCAATCGACTGAAAAAATATATATATCTAAAAGAAAAAAAAATTTAAAAATAAATTATATATAGAAATCAAAAAAAAGATACGAAAAATAAAAAATTAAATATATACGAAAAAACAAATGTATTGCATCAAATGCAAGAGAGTTTCCAATACGGTTAACGTTAAAAAAGTACTGACAAAAAATAGCAGTCCCATGCTTCGCGGAACATGTAAAGTGTGCGGTTTGACCAAGACGCATTTCGTCAAACACAGTGCCGGCCTGACGAATAAAATGATTAATAATCTACCTTCGAAATGCATCTGCCAGGACATCACTTCACGGGACCCGGCATGAAATTAAATAAGAGATTGAATCAAGATCTGACTCCTAAATCTTGGAGCAAACCCATTAATAGGGTGGATTCGGCCGCTGACGCTCACAATCTGTGCTATGCTAAACATCCTGACGTCGAGACTCGTAATCGAATCTGCGATAAAAACATGTTGACGAAAATGAAAAAATATACCGAACACCACTAGGAGAGAGAGAATCGAACAATCGTAGGTCGGTAAAGTGATCTGCACCAAACGTCGATTCGGATGGGGTGATAAAAAACAAGTGTCCAGAAAAATTATTAACGAATAAATTGGCGAACGAACTACACAAACCCGTCACGCGTAAATTTCGAAGGAGAAGTGTGTTCGTGAAGGGTCTGGATCAGATCTGGTCAGCCGATCTGGACGACATGAAATCGAGTTCGAGACGGAACGAGGGCGTTAAATACATACTGACGGTCATCGACGTGTTTTCGAAATACGGATGGGAGAATAAATGAACTGTGAAGAATAAATCGGGAGCTAGCGTGGCCGAGGCTCTGAAGAGCATATTCGCATCGTCTTCTCGAAAGCCGAATAAATTGTGAGTGGACAAGGGGGAAGGAATTTTACAACTGTCACGTTCGTCCGTTGGTCGACCTCTATTCCACCGAAAACGAAGGGAAAGCTAACGTGATCGAACGTTGGAATAGAACTGTGAAGGAAAAAATGCACAAGTATTTCACGTCCAATTCGACCTAGAAATATATCGACGTCCAGGACGAACTGGTCGAAGAATACAACACGCAACACAGATCGATCAAGATGACGCCCGCGGAAGCTAGCTGTCCTCGAAACGAAAGACGCGAAATCATTGGAACATTTTACGAACAAGAATTGCAGAAGACGGCGTTTTAAAAAAAAAAACCCTTCACTTTTTTTTATACATATATAATAAGGAAAAAATAAATAAATAAAATAATAATTAAAAAAAAACAATTTATAATAAAACAAGAGCACCGCCTAGCGGGACAACATACGCCCATCAAAATTGGAACATACACAAGTTTCTCTGGGGTAAAGTTTGCCTTTTTTTGTTGTCTCAACTATGTCTGTCCCCACCCCCACCCCTCCAATCATTGCCCATTCCCCTGCCCTGTCTGGGGTAAAGGGTAATTCACCTGTTTTCTCATTTTCATATTAAGCGATCTGAGGTGGTAGCATCCATTTCATTCAGGCTGCTGTGGAAGATTCTCCTCGCCGTTTACAATAGTAGCGTCCATTCATTGACTGGTTAACTTCATTGATAACGATTGACGATAGGTGGCGCCAAGGAAAAGGACATTTTGAGGATCATAACAGCTACGGTGAGGATTCTCGTCGTTTAAAAATAAAATGGTGTTATCTGCTCTTGTCACATGCACAACGGCAAGTAATGATCAACATGGGTGCAAAGTTTGAACAATAAAGCAAGTAAAATGTTGGAGTAGGCGCCAAATAGTGAAATGTTTCAAGTACCAAAAGGGGGCATAACTCTGGGAATACAAAACAGAGTTACCTGCTCTTGTCACACGCACAACGGCAATTGGTGATCAACATGTGTGCAAAGGGTGAACAATATAGCATGTAAAATGTTGAAGGAGAAGGCGACACAATACTGTAATGTTTTAAGTATTAAAAGGGGCATAACTCTGGAAATACAAATGGAGTTACCTGCTCTTGTCACATGCACAACGGAAACTGGTGATCACCTTGTGTGCGAAGTTTGAACAATGTGGCATGTAAAATATTGAAGGAGTAGGCGACAAATACTGTAATGTTTTAAGTAATAAAGGGGCATAACTCTGGAAATACTACACAGAGTTACCTGCTCTTGTCAGATGCACAACGGCAATTGGTGATCGACATGTGTGCAAAGTTTGAACAATATAGCAAGTAAAATGTTGAAGGAGAAGGCGACACAATTCTGTAATGTTTTGAGTACTAAAAGGGGCATAACTCAAGAAATACAAAATGGAGTTACCTGCTCTTTGTCACATGCACAACGGAAATTAGTGATCACCATGTGTGCAAAGTTTGAACAATATAGCATGTACAATTTTGGAGGAGTAGGCGACACAATACTGTAATGTTTTAAGTACTAAAAGGGGCATAACTCTGGAAATACAAAACAGAGTTACCTGCTCTTGTCACATGCACAACGGCAATTGCTGTTCAGTATGTGTGCAAAGTTTGAACAATATAGCATGTAAAATGTTGAGGATGAAGGCGACACAATTCTGTAATGTTCAAGTACTGAAAGGGGCATAACTCTGGAAATACAAAATGGAGTTACCTGCTCTTGTCACTTGCACAACAGCAATTGGTGGTTAGCATGTGTGCAAAGTTTGAACAATATAGCATGTAAAATGTTGAAGGAGGAGGAGACACAATACTGTAATGTTTTAAGTACTAAAAGGGGCATAACTCTGGAAATACAAAACAGAGTTACCTGCTCTTGACACATGCACAACGGCAATTGGTGATCAACGTGTGAAAAGGGTGAACAATATAGCATGTATAATGTTGAAGAAGAAGACGACACAATACTGTAATGTTTAAGTACTAGAAGGGGCATAACTCTGGAAATACAAAATAGAGTTACCTGCTCTTGTCACATGCACAACAGCAATGTATGGTTAGCATGTGTGCAATGTTTGAACAATATAGAATGTACAATGCTGAAGGAGTAGGCAACACAATACTGTAATGTTTTAAGTACTAAAAGGGGGCATAACTCTGCTAATACAAAACAGAGTTACCTGCTCTTGTCACGCGCACAATAGCAATTGGTGATCAACATGTGTGCAAAGTCTGAACAATATAGCATGTAAAATGTTGAAGGAGAAGGCAACGCAATACTGTAATGTTTAAGTACTAAAAGGGGCATAACTCTGGAAATACAAAATGGAGTTACCTGCTCTTGTCACATACACAACAGCAATTGGTGATCAACATGTGTTCAAAGTTTAAACAATATAGCATGTAAAATGTGAAAGGAGAAGGCGACACAATTCTGTAATGTTTTAAGTACTAGAAGGTGCATAACTCTGGAAATACATAATGGAGTTACCTGCTCTTGCCACATGCACAACGGCAATTGGTGATCAGCATGTGTGCAAAGTTTGAACAATATAGCATGTAAAATGTTGAAGGAGAAGGCGACAGAATACTGTAATGTTTTAAGTACTAAAAGGGGGCATAACTCTGGAAATACAAAACAGACTTACCTGCTCTTGTCACATACACATCAGCAATTGGTTTGGTGATCAACATGTGTGCAAAGTTAGAACAATATAGCATGTAAAATGTTGAAGGAGAAGACGACACAATACTGTAATGTTTTAAGTACTAAAAGGGGAATAACTCTGGAAATACAAAATGGAGTTACCTGCTCTTGTTACAGGCACAACGGTAATTCGTGATCACCATGTGTGCAAAGTCTGAACAATATAGCATGTAAAATGTTGAAGGGTTAGGCGACACAATACTGTAATGTTTTAAGTACTAAAAGGGGGGCATAACTCTGGAAATACAAAATGGCGTTACCTGCACTTGTCACATGCACAACGGCAATTACTGATCAACATGTGTACAAAGTTTCAACACTGTAGCATGTAAACCTTTGGAGGAGTAGGTGAAACAAAACATTTTTATGGACAGGCAGGCAGGCAGGCAGGCAGGCAGGCAGACAACGCCATAACATAATACGTCCGTCAAAAATTGACGGCGTATAAAAGGCAAACGAATTAACAAAAAAAACAAAAAAACATGACGAATATATTAGATATAACCAAAGGTCTATTGAGATACGAAAGCATTCAAGAATACGAAGTTCACGAGTACGAACCCGTGACTGGAACCAGTCTGAACAATGCCAGTGAGATAAGAATCAACGTCGAGACTCAGGATCTGTTCGTCCACCCCGGCGAAAGTTACAGTGATACAGGGTCGTCTCACCAATGAAAACGGAAGCGATTATGCCAATGACAACATTGTCACTCTAGCCAATAATGGCATGATGCATCTGTTTAGTAATATAAAATACATGCTCTCGGGCAAGAGATAGAATCCGTGTTTCATCACGAGCAGGCCAGCACGATCTACGGACTCTTGACGTATCCGGACGATTTTTCGAAATCTAAAGACTCAATCAATTGTGGTTGAAAGACACCGTCGCCGACATGAGTGCAACTAATGCCGGTGCCGCCATGAGATTCGATTACGTCATCAAGACGTCGAGACCCAGACGAACGTTTTCGTTCAGGATTCCTCTGAAACACATTTTCGGATTCGCAGATTACAATAAGATTTTCTGTTGATTCAAACACAATCTGATGTTGATTCGAAAATGAAACGACGAAGCCATCACGAGACTTGCCATGACCGATGCGGGTAAGATACGTCTGAACAAGATATCTTGGTTCATTCCGCACATGCTGCCTTCAATCGCAGAGAAAACACATCTCTACAAGATCATAGAATCGAAGAGTAAATTACCGGTGGGATTTAGAATGAGACAGTGCGGCACAGCTAGTAGTCCATCATCCACCAATCACTTAGATTGGAGAATGACCGTGAAATCTGCTTCGGAAAGACCGCGATTCATCGTAGTGGCATTTCAGACTGTTAGGAATGGATCTCAAAAGGGAAATCCTTCCCTGTTCGATCATTGTAACTTGAGAAACATGCAGGTATTTCTAAACGCCACGAGATATCCAGCCATCGATCATAACGCCTCTTTCGATAAGAACGATTTCTGCAGACTATACGTCGATGCCGCCGATTTCAGAAAGAAATATCATCGACTGGACGAATTGATGGGTAATACAAACTTCACTCCCACCGACTACAAATCGATGTATCCCTGTTCGTATTCGACGTTAGTAAACAGAGCGAGTGGCTCAAGAGTTGCGTTTCTAGACATTCAGATCAAGATGCAATTCGACAGAAACATGCCGAAGTGAACAGAGGCTTTCACCCTAGTCCTGTTGGATAGAGAGTTAGAATTCGAATCGGACGGACAAAAAATGTCCATCGTTCAATGAAAAAATAATAATTAAAAAAAAAATTAAAAATACCAAAAAAAAAAAGTAATTGAAATCCAACCTTCAGAGGCATACCGAAGACGCTGGTGTTCGAGTGTTGATCCTTCAACTTTTCGACGCTGTACCTCTTAGTTTCCACACCGTTCACCACGAGATTGACGACTGCTCTATTGTTCAAGTCTGTAGAAGCCAGACTCATTCGAATAATCTCGCCTCCCACCGGCATGGGATATCCTATCTAACCGTGCAGCGGTCCGTTACCTCCATTTCTGAAGGACCATTCAGCTTTTTCCTCTTCTAACACGCCGCTCTCCTCGGTCCAAACGGTGATCAATTGCCTGGCGTATTTTATCTCTTCCACGACGCGATCAGAGTGCATGCATCCGACATGTGCACGGGATCCGCCAGATTCGTGAGTGCGTGTCCTCACATGTCCAGTTTGCCTTCCATGATATCACCCTTTCTCCAGACCGAATGTTTGTCCAAGTACTGTCTGCTGTCCGCGCTGGAAGCGAATTCCGGTTCGTCGTTGAGACCAAATAGATTGTAACCGTCCATGTCGATGCCGGCCCCCATGGTTCCTCCGGATTTTTTGTTCACATACAATTTGTCGACTTGAGATTCCAGATGGGATTGAGAATCCTGTAGGGCAGAATCCATGTAGCCTTTGTTGAGTCTTCGTCCGCATCGTCGATCTGGAACAGATTCAATATATTGTTGAATCCTGCATCCAGATCCATTTTCATTTCTAACTCGTCGTTATTCTTTCTCCGTTCCAAGTCTACGTATTGTTTGGTCGCCGCATCGTTGGGATTCGTGGGAACGGACACGTTGGTTATCTTCTTAGAATTCGCATTCAATTCGGACTGCGTCACTTTAGGAACGAAGCGATCTCTCAGATGTTTACTGAAGCTTGCGTGAGCGTCGCCCACATATCTTTTAGTGGCGGAATCGGTCGAATCTCTAAGATCCGCTAAGAGAATTATAGATTTAGATTTTTTTAGATTTCAAGTCGAGATCATCCATCATGTCTTTATTCAAGTAATTATCTCTCATGTTCTGTCAGAAATTTTTGTCTCCTTTGTCAATGTATCTTTTAGTCGTGGCATCTGCCTGATCGACTGGTTCAGGAAGATTGTAGATTTTCTTATTGTTCAAGTTTAAAGGTTCTTCTCGAGGTTCGTATCTCTGAACGTATCATTCGTCCAAGTTGGCAATGTCACCACCAATAACTTTGACCATTTTTCTTTTCTTTCTAGAAGGGCTTTCATTATCGTCAGCGCAACCAAATTTATCGACTGGCATGTTTGTTTTGTTTTGTTTTTATTATTATTTATTTTTTTATTTTTTTTTATTTTAATTATAACTTCTTTTTTTTTTAAATTCTTCATTTATATATCTATCTATATCAATTTTTTTTTCTCCTGCTTTAATGTAAATCGGTGAGAATATCCTGAAAGTGATCTCCTTCTGACCATCTCTTGAAAACGAAGAGACACAAGCGACTGCAAAACACTCGATCCGGCGCTTGCACTTGCTCGGTATTGCAAATAACTGACGTTAAATAGTTTCTTATTTCTATAGGCGGTGAGATTCCGTAGCTATCAAAATAATAATTTTTATTCCGGTTCGAAAACCACGCGACCCACTGCATGCCCTAACCTCTGATATCATCCAGATTTAAAATTCCACATTCGGAATCGTCTTTTTTCCTTGGTAAGGCATCTCTAGAAAACACACCTCGAAAATATGATTGATTTTTAAATCTTTCGCCACCTTCGACAGATGAATGTTGGATAGGGGTTCGTTGGGTAAGACAACACCTTCTACGGATATGTGTTTCTTTTCTTATCCATAAATATTTTTTTTTAAATTTTTTTTTTCAATTTATAACTCGCGGGTTTTTTATAAACTTACATTTGGATGCATTCATCCTCTCGATCTTGTTGAATTATCGTGGAATAATGTCCGAGTGCGAAAGTGTGTATTTTATCCTCAGATATAATCCTCTTATTGCCGTCAGCCATCAACAAAATCTTATTGATTTCTTTGGAGTAGAGCTCATGGTTTTTGCTTCGAATCGCAGTCATCTTTTTATACGCCGTCAAACTTTTAAAAAGAAATCTTCATACTCTTTGAAAGTGATGTTTTTATTCATCATACACGCTCGAATGCCTTTACATCTCTTGATCTCTTCACCGTCGAAGAGATAAGCATACAATTTTGGTCTCAAACCCACAAATTCGGTGATCTGTCTTCCACCGCTCTCGTCTATGAATTTACCCCCAACACCTTTTTATTGACACCCGTTGGAATCTTAGATGGGTGATCGTTGGGATAATTACTTGTGTGGAACCATTCGTTCACGTCTGATGCTATATCCTCGGAGATGTCCCTAGTCTCTATTTCGTAAGCTAGACTGTCCGTGTCGGGATAATTACTCCTGTCAAACCATTCGTTCGCGTCTGGTGCTATGTCCTCGTAGACGTCTCTAGTCTCTATCTCTTAAGCCAAACTGTCCATGTCAGTGAACAATAGTTTGGCTTTCGAATCGAATTTGGATTTGACGTAATCGTAGTGAAACTCTTGCATCAACTGCTTGCTGACGTCTAAGATGACTGCTCCGAGATAACTGGGTTTCTCGAACTTCAGATGTGTCTTTTGCATGTGTACGGCTACTAGATTTTCGTCGAATATGGTTCTATGTTTTTATTAGGTTTCGGGATTAATTTTCTAAACCTCTCTCCAGACGTGACAAGTCGAACGTCGGTTCTATTCCTAATGTTTTCCATAGATTTCCCGTACATGCAATTGTTCATGAGTTTGTAGAAATCTTTTTCGAAGTCGCACTCAGCCTGCATTCTTAAATTCGTGTTGAGATCAATGTATTTTTTCATCCAAGGCTCCTCGTCGAATCGAATGATTCTATGCACATCACTTAATCTCATCCCACAATCAATGTAACATTTCAGATTTTTGCAACAGTCCACGTACTTGCATTTGTGATTTAAATTGGGAATGAGTTTTTCGAAGCCGTTCACTTCCATTCGTTTGGGAGCCAGCGGATAATCATTGTGTAGATCGTGTAACGTTTCCAGATAGTCCAAATCGACTTCTAGAATACAAGGATAGTGTCTTCATTTTTGTTTTTCTTCCGACGTTTCGACCCATTTGAAATTTCCGATCGGTAAAGGATGACTCATGGTCCAACCATACAAATTATTAGCATCCCAATACTGTATGTATTTACTCAGTTTTTCCGAATCGAAGTCTTTTCCTATGTGAGAATTATTAGCTTTAGCATATCTGTTGGAAATCATAGAGCCGCCACTCCACACGACCTTTTCAAACATGAGCAACAGGTCGACATCCGTTAATAATTCCAAATGGTCTTCGGTCATCTTCAAAAGAGCATCCTGGGCAAGTCCGGGTGCCGTGAAATACCAAGCCGGATCTTGTTCGTAATGTCGACGACACACTCGTCGAAAATTTTCGAACACGTCAGCCAAGAGAAGCATGTCAGTTTTCAGATAGAGGTCGTGATAATCTCTCATGGATTTCATGTCGAATAATCTCCACACTTTTTGCGCGTGTTCATAATCGTCATCAGAAATGTCAGACTGGTATAATTTCGAATGAAAATCTCCTTTAGGAGGTAGAGTGGTGTCGTCGAATTTCTCGAGATCACTCAGGTAATCGTAAGGGTAGACGCCTTTCCTCAACATGACGTCCACCAATTGTCGTCGATCAAAATGTTTACTCATAATTTTAAATTTCTCCCTATTTAAACTGTCGACTAATTTTTCCAGACTGGCCAACATGAATTTATAACTGTCAATGAAACGTATCTCACTACGGATGGGAATCGTTTTCTCAGTCGGTCCATCGATGGCTATCTTTTTATCAACAATCTTCCATTTAGTGAAGGAAATGTATTTTTCGTCATTTTGCCTGATGCAGCTCAACTCTCCGTCACTGACACCCATATTTTTCATGAACGGGTGACTGTCATAGCCCGAGAGATTGTGAAATATCACCGGATAGAATTGGGCGTCTCGAAATCTTAAATTCCATTTGTTGTGAGCAGCGCCACGAAACAGACCCATGTAGTGATCATGATCTCTAACTTTTTTATTATTTTCAGACTCATTATTGAATGGTTGTCTACAGATGCGACATCCAGTGGTTTTATTGTATTCTTGCTCTTGCTCTGGCGTGATGATTATGACTTTGGATGTTTTAAATTTTTCGTATAATTCTTTAATTTTCGATTCTAACTCATCCACGAATTTTTTAGCCACGTCGTCGCATTCAGAAAGTTTAGTGTAGACGAATGGACCTGACGATTCTCGATCACCGAAAGAACATTTCTCGTAATAAGAATAGCCCAAAGGTACGTGCTTCTGATATTTTTCTGCGTAACTCCTACGCTCGTCGGCTGGCAAGAGTTCATTTTTGTGGTGAAACATTCGAAATCGGCATAGACGACGAATGGCGGTTCTAATCTCCTATTGTGGTTGCGAAAGTCCACGTAAGTGTTTGGTTTGGGCATTTGGATGGCAACGCTTCACTTTTCATTGCAGTATTCCCGATGATGCGTCAACGATTCTTGACAACAGAACGAATTCATGCAGTTGAGACAGAAAAATCTCTCACACTTATGTTTACTAGTCTGCTTCGACAGCAATCGACTCATATTTTTAATCCAGCAATAATGTTGATTGTCACTCTCGGAAATTAATAACAAATTAACAATCTTTTCTTTCTCTTTGTGCGAAGTCAGTCTGATAAGACAGACTATTCCTTTTTCACAGTCTTCCTCGTATCCCAAGACGATCAAGGCCACGGTGGGATTTAGCTTTTCGAAACGCTTGATGTCTGCCAACCGCGTCGAGAAAGGCACTCCCGTCCAATCGAGATTTTGCCAAGTCTTCACGTACTTGGAAACTCTGTCAGCATGCTTTTCTACGGGATATAAGGCCGATGTGATCGCCCATTTGAAACACTCGCTATCATCTTTATTTTTCAAGTTAATCACAGCATTTTTATTAGATACGAAATTAGGCAATTTTATATAGGAAGACGTTCTCAAAGGGTCGTGTCTGTCCATGTGAATCTCGAGATTCAATACCTTCTCGAACGTCCAACCACTTCCCTTGATATATGATAATGAGCCATAGATTCCAACATCTTGTCTTTCATCACTTCGTAAACATCGGATAATTCGTCGTTTCTAAACACAGTCTCGATTTTAGATTGGAAATAGGCATCTTGCACCGTGCTCTCACCCGTGTTCGCGTCGACCCTTTTCATCAGACAATGCATGATCATTTTTATTTTTTCCAACACTCCACCCTTCGCCCGTTCCATGAACGATTTGGGATAAAGATTTGCGAGATTGGTAATCGCATCGAAAGTTTTAAAAAGTCCTTTAATGGCGACATCTCGTTCTATCGGAGTGAATGATTTCTCTAACATTTTGATTATGATTCCCTTTATCACATCAGCTCCCTTGTTTTCATTCACCGCTCTCACGACTTCATCCATCATTTTTTTGTAACGAATCATCATCTCGAACTGCATCACTTTTTCCATTTTTTTTATTATTCTCTTTAAAAACCTGTGGCTCCACTTTTCGTTTAATAGCCTTCTCCTAAGTTTCCACAGTCGTTTGTCGACGTTGTTTTGTCGCCACCTTCATTTTTCACGATTCGAGTTTTTGTCGCTGCTGTAGATCTTTCGTTCACTCCCTTTCCGTCCAGCAAATGACCGATGCATTCGTCTTTTTTCATGTATTTAACACCTTTCAAATTCAATGACTGATGCACTTTGGCTTGTAATTTCACCAGTGGTAGATCACAGGTCTCCTCACGCATGGCTTCAATCAATTGTCCTTTGGTTCTGTAACGGCTGTAATTTTTAATTCCTAGATTTCTACAGTACTTTTTCAATTCGGGTACGGTAGACGAATATAACTTTTCCACGATAGACGTTTTTGTTTTTGCCATTTTTGTGTTAAACTTTTTATTTAATATATATATATAATATTTTAGGGGTTTTTTTTTTAAATTTTTTGCGAATTTTTAAACTTCTTATTTGATATATATATTTTTTTTCTTTTAATGAGAATATGAGAATCAATTTTTTTTTTAATGAAAATCATTTTTTTTTAACACATAAAACATTTAACACAAAAATAAGTTAAGACGATTAGGTACATCACATCCGAACTAATCGTTTATACCTCCAACCCCCCCCCCCCAAAAAAAAAACAAAAACATTTTACAACTGAGTCCCATCAGTAAAGCAAAAAAAAAACATGCATCGAACAACACTCGCCCCAGATTATATATAAAATCCATCGACTTAACATTTTCACTTCGTTCAGTAATGAATGCAGGCGTTCTGAAAACCAGTTTTATTTTTCAAATAAAAACAGCACAATAAAATATCCGGGTGTTCACACAGAATACGTACGTGGTTATATATAACAGTGCACACTTCAAAGCAATCATGTGATTCACACCAGTAGAATCACGCTCGATTGAAATATTAATCGAGCGTGAAAGCACACACACATTCCCGAACTGAAAGAGAGATCAAAAGCACTTTAAGGGGTTTTTCGAGTTGAGATTTAAAAATCTATCTATAATGGACTAACTCTCTTTCATAATTTCCACATCAGTTACGAGCATGTTAACTTTAAAGCTCTCCTCGCTGATAAATCCATTGGAAAACGAGATTCACCCTCTCGAACGTCAGTTCTTTCTCAGTGATTAGATTCAATCTGTGGACTACTTCTTTAGAGATATACGGATATATATTAATCCTGTAGAACAGCGACAAATCGTCTGGATCGAAATTTTCTATCTTCTCCGAGAGGATGGTCAATAGCTCGTCTTGACATCCGTTCATTAGATCCAGGGCGGCCTCATTCAGTTTCAAAGGTAAGACATATTTGTCGTATTCCTCTGTCAACCCACTCATCTCCACGTCCTTCAATTCGATGGTGTCGTGCGATTGCAGTCTATAAATTTTACTATCAAACTTCGAATATCTTTAGACCCTTTCAATTTTAATGCAGATTTCTTTAGGTATTGTCGATTTCATGACTGATTTTTTTTTTGTCGTCGTCGTTTTGTTGAATTTTTTGTATGTAATGGTCGCGCCTAGAATTTTTATTTTTAAACAGTTATTTTTTTATCACTTATCTCATAACTCATAATATATATATACATTTTCAATTGCGATCCCATCCCCAGATCGTCATCGAGCTAATCTAATTTTTAGACTCGGACGCTCGATCTCAAACGGCCGAGTCTACCAGCCCACTTACGAATTCGCCGGTCGATCAGAATCTTTTTTCCTGTGGGAATCGACGTTCGATCACGTCTTTTTTCCAGTTCGCGGCCGCAAAAAAAGCATGTCTTTTCGGAATTTTTGTCATTGGGAATCTCATTGTTAATCTTGTCTCAGGTCACAATCGTGCAAAACCTCCTCCCGGGAAATTCGAAAAAATTCACCCCAATGGCGAAGTTAGTGTTACATTATGAAAAAGTGAATTTTTCAGTGAGGTTTGTGTTAAATTTATAAAAACAAAGTCAATTTTTCAAACCGGTGAATTTTTTAGACGTTTTCGAGAAATTCCGTCGAAATGTGGGCCAGAAATGTTCGAATTTAAACATTTTCCGGAAAAACCCAGGGTTTTCGGGCGAAAATTGAATTATTGTCGGGAAAAACCCAATATTTTCCAAGAAAATCAACTTTTTTATCAGAAAAAAATTAGGTTTTTTAAAAAATAACTCAATTTATCCAGTCTACCTAAAATTTTTCCAGCGCAAAAAATGGGGTGGACTGGAATCCCCCGTTATACACTACTCATACACCATCATAAAATCAAATAAGGTCCTAAATTCTCAGTTCCATGAGGATATACAATAACCCGGAAGTGCTACCTTTTGAAGAAAACGAGACCTCAAATGACTCAGTTTGATAAAATAATGCTTAGGTTAAAATCATCATTATTGTTGGAGAGGGTTAATATCAATATCGGCGTCTGCGAAGTCTCCGCACAAAAAAATGAATTATGTTTGTTTGCCACATACCCATTGAGTGCTGAGGCTATTTGAAAACAGCCCATTATGCCTCAAATTTATCCTACATTTTGATGCTTGGCAGCTTGTGGAGAGTTATTGAACACTTGCCAGAATAATTCTTCACAAAAGTCTATTTTTTCTTTAAAATCTGTAAGTACCACTTGAAGAAATCCGCAGAAAATATGAATTTTAAGTTCTTAAGGGCTGTCTCCTTTAATCTCTCAAAACAGCCTTAAGGCTTGGTTTCCTGAATAACCATACTACTTACAACAATTATCCCCCATAAATTCTGGGTCCGATAAAAGAGGCTATGTTTATCTGTGACATACCCATCGGATGCTGTTGGTGCCTGGTAAGTTCCATTTTATCATTTTTTTTACGTTCAGCAGCCCGTGGAGGGTGAACAAACGCTTATCGTAATATATTGTCCATGCATCTAGTAATATCACACCAAGACCTGCAAATGGCCAATTTTTGCTGAAAATCTACAATTTGTGTTTACAGAAATCCGCAGAAAACACGAATTGTTAAGCTTTTGAGGGGTATCTGTCTTTTGCCAGCCCAAAACGGATTAATACTTGGTTTTTTGAATACCTTTAGTACTTACAAAAATGATCCTCGGTGAATTCCACTTCCAGTAAAGGAAGTTATGTTTATCTCTCGTATGCCTGCTAGGTGCTCTGGGTGCCCGAATACAACCCATTTTATCCAAATTTCGATGTTTGGAAGCCTGTCGATGGTTTACAAACGGTGAGCCCAATATCTGTTGTCAACTGTAGTGTCGCAGATAGGTCTAACAGTGAGGAATGTTAAAAAAAAACTCTACAAGACGCGTTCTGAGAAAGTGTCGATAAACCCCAATTTTTAAAGTTTTTGGCCAATTCCGGCAAAGGAAGGGCGAAATTGAAAATTCCGCTGAGGTACATTTTTAGAGTTTGTGCCACTCTATGCATGTGCAAAATTCTGTGAAAATTGGCTCGAAAATGGCTTCAGAATCATACGCACAAAATGAGTGGAATAAAAAAATTTAAAAAAAAATAATAATCAGTAGAAAAACAAATGTCTTTTCCAGAGGGAAAGGCCAACTAATAATCAGCAGAAAAATATATGGCTTTTTCCTCTGGAAAAACCAAAATATTCCCACACGTCCAAGAGGTCTCTGTCGATTCGACCTCTGGAGCCGTAAAAAACGCAACGGAAAATCATATTTATTGCAATTTTGGAGATTTGAAATCTTTCGCACGCGAGACATCACTCCCAAATTGACCAAATCCAAATACACTTGAAAACACTGACAGAAAATTACACGTTTTGACATTTTGACTCTCGATTTGTAATTTCGCATCAGAGATATTTCGGCGAAATCGACCAATTCGAGCGAGAAAACACCTAATAAGGCCCAGTGAAAAAAAGCATGGTTTGGCTCTGTCTTCAACTTCATCTCGGATTTGCGCATTTTTACTGTCATCTAAAGTAGAAATGCAATGATTTCTCGCACTGGACTCGAACTGGTCAAGCTTGAGATTTTCAAAGATTTATTTTGCTCTGAAGAAACACTTAAAAAGCCCACCCCAAGTTGCGTGTCAGTTTCTAGTAGGCTCGTATTTTTCTCGAGAAAATAAGATCGAAAATTGCGAGACGCTTCACTGGGCTAGAATCCGCTTTTTCACTCTACTAACATTGAATGAAGTGAATGACGATGTTGGTCACCTGGCAAATACACAGAACGACACACGCGTGTGAATGGGTTAATCGATATGGCACGAGTGCCAGCGCGGAAGGATAAAACGAGGGGTCACAGGTCTCGAGTTTTGTACTTTCGCGATGGCACAAGTGTGTTTATTACACGCCTCCACGTCTATAAAAACAATTATTGGAAGGACACTCAGCAACTCATTTGACAACTGTGAATAAAACGAACCCATTTTATCGCCAACCAAATTTGCGAGGGGAACACGTGTTACTATTTCGTCCCCTAAGTTCCAATGTGTTCTATGTGCCTACTGGTATATAGAACACATTGGAACTCAGGGGACGATTTTCAGCTACCGCTAGCGATTCAAATTGTAATTGCGTTGCACGATTTGTAGAAAATTCCAGTGATATTTCGCTTCTATTTAAAAATAGTCCGTCCACAGATTTTCATTTCCTGCATTGTTTAGTGTTGCTGTAGATGCGAATTGCAAAGAACAGGCGTGTAATAAAGGACCCTTTACTTGTCAAAGCGACGTTTTTCTGGCCCGATATGGAGAGAGATGATTGATCAAAATCGAACACTGTGGAAACTATTTCGGAAAACTCCAATGCAATCTTCTGTCGAACTAATTCAATTGAAACTAATAGAACAGCAGGGTTAGTGTGAATGGATATTCTCAACTTGGAACAGTCAACTGGTGGTACACATGCGAAAACACATGGTTTTAGGCGTGGTCTAAAAGGAACTCTATAAGATAGCTCAGACTTAAAAAAAAAACACGTACAGCACCCCCTCAATCAACGGGGAATGGCGAAAGGTTTAACTAGAGTTTCATAAAGATAACGGTAACCACGGAGGACCACAATAAGTCTGACTGGGGATGGGGGGGGGGGGGGGTCATTATGCTGCACCATAATGCTACTCGAAATCATACCACATGATTAAAACAAAATATTTCATGTTCAGGTGACACTCACTCGCGGCCAAGAAAATATGAAATCATTTGGAGTTTTCTTATAGTAGAAGGGTGACTCAACAGAAAAAAACGTTTTGGTTGGCATGTAGAATCTTCTCATTCCGGTTTCAATTAATATTAGCCTAGGGTCCATGTTTAATGTTTCTTTGTTTGTTCGTTGCGGTCCTCACAAAGTAAGGAGAGCTATAAACGTCCTCTTGGCAGTACCTTTAGCACAAGGAACACCAGAACCGATTAAAATAATGTAAATTGACGAGGGGCCATCCTGGACTTGGACTTTACAGACTGCATATTTTCCTGCGATGGTGTGTTCAATACATGTGGTCACACCGAGAAACTCTTGCTTTGGAAAATGTGTGTCTTTGGGGTAGGGGAAAGGGGGTGTTAGAGATGCCGTGTGTGAATGGAATGAGTCGCTGAAAAACTCTTGCTTTGGAAAATGTGTGTCTTTGGGGTGGGGAAAGGGGGTGTTAGAAGTGTCGTGTGTGAATGGAATGTGTCGCTGAACTATAATATTGCAACGTTGTGGGGGCAGGGGGTTAAATTACTCTATACCCATTTCAGACAACTGACTCTCAAGAAAATATATACAGGAGATTATGGTAGAGCTGCCACCAGTATCAAATGATACACAATAATTCGGGTATTTTCCCAACCTCTCGGGCAATCTTAACACTGGGGCATTTGCAGTAGTGGGTTAACCCTTTACCCAACGTAACGGCCAAAACCGGCCAGCGCTATTCTCAAAAATCGCCAATTAATTTTTAAAATATTTTCATTTTTTGTCTCAAAAACATAGGTTATGACCCCTCGTTGGAACGAGCTCGTCGAGCTCGTTCCAACGAGGAGTCATAACCTATGTTTTTGAGACAAAAAATAAAAAAATTTAGTTATTCAAGAATTTTTTTTGCAAGTGTCGTCTGCTTTTCATGTTAGGTAAAGGGTTAACTGGCCATGAAATCCACAAGATACGCAAAACCACAATAGAATGGTTTACAACGTTGAAGTCCGAACGGCTGGCAGGATATCAGTACTGGTATCTTGAATGCTTCAATTGTCACTGTAAATGGTCATTCAGGCGAGTTTCGTCACTGGTCACGGGGTAATTTACACAAGGATGTCAGCAATGGACAGTCTGACTTCACACGACAGCAACAGACTATCACTGCTGCAACTGATTTGGTCTCTTCAGGATATTCCCTGGCGGTCCACTTAAAATACTGGTTTAACCCTTTACCCAACGCTGACGATATCAAAATTTCTTATTTTAAATATCATTTTTTAATTTTTTTCAAAAAATTTCAACAAACCCATATCATGTGACCCTTCGTTGGAACGAGCTCAACGAGCTCGTTCCAACGAGGGGTCACATGATATGGTTTTGTTGAAATTTTTTTGGAAAATACTATTTTTTCAACTGCTGAATTTGCATATTACGCGGGCGGCTACGGCCGATTCGTTGGGTAAAGGGTTAATACTTATCTGGTTCATACTAATAATAGGTTCACTTACTACTCTACATCACGTTCCAGACTCAGTTGAAGCCCTCCATACAGTTCATAGCTCTTAGTCGGGGACCAAATAAAAGTACAAATGGGAAACACAAAAGTATATAAAATAAGAGGGTTAAACAAAGAAAGAATAATAAATGTTGAGCTGGTGTTTAGGTAGACCACGAATCAAAGTGCGTAACACCACTCTCAATCAGTAACTCCAGGACGAGAGAAAGAAATGGAAATACAGCACACAAATGCAGGTTAAGGACTATGTTACACCAAATTTCAACCAAAAAGCACAGTGCCAAAACTCACAATTGAAACATTTCGGATGTTAATGTATCATATCTGTTGAATGACGGCTATTTGATTAACACATCAATGATAAATGAAGAGACCAGAAAGTGATTTGGAGGTGAAAAAAATGACTTTTAATTATCGAATTTAAAAAAAACAGCTACAGCTGAATACGTGGGAAATATCACTAAAATAGTTAAACCAAAATATTCAGTAAACATCCATCTAGTGGCAATTACCAACTAAATAATTCTAAAACCCCAGAAAAGTATTTTAAAATTGACACAGAAAATGGTAAATTATGTACATGTTGTTTTACAAAAGATACAGAAGGACATCCTTAAAATCCCAAGATACTTAACCAATACACATGTACAGAGTCATTGTTACTGGTCAGTGTGGCCATACAATAACAAACATGCATGATTACAGTAGAACTTATTACCACTTGATACTCAGAAATGGAAAGGAGGTTTCCTTCCAAACATGAGACAATCTAATTATCCAACAGAGGTTGGATGCTTTTTTTCACCTCACACTCAGTACCACACATGCAAAATTGGTTATCCTTCTTTTTTTGTTTTCAAAATTTAACTGGTTTAGAACTAACAAGTGAAGTTCATTTTTCAGTTACGTTCATGACAAGTTTTTCTCATTTAATATTGAATGTTCTCTCTTTCCCTTCTACCTTCATGTCTGAATTAAGGTGATTCTAAAGCCATGGCTGCCAACATGGAAGCCAGAAACATAGAAAAATGTGAACATTTCAATGAACAATAAATTGGCAACGAAACAGCCTTGCCCTTGGATACCAGGGTTGGGGGGAATGGTCATGTTACATAGAACGCGATGGGACCCGCAAAATATGCATTTAACAAATTTACGAGTCATTTGGAGACATTAGAAAATGTGTACTGTCAAAAAGTCGGGGAATGGCGTGGTCAGGTTTTCAAAAAATAGCGAGACGCCTCACCTTCCAATGAACAACCAACGTGAGCTATCAGTAATGTACTGCAGCAGTTGAATCTTAATTTTGAACAAAACACATCGAAGATAGGACTAAGCACGTTATCAGCCTGGGTCCTTTCAGTCTCAAAAGTGTCCGCCATGTTCACGGTGGGAAATTCAAAACACTGAAGGTTGTGGGCAAAATTGCGACGAAAGATCTCGTCATATGTCCAGTACATTCTCATGAAAATACCACTGCTGAAATTCTGATTGTCGATATATCTCAAGGGAAGCAAACTAATAGAGGCAAATTGCACTGATTGTCTGTTCTATGTAAATATTCTTGCCTCACCAACTGAAGCAATCAATTTGTTTACATGGATCGACCTTGCAATTAGTTTGTATTCATGCGCCAAAATTATCAATAGAGAACAAACATTTCAGTTATCTTTAATTAACAAAACTGTGACATATAGTGGAATTAGAAACCCATGTTTTATTCTTTCGTTGTTGAAATATTCGTAAACTGGTTGCTTTTTCACTTTTTTAATCGCAAATCGGGGGAACTATTGTTCATCATGTAATATTAATGGTATAACTTTATTGGTCTGTCAGTCGGCCCCGTTTCGGTCTGGTTTCGGTGAGTTCCAGAAATAATGCTCCTAATTTTGCGATCTGGTGTGATTTACATTGCGAATCATTGTAAACGATGTATTTCATTATATTTGTTTGCAATCCACAAAGATCATCGATAATTTCGAATAATCTGTGGGCTAATAGACTCATGTCAGCAAGTATTTGTTGATCGAAGTTGTTGTCACCGGAAAGTCACACGCGTTGGTATGTCGCTTGTTCAAAGTGCGAAAAATACTATTTTTTCTTTCTATCCACCCCACTAGACCTTCTAATCACAAATAAAAATATGACAGAAGTGTGAGCATACAATTTTTCTCTAGGAAATTATTTTATCAGTCGTTGCATAGAAATTCTCAACGAAAGTGAAGTATGGCAACACACACAAGGCACAATCGAGCTTCAAATTTTTGAGTGCTTTGCCTTATCGAAATATTGGTTAATAAATCCTCATTTTCACAAAAAAATCTCTGCACAAAGTTACAAATAGGGCCTCTAAATAATCAAAAATCCAGAAAACGGAATTAAAAAACAGTAATTGGATAACCAAAATACCAAGAAGATTATTATAGATTAGATTTTAGATTTTTTTTAGATTAGATTCTTTATTTACAGCATACTTAAAAAAACAGTTACAGTTATATAGTACAAGTAGTGTTGATGTGTATACTTAGGGAGATGACATAGCCAGATTGGCTGTCTACCTGTTACCCCCTTGGAATTGCAGACAGACTGTGACTAAAAATACTTATATGTAGCAGATTACATGCAACTGATATAAGATGATAGAGCATGGGTAATTTCATAGCTGTGGGCCATGCTACTTTCATATAAGGTTCCGTTCTACATTTACACCTACACCTATACCGGCTGGAGACTGGTGGTTTCAAATTGAAAGAAGGCAACCTGCTTATCGTGCCCACCTCACCCTCCGTGCAACTCCAAGTCCCTGTGAAAACTCGTTGCGAAACCGGCGTCGAGAGTAACGAGGTATGTTTGGGGCACAAAGTCCACGTCGGTCAGCACACCCACTGAGCACATATCTAAGAGTGCTCAGCATGTGCGCTGACCGACGAGTCTTGTGTCACAGCATGGGGTACATGTATGCGTTATGGTACATCCAAGTGCGAGAGTATAAGCCTGGTGGGTATCCTTCGGTTGAAAATTGCTGAATATTGATGGGGCTATGCGAGTATGTCAGTTGCCTATAACTGTATAAAGAGTTGCCAAATACAATATTGTTCAATAATCCTGAAGATTTACAAGTTTAAAATGTGCAGTCTGGACAATAGGGATTATTACAGCGGACATCGGTTGAGTATGATGATATAAATTTGAAATCAGTGTTCTCTTGAGTATGTTTCTATCATTGATATGAAGAGTTTTATTGTCTATATTCGTATATATTGAAATCTGAATGGTCATTTATCTGTGCAACAATAGTGATTTGATCAGTGTGTTAGAAAAATACTTGAAAGAACGTTTTCATAAATATTGTCTTCCAGTTATATTAAATACAAGTACATGGTGATAAAGAGGTAAGAGATTGTCATTTCATGGGACTCTTCGACATCTTGAATGGGTGTTTTGGGGAAATAAAATGTTTTCATGAAAACTTAATGTCAAGCAAAATGGTTGAGAAGAATGCATAACTGTATCATACCACTGGGGGTGTGGGTGGTACTACTAATAATAATAATAACACTTCGGCCGGCCGCTGATTTGTCGCGGTTCTCGTATAAGAAGGCTTTGGTTACCCATGTTCTACCAACTGCCTCCCTATTCCCGCGCTTCTTCTCTCCTCCCAACACTCGGGGACGAACTGCTTGATGACATCCCTTGCCCCATTCTTCCCAATCTCTCCGATTAGTATATTAACCCTCTCCTTTGAGTCGCCCCGTAACCACATGTCCTTCATCCTCCCATCCCACTTCTCCATTATACTCCCCGTGAATCTTGTTCTTTTAGACTGGTATTTTGGGCATTCTATATGAAAGTGTTCCAGGGTCTCCACCACGCCCACGTTACACATCTGGCACTCCTTTTCACTGTTTTTTCACAATTTTTCCCCTCAGCTCCAGGGACCGCGACCTCAGCTTGAACAAAAGTGACCCCCCAAAGGAGCCATCAAGGTACTCTTCAAAAGCAGGCTTCTCTTTATCACGCAGGCCACCCAAAGATCTCTTTGATTTGACCCCTTCTTGCCAATTACGGTTACAAGCCTCCATGACCCTTTCTCTGACGATCTTTTTGCCCTGGTTTGCCCCAACGTCAAGGTCCGAGATCTCCAATGAGTAGTTTTCTACTAGCTCCCTCACTTGGACCATCCACTCCGTCTTGATATTTGAGTTGAAAGTTCTCAGGAACATTACTTTACACCATCGGTTATCGGGCAGATTTACCAAATAATTAAGATAACCGAGTTTCAATAGGTCTATCCTGTCCTTGATCCTCATCCACCCAAGCTCACCTCTGATTGCTTCTAGTGCTGTGGCATTACTCGAGCCTGTTATCCATCGGCCTGCATCGTTCTGCAGGATTTCCAAGCTCTTAACAGCTGTCTGGTTTAGGGGTACAACTTCCGTACCGTATGTTATACTTGGCAGACCCGCCATTTCCCAAATGGTTTTCATCACGAAAACCTTATTGAAACTGTTTCCCCCTATAAGTTTCATTTGGTTAAGGATTCGCTTCCCCTTCAGAATCAATTTATTTGTGTGGTTTCGGTAGATGCCTCTTCCTGTGATGTTTATATGTACCCCCCAGGTACGCATAGTCACTAGTCTCTCCTACACTAATAAGTCTACTGCTACCTTCCGGAATGCAGAACTCCCCCACTCTCCACCTTCGAGTGGGGTCCACTTTGCGGCCCACGGGTATAACTTTGCTCTTTCTTTCATTAAGTTCGAGTCTCCATTTGCTCCCATATTTCCCAACAATTCCCAGCATCTTCGCTAGCCCCTCTTCGCTTTCGGACACTAGCACCATATCGTATGCAAAAAAATAGCCCTGGGATCTTCATGTCTCCAACTGCAACCCCCTCGTCGCTATGCAGGAGTTCATCTCCTAAACCTTTGATGTACTATGCAAAAAGAATTGGCGAAAGGGTACACCCCTGTTTTAGGCCTATCTCCATAGGCACACGTTTTGTTGTAATGTTTCCCAGGCTAAGTTCACTCTGTACGTCTTTATATAATGCTCTCATAATCCCAACAAACTCGCCCCCAAGCCCAGAGCCTCCAGCTTGCGCCACATACCCTCCCCCCATACTCTATCGTATGCCTTTTTAACATCCAAAAAGGCCATGAACATCTTTTTTTTCTTTTTTGCTTTCGCGGATTCTATCATTTGGGATAGCGTGAAAAGATGGTCAGTGACTCTCCTTCCCTTCCTGAAGCCATTCTGGATTTCTCCCCAAAAAAACCCTTCTCTTCAATCACCTCCTCTAATCTCCCAGACAGGACTTTACAAAAAAACTTTTCCAAGGTTGCTGCTGACAGAGATCCCTCGATAGTTATCCAAGACGTCTTTTTCCCCTTTTTGTGAATAAATGTCACTTTACTTTCCCTCCACTCATTTGGGTCCTCTTGTTTTTCTATGGCTAAATTGAATAGGGCAGTTAGGCTTTCCAACAGTTCCTCTCCCCCTTTTTTGATAAACTCGTTAGGAATTTCGTCCACCCCTCCCGCTTTTCCATTCCTCAATTTTGAGATCATCCCTTCGCACCTCCTCAGTTTTGATTTCGCTGCACACGAAGTCCGATAGATTTTCCTCGACCTGGTTCGGACACTCTAGTGGGTTCCCCATGCCCCATCGCTTATCGTTTACCTTTTCCCAGTGCTTGACTAGTTCTAATGCGATTTGATCTCGCTCTTCTGTAACTCTGCCATCTACTTTAATGCTCTGTAGGTTATTCCCTTTGTTACGTTTGTTCACCCATTTCCAAAATACGCTCGAACTCGACCGGTCGACCCCTCTGTCGTTCTTATCGTCCTAATAAGACTGCTATTTCGCACTCTCCGGTTGTCGTCTTTAATCTTGTTTACTTTATTTCGTGCTTGTTGGTATTCTTCCTTTGCTACCATGGCCTCATTGCTTTCCACCCCCTTAAGTTTTCTTCTTCTCCTGTATGCGGCACATTTAGCTTTTCTGACCTTTATGGCCCTTTTCAGTTCTTCGTTCACTCTGCACCCAAGTTCCCGTGTTGGCACCGTAATCTTTCCTACACTTTCCTTCCCTACCTCCACTAGGCTCGCAACTATGGCGTCGGCCATCTTCTGGACACTGCCCCCCCCCCCCCTTGTGTACGGCTGCAAGCTTTGGTTTCAGTTTTTCTTCGAACTTCGCCCAGTCGGCGTCCTTTTTGAGTTCCCAAGCCTCCTTGAAGCTTCCTTTCCTTTTCTATGGGTTTTTGGCCCTCATCGTCACTGTAATCAAGTTGTGATCACTATCCAACCCCATTTTGCCCTCATCATCCACTTCTACCCTTATCACCTCCCTCCATAAATTCATATCTGTGAGAATGTAATCAATTATTGATTTTCTGTCGTTTCTCTCCCAGGTCCATTTCCCCTTACATCTAGCGTCCCTGTTCAGAATCTTCAGACCGAGCTCATTTGTGAAGTTCAACAGCTTCCTCCCATTCCTGTTGACTTTCTTGTCCCCACCCTCTATGCCTTCTTCCTTATCACCTATGTGTCCATTAAAGTCGCCCATCAGAATTATACCGAGCCCCCTGTTTTCTAGTTCAGTGATATTGGACCTTAGTGTTGAGTATATCGAGTCATTCCACTCGGGTTTACTTCCCTCCACCGCACAGTACACAATCCCAAGGGCAATACTTTTGTTTCTCAGACAGATCTTTACCCATCCAATTTCTTTTGACACCTCAGCCGAGGTGATGATATCTTCCAGATCTGTGATCAGCGACGGTTTAAATCCTCTTTAATGTACATGCCTACCCCGCCCCCCCCCCCCTTTTCTGGCCTTCCGTTCGCCCACACACCCGCTTACTTGGTCTACCCGTTCCTCGTGTCTTACCCACGTCTCGCTTAAGCCCATGACATCAAACTCCTCTGCCTCGATCAATGTAGCAATTTCACTTACTTTCCGGTGGAGACCCTGGATGTTGCTATAACCCACTTTCAGGGTACCGAGGTTCATTGGCTTCCGCCTACTGGGCCCATTGTTTTCTGGTGCTAGTCTTGGTAAACTTATTCTGTCCCCCTCACTCTTGTTCACCCTACCTGTGTCCACTCTTGTTATACTTGCCTCTGGCCTCCCACCCCGCTCCTCTCCAAAAAAGGATCTGCTACTCGTAGAATTTTATCCCCCCATACCCGTTTCCCCGCTCTGCCAAGATGCAGCCCGTCACGCCCGTACATGCTCCCATTGCCCCAAAACGTGTCCCAGTGGTCGATAAAGGGAATTCCCAGATCAACACAGTAGTCCTCTAACTCTTCATTTAGCGCCCAAATCCTTGAGTTCCGTTCGTCCCCACCTCCAAGGACAGGAAGGACCCCGGATACGACTATCCTTGCATTCCTACTTAGCAGTTTGCCGACTAAGCCTCTATACGACTCCACCAAACCAAACTTACTGACCTTTTCTCCCTGATATTGTTGGTCCCCACATGGACCACTACTACCGGTTCCAATGCCATCTACCCGGTCCCTGAGATCCTCCACCTTCGCCTCCGGAAAGCACAAGACTGTTCGATTGGAACTATCAGGACCACAAATTACATTGTCAATCCCACGTACAATGCTGCTCCCCGCTACAACTAATTTTCTTCTTCTGGCCCCAGTTCCCATATCATCTTCACCTCCTCTCGTTTTGCAAGCTCCTGGCCCACTCTTTCTATTGACCGCCCTCCTTACCCCGACTGGCCTATCATCATCAACAACCATCTCGCCCCCACACTTTCCCCCTCACTCTCGTCCCCAGGGATATCAGAGTCTAAAACACTAAACCTGTTTTCTAAACACCGCCTAGCAACCTTGGCAGCCTGACACCGACTCTGGCTTCCGGACTCGACGCAGCCCTGATCTGACGCCACCTTCCGAATTTTTCTACTAGAACACACCCTCCTCAGTTACACCCCCCACATCAAGCATTATTCCCCCACGTTTCCTGCTTCCCAGTTTCCTCCTTGAGTCCACAACGACCTTCCACCCACCTTACACCTCACCATCGTAGGTAACCTTCAACGGGGTAACTCCAGATACACCGGCCCTCCCCAACCTCCCTCTCAGCTCTGCAATCTCCCGCTCGAATCCAACACACTTCTCTAACAACTGTAAAATAACCCTGCAATTCGCACATACCCCACTACTCTCCATTGGCCGACCACCACCATACCTCATATTACACTGTCTGCACGCCTCCGGATCCTCACTCTCCCCCACCTGCACCCCTTGACTCACCTCCCCCAGACCTCCCTTGATACCCATGCTTACCTCCGTCTGAACACCCGTCGTGCACTTACCACTCATGATATAAATATTATGTAGAATCTACTGGCCGAAAACACCAAGGCAACAAAAACACGAAAAAAGGTAACTAACGTAGACAAACAGCAAAATTGGAAAAACCTATCAACTAAACCTCCTTATTACATCCTACGATCCTCCCAAACACAAAAACAAAACAAAATAAATAAAAACTTCCCTGAAATAAAACTAATATTCAAAAATATACTTATAAACAGATCTGAGTCGAAAATCCTTTTCTCTTCGTGAGTAGTATTCACTTCGATTCCGTACTAGCCTGCAGGTCACAGACTGAATCAGAATAATATAGTCTGTCAACACTAGAGCCTAAAACCTGAACTCACTGTTTACAATATTTACTGCACAGGTTTCACAGTGTACATACTAGTAAGAGGGCAAAAGAATCAAGAGAAAACCTTTATGACAAAAATACTGAATACAGGTGGAAATTGAAGGTGGCTTGGGAATGCTGCATGGTTCCAGTCCAATCTGGAAATGTGTCACTGTTAAAGGGGTCTCTATTGTGGATGGGATGTAAACCAGCATCAAATGCTGAGTTGGTCTATTACTGTTGCAGGCAATATTAATGTGTGCCTTTTTTCCCTGTACAAATTTTCGGGGGACTATTAAAATAGCCGGTGTCCGTCCGTTCGTGTATCCGTCCCACTGTGGTTTCCCTATGATAACTTTAGTTATAGTTGACCAAATCAAATGAAATTTGGTATGCAGGTGTATCAATATAAAATACAGGTCCAGTTCGAATCGTGGAGTCCGACAATTTTTGACAAAGTTATAACTCCATTATTTTTAGTTTCCAACCAATTACTTGAGCTGTACTTGACATAATGAAATAAAATTTGTTTTGTAGGTGCACCCGAAAGTGTTTTGAATGCCTAGCTTTGTTATTGAATATCTGAAGCACATTTGGCCACAAGTTGTTATCGTGAAATATTATTAAATTATCAGTTCTGGTACGAATACAGTAGCAGACTTCCAGGAACCAGTGGTGCCTACGGTCGTCTCTATGAGTTGACTGCACACGTGTTTCGTGTTCTATACACCTCTGTCTTCATTTTGATGTACAATTTGTGTATATTTAATTTGAATTTATAATCAATATCAGAGGTGAGAATTTTCAAAATAAACAAAATTTCATTACTTATATAGCCCCTTAAAAGCAAATTTTTCACTTCAAAATCCATTTTTGTTCTTTTCATTTATCATTATAGTGTGTTAATCAAATAGCCGTGATCCAACAGATATGAAACATCAACATCTGAAATGTTTCAATTGTGTGTTTTGGCACTGTGCTTTTTGATTGAAATTTGGGGTAACATAGTCCTCAACATGAACGATAGTAGTATGTCATGTACCCGGACAGGCCTCATTGGCCGGACCTCGGTGCCGGACCTCGGAAGTGACGTCATGTCACGTGACGTAGTGGCACCATGTTGTGTTGTCATGGTAACTCGCGTGAGCGGCCATGTTGTGACGTCATTCCCATAGTGATACGTGGTGTTAGTGCGCATGCGCAGCGCGTGTTGTTAGGTGATACGTGTTTCCGTCGTCCATTTTGTATACTGGAGGCCGCCATCTTGGTTTCTATGGTAACACGTGATTGCTATGTTACCCAATTTTTCTGCAATGGGACGGGGTATGTTCGGAGGGTGTGTTCGATTGTAGAAGAGTAAATCTAATTACCACAAACAACCCGACAATCCTTCCAAATCACCAAAATCCACCCAACATCAACGAAATTGACTTTATTTGATACGGATTTCCCATTTTATCGGCTTAGCACGTAGTGCTATAGTACTAAGAGGTACAAGGGGGTGCATTCGACTGAAGTGGAGTAATTTTCTGGTTCGGATTTTCCCAGAATCCTCATTTAATTACCCAAATAAACCCGTCAAGTTGTATTATTTCGAATTCTTTAAAAATCCCTTTTTTGGATCCCATGACGTTTTTTTCCCTATTAAGAATAGCACGTAGTGCTATAGGACAAATTTACCCACAATCCATTATTTAAATTACAAGTAGGACTCATATGTGTACATAAAGGCCATGAAGCTAAGTTCCCCCATATACTCATATGAGGATCTACCCAACAGATGTGTCGTACGAGGTCTAATTTACTATCCCTCATTTTGATTTTTCTTTGTACTTCGATGGAAAGTTAAAAAAAATAATAACACTAAATATAAATTTAAATTTCTTTTATTCAACAACAAAAATACATCTTTTTATGGTATGTAGATTGTCAGATATTCATAAACAGTCTTTCTGCAGATTGGACATCTTCTGAGTGGTTTACAGCAGTCTTTGCACAGGCACAAATGGTTACATGGTTGCGGAGCGACATTGGCTTCAGCTAATAAACACACACTACATTTTGTCCTCCGTGAATCTTCTTCTTGAAATGATGTGTCCATTTCTTCTTCTTCTTTGATGGCCATTTCTTCTTCTTTTTCAACGTCCATGAATTCAGGTGGTAAATTATGATTGTAATAACAGTCTGGAGAATATTTTCTGTGTTCTTCTATAACATCATCTTCTGTTTCCCAGAAACGAACAATAATACCACAATGAAAACATTGAGTTCTGTCTCATGTCCCCATATAAAAGAATCCAGCTTTTGTCAGTTCATTCGGGGTTTTCACACTTTCACTTTGTAACATGAATTGAAATGTCTTGAGACGATTTTCCTCCAATGCATACTTGATGTGTTTTAGTGGTCTTTGTTCTGTTGTCTTTCTTATTTTTACTTCTCCACGTAATAACTGCTCCAGTACTGGTGGCGGAACATCGGAACATCACGAAAATACGTTTCGAATGAAACGCTCATTCTCTCTACAAAGTCTCTTGGATTTCTTGTTTCTTGGTTTCTTGATTGATAATCATTCAGTGCCATCCTGATCAAACATGGAATAGTGAACAATCTTCAATCCTTTTTATCTTCATTCTCAATCTTCAATCCTTTTTATCTTCATTCTTCTTTGGTTTTCTTTCTCTTTTCGGTTTGGGTTCTCCTATTTCAAGACTTCTCTTCTTTGCAATATCCACTGCTTTGGTCACTTGTTCCCAATCTCTGGTGGTAAACTGGAACCCAACGTCGTTCTTGAACAGTTGAATCTGTAAATCGTTGTTAAGTTTGAAGACGGTCACATTAGTAGACATCATTCTTCTTTGGCTGTCGAAACACAAATGAGCTGAACACCAAGTGCACCAGTGTTTATAGTTTTCCTTCAATGCAGTGACATCTAGTGGCTGGTTTCCTCTATGACGTCATTAACCAACACATCATTATCCATTAGATCAGTGGTAAACATGTTGGATATGGTTTCCATCGGTACAGCGCGACAGCGATGTTTCAAGTAAAACAAACAGTATTGTCCACACACTGGTAATGGTCCTTGAAGGCGTTTCGTATTATACTTCCAATATCTGGAATTCTTCTTCAGGAAATTCTCGAATGGTCTGTGTTGTGGTGATAATCCATAGGAATCAAAGTATTCTGCGTTGTGGTGACTCACAAAGAGAGCCACCCAATGTTCTCCTTTTCTGTGGTCTGGATCCGTGTTGGCTATCAAAGCCACTGGTCTGTGATCTGGTAATCTTCTTGGTAATTTGTTTCTTGAAAATACACCCAAACATATTCTCTTCAAACAACTATCTGACCGAAGTGCATTCTCTAACTACAACGTGTTCATGTTGAGTAGTCGAAGATTACTTGTCTATTCTGATCCACTTCTATGATGTTCTGGAATTCTGCATACACCAGTACCCTGATTGTGGTTGGTAATGGGTTTTCGAAATGGACTTCTAGTCTCAAGTTTCCTCTCTTCACCAGGTCGAATGTGATATACATGTGATAGATCTGGAGTCAGGTCGAATACGAATAGGGTGTATCCATTTATGTACTCTTCTCGGCTGATGTGGTTTCCTTCATTCTCATGCATTTGTCCAGTTCCTTGGAACAGAGTTGTTGCATAACATCTCGCCACTTCTTGTTGTTCGAATCTAGGTTGTAATGGTTTGGCTGGAATCTGCTGCCCATTCACGTACAATGCCAAGTAATTGATTTTGTAGTTCTTGAAATTATATGGATACTTTGAAAAGTTTCAATTGAAAGCATCGTTGTCTACACATCCCACTACGATGCGTTTAGGTAAGGAATGCATCCATAAATTGACTGGGCCCACTTTGGCATCGGGTGCAAATGATGCCCATTGGACCGTTGCTTTAACATACAAGTATGTCTGTGCCAAATTCAAATAATCATCTCCTAATCCTGCAATGTGGAGTTATATTGGACAACTGTTTCCTATAGTCGCCAAAGGCCTGTGTTCTACCCATTGCCCATGTTCCACACTAGTCTGTGTTGGTGGTATGGAAAAAAAGTCGAGTTCGCTGTTGACACACTCACAAGATTTTTCATTAATGAGAGACATCATGTACCGAGATGGTCTTGGGTCTGAACAGTTCACATAAAACTATTTACAAAATCGAACACGTACTCAAGAAACGTGGTCGAGGTAAGAAAAGGGAATTGTTCGTAAACTCGTTGGGATACCCAACTTCGGTCAATTCGTGGATCAAACAGAGTCAGCTCACCTATAAAAGGAAGTGAACCTCTGAAGTTTCTTCAAAATGGAAGAAGGATCGAACGGTTCTTGGCCTCTGTTTGAATTCTCCAAGGAGCGAGATCACTTATTTTTCACAAATAATCATTTTGTATATCATCATCATTACCAGTGTCGTTAATCTCACTCTCGAAAACACAGACAGCAAGTTGTGGACTGCTCTCTTGAGTAGTAGCATAGGATATTTGTTACCAAATCCAACCATTAAGAAAAAGTATTGTTTTATTTGACTCTACCAAGTAATAGTTCTATGAACGTGTTTCCAGAAAACACGTTGACTACGTACAGCACTCAGTTGCCACAACCAGTGAATCTTACGGGAGAATGGGAAGTAGGTCTGGCAGAGATTCAGTATCCAAATACTTGGTTCAATATTCGTGGAGAAGAAGCTTTCGTTACAGTGTTCTGGTCTTCGAAAACGAATTACCGACTTACTCTCAAGGAAGGTCGTTATTCGGATCCCATTGATGTGATACGACCTATCAATGGTGTTAAAGAATTACTCTTTCCTCGTCAAGATAAGGTAGCTTTTGAACTGGATGAAGTGACTGGTAAAGTTCGTATCACGGTACGTGATGGAGTCGTGGTCACATTGAGCCCTACTCTTCAAAATATTTTGGGATTTAATGAGTGTGTTTTTAAATCAGGAACTTACAATTCTTCCAGAGTTGCCGATGTCAACCAAGGATTTTATTCACTCTATGTATACTGTGACTTGGTTCGTGACCAAGTCGTAGGAGATACAAGAATACCACTTCTTCGTATCGTACCCGTGCGTGGGAAATATGGGGATATCATCTCTAAAACATTTGAGAATATGTATTATGTACCAGTAGGACGAAAAAATTTCAGTACCGTCCAGGTGTATATAAGGGGTGACACAGGAGCCATAGTACCATTCGAGTTCGGGAAAGTGACATTGACACTTCATTTCAGAAATCGTAGATCTCTTCATTTCACATAAACATGACTTATTGTTGTAAGTCCAAATTGTATGAAGAATATTACACGAAACAAGCTGGGAACGGTCTACCGGCTTTTTCTGGAGCTCAAATACAGAGAGGATGTGGTTTGGGAAGTATATTGGGAGGACTGAAGAATATGGTGCTACCTTTATTGAAAACTACAGCCAGGACCGTGGGAAAACAACTCGTGAGAAAAGGAGCAGCCTTTGCCGAAGATGTCATTGAAGGGAAAAATGTAAAAAAGGCAGCAATCAAAAGAGTCAAAGAGGCTGGTGCAGGAGCTTGGAATGAAGTGGTTGGTGGTTCAAAACCACCCGGCAGGAAAAGTATAAAAAGGCCCGCACCATGCAAAACTATCAAATCGACAAAAAAGAATTCAGTGTAGAATGACCCTTTCAATATTTCTCCATTATCATCTTGCAAGATGTATAAGACTGGATGTCTTTTCTTGATGGCCACTACTGGGAATAACTCTTCGGTCCAATTGGGCAAATAACCTTTCTCAAAAGTTTTCTTAACTTTATTGATTAGCACTCTGTCTCCTACTTTGTACTTTGGTGTCTTGTGTTTTATGGGTTGTCCATACAACCTTTGCCAAACCTCTTCTTGATTTTCAAAGTTCACGGCAATGGAGGCCATACCTATACTACGATGATGAGAATGATTATATGATTTCACCAAGTTTTGAAGTGAAAACGTTAGTGTATCATTCTTGGTAAAATATTTCCACATCTTGGTTTTCAAAGTTCTGTTAAATCTTTCTACTATGGAACATTTTGTTTCCACATTTTGTGTAGTGAAAAAGTCGACTTTGTGATCTTTGAGAAAATTCCGAAATTTTCTGTTTAGAAATTCTTTGCCTTGATCAGTTTGTAATTTTTCTGGTTTACGACCTTGTTTGAAAATTTTACTACAAGCTTTCACGATGGAATCACCAAGTTTGTTTTGTAATGCCATCACCCAAACATATTTACTAAATACATCTATACATGTCAACAAAAATTTTATGTTTTTGTTGAATTTACTTATGTTTGAAACATCTACCAAGTCAGCTTGCCATTGTGCATCTATACCACTAACTATTACTTTTCTTCTAGGAAATGTACGACGAACAGGTTTGTGAAGAGTGTATGTGTCTTGAGTCTCTAACCATTTTACAACTTGTTTGGTTTTTTTCTTGGACGCTCTACGAAGAGCGTCTACACCACCAAAACTACCAGGCACTTCAGAATCATAGTACAATGCTTCCATGACTGCCTTGTTCAAGTGTCAACCCTATTTATACCTTTTTTCGGTCCACTTTGGCGTTTCTCTTTTCTTTGGTTGTTTAGGTTCCGACTTTATCGGTGCCTGTTTCATAAAATCCCAACGTTCTTTATGACCAATTAATTCTTGGGGTACGTTACTATCTCTCAAAGCTTCGGCCAACACTTCCCATCCCTTTGGTTGGAAAGATTTTCGTCTTCTAAGTAAATCGTTTAGAAGATCTGTTACATTCGACCCTACCACTGTTTGATCTTTGTAGACTAATTCACCCTTCTCATTCCAAGACATATTTGGGTCACCTCTAATACGATTCAACAACAACTTTCCCTTTCTCTTCATTGTCATAGGTACAGAATCGAGAATGTCTTCGTCTTTATTATCTTTCTCGAATTCGACTTTAATTGGTCGAGGAGCCATTACCTTTTGTTGAAATGTCAAGTATCTTTGTAAAATTTGATTATATTGAGTCATCTTTTCATCAGCCGAAAGAAAAGGGGCTTCGAGAATATCTCTCATTTCTCTATCCAGTGATGAAACAGCCAGTTCATTCGGTTGTCTTGGAGTCTCTTGTAGACGTTCCAATAACCTTGGTTCTACCAAAGCCATCTTCTTTGCATATTCCATCATCCAAATAAACCTTTAACAGCACCCAATAGTACAGGAGGTAGCAATTCCCCCAAGAATCACCCTTTCTGCAAGATTTGTCTCCTCTTTTTGTCAGAGGTACCTTTATTTGCCACTGCCCTCACTAGTTGTTTCTGACGGACGAGTTTGGTTCTCTGAGCTTTGGTCAGAGGTACTGCTCCCTTCAGTATATTCGAGGCACAGTCACACAAACAAGTTATCAATTCTTTGTCTGCATGTTTTAGTATGGATTTGACAAGTGCGGGTTTCGATTTAATAGGAACCTTGAGAAGAGCGATGTTGCGCTTGAGACGGTCAGACATGCTTCTGACTCGAGTCAGACTTGTTGCTCCCCTTTTCCCTTTTATACTTTTCGGAGGTACACATATTGGGTTTCCCCTGGGAAAATTTGACTTCTTAATCTCATGTGTTCAGGAGTATCTTGTTTGAGATCTATTAAAAGGTAACCATATGGTGTCGAAGTGGCATCTTCAAAAACTTCTCTGAGAAACTTGGAATGACCAGGATACATCTGTGCTGCCAAGTGTGAGATCTGAGAACGATCCCTAGGATTTTTAAACAAGATCATGTAATGACTATTGAAAGCTACAGTCCTATGGACTTTATTTTTATCGAATAAATTTTGAACAATGTAGATCACACTAATGTTACGGTGATGGCTACCTTTAGTAAATAATCTAGACACTCGAACATCTGCATTGAGCATCAGATCATCCAATATGACTAAACTATCGGATTTTAATTCTTGCGGGAGACCCTCTACGAATTCTACTTGGGGTAAAGTATTGAATAATGGTTGCCATTCACTATAACACCAAATGATGTGACTTGGAACAGGTGATATAATATTTTGAATGTTTTGAATAACCCGATTTACAAAGGATGATTTACCACTACCCGTGGAACCACACAATAAACAAGTGAATGGATGCTTCCAACGAGGATCCATCTTTGTTGTTCTATGTGGGTACTACTTCCCTTTTATACCTTTTGGGGAGGTGGCCCCCACTGAACGTGGGGACTACTCCCCCCTTTTATACCTTTTGGAGAGGTGGTCAATATGACCCGTCATCCAAAAAATATTTAAAATTGGTGGCCCTCTGACTTACTGGCTGGGGACAGTTTAAGTTTGTTTGATATTTGTCAAGAAGATAAACATCAAATAACTTAAGCGTCATTACCACCTTTTTTCTTGTTTCTTTATTTTATACTTTTTTTCTTCTTTTTTTTCTTTCTATTTACAACATCTATTTACATCTTCAATTAGAATCCAATTGTAACAGGTTTCTTGATGGTCATAAATCCAATCACCAAATCCATAATACAACGTCTCTGTTCATTTGTGAGAGGTTTCTCGAACATATCTTCATATTCTTTCTGCACTGGTGGTGGATTCATCCCAGAAGTATTATGGTGCCACAGTAGATGGACATCGTTCTTGTTAACTCTTTCAAGTGCTTCACTAAAACATGTTATAATCTTCTCTTCTTCAGACATCATTAGGCATACATTATGCTGAATCTGACTTGGGTGATCGACTGTACATCTATAGCATTTTTCTTTCACTACAGCGTCAATGTTCTCTTCGACATAATGAGCACATGCCAAGCAAAGTTCATGCTGCAAGCGAATTTGCGTGAGTTCACTGTCAATTTCATCAACGATCAATGGTCGTGGTTGGGTTATTCTCACTGTGATCTTCTTCTTCTTCTTCAAAGGTGGTTCTTGATTTGGTTTTTTGAAGTCTTCATGGTTAGTAGGTTTAGTGTCTTCAGGAACTTCAGTTAAAGTTGTTTGTTGGGTTTTGATGGCTGCATCTACTTCTTCTATTTGGGATTTCAAGGCATTCCATTCTTCTAAAGATAGAGCAATACCAGTCTTCGTAGGATAAAGTTTCTGGTCTTTTCCCTCAAAGTATCTTCTGAGATGAATCTTCAGTTCACCCTGGTACTGGGTGACGTTAGCATAAGTCTGCTTGGTGCCAATTCGGAACATCTTCTCTGGTCAATGGTTCGATCGTGAATGATGCCAAGTCCATGCTTTGCCTAATCTTATATATCTTTGACGAACGTGATTGAAAACATCACACCAGTTCAACAAATTTTGATTGAGTTTTTGATTCTTGGTTGGGGTTTGTGTTTGTTTCCTATAGGATTATAGGTTAAAGTTGGAAAATTTAGAAAATTAGTATAAAAGTCACTGGGAAAGAAACACAATGGGAATACAGAAATCTGATTGGTTGATTAACTTCTATCTGATTGGTCAGTTTGGCGATCAAACTGCAATCTTGATCCTTAAACTGTAGAATATGGCCCTCTGCATTTTATACTGGCTTGGGACAGGTCAAGCTACAAACCTCTGTCTAATGGAGATAAGTCAAATAGCTCGAGTGCATTCCCACCCCCTACAGTTCGTATCCTCTTTGAGGGAATTTTTGTTTTGTTCATCAAAAAAGAAAACGAAAACAACATGTCCAACTTAGCAATTTAGTTTTTCTATCATAAACATTTCTCATTTCTTTTAAATATTCACAACAGAGAATTTCTTAGTAATGATGATTATGATGATTTATTCCTTTGGTTATACAATAGGGGTAGCCTAAAAGACACCAGGAATCAACTTTTAAAAAATGAAATGAAACTAAAAAGTAAAGAAGTATCATCTGGTTCCAATAGGTGTAACCTAAAAGATACCATGATTCAACATGTTTTTTAAAATAAACGGAACTAAAAAGTTTTGAATGAAACTAAGTTTTGAATGAAACTAAAAAAGTAAAGAAGTATCATCTGGTTCCAATAGGTGTAACCTAAAAGATACCACGAATCAACATTTTTTTAAAATAAATGGAACTAAAAAGTTTTGAATGAAACTAAAAAGTAAGGAAGTATCATCTGGTTCCAATAGGTGTAACCTAAAAGATACCATGAATCAACATTTTTTAAAAAATAAATGGAACTAAAAAGTTTTGAATGAAACTAAGTTTTGAATGAAACTAAAAAGTAAAGAAGTATCCTCCACTTCCAATAGGGTTAGCCTAAAGTATATCAGGAACATGATGATGATGCTGATGATGCTGATGATGATGATGATGATGATGATGAAAAAACCCTCTGTATTAGAATAAATAAAAAAAAATTGAAAAATCTTTATACCAGAAAAATGTATTGCCTTGTAAGACTTGCCATTTAGAATTTTTTTTTAAGTTTGCCATATAGGACTTTTTACTTAGAGAGAAAAAACTTGCCATAAAAGACTTTATGAGGACTGCCATAAAGGACTTTAGAGAATGCCATAAAGGACTTTTTACTTTGAGAGAAAAACTTGCCATATAGGACTTTATGAGGACTGCCATGTAGGACTTTAGAGAATGTCACAAAGGACTTTTTACTTTGAGAAAAACTTGCCATGTAGGACTTTATGAGGACTGTCATAAAGGACTTTAGAGAATGCCATAAAGGACTTTAGAGAAAAACTGCCATAAAGGACTTTAGAGAATGCCATGTAGGACTTTATGAGGACTGCCATAAAGGACTTTAGAGAAAAACTGCCATAAAGGCCTTTATGAGGACTGCCATGTAGGACTTTATGAGGACTGCCATAAAGGACTTTAGAGAATGCCATAAAGGACATTAAAAATTTGATAAGCCTAATATGATTGAGTAGACCACCTAAAAACCATTTCGGTTTTTAGCAATTTTTCGGTCAACTAAATAGGACTTTTTGTAGACAAAAGCTAGACTTGGTTCAGGTTGTAGAAAAATATGACACTCACTCAATTTTTTCTTCTTTAATTCTCTAGTGGTATGGTGCTAAGTCCATCTTCTAAAACTCTTCGTTTTGGGTAGAAATATGATAGTCCATCTCTGCTCTGCTGGTAGGTATACACAGTGTTGTCATTCATCACAAATCCTCGGTTGATGCCAGATCCACTTTGTTGAGTCTTCAAAACTTGCAAATATCTGTCTTTCGTCAAATCATTGTGGCGTTTGCTGATTCCTTTACAACTGAATTTATTGGTGGCACCGAAACAATAATATGTTTTACCACACAGTCCAACAATGCCGGTTCCTTGCCATTCTACCTTGAACAAGCCTGGAGTTCTCCTGTCAAAACGCTTTCTTTCTTGGCAGCATGAGGGTGACAGCCATTCTTTGCCTTCTAATTTGGCTTTCACATAATCATCTCTGTGGAAATCACAACACTCTGATGGAAACCACTTGTGATTCTCTTTGTAAAATTCTACTCTCTTCTCTGGTTTCACTAATTCATCTATGGATGGTTACGAGGTACATAGATATGCAGAATCTGTGTCCATTTCAGCATATTCGAAATCTTGGCTGTTGATAAAAGTATCGATGACATCATAATAGAACTGAAGCATCCGGAGTTTCGCATACTGGTAAACAAAGAATCCGATGTGAAGTGGCAGATCCAACTTGATGGTCTTCTTGTTGAGTTCGACTTCATATAATGTTTCATCTAATGGATTCAAGGCTCTGAAGGACATGTCATTTACAACTTTGGTAACTTCTTCGTCATCGCAATAGCACACACGTCGATGCTTCTCTTTGATGGTGACGGTTTTGCCATATCCAGAATTTCCCAACAGCTTCATGGTGTCGGCAACGATCGACTTGTCAGGGTCAACATCTCCTTGTCTTCTTGCTTCAGATACTTCATCTCCAAATTTTTCAAAACATCTTCTTGGTTTATATTGGATAACTTGATAGACGTGATCAACTTCAATACCATGCTGGAGGTACCACTGCAGTAAAGGGGTTGCAAACAACATTTTTTCTGCTCCATAGCTTCCGATCAAACTTCTACGGGGTTTCTTCATGATTCCATTCTTCTCGGCAAAGGACTTCATGTGTTCACCAATATCATCTATGGAAATATCTGTATTCTTGAAGATAGGTGTCATCTCTTCAAAGTACTCTTTCAGGTGATCTGGTACATGTATATCACATTCGACCAAACTAAACAGTTCACCGGACTTCACTTTGTTCAGTATTTCTTCATCTGTCATCGCACCATCTATTTTGTCTGAAAAGTTCTCTTTCAGGAAGGCTGAAGGCTTCGAGTGTGGCATCGGTCTTCTTCATCTCTCTCCACTCACACTCCCAGATTTCAATAAGTTTATAGCCTAAATCGGTGATGTACTTTGCATTGGTACGGGTGTCTTGTAGCAGTTCTTTCATCGGTTTATCTCTGACTTCATTATGGATGATAGGAAGGCCATTCTTATCTTTCATGCAAGTATGTCCGTGCCAGAAGCAGCCACGGAATTGGTATACAGTCTGTGTCTCTTTGCACCAACCATCAACGGGCAACTGTCTTCGACCAATCATTTTTTCAGCTCCGTTAAACTGATGTCTGATGTGGATGTCATCTCTCATTTATAAAAACTCTAACCATTGTTCAGCCATTTTACCATACTTCATTGGATGTTCTGGTTTAAACTGGTTTTCTTCACGACGTCTAATACTCCAACCCGTTGGCGTCTCTTGCATTAGGCACCAAAGATATAATGCATTCGCATCAAAGCCTATAATACTTCCACATGGTTTTGCTTCTTTGCCATATTTTGTTTCTCTGATTCGGGTAACATCTTTCTCGTGGTATCGGTTGAAGATAATTGAAGGTCCACCAACGATATTATCTTTCACCAAGTGATGCAGGTCTTTGTTTTTCTGGTTAAATAATGTGAAGTAAGTATCATCATTCATGGTCTGGAACAGGTATTTCAACGTGAGGCCCGGAACACTGATACCATCTTTAAACATGTCGATGTGGCGTTCTTGGTAGAAAGTAAACTGCTTGTCAACTGCTTCAAGGAATGGTTTTACATCTCGGTTATTATACCAGATCAGAAAATCACGGAAAGTTGTCATCTCCAGATCGTTCCATACATGCTGGCAGTACTGGTATTCTTCATTGGATATATTTTCTTTCTTGAGAGAACTGTAGAAGGCGTCATGGTCTGGTAGGTGGTCTTGATCCAATTTGTTCAAGCTGTCGATCCATTCATATGGTAAAAATCCCTTTGTCACGGAGCAGCCAAATGCTTTCAAAAACTTGTCATAGCTGAATCCTGGAGCGAGGTAGTTGCAAATATCAACAAACTTGAAAGATTCTGTCGAGACGCACATGTAGTTATTTGATTTCTTCACTGCAAACTTGAGTGGATTCTGTCTCTTAAGGTACGTCATCAGCTCACGCTTGACTACATTCATATCATATTTTCCAGAGTTGAATCCGATGACGGGCATCTCTTGCAGGTGGTCTTGAAATTTCTTCTCCAATTTTTGTAAAGGGTGCATTTTTGAGGTATCTTCTCCAGTAGCTCTGGCTTCCGCTTCCAGCGTTTCATCAATTTTCTGTCTGAGTTTAAACAAGGTCCAAGCATGATAGGTCTGCATCAGTTGGCGGCAATGAGATGAAATAGCTGTGAGGTATGTCATCATTTCTTCAACAAGTTCTTGAGAATTTCCATTTGTAATAAAACATTTCGGTTCTTGGTATTCTGGAACATTACTACATATGCTCACACTCAATGGTCGGTGTTCTGCTTCCCATATCAGATTATCACTGTCAGCAGGTAGACTGGATTTGACAAAGTAACTTTCAAAATCAAACGTTGCACGGTATGGATAAAACTTCTTCTCTTCAGGTACTTCTATACCTTCATCTTCTAACAGATCAAATATGGACTGGGATGGATGGTATACACCGCCAACATACTGGTAATTTACTTCATCTAACAGGTTTTATCGTGACGATTTATTGCCCAGGAGGTCTTCCATAATTTGCCGCATTTGCGGCATTCAAAGGATTTGCAGTATTGGTCTATATCGATGATGTAGCTAAAATGGTCCTTGTAAACGTTCACATACATGGTATCTTCATACTTTCTGTGAGATCTCTGTACTAATTTGGCAACAATTTGGTCATCATCATTCTTGACAAGTTCATACACTTGGATATTTACTTCAAAACATTTCTCCAAGTCAGGTAATTCGGCTAAAGTTACTCCACGGAATTCATTCTTTGGCTTCTCTGCATACTTGTTGTACATGGCATCTTTTGTAGTGTTCAAACTGTGTGCTGTGGAACCACTCCATAAAGCTAAACAGCGGAAAATACACAGGTTGTCTTCGTAGGTAAAATGGTGATTTCTGTCTTTCACCAAAGCATTTACTGCTTTGTTCTGGAGAATGTAGTCAGGAAGATCTTCTACCATTCCAATTGGGTGGTCTTTCAGCTTATTCACATAAAATGTGACGTTCGTAACTCTCTCCACAAGCCATTTGGTGTTGGGTCGTTTTAATTTGGCCCATTCTAGGATATCTTCTTCCATGACATCATCAAGGAATTCTTCAAAGTCTTCTTGGCAGCATACTAGTTGTGGAACATCAAGTACCCGGGCGTTGTTTTGTGATGGATGGTAATACTTCAGTTCATTCGTTTCATTGTGTCGCAGGATAAAACCAAAACTCAGATTAATTTTAAATCTCAAGTGTTGTGGCAGAAATATGGTAGTCATCAATTCATCAGTCATCATCTTCAGGTTCACATCGTTGATCCGGTAGTTATATTGGTCCTGGACTCTTCTGTTCATCATGTGGCGAGTTCTAATAGAACTCCAGTTATCTTCGTACACGGTCAACATCTCATCTGGCTCTTCTTCAGACATCATATTCTTTTCAAACTCAATTGGGTCAACATCATAATGGGTGGTCGTCGTGGTCCGTGGTTGTTTAGGTGGTCCTCTCTTCGGTCCATCAGTCTTCCTTTTAGATGGTACAGGAACTGGTCGGTGGGCAACGCTCTTATGTCGGTTAAAATGGAGTAGTTGGTTAAACTCCTGGCCGCATTCCATACATGTATAGGTCTCCAAACATTTCTTCAGATGGTTTACCAAATCTTCTTTCCTCGTAAAGGTCTTATTGCAGTTGGTACAATCGTGGGTCTTCTTCTCTCCGGCGGCGTGCTTGGTACGCACATGGCGGTTTCGGTTGCAGCGATCCGTAGAGGTCTTCCCACACTCTTCACAGGCATAAACATCAGTTCTGGTAACGGCAGTAGCAGCTTCAGACTCCATCTTCATAAACGTTTTGCGAAGGCAAAATTGCTATAGAAAACTCTCTAGCGATGTGTTCAGTTCGAAGGATCGAAACAGAATGACGCGACGTTACTCTTCTCCGGAATTTATTGCGACGTGACGGACGTTTTTGAAAACGTCACGACGTCACAACGTTTTTTCATCGATATTTTCATTCTTGATGGGCGTTTGTGTTTGTTTCCTATAGGATTATAGGTTAAAGTTGGGAAATTTAGAAAATTAGTATAGAAGTCAATGGGAAAGAAACACAATGGGAATACAGAAATCTGATTGGTGGATTAACTTCGCTCTGATTGGTCAGTGTAAAAGCATCTTGATCCTCATTAATTTTATTATTTAAAATCATGTAGTTAGGGGGGGTCATTTAAAGAAATTGCTAAATATAGACCCTAACAATTAGTTAGGGGGTCAGTTAAGGATGTTACTAAAAATAGAGCGTAGGAATTTATAAAAATATAGTTCCAAGTAGAAGCAGAGGATTCTGGGTAAATTTGTCCTATAGCACTACGTGCCATTCTTAATAGGGAAATAAAACGTCATGGGATCCAAAAAAGGGATTCTTAAAGAATTCGAAATAATACAACTTGACGGGTTTATTTGGGTAATTAAATGAGGATTCTGGGAAAATCCGAACCAGAAAATTACTCCACTTCAGTCGAATGCACCCCCTTGTACCCCTTAGTACTATAGCACTACGTGCTAAGCCGATAAAATGGGAAATCCGTATCAAATAAAGTCAATTTCGGTGATTTCGGGTGGATTTTGGTGATTTGGAAGGATTGTCGGGTTGTTTGTGGTAATTAGATTTACTCTTCTACAATCGAACACACCCTCCAAACATACCCCGTCCCATTGCAGAAAAATTGGGTAACATAGCAACCACGTGCTACCATAGAAACAAGATGGCGGCGTCCAGTACACAAAATGGACGACGGAAACACGTATCACCCTAACAACACGCGCTGCGCATGCGCACTAACACCACGTATCCCCATGGGGATGACGTCACAACATGGCCCCTCACGCGGGTTACCATGACAACACAACATGGCGACACTACGTCACGTGACATGACGTCACTTCCGAGGTCCTGCACCGAGGTCCGGCCAATGAGGCCTGTCCGGGTACATGACATACTACTAACGATGAATATTTATTACAATATAAATGTTTTGCCTGAAGTGACCATGTCAAGTTACCAAAGTGGGGAAATGGTCCATGTTAATTGTAAATATTTTACTTAAATAAATAAGCAAATTCCCTATATCTTGCCCGGAAATATTACAAAATGATTGGGCCCTCGGACTCAGTACTCACTTCGCTGTGAAAGTATCTGCAAACGCTTCGCTGTCAGTGTAAACAAATCAGGAAGGTACAGGTCAGGTCAGAAAACACAGCGGTTCTTTCATTTATAAGGTCAGGCTTCACACAATCGGATCATGACTGCGCATCTGATGATGTGATATGTTTACGTCACTGGTTAGTACCTTTATAACTGAGTTTATCTTGATTTACTTTTAACGAGTTGGATGGCGTCTGCTACAGTCGATGATCAAAATGGAGACCCTGTCGTGCGCATTGCCCATCCTTATATATTCTAAGGTTGTCAGTGGAAGCGCCCGCTGTCAGCTCTTATATACCATTCAAAAAAGTAGGGGATATCAAAACTTATGTTGATATTTTCGGAAAATGGTATTGGATACGCGTGATTAGACACATCAATTTGTTACCAAGTTCAGTGTGGATCATGATGTCACCGGCCCACGAAAACTTCATGCAGGGTTTTCGCACGAGCTCCGCGTTCTGTATGTGGGGTACGTTTTGAAATTTTCATTTGTACTGGACGGGCTTTTTCGGAGGTCTCATTGTTCTTTTTTGGTATAAACTCGTTCATCAATAGTTTCTGGTCGAAACGTAACTTTTAAGGTATGCGAAGACTGACACGTGACGAACGCTTACGTGCCGTTGGCGTGTTGGAAGCTGGCAACAGACAGACTGCAGAGGCTCAAATTCTCAACATCACTCAATCGGTGATTAGCAGGTTGTGGTCACGCTACCGTCAGACAGGCATTGTTGCGGACAGACGTTGGTCAGCTCGTCCAAGGGCGACAACTGCTAACCAGGATCGTTTCATCCGAACGACAGCATTACGTAACCGCCATCAAAGTGCCTCAAAAATTGGACAGCAGCTGGACCGAGCGACCATGCGCGTCAGTGGTCAGACTATCCGAAATCTCCTTCACAGCTGGAATTTGTACCGGCGACGACTTAAAATAATTCCACGTTTGACTGAACGTCACATCACAGCAAAGCGTAATTGGTGTGGAGCACGACAGCGATGGGGCAATCGTCGGCGAAGCAACGTTATGTTTTTCGATGAGTCGAGGTTCAATCTCGACTTCCACGACAGGACAAGCGAAACAGAGTGTGGCGACGACGGAACGAACGATACCATGACGTAACCGTTAGACAGCACCATCGTTTTGGTGGTGGATCCGTTATGGTGTGGGGAGGCATAACGATGTCAAGCAGAACAGCATTACACGTCATCCAATGGCGTGTCACCGGGCAGTTATACCGTGTCAACATGTTAGCAGCTCACGTGGTGCCATTTGCGCGACGTCACGGCCGTGGATTCATTTTCCAAGATGGAATGCAAGAGCACACAGGGCCCGCGTCGTTACAGAGTAAGTTCCACCAGAACATCACTGCACTGCCTGGGTCAGCACTAAGTCCAGACCTTTCAGCTATCGAGCACGTCTGGGATATGCAAGGCAAGCGCCTACGACAACGCCAACATCCCCCTACCAATGTCCAGGAACTCGCCGCTGTACTGCAGGAGGTTATGAGAGCCTAAATAAGTGAAATAGGGCAGATTGGTTAAATATCAGTTGACTTTGAAACCATTAATAAAAGATTTGTTTTGTCTACTTTAGAGAAGATTAAAAAGTTTGTTTGTAATTGTGTGCCGGAGTGTGTGTGAATCTCTCAAAAATATGAGGTATTGAAAAAAGGTCATTCAGTGCAAGACCATACCGGTAGAAGTGAAAATTCAAAATTTAAACTGAATTGAAATATGGCAACATATATTTTTTTTCCAGTTTAACATTTTCAAGAGATGATGTACTTTGTGGATGTATAGGTATTTTTTTTTCAAAACAACTTGGTTTGTTGTACAGAGAGTGAAAGGTTAGCACTGTGGTCAAGGGGATTTTTTTAGGCGTTCTTAATCAGGAAGAATGGAATAAAATCAGTCAAACTGATATTGGACGTTTGGTGAGGAGTATGCCACTTCGGATTCGCGCTACTCTCGCGAACCTAGGAGGATTTACAAGGTATTGAGGTCTTGGACTGAATGTGGTAAATTCTCTGACTGACCGTCCATGTTTTCTACAGCTCAGTGAGTGGAATGTGTGCTTGTCAGACACCCATCTATCGCTGAAATCATTCACCAGATGTCACAGTGCAATGCCTCAACTGTCTTTTTAATGAAAAGATAAATATATTTCTTCATATATCTCACTTTGATCTAATATCCCCTACTTTTTTTAATAGTATACAACGTATATTTAACTTGATGCTTTCCCAATTTATTACATCATATACGCTGTCAGGGGGTTAAACCTGGGAAGACTTTCAATTCAATTGGGAGTGCGAAGTCGCATGAATAAAGACATTAGACATCGGGGACGCATGCAATTGACCGCGAGACCTATTTCATGAGACGATGTCTTTTTATTAGAGTGCACTTTATTTTAGCAAGGGGATACTATCCCTCTCGTCCCCAATTTTTGGAAGATTGGGTCTCCAATTTTGGTGACAATCTTCATTTATCTATTTCTGGCGCACCACAATGCAATCTATTTGGCGTAAATCGGTAGATAGATGCTATTTTGAGCAACTCAACACTTTTGGGTCCACTGGTCCCTAATTTCATGAAGGTGGGGTCACCAATTTTAGTTGCAATCTTCATGAATCGATTTGTGCCACCCCATCATACAGATTATTTGGTGAAAATCGGTTGGTAACTGCGATTTTGCGCAACTCAGCACTTTTGGTTCCCCTGGACCCCAATTTTGAAAAGGCTGGGTCTCCGGTTTTGGGGGCAATCTTCGTGATTTTTTGTGCCACCCCACAACGCAGTTTATTTGACGAAAATTGGTCGATAAATGTGATTTTGTGCCATTCGTCACTTTTGGGTCCCCCTGGTCCCCAATTTTGGGAAGGTTGGTTCCCCAGTTTTGTGCAATCTTCATGAATCTGTTTGTGCCACTCTATAATTGCAGTTTATTTGGCGAAAGTCGGCAGATAAATGCGATTTTGAACAACTCAACACTTTTGGGTCCCCCCTTGTACCCAGTTTTGGCGACAATCCGTTGATAAATGCGATTTGAGCCACTCAGCACTTTTGGTACCCCTGATCCCCAATTTATTGAAAGTTGGTTCCCCCGTCCGTTTTTATATAATCTTTTTTTTTGAATCTATTTGAGCCACTCTATAATGCAGTTTATTTGACGAAAATCTATTGATAAATGTGATTTGAGCAATTCAGCACTCCCCCCCCCCCTTGTCCACAATTTTGGGAAGGTCGGGTCTCCAATCTTCATGACTCTATTTGTGCCACCCCAAATGCAGGTTTTTTGGCGAAAATCCGTTGATAAATGCGATTTTGAGCCACTCAGGACTTTTGGGTCCCATTTATGGGAAGGTAGATTCTCTAATTTTGGAGAATCAACGAAAATCTATTGATAAATGCGATTTGAGCAATTCAGCACCCCCCCCCCCCCGCCCCCTCCCCTTGTCCACAATTTTGGGAAGGTCGGGTCTCCAATCTTCATGAATCTATTTCTGCGACCCCACAATACAGTTTATTTGGCGAAATTCGGTAGATAAATGCGATTTTGAGCAACTCATCATTTTTGGGAAGGTCGGGTCTCCAATTTTGGTGGGAATCTTCATGAACCGATTTGTGCCAACCTGCAATTCGGTTTTTATCGAAAATCCGTTGATAAATGCGATTTTGAGCCACTCGGCGCTGTGGGTCTCCCTGGTCCCCAATTTTGGGAAGGTTGATTCCACAGTTTTTATGCAATCTACATGAATCTATTTGTGCCAATCTATAATGCAGTTTATTTGACGAAAATCCGTTGATAGATGCGATTTCGAGCAACTCTACTTTTGGCTACCCCTGGTCCCAATTATAGGAAGGTTGGTTCCCCAGTTTTGGTGCAATCTTCATGAATCCATTTGTGCAACCCCACAATACAGTTTATTTGGCGACAATTTGCTGATAAATGCGATTTTTAGCGACTTAGCCCTTCTTATGTCTCTTTGGCCCCAATTTTGGGAAGGTTGGGTCCCCATTTTTGGTGATAATCTTCATGAATCTATTTGTGCCAAGTCGCAATGCAGTTTATTTGCCGAAAATCCGTTGATAACGAATGTCGAATTAGGAACTGAGAATAAGTAACGGTTGTCACGTCCCCATTTCTAATATATAAATACATGATTTGCCAAAACCACTTTACTTATTATACTTGACCCTTTAACTAACATGGCGGCCAAAAACGGCCAGGAAACTGACTAAAATAAGCCTACCGCAGCCTAAAATAACTTAACAATGTCTCGATAAAACCATACAAATATGGATATCATGAGAACGGCTCGTCGAGCCGGTTCTAATGATATCCATAGTTGTATGGGTTTTTTTTAAACATTATGAGAATTTCTTTTCGAAAAATTTGATATTTAATTTATTTTTAAAAAAAGCTATGTTAGGTAAAGGGTTAAACTGAACAGTGGGCCATCAAAACATATTCCTGCTACTCAGTTGGTAGTATAATAGCGAGTCGTAATGATTTCTCCTGAATTATAAACATTGCGCCGGAAATCGTAGCCAGAAAAAAAGACGAAATCAAAGAGAAGAAAGGAGGTTTTCAACAGGCTCTCGCAATAAGCCAGCTCGATTAAGTTCACTAACTTCTTGTATGCTGCCGGCAGATATTCCTGCCAAGAATAGGGCATCTCTTGTTACTGAAATAAATATAATGTGGTCATAGTTAATCAGACTTTCCCTCTGAAAATTGAATGAATTTGTTTACCAATGATTCCTGTTGTTAAATTGAGATTTAATTTTTTACCAAATATAGTTATGGCTGCTTCACAGCAGCCATGACTAGATTTGATGAAAAATATCTTGAAAATACTCAGCAGGTGAAACGTTAAGTTCAATAGTTCATTCTTACAATTTATTTAAATTACCTCTTCAGCAGCAACTCTCATCATGTCTTTCGCTGCAAAACTCCAGAGTGCTGGAACTGTCACGACCCATTGTACTCCTAGCCCTTCAATCTGGAGACCTTGACTCTTTAAACACTTGAACAAATGAGTTCTAAGGAATTCGATTGTCATCTTGAATATAGAGATGACAAAGAGCGACATTCCATTCTCTCCACGCACCATAGAATATTGATCCAGGTTCTGCAATATATATTGAATTAAGTTTATCCAACACAATACATAATAGCAGTATAGCGGGACATTTTCTTGCCCCATCACCTGGAGCTTTGCCGGGGCAGCTAGTGTTAAATTCCCATAAGAACCGGAGCCTTTTGCCGGACCAACTTTTCCCTGCGCAAAACTTCGGTCCCAACCATCTAGATGCGGCAAGTTGTGTACGTTCCGTATATATAGTATGCTATTGTATATATAGTGATATATGTAAACACAGGGCTCTGGGTATACCGTGTGGGTGTGTTATGGAAAATTGATAAGGTGCTTCTTGAAGGTTTTCCCGCGAAACGATTCACATTGCTACATGTATTGAGGTCGTGACGTCATAATGCGCACGCGACGTCATAGAGACGCTGTTATTCACTGTACCTTCCAACATAACGTTATTCGGGCCAGGGTATGTCGGGCTTCTCGTACGGGGGAGAGGAGGGGAGGGTGGTATCGTAGTATAATATGGGTGGTATATATCCATGTAGTATAGTGTTACGATGGCACCCCATCAAGCTTTTACATTAAATTTGAAAACAAGTGTACTTTTGCACTAATCAGTAATCTCGGTGGTCTTTTATTACGACCCCAGAAATCTTACCATGTGCGTTTTCGCTCAAGGAATATACAAATAAATTACTCAAGTTTACATACCATCTATGAAACATCGTCTGCATTTCTAGAAAACATACATCTTCCCCTTTCAATTTATGTACTTCGTCCTATAATTGGAAGCTGTGAGTCTGTGATTCTCCAACTTTATTTGATTTACGAATTTTAAAAACTTAAAATGTTAGGCCGATTTTGCTAATTCCATTTCTCGATTCAACCACTATTTTATGCAAGTCCGCGTATCGTTTGAGCATAAATCATTGTATTTATGATCAGCAAATCCCTGCTTTCCGTGTCTGGTAAACTATATCTATTGTCATCCAAAGAAAGCATCGTTATTTGTTGATTTATAGCACGTTTAGTTTCCAACAATGCCGAGAATCATCGATTCCATCATATCGAAGAATTTCGAAGACAATATTTGACGTAGTCACTTCCCTACATTCTGATTAGTCAGCGGCCCCGGCCAAGGGTATAAAAGGCTGCGCGGCTCCCAAGAATGTTGATATGCTGATTTGAGTGAAAGTCATTTGTTGGAAGTCTGCTTTGAGACATTTCTGATACTAAGCAAAGCCTTGAAGTACGAAACTACAAACACCAAAATAAAAGACGAAATGAATCTTAAATCTGAAGTGTCTTTGGCAGGTTTTCATGAGCTATGCTAAGTGAAATTCTAATTACTTTTAAGTAGACTTCTCACACAGATCTGTACGGGACTACCCCCTACTGAAACCCCATTGTTTATGTGTAGTCGTCTGGTAAATCAACAAGTCTCTCATGGCAAATTATAATATTTCTTATGGCTTAGTTGTACCTCTTGCAAAATAATAAGCCCTGTTTTAAAGGCATAGTTGCGAGTATGTGTCACAGATCTGGCAAAACGTAGTTATCTCCAGATCTGGTAAAACGTAAACAAAAATCAGTCACTGACGTTCCAAGATCTGACAGAACGTAAACATCATCAGATCTGTAAAATGTAAACAAACGACAAACACTGACGTTCTCATATCTGGAAGAAAATAAATAGAACCAGATCTGGTAAAACATAAACAAACGTCAATCTGAAATAAAGCCTTCAAGACTTCGGAAACATTATCAGCCTCCCAAGCCCGGAACACTGTATTTCAGATTTTAATCTAGAATTAATTAATCCACATATGGATGCAACCTAATTTCTCCCCAATGACAAAGTTTATTGGGAACATTTACGTAATACTCCATTGACCACCAGAATAACCATTAGACATTCTGTAGATAACGAAGCTGCCCTCATATATTATATGTACTTCTGTTCAAACATTGAAATGAATAAACTATTCATGTGTAAAACCTGGCTTATTCTCCAGCCCAAGTTTATATTCAGAATACAATATAGTGGTCAAGCTTCACTGTTGTTTTTCCTTTATTCCTGACAATCCCAACTCTACAAGTCCAATCAGAATCGGGTATCAGTCGAACCCCACAACATATTGATACAGTCCATTAGATATTAGAACTCTTTAACACTTTGCACGGCAAGTAATCTGTTTTACACTTTACCGAGCTCAGTGTGTAAAGGTTGCTAGTTGTCGGTTTGAGTGGGACGTAGAAATTGATATTTGCATATAAGCTCTGTAAGTTCTTTAATAGGGCTGGCAAACAACATTTGGGGTCAGAAGTGTGATTTCAAATAATTTGAATTTTTATGGTGTCAGAAAAATATTTGCAAGTCTGATACAAGTGATGTGACTTGGAGAGTCAGAAAAACAAAATAAAATGGATGATTCTGGTGAAATCACATTAGGAGGAATCCCAATGGTTCTACTGATCTACAGGATACTTTAGAATATGTTGCGCAAAACAATGAGTCAACGGTGGATGACTCTATGAATGAACTTGATAGTTGGTTAAAAGGACAAATGAATAAATTCGGAGTTGAAATGAACAAAAAGTTGCAATCTTTTAAGCAAAAGCTACAAACTAAAATGGGTGCTTTCTCGACTGAGAATACCTCGAAGATTACTAGTGGTCAAGAAAGTCACCATACTAGCAGTAACTGACTCAAGCATGAATGCTGGTCAAGAAAGTCACCATACTAGCTGTAACTGACTCAAGCTTGAATGCACATACTGGCAATTCTTCTGGATATAGTCTTAGAGGCAATAATAACATGTCTGGGGATAACGAAAGCCTCAAGTGGGGGCACCAGGACAGAATATCACCCCAAAGACAAAACTTTCCTACCTATTCAAACAACTTGGCTCAAATGCATGCTTATTCAAATTCAGCTAGAGGAGACTTTTGTACCCCATACTTGAATAGACCATGGGGACCTAATAATGATTCTCACCTGGGTAGTATGTGCAGGAATAATCTAAGCCATTCAGATCCTCAGAGTAATGAAAAATCTGCGAATTTCACTGTATTGAAACCTCAGCTTTATATTTGTCACAGTTCGAAATACCAAGATTAATAAATGGGGATATACCACGCAGTCGCTCTTCATGGCTTGCAGTCTGAAAGGAGGTGTCAGGGCATTACTTAGTGAATTATCTGTTCGACAACGAAAAGATTATAACTGTCTAGTACATGCTCTAAATTCAAGATATTGACCAGCTAACAGTCAAGGATAAGAAAGAAAGATGCGCCCTTGCCTGAACTAGCTCAGTCTACTAAAAAGCTAACAAGAACAAGGCAAGCTTACCCAGAAGCCTCTGCCAGTCTAACTGATATTTTAGCACTAGATCATTTCATTGATTCAATTCTTGATGGTGATACGAGATTACGACTACGAGAGTCACGTCCCAGAAATATACATGAAGCTGAAACAATGGCTGTCAGGCTGGAGACTCAGAGACTCGCTGACAGACAGAGGGGTACGGCTGTAAGGTTTGTAAACTCAAATGAGTCATTCAGGGGTGAATTTGATTCAGCCACACCCACAGAGGCTAGAAAGGAGAAAGAGGACTTCCAGTCACGGCTTGATGAGTTCCGAAATAACATTGATTCTCTTACTAAAGAGGTTAAAAAATGAATTAGAATAAAAGCGATTTCCCTATCACCAGACGATTTGATAATAAATACTGGGGTAAACAAATATGGCAAAACCACCCTGATGATCAGAAATTCACTCCTCAACTTGTTACGGGAAACGAGTGGAGGTTGACTTTGCAGGCCAGCAGTCAACAGAAGCAGAATGGCCCACAATCAAATTAAATCATTTGCCTGACTTGAATGAGGAAGGATACTTTGTAGCATTTAAAGTTCAGAACGCTCCTATAGCATGGTTGATTGACACAGGTGCAAATGTAACAATACTTAGCAATTGATTTATGGACTAGCTACCTCCTCATTCAATTCCTAATATTAACCCTATCAAAGTCAATTTGGTCACAGCTACTGGTGAAAGTTCACCTTTCGTTGGACAAGTAAAAGCCAAAATAACTCTTGCTTGCCATGAATTTGAACATAATGTTCTTATTGTTGATATTAAGAATGAAGGAATTCTTGGTATGGACTTCCTTAAGAACAATAGTTGTGATCTACTACTCGGCAAAAACCACTTATTAGTAAATGGTTCAAAAATACCTTGCTACCAGACTATCACTGAGGTTAAAAATCAGTTTTGTGGGATAGTTGTAGATCAAGATACACAGGTACCACCTCAGTGTGAAATGAATATACCTGCCAAATCTTGCAGTGTAGATGTACCTTTTAATAAGGGTGTTGGCATAATTGAGCCAAACTCCTTCGTGGAGAAAAATAACATTCTGGTTGCAAAGACAGTGGTCAAACTGGGAAATGAGACTGTTCCCTTGAGTCTGTTAAATGTTAGAAATGAAATTTTAACTATGTGGAAAAATACAGCTGCAGCTATATTAGACATAGTTAAAGATGTGCATGAAAAGGGCAGTCCTACCAGTACTTGTGTAAATAAGATTGGTCAACAAGACTTTACAAACACAATGCCTGAACATCTAACATATTTATATGAAAGAAGCTCCAAGCTCTTAGATGAGCACACAAAGAGATTCTCTAAAATCCTTACTACTTAGAAATCAGAGTGTCTTCTCCAAGGGCTCAGGTGATATAGGTAGGACATCTCCAGTCAAGCATAGGATCGACGCTGGAACTTCCTGGTCTATTAAGCTAAACCCAAGGCGAATCCTTCTATCCAAGATGGAAGAGGCTGAGAAGGAAATAAAGGATATGGCAGAGAAAGGAGTAATCGAACCCTCTGACAGCCGATGGTTCTCCCCTGTTGTTCTTGTCACCAAGAAAGAGGGCAGCACCTGATTTTGTGGCGATTACCGAAAATTAAATAATGTGACAATTAAGGATTCACATCCACTACCCAGAATTGACAATACGCTGGACACTTTGCCAGGTACCAAATAGCTTTACACGATGGACCTGAAATGTAGATTCTGGCAGTTGGGAGTAGACAAGAAAGACCGGCCTAAAACAGCTTTTTCTATACCAGGAGGCGGCCTTTGACAATTTACTGTGATGCCTTTTGTCGTCAGTAATGGGTCGGCCTCGTTCGAGAGGTTAATGGAAAAAGTACTAATGTTAATAATAATAATAATACTTTAAAGCCTAGAATCCACACACGGTGCTCAATGTCTGTGCAATAATTTCATACATACATACACAAACATACACATACATTCTCTTACAGATACATTGATACATGGATCACTATTATCATTTATTGGTGCCCAACGCCACAACAGCAACCAGGGCTATATCGTGGCGATGAGCGACAGAACCTAAAAGAAAAAAGGGTATTGAATTAAAGTAAAAAAAAACAAAAAAAACAAAAAAACAAAACAAAAAAAAACTACAACTTTACCAAAAACAAGTATGTGAGTGTAACTTGACGAGTAACGAGGCAATCCTCACTGACTCAGTCACACCCACGCACCTGGTAATGTCGGTTTATGACCAAAATTAAAAGACCACTGACGGAAATGCCTTTCGAAAAAGGTAGGTTTTAGTACCAGACAAGAATGATTCAAGTGACTTATTATTTTTATATCGATTGGAAGAGAATTCCAAAGCCTTGGGCCAGCAACGCAAAGGCCCTCTCACCAGCACTAGTAAATTTAGATATGGGCTGAACCCGATTGAGTTGACCTGATGACCTAAGAGATCTTGGTGGTTTGTGGATGGTAAGCAGATCGGACAGGTAAGACGGTGCAGATCCCGAGATACACTTAACACCAAAAGGAAAATTTTAAATTGAATTCATTGCTTAACGGGTAGTCAGTGTAACTCAGGGAGTACTGGTGTTATATGGCAGTACTTTGGAGTTCTGATTATGACCCGTGCAGCACAATTTTGGATGTGTTGTAGCTTTTCAAGAATAGATGTTTTAGAGCCAATCAGAAGAGAGTTTGCAGTAGTCGAGACGACTGGTAACAAAGGTGTGGACAAGGTGTTGTGACGTCTGCATATCAATGAAGGATCGAATTTTGCTAATATTTCGAAGAAGAGAAAATGCACTGCGAGAGACATGTTTGATATGTTCATCAGCGACCAAATTTTCATCCATGAAATAACCTAAATTTCGAACACAGCTACTGGGTTTTATCGCAGAACCTCCAATATTAAGGGACAGTTTGGATATTTTTGAAAGTTGATGAGGTAGACCTACATATATTACTTCTGTCTTGTCATCGTTCAATTTAAAAAAGTTTTTAGTCATCCATGCCCTGATGTCTGAAATACAAAGTTCAATCTTACTGCATGCTTCAGGCTGAAAGGCGTGAGTAAAACTAATATACGGCTGTGTGTCATCTGCGTAAAAATGAAAGTCAAGGCCATGGCTTCGGATAATGTCACCGAGAGGTAAGACATAGACAGTGTACAGTAGGGGGCCCAACACCGACCTTTGAGGGACGCCAAAACGTAGCGTGACCTTGTCTGTCGACTCACTGCCAATAAGGACACTCTGTGTGCGACCATTAAGGTACGACGAAAACCAATTAAGTGCTCGGTCAGTAAGGCCTATTCTCACTGCCAGCCTTTCAATAAGTACGTTATGGACTCTGGTATCAAAAGCGGCGCTTAAATCCAACAAAACAAGACATGTTAGGTTGTGCCTATCCGTGGATAAGAGGATATCATTTTGGACCCTTAGAAGTGACGTTTCTGTACTCCAATTAGATCTGTATGCAGATTGATTAACTTCGGCTAGGCCGTGGGCTGCCAAATGAGAATTCAGCTGAGAAGCCACCGCACGCTCAATAATCTTTGATAGGAATGGAAGATTAGAGGACGGTCGGTAGTTTTTTCAGAACCTCTGGGTCAAGTGTTGGCTTTTTGAGAAGAGGTTTTACTAAAGCGTATTTCATGCTTGTCGGAAAGACGCCAGAGTGGAGGGAGGCATTGACCAGTTTCAAGATCGGTGTAGTTAACTCCGAAAGAGATGCTTTTAACAACCAAGTTGGAATGATATCTAGCATGTATTGCTTAGATGGTGGCTTGGATATTAACCTCTGGATATCTGTTGTAGCCAAAGGTTTGAATTAGGACAACTTTGCAACAGCTTTAACACAGGTGCATGGCATGTCGGGCATCTATCGAAGGTCGGATTGTGAGCTTGTATCAAGCGAAGCTCTGATAGTCTCAATTTTTTTAGAAAAGAAAGAAGAAAATCTATTCGCAAGGTCTTTGGATGATGAATGCCCCGGGAGTACGGTTGTCTTTTGACGACACAGAAGCTTCTCAAGAAGGACAGAAGCGCATTAGGGGAATTAACATCAGCTGACAATAAGTCCGAAAAGTATTTCTCTTTCGCGGATTTGACCAGTTTGTTAACAACATTTCGCTGGTTGACAAACATCTCTCTGTGAACACATAGTTTCGTTTGCCGCCACTGAACCTCTAGTTTGCGTCGTAAATCTTTTGTGCGCCTAATGTCATCACTGAACCACTGTGAACAAGGGCGTACTCTAAAAGTATGTGTTTGCTTAGGCGCAAACTTGTCAGTAACCTCTTGATTTGATTCAGTGAGGATGTATTCAATGCTGTCAGCAGTTTGCATCTCGTTAATTTTAGCGACGGGAGACGAAGCAATAGCATCCGCAAACTTAGCAAGGTCAATACTTCGGTACTTGCGGTATGTGACTTTCTTCCGGACATGGGAGGGACGAGGAAGTGGCAAGTCGAAGATAATCATAAAATGGTCAGAGATTGCAGGATCAACAATTAAAACATTTTCAACAAGATCAGCCTCGGATTCTCTGGTGATCAGCAGATCTAATGTGTGGCCATCTTTATGGGTAGTGCTACGAACATGTTGGCGTAAATTCATTGAATTGATAAGCTCACGTAGTTTAGAAGAATCACTGGAAGTTTTCTTCTCCATATGGATATTGAAATCACCTCCAATGATGAATTTTCCTGGCAGCGCAGTAATGCTTCCTAGGAAGTCTTGGAATTCGCTAATGAACTGGTTGACAGTGAATTTGTTTTTGGAGCTCTGTTTGGGGTCAATAAATGACAATGAGGCGGACTGAGTGTGAGTCGATCGTTACAATGGTGTCAATGCACACGAATGTAACCCAAATCTGAGATGCCTTACGCTTAACCTTCACAGTGTTATCACAGATAACACCCACACCTCCACCTCTCTGTGACTTCCTGGGGTTGTGTGTAAGAATCTTGCCGTTGGCAATGATCTCATCGACAGTCAATATGTGTCGTCTGGAGTTGACCATGTTTCAGTTATCATGGATATTGAAATATTTTTGTCGTCAATTGTGTCGAGTAAGCTTGCAGTTTTGTTCCCTATCGAACGAGCATTCACTAGGCACAACTTGAGATCGTTAGATTTGGAATCGGTTGTGGCTAAGTTAATAGGGATAAGATTTTGAACATTTACAGTTTGGGATTTAAATTGTTTATGTCGTCGTTTGCCGCATTTCTTATTTCGTCTCTTGCGAAGGATGCCAAAAGATTTAATATTATTTATCACATCATCACTGAGGAGAAGAAAGGAGTTGTAAGTCTTTAGATCACAGTTCTCGAATGATGGTTTTAATGCACGCATTTCCGCAGAACTGTATTTGAACCCAGAAAATATGTGATTTCGGGTGACGAGTGTCGTGGTCATTCTGTGTGTTGTGCGGAAAGCCTGCCGTTCAGCAACAACGCAAGCGCAGACAATGCAACTATTGTTTGTACTGAAAACAATGGAGTGAGCGATACTCAGCGTCTCTGTATAGATTGAAGCTGAAAAAAGATATATTAAGAGTGCATATAAACCAACATAAATGTAAACAAAGTTTTTCTTTCCTGATATTCTTGGTAGCATTCCGAACATCATATGTAGAAATAATTCCTGAAAACGATTTTGAAATATGGCAAAAGCAAAGATTTTGATCCACGAACAAATATGCTGCCTACACACGGGCGTATGAAGAAGTGCTTAGTCTACCTCGACGATATTGATTGTTTTTCCAAAACTTCTCAGAACAAATAGATAATCTGCAATGTGTCTTTCAATGCCTACAACAAGCAAATCTACAATTAAACCGAAAGAAATGTAACTTCTTCCTGAAGCAAGTATCTTTCCTGGGGCACATGGTAAATGATCAGGGCGTTTCCACTGACCCAGAGAAAATGTCTGCTGTAAAAGACTGGTCAAAGCCTAGGAATGCCAAAGATATAAGATCTTTCTTAGGACTGTGCCCCTATTATTGTAAATTCGTACCTCACTTTGCTGAGACAGCAAGGCCATTACATAAGCTAACAGAAATTAATTGTAATTTTACTTGGACTTACCAGTGTCAGGAAGCCTTTGGTAAGTTAAAAGACTCATTATCAAGCACACCTATACTTGCATACCCAATGAGAATGGCCTCTTTGTACTTGATACCGATTGTAGTGGCTGTGCGCTCAGTTGTGTGCTATCTCAAGTGCAAAATGGTGTTGAACAAGTCATAGGCTACTATAGCAAAAGTCGTAGCAAACCTGAGAGATCGTACAGTGTCACTCGGTGGGAGTTACTAGCTATAGTGAGCTCAGTCCGGCATTCCACCACTACCTATATGGTAGACATTTTAAAGTCAGGACTGATCATGGAGCCTTACGCTGGTTAATGAATTTCAAGAAACCAGAAGGATAAACAGCCAGATGTCTTGAGACACTAGCCAGCTTTGACTTCGGTATTGAACACAGGGCAGGCCGAATTCATTCAAACGCCGATGCATTGTCACACAGACCCTGTTATGAAGAAAACTGCGTCCACTGCATGCGAGTACAAGGACAAGACCGAACAACTGACAAATGAGTATTAGAGGATCGGAGAATGGCTTTAGTTGCATGTCCAAGTTCAGACCTGACAAGTAGCAAAATCACTCTGAATAGAGATTGCACTTGTGCTGAAATAAAAGTGACTGCATTTGAACAAATCTAAAACAAAGAAACCTCTAAGATATCACCCTCAAATGTTGATAAAATAGTCTCTGATCCTCTCGATCGTTCTCACACCAGTGGTTCAAGGATTCAAAGTCCTACTGCAGCAGTCGACACCAGTATCAACAGAGACATTATTGACAAGTCCAGCACTGAACCACGCTTGGACTCAACAGATACATTGATAACACAATCCCAAAAGGTTGACCCCATCCTGAACAAAATCCTTAAGTGGAAATTGCAATAATGAAAAGCCAGAATGGTCATAAATCTCTTCACTTAATACAACTCTTAAGTTTTATTGGGCAAGATGGGATTCCCTAAAAGTATACAATAATGTACTCTGCAGAGATTTTGTATCAAACAGTGGAAATATTAATCTCAGACAAATTGCCTTACCCCACAGTCTTAGGGCGTTGGCACTCAAGCAGCTCCACAACAATAAGACTGCTGGCCATTTAGGCATGAGAAAAACCTTAGCTAAAATAAAGAACAGGTTTTTCTGGTGTAATATGAGAGCCTATGTAAAGCATTGGTGCAGGGTATGTGACATTTGCGCTGCCAGAAAACAGCCGTATAAATTACCCAAAGCATATATGAAGCAGTACAATACAGGCGCGCTGATGGAGAGAATTGTTGTGGACATAATGGACCCTCTCCCATGCAGGAAAAATGGAAATAGATTTTTAATGGTAGTCGGTGACTACTTTACTAAGTGGATAGATGCCATTCCAATATGAGAACAAGAGGCCACCACTGTAGCATCAGAATTACTTGATAGATTCATTTCCATTCATTCCATTCCCGCAAAGTTTACATTCAGATCAAGGTCGTAATTTTGAATCGGATGTATTCAAATCAATGTGTCAATTACTTGGTACAGAGAAAACAAGAACTACAGTTCGATGGCATGATCGAAAGGGCTAACAGAATCATAGAAAATATGACATCTTCTTTCTTGCAACAAAATAACCAGAGTGAATGGAATCGAGATATCCCCCTGTTGATGATGGTTTATCGATCTTCGGTACATGAGTCTACTGGGTTCTCCCAGTCAAATGACCTTTGGTAGGGAGATAAATCTCCCCATTGATCTTAGGCTTAGAAAGCCAGAGACTGAGATGGAACACTCCACAGAATTTGCTTATGAATTATCAAATAGACTTGAGTAAGTTCATGAAATTGCTAGAAAACATTTAAGTTTCAATGTTGAAGAAATGAAACGACAATACAATCAAAATTTAAAACACAATGAGTACAAAATTGGTGATCTTGTCTGGTATTATGACCCTCGGAGGAAAAGGGCCAATGTACAAAACTAGTAAGGCAATGGAAATGCCTTTACACAATAGTTGCACAGATTAACGATGTGATATTTCGAATACAGGAGCCTGTTAGGTCAGCTCCTAAAGTGGTTCACGATGATGGCATAAAACAATATGTTGGTGATAACCCGCCAAATTAGTTTGGAAGTAACAAAAATTAAACATTAAATACTGAAATGTTTTATTGTAATCACCATGAAATGTAAATATGTTCTTAATTGTAATTGCAAGTGATTGGCATAAAATGTCAAATTACTAAAATGAATTGAAAGACTGATTACTACTAAGGAACAATTTTTGGTAACGAAAAGTTGAAATCCAGTTTATTTTTGATAAAAGGAATTAGAATTTAAAACTTATCTACCACAACTTATGAAACCAATCAGAACAGAAAGTTGATGAAAAAACACTATGGGGCTGGAATTCATGTATGGCATATTTTCTACTTCCAGTTCTCAGACTCTTGTTGAAAGACATGTCATGAAACAGCACAGCGGATTTAGGTTCCAGTGTGAACACTATCAGAAAAATATTTACCCGGGACATGCAAACTCATTAGCACTGTCCCCTGGGTCGTCCTACAGTACCGATGACTTTAATAAATCGGCTGAACAGTGATCGTGGCCATAAAGCTATTGCCAGCTACGAAGAAGAGTGGCGTTATTGCTACAGAAAGTATGAGATGGTGAAAAGATCAAACATAAAAACGACGCCTAGAAAGATTCCTCCAGTCCTGTATTCCACAGTCAGTGAGCCCAAGGCTAGTGAGACTGTGCAATCGAAGAAAAGAATATATGTTGGTGGTGATGACAGGCAGCACAGGAGACGTTCACCCAAGAGAATACGTACTAGTGAGTCTGAGCTACCCTCTAAGCAGCCTGTGCGGTGTGAGCCTGTACAGATGACAAATGCATGTAGTACCCTGGCATCAATTAGTTCTTCCTCATCAAGTTCATCCAGCAGTTCCTCCAGCAGTTCGGATAGTACAGAAACTGCTGTGAGTTTTGTCTGAATTGATGGTGATTTAGAGGCTCCAGAATCAGTAACTCCAGAGCCTAGTCCTGTTGTTGTGAAGCTCTGGAGCAGACTTGAGTCACAAATGACAATGCTTTATTCCGTCCTGCTCTAGACAAAGTTAATATTACACCTGATAATATTCGAATCCCGGCGACAACGAACGAGTCCGAGATTCAAAGTGTAGAAGTTCGCCCTGCGTCTCCAGTGGTTGCAGAAATCATGTCATTTAAACAGCAAAGAGATGACCCACTTGTAAAATATGTTGACGCAATGCAAAAAGTGGTGGACGAGAGAGTGATACTCAACATTGGCGGGCAAAGGTTTGAAACATGTCGGGTTACCCATAATACCAACCCGTCCTCACTCCTTGCTATTGTTATATCACAAGCCACCGGCGCCCGGCCACTGAAGGAGCAAGGAACTCCTTGCTATTTTTTTTAACCGGGATCCGGTGCACTTCCGCCACGTGTTGAATTATCTCAGGAATGGTGGACGCACACTCTTGTCCACACTTCCTAAGGAAAGACGTTTCCCGGACGAAATTCGCAGGGAGGCTGAGTTCTTTTGGAGGGAGAATTTCAAATCTTTAGTTGAAAAACGTCTTACTCTGCTCTATGAAGAATAATTATATTAACTCAGTATTTACATTTTCTATTCTATGATCATGATTATTCTTTCCCACACTGAGTTCCAAATTTGGTGCGTGGTCTAAAAATTTAAACGTCTTTCCTTCTCTCGTCCTTATCATATTATCCACCCCATCTTTATCTTAAAAAATAGGAATATTTTCCATCACTGACATCTGATCTTCTGTTATCTTGCACATGAACACATTTTTGAGATTTGTTCTTCTGCAAAATGATAGGAAATGTCAGGGGAAAACAAAAATAAAATAAAGAAATAAATCAAATATTTCTTAAAACTCACATGTTGCTTGCATTAAATTATGGTGTATTGCTAGAAAGATGTGCAGCAGGATGGCTAACTTTCTTCTGTGAAGAATATTTTATCTTTATTGCGTTGTAGCAGTAACACAGAACACTAAACTCCACATGTTCAACATGTTGGTTGTATTAAGTTAAAAGTCTGGCAGATCAGCTAACTTTCTTCTGTATTTCGGCAGTAACATATCATTAACCAACTTATTACTACAGTGACTTTCATAGTCTCGATTATTCTTTTAAAAAAAAAGTGCGTATGAGAAGTTTAAATTTTGAAATCTGCTGTCTTTATGCAAGAGATTACAAAAATTAAGATGCTCATCCGCACTAAAAATTATCACTTTATTTACTACTTTGGGTAGCATTCTGGCAACAAATAGTCGCATGTGATAAGCGAGTTAAGAGTACACCCCCATTTGATAAATTTCCAGGCGAGTTGTTTCCTGACTAGGGTGCCATGGCTTCTGAGCCATGATACAACTCATGTGAATAATACTGAAAATCCGAAGAAAAAAACCCTTTTAATTGCTTTTCAAATTTTATGATGTAAACAATGTCACACATATTTTCTTAATTTTGGAGACCAAATTCTTTTAAAAGTGGGGGCAGTGTTACGATTTTACCCCATAAAGCTTTTACATTAAATTTGAAAACAAGTGTATTTTTGCACTAATCAGTAATCTCGGTCGTCTTTTAGTACGACCCCAGTAATCTTACCATGTGCGTTTTCGCACTAGGAATATAAAAATAAATTACTCAAGTTTACATATCTAAGAAACATCGTCTGCATTTTTAGAAGGCATACATTCTCCTCTTCGGATTTATGTACTTCATCCTATAATTGGAAGCTGCGAGTTTGTGATTCTCCAACTTTATTTGATTCACGAAATTTGGAAACTTGAAATGTTGGGCCGATTTTGGTAATTCCATTTCTCGATTCAACCTCTATTTTATGCAAGTCCACGTATCGTTTGAGCATAAATCATTATATTTATGGTCATCAAATCCCTATTTTTTGTGTCTGGTAAGCTATATCTATTGTCATCCACTGAAAACATCGTTATTTGTTGATTTATAGCACGTTTATTTTCCAACAATGCCGAGAACCATCGCTTCCATCGTATCGAAGAATTTCGAAGCCAACATTATGACGGAGTCACTTCCTGCCTTCCGATTGGTCAGTGGCCCCGTCCAACGGTATAAAAGGCTGCGAGGCTCCCAAGAATGTTGCTATGCTGATTTGAGCGAAAGCCATTTGTTGGAAGTCTGCTTTGAGACATTTCTGATATAAAGCAAGACTTTGAAGTACGAAAATACAAACACCAAAATGAAAGACAAAATGAGTCTTTAAGCTGAAGTGTCTTTGGTAGGTTTTCGTAAGCTATGCTAAGTGAAATTCTAATTAATTTTAAATAGACTTCTCGCGCAGATCTGTACGGGAATACTCCCCACGGAAGCCCCATTGTTTATGTGCAGACGTCTGGTAAATCAACAAGCCTCTCATGGCTAATTAGAATATTTCTTATTCTTATCTTGCAAATAATAAGCCCTGTTTTTAAGACATAGTTGCGAGTGTGTGTCACAGATCTGGCAGAACGTAGTCATCACCAGATCTGGTAAAACGTAAACAAAAATCAGTCACTGACGTTTCCAGATCTGGCAGAACGTAAACATCACCAGATCTGTAAAACGTAAATAAACGACAAACACTGACGTACTCAGATCTGGAAGAAAATAAATGTAACCAGATCTGGTAAAACATAAACAAACGTAAATCTGAAATAAAGCCTTCAAGACTTCGGAAACATTATCAGCCTCCCAGACCTGGAACACTGTATTTCAGATTCTAATCTAGAATTAATTAATCCACATATGGATGCAACCTAATTTCTCCCCAACGACAAAGTTTATTGGGAACATTTATTTAACACTCCATTGACCACCAGAATAACCATTAGACATTCTGTAGATAACGAAGCTGCCCTCATATTATATGTACTTCTGTTCAAACATTGAAATGAATAAACTATTCATGTGTAAAACCTGGCTTATTCTCCAGCCCAAGTTTATATTCAGAATACAATATAGTGATGAAGCTTCACGGTTGTTTGATAGATCGTAGAAATTGATATTTGCATCTGCAAAAGCTGTAAGCTCTTTAATAGGGCTAGCACGCAACAATACTGTAAGCTCTTGGTACTACTAATCGGCCTTTATATTATCCTATGTCTGATATAGGTAATATAGAATGCTAGGCCAGACAGTGTTATACTTGGTTGTTTAGAAGGTAGCATAGACTGCGTTTTGTGGATTATTATTGGTAGTACGAAATATGGAATGGTGTGGGACTAATTTTGTGAAGGTTCGGGCATCTAAGAACCCTATTGGGGATTAGTTCGGGGGCTAGTGGGGACTTTCGGAGATTGAATAAAGAGCTTGTTTTGGGGACTATTGGGGGTGCTGATATTGGACTGGTGTGGTTTGGCTCCTGAATTCCAGAAAGCCTTCTCACTTTCAAGCTCTTTCACCACGGCTTTATTTGGCTCCTATATGGCTCCCATATGCCTCCTACATGGCTCCTATTTGGTGTCCGGGTTTGATTCAGGATTTGTGATGTAGCAGATCGAAATGGAAGAGTTCCAGTTAGGGAAACAAACTCGACGGGTATATATAGACAAAACTACATGTATGTTTCAATGAGTCGTTTTGTATTCAATGAGTCAGATGTGCGTAGGAAGAAAACGTCGAGACCGAAGGTCGAGACGTTTTCTTTCTACGCACATCTGACGAATTGAATACAAAACGACTCATTGAAACATACATGTGGTTTTGTATTTATTACATGACCCAAGCACCTACTGACCTAATTTTCTTTTCTATCAACGGTGGTAAACACCATGCACTTTATGCAGTCGCATTGCATACAAAAAGTCCCGGTTGGAACAGGTTGGTGTGCAATACGGAATTCCGTATTGCACAGCCGTATTGCACGCCGTATTGCACGCCGTATTGCATAAGAGAGACTGCATGGGCATGTAATAAAATAGATTACAGAAGGTCTTTCAACGTTCAATACATTTTATTTTCAACAATATAACAATATTACAATATACATTCACCTGGCCAAAACACGATTTGATTGCGGCTTTCAAATATACACGACTGATTGTTGACGTGTAACACAAATATATGAATTCTTCACATCAAGAGTGCAGCGACAAAACAGCTGACGGTCAGAGTACATATCAATGTCTATATCTTCAGTGGTTTGGTCGATGTTCCATCTCCTTGAACTTTTCTTTTCGGATAAAAATATGGAGGTCCATGTTTGATCTAGCTGTAAGTGTGCATGTGATTATTGTTCACCACAAATCCACGGTTTCCTCCCGTTTCTCTTCACAGTGAATCCAACATCCTGTTTTGTTTTCAAGAAAGAAAGTAGCTCGCACTTCACAATGTTGAGATCATTCTTGCCGGAGCTGAATCCCACAACTGGCATTTCTTTCAGATAAGCATCAAACTGGTGATGTGGCTGCTCCACGAGATGTGATCTGGAATGTCCTTCTTCATTTACCAATGGGTCACCCCTTAGTGTTTCTTCAATCTTTGTATTGAGAACATTAAATTAAGGTTGGCATTCTGACTTTAACAGAATATAGGCCTGGTTGCGATCAGTTCCAAGTAATTCATCATACGACTCACCAGTTCTTGTGAATTTCTTTCTGTAATAAAGCACACGGGCTCTTTAAATCCTAGTACATTGCTGCATACACTTATGCTCAATGGAACGTGTCGGGCTTCCCAGGTCAGTTTTTTACTTTTTGTAGGTAGTTTAGTTGTATCGAAAATGCATTCGAAGTCAAAGTTTGCACGGTACGGGTAATATCTATTTTCATCTGGAACTGAAATGCCTCCAACTTCTAAGAGTTCAAACACTGTTTTTGAAACATGATAAACATCATCTGTTTATTCATACGATACTTCAGTTGTACATGTCCTCTCATGGCGTTGCATAGACCATGACTACTTCCACAATTTGACACACTTCCGACAGGTAAATGATTCGCAGTAATGGTTGATGTCTCTGATATAACGGAAAAGTGCTTCACGAATGTTGACATACATTGTCTCACTAAAACGGCAGTGAGATCGTCGGGCTAGACTAACATTTGCTTCTCCATCCTCATTAAGTTGCAACTTTATAAACACTGATTTTCAGTTTGAATACGTTCTCTATTTCAGGCAACTGACTGCGATTGACTCCTCTGAAAGTTTCCGAGTTTTCATCTGTATAATGTCAGAACAGGTGTTTAGTTTCAGTGTTTAAGTCGTGGTTGGTGGCTCCTCCTGAAAGGGCTAAGCATCTGAATAAAAAGGTTGTCATTATAAACAAAATGGTGGTGTTGATCAAAGCAGTTATGGATGGATTGTCCATGATATACGCAGGTAAATCCTCTGCCCCCCTCCCCCACCCCCCACCCCCCCCCCCACCCCCAATTGGATGATCTCTGATTGTATTGATGTAAAATGTTATGTTGGTCACTTTATATACAATCCACTTAGAATCTGGTCGCTGTTGTCTCGCCCTCTCCAGTGCGTCTTCTTGGGAAGCATCTCCCATAAATCTTTCCAAAATCGTCTAGGTTCGAAACTGGACGTGGTGTATCCAGGAATCTGGCATTATTCTGGGATGCGTGGTAGTATCGGAGAACACCGGTTTCATTATTTCTTAAGATAAATCCGTAGCTTAGGTTGATTTTGAACTTCCATTCTTGTTGTTGAAAAATTCTTTCTGTAAATTCACTGGCCATACCAGTTATGTCGACGGTCTTGATGCGAAAATTGTAAGTGTTTTAAAGTTTTCTGTTTGTGATATAGTGGGTCCGTATAGTGTTCCAGTTCACTTTGTAGCGAGCATCCATCTCATCATATTCCTCTTCGTCTAGTAGTTCAGGTGAAAACACAGCTGGATCACACTCCATGAATGATGAACACGCAGACTAGCGATGGGATTTCGTCGGCCTAAGTGTAATTCTTAGCCGCCCTCCCTATCTCTAGTCTGCGTGTACAACATTTCTCTATCTACCAATCGGGGACAGAATAGAAACTCAAATTATTTTGTAGTTTACGGATATTTCTTGAGCTCAGTAACTTGAATAGGGCAGTAACAATACGGCACAGACGAAGTACAATTCGTCGGCAACACCTAGAAAATGTTTTGTTTCTCTCAAAACACACACGCAGTGGACTTTCCACTCAGACAGAAATTGAAAATCTGTTTAGATAAAATATTAGAAGCTCAGTATCTGTAGACTTTGTAGCCTACATGCGACGTTACAGCTGTTCTGAGTCACTGCCCCTCGAATTATTATTTCGGAAAGTCCGATGGAAAAGCGAGATAACAGAAGCGAACGTTATTCTGTAGAGAAGACACAATCATTATTTTTTAGAGTTTCGGCACGCTCCATAGTACTTTTTCATTATATCACAAGCTGTTTGCAACCAATATATGCACATGTACGAGATTATTCGTGACATTAATGTACAAATTTTGATACCTCACAGTATCTGAATTTTCTTCATGCGTAAATTTTGAAGAACACAACAACACACTAAAAACCATATAGGGCCATCGCCTGCTCGATTTTGAGAAAATATTTAGAAACTTTTTAAACAATTCGATCGACCCTCTTGGCCTCCTGAAATCACGGGTAAGTTTTATTATATTTGTGAAAAAAACATGGTAAGCTTTGTCTTTGCGACTTGTAACAGATTTCGCATCTTGCTGTCCAGTTCAGTGATCATAGTCAGCTTTCCACGGGCATTCTGTTTGAACCCCTGGTGCTTCCACCTTGATTGGAACCCTACTGTCTATTTCATATGGGTCGTGGTTTTAGACTATGTCACGTATCTTCTATTCTGTTTATTATTCAATTATAAACAACCAGTCAAATTGAAGATTAGGTGCTGGAGCAAATTTTCGCATTACTACCTTATTGGTGGGTCTTGATTTTCCCTTCATTTTGTAACAGTTTTTTAGCCCTTTTGTAATAATTTCTTTTTCTGACCGGGCAACATAATTTTAATGAGTTTCGAAGTGTTTGTCATAACAAAAAAGTGGGGACCTCTTACAAAAGGACTAAAAAATTCTTACAAAAATGTAGACCTCTAACAAAAGAGCAAATTATTACACAAGTACGGCAACAGCCGTGTACTAAGGCGTACTGCACGTTGATGGTGCGCATGTGACCAGACTTTTAAAAATTTTAATTTTGCTTAACCCAAAAAAAAAGATTTTGCAAAAATAATTTGCTTAACCATTCGCAGGTTGTCTTAACCCATTTGCAGAAAATGATGCTTTGAAATGTTTCTGTTTTGAATTTTGAATTAACGAAAAATCGGTTATGCAAGGCATGATTTGCTTAACCTTTGCATGAACTAAACTAAAGTTCATGCAATTTTTTAAAAGCCTGAATTCATGTCTTCAGCCATTCTAACCCTGCTACAGTGTGGAGTTACGATGTTAGGGAGCTGGCAGCTGCTCGTGGTTGCTCGGTGGTTTTCTCCGGATACTCCGGCTCCCCCACCCACCCCGTAAAACTGTCACCGACACGATATGACCTTGGCTGTTAAAATGTCGTTAAACCATAATAAATAAATTAATCAATTAATTAAAATGTAAAACTCTGCTCACGATTGTGTCAATTGGCTCTATTCTATAGGGCAGGAGCTATTTATCACCCGGGTGGCAAATAGCTATTTCTCATTATTTAAGCTATTTACCACTCGGGTGGCAAATAGCTAAAATAAAGAGGAATAGCTATTTGCCACCCGGGTGGCAAATAGACACTTTCAGTCTATAGGCATGTATGCTTATCAAGTATCATGTGATAACAGAATTAATAGTGAAGTGTCCTTTGGCATTTAGTTTTGGTTTCGGGATTTGTTGCATCACTGATGTTTCGTGCTATGACAATGAATGAATGTCTGACAGGGTCGTATCCAGGACATTTACCATATTACCAGTGTACGCGCTTAAGCATTAGGCGCCTCCTGGAAAAAAAATTATCGAATTTATAAATAAGTGTCCGTTCCAATTGGAAAGGTGGGGACTGTCGTCCCACGTGTAATAGAAATGATCGATATATTGGGTTTTCGGTCACTTCGTCTTTATGAACGATTATAAAAATATAAACTACATCACGCGGGACGCTAATGTTAATTGTATTTCCGGAAATCTACCCGAGGTATATAACATCGTGAAAAAGGCCAAGGGACCGAGTGCTCCAGTTATGGGCTAATTTTATTATATAAAAACTCACACTGTATACTTACCCACTGAAAAATGTGGGCAGGCTGAATGCGAACATATAGTTTATTATGTAGCCAAAACGCCCTCGGGGATTGATATTTAACAGTTTCCCAGTATGCCCTCCGCCCGCCACCAATAAGAAGGCGACACTCCCTCCTATAATTCTATTAGCATCCACCTCAGGCCTTCGGTATATATGGGGCCCTTGCTTAAGTATATCGGGGGGGGGGGGGGGGACTCTTGAGCCTCCATTGCACCCAGTTGAAATAACGGAGACTTGTTGAAATCTTAGACAGTCGAGATGGCAATTCATAGCTTAGGGTTCTTGAAAATTTAGTAGTAATTAACTGCAGTATAGGTAGAAGTTTGAAGGGAACTATTCAAAAGATATGTCGAACTTAGAAGTGGAGACAATCCAAGGTAAAACAAGAGCTAAAGTATCGCTGAAGCAATACAACGTCCCCTACCGGACTAATGAGCATTAATAATTATACAAATGTTATAACCTAGATGTGATCAGCATGAATCTTAAACATTGTCTATATCTCATCATTCTAAAATCAAATACCAAAAATCAAATTATCAAGTGGAACCATTTCCTAAAGAAGTCAGGAAAACTGATATTTTGATGTTTCCCAAGGGCACTAACTCTCAAAAACTATAATCCGATCAATTTGAAACTTGATCTGGATCTTATAACTCATTATTCTCAAATCAAAAGTCTAACAAAACACATAAAGCTGTTGCGGATGAAAACAGCTGATAAAACTGTCACACAAGAATAATGCAATCAGCATGAAACTCAAACTTGATCTGTGAGTCATCATGCAATAGTAGGTTACCAAAAATGAAATCATTCGGTTGAAGCATTTCCAAAAAAAGTTCGGAAAACTAAAGTGTGACTGACAGACTGACTGACAGACTGACGGATGGACAGAGTGCAAATGAAACTTGATCTGTAAGTCATCGTTCTATAGTAGGTTACCAAAAATGAAATAATCCCATTGAAACGTTTCCAGAAAAGTCCGGAAAACTGTTATTTTGGCGCTTTTCCATATTTTCAAGGGCCATAACTCACACAAGAATAATGCAATCAGCATGAAACTTAAACTTAATCTGTAAGTCATCGTTTTATAGTAGGTTACCAAAAATGAAATCATTCGGTTGAAGCATTTCCAAAAAAGTCCGGAAAACTAAAGTGTGACTGACAGACTGACTGAGAGACTGACGGATACACAGAGTGCAAACCTATAGTCCCCTTCGGCGTTGCCGGTAGGGGATTAACCGTTGAAGCGTTTTCAAAAAAAGTCCGGAAAACTGATATTTTGGCGCTTTTCCATATTCCCAAGGGCCATAACCCACACAAGAATAATGCAATCAGCATGAAACTCAAACTTGAACTGCAAGTCATCGTTCTATAGTAGGTTACCAAAAATGAAATCATTCCGTTGAAGCGTGTCCAAAATAAGTCCGGAAAACTGATATTTTGGCGCTTTTCCATATTTACAAGGGCCATAACTCACACAAGAATAAAGCAATCAGCATGAAACTCAAACTTAATCTGTAAGTTATCGTTCTATAGTAGGTTATCAAAAATGAAATCATTCGGTTGAAGCATTTCCACCAAAAGTCCGGAAAATTAAAGTGTGACTGACAGACTGACTGACAGACTGACGGATGGACAGAGTGCAAACCTATAGTCCCCTTCGGCGTTGCCGGTAGGGGGACTAAAAAGGAGGCCAAAAGACGAGGTCTTTGTGTGACCTGCATGCGTGACAAAGAGAAGCCAGGTTTTGAAGAGTACCTTGACGAATGCGCCTTTGGGGGAGGGAGGTGCTGTTGTTCAAGTTGAGGTCGTGATCAATGGAGATTAGGGGGAAAATCGAAAAGACGCTGGAACTGAAAGCCAAATGTGTAACTTGGGCGTAGTGGTGACTTTGGAATGCTTTTTATTAGGACGTCCGAAGTTCCAGTCTACTAGAATAAAATTCACGGGGCGTAGTATAATGCGGAAGTGAGATGGACAATGAAGGACGATGAAGGACGTGTGGTTAGTGGTTAACACAAAGTCGATGGTTAGTATGCTTATGGGAGGGATTGTGAAGAATGGGGGTACAAAGTGTCTTCCGGCAGTTCGTCTCAGTATTGGGAGGAAAGATGCGAGGGAATCGGGAGGCAGTTGGGAGTACATGAGTAACAAAGACCTTCTCACCTGAGAACCACAGCAAATCAGCGACCAGCCAAACTGTTATTAATAGTATATCGACCGTATATTGTGTCAAAGCCTCATCCATCCATAGGGTTCGATACTCTAATGCCATGGGCACACAGGACTAACATTACAAGTATTTACTCGGGCTGAGTCCTGCGAATCATATAAACTTGTTTTATTACAGTTGATTGATACTTGACGAGATTGTTCGAACATATTCAGCCAGGCAACTCTACAAAAGCTATCTTTTCTTTCAATTACAAGGTCCGAAAGGAAGTCTGGGTGCACTAGAAACCCTCACAGAGGGTCAGATTTTTTAACCCTTTCCCGGGGAGGGTTCCCCTGGGTCCCAACAGTAGGAGGAGACACTCCCACGAACACCTTCCCCAGGGCTACGCACCAAGCTGATGCATGTGGCATCATTTTTCGGGCAAAATCCTCCAGCCCCTCCCCGCCCCATGGAAACAAGTTGGCCCAATGGCCTGCATACGCCTATGTTGGGTGTAATCAGAGAATTCGAAATATAATTAATATTATATAAATTCTCTGATCAACTTTTCAGAGTGATTACTCCCTCAAAAGATTTATCAGATGCTTGCTGAGGGTGGGGGTGGGGTGACAGCCTGATCTCGTAGTGACGTATCCGTGAGACCCCCCCCCCCCCTCCCCCCGTACAATTTTTCAATAAACTTTCTAGTGATTATATATTCGACAGGATTTGATTCGAAGCTATCAATTCTCTCCTGTTGTTAGTTATATACTTTCTTAAAAGTAGATTTGATACTTTGACTTCGTGTGTCGGGTTATCTCGAAAACGGCACCTGGAGTAAACTGTACCAAGTTAGCAAAAAACGAACTTCTGGTGGCGAGAACGGCGCCTTTTGCACTGGCAAAAACGGTTCCACTGGTTGGCGAAAACGGCACCAGTTCGGATGTCGAAAACGGCACGAGTATTTAATTCATTTCATTCTGCCTTTTTCTGTGTTTTGTTTCGAAACTGAGTATTTAGCCTAAGCATGCGTATGCATTTTAGGTTCTCTAGTAAATTTGTTGAAAATTAAGTAGTTAAAAATGAGAGGATATATCTCCCCTCTCAACTTTCTTAAATTGATTTCTTGTTGTTTAGCAGTGACAGTTGTTAAGCAAGAACACCCCTCCCCCAATACAGGCCCCACCCATTCCCCGACACTGGAATCTATTCAACCCGGATTCACGATACATCTCCCTTCTTTGTTATTGGCGCAGAAATCAGAATCTTGGTGGGGGAGTCCGAATTCAAAGGACGTGCCAAGGCAAAAAATTAAAAAACGGTCTTTTGGGCCATGTTTGGGCGGGGGGAATCCAAACCCGAGAAATCCGGACGCCTGGGCCAAGCAGCAAGTGACGTATTGGGGTTACTCTTAATAAATTGCTCCACACGTACTTTCATCAAGCTTGCGCCGACTCTGTATATATAAGTGTAACTGTTGTAGTTATATATTGTATTAACGAGAATAACTCGTGACCAAATGTGTAATATCTCGCGTATATTGTGTTCATATTCGATTCTATTGTATATATGTGAGAAACGATTAAAAAAATACTTGTAAAAGGGTGACAAAATCAAAATGACGATCTGAGGAAAATGGAATATTTCAGTTGTTCTTCTTTCGCCAAGTTTTGGTTTGGTTCCGTTTTCGCCAGACGCAAGTTTGGTGCCGTTTTCGCCAGTTGGTATCGTTTTCACACGGTGCTGTTTTCGCCTGTACCCATGCCACACAAACACTCATAGCCTACATGGAGGTCCGTAGTACCCGATTACTGAGAGCTGATGTCGGCAAGGTATGACAAATATGGAATACTGGTACGGCACGTATTAATTAAATAATTTGCGTCACAACTACAATACATGTATATTTTATTTATTTACTATTTCACTAACGAGTTTTGAATAAGACTTGAGTTTTATTTCGAGCCATAATCAAGACTAACTGATATTTCAACTTCTGCTAAGGCAAGCGGTGAATATTTAAATTTTACCTGTTCTCAAATGGACCGTCCCAGTTACGTCACTTGTGCATTGTTGCAAAATGGACATTCTTCCGAAAATACACACAGATTCCTATACAGAATTTAAACCTGCGGCAACCGCGTTGTGTTCTTGGGCAAGACACTTCACCACCATTGCCCACATGGGGGCACGGGGACGCTGTGTACTAAGGCGTACTGCACGTCGATGGTGCACTTGTCATCAACCAATGCTAACCCTGCTTGTGTGGAGATAGTATGTTGGGGAACTGGCAGTTGCTCGCCGTTGCTCGGTGGTTCTCTCCGGGTACTCCGGCTTCATCCACCCGTAAAACTGTCATGGTCATGATTAGCCATTGTGCAAAAATATGTGACCTCAAAACCACAATAAATAAATAAATAAATAAATAAATAAATAAATAAATAAATAAATAAATAAAAAATCCGTTCATATAATTTTCGATTGAGCTAAAATCACAGAAACGTAACGACGATGAAGTTAAATCTGTTACAAGTAAACGGGATCTGAAAACTAAAAGATATTTTTTTGATTTTGTATTATTTCCGTGTTTATTTCCCCCTAGGGGTTATGAAACAGACAGTAGTGTGTTTCAGCGGAATGCGCTGATTATCCCCTTAAGTAAAATTCAAGTACATCTCACTGGATTGAAAAAAAAAATCGTGGCCTGGTATTTTAGATGATGCATCAATTGTGGCGACTGATTGCATTTTTATGTATAAGATAAGTCGGGGGAGGGGCATGAATGCTATTGACGGAAATTAGAATGAATAATGTACGGTCGTGATCGGGCGTTTCCAAAAGGTATAAAATCATGTTTGGACCGGCCATCGCTTACGCCACATCGAGATAGCGAAGTGGACGTTTCGTCTAACAGTCGCTCTTAAAAGTTTAAGTTTACTTCATTACTTTCAGTTGAAAGAAACCAATTCAATTCAATTCACTTCAATTCAATTTAAGCATCCCCATTCCCACGCTTCTTCTCTCCTCCCAACACTCGGAGACAAACTGCTTGATGACATCCCTTGCCCCATTCTTCCCAATCTCTTCGATTAACATATTAGCCCTCTCCTTTGAGTCTCTCACTAACCACATGTCCTTCATTCTCCCATGACACTTCAATTCAATTCAATTCAATTCAATTTAGTCACAGCATACAAATACAAATAAGAGATTAGATAGCAGGGTGTTACAAAATTATGGATAGATGTGTAGATGTATACTGTAGGGAATGACATAGTCTTGTGACTGTCTTCCTGTCATCCCCAAGACAAAAAAGAAAAGAAATACTAAAATAGAATAACAAGTGGAAAATATCTCATTTGAGTAAAAGAAATCAAGACAGCAGGTAGTTATTGCTTTCATATTAGATGTAACGTAGTTTTGGTTGGAAATTAATTAATATTTCCTCGTCATGGAGCAAATTCCTCTATTTTCTATTTATGATTATTTTAGCCTGTTAATTATCTGTGTTTCTGAAGCGAAAAAAATGGTCAATGTATGGTCAAAAAAAAAACATAAATGACCATACGATACCCAAAGTCTAATGGGCGAGATAATCGGGACATCTTGGGTTGGAACAGCTAACGTTGGCGCTATATGAATTTATAAATTGATCAATCAATGTGTTTTTGAATGACGTTCGGGTGAGGGTTTTTATGGTAACATCTAGGTCATTCCAATGTTTGGGAAAAGAAAAATATGGGAGCGCGGCTGAGAACTGGGTGCGGGGTTTGGGCGTGATAAGGCTTCCACTCTGCCTTGTAGTCATTCCTGAAGGATTCGAGTACACTTGAAATGTATTATCAAACGGGGAGTTTGTGTTTAGACCAGTCATGCATAAACAGAAATGAATGTAACTTGCAGAGATCATTAAATTTAAGAATTTTCAAGCGTTTGAAAAGTGGGCCCGTGTGTGAGTTGTATTTTTGTTCGCTATGATACGTACAGCCTTTTTTGCAAATACACTATTTGTTTAGTAGCTGATGTGTTGCCCTATATTTGAATACCATAAATTAGATGACTTTGAATTAGGGTGAAATAGAGTATACGTAATGTCTCAGGCGGTAACAATTTTTTGCTCTATTAAGGATGTAAATTGCCCTGGACAGTTTCGTACAAAGTACTGATACGTGGTGATTAAATTTTAGGTTTTCATCCATGTTAATTCCTAGGAATTTTATGAATTTGTGCAGGTGATTATTTCCTGCTATTGTTAGGTTTGAATTGTTTAATGAAATTTGGGTTTGTATGTTGTTAAGATTGTAGTTGTCGTTTTGGTGATGGAGAAATTAAAACCTTTGTTTTATTTGCATTTAATGATAATTTATTTGCGGAACACCAGTCACTGATTTTTGATAATTCAATGTTTGCCTTTTCTATCAGGAAGTTGAGGTCATTCCCAGACTCATAGCCTGTTGTGTCGTCCGCAAAGGACGGGATATTCATGTCTGTCGACTCGTAAATGTCGTTGATATACAGTATAAACAGTAGAGGGCCGAGGACAGAACCCTGGGGTACACCAGTGGTAACATGCAGCAAATCAGAGGATTCACATATTGGGATCTATCAGAGAGGTAGTTTTGGAACCATGAGTTGGCTATACCTCTGATGCCGTAATGTTCAAGTTTCCTGACAAGTATTTCGTTGTCAACAGTGTTGAATGCTTTTGAAAGGTCTAAAAAACGGACAGTGTGCAATCTTTAGATATATTGTTATTCATTTTGGAAACATAATTGATGAGATGCATTATTGGGTGAAATGTGGAATGTCCCTTTCTGAAGCCGAACTGATAGTTATAGATAAGCTTGTTTATATCTAAGAAATTTATTAGTCTTTTGTGCATTAACTTCTCTAAGATTTTAGAAAAAGAGGGAAGAATACTTATTGGACGGTAGTTGCCGAACGACTGTCTAACCCAGATTTAAAAATTGGTATTACTTTTGCGACTTTCATTTTGGATGGTACAATTCTAGTTGAGAATGAGGTATTTATAATATGAATTAATGGAGCGGCAATTTCATGTATAATGTCTTTTAGTAGTTTTGGAGAAATGTTGTCCTGACCAGCAGAATTTTTTCTGGGAAGACTTTTTACTGCGGACATGACTTCTTCGGGACATGTAGGAGATATGAAAAATGAGTAGGGAAAGTGTTTTTTTTAAGTAATTGATATCTGGAGCTTGTCATGGTGTTGGTTAATTGAGTTCCAATGTTAATAAAGTAATTGTTGCATTTTTCAGCAATATGTGAGGGGTCAGTGAACTCCACATTATTTTCAATAAACGATGATGGTAGCGGTGGAGGAAGGTTTGACTTATTTATTGCCCTGCGGAGAATTTCCCAGGTCTTCTTTATGTTACCCCTATTTTCTGAAATCAATTGACTATAATAGTTCTTCTTAAGTTTATGTTTGAGTTGATTAAAAATTTGACAATAGATTTTGTATCTTGTGATATTGTGGTTAGTCGGGGACCTGTATTTTTCAAGCAATTTGTGTTCATTTAAGGAGGACTGCAGAAGACCATAAGTCATCCATGGTTCGCGTTTTATGTATTTTTTCGGGACCTTCTTTGTTACCGGTGGAAAGGCTTGGTTAAACGCCGTTTCAAGAATTGTTAAAAAATTCTCATAGGCTTCGCTGACATGAGCCTCTTGGCAGACATTGTCAAAGTCGGACTCAGATAGTAGCTGTTTAAATGCATTGATGTTCCTTGTGTTGAAGATTCGCTTAGCTTGGAATAAATTATCGTTAGTGTGGGTGCTTTTGGGATTTTCGATATAAAATGTAGCGAAGTGATCGCTCACACCTGCAGTGATTATTCCTGAAGTATTTGGATTTAGTTTATTACAAAAATGTGGTCAATTATAGTTGCCGAATGACTTGTTACTCTCGTTGGTTTGGTTATCATGGGCGTGAATCCAGTGCTGAACAGGGATTCCAGATATTGATTGGTTTTCTGGTGTTGGTTAAAATTGAGTAGATCTATGTTAAAATCGCCCATCAGGTAGACAGTTGTCCTCCCGGTGTTGAGTAAATCAAGTTGGTTAGAATATTGAGATAAAAACAGGTCCAGATCGGCTTTTGGGACGGTATTAGGGCGATAAATAATTCCTACAAGTGATTTGTATTTTCCTTTAAGTTCTATGAAATAGTGATTCAAATACATGAGGAATGAAAATGCTTAGGTCGTCCCTAATTTTGAATGGAATAGAGTCTCTAACAAAGACACCAGCCCCACCCCTACCATCATCATCGGCAGGACGAGTATGTAGAACAAGCGGATGATAGCCATCTAAGGCGTATGGTATATTTTCTTTCACAGTGAAACCTTACAACACTGCCAATCACCAGAATACACTAAAACTCAGGGGACGAGTTGACCACTTATTGTTTATTTGAAGTCTTATATTGAAGGTTCAGTGATCAAAGTCAGCATTCCATGGGCATTCTGTTTGAACTCCAAGAACTTCCACCTACGTTGGAATCCTAGTGTGTATCAACGGAATGGGCTGATTTATCCCATAATGTAAAATTCAAGGACATTTCACTGGGCTGATAAAAAAACGAGTTTTCTTATTTCACATGATACGTCTATTGTATTATCTTTGCTGACTGCTTTCATTCCTGTGCATGAAATACGTTGAGGGTAACGGCGTTTCAACACCATTTGCCGCTGCTGATGTGGGTAGAGTGGCTTCCAGAAGGTATAAAAGGCGATGCGTACAGCTAATCGGTCATTCGCCACCCAGCCGCCGAGGTGAACACATCGTCAGTGAGACGCTCCGCAAATTTGAAGGTTTCTGCTACATGAAGTATTCCAGGAATGAATATCTTGAACTCCACTTGGAGAAGTGCAAAAGGCGCCGACGGGAATTCAGTGAACTGTCTCAAACCACTGTACATATGCAAACAGCCGACCAGCATGACAAGAGAACAGCAAAAAAAAAAAAACCGAAAAACGAATGACGACCAGCAGCAATCCAGAACAGGGAGAAGAAATCCAGAACATCAATCATGCAGTGTGATCCAGCAGTGTTTTTCACCTGAACTACTAGACGAAGAGAAATGTGATGAGACGAATGCTATCTACAAAGTGAAATGGAACACTATACGGACCCACCATATCACGAACAGAAAATTTTAAGACACTTACAATTTTCGCATCAAGACCGTCGATATAACTGGTATGGCCAATGAATTTACTGAAACAATTTTACAACAACAAGAATGGAAGTTCAAAATGAACCGAAGCTACGGATTTATCTTAAGAAATAATGAAACTGATGTCCTCCGATACTACCACGTATCCCAGAGAACAATGCCAGATTCCTGGATACACGCGTGTTATTTCGCACCTAGAAGATTCTGAAAAGTTTATGGGAGAAATTTCCCAAGAAGATGTGTTGGAGTGGGCGAGACAACAACGACCAGATTGTAAGTGGACTGTATATAAAGTGACCAACATAACATTTTACATCAATAAAATCAGACATCATCCAATCCAGTATTTACCTGCGTATATCATGGACAATCTATTCATAATTGCTTTGGTGAAAAATCAACACCACCATTTTGTTTATAATGACAACCTTTTTATCCAGATGCTTGGCCCTTCAAGAGGCGCCACCTACCACAACTTGAACACTGAAACTAAAACCTGTCCCGACATTATACAGATAAAGACTCGGAAACATTCAATGGAGTGAATCTCAGCCAATTACCTGAAAGAGAGAACCTATTCAAACAGAACATCAATGTTTATCAGTTGCAACTCAATGAAGATGGAGACACAAATGCAAGACTAGTCCGACGATTACTCCTCCGTTTTAGTGAGACAATGTATGTCAACATTCATGAAGCAAATTTCAGTTATATCAGAGTCATCAATCATTACTCCAAGTCATTTATCTGTCGGAAGTGTGTCAAATTGTGGAAGTCGGCATGGTCTATGCAACGCCATGAGAGGACATAAACAAATGAAGTATCATATGAATATACTGGTGATGATTATCATGTTACGAAAACAGTTTATTAACCCTTTACCCAACGTAACGGCCAAAACCGGCCAGCGCTATTCTCAAAAATCGCCAATTAATTTTCACTATTTTTTTCATTTTTTGTCTCAAAAACATAGGTTATGACCCCTCGTTGGAACGAGCTCGTCGAGCTCGTTCCAACGAGGGGTCATAACCTATGTTTTTGAGACAAAAAATGAAAAAAATTAGTTATTCAAGAATTTTTTTTGCAAGTGTCGTCTGCTTTTCACGTTAGGTAAAGGGTTAACTCTTTGAAGATGAAAGCATTTCATTTCCAGATGAAAATAGATATTACTCGTACCGTTCAACTTTTGACTTGCTTTTTCGATACAACTAAACTACCTATGAAAAGTGAAAAACTGACCTCGGTAGCCCGACACGTTCCGTTGAGCGTAAGTGTATGCAGAAGAAATGGAAACTTTACAGTCAGATCTAAACATAATTAGGGAGAAAAAAAATAAAGGCGCTATTTTGCGATCGAAGGCCAAATGGAAAGTTGAAGGGGAAAGAGCTACAAAATATTTCTGTAACCTTGAAAAACGACACTACACTGAAAAAATAATCAGCAAATTAATTAGGGATGATGGATCTGAAACACAAAACTTAACTGAAATTCTTTCTGAACAGAAACAGTTTTATGGAAAACTATGTACATCTAGCAATCCGGGGACGGATGAGACGAATAATGAGAATAAATTTTTTGACAATAAGAACCCTTTCCTGAATTTTTTAAATGATGATAAAAAACTTTCTCTAGAGGGCGATTTACTTGAGTTGGAATGCCTCCATGCATTGCAAAAAGTGGCAAATAATAAAACACCTGGTTCTGACGGCTTCACTGCCGAGTTTTACAATTTTTTCTGGAAGGACATAGGTAGCTTTCTAGTTAAATCCCTAAATTGTGGTTATCAATCGGGAGAGCTGTCAATTGTCCAAAAAGGAAGCATTATAACGTGTATCCCACAACAAAACAAATTAAAACTGTACATGAAAAATTGGAGGCCAATATCGCTATCGCTAATAAATGTCGATGTAAAAATTGGATCAAGTGCAATAGCGAATCGCATAAAAACAGTTCTGCCCAAAATTATTTCAGAAACCCAATTGGGTTTCATGAAAGGTAGATACATTGGTGAATCTACTAGGTTATCCTTCGATGTAATTAAGAAGTGTGAGCAGAAAACTGCGATCTTAGTTATGATAGATTTCGAGAAAGCTTTTGACTCATTAGAATGGAGTTTCATTGAACGCTCACTAAAAATTTTCAACTTTGGACCATCTATCATAAAATGGTTTAGAACGTATTACAATGGGATCTATAGTTGTGTTTTGAACAATGGCCATTGCTCAGATCGATTTGCATTAGGCAGGGGTGTGGGGCAAGGTGGCCCTTTATCACCCTATCTGTTTATTTTGTGTGCTGAGATTCTCAGTGCCTCGTTAAAATTCAACCCAGAAATAAATGGAGTTAATATAAACAACTCCGAATATCTAATAACACAATATGCGGACGACACAACGCTGTTCTTAAGCCATGACGGCCATTCATTCAATGCCGTGTTAAGTATCATGGATGAATTTTCCAAACACTCAGGTCTGAAGGTGAATTTCGATAAAACACAAGTGATTTGGATTGGATCAAAGACGGGATGCGATGAAGTAATTCCAACACGCTACAAAGTATATTGGAATCGCCAAGGTTCATTCACAATTTTAGGTATTGAATACGATCTATATAGTGATAGATTTATTGAGAAAAAATATTTGAAAAACATGGAAAAAATTGAAAAACTATTCAATGATTGGTCTTTCAGGAAATTATCCATAGTAGGTAAAACCTGTGTGGCGAAGACCATGGCCTTTCCAATATTAATACACTGCCTAAGTGTTCTTCCTGACTCGACAGAAGAAATTCTTCACCAAATGCAAACTATTTTTTTTTAAATTCCTGTTGTCTGGAAAACCAGACAAAATAAAACGAAACATTATGATAAATACGTTTGAAAATGGTGGAATGAAATTCCCTCACCTACAAACTTTCAGTCGGTCGCTAAAACTAACGTGGATCAAGAAATTATTAGACCCCCCAGGTTTTTGCCCCCTGGAAGACATTTCTTTTAGACGATCTTGAGAAATATGGCGGATATAAAGTGTGGTACCTTCGTAAAGAAGGATTGGAAAAGATAAGTAAAAATCTTAACCCTTTTTGGAAAAATGTGTTCAGTGGGTGGTTGGTCATGGGCGGCACGGGACCCCCAAATGTTCCAAAGATACTGTCGCAACCACTTTTCTTCAACAACAATATTAAAATTGGGGGAAACTATTTTATAATCAACACTGGTGTGACCACGGCGTCTTCTTTCTAAATGACCTCTTAAACAACGACAATTATTTCCTGTTATACATCGAGTTTTGCGCGAAATTTGAGTTAAAACCACCCTTCACTGTCTACCAGGGAGTGATAAACGCGATTCCGAAAAGCTGGAAAAGGCTAATTAAATCCCTTCCAAGATGTGCTGACATTACAAACAGTCGTGTCAAGAAAGTGAACATCACACAAAAAGTAAATCGAAAGTTCTACCCACTTTTCCTTGAGCTAGTCAGTGAAAATACCCAAAACGCTCAAACTAGATGGAACAACGTGTTGAACACTTCTCTGCAAATTTCAGATTGGGAAGCCATCTACAAAACTCCATTTGTGACCACAGATGATCCAAAGCAGCAAGCCACGCAGTTCAAAATTTTACAAAGAATTATATGCACAAATTCGATGCTTTATAAAATGAAACTTGCAGAGACAGAACTGTGTACCTTCTGCGGTAACACAAAAGAAACTATAAAACATTTATATTTTGACTGCCCATTCTCTAAAACAGTTCTACTGAACTGGCCTTCAAAATTAGAGGAATGTTGTAACTTGTCTTTTCCCATGACCCCGGAATATATTATTTTACATTGAAGCAATCAAATCATGCCTCCGATCATTGATCTCAGTATTTTTTATTTAAACAGTTTATTCTCTCATGCAGAACAACGGGGTGTAGCCCTAATTACTCAAGTTATATTGAACGGCTGAAATATTATAAAAAGATCGAATTAATGTCATTATATGTATATTCCGCCAAAAAGAAAACTACCATTCAAGAGAGGTGGAACTCATTAGCTACTGTTGTTTGATCTTGCATTGGTTTTTGAGCAGTTTTAGCCAAAATGCCGTAAAGTTAATTATAGCAGAGTATTTTTCACGTTAACTCTCCTTCCAGACTACCAACGAGACAGTTTAAACCTCACTTCCATGAGATTGAGACAGAAATACCGCCTACGACAAACATTCCTGAAGTGACTACTGTTTCAGTGAATATGAGTTCTTTTCTTTTTTCCATTTACACCATAGTACATATTCCTGTCGCTTATTTTTTTGTAAATCACCTATGTGAATACGCAACTGTATCGGTTAGCACTATACATTTCTAATGTAATACTATATCTGAATAAAAAATAAAAAATAAAAAAGTGTATGCAGCCATGTACCAAGGTTTAAAGAACCCGTCTGCTTTATTACAGAAGGAAATTCACAAGAACTGGTGAGCCGTATGATGAGTTGCTTGGAACTGATCGCAACCAGGCCTATATTATGTTAAAGACAGAATACAAACCTTATTTTGATGTTCTCAATATTTTTTCTATGGTAAATTTCTCAGAGCCTTCGGGTGTTCAGTGATGAAAGGTTACCTGCCATACGAGTGGTTTGATGATTTGTAGAAACTCGAACAAGACCACTTACCAGACTGCGACACATTTTGCAGTTCGATCAAAAGAGAAAATATATCTAAAGAAGAATACATCTAACGGCAGCAAGCATGGAAAGACCACAGGATGAATACCATTCGTGAGTTTCTAACCTGGTACAACAATCGTGATGTTCAGCCATTCATAGAAGCACTAGAGAAGCTACAGAGATCGCGGAATCTTTATGATGAAAGATGGAATAAGCGTAACCGTATGGAAGAATTGCGCTACAGTGGTTGAACTATATCTCCACAAAAGGCAGCAGTTCAATGGAGAAGAGGAAAAGATTGGAAGGAGACATTTGCCAGTAGACGGCTGGTGTAAAGAAAAGCAAACTATCTACCAATTTCACGGCTGCTTCTGGAACGGCCGCAATTGTCGACTAAACACAAAAAGAAATGGAGAAGCAATAATTTTCAACAATGTTGGAAAAACAACAAATGGAAAACCTTCAAAAGGAGACTATCAAGAACTCCAAATACATTACAGATGAAGGGTACCACCTTGTAGAAATTTGGGAATGCCAGTGGCTGAAAATGAGAAAGGATCCTGTTGTAAAACATTAACTAGAGAACCTTGAGAGCTACATGTTAAATGGGACAATGGACGAGAGTGAAGTAACGCGACATGTGATTTAGGGCAATCTCTTCGGGTTAGTTGAGTGTGACCTTCCTGTTTCAGACTACCTGAGACACCACTTTGAAGAAATGACACCCATCTTTAAAAATACCACCATTAGTACAGAAGACATTGGAGAACACATGAGAAAGTTGGAGATCACATGAAAACAACGTCATGAGCCAGCCAAGAAGAAGTTTGGTCAGGAGTTATCATGCGAAAAAAATATTGTTTGTAACGCCACTTCTGCAATGGTACATCGATCACGGCCTCGAGTTATCACAAATTTACCAAGTCATACAGTATGAACCAAAAGCGTGCTTCAAGAAATTTGGGGAAGAGGTATCACAGGCCAGAAGCGATGGTGATCGGAATCTAGATAAGGCAATAGTTGGTGACACAATGAAACTCCTTGGAAATATCGGGTACGGAAAGACAGTAGCCAACCAGGAAAAACACTGAAATATCATTTATTGTAATGGCGACGAAGCTTCTCGCTTAAATAAACAACGCGTACGCCCGAGAAATGAACCCTTTGAGCGAAACACTATACGAGTTGGAGGTGAATAAGAACCGCATCAAGCTGAACTTACCACTTCATATCGGCTTCTTCGTGTACCAGTAAGCAAAGATGAAGATGTGGCAGTTTTACTATGATTTTATTGATACCTTCGTGGATAGACGTGATTTTCAGTACTGCTCATGGATACAGATTCTGGATGCATCTCATTCTCCAAATCATCTGTGGAAAAAGTAATAAAGCCGGAAAAGAAAGAACAGTTTTGTAGAGAGTATCATCAATGGCCACCGTCAGAATCATGTGATGAGCACAAAGAAGATGTTGTTCAAAACAAGATTAGAGGCGATATATGGTTAGCTAAAGGGCCGTGCTGCAACGACAGGACAGCATTTGATAAAAACCTACTACTATTTCGGCTCGACTAACAAGTTTAGTTCCAAAGGAATAAATAAAATCCAAAACGACCTGACGAAAAACAAATATCTGCAAGTGTTGAAAATGCAACAGAGTGGAACGGGACTAAAAACGTGGATTTGTGGTGAACAATAATCACATGTACACCTACAGCCAGATCAAACATGCACTGCCATATTTTTACATCAAAAGAAAAGTTCAAGAAGATGGAACATCGACCAAACCACTGGATGTATGGACATTGATATGTACTCTGACCATCAACTGTTTTGTCGCTGCACTCTTGATGTGATGAATTCATATATTTGTGTTACACGTCAATAATCAGTCGTGTATATTTGAAAGCCGCAACCAAATAGTGTTTTGGCCAGATGAATGTATATTGTAATAATGTAATATTGTAGAAAATAAAATGTATTGAATGTTGAAAGACCTTCTGTTATCTGTTATAAATCCGTCGAGTTTGTTTCCCTGTCCAGAACTATTCCATATTCGATCTGCCACATCACAAATCATGAATCACATCTGGGCACCAAATAGGAGCCATGTAGGAGCCAACTGGGAGCCATAAAGCCGTGGTGTAGGAACTTGGAAGTGAGAGGCCTGAAGGTATTTCTGGGATTCAGGAGCCAAACTACACCAGTCTAATATCAGCACCCCTAATAGTCCCCTAAACAAGCTCTATGTTCAGTCTCCGAAAGTACCCACTAGCCCCCGAATTAACTCCCAATTAGTCCTTAAATGCCCGAACCTTCACAAAATCAGTCCCACACCAGTCCATATTTCTTAATACCAATAATAATCCCCAAAACGCAGTCGATGGGAGTACTTTGGGAATAGTAAACGAGCAGACCGTGATCCTATGCTACGGTTCTAAACAACCAATTGTAACACAGCCTGGGCTAGCATTCCATACTACCTATATCAAACCTAGGATAATATGAAGGTCGATTAATAATAGCAAGAGCTAACAGTATACTACATGGATATATACCACTCACACTATACTACGATATCCCCCCCCCCCCCCCCCCCCCGTATGAGAAGCCCGACAAACCCAATCTCCACGCAATGATTTCTCCCTTTCAGTGGATACATCTCTGCCAGAAGTTTCCGAATCTGCAAGAATCTTGCAGATTGGGCAACGTGCTGTACGGGTTCATAAATTCAAATCAGTCCGATTTTTAATTAAACAGGTTTTATTACCTGAGAAGGAATTTTCAAAAATACTGTTTGAATCAATGAGAAATTGGGGAAAGTGAAATAAATATAGTCCAAGTAAGAATACACCGACAATCACGTGATATTTGTAAACAAATAAACGCACGTGTCATCTAATTCTCAGACAATCGGCATGGAGTTTGATGAAGCACTGCAACGTAGTGTGCAATTGTTAAACTAAGTAACTTGAGCTTCATTTGAACATTTTCTTTTCTGCACCGTGGGTAACTTAACTTAAAAATAGTAGCGTCAGCAAGCACGAGAAACACTTCACCGGCGACGATTTTGTTGGTGTTTGTGGTGCCATGTTTATGAACTGAACGTCTGCGTTTCCTGTTTTGTTTTGGATTGGGGGAAACCGTGAATCTAAATTTAGACGTAAAAAGTTCAGTAACTTCTGGCAGAGGTGTATCCGCTGCAAGGGAGAAACCGTTGTGTGGAGATTGCGACAAACCCTGACCCGAATAACGTTATGACGAAATGTACAGTGGACAAAACAGCGGTCAACGTCTCTATGACGCGCGTGTGCATTATGACGTCACGACGCCAATAGCAACGTCGACCGTTTCGCGGGAAAAAAATCAAGAAGCATCTCACTGTTCCCTTCAATTTTCCATCACACATCCATACTATATGCCCAGAGCCCTGGGTTTACATATATCACTATACATACCATAGCATAATATATATACCGTACGTACACAACTTGCCGGATGTAGATGGTTTGGGCGGAAGTTTTGCACAGGAAAAAGTTGCTCTGGCAAAAGGCTCCGGTTCTTCTGGGAATTTAACACAAGCTGCTCCGGCAAAGCTCCAGGTGATGGGGCACGAAAACCTCCTGCTATACCACTCATAAGGTATAGAGAACTGTTTAACAAGCTTTATTAACACACTTTGCGAACAGTGTGGAGAAGACATAGTCATCTTGACTGTCATCCTGGCATCTTCGGATAACAGGTGCTTGATTTAAGGATGGAAAGGAACATGACCCAAAGGACTTCATACAAGACAACAATCTCAGTGTTTTGGCTCTAACGGAAACATGGTTGAAAGAAAATGATTGTACAAGTTTTTCTATTGGACAACTATTGCCACCAGGTTTCTCCATTTTACATAACTCACGGGGGAGCCGAGGTGGTGGTGTAGCTGTCATCCACAGCAATGCCCTAAAAGTAAAACATCATCCTGACACCTATAAAACTCAGCCATCTTTTGAAATGCTAGACTGCCTCATGTCGACCAACAGTTCACTTCGATTACTCATAGTTTACCGACCGCCACCATCAAAAAGAAACAAACTTACATCAGCACAGTTTTTAAATGAATTCTCGGAATGTCTGTCCTTCTATGCCTTGTATGGAGGAGATATAGCTATTGCCGGCGACTTCAATATCCATGTTGACAATTTAAATGACACTTTTACGAAGCAATTTACTAATCTGTTCGATTCATTCGGCTATTCGCAACTGGTTTTGAAACCTACCCACAACAGGGAACACACCTTGGATCTAATTCTTGTTCGTCAAAGTAACAGCACGTCAGTACAAAACATCTATGTCACAGATCCAGCATTATCTGATCACTATGAGGTCTTGGCTGAATTGACACTAGCAACCTCCAAAAAGTGGAGTGGTTTACAGAAGACGTTAGAGCTGCTAAACAACAGCGTCGCAGACTTGAGCGTCTATACAACAAAACGAAGCTTGAGATTCACCGGCAGATGTTCTGCCACCAAAGAAATACAACTAATAAGATTATCAAAAAAGCGAAGAGTGGTACTACAATTCTCTGATAGAGGGGTCATCAAATACTAGGGTGTTATTCTCGGTAACCAATAGTCTCCTTGGTAAAGAACAAAAAGTCATTCTCCCAGATCATCTGAATACCAATGAAGTTCTGGAAAAATTCAGTGATTTTTTCATAACCAAAATTCAATTAATCCTGGATAGTATACCATCACGTGAACCACCAGAGTTTGATCAATTTGACATAAAAAGAGATTTTTCCAGTTTTCACACTGTCTTGGAAGAAGATATTCGAAAAATGATTTTGTCATCATCCAATAAATCCAATGATCTAGATGAAATTCCAACATTCCTTCTGAAAAAGACAATTGATCATCTTCTGCCAGCCATATCATCTATTATATCTGCATCCCTTCATGGGGGATTTGTTCCACGCCCACTGAAAAAAGCACTTGTTACTCCACTCATCAAGAAGCCATCTCTTGATCCTGACAACCTGAAGAATTATCGACCAGTATCGAACCTCTCCTTCCTGCCTAAATTGTTGGAAAAGGTTGTTGCTTCACAACTCCAAAAACATCTGCATGAAAATGATCTTTTAGAGCCTTTCCAGTCTGCATACAGAGCCAATCACAGTACAGAGACAGCTTTACTGCGAGTCAACAACGACATTGTTAAATCAGTGTCTGAGGGTAAGGCTGGACTGCTTGTTCTCTTGGATTTGTCAGCAGCATTCGACACAGTCGACCATGATATTCTTTTGCAGACATTGACACAGCATGGCATATGTGGAACTGTCTTATCATGGTTTGCATCATATCTAGAAGGTCGCAGTCAAGAAATATATATCAACAAGACCGGTTCAGAAAGCAAGATGTTAAAGTGTGGTGTTCCGCAGGGCTCAGTTCTTGGTCCACTTTTGTTTACTCTGTACACTTCTTCTCTGGGTTGTCTTCTTAAAAGGCATGGCATATCATATCATTTGTATGCTGATGATACCCAACTGTACATTACATTTAATTCATCTCTTCAAAGTGACTCAATCACTGCAGTCAGCAACATGGAAACTTGCATAAATCTGGTGCGGGAATGGATGATAGATTTTAAACTGAAAATGAATGACTCTAAAACAGAATTCTTAGTGATATCCGGGGTTGGCATGCCTACACCCACTGTTACATCAATTCAGGTTGGAAACAACATCACCATGAAAAGTGAATCGGCCAGGAATATTGGACTGATTATGGACTCAAATTTAAAGCTAGACATCCATATCAATAAAATATGTCAAAAATGTTACTGGCAGCTTCGGAATATTGGAAGACTGAGAACTTATCTTAACCAGTCAGCACTTGAAAAACTTGTGCATTCTTTCATCACCCCACAACTAGACTATTGTAATTCAGTGTTAGTGGGGCTGCCGCAGTATTTGATTCAGAAGCTTCAAAAAGTTCAGAATATTGCTGCTAGGATAATTACTGGTACCAAATGCTCTGAACACATAACACCTGTTTTAAGACAATTACATTGGCTTCCAGTTAAACAGAGAATTAATTTCAAAATATTGATCTTAGTATTCAAATGTATCCACAAACTGGCTCCAGTTTACCTGCAAGAGCTCATCACTGTATACACTCCATCACGCAGTCTGAGATCTAAAGATCAAATTCAACTAGTCATACCTTTTAGCAGATCTAATCTGGCTAATGATCGTGTGTTCTCCATCGTGGGTCCAAGATTGTGGAATGCGTTGCCTATTAGTGTCAGAAATTCAGAAACTATCAACATCTTCAAAAGAAATCTTAAAACTTTCCTATTTACTGAAGCATTCCCCTGAACCTACCTAGAGGAAACTGAAACATGTGACTCTTTATTTTCAGAAAAGTGTATTTTATTTCTGTGAAGCGTTTTAGGGCACTCTTCGTGGTTTTACGCTTTTACAAAATCAATTTTTATTATTATTAATTATTATTATTAAATATATATGATATGCACTCAGCAAGTAACTCTTAGCTTCAAAATCAGACATTGTAGACATGAAATACCTTTTGTAATAAAACATTAAATAATAAATTATAAATTACGTTATAAAAAACGGAATATTACATCCATTATATTATGTCCAGTCAACGAACCACTCAGAACCCCGAGATCGTCTTCGTCCAATGGTCTGATTCATATCACCGGTGAATTGGTAACTGCAGGTGATAGAGCTTTCGCTGTTGCTACTCATCTTTGGAATCTGCTGCTCGGGCATCTCAGAAGACTATAAAGTCTGAGTTTTTTTTAAAAATTCATTCGGGTACAAGACTAAAATAGAACTCTCGTAATGAAATTAACTCTGCCTGTGCCGCAGTGATTATATGCTATTGGACACGTGTAGGGGATTTCGTGAGTATTTCCTCTATCTTTATGATGTTTACATACTTTTATCTCATCGACGATTTTTGCCGATTTCCGCGATCGGGGAGCTTCTACCTTTCTTCTTTAGAGGCTTGTGTGTCCATACTTTTGTAATGGAGCACAAGACTCGCCGTGTCGCTTGCTGGATTAAGCTATAGGAGACATTGTGCCGGAAACAAGATGGCCTCAATCTGTCACGACCATTAGTAGTCACAGAACGAGGCATATTTCCCGAAAACCTACACTGGAATCAAACAAACCCTATATCGGACACTCACTTGCAAAAAATGTACTTCTGGAAAATATCTTAATATGACAAGTAATTCAACACCCCGAAGGTGGCGAGGTCTTTCGATTACAGTAAACTCTGCAAACTCCAATCGAAAACTCTATGCATAGTTCGAAAACAAATGACAAATTGCCCTGGACAGAACCGATATGTTAAGAGGTAACATCCTTCGAACCCATGGAACGAAAAATACAGGATAAATTTGCACGCCGCAAATATTTTGAGGCGTTTTATTATTATCATAAACAAGCGATACATTCGGAATGGGGGCGTTACACCCAACCAACACAACACAACACACATACTTCCGTTTGTTACAGGAGTATGCATGCTTAGTTTTATGAAAATATATCAATATATATCCATTCTGCAATATATATTGTGCGAATCTAAAAAGATTCAGTTGTAAGTGTACAGAAAATGAACTCTACCTGCGGCTCGCCGGGTTTATTTCTTACGGAAAAATGGACCCGACAATGGCGTGAAGCCCACAAAAGAGAGACTGACGAGTATTCGTACACTTGATGGTTTTAGATTAAAATAAGTGGCATAACAGTATGGTATCACGAAATGACGTCGATAGGCGTTTTGAAGGTAGTTAGATGTTATTACTTGGTTAGTTTCATATCGGCTGAGATATCAACCCGAGATAACTTTACATGAGCCTGAGCTCGTAAGTCGAAAGCTGATGTGAAGTTGCCGAGGGATGATATTTCGGCCGATGTGAAAATAACCAAGTAACAATCTCTTTATTTATTAAACCAAGACACATAATTACAAAGTGTTCTCAGATCTGTTATAGTTTTCTGACAGCGTTATTATTTCTCATTCTTTTTACCAAATGTGAAGTTTCCTCTTCTTCTAGTTCAGTTATCCGAACGTCTCGGCTTCCCCAGTTCTCGCCTTCCCCGCCGGGGAAGCCGCGACGTTCGGATAGCTGAACTATCTCTTCTCCCACTCTGACGAATCCCGGCTTGCGACTAGGAATCTTAGTTTGCGTTGCATTTTCTTATTTTCCGCCTTCATCCACCAAAACTTTACTTATTGAAATCATTAATTCCTCACCACACAAAAATCCAGCTTCAATCTACTCTATTATGCCTGGTAACGCAAATTTGACCGATTGCGTTCGACAAATGAGACTAAAAAAGCTTTTAGTTCTCATGCAGTCCCTTATCAAATCAAATCAAATCAAATCTTTATTTTGCAGTTTAAATCAAATACAACAATTGTATAGAATAGAAGATATTCAAGAAATATTCTTCTTGGAGATGGCATAGCCGAAAAGGCTGTCTTCCTGCCATTCCTTAACTAAGCAATGATAAACATAACCAAGACAGCAGGGAGTATTTAACAGTATTACTTTTGACAAAATGTGATATCATATCGTTCATAACAATTAAAATTAAAATAAAGGACCTATAATGAGTTTTGCCCATGCAAAGAACCTATCAACAGTTGGTTCACCTCGAAAAGATTCAGGTCCCGAACCAAAGGGCAGACAATTTCAAATGCACATAAAATATTAATAGTGAGTAAATAGTGACCTGCGAATCGGGAGTTTATGCCCGAGTGTCAAAGAGGCAGAGTGGAATCCGAAACTTGAAAGTAAAAAATTATGTGCTTTTGCAGAACCGGACAGAACAACAGAGTCCCTATTTCATATCGGACGACAATGTCTCTCGCACGACATTTAATAATATGTATGACTGTCTGATTAAAGGCATGCATCTCTGTAGCTCGGCTATCCGAACGCGGCGGCTGCCCACTACAGTGGAAGACACAACGTTCGGACAGCCGAACTAGTGTCCCATCGATTTGAGAAAGTCCGAATCAGCAAACAGTTTCGACACCATTGCCAAATAATCTTGGGGTTTTTGACACCGAATCGAATCTCGAATATTCGCAGGTCACTATAGGTTACATTGGTTGAGTGATTTGGAGTCTGTATTGCTGGGTGCCAATTGTGTCAGTCCTCGACATTCGCCACCGCAATCGGCAATGCCACGCAAAAGCCATGGTATCCTGCCATGGCCCCTAATGTGGCACTGTGGACTGCCGTAGCGAATCTCAGGGTCTGGGTGAGTAATGAGTGATCGAAATGGTTTGGTGCTCACAGTTAATCCGGTATGTTCTTGTTCGTTGATGTTTTGAGGGGATTTTGAACCAATAAAAAAAAGAATACATAACTGATCATGTTTGATAGATGAGATGCCAGAGTATCTATGACGAGCAATCAGGGCATACTGGATTACTGCAGTTAATTACAGCCAACTATGAATTGAGATATTTATCGGTTAAGTATTTTTTGAACAGGGGTCTAGTTAGATTTTGAGCTGACGGATCGATATTGTTCCAGCTTCTTGGAAATGAATGAAAAGGGCGTTTGGCAGAAAATTTGGTTTGGGGTTTGTGTGTTCGCAGTTTTCCAGACTGTATTGTATCCATGCCGGATAGGTTAACGTTGATATTAAATTGATCAATGAAACTTCCAGGTAAATTTCCATTACACCAGTCATGCATGAATAAAAGAACCTGAAGTTCTTACAGATCATCAAGCTTTAAGATACCCAAACTCTCAAATAGAGGATCTGTATGAGCATTATATTTGTTATTTTCTATAATTCGAATGGCCCTTTTCTGTAGGTTGAAGTGTCTAGCTTTACATTTTGAGTGTCCCCATATATGTATGCCATACAGTAAATGACTGTGAATTAGCGAAAAGTATAGACTTTTTAGCGCTTCACGGGGAAGGAATTTCTTCACACGATTAATAGCATAGATTGCTCTAGCTATTTTCGCGCAGATTACCGAGAGGTGCTGTTTAAATTTTAACGATTCGTCCATGTGGATCCCTAAAAACTTAAAAAAAATTTCGCCCTGGTTGCTTCCAACCTGGGTTAAATTACCGCCGTTCAAAGTTAAATATTCGCAGTTTTATATTGCTTTTTGTTAGGCTGAAATATGATGAATGTAGTTTTATTACTGATAAGTTGTTGGCGACACACCATTCGTGGATGTTGGAGAGTTGACTATTTGCATCAGCAAATAACATGTACAGATTACTAGCAGAGGCATATGCTGTTGAATCGTAGGCGAAAGATAGGATTTCCTGCAGGGTTGACTTACTTATGTCGTTGATATACAATAAAAATAATAAAGGACCAAGAATAGAACCTTGAGGAACGCCTGCAGATATATTTTCCATGTCCGACGACGTGTTCTGAAATGGGGCAAATTGTGTTCTTCCAGTTAAGTGGTCATTGAACCAAGAGTTTGCTAATCCTCTAATACCATAGGACTCGAGTTTCTTAACCAGAATCGGATGATCTATGGAATCAAAGGCTTTTGAAAAATCTAGAAAGATTGCAAGGGTGCAATCTTTAGTGGACTTGTCATTTTCTTCCGCCACGTTGTTAATCAGATGTAATACTGGGTGTATAGTGGAGTGTCTCTTCCTAAACCCAAATTGGTACGTGTTGATAAAATCATGATCGTCTAAAAAATGACTCAATCTGGTATGCATTAATTTTTCAAGAACTTTTGAGAATGAGGGTAATATACTGATTGGCCTGTAATTATTAAAAAGTTGCTTGTCTCCTGCCTTAAAAACGGGAATAATTTTGGCTATTTTCATTTTATCGGGGACAATACCATTGGAAAATGAAAGATTGATTATATGTGTTAGGGGTGTGCTATTTCGAATTTGATTTCCTTTAGTAATTTTGTTGATATTTTATCATAATCCTGACTTGATTTCGCTAATAAATTATTAATACATAAGATTACTTCCTGAACATTGGTGGTTGGAAATGAAAAAAGAATTAGCGCTATTATCATCAAGGAATTCCGAAAAATGCCTTGTGGTATCAGGAACCTCTAACATTTGCCCCAATATTGATGAAAACGTTATTGAATTTGTCAGCTATCATCTTCGGGTCGGTCAGTTCCTAATTATCGTGAACGAAGGAGGAAGGTAAGGTGACCTGCGATCGTCTTTGTTGATGGCTGTGTGCAAAATTTCCCATGATTTTTTGATATTGTACTTGTATTCCTGCAAGACATTATTGTAATAATCAGCTTTTCATTTCCGTTTTAGGTGATTAAAAATAGTACAGTGGTTTTTGAATCGTTGAGTGTTCTGATCTGAAGGTGATTTTAGTTTCTTAATGTAGAGTTTGTTTTTTGTGATCGAAGCCTGAAGGAGACCTGTCGTAATCCAAGGTTGACGTTTGATGTACTTTGGAGGAACCAAATCAATTTTAATAGGAAAGGCGATATTGAATGCATTATGAATGTGCTCAAGAAAACTGTGATAGGCTTCGTTTGGACAGAGGCTATTGTTTACGTCTGACAAGTCACATTCGGATAATAGTCTTTTGAAATAGTTTACATTGTTTGCGCTGAACGATCGTTTGGGTATTTTTTCTCCGGTCTCGCGAGTTTTGCATGTATAGGAAGTGTTGACGTAGAAAGTAGCGAAATGATCGTTAACGTCAGTAATAATGATTCGGGATATGAAAATTTATCAATGGTGTTGCTGAAGATATGATCGATTAACTTTGCTGTATATTGTGTAACCCTGGTAGGTTTCGTAATTACGGGCATAAATCCTGTGCTGAACATGGAATCAACAAATTGCGTAGTTTTTTGGTGAGTTATGTAGCTAAGCAGGTCGATATTAAAGTCACCCATTAGGTATACGTTTGCATTCCCACTGTTTATAGTTTCGAACAGTCTGGAAAGGGTTGATAAGAAAATATCGAGCTCTGCTTTAGGAGGGGTGTTGGGTCTGTAAATAATCCTAACAATACTCTTATTTTTCCCATTTAATTAAAAAAATAGTGATTCAAAGACGTGTGGAATAAAGACTGACAAATCGTCGCGAATTTTAATAGGTATGTTTTTATTGATGAACATTCCAACTCCTCCTCTACCATCATCGCTGTCGGGTCGCACACGGGTGATAAGTGTGTGATATCCTTCAATGGAATATGAAATGGGTTGTTTAATGGCAAAGATTTCGGTCATTCCAATTACATCAAAAAAGTTATGGTTGGGCTGTAGATCACATAACAGGTTGTGGAGGTCCTCCCAATTCGCGTTCAGACTTCGACAGTTAATATTAAATAACGACAGTTTCTTATCAGAATCAGATATTTGGTGTCTGAATTGCCCTGGGGTATAATATTGGGAGCGGTTGATGTCAGTGGTCATAGCGGAGTTTGTGTCATCTCCATCATCACTAGATATTGTTTCGTTAAAAATTTCTGCAAAGTCAGAGATATTGTCATTCTGTATCTCATCAAGTGTAATTGTATTAGGTATGGTCCAGTATGGTTGTTGTTCAGCATTCTATTGGTTCAAAAACGAAAATTTGAGCTGTTAACATACTTTCTGGTAAAATGAATTTGGAGGATAAATGACTGCTGTCTTGATTATTCATGTTGCAAAACAAGTTACATATTCTGAGTTTATATACAAATATAGGTATTTACAAGCCATGTACAAATATTGTCTTGGAAGTTTCCTTAGGCAATAACTGCAGGGCCAATGATATGATTGGGATGTAGGCCATAACCACGAAAGAACGCATGTACAGATAGGGGAACCCTGAGCCATGTTCAACCACTAGGTTTCCAGCCCCACATCAGAAGTCAAACACAACTCAATGTTCCCTTATTGTAATTGAACCTCCTCACCCCCACCCCTGCCCTCACCCCCACTGAACATTGTTATTGGTTTGCAATTACTGTCTTCCCAAATTTGAAATCGTGATACTTTACAATTTTACCTTTTTGGGTCGGTGTACATTTATTTTCACATGTTTTCAACAAAGCATAATCAAAATACACGGTCTGTTTATAATATTTGTTTGGTAAACATCCAGTTTGCCCTCTTTTGCAGAAAACAACTCAAAATATTAACTGAACACAATTCTTTGGGTGTGCTTAATATTATTTGGGAAATTAATTTTTTAGGTTGTATCGACTTGGCTTGTTAAAATGTTAAGACGGCAAGATATTTTTCTGGCCAAAATAATTTAGCACTCTAAAAAAAAGAATAAAAAATAAAAATTAAATCCTCCCTCCCTCAATGATTTGAAAAATGAATTGCCCAAGATCCAAATATATTTGGGGTTTTTTGGCCTAACGGCGAGCTATTTCTATGAAAACAAATTGGTTGCTCCTGGAATCCTTTTTTGGAAAAGGTCTGTGGTCAGAGAATCCACTTTTCGGAGATGAGGATAAGGGGAATGGTGGATTATACCTCATAGAAGGATTTTCTCATGAACCTCATGGCATCATACGATAAAAAGGGGTTCCGAAAGCCAGTGGTTTGTCAGGGTGCTAGAAGTGGGGTGTCGCGGGACGTGATGAGGATAAGAGGGGTGGTAGATTGTACCTCATCGACGGGTTTTCACAAGGACCTCATTGCTTCATGCGATAGAAAAGGTGTGCTGACGTCCATGTGTTTGTTAAATGGGGGTGCTGGAAGTGGGGTGCCGCGTGACGCGCACGTCCAATGTCCGGATGAGGATACGATGGGTGGTAGCTTATACCTCACTGATGGCTTTCCTCATGTACTTCATGACCCCATGTGGCAGAAAAGAGGTGCCGATGGCCAGTCGTTTGTTAGTTAGGGCTGCTGGGAGTGGGGTGCCGCGGACGTGGCGATTTAGTAAAGTGATCCTACTATATGAAATGTGTATCAGGGTGTTCGGATCAAGAACAAGAATACTAGGAATAGGTTCAGAACTATCAGATCAAACAAAAAGATTAAAAATAGTACCCAACAAGCGCAAACATTTCCAACTTGAAGGCTTTACTACGTTACTGCAGTATACGCCGTTCAAATCTAACGCGTCCAAGAGGGACTTGGGATCACTCCATGGCCCTCCTGTGGGTCATCCACTTGTGCTTGGATGAGAACAAGAGAGATATCAGGCTAGAATTTGTACGAACACGCCTAAAACAACTACATGCTACTATTATTCTAAAGAAATCCGAACTAGTAAAGTTACCCAAGTTCAATCGAACACCCCTTATACCACTACTTTCTAATTCTCCAGAAATCCGAACTAGTAAAGTTACTCTAGTTCAACTGAACATCATTATTGTGACATTAGAATACTAAAAAGTATGTTTTGTCACTACGTATGGAACCCGAAGCATGAAAGCTTGGGTGAGAACAAGGGCTGCATTGCCCTCCTGTACACATGCAGGGGAAGTGGTCCACCAGTAGTTGGATGAGAACTAGAGTAAAGGGATTTGTAGGGATTTGTGCTCAGACAAGGTACAAAAGAGCCTTAAGCTTATAGCACTACGTGCTACTTTTATTCTCCAGAAATCCGAACTGTTTTATTTAAACATATTTTATTTGCCACTAATTACAGCAAAAGGGATTGGAGAACAAGTTATAACAATTTACGAGATTTTTGATCAAGAGCACTTCAACAGTTCATCAGATAATTTATACCCTGTAGTGCCCTCTTGCGCTAAATCGTCAATTTAGCATCATTGGGGTCGTGAGCTGTGCTCTCGACGCAAGGGATGGAAGACAAATCGGTCTCTCAATAATACTTCTTATGAATGTCGTCTGTTGGTCGTTTTAAGGGCTGTTATGTTTATTAATTGTTAGTTATTAAAGTGTACATTCCATGATGTAATTATGCAATATTATTCATTAACAAATCAACTTTTAATTAGTGAAACTATACCTTGATATACAGCCAACGCTAGTTCGTCAACTTAGTACCAGTGAAATAACTTTAATCCCAAATTCTCACCCGGTTGATCATTGACCGCCTGCCAAGTGTAACGTCAAAACTCTCAGCGCCATTGACAACTATTCAATTTTCAAGATTTGTACACTTTTGTTTGTTATTCGGGATTCTCTGAAATAAGGCTTATGACCCCCTCGATGATGATAGTTCATTCATTCATTCATTCATTCATTCATTCATTCATTCATTCATTCATTCATTCATTCATTCATTCATTCATTCATTCATTCATTCATTCATTCATATTACTCCACCTCGTCTTTTACAAATTCACTCACTCATTCTCTATCCTCATTGAATCCATTGTTTTACTGTAAAGTCCTTTAATTGTAAATTTATTTGTTCAATCATTCATCCAAGATACCATATCACTTTGATGTGATGTTAGGTAGGGTGATGTTGCACCCGACGTACTTGTATATAAACTACAGTGTTTTTATCCTGTTTGTATAGAAAAATTTCGTTTCTAAACAAACTCCCAATTACATACTATTACCGCAACAGACTGTGACTAGAAATGAAAAAGAAATAACGTCTCAACCCGTCCAACAGTTGAACTATGTCTGGGACTTAACCTCCTTTTATCTTCATCTTGGAACAATATATTGTAGTTATGTTTTATATATTTGACCAGCGAGAAAGGATGGTAGTATGTTGGTGAATTATGGTGGGTAACATTACACTCGACGAGGTGCAGGTAGACGCAGAGTACGACTTTATACAGCTCTATAATGAGAAAATATGTTCCTTGACAGAAAATGATGAATCCCCATATAAAAACCACGCAACTGACTGCAAATACTTTTCGCCTAGAGACTTTCAGTCAATGGTTTGTAAAATAGACGCAGGATTCTCAATATTCCATCTCAATTGCCAAAGCCTGAAGGCCCATTGGGATTCCTTTCAAAACATGCTATATAACCTACAAACAGAAAAGAACTTCTTCGACATAATAGGACTTACCGAAATTTTCCAAATTCCTCCAGAGATGTCGTTCAGTCTGGATGGCTATGCCCCGATTATTAAACGTATGAGACACGAGAATGATGATGGTCGAGGAGGGGTTGGTCTATATATTAAAGAAGGAATAACCTACAGAGTTCGTAATGATATTTCGTTCTTTATTCCCCATGTCTTCGAATCTCTGTTTATTGAAATTAAAGATAAATACCAACCCAGAATTATTGGCGTTATTTATAGACCCAACACACCTCCTAAAGCCGACATCAACCTTTTCTTATCAAAATTAAATGAAATAACGAATGTTTTAAATGCCGAAAATAAAAAAGTTTATATTATGGGGGATCTTAACCTGGACCTTTTAAAAGCAACTACACACTCAAAAACGGAAGAATTTGTTAATCTCATGTTCAGTCAAGGCTTTCTGCCGTATATCACCAAGCCAACGAGAGTAACCTGTCGTTCTGCTACTCTGATAGATCATATCTTTTCTAATAATGCTTCACAAGCAGCATTACCTGGAATAGTCATATCTGACGTGTCAGATCATTTTGGTGTTTTCTATATTGAGGAAAAACCCAAACCAAAAGATACACCACATTTTACACTAAAAAGAATAATAAATGCAGAAAGAATTGTTGAATTCAAAACACTTATCTCGCAAAGTGATTTTAATCCTGTAATGCAGTCGAATTGTCCCAATGAGTCATATGAAACTTTTCTAAATATCTATATGGAAGCCTATGAAAGAGAATTCCCTCTCAAACGTGTTCGCCAGAACAAAAAATTTATTAAAAAACAGCCATGGATGACAAGGGGGCTTGTAATATCCTCCAACAACAAAGAAAAATTCTACAAGAAAAAACTCCAAGCTCCCACCGAAAGGAACTCAGAAAACTATAAAAACTACTGTAGAATCTTCAACAAGGTAAAAAAAACAATGTAAAGCTACCTATTATAGAGATATCCTAAACGAAAACAAAAACAATATGCGAAGAACGTGGCAGATTTTAAACGAAGCCATCAATAAAGGAAAACCTGAAGCCAGATTACCCTCGCTCTTCATCCAGGACAACATCGAGTTAAGCGAGCCCCATGCCATCGCAGAAGAATTCAACAATTTCTGTATCAACATTGGAAAAAACACATACGAAATTCAGAAAACTAATAAGTCCCACACAGATTACATGGACAACAATGTCTCCAATAATCTCTATTTAATACCCACAAATCCCACAGAAGTCAACCGAGTAGTAAATAAAATGAAGCCAAAATTATCTAAAGACTGCGGTGACATCACAACCTGTCTTCTTAAGCATACGATAACCGAAGTATTGGATCCTCTAACACATGTTATTAACAACTCTTTCCTAAACGGCAAAGTACCAGACAGGATGAAGATCGCGAAGGTGATACCCATATTTAAAGCGGGTGACGAGCACAGCTTTACAAATTACAGACCTATCAGTATACTTCCGGTATTCTCAAAAGTAATGGAAAAACTCATGGAAGTGAGGCTAGAGAGTTTCCTCAATAGGTTTAATATTTTATACCCTCACCAATATGGGTTCCGAAAGCGACATAGTACTATTCATCCAGTTCTTCAGCTCCTTAAACGCATTGCAATAGAAAATAATAAAGAAGAAAAAAAACAGCACCTTAGCACTGTTCCTGGATTTGTCAAAGGCTTTTGACACCATAAATCACGAAATACTATTAGGTATGGAAAAATATGGCATCCGAGGTGTCACCAACAATTGGTTTAGAAGTTACTTGTCCAACAGGTCTCAATATGTCACGTACGGAGAACACAAATCGAACTTAGCCAAACAGAGTTGTGGTGTACCACAGGGCTCGATTTTAGGCCCTATTCTTTTTCTTTTATATATAAATGATATAAGTAACTCAACATCACTCAATCTTTTATCATTTGCCGATGACACCACTGCACACTGCCCGGGCTCCGATAATAATCCCATTTCATCATATTTCAATGACGAGCTCCAGAAACTATTCGAATGGTGCTCTGTAAACCAGTTAATGCTGAATGCTAAGAAAACCTCGTACATCATACTTAATCCAAATAAAGGTAGGAACAATAATCTTTGTCAAGAGGTAAAAATAAATAACCAAAACATTAACAAAGTTGGGGCAACCGAAACAGAAAAATCTGTTAAATTCTTGGGAATTAGCATTGATGAACATTTATCCTACAAGGCTCACATATCCCGATTATGCTCGAAAATAGCACGCGCAAACTATAGTCTAAACAAAGTTAAAAATATCCTCCCCCACGGAGCTCTGAAAACTTTGTATTACGCCCTCATACATAGTCATTTGGTGTACGGAATCCAGGCATGGGGCAACTCAAGAGCTATCAAAAAACTAGCTGTCCTGCAAAAACGTTCAATACGAATAATTAATAACAAAAAGTACAATTCTCATACAGATTCCCTGTTTAAAGAAAACCAAATACTCAAGGTCGATGATTTGTTTAGGCTACATGCACTACTGTTCGCGTTTGACTGGCAGAACGGCAGATTACCGGTGTCTTTCAATGATATATTTAAAATTACTGACAATCCATCTGGTAGGAGAACTAGACAGTCAGGCCTCCTTAACATAGAAAAAACACGGACCCAAACTCTGGATAATTTTCCTTTATACTCCTTCCCGAAACTGTGGAATGCTCTGGACGACACAACTCGTAATATTAGCGACAGAAGCATGCTTAAGAACAAGTTAACTTCCACATTCATTTCCTCATATTCCAGTTATGTCAGCTGCAACAATCCCTACTGCCCTGATTGCACTTCGTAAACTTCGTAAATTGTCAAAGTCGTGGTCCGCGTCTAAATCTGGAATCCTCGTCTTGTGCAACCTGTCGCGCTTCCTCCTTACAGTGGTGCTATGTAAAACACTGTATGGATACAAGTAAGAACTTGCAAATAAAAGTCTACACAAATAAATCATAACATTCGTCATTCTACGATGATGATGCAGCTAACGTAGACACCACACCCAAACATCATGACCAACCTCCTTGTCGCAGTCTAAACGATACGAACTTCACGATGGGACTTGCTGCCGCCCTCGTGTGTTATGATAAGTAGTGGAGGGAGTCCTTTAGGCAGGTTGCTTTTTGCCTACCTTGAATCACCGTCTTTCCGCTGGCGAAAATGAAACACTAATACTCTAATATCAGAAAAGTAATGATTCGATCGTCATTCTCCATCATGTGTCACATAATTGGCTCTCAGTTCATTCTTTCAGTCACAGTCTGTTTGCAATCACCCCATCTTCCCACAGGGGGTGGCAGGTAGACAGCCAATCTGGCTATGCCACTTCCCACGGTATACTTCTCATTACATTTGTGCAATATGTTTATTTGTAACCATTTTACATGTATGTGTACTGTGAATAAAGAATCTGAATCTGAATCTGACTACTCTCCTAGAAAACTAAACTTACAATTTGCGGAATAGATACATCAATAAAAATAAAGAAAAGTTATTTTATAAACAAAATGAAAGTTGAGTGTAGGTGAATGAAAGGTTGCCGTTATCTAAGCTAACCTGCTGAGAGTGGGGTATTATCACTCACCACCATCAATGCATCAAAGAGCACTCCCGGCACCCCGTCTTTCACGCAAATGGATTTTGAGTATGGACTGACAAAGGATAGGGTTGGGGTTGGAGTTACTTAAATAGATCAGACGATAAGAAAAATGACTGGACCTTCTTAAATATAATTTCGTTCTGCTTTATGGTTAAGCTGTGTTTGCCATAAAGAAATCCATCAACATTTGTGATATCGTACATAACAAGAGCATTTAGCAAAACTGTAAAGTTACTCTAGTTCAATCGAACACCTCTTTTAGCACTACGTGCTACTAGATGGTGGCTTCGCTAAGTCTGTTTCGGTGGTTTTGGGTGATTTGTGAAAATTGTCAAGTTGTTTGTAGTAATTAGATTGACTCTAGTTTAATCAAACGCCCTTTTTTGGAGACTTCTCGATGCTATAGCACTACCTGCTGCTCTTATAAAGAACATTCCGGAGAAATCCGTATCAAATTAAGTGATTTGGGTGTCTTGTGGTGATTTGGAATGATTGTCGGATCTATTTGCGTAATTAGATTTACTTCTTTTCAATCGAACACACCATCAGAACATATCCCAGACCTTTAGGAGGCCTTTGGGTCACATAGCAACTGCGTACCACCATAGAAACCAAGATGGTGACCTCCAGCAAAACAAAATGAACGACAGAAACACGCTTCATCCTAACAACGCGCGCTGCGCATGCGCTCTAAGGCAGCGTGTCACTTTTGGGATGACGTCACAAGATGGCCGCTCATGTGGGCTACCATGACAATCAAACATGACGTGACTGGCCGCTTGGCTTTGACCTCACTACCGAGGTCATTATGCTTCAGTCACTATGACCCGATCCATCCTTCTACTACTATCATATCTAATAAATAAAGTACTTATATTAATTGGTGCCCCCACCCACCACTACTCATGCTCCACCCCAACTCGCGCGCTTATTTTCACATCACCCGTTCACACTATCCGACACACTCATCAAGATCACAGAATTAAGGAAAATGTTTTTCGAAATTTTGTTCTACCAGTTCGAACGATGGTTGGACCGGTGCATTTTAGATATTATTTTGTTTTCCCCTTCATTCAACATTTTCACCCCACGCACACCTCTGTACACACACAACTGCATTGAGCTTCCCCACCACAGGTTGTATTATTAATTATGTGTTTAACTAATGTCAGTCAATGTTCCTCTGTTAGGATGTAGAAAGAAATCACAAAATAACGAAAACAAACCTCATCACGATGAAGATGCATTTTAAATCCACTGAAGAAACCCCAACGTTTGTGCTCCTCGGTTCCTTTCTTTTTATCATCCTCTATTAGTCGTTTGTAGTCCTTCTGTGCATCATAACCAAACGATTTAAATTCCTCATCCGGTGTGACCAGGAGGACTGTGGGACACTTCATTGTTGTGCGCCTCGGTCCATTCCACTCTTCGTTTGTTGATATCTTGAGAGGATTTTCATTAAATTCACCTTTGGTTGAATATGCATATCCTGTGTGAGATGTACCAATGTCAAGGGCAACAACCATGTATGCATCGCCTATTTTGGACTTCATTATATCAACTCTTAGGGCTGGAAGAAGTAAAAAAAGATGACTCATACTCGATTCTCTGCTCAAAACAGAATGGGCAATTCCAGGTAGCTTCGAAAGGCGCGAGCGGTCGTGCGCGAAAATAAAACTCGCCTAAAATTGTTTTAGACACGTTTCGCGCCACTTACCGTACAGTTGTATCGCATGTTTGCTTCGTGCTAGCAAACGTGAGGCAACAATCCCAACGTTTACAAGATCGGTGAGTACGAGTTAAAACATTATCGTAATTTTATGAGTTATGATATCAATTTCCTGGTATGTTAAAACACACACAAACTACAGATGTACAGGCCAGCGGGGACACTCGGTGGATTTAAAACTCATTGACCGTCCCCATTGAGGTGTACGTTCGTTCCCTAGCTGAATACTCCGTTCGTCTCTACGAACCCAACCGGTTTAGGAAGATGAAACAGCTAAGCTTTGAAGCTGCTTGATGTGGTTGCCATCTGGCGTAACCAGTCGATTCCCCTTGTACGAACTACTTTGTATGCACAGTTATTCAGTACAAAAATCGTCGTCGTCGTTACACAAGGCAGTGATCAACCTATATAAATTGTAATTATTTGTAGAAAAAAACTCATCCTCTACTGCTCACCCGGATACCGACCAACGGGGTGCTGGGCACAAGTGTACTTTGCCAGCTACCCAGCTTCGGGAACTCATGAGTATTTCGGATTATCAGCTCAGTTTATTCAAACATTAAATGCACATATATATATAGGACTTCACATTCCTGAACATATAAAATCTAACCTCGGTCAGAAGATTCAGTCTTCACCAAATTGATTTATAGAGTGACTGCTGGCAGTTGAGGAAGTTTTCACTCACTGTAACTATCTACTGATAAGGCCACAGATTCTGACAACTAAGTGTGAGATAGTAGGGTGAAACGGGGGTTCGAAGCGCATTTCATTTTTTTTTGTCTCAACCGCACCTCACCAAACGCTTAGTTTTTTCGAGCAAATCGCGTTCATCACGATCGAAATCCATCGATTTGTACGATGCGATACGTACACGATCACATCGTCTCTTTTCCTGGTTTTGCAGTGTTTGCGGTAGACGAGGCATCGCGGGTTTAACGTTCAATTTCTCAAACAGTCAACGTGAATTTTAACAAACTCTATAAAATTCCCTCTCTTAAAAATTCACTTTAGGTGCGCCAGTAAATCTGACAACGACCGTTCTCGGGAAAACACTCCACTTTTTCGCAGAGTTAACACGTTCCTACCATTTAGGAGAATTTTTTCGACAGAATACCACCGATGCGGATGGAAGACTGGCGATCCAATGTCGATTCCCGCGGAACAACGGAGTTCGAATCTAGCGGTGAATTTATTGGTGTGCCCGGACCCGCCGGTGATGACGTGGTGGGGTTTTTGGCAAGGAGAGAGAGAAATAGCTCGCAGAGTCTAAAACGTGCGAGGTGCCCTCACTCCGGTCCGTGGATATTTCGAATTGTGAGACGGACGATAAAAAAATTGTTTTCACCAACGAATAACAGAATTATCGATCAATCAGCATCGAAACGATTTCAAAATCAATGTTTACGTCGTGGATGCGACGTTGCGTGAAAATCCGTAGTAGATTTTTTAGGGTTAATATTTAAATGTAAATGGATATAATTTATTTTTTTGATTGATGGAATCAATTTTTTTCTGTCAGAAATTTTTAGGGTTTTTTCAAACGCATGAGTCGAAATAATTGCAAGCACAGGTATTTCAATTATTTTTTGATAATTAAAAGTATTGTATTAACATTATTGAAGGTTGTATTTTAGTGTGGGAAAAGTGTACTCGACGTAACTGTCTACAATAAGGTAGATCGTGATGTGAATTATAATGTGAATTAGGATTGTGATGTCAATTTATAATGTGAATTAGGTAAACAAAATTTTATTCGTTCTATTCTACTGAAAGGACGGTTATAATCTCATGAATGAACTCTTTATATAAACCATTAGGCAAGTGTGTTTTTGTGAAATGTATAATTACGATCGGTATGTGTCGTCCGTTATTCTTCAGTAAACTTGAAAAGGCAAAATGAATAATTTTGCTCGCTATTTATCGTTGGTGGGAATGAATGGTGACTGAATGCGCGTCGATTTCAAAAACAAGATATTACTGACTGGAGGAAAACCCATGAAATGCGTGTCAATCTCAAACAAGATATTTCTAACTAGGGGAAAACCCAAGATATTTCTGACTAGGGGAAAACTCATATGTACCTCCGAAAAAGTATGAAAAAGGGGAGCAGTCAGCCTCAAGTCAGAAGTACTTTGACTATCTCAAACGCAACATCGAAGAAGTAGAAAAAAAATATTTTACAATTAATAATTCACAAAAAAAAATTGAAAAATTACAAAAAAATTTTGACAAAAAATATTTTAATAATAAGAAGTAGAAAAAAAAAACAAAAAAAATATTTTTACATTAACAATTATTATCTTTAAAAAAAATACACTCACATAATTTTGTCATTAAAGAAAAAAAACTTGTTAAAAAAAAGTTGTTATTTTACATATATAATAAGAAGTAGAAAAAAAATAAAAAGTATTTTTTACAATTAATAATTATTATCATAAAAAGTTTAACAATTCACAAAAAAAATTCTGAAAATCACAAGAAAATTTTTTTTACAATTAACAATTATTATCATAAAAAAATAATCAGTCATGACATCGTCAGTATCTAAACAATCCATATCAAAACTGAAGGGAATCGAGAGATATTCAAAGTTCGATAGTAAAATTTATAGACTACAATCGCACGACGCCATCGAATTGAAGGAAGTGGAGACGAGTGGATTGAGAGAGGAATACGACAAATTTTTATTTCCTTTGAAATTGAACGAGACTGCCTTGAATTTAATGCACAAATGTCTAGACGATCTATTAACCATTCTCAAGGAAAATATAAAAAAAAATCGCTGCAGACGATCTGTTTCTTATCTACGGGAGTAATATATAGAGGATACCTACTGCTTTTCAGTGAGTATCGGAATTATCTCATGAGTGGCTGCAAAGGAATATTAGTTTTCACGAGCGGATGAAAGCCGCGAGTGAAACATTAAGTTCCTTTGCAGCCACGAATGAGATAATTCCGATACTCACTCAAAAACAGCAGGTATTCTTTTTATTATATGCATTGCGTTGTTTTTGTTGCGATTAAAAGAGGTAATGTGGTGTTTTCATTGCAATCAAAAACCCGAGGTGGAGAAAATGATGACAATGTCAACAAAAATCAGCTGACGCAGCTGACGCAGCTGACGCAGCTGACCCATTTACTTATTGGCCCCGATTTCAAAATCAAACTACCACACAACAAAATAGTTCCACCTAAATCCCCCTAGAAAATGGCTATATTTTCAGTTACGCACACAAAATCAATGAACGCGTGTGAAAGTGGTTTATGACATCCCCCCTCCCCCCCAAAAAATGGGTGGCACATTTATTCAAAAGTAATAACAAAAGTGCACAGCGCAGATGCACACAAACATGACACAGTTCACAAAATGTTCAATGAAGGACGAAGGAGGATTTTTCAAATTGTTTTTAGTATATTTGTCAATCACTGTCACTGACACTACCGATGAGTCGGATTTTCTTGTACTTCCTTTTTGAACTATTCTCAACACTAACTTTGTTACTTTGAGACGAGCTAAAATTTTTGTCTGCATAAAATCATTCTACTTGTAAATCCTTCAAAATGCATTTTGGAGCACAACCTCCCCTCCCCATGTGAACAATGACTTATAATAAAAAGGAAATCTACACTTTTGGAATGAATACCGAAATATTTCATTCATGAATATGAAAAAATACATATTTCCACTCGTGGCTTTGCAACTCGCGGAAATATAGAGGGTACCTATTCTCCACTTCGCAGTAATGACTGCATAAAAAAGACCACCTTCCATCTTTTTTAATCGGGATAAAAACAACGCATCGCGTATAATAAAAAAAAATATCTTCTGTTTTTCAGTGAGTATCGGAAAGCCACGAGTGAAAACGTAGATTTCCTTGCAGCCACGAATGAGATAATCCTGGTATCCACTCAAAAACATTCGTGGCTGCAAAAGAATTTCAGTCGCTCATGAAAACTAAAATTCCTTTACAGCCACTCATGAGCTAATTTCGATACTTACTCAAATACAGAAGGTTAAGAAAAATCATATCCCACAAGTGCAAGATATAACGACGACTAACGATTTATCTTCTATAATGGCCACATGGCGGTCAATTAGGCATTTTTTTAAATTTTTGGCTCCAAAATGCATTTTGTAGGAATAAGGGTGATTTAATGAGAAATTTTTTCTTCACCGCTATGAAATAAAAATGCCTATGACCACACCCCACCGCTACTTGGAGTGGGTGTGTGGTCATAGGGGTAATTTTATGTCTGCATAAAATCACTCTATACATGTAAATCCTTCAAAATGCATTTTGGAGCACAAACCCCACCCCCATGTGAATAATGACATGATAAAAAAAATCCACACTTTTTGAATGGATACCGAAATATTTCATCGTGAACGTGGCATTGCCACTCATGAAAATATAGAGGGTACCTATTTTCTCCACTTCGGATTTTTGATTGCATGAGAAGACCACCTTTCGACTTTTAAGTGTGATAACAACAAAGCAACACATATAATAAAAAGAATACCTACTGTTTTGGGGTGAGAATCAGAAATATCTCATTTGTGGCCGAAAAAAGAATTTAGGTTTTCACTCGCGGCTTTCAGCCGCTCGTGAAAGCTAATATTCCTTTCCAGCCACTCGTGAAAAAATTCTGATAGTCACTCAAAAACAGGAGGTATTCTAATTATTTCTATTATATGCGCTGTTTTTATCGCGATTAACAGGCGAAAGGTTAAGGAGGTGTTTTCATGCATTCAAAACTCCGAAGTGGGGAAAATGATCACAGTGTCAACAAAAAACAGCTGGTGCAGATGACCGATTTGGCCCCGGTCGATTTAAAAAAAATATAAATATTTTCACTCGTGGCTTTTGCCATTCGTGAAAATAAATTATTTTTCATCCCCCAATCCTCACTCATGAAATAATTTTGGTATCCATTCAAAAAGTGTAGATATCTTCTATACATGTATATTCTTTACGCAATTATCTCATTATGAACAATAAAGAAAACGGGGGGTTCGAGCTCAAACGTATTTTGGAACTGGGTAAATAAACGGGGGAAAAGTAGTGTGCAGAGTATCAAAGTGGATGGGGAAAGTACAGAAGATAAAGGCCGTATCGCTTCAGAGTTAGTCAAGCACTGGGAAAAGATAAACGATAGGCGATGGGGCAGTGGGTCCCCACCAAAAAGAAATACACTGGTGGAGGAGAAGCTATCCAATCGTGTATGTAGCGAAATAACGACAGAAGAAGTGCAGAACGTGGTCTCGAAATTAAAAAATGGTAAAGCGGGAGGGACTGATGAAATTCCGAACGAATTCCTCAAAAATGGAGGGGAGGCACTTATTGAAGTCCTGACAAACCTTTTCAACCTGGCTCTGCGAAAGCAAGAGGTCCCCAGAGAGTGGAGGGAAAGTAAGGTGTCGTTCATACACAAAAAGGGGGATAAGGAAGTTCTAGATAACTATAGGGGGATATCAGTTAGTAGTAACATCGGAAAAGTATTCTGTAAGGTCATATACGGTAGACTAGAGGAAGTTATTGAAGAGAAAGGTTTTTTAGGAGAAATTCAAAATGGTTTCAGGAAAGGACGAAGAGTCACTGATCACCTATTTACACTCACCCAACTGATAGAATCAACAAAGGCTGAAAAGAAAAAGATGTTTCTGGCATTTCTAGATGTGAAAAAAGCGTACGACCGAGTGTGGAGGGAAGGTATGTGGCGAAAGCTCGAGGGCATCGGACTGGGGGGTGACTTTGTGGGAATCATGAAAGCACTGTATACAGATGTGCAAAGCCAACTCAGTCTAGGGAGTATCACTACAAAACGAGTCCCTATGGATATAGGCCTCAAGCAGGGGTGTATCTTTTCACCGATTTTGTTTGCATTGTATGTTAAAGATTTAGGGGACGAACTAATTCAGAGTGCGGAGGGGGTAAATGTTGGAGACATAAAGATACCAGGCTTATTCTTTGCGGACGACATGGTGTTAATGTCTAGAACTGAACAGGGGCTAGAGAAACTGCTGGAAATTGTTGGTAGATATGGGAACACTTGGCGGCTCGAACTAAATGAAAATAAAAGCAAGGTAATACCCGTTGGACGCAAGGTAGATATGACGAAGAGATGGAGAGTGGGGGAGTTCTCAATCTCCGAAGGGGAAAGCAAACAAATCACTGTGGGAGAAACGGGAGAGTATGAGTATCTAGGGGTAAGCATAAATATAACGGGAAGAGGGGTGTACAGAAATTACTCAGCCAAACTGATTCTGAAGGGGAAAAGAATTCTGAACCAACTAAAACTTTTAGGGAAAAATAGTTTCAACAAGGTCTTTGTGGGGAAAACACTGTGGGAGAGGGTGGGTTTACCAAGTATAACGTATGGCACGGACGTGATTCCATTAAACCAAACCGTTATTAAGAAGTTGGAAAATACTCAAAATGATGCCGGCAGATGGATAACAGGGTCGAGTAATGCTGCAGCTTTGGAAGCAGTAAGGGGGGAGCTTGGGTGGATGAAAATCAAGGACAGGGTAGATTTGGGAAAACTGTGTTACTTTAACTACTTGAGAAACCTGCCTGACAACCGGTGGTGCAAATTGATGCTCGATACCATTTGGAATTCTAATATAGAAACGGGGTGGTCAAAACATGTGAGGGAACTAATGGACAATTACTCTATAGAGGTCACAAACATAGAAGTAGGAATGAAAGAAGGCAAAAGGTTTGTCAAAGAGAGAGTCATGGAAGATTGCAATCGAAACTGGCGAGCAGGGGTTAGCGTGAAAAGATCACTGCAGGGGTTACAATATAAAGAAAAGCCAGCTTTTGAGAAGTACCTAGATGGCACCTTTGGAGGGTCACTGCTGTTCAAACTGAGATCAAGATCATTGGAGCTTCGGGGAAAAATTGGGAGAGATGGGGAAAAGGGATGCCAAATGTGCCACTCTGGAGTAGTGGAGACCCTGGAACATTTTCTCTTGGAATGCCCACAGTATATACCTCATAGAATAAAATTTACTGGAAGAATAATGCAGAAGTGGGGTGAAGAAACAAAGGATAGATGGCTGAAGGGGGACACGAGGGAGAGGGTAGGAATGCTTATTGAAGAAATTGAAAAAGAGGAAGTGAGGGACACTATTAAGCAGTTTATATCTGAATGCTGGGAGGAGAGGAGGGGAAGAGGGGGTGGGGTGCAGGGGGAATGATGGCCTTCTCTTATGAGGACCGCGACAAATCAGCGGCTGGCCAAAGAGTTATTATTATCATGTTCAGCTTGCCTACTCGGAGTGTGCAACTTCATGATCAGGTATTCACTCGGTGGAACTTTGTTTTGATAATTTCCCATATTTTGAAGGGCACAGTTGCCAAAATTATGTCACATTGACCAAAATGTTACATAATGTTTAGACAACCACAATATGTCATTAACCATCTCTACAGCCACACTTCGATAATGGGGTCGAGTAATGCCGCAGCGCTAGAAGCAATCAGGGGTGAGCTTGGGTGGATGAGGATCAAGGACAGGATAGACCTGTTGAAACTCGGTTATCTTAATTATTTGGTGAATCTCCCCGACAGCCGATGGTGTAAAGTAATGTTCCTGTGAATTTTCAACTCAAATATCAAAACGGGGTGGATGGTCCAAGTGAGGGAGCTAGTAGAGAACTACTCATTGGAGATCTCGGACCTGGACGTTGGGGCAAACCAGGGTAAAAAAATCGTCAGAGAAAGGGTCATGGAGGATTGAAACCGTAATTGGCGAGAGGGGGTCAAATCAAAGAGGTCTTTGGGTGGCCTGCGTGATAAAGAGAGGCCAGGGTTTGAAGAGTACCTTGATGGCACCTTTGGGGGGTCACTGCTGTTCAAGCTGAGGTCACGATCCCTGGAGCTGAGGGGAAAATTGGGAAAGACGGTGAAAGGGAGTGCCAGATGTGTAACTTGGGCATGGTGGAGACCCTGGAACACTTCCTTATAGAATGCCCAAAGTATCAGTCTAAAAGAATGAGATTCACTTGGAGTATAATGGGGAAGTGGGATGGGAGAATGAAGGACATGTGGTTAGGGGGAGACAATTAAGGAGAGGGTTAATGTGCTAATCGGAGAGATTGGGAAGAATGGGGCAAGGGATGTCATCAAGCAGTTCGTCTCCGAATGTTGGGAGGAGAGGAGAAGCGTGGGAACAGGGAGGCAGTTGGGAGTTCAGGGGTAACCAAGGCCTTCTCGTCCGAGAACTGCGACAGATCAGCGGCTGGCCAAAGTGTTATTATTATTATATTATTAGTGGCTGAAATGGAATTTAACTTTTCACTCGCGGCTTCTAGCCGCTTGTGAAAATTCTATATCTCATTCCAGCAACTCATTCTATATTTTCTGCTATGCAAACAGAAAACCTACGGATCTTCTCTTAATTTGGGAAAAAATGCGTGGACAATCCACCTTCCCAGGTGATTTGATCATAATCCACTATCCATGTACATATATATGGCCTACTGTGCTTACAAGTTACATGTATTTATTTTTAGAAACTACCACTTGGGCATTTCAATACCACCAGGCCTGTGATTCATCCCCTCACTTTCATCACCCCGTTTGAAAATGTTGGCTGCCTAATGTATTCTGTATGACCCAATGTTGGCTGCCTAATGTATTCTGCATGGCTCAATGTGTTTCAATAATCATCTTATATTATAACTTAAGGTTGAACAAGTTTTTTTTAATATTTATGCAGGATTTGGAATATTTTTCTTGACTTTCATTAACGTCAACAATGAACACGACCCTTTTCATTATGGCATTTATCTCCACTCACTGTTTGTATTGTATTTTGTGGTTTCTTTTGAGGTTTTTGTTGGAAAAATTTGGGATGACCCTTCAATTGTGGGTTCCGTTGCCGCTGGCTCTCCCAATCCCATGTTAAAATCGCGGTCTTTGTCAGCTGCCAATAAAAATTCAGCGGCCCGTAATTCGGCCGTGTTGTCTTTTAAAAACTTCCTCTCCCATTAAATTAAAGTTCCCAAATTGGTCAATTGTTTTATATGTTTACAGAAAATCGATACGCAATGTGATGTCAAATTTGTTGAGCAACTTTCGCCACAAACATGCAGACCTACAGAAAATCGATAAGCGATGTGATGTTAGGGGAATAACTCTGTTGCGTGTATTGGACATATAAAAAGTACGTTCGTCAGCGTAGTAATTTCGCTCTAATTTTCTTGCGTGATTCGATTGATTTAGAGAGGGATATTCCCTTATATCTATCGTGACGATAGATATAGAAAAATATCGGTTAAAAATGTCTCGCTTTCTTTTAAAAAGCCGAACGTCTCTAAAGAAGTCGTCGACAAATTGAATCTAGCCAACGGGGAAGAACGAACATTCGAGAGGGTGAATCTAGTTTTCCGATGGATTTTTCAGCGGGGAACGGATAGCTCTCAGGAAAAAGGATAGCTTTAAAGTTAACATGCTCATAACGGACGCGAACATATGATGAAAAAGAGAGAGTTAGTTTATTATAGATAGATTGAAATCTTGACGTGAAAAGCTTATTAAAGTATTTATCATGAAGTAGTATTCGTTTTTTTCTATTTTTTTTTTTTTGTCATTAAATAATAAAAAAAATATATATATATATATATATATATAATAAGAAGAAGTTTAAAAATTCACAAAAATTTTTTTTTTTAAATTAAAATAAATATTATATATTAAATTAAAAAAAATGCCTAAACGAAAAATTATATTTTTCTACCAAATCCGAGTTGAAAAAGTATTGTAGAAATCTAGGAATTAAAAATTATAACTGTTACAAAACTAAAGAACGATCGATCAAAGCCGTGTGCGAGGAGACTTGTGATCTACCACTGGTGAAATTACAAGCCAAAGTGCATCAGTCGTTGAAATTGAAAGGTGTTAAATACATGAAAAAAGACGAATGCATAAGTCATTTGCTCTACGGAAAGGGAATGGACGAAAGATCTGCGGTAGTGACAAAAACAACACAAATTGAAGTTGAGAAGATAGCGACGACAAAACAACGTCAACAAACGAGTGAGAAAACTAAGAAGAAGAAGAAGATAGCCTTTAAACGAAAAGTGGTACAACAGCAGATGATTTCGAAAGAGAATAATAAAAAAAATGAAAAGTGACGCGGTTCGAGATGACGATTTGTTAGAAAACAAAACGATGGATGCAATCGAGAGAGATGTGAATGAAAAAAAGGGTCTCGATGTTATAACGGGTATCCTGATCGAAGCGTTAAAGTCACCATTGATTTTGATAGAACAAGATGAAGCCATCAAAGGATGGTTTAAAACTTCGTACCTGAAGTCTGGTCTCGTAAAAAACTCGATCCTGAATCGTTCATGGAACGGGTGAAGGATAGAGTGATGTACGTAATTCGAAAAAATATAGGTTAGGGTTTAAAAATAAGAATGATCTTGTATTGTCTGATGAAAAAGGTCGACCCGGAAACGGGTAAGATCTTGGAACGTGATGCCTTTTTCCGATTTAAAAACGAGATTGTGTTCAGAGATGACGAATTAGTTGACGTTTATTTTTTTTTTTTATTAGGGTTTAACGACACATTAACAGCCAGGGTCATATCATGTCGGTGACAGTTTTATGGGTGGAGGAAGCCGGAGTACCCGGAGAGAACCACCGAGCAACGACGATCAGCTGTCAGCTCTCCAACATCGTAACTCTGAACTCTGCACAGCGGCACAGGCAGGGTTAGATTGGTTGGAGACATGTGTACATTCGACGTGCAGTACGCCTTAGTACACAGCGTCATCGTGACCCCATGTAGGCAATCTGGGTGAAGTGTCTTGCCCAAGGACACAACGCGGGAACGCGAATCAGTCGGTGAAATGGTCACCCATCCAACTACTAACCGCGCTCGACGTTGCTTAACTTCGGTGATGACGTTTATAAAGTAATGAAAGACAAGATGGTGGAATCAATGGCTACTTTTCAAAACAAGAGAAGTAATTGGACGTTCGAGAAGATATTGAATCTTGAGGTTAATGTGGATAGACACGATCCTTTGAAAGCATCTTCCTACATAAAATTACCTTATTTCATATTTAAAAAAAACCGTGATCAACGTAATAGATGAAGATGATAACGAGTGTTTCAAATGGGCGATCACATCAGCCTTGTATCCCGTAGAAAAGGATGCTCAGAGACTTTCCAAGTATTCAGAGACTTGTAAAAATCTCGATTGGACGAGAGTGTCTTTCCCGACGCGGTTGAAAGATATCAGAGATTTCGAAAAGCTAAATCCCACCGTGGCCGTGAACGTCTTGGGATACGAGGGAGATGATAAAAAAGGACTAGTGTATCAGTAGGTGATGATTGCGGATTCCAGGACACGTTGTACATGTACTGTACACGAACTCGTACATGGTGCGTTTACTCTCATAGGATTTAGTGTTAAATCGCGTTCACGTTCACAAAAAATGTCGTTTTTTCATGGTGTCCCAGAATCCGCAATTGTTTTTTGGGGTTCACAGATCGAACTTTTCACGTTCTAATACCCGTTGGCGAACGCGTAGATTCAACATGTCAATCAAAAAAGTGAAAAAATGTATGAAATTGTACATGTACATTTTCTTTAAAATTTTTTTCGACGTTCCCATCATGGATGAGACCATCGATCCATCGTTGGCGAACGCGAGAAAAAACGGATTCCAGGACAGCATCAAAAAGGTGGTTTGCGGATTCCAGGACAGGAAAAAAATCCCACTATGGCCACTCCCATTTCTGACGTAAGTGGGGGGAATACCCATAGTGGATTTTTCCAAAACTTAACAGACCACTATTGGGCGCTCCCATTTCTGACGTAAGTGGGGGAATACCCATAGTGGATTTTTCCAAACTCAACAGAAAAAACTAAGTTTTTTTGGAAAATCCCTACTGTATAAACTTACTGAGAACGCCATTTGTCACGCTCGAAATGTATTACGGGTTTTCATTCAAATGAGTGTCAATTGTCAGTTAAATAGTTTAACTGAAAAACTATTCTATAGATGAAAGCGGAAACAGTTCAAAACATAAATTGATATGATTTAAACGCGTTTTTGAAAGCGTTGCATTACTGATATGTTTACTTGTGATTTTGATTATTCGAGTTTTCCTTATGGTGAGAATAAGCGCGGTTGCGATTTAACACTTTCGAGAGCAAAACTCATTTAGAGAGGTTTATTTTGTAAATTTTTTTTTCTCAACTGGAATCGGTTTTGAGGCGAGGAAATAAAAAAAGTGATTGATATATATATAGGAGAGAAAAAAATAGAAATAAATAGTTATTTAAAAATAAATATATCAAATCGAATAGATAATAAAAATACGTAAATCATGAACGCTTCCCAGACTATTAGAGCAAGGTTTCTTTTAAAAATGCTGATGAGAGCCTACGCATTCTGTGTGAACGAACAACTAGGTCGCCTCTTGTTAGAACGATGCGTCGGATGTCGGGATCACCTAGACTTCGATCATGAGAATCATTCGTGTCTGACGATGGAAAGGGAAGATATGGTCGTCAAGTATTTTGAACCGGCGTTCGAACGCGTTCAAATCGACGAAGTGATCGCGTTTTGGAAGAGATTACTCTTCTGTAAGGATCGAGACAAGCCCACAGTTTCGGAAGAACTGAAATTGGCTCGTAGAAGTTTGACTTTAGAAGACAAGGGATGCATCATGAAATTATTGTTCAATGAAGCATACGTCTAAGTTTTCCCGTTGATATAAATAAGGGAGAATAGAAAATAGAAATAAATACACACATTATTTTTTTTTTCTAATATTAGAAAGAAAAAAAACACAAAAATGAGAACTAGAAATAAATTGTATCCGACGTTAGATGACGATGAGGACGAGAAGCCGAACGGCGTTTTGCCGACGGCACCGTCGCTAGAAGAAAAAAAAGAGGAGAGAGGTATCACATCGATCAAAGCAGTAGAATCCGCATCGATCAAATCAGTAGAATCCAAGCGTATCTAACTCAAGAGAGAGATTCTCGTCATTCTCTCAAGAAGAAGTATTCGCGTTTCGTGAAATTCATCAACGCGATTGACACGACACTCATCACGATTTCCATGGGTTTACACGCAGCCGGCATCGGATTATTGTCGACTGTGGTCGGTATTCCGATCGTGTGTGTTAACCGTAGAAGGAGTAGCTCTCGCCGCTGAATTGTTTAGCACGCTCGGAAACTTTTTGAGTAGGAAATTATATCTGAAGGCGAAGAAACACGACAAGATTCGCGTCTTGGCCGACTCCAAGATCGACACGATATCCGAAATGATCTCGATGGCGATGAAAGACGGTAGGATATCGGACAGAGAATACTTCATGATATTGGGTGAGAAAACGAAATATGATGCCATGAAGGAAGCTGTGAGAATCAAGACTCGTCAGATTATCAAGAAAGAGATGAAGGATTCTCTCGTGGAAAAGGGGAGGAAAGAGGCCAGGGAGGAATTCAGTAAGATGATAGAACTCAAGAGCAGCGATTGAAAATATATATATATATAATAAGAACAGAATTTTTAAAAACGAAATATTAAATTTATATATAAAATAAAAACGAAATTAATTTAAATAACTCTCAAAAAATGTATTGCGGAAAGTGTAAGAGATTTACCGATTCTCAAGAAGTACGAACTAAAAAACGACAGAGAGATGCTTCGCGGAATTTGCGACGTGTGTGGTTCTATCAAGACTCGATTCGTCAAAAAAAAGAACGTGAGCAAAGGTAAAGGCATCGTGAATAAAATGATCAATAATCTACCTTTCGAAATGCATCTGCCTGGTCACAGTTTCACGGGACCTGGAACGAAATTGAACAAGAGACTCAACGCCGATCTCACTCCTAAATCTTGGAGCAAACCTGTGAATAGGGTGGACGCGGCCGCATATGATCACGATCTATGCTACGCCGGACATCCCGACACCAAGACTCGCAACTATGTCTGCGATAAAAACATGTTGGCGAAATTGAGAGGTATATCGAATCCGACCAGGAGAGAGAAGATAGAACGTTCGCTGGTCGGCAATTTGATCGGTGGGAAACGTCGATTCGGATGGGGCGTTAAAAAAAAAGCGCATCTGAAAAGAAGAAGAAACGATTATTGACGAGCGAATTGGCCGAGGAGTTACACAAACCCATCGTGCGTAAATTTCGAAAGAGAAGGGTGTTCGTGAAGGGTTTAGATGATATTTGGTCTGCCGACTTGGTCGACATGAGATCGTTTTCGAGGTGGAACGAGGGTGTCAAATATCTATTGACGGTCATCGACGTGTTTTCCAAATACGGTTGGATCAGAGCTTTGAAGAATAAATCGGGACCTTGCGTCGCCGAGGCTCTGAAGAGCGTGTTCGACTCGTCTTCTCGAAAACCAAATAAATTGTGGGTGGATAAGGGAAAGGAATTCTACAACAAGCACGTTCATCGATTGGTCGACCTCTACTCGATCGAAAACGAAGAGAAAGCCAGCGTGGTGGAACGTTGGAATCGAACGATGAAGGAAAAGATGCATAAATACTTCACGGCGAATTCGACCAAGAAATACATATACGCTCTGAACAGTCTGGTTAAAGAATACAACAACACGTGACACAGATCGATCAAGATGACTCCCGTGGAAGCTAGCGATCCTCGAAATGAAAAACGGGTCTACGCGAATCTATATGCTGAGAGATCTAAGATTAGGAAGAAGTGTAGAACGCCGAAATTTGCGGTCGGTGATCGAGTGAGAATCTACGCTTATAAGAAGCACTTCGAAAAGGGTTATACTCCTCGATGGACCTCGGAAATCTTCGTGATAATCAAAATATTTCACACCGATCTGGTGACTTATGAAATCGAAGCTTTGGATGGAGAAGAGATCATCGGAAAGTTTTACGAACAACAATTACAGAAGACAAAGTTTTGATAAAGAAAATAAATTTCTTTTATTTACTCTCTTGAACATTTTCTTGTTTACACATATATATATAGGAGAGAAAAATAATAATAAAAAATAATTAAAACTATTTTTAGATAAAAAAGCAAGCTAATTAATAAACAAAAATACAAAAACCCTTTAAGAAATGGCAAATATACTAGATATAGCACAAAGCATAGTGAAAGATGAAAGTATTCAAGAATATGAGGTTCACGAATACGAACCGGTAACCGGAACGAGTTTGAACAATGCGGGAGAGATAAGAATCAACATCGAAACTCGAGATCTATTCGTCCATCCTAGCGAGAGTTACATAGTGGTGCAGGGACGTCTCACCAAGGAAGATGGGAGCGACTACGCCGACGACGACACGGTTACTCTAGCCAATAATGGCATCATGCATCTATTCAGTAATATAAAATACATGCTATCCGGACAAGAGATAGAATCTGTGTTTCATCCCGGTCAGGCCACAACGATGTTCGGACTCTTGACGTATCCGGATGATTTTTCGAAATCCAGAGGACTTAATCAGTTGTGGGTGAAAGACACCGTCGGCCCTGCTAAGGCCGGCGCCGCCGCGATATTCGACTACGTCGTCAAGACATCCAGACCTAAAGGAACGTTTTCGTTCAGGATACCTTTGAAACACATCTTCGGATTCGCGGACGATTACAACAAGATCATGTACGGATTCAAACACAATCTGACGTTGATTCGAAAAGGAAAGTGAGACTCCTTGCGACTGATGCGGGTAAGTTAACTCTACACAAGATATCGTGGTTCGTTCCGCACGTGGAGCCTTCAATCGTGGAAAAAGCGCGTCTCTACAAGATCATAAAATCCAAGAGTAAATTACCTGTGGGATTTAGAATGAGACAGTGCGACACGGCTAGCATTCCACTCTTCACGAATCACTTCGATTGGAGATTGACGGTGAAATCCGCTTCTGAGAGACCGCGTTTCATCGTGGTTGCGTTTCAGACTGATAAGGATGGGTCTCAGGAAACGAATGCATCGCAGTTTGATCACTGCAATTTGAGAAACATGCAAGTGTTTCTTAACGCCACGAGATATCCAGCAATCGATTACAACGCGTCGTTCGACAAGAATGATTTCTGCAGACTGTACGGCAATGCCGCTGATTTTAGAAAGAAGTATCACAGTCTAGACGAATTGATGAGCAATCCTAATATATCTCCCGGCGAATACAAGTCGATGTATCCTATGTTCGTATTCGACGTCAGTAAACAGAGTGAATGACTCGAGAGTAGCGTCTTAGATATTAGATCAAGATGCAATTCGATAGGAACGTGCCGAGAAAAAACGAAGCCTTCGCCCTGGTCCTGTCGGATAGAGAATTACAATTCGAATCGGATGGAAATAAGATGTCGATCATTCAATGAGAGACATGTGTGAAAAAATAAAAAAATAAAAAAAAGTAATGAGTAATTATTAAAAACCAAAAAAACAACAACAAAAATAAATAAAAGTAATGAGATCTAGAGAGATTGAACATCTTTGTAAATCTAATTACTTTTTTTTTTGCTTTTAATAATCACACATTATTTTTTTTAATTAATTATTTCCACGCATTCACTGTTTGTTCAAAGGATCTAGTTCGATCAGTAGACTCACCACGGAAGTGGCGGCTTTGGGATTATTGGTTTTCGTAACGAAATTAATCCTGTCTCCGGCGTTCACTTTGAGAGGTGTGCCGAATGTGCTGACATTCGCGTGTTGATTCTCAGTCTTTTCGACGCTGTATTTCTTATCGCTCTCTACTCCATTCACCATGAGATTGACGACCGCTCTGTTATTCAAATCCGAGGAAGCCAAACTCATTCGAATGATTTCACCTCCCAACGCCATGGGATATCCCACCTAACCATGTTGCAATCCACTACCACAATTTCCGAAAGACCACTCAGCTTTTCCCTCCTCTAAGGTGCCGCTCTCCTCGGCCCACACGGTGATCAATTGTCTAGCATATTTGACTTTCTCCACCACCGAAATCAGGGTGCAGGCGTCTGTCATGTTTACGGGATCCGGTAGATTTGTGAGCGCGTGTCCACCCATGTCTAGTTTACCTTCCATGATGTCGCCCTTTCTCCAGACCGAGTTGTCATCTACATACTTCCTGCTGACTGCACTGGAATCGAATTCGGGATCGTGATTGAGTCCGAATAAATTCTCACCGTTCATGCTGATACCGCCCTCCATGGTTCCGCCAGATTGTTTGTTCAGGTAGAGATTGCCCACTTGTGATTCTATGTATTCTTGTGATCGTATCACGGCAGAATCTACATAGCCCTTGTTGACTACGGTTGAGTCCGCATCTGTGTCGTCGACCTTCGACAGATTCAATATCTTGTTGAATCCCGCATTCAGATCCGATTTCATTTCTCGTTTGTCAGACTTTCTCTGTTCCAGATCTATGTAGTGTTTGGTCGCCACGTCCTTGGGATTCGTGAGAGTGGCCACGTTCGTTATCTTGTTAGAATTAGCGTTCAATTCCGAGTGCATCATTTTCTGAACGTATCTATTTCTCAGGTGTTCGCTGAATCTCGCGTGAGAGTCGTCAGCGTATTTCTTGGTCGCGGCATCAGTGGGATCTATGGGACTTGCGACGTTCACCAAACGTTTGGATTTCAGATCGAGATCGTCGGTCATGGCTTTATTCACGTAATTATCCAGCATGATTCGTTCGAAATCCGCGTTTCCCCTGTCGACGTATTTTTTACTCGCAGCATCTGCAAGATCTATCAGCTCGGGAAGATTGTAGAGCTTCTTATCGTTCATGTTCAAAGGTTCCTCTCGAGGTATCTCCCAACATAACGTTCGTCCAAGTTGGCAATGTCGTAACCATCACCGACTTCGAGCCTCTTCCTCTTCTTTTTAGGCTGACTTTTTCGTCGTCACTTCTACCAAATTTATCGACTGGCATGTTGTTTTGAGATTTTTGTTTTAAAAATATATATCAAACGCAGTTTATTAAAAATGATTTATTTCACTTATTTTTATTTTTCGTTTTATTCAATTAAAATTTTTTTAATAATTTTTTTACCTTTATATACTATAAAAAAAATCTCTCTCTAATGTAAATCATTGAGAATGTCTTGAAACCGATCTCCTTCAGACCATCTCTTGAGAACGTAAAGACACAGGTGACCGTAAAACACTTGATCTGGTGATTGCACTCGTTCCGTGTTGTAACAAACCATCGATTTGTTGAAATAGTTCTTTATTTCTTTCGGTGGCGAGATTCCGTAGCTGTCGAAATAATAATTCTTCTTCTTCCCGTTCTTGAACCACGCCACCCACTGAGTGCCTTCACACGATAAATCATCCAGATTTAAAATTCCGCATTCGGATTGTCGAGGTCTTCTCTTCGGCAAGGCATCTCTGGAAAACACACCTAAAAAATCTTTGATTTTCAAATCCTTCTCTGCATTCAACAGATCGATGTTGGATAGGGGTTCGTTAGGTAAGACGACACCTTCTACGGATATCTCTATTTTCTTATTCATAAATGCATATATTTTGTTTTTATTTATTTATTTTATTATAATTCACTAAAATGACGTTATATTTTTTTTTCTTTTTCTTTTAAACTAACTCTATCGACTTCCATAATCTTGAATCCGTCTAATTCCTCGACATCCATAATCTTGAATCCATTTAATTCCTCTTGATTTTCTGGAATCCTATCATCCTTAATCATATCTGGAATCTTATCATCCACAATCATATCTGAAATCCTATCGTCTAAAATTAGATCCAAAGTCCAATGTCCGATTGCTAAAGTGCTTATTTCATTGTCTAACATGAATCTCTTATCGTCATCAGCCGTCAGCGAAATCTTGTTGACTATTTCAGTATACAAGTCATGATTTTCGCTTCGAATCGATTTCATAGTCTTATACACTGGACCACTTCCTAACAGACAATCTTTATACTCTTGGAAAGAGATGCTTTTCTTCACCACGCACGTTTTAACCCCTTTGCACTTCTTGATCTCTTCATCTTCTAGACGATAAGCATACAGTTTAGGTCTCAAGCCCACGAATTCGAGGATTTGTTTACCACCGCTCTCGTCCTTAAATTTACCTAACACCTTCTTGCTGTCATTCGATTGAATGTTGGATGGGTGACCGACGGGATAATTGCTCGTGTCGAACCACGCGGCCATGTCCGGAGATATATCTTGGTAGACGTCTTTCGTCTCTATTTCGTAAACTAAACTGTCTGTGTCGGTGAACAGTAGTTTGGCTTTATCACCAAATTTTCGTTTGACGTAATCGTAGTGAAACACGTACATCAATCACTTGCTGATATCTAAGATGATCAATCCGAGATAATATGGTTTGTCGAACTTCAGGTGCGTCTTTTGCATGTGATTGGCCACTAGATTTTCGTCGAATATGATTCGGTGTTTGTAATTGGGTTTCGCCACTAATTTTTTAGCTCTTTTCTCAGATGTGACGAGTTGAACGTCGGTTCTCTTCCTGATGTTTTCCATCGATTTACCGTACACGCAGTTGTTCATGAGTTTGAAGAAATCTTTTTCGAAATCGTTCTCGGCTCGAATTCTGAGATTCGTGTTCAGATCGATGTATTTTTTCATCCAAGGCTCTTCGTTGAATCGAATGATGCAATGTATGTTGACTAATTTCATCCCGTAATCGACGTATTGTTTCAAATTCTCACTGTAGATGACGTAGTTATGTTTGTTAAATAAATTGGGAATGAGTTTTATTTCATCTCCTTTGTTTGGTTCCATTCGTTCAGGAGCCAGCGGATAATCGTTGTGTAGATCGTGTAATTCTTCCAGATAGTTCAAATCTACATCTAAAATGCAAGGATAGTCTCTCCATTTTTGCATCTCTTCCAGTTCTGTTACCCATTTGAAATTTCCAATCGGTAAAGGATGACTCATAGCCCAACTGTACAGATTATTAGCGTCCCAATACTGTATGTATTTATTTAATCGTTTTGAATCAAAACCTTCTTACATGTAGGAATTGTTAGCTTCAGAATATCTGTGGGAGATCATTGAGACGCCACCTCTCGTAGCTCTTTCGAACATGAGCAACATGTCCACGTCAGATAATAATTCCAATTGGACTTCGGTGGTCTTCAACAGAGCGTCCCACGCCAGACCGGGTGCGCTGAAATACCAAGCGGGATCCAGATCGTAATTTCGACGACAGACATCTCGAAAATTTTCGAACACGTCTGCCAAGAGCAGAACGTCAGTCTTCAGATAGAGATCGTGATAATCTCTCACGGTTTTCATATTGAATGATTTCCACACGTTTTTAGCGTGTTCGTAATTCTCATCGGAAATGTCGGATTCGTATAATTTTGAATAAAAATCTTCTTTTGAAGGTAGTGCGGTGTTGTCGAATCTCTTTAGATCGTTCATGTAATCATAAGGATAGACTCCTTTCCTCAACATAATGTCTACTCATTCTCCGAAATGTTCGCTCGTGATTTTAAATTTATCCTTGCTCATGTTATCGACTAATTTTTCCAGAGCGGTTGACATGAATTTAAAACTCTCGATGAAACGTATGCCTCTACGAATTAATTTCGTTTTTTCTTCCAACGTCTCTCCGTCGATTACTCTTTTCTTCTCCATGAGCTTCCATTTCGTGAAGGAAATGTATCTGTCTTCACTGTTCGCGATGCAATTTAATTCTTCGTGGGAGGTGCCGAGATTTTTTACAAACAGATGACTGTTGTAACCCGAGAGATTGTGAAATATCACTAGATAGAAAACGGCGTTTCGATATTTTAAATTACACTTGCTGTGAGCCTGACCACGATACACACCCGTGTAATGATCGTGGTCTCTGACCTCCTTATATTCCTCCAAATTCTCGTCGAACGATTGTCTGCATATGTGACATTCGGTGGCTCTGTTATTTTCGTCCTGCTGCTCTCACGTGATGATCATTTTCGCAGGAGTTTTGAATTTATCATATAGCATTTGAATTGTCGATTCTAACTCTTCCACGAACCTTTGAGCCACGTCATCGTCTTCACACTGTTTCATGTAGGTGAAGGGACCCATGTCGTGTTGCGAGTCGAAAGTGCATTTCACGTAAATGCAATAACCTGAAGGCGTGTGTTTTTGATATCTTTCAACGTAACTTCGAAGAGCATTGGGTTGGCAGGAACTCATTTTCACAGTGAAACATTCGAAATCGGCATACACAACGAATGGTATTTTTAACCTTCTATTGCGATTTTCAAACTTCACGATGGTGTTGGGTTTGGGCATTTCGACGATGACACTTTGATTTTCGTTGCAATATTCCTGATGTTTCTCTAACGATTTTTCGCTGTGAAATGCGTTCATGCAGTTGCAACATAAACATATCTTTCCTTTATGTTTATTATTTTGTCTCGACAGTAATCGGCTCGGATTTTTAACCCAATAATAATGACAATTGTCACCATTCGAAATCAATAATAAAATATTCGTCTTTTCTCTTTCGAGATACAAAGTCTGTCTGAGAGGATAGATTGTTCGTTTTTCATCGTCATATCCCAAGACGTTCACCGCTATGGTGGGGTTTTGAGCCTCGAAACGTTCGATGTGTTTTAACTGCATTGGAAAAGTCACTCCGGTCCAATCGAGATTTTTAGAAGTCTCCTCGTAATGAAAAACTCTCTCAGGATGGATTTTGACAGGGTATAAAGTGGAGGTGACTGCCCATTTAAAACACTGATCATCTTTATTTCTCACGTTGATCACAGCATTTTTTTTAGCTAAGAAATACGGTAATTCCACGTAGGAAGACCCTTTCAATGAATCGTTTTCAGTTATATGAATTTCGAGTTTCAACACCTCATCGAACATCCAATTACTACCTTCACATTGATAATTCGCGAGAGATGTCAACATCTTGTCTTTCATCTTTTCGAAAACGTCCGATAAATCTGAACCTCGAAATATGGGTTCGACGTTAGATCTGAAAAATGTATTTGTCACAATGCTCTCGGCAGACTTCACGTCGATTTTATTCATCATGCAATGGAGTTTCATCTTAATTTTTAGTCCCACATTCATGTGTTTGCAAAACAAATCCAATACTTTTTTCTTCACCCATTCTATAAACAATTTCGGATCAATTTTTTTGAATGAGGGAACCACATCGAAAGTTTTAGAAATGCCTTTGATCGCACTCTCCCGTTCTAAGGCTTCGATTGGAATAGTTCTGTGATGAGTCGTGCTACATATTCTTCTCCTTTTCCTTCGCTGATTGCTCATCGAATTTCGCTCGATATATCTCGTTTGTCTAGAATCTGAAGTACATCACTCGTTTTCGTTTTAGTTTCTTTCTTTTCTTTTGAAACTTAAAGTTCTTCAACGGCTTTTCATTTAGTTGTCTTCTTATTTTTCACAATCGATGCATTTTTTGACGTCGTTGCTATCGACATTTCGTTTGCCTTTCCATCGTTTTGCAAATATTCCTGTATGACTTCAATTTTTTTTTATTTAGTTCTATGATTTCTGAAATGTGGAATTTTTAATAGTTTACAAATCTCGTTTAACTGAGGTACGGTTTTCTCATTTAAATTTTCCATTTTTTTATTTGTTTGCTCCATTTGTAAGAATTTTTTTTTTTTAGAATTTTGTATTTAAATAATTTGTTAAAAAAGTTTGTTTTTTTTACTCTTTATATATATATAAAAAGATTTTTTTTTTTAATTTTAATTATTCCTTAATGTGAAATTTTTTTTTTTTTAGATGAAATTAATCTATTTTTATGTTCCTTAACGTGAAAAAAAATTGAATTAATACGAGAAAAAAGGATGTTAAAATTTATCTTTTTGTTTATATATAAAGAGAAAAAAACTTTTACAAAAAAAAAATTTACATTAAAGAAAATTAAATATTAAAACAAAAACTTTTTTATATATATAAAGAGTAAAAAAAAAAAAAAAAAACTTTTTTAACAAATTATTATTTAAATACAAAGTTTAAAATATATATTATTTGCAAGAATTCATAAAACAAAAAACCAAATAATTGATCATGACAACAACACCTAAAAGATGTGAATTGAAATTGAAATGAGTCGAAATGTGTAAAAAATTCGGTTTTAAAATCTATAGATTACAACGACACGATTCCATCGAATTGAACGAGGTCGAGACGAAGGGCTTAGAGTTCTACTACAACAGATATAACATGCCTTTGAAATTGGATGAAGCCATGCTCGATTTGTTTTACGACTACGAAAGCGATCTGCAGAATATCATCGTCCCCAAAGACAGAGAATTCGACAAGGATGATTTGTTGTTGTTCTATGGAAGTTACATATATCCAAATATCTCACTCGAACTTGTGGACAAATTGGGTGGTGAGAGCGCATTCACTGATGTAAAAAAACTTAAAAAAGTAAAGATAAACATTCAACACATTTTCGAATTTCGAGTTTCAACACCTCATCGAACATCCAATTACTACCTTCACATTGATAATTCGCGAGAGATGTCAACATCTTGTCTTTCATCTTTTCGAAAACGTCCGATAAATCTGAACCTCGAAATATGGGTTCGACGTTAGATCTGAAAAATGTATTTGTCACAATGCTCTCGGCAGACTTCACGTCGATTTTATTCATCATGCAATGGAGTTTCATCTTAATTTTTAGTCCCACATTCATGTGTTTGCAAAACAAATCCAATACTTTTTTCTTCACCCATTCTATAAACAATTTCGGATCAATTTTTTTGAATGAGGGAACCACATCGAAAGTTTTAGAAATGCCTTTGATCGCACTCTCCCGTTCTAAGGCTTCGATTGGAATAGTTCTGTGATGAGTCGTGCTACATATTCTTCTCCTTTTCCTTCGCTGATTGCTCATCGAATTTCGCTCGATATATCTCGTTTGTCTAGAATCTGAAGTACATCACTCGTTTTCGTTTTAGTTTTTTTCTTTTCTTTTGAAACTTAAAGTTCTTCAACGGCTTTTCATTTAGTTGTCTTCTTATTTTTCACAATCGATGCATTTTTTGACGTCGTTGCTATCGACATTTCGTTTGCCTTTCCATCGTTTTGCAAATATTCCTGTATGACTTCAATTTTTTTTTATTTAGTTCTATGATTTCTGAAATGTGGAATTTTTAATAGTTTACAAATCTCGTTTAACTGAGGTACGGTTTTCTCATTTAAATTTTCCATTTTTTTATTTGTTTGCTCCATTTGTAAGAATTTTTTTTTTTTAGAATTTTGTATTTAAATCTTTTGTTAAAAAAGTTTGTTTTTTTTACTCTTTATATATATATAAAAAGATTTTTTTTTTTAATTTTAATTATTCCTTAATGTGAAATTTTTTTTTTTTTAGATGAAATTAATCTATTTTTATGTTCCTTAACGTGAAAAAAAATTGAATTAATACGAGAAAAAAGGATGTTAAAATTTATCTTTTTGTTTATATATAAAGAGAAAAAAACTTTTACAAAAAAAAAATTTACATTAAAGAAAATTAAATATTAAAACAAAAACTTTTTTATATATATAAAGAGTAAAAAAAAAAAAAAAAAACTTTTTTAACAAATTATTATTTAAATACAAAATTTAAAATATATATTATTTGCAAGAATTCATAAAACAAAAAACCAAATAATTGATCATGACAACAACACCTAAAAGATGTGAATTGAAATTGAAATGAGTCGAAATGTGTAAAAAATTCGGTTTTAAAATCTATAGATTACAACGACACGATTCCATCGAATTGAACGAGGTCGAGACGAAGGGCTTAGAGTTCTACTACAACAGATATAACATGCCTTTGAAATTGGATGAAGCCATGCTCGATTTGTTTTACGACTACGAAAGCGATCTGCAGAATATCATCGTCCCCAAAGACAGAGAATTCGACAAGGATGATTTGTTGTTGTTCTATGGAAGTTACATATATCCAAATATCTCACTCGAACTTGTGGACAAATTGGGTGGTGAGAGCGCATTCACTGATGTAAAAAAACTTAAAAAAGTAAAGATAAACATTCAACACATTTTCGAAAAAGGAGAAAACACGAGTGTCAACACACTAATAATGGACTTGGAAATATAAACAATAGAGAGATTGATTTTTAGCGAAGAAGAAGGAAAAAAAAGTAATGAGATCATCTCTAGATCTCATTACTTTTTTTTTTGTTTTTTTTTTGTTTTTGTTTTCCTTCTTTACTATCACCCATATATTATAAGAACGTTTCCTTTTTTCTCAAATTTCAGCATCGATTCTTCTTTTCTTTTTTTGTGATATGTTACGTTTTTTGTATACGAACACATTTGTTTATCCAAATCATAATAATGAACGAATGTTGTGCATCTCTCGGTAACACTCGCATCATTACCATTCTCTTCAGAAGCTAGTGGTGACGGTAGAAAACGTCTCATTCTTTTAAATTTCAACCATCTATCCCCATCTTTATTTAACTCTTTTATCATTTCTTTTCTAAGATATCCATCATTAGCGTCTAATCGTTTTTCCACATCTTTTTCGCACTCTATCTTGCGATATTCATCATTATCGGCTAATTGTTTTTCCACCTTTTTATCCATTTTATATATTATTTTATACTTTCTATGATTTCTATTTTATATAATTTTTTTTACATTATAATAACATATTCAAAATCGGTATATTCTTAAATGATGAATTCTCACCAAACAACAAACCCTTGCCGAGTCGCTCAACGTTCCGTCCACTCTTTAGATAGAGACCATTTCCACTCAAAGAGTTGTCACCTCTAACGGGTTCTAGATACAATCCTTTACCACTGTCGTCTACGTGGACGCGACACACGGCTCCTCCCTTCTTCAAAAACAGTCCGCTGTCAACCATTAATTTCTCAACTGCTGAACTCGCGAGTCCCGAGAGAGCTCCCACGCCGAGAGTCTTTCCGAGAAAGGGTAATGCTTTTGCGGCAAAGGGTAATGCTTTTGCGGCGATTCCTGCCAATAACGGTAGGAAACCGCCTTTTATTCTCAAATTGTATCTCAGTTGAGCAGGACTCAATCTCACTGTCAACCCTCTTCCATCACGAATCGCTTTCTCCATCCTTTTGATTTGACTTCTGGTCCAGGCGATCGAATCCTGACCGCCACTCATCAGATCTTCATGAGTGAATTTGAATCTCACCTCCTCGCCTCGAGTTGTTAACACTGTCTTAAGTTTCTTCCTCTGTCCTGTGGATATGTTCACGTTTTTAACCACGTATTGTGTCATAATTCTTTTTTTAAAATATATTTTCTTCAATTGTTTTTTTTTGTTTTAATGATAATTATATATATTAAATATTTTTTGTAAAATTAATATTGCGTTATTTTATTTTCTTATTTATATATATATACACAATATTTTTTTATTTTTTTTTGCTTTTATATTTCTCTTATGTGAAATCGTATCGTCACCCTCTCTCTGCGAAGATCTAACAGTTCACCATTTCGATCCATCAACGTGGTTTTGAGACTATGCAACGTGTCTAAAATCACTGGTAGATAAACTAAATTTCGAGGTCGTTCCACGATCTTATAACCCGGCGACACGTTTGGAAAGAAGGAATAGATCGTCGGTTGAGCGCTACCATTCACATAGCTTCCAGCAATCACATCCACATTCACCAGAATGCTGTTGACTGCGAGAATGTCAACCGTATTTTCAGATGCCACGTGGCTTTGATAATCTTTCGATCGAATCCCAGCATCTTTCCTATAGAATCATCCGTGTTGAAATCCACTCGAAAATTATCTTCCAAATCCAACATCGTCTGTAAGGTATTAGGGTTGGGAGCTAGTCTGACCTTGTTGCTTCCCTTTCCATCCGTCTTCATTCGCGTTTGAATGTAATTGTTCAAATCGTCTATGTCGTAACTTCCTTTGGGAATTCGAATCTCCAACCAATCCACTCTGTCAGAATACTTAAACGAGTTATTCTTTTCGGTGACGTTGGGAAAGGAATAATAAGTCTCCAGATTCACCAACGCCATCTCGTATCTTTTCTCTCTATTCAATTCGATGGAAGGTTCGAATTTCGTTGTAAATCGAGTCGAATCGTCACTCACCACGATTCGAATGGATTGTTTTGCAGCCGTATTCTCGGCTATCCGTTTTAACAATTCTCCTTGTTCGAACATTATATTTAATTTTATTTTTATTTTTTCAAAACTAATTATTTGAAGATTTATTATTTTCTAATTTTTTTTATTTTCATGCTCTATCTTATTATCATCAGAAACATAAAACTTGTCGAATCTGCACCGATATTTTCCGCGATTAAATTCGCTAGTCAAATCGATCACAACGAAATTGTAAAGTCCTCCATCTCAAACCCTCTTACAGAATCTCCTGAATTCCGCCGCGCTCATGTCGTTTGCGACGTGATCGCTGTAGATGTGATTGAGATTCTTGAGATCTTGGCAAAAGAGACATAGAAAATTAGCGTTCTCCCTTATCGTCTGTCTGGGCAATCAAAAATAATTCTGCGACAGGTAGAAACAGTCCACGTTGCTGTGATGACCCCTAACGTAATACGATTCGCATTGGTTCTGTCTCTCCAAAAGCAGATCGTCGAAAATCATGAGATTCTTATCTTCTGATTTCAATTCTCTAGGATCCGGAACGTCGTTAGCATTCTCATAAAATCGACATTCGACGTTTGAAGATGTATTTCTCTTCATCAATTCCATCGCCGCACCGTCCAAAATGGTCGAAAGAGAAGCTTCACTTTTGTCGAATTCCCCCTACCGTCAAAGATTCTGGCTATGACGTCTTTAGGCAATCTACGATCCATGCACTCTCGAAGCAATCTGTATTCGGGTTGAAACAAGCTCTTGCCAAACACAAACAATCTGTCGTAGTCCAACCAGTTGGGTCGCAACAACAGATTCATCAACAGATTGGTCTTTCCACAATTCGATTTTCCCACTATCAAGCCTCTTATGCTTTTGGAAAAGAACTCGTTATTCGACCTCTTAGTCGCGGCGTCGTTCTGAGACATATCTTTAATGTTCATCTTTGTTTATTCTTTTTTGTTATTTTAGATTTTTTCAAAGACAATTTTTTATGTTTTCTCAAACTCAGTTTTTAATATTATTATTTATTTATATTACACCATCGCGAGTTTTCTTCAATCCAGATCCACTCGTCATTTTGGCTAAATCTTGTTTGGGTACCATGGCATCCTTAAAATCTTTCCAACTTTTCGGCGTTCGCTCTAACGTAGCTCGCTTCGCCGGTGGACTGATCAACTTGTCGATCAACGCGGCCGCTGCCCTCTTGCCAGCCACAGAAGCTATCCTACCACTGGCTTCGGAAGCGGCTTTCTTACCAGCATCCAAAGCCGTCTTCTTACCAACCTCAAATGCAGTCGATGCGAGTTTTCTACCTGAATCACTCGTGAACGCTCGCATTATAGAATCGACAATGCCAGAACTGCCTTGAACGTAAGTTCTAACGTATCCCCTATTCTTTATCACCAACATATTTTTATTTTATAATATATATTTGTTTTCACTGGTAAATCGTTTGTTGTTTAAATACTTTTATTATTCTAGTGTAAAATTTACTATTTTTTTATTTTATATATTTTATTTGTTTGTTTCTCTCTACTTATTATATACATCAATCCTTCAATTCGTTCATCAGCCTTTTATAATGGTTTTTATTCAAAACCTTCTGTCTTAACAATTCATCACATATAGTAACTTTTTCATTATCTAATCCTGTGTTACCAGCACGTCTACTTGCCATCAACAAACTCAATCTCTGAGACGGAGCGTCAGAATCGCTCGGAAGAAAAGTGGTTTTCACCCCTTTACCAGTCACCGATTCGACAAACTTCTTATTCATATCCCATATGGGTTTCACCACTTTCGTCCACTTGTAACCTCTGTTGGCTTTGGGTCTCGTCTCTCTGGCGTCGTTATTTCTCTTCATGGCGTGGGTCTGAACCAGAATGTCACCATAATTGTCGAAATCCTGTTCCGTGTAATCTCCAGGCTTGTCGAAAAGGAGCAATTTGCACAGTCCATCAGTTATTTTATACTTATTCGAACCGACAATTAAATCTTCATCATCCATTTCCACTTCTGTTCCACCATCCGAATCCTTATAAATTCCATACAACAGATCTCTCTTACCACCATCCTCAGACGACGCAACACTATCAGTGGTGATAGTCGAAGCTGTATCATCGCTCTCGCTCACGTCGGTTTCGATTCTCATGGGAACATAATCCGGTGTAGATTGAAAGGAAAACTGTTTTGTAAAACTACCGGGCAACGAACCCATTCTCAAAGAACTCTCTTTTATGGGTCTCAATTCTTCAACTATCTCTTTCTTGCTTCGCTCTTGAACCTCCGTCACGGGTTTAAATATTTTTGTGGTCTCGAGTTTGAGTTCCATCTCTCCAAGACGTCTGCTTCTGTCAGCCGATTGAATGCTCTTCTTGGCACGCCCATATTCATTTAAAAGCTGATCTCGGCGTTTAGCATCCATCTGTAAAAACATTTTTTTTCGTTTTTAAATTATTAATATTTCCCTTGAGTATGCTAATGTGAGTTATTTATTATTTTCAAAATTAAACCACCTTTTTGATGCTGTCCTGGAATCCGCAAAACGTTTTTGCTCGCGTTCGCCAACGATGGAACGATGGTCTGATCCATGATGAGATCGGCGAAAAATTTTTTAAAGAAAATGTACATGTACAATTTCATACATTTTTTCACTTTTTTGATTGACATGTTGAATCTACGCGTTCGCCAACGGGTATTTGAACGTGAAAAGTGCGATCTGCGAACCCCAAAAAACAATTGCAGATTCTGGGACACCACGAAAAAACGACATTTTTTGTGAACGTCAACGCGATTTAACACTGAATCCTATGAGAGTAAACGCACCATGTACGAGTTCGTGTACGGTACATGTACAACGTGTCCTGGAATCCGCAATTATCACCTACTTCTATCCTTTCAGACTGACTTCACACAAAGAGAGAGAAAAGATTGTTAATTTGTTATTAATTTCAGAGGGTGACAATCAACATTATTGCCGGGTTAAAGAAATGAGTCGATTGCTGATGAGGCAGATTACTAATCATAAGTGCGGGAGATTTTTCTGTTTTAACTTCATGAATTTGTTCCGTAGTCAAGAATCGTTGGCGCGTTATCAGGAATATTGCAGCGAAAAGCAAGACGTTGCCGTCGAAATGCCTAAACCTAACACTAACGTGGATTTTCACAATTACAAAAAAGATTAGAACCACCATTTGTCATCTACGCCGGTTTCGAATGTTTCACAACGAAAATAAATTCTTGCCAGCCTGACGAGCGTAGGAGTTATGCTGAAAAATATCAGAAGCACGTACCTTCAGGCTATTGTTATTATGTGAAATGTTCTTTCGACGATCGAGAACCGTCGGGTCCATTCGCCTATACCAAACGTTAAGATGATGACGATGTGGCTCAAACATTCGTAGAAGAGTTAGAATCGAAAATTCAAATATTATACGACAGATTTAAAAAACCTAAAGACATGATCATCATGCCAGAGCAACAGCGAGAATACAACAAAACCATCGAATGTCACATCTGTAGACAATTATTCGATAATCAGTCTGAAAATAATAAAAAGGTTAGAGATCACGATCACTACACAGGTCTGTTTCGTGGTGCTGCTTACAACAAATGCAATTTAAGATTTCGAGATGCTCAATTCTATCCAGTGATATTTCACAATCTCTCAGGTTACGACAGTCACTTGTTCGTGAAGAATATGGGTGTTAGCGAGGGGGAGTTGAATTGCATCGCGCAAAATGATGAAAAATACATTTCATTCACTAAATGTAAAGTCGTCGGTAAAAAGAGAGTCATCGATGTTTTGACTGAGAAAATGAGTCCCATCCATAGAGTGATACATGTACGTTTCATCGATAGTTATAAATTTGTGTCAACCAGTCTGGAAAAATTAGTCAACAGTTTGAATAGGGAGAAATTTAAAATCATGAGTAAACATTTTAATGATCGACGAGAATTGGTGAACATTATGTTGAGGAAAGTCATCTTCCCTTATGATTACATGAGAGATCTCGAAAAATTCGACGACGTTGCTCTACCTCCCAAAGAAGATTTTTATTCGAAATTATACCAATCTCACATTTCCAACGATGATTACGAATATGTGCAAAAAGTGTGGACATAATTTGACATGAAATCCATGAGAGAATATCACGACCTCTATTTGAAAACTGACGTGCTTCTCTTGGCTGATGTGTTTGCAAATATTCGACGAGTGTGTCGTCGACATTACGATCTAGATCCGGCTTGGTATTTCACTGCACCCGGACTCGCTTGGGATGCTCTCTTGAAAACGACCGAGGTTCGATTGGAATTATTAACGGACGTAGACATGTTGCTCATGTTCGAAAAAGCTGTGAGGGGTGGCGTCTCTATGATTTCCACTAGATATGCTAAAGCTAATAATTATCACATGGAAAAAGATTTCGATTCGGAAAAACCGAGTGAATACATACAGTATTAGAACGCTAATAATTTGTACGGTTGGGCCATGAGTCATCCTTTACTGATTGGAAATTTCAAATGGGTCGAAACGTTGGAGGAAAAAGAAAAATGGAGAGACTATCCTTGTATTCTAGAGTTCGATTTGGACTATTCGGAAACGTTACACAATCTACACAACGATTATTCGCTAGCTCCCGAACGAATAGAAGTGAACGGCATTTAAAAAATAAAACACATATCCGTAGAAAGTGTCATCTTACCCAACGAACCTCTATCCAACATTGATCTATCGAAAGCGGCAAAAGATTTAAAAATCAAACATTTTCGAGGTGTGTTTTCTGGAGATGCCTTGCCAAAAAAAAAGACTACGCTTCGGAATGTGGAATTTGAAATCTGGACGATATCGGAGGTGAGGGTACGCATTGGGTCACGTTGTTTTCGAATCGGAATAAAAATTATTATTTCGATAGCTACGGAATCTCACCGCTGATAGAAATAAGGAACTATTTATCGTCAGTTATTGACAATACAGAACGAGTGCAAGCGCGGGATCGAGTGTTTTGCGGTCATCTATGCCTCTACGTCCTCGAGAGATGGTCGGAAGGAGATCACTTTCAAGATATTCTCAACCATTTATATTAAAGAAAGTTTTGGAGGGATATATACATAGAGAGATATAATAATAAAAAAAATTTGGGTTTCACTAATTAAAAATAATAAAAAAAAATATATAATTTTAAATAACAAAAAAAAAACATGACAGTCGATAAATTCGGTCGCGCTGACGATAATGAAGGTTCTCAGTCGAAAGTACATCTCTACAAGATCATAGAATCGAAGAGTAAATTACCGGTGGGATTTAGAATGAGACAGTACGACATGGCAAGTATTCCACCGTCTACCAATCACTTCAATTGGAGATTGACCGTCAAATCTGCTTCGGAAAGATCGCGTTTCATCGTTGTGGCATTTCAAACCGATAGGGATGGGTCTCAAGAGAAAAATCCTCCCCTATTCGATCATTGTAACTTGAGAAACATGCAGGTATTTCTAAATGCCACGAGATATCCAGCCATCGATTACAATGCCTCTTTCCATAACAACGATTTCTGTAGACTATATGGTGACACCGCGGATTTCAGAAAGAAATATCATCGACTGGACGAATTGATGGGTAATCCTAACATCACTCCCACCGAATATAAATCGCTGCAATAAAACACCCCCCCCCCAAAAAAAAAAAATACCCCCTCCCAAAAAATTTTTTTTTTTTTTAAAATATCGATACTAATAAAAAAAACATAAAAAATGAATAATCAATATAGAGAATGTTTGAGACGAAATCGAACGCATTTGGTAGGTAACATAAATGAGAGTAATTTATTAAATATATTAGATCGATTGGAAATGACAACACCCGTAATATTGACTTCGGAAATTGTAGAACGAATTAAAAAACAGAGAACAACCACGAAGATTGCGTGAGACATTTACTAGATACGTTAACGTACAGAGGAAAAACGGCTTTTGAAGAATTTATTATCGCTATGTTGAATCTTGATTTAGATATGGACGAGTGATTTAAGAATGTTAAACCAAAACAAATGACAATTTTTATACAATTTCGGAATGTCAAACCAAAACAAAAATAAAAAGTAATAAAAAAAATATATATATATAATTGGATTTTGAGAATAAATCAATGTCTCAAAAATCCAATGATATTTTTTTTTGGAGTTGTCTCCCCTACATCACAAAAGTGATTATTTTTTTTTCTTTTTACACTCACTGTTTCTTTGGAGTGTCCAGTTCAATCAACAGAGAGACCATTGAAGTGGCAGCTTGGGGTTAATGGTTTTCGTCTTAAAATTGATCCTATTCCCCATCTGCACCCTTGAGAGGCGTACTGAAGATGCTAGTGTTCGAATTTTGCTTCTTCATTTTTTCGACACTGTTACTCTTTTCACATTCCACACCGTTCACCACCAGATTGACGATTGCTTTTTCGCTCAAGTCCGTAGAAGTTAGACTCATTCGAATGATATCACCCCCCCCCCCCCTACAGGCATGGGATATCCTATCAGATCGTGCAATGGTCCACTACCCCCATTTCCGAAAGACCATTCGGCCTTTCCCTCATCTAACGCACCGCTCTCCTCGGCCCAGATGGTGATCAATTGTCTGGCGTATTTTATCTTTTCCACGACATAGATCAGATTGCAAGCATCCGTCATGTGAGTTGGATCCGGCAGATTCGCGAGTGCATGCCCTCCCATGTCTATATTGCCTTCCATCATATCACCTTTTCTCCAAACCGTATTTTCTTCCAAGAACTTTCTACTGACTGCACTGGAATCGAATAGTTCGTAACGTTCATGTTGATGCCTCCATTTTTCCTCCGGATTGTTTGTTCAGGTATAAGTCGTCGACTTGAGATTCCAGATAGGATTGAGAATCCTGTATGGCAGAATCCACGTAGCCTTTGTTGTCTACCGTCGAGTCTTTGTCCATATCGTCGATTGCAGACAGATTCAATATCTTATTGAATCCCGCATCCAGATCCGATTTCATTTCTAGCTCGTCGACGTATTTCTTTCTCAGTTCCAAGTCTACGTATTGTTTGGTTGTCGCATCATTGGGATTTGTGGGATCGAGTACATTAATTATCTTTTTAGAATTCGCGTTGAATTCAGACTGCATCACTTTAGGAACGTGGAGTTCTCTCAGATGTTTACTGAATTTCCCGTGAGCGTCGTCCGCATATCTTTTAGTGGTGACATCAGTCGAATCTTCAGGATCCGCTACGTTCACCACTCGCTTAGATTTCAAGCCGAGATCGTCCGTCGTGGCTTTATTCAAGTAATTATCTCTCATTATCTGCTGAAAATTTTCGTCTCCTCTATCGACATATTTTTTAGTCACGGCATCCGACTGAACAGATGCATCATACCATTATTGGCTAGAGTGATCACATCATCATCGGCATAATCGCTTCCGTCTTCCTTTGTGAGACGCCCCTGTATCACTATGTAACTTTCGCTGGGATGAACGAACAGATCTTGAGTTTCGACGTTGATTCTTATTTCACCGGCATTGTTTAGACTGGTTCCAGTCACTGGTTCGTACTCGTGAACTTCATATTCTTGAATGCTTTCGTCTCTCAATATACCTTTGGTTATATCTAATATATTCGTCATGTTTGTTTCTTGTTGTCTGTGTGTGTTTAATTCACTTTTTTATTATTAATTGCTTTTTTTTAATTATTAGTTTTTATTTATTATTTTTTTTCTCCTTTTAACTATATATGTGCAAAAAAATAAAAGTGAAGGATTGGTTCTTCAAAATATCGTCTTCTGCAATTCTTATTCATAAAATGTTCCGATGATTTTTCTGCTGTCATCTTCATCATCCTCTAACGCTTCTATTTTGTAAGTCACCGGATCCGTGTAAAATATTTTAATGATCTTAAAGATTTCTTCAGTCCATCGAGGAGTGTAACCTTTTGCGAAGAGTGACTTATAAGAAGTGATTCTCACTCGATCGCCGACTGCAAATTTCGGTGATTTGGACTTCTTCTTGATCTTGATCCTTTCGGGATAGAGATTAGTGAAGACGCGTTTTTCAGTTTTTCATTTCGAGGATCGCTAGCTTCCGCGGGAGTCATCTTGATCGATCTGTGTCGCGTATTGTTGTATTCGACCAGTTCACCTAGAACGTCGATATATTTCTTGGTCTTATTAGCCGTGAAATACTTGTACATTTTTCCTTCATGGTTCTATTCCAACGTTCGATCATATTAGCTTTCCCTTCGTTTTCGATGCAATAGAGGTCGACCAATGGATGAACGTGACTGCTGTAAAATTCCTTCCCTTTGTCCACCCACAATTTATCCGGTTTTCGAGAAGACGAGGCAAATATGCTCTTCAGAGCCTCGGCCATGCAAGCTCCCGATTTATTCTTCATAGGTCTCATCCATCCATATTTCGAAAACACGTCGATGACCGTCAGTATGTACTTAATGCCCTTGTTTCGTTTCGATAGCGATTTCATGTCGACCAGATCGGCCGACCAAATCTGATCCAGACCCTTTACGAATACCTTTCTCCTTCGAAATTTACGCGTGGCGGGCTTGTGTAGTTCATTCGGCAATGCATGCATTAATAATATTTTCTGGACATTTTTTTTTTATGACCCCATCCGAATCAACGTTTGGTACCTATCACTTTACCGACCAACGAACGTTCGAGTCTCTCTCTCCTAGTGGGATTTGGTATATTTTTCAACGTCGTCAACATGTTTTTCTCGCAGATTCGATTACGATTCTCGACGTTGGGATATTTAGCCTAGCACAGATCGTGAGTGTAAGTGGCCGAATCTACCCTATTGATGGGTTTGCTCCAAGATTTAGGTGTCAGATCTCGATTCAATCTCTTATACAATACAATACAATACAATATTTTATTCACAATATACATGTACATATAGTGTAGTTACAAATATAAATGTATTTAGATGTTTTCCAAAAAAAAAAAGAATATTGTGTAACTAGAACAGTGACAAGTTGTAAAAAACATGCATATTGTAGGAGAAGGCATAGCCCAATGGCTGTCTTCCTGCCATCTCCTATTTGGAAGTGCGAGGATGAGGCAGTACAGGTGGTAAATAAGTTTCAATTTCTTTTCAAAAGATGCAATACATAACAAAGACCGATATTCTTTATTAAATGTTTGGGGGAGATTCAGACAAGGAAAGCATTACAGATCTGGTCACGCCTTAAAGGAGGTCTACACCGTGTTCTTATCTTACTATGTTTATCTGAGCTGCTGTTAGTAATGGCCTAGTCACGCAAGAGATCACCGACTCTAGTGTTACAATCGGGACACTGTGGATTGAAACATGTCGGGGGTGTATTATAAGTTCCCAAGGCGTGTAACATTATGGAGCGTTTGAATATAGAGCGACTCGGTTCAGATTGAATGTCATTGCTTAGGTCATTCCATAGTTTAGGGAATGAGTGTTTTGGTAAATTTGCAGAGAAGCATGTTCGAGGTGTATTTCTCTTTAATTGTCCACTATGTCTGGTTAGCATTCCTGTTGGGTGATTATAGATTTGGAGGAAATTTTCAAAACTTTTTGGCAAGTTTCCAGAGTGCCAATCACGAATGAACAGTAAAGTGTGTAGCCTGTAAAGATCATCAAACTTGAGAATTTCATCTTTGAGGAATAAGGGGTTCGTGTGGGAATTGTATTTTTTTTATATTTATTACACGCAGAGCTCTCTTTTGTAATGTAAAGAGCTTTTTTGTGGCTGTTGCATGACCCCAGACTTGAATTGCATACAGCAAGTGACTCTGAACCAAAGTGAAGTAGAGTGTTTTAAGGGCTTGATGAGGGAGAATTCTTTTTGCCCTATTTATTGTGTATATCGCTCTGGAAATCTTCGATGCTATATATGAAACATGGCTATCGAATTTGAGATTTTCATCAAAACATACTCCTAAGAATTTTATTGTCTTCGTGTCCGATCTATTTGATATCTGGGTTAATTCTGAGTTATTAAGGAGAAGGCGACGCTGGGTTTGGACATACTTTGTATGAGGTGGGTGAATGATTATGCACTTGGTTTTTTGGGCATTTAGGGATAATTTATTTGCCTTGCACCACTCACTTACTTTTGAGATTTCGACATTTAGAGTGTTAAATAACGTGTCAATGTTTCCATCGGATTTGTACATAGTCGTGTCGTCTGCAAATGACAGAACATTCGAGGAGGTTGAATTTCTAATATCATTAATATAGATCAAAAAAAGTATGGGCCCTAAAACCGATCCCTGAGGCACTCCACAAGTAAGTACCTCACTATCTGAAGATGAATCTTTATATTGAACGAACTGCCTACGATCACGAAGATAACTTCGAAACCAATCATTAGTTATACCTCTGATACCATATGCTTCGAGTTTTTTCAAAAGAATACTGTGGTTAATGGTATCAAAGGCTTTTGAGAAATCTAGAAAAAGTGCGATAGTGTTATGATTTGGAGATAGGTCATTACTGTCGGCTACTTCGTGTAGGAAATGCAACATTGGGTGGAAGGTTGAGTGTTTGGGTCTGAAGCCATATTGGTGTTCATATAAGATTTCGAATGTGGATAGATAAGAATAAAGTCGTCTATACATTAATTTTTCTAATATTTTAGAAAACGCTGGCAATATACTTATTGGTCTATAGTTATTTAACGAACACGGGTCTCCAGATTTAAAGATAGGTATAACTTTTGCCATTTTCATTTTATTAGGGAAGAGGCCTCGCGTGAATGATAAGTTGAAGACGTGGGTCAAGGGTTCCGCGATTTCATTAATAGTTTCTTTTAGTATTTTTGTAGAAATGCTGTAGCAGTCCGTGCTTTGTTTTCCTTTTAGATTATTTGTAATGGCGATAATTTCTTCTTTAGTGGTCGGTGTGATAAAGAAGTTATCGCTTGAGTTTTGCCGAATATAAGTGTCGAATTCTATGTTAGTGGGAGGGATGTTATCGTTTATGTTTTGTCCAATTGTTGTGAAAAAATTATTAAAATCATGGGCAATTGAGTCAGGTTCAGAGATTTTTCTACCATCAATAAGGAATTCAGTTGGCAATTGTTCTTTGCAGACAGATTTGTTGAGGGCACAACGAAGGATTTGCCAACTTTTTTTTAAATTGTACTTATTTTCGTTCAAGATATCTGTATAGTATTGGGCCTTTGCGCGTTTTTTAACTGCATTGTATACTCTGCAGTATTGCTTGTAGTTATCGATGTTAGTGTTTGTTGGGCGCTTTAGTTTATTTACATGTAGTTTGTTTTTGTTTATAGAAGATTTTAGGATACCGCTAGTCATCCATGGCTGCTTTTTAACATACTTTTTGGGTACATTGTTATTTTCTATAGGAAACGAATTTTCAAAATTTTCCATGAACATATTTAAGAATATGTTGAAAGATTCATTAGGACATGTAGATTCAATTACTGAGCTAAAGTTCGTATCACGTAATTTAAAATGTTCTGAAACGTCAGTAATTATGATACCACATTTACCACCACTGGAGTAACTAACTATTGGAGTAAATGTGGTCTATAAGGGTTGCCGAATATTCAGTAACGCGTGTTGGTTTTGTGATTAAAGGAATATATCCGTGACTGAAAACCATATCTATATAATCGGTTGTTTTAATATGTTCAGAGAATTTTAAGAGATCGATGTTAAAGTCACCCATTATATGAGCTCTTCTGCTATTTATGCCTACGAAAATGTCATTTAAGGTAGAAATAAAACTGTCAAGATTAGCCTTGGGTGCAGTGTTGGGTCTGTATATAATGCCAATAATTGTTGACTTTTTATCATTGGGGTAAAGTTCTACAAACAACGATTCGAATACATGTGGAATAAACACCGTAAGTTCAGGGTGTATTCGAAATGGAATGTTTTCTCTGATAAAAAGACCCACACCTCCCCTCCCATCATCGTTACTGGGTCGTGTTCTTAATTGGAGTGGGTGATAACCATTGAGGCTGTACTGTAAATCTTCGTGGACTGTGAAAACCTCTGATAGTCCAATGACATCAAAGTCATTTTCTCCATTATGTAACTCATGTAGTAGATTTACTAGAGAATCCCAATTCGCATTCAGACTCCTACAGTTAATACTAAATAACGAGAAAGATGTATTTTTTGATGAAGCAAGTTTGAATTGGTCAGGGCTATAATATGAGCAAGGGTGGCCATATGGGTTATATGGTGTATCAGTGACACTGTTATCGTTTATTTCGATAATATTTTTGCATTTAGTTGTGAGATTGTAGTCGTCGCTTTCCTGAATCTCGTCGAGGTTGATTTTACCCGCCATGGTAAGATGATTGATAGAGGCATATTATGGTTGGGGTTAACATAATTTCTTTTAACTTGCATTGCGTTATGTCAAGCTTGCTTGCGATTCCTGTGTATGTGGAGACATACTTGAGAAATGGTGAGTGAATACCACCTATACTGCCATTATATAGAATGTTTACGGTTATCATCAATGATTGCGTACTGGCAGAGCTGATCGGATTAAATTTATTAGTTTGAGGTATGTTATGTTATTATTATGTATAAAAAGATTATATAAAAAATACAAAGTGATATTATATAAAGCAAGGCGTTGCCCCGTTATTATCATGTATAAAAAGATTATATAAAAAATACAAAGTGATATTATATAAACTGTAACAGTTCGGGCTTCGGGTGATTGTTAGGACTTCACGAAATGGGTGGCCGTGTTACCCAAACTAGACTAGGTTCTATAAATCACTAACTCTGAAATGGAATCTATAACAGTTTATTTTGTGAAATTTGTACATTTGTTTGTTGTGTCGATTCTACTCTGAAGAAGAGAAAAAAAAAACAAAAAAACAACCTTTATAACCATTGTCTAGATCTGTTTAAACTGTAGATACTTTTAATCTGTCTTTATTCACTGGGGCATTATTTCAGTAAAATTTAGAAACTTTAATTTACTTTTACCTTAAATCATTTTGTTTTACATTTATTTATTTGACTTTGAAATTTTTGAAGTTTAAATTGTTTAAAAGTAATTAAATCATTTTGTTTGACATTTATTTATTTATTTGACTTTGAAATTTTTGAAGTTAAATTGTTTAGCATAAATGAAATCATTTTGTTTCACATTTATTTAAAGTACTGGAGTTAAATGATTCGAAAGAGGCATGGCTCAAAAGGCTGACCTTTCAGAAGGGCTAGTAATTGCCCAGGGAAAAATCACCAACTGAACACTGAAGTGAGAAAAAACTACGAATTTATAGCCAAAATTCAACATGAAAAGTCCGTGACTAGGTCCATTGGCTGACTGATAGTTTGACCAACACTCTGGGCCTATCAGTAGAAAGATTATTCCAGAGTTAAAATTATCTCCCTTTTTAAATGTCTAAGCCAATCAAAATGCTTGTTTTAACTGCTTTTGGTGACCATGAAGAAGGCAAAATGGCGATTTTCAACCTTTGCCAAATACGAGAAACTTGACCAAAAATTCTGTAACTTTTAGATCGCCAAAGAGTTATAGGTGAAAAACTTAGCCAAATGAATGTGAAAAATACGTAAATTTGATGGATATCATCGCCCATCCACATAATAATGATTTTAGATTGACTTTTAAGCATTACTGTGGAAAACATGGCGAAAATAGGAGAGTTGCCAAGAGCAAGCATTCCAAAACGCCAAACAGTTGCATGTTCAAAAAAATCAAAATAACTGCAGAAAATAGGTGAATTGGATGGACATTACTGCCCATGTATGAAATAATACTTTTAGATAGAACTTTCAGATTTTCCTATGAAAATCAGGACGAAAATAGGTGAGTTACAAAAAAAAAAACGTGACTCTGTCACATTCCTCCCTGCTTTTAAAAAAACAAAAAACATAGGTTGTTTTTTTTTTTCCACTAATCTGACACATGACCATCAAAGTTCTTAATTTCTCCTACACTTTGCTTCTCTCCTTCTCTGAGCCAGTTCTGTTTTCTTTTTTTAACAATATGTCCATCACACTCAATGACCTCCTCATCCCGACACACAACTTCTCTACTTGAAGAATAATTGTTTACAATGTCCTGTCCTCTCTTCCGTTTCTCACTAGCTAGAACTTTCAACTGGTCCCTTATCAACAGTTTATCAGAAGCTGATGGCACCCGTGGTGGTAAAACATCTCCTGGACTAAGATAACCTAGGTTATCTGCTTCAACAGTTTCTAAATTGGTATGGTTAAAAATCCTGTGATGACGGTTAATGTCACATTTTCTTTTAAACTTCTTCCCACATGAGGAACACTTAAATAACTTTTTAGTTTTTTTATGTACATTGTTCCAGTGTTCATATAAATTGGCAGGTTTATGAAATACTGTATCCACACAATTTGGTACAGGGCAGGTCTGTCCAAGTAAGGTGAATACTCCTCGATTCTCTTCTTCAAATTCCTTCAGCTCTTTATCAATTCCTTCTAGGAGCTCCATTTTCTTTCTACCAAATTTATTATGGACTATATACCTCAGGTTTCTTAATGAGCCTGCCTCTCCTAGTTTTAATTTGAGGACTTACTAAATCAGAAACACTATCATTATCTGTTTCAGTGTCACTACCAGAAGTTATTATTAAATCAGAAAGAAGGTTAATATCTGTTTTGTTTAGATTAATTTCAGTATTAATTATTGGAGGATTGTTATCTGGAGCCTGCAACCATTTATCTGGAAGATTTGTACCTACATAAGGTTTTAATTGATCAATATGTACATTTTTTATTACTGCATCAGGTCCACTCTGAATACTGATTATTACATCTGAGATGAGATGTACTACCAAATAAGGTCCGGTCCAACCTAGTCCTAATTTTTTCTTACCTGTAGGCGGATACCACCGCCAAACCCAATCCCCAATTTGATATGACCGATTTTTTATGTTTTTATCATAATTTGTTTTCTGTCTTTTTGCAGATGTTTGTAACTGTTTATTTGCAAACTCAAATGAAGACACCATTGTTTTCTGGAGCCATTCTACATAAGCAATTGGACATTCAGGAGATGAGTTGGGCGGGAGTCCAACCATCAAATCGAGTGGCAATTGAATCTCACGTCCAAGCATTAATAAATTTGGTGTACAATGTGTAGAACTATGCTGACTGGCCCTGTATGCCATCATCAGATATGGTAGATGAATATCCCAATCAGTGTGATTTTCGTTCACAAACAGTGAAAGCATTTGTAACAATGTTCTGTTAAATCTCTCGACCATACCATCAGATTGAGGTCTGTATGGTGTGGTTCGAGATTTTTCGACATTTAACATATGGCAAATTTCAGTAAACAGAGCAGACTCAAATTCCCTTCCCTGGTCTGTGTGAATACGTTCTGGGCAACCAAAACGGCATATGAACTGTGTAACTAATACATCAGTTACAGTTTGAGCAGTGTGATTTCTTAGGGGAAAAGCTTCCTTCCACTTCGTGAAATATTCTCCCACTACCATAATGTACTCATTATCATTGTCAGTGAATGGTAGAGGTCCTAAAATATCAATAGCAATACACTTCATTGGCTTTTTATTTGAAACCTGACTCAGAGGATTGCGTCCTAAACCAGGTCCTGGTTTCCTTTGGGCACACTCCTCACAATCGGCACACCATCTTTGGATATTTTCATTCATTCCTGGCCAATAAAACCTACTTTTTACTGAACTTATCATTTTATCACGACCTAAATGTCCACCTGTTCGATCTGCATGTAACGTTTGGAAAAGAAACTCTCTCATTTTCACAGGGGCAATTAACTGATTTACATCCTGATTTGAAGACCTTCCTTTCCTATACAACAATCCATTTTCAATAAACAATTGTTCCCATTGATTACAGAAACATTTGACATCAACAGGGGCCTGTGACTGCTCTGCCTGATTAGGTTTAACATTTGATTTTTGTTTTGCACTAATTATCCAAGCAATATCTACATCCTTTCCCTGCATGTCAGCTACCTCTTCAACTGTCCAACAATCTACCCAATTACTACAGGAAGGTGCAGGAGATGCAATTCCCGTTGTTAAATCAGATGATGCATTAGTAGTGTTCAAAGGGCAAATTAGTTGAGTTTTATTTACTTCATTTGATGTAATGTTTCTTTTATCATTAACTGCAATTTTGCAACTTGGACAATCAGAACATTTTCCCCGACACAGTTTCCAAGGAATTTGGGACAAAGAATCAGCATTTTTATGTTTATTACCTGCTCTGTGTTCAATTTGAAAATCAAAAGTTTCAATGATACTTAACCACCGAGCAAGTATTCCATCTGGTTCTTTGAAATTCTTCAACCAGACCAATGATGCATGATCTGTTCATAACAAAAATGGACGACCCAATAAGTAATGCTTGAAGTGTTTCAAGAAGAGAACTACAGCCAACAGTTCCTTTCTAGTTGTACAATAATGTTGTTGTGTTTCAGTAGTGTTCTACTCGCGTATGCAATCACATGCTCTTCTCCCTCCTGGATTTGGGAAAGGACTGCTCCAAGTCCAAAACCACTCGCATCAGTGTCCAAAATTAACTTACCATCTCCTTGGGGTAAGGCAAGAATAGGAGGTGATGACAAAAGTTCCTTCATGAGGTCAAAGGAATCTTGACATTTTGTGTCCCAGATAAATTTAGTATTTTTATGAGTCAGTTGAGACAGCGGGTGGGTTAAATCTGAAAAATTCTGCATGAATCTCCGGTAATACCCACAAAATCCCAAAAAACTTCTAACTTGTTTCCGAGTTGTAGGGACTGGCCATTCCTGAATGGCAAATGTCTTATTTGGGTCACACTGAATGCCCTCTTTTGAGACCACATGACCCAAATAAGTGACTGTTCCTTGAAATAATGCACATTTAGAAGGTTTTAGTTTTAAATTTGCCTGGCGTAATCTATGAAAAATGAGTGCCAAATTTTCCAAAGCTTCATCAAATTTTTTCCCAAATATAACAACATCATCTAAGTAACACAAACATTTTTTCCATCGCAAACCATGAAGAACATGTTCCATAAGCCTTTCAAATGAAGCTGGGGCATTTGACAAACCAAATGGCATAACAGTGAACCTGTGTAGACCTCGATGTGAACTGAAAGCAGTAAAGTCGCGTGACTTGGGATCTAATGGAATTTGCCAATAACCACTTGCCAAATCCAAAATGGAAAACCATTTTTGCCCTGCCAAATTATCCAATGTGTCATCAATGCGAGGAAGAGGAAAAGCATCTTTTGAAACCTTTGAATTCAACCTTCTAAAATCCACACATATCCTAGGGGAACCATCCTTCTTAGTCACAATACAGAGGGGTGAAGACCAAGTACTCCGACAAGGTTCAATAATTCCATCTTGTAACATGGCATCCAGTTCCATATCAACCTTTTCTTTATGAATCAATGGTATACGCCTTGGTGGAATTTTATGAGGCTTATTTTCACCCACATCAATAGAATGAGAAACAAGATGTGTCTTTCCCCCTTTATCACCTGGGCCAACAAAAATATCCCTAAAATGCAACAACAAAGCAGCAACCCTGGATTTTTGTTCATCATTTAATTCATCTGTCAATTCGTCAACCATTCTTTGTAAAAAATCTGGTAATTCAACCTTCCCTGTAGGCAAACTCTCCATGTCAAAATTATCATGTAAGACTTGATCTATACTAAAAACATTGCCGACCTTACAACCCACTGAAAGTTCAACTGGCTTTTTGTTTAAATTCAAAGCTGATATAGCAACAGTATTGGAACTGGACGAAACTACAGATTTTGCAATCAAAATTCCCCTTTCCATCAAATCATTAGAACATTCCACTAACCCATTTTCTTCACCCAAGGGCCTATCTAAATGACCTTCTAAAAACATTTCAGACAATGCTGGAATCTTAACTGATTTCCTCAATTGCAAGTGAGCTTGGTTATAACTTTGCCTTGAAAATAATTCAATGAGTCCCTTAGAAGTGGATGTTTTCTTTTTCACATCAAGAATGACCTTATTTATTTTCAGGAAGTCATATCCCAAAATACCACGTAGACCATTTAACTCTGCCACATAAAATGACTGGGTAACTGTTAAGGACCTGAATTTCAACTCCAACTCCATTTCACCCTTTACTTGTATTTTACTTCCGTTAGCTGTAACCAGATGCCTATCCGTTCCGTTCAACATAGAATCCGCAAAGCCTAATTGATGAAATGTTTCAATATCCATAATTGAACAAGGAGATCCAGTATCCACTAGAAACACACAAACTGACTCATTCACAAAAGCTCTGGCAAACAAACAAGAAAAATCACAGTCTTTTGATAAAAATGGCGACTGGGTTTCCGACTCTTTATTCGGATCTAATAACAATTTAACTGATTGTATATCCCCATTATCATTTATGCCTTTCCTTTCAGGTAATTCACAATCCTTCTTACTCATTGACTCAGTTGGTAAGACTACAGAAAGAGAGCTAGAGTCAGCAACTCTAGTCAAACCTAAAGCAGTTGTACCCCTTTCCAAGACTTTTTCATCTAAAACCACATCTCCCTGCTGCTTATTAAACAGTTCAGAAGAGTCATCTTCCTTGGGGAAACTGGCATTATCTGGAATGAGTTCAAACCGGAACTCTACCACCTTTGTTTGCTTATGTTTTTGTTCAGAAAAATGGCAAAATTTTTGTGGTTGCATTTCAAATTCAGCGGCTGTGTTTGCAACCCTCAACCCAGCCGATTGCTGTTTCCCGAATTTCGGTAATCTTGTTGTTGTAACTGTGTTTGTTGATCATGGGCACGTTCATCATACATTTTTTTTCTACAATGGGCTTCCACATGTCCATTTTTCTGACAGTAATTACAACTGATCGTAGGGACCCTGGGCTGTCTTTGAAGCTGAGAAATTTTTTGTTCTAATAGTTGTAATCTCTGAACCAAATCACATTCAATACCGGGCTCATCTGGGGGATAACGATTACGACTAACAGGACCTTCAATAATTTCATATTCAGTGGCTAAAGCAATAGCCTGTTCCAGCATCTCTGGGCGACACAGCTGCACATGCCGTTTTAACTTGTTATCACCCAAACCCCAAACAAATTGCTCCACCGCTATGGGCTCAATATCTGAGATTATAGGAAACGCCTCTCTTGCTAACCTCCCAATTCCATATCCAAACTCTCTCACACTTTGCCCCTCATGACTTTGGCGAAAGATTGCCTGATTCGCAAACAAATGTTCATTGGGGTTATATCTACTTAACAGAACCTGTTTAAGTAATTCGTAACTTTGCATCTGCCGAGAATTCAACCCACTCAAGAGTGACTGTGCATTTCCTCTAAAGCTAATCAAGAGATGAGCAGCTCATTCACTACCACCCCATCTATTTATTTTGGCAACAGTCTCAAAATGTACCAAATAATCTTTAATATTCCAAACAGAGTCATCAAATGTTTCTGGCTGAACAGTTTTATGTAACATCATTCTATGTAAGATTCTAGGATTTTCCCAAGTTGGTTCAAAATCAATGCCTTCATGAGAACTAAATACTAAATTTTTCTGAGAAGGTGAAATATTCACCTTAGGAGTTGATACAAAATCACTTGGCACATTCTGCATAAACTGATTCCTTACTCCAGATTCTCTTTGAGCTGTTCCTTCAGAACAAGGCATTTGCACATCCCTTGACGAAGTTCCCCTATCATGAATAAACACTGAAGGAGTTTCCGGTAAAAACATGTGTGAATTTACAGGTAAAGTTGAAGCTTTATTTGGATAATGAAAGTTTGTTCTCCCAGATGGACCCCCTCCTGTGAATTCTTGGGCTGTATAAGAAATTCTGTTTTGAGGGCCATCAAAAGCTATGGGTCTTTGATCACTAAATGAAGGAAATTGATTTACTCTAGGATTATAAAGGACCTTGAGAAAAATTTGTCTGAGGACGTCTGGGGTAGTTATAGGAGCTCTTGCTAGGACTAGACAGAGGAGAACTTCCCCCTCCCAGTGGGCTCGACAGCTGATTTCCTGATGAAAATAATGAATTCCCACCAGAACAATTTAGCAACAGATTATTTTTCCTTAAATCTGATTTCAAAATACTGGGCGGAATAGGTGAATGTTCACCAGGAAAACCCAATTGATCCCATTCAGAGCTTTGGGACCTTATCTCCCCTGTACTGGGTGGAACCCACTCACTCCCATGTGACCGATGTTTTGGCCTAACACCTATATAGACCCTTGATTTTTGCAACTCACTGCCTAGTGTATCAAAATTGTTTAGACTTGGGGTCCTCTCTAATTGATCACTAAAAGAAACAACTCTTGGTTTTGAGAGACCGGACCTATTTACTTTCCTCACTCCTGTGTCACGAATCGATGTCAATACCTCATCACTGTCAGAAAATATATTTGATTTAGAAGATAAATAAGCACTAGAATCTTCTGAAACATACAAGTTACCATACATGTCATGACCTTCACACGTCTTTTTTAGAGGGGATTGTCTACCTATACTACTTGCAGAACCTCTAAGTTTATTATCTTCAACCTCTACGGAACGAATCCAAACATCTGTTTCAGTGTTGGTAGAAGGAGTAGGTGTGTAAGATGACAACACTGGGAAATGCCGAGAGTGAAAACTTTGATCACTTTTTGTGGCAGAAGGGGAGATAATTACTTGTGTTTGACTTAAATCTACAGGAGAATAATCTGTACAAGGTTCCAAATTTATTTCAGTTTTTTTCTCCCTTCTTTTATTTACATCCCAGGAGGGTGAGTACCTAACTTCTAGCCCCCCTGGCGCTCTCGGTCCAGTTGGTTCCAATGCCATGGACCTATCATAACCTTTTTCTGAATCAACCATTTTGGCCTTGCCCGTAAAAAAACACAGAAAAACAGAATAATTTTGAAAAATGTCTTACAAATTACTATTTTATATACCCAATTTCACCGCCAAAAACCCATCCTGGTCACGGCACCAAATGTAACAGTTCGGGCTTCGGGTGATTGTTAGGACTTCACGAAATGGGTGGCCGTGTTACCCAAACTAGACCAGGTTCTATAAATCACTAACTCTGAAATGGAATCTATAACAGTTTATTTTGTGAAATTTGTACATTTGTTTGTTGTGTCGATTTTACTCTGAAGAAGAGAAAAAAAACAAAACAACCTTTATAACCATTGTCTAGATCTGTTTAAACTGTAGATACTTTTAATCTGTCTTTATTCACTGGGGCATTATTTCAGTAAAATTTAGAAACTTTAATTTACTTTTACCTTAAATCATTTTGTTTTACATTTATTTATTTGACTTTGAAATTTTTGAAGTTTAAATTGTTTAAAAGTAATTAAATCATTTTGTTTGACATTTATTTATTTATTTGACTTTGAAATTTTTGAAGTTAAATTGTTTAGCATAAATGAAATCATTTTGTTTCACATTTATTTAAAGTACTGGAGTTAAATGATTCGAAAGAGGCATGGCTCAAAAGGCTGACCTTTCAGAAGGGCTAGTAATTGCCCAGGGAAAAATCACCAACTGAACACTGAAGTGAGAAAAAACTACGAATTTATAGCCAAAATTCAACATGAAAAGTCCGTGACTAGGTCCATTGGCTGACTGATAGTTTGACCAACACTCTGGGCCTATCAGTAGAAAGATTATTCCAGAGTTAAAATTATCTCCCTTTTTAAATGTCTAAGCCAATCAAAATGCTTGTTTTAACTGCTTTTGGTGACCATGAAGAAGGCAAAATGGCGATTTTCAACCTTTGCCAAATACGAGAAACTTGACCAAAAATTCTGTAACTTTTAGATCGCCAAAGAGTTATAGGTGAAAAACTTAGCCAAATGAATGTGAAAAATACGTAAATTTGATGGATATCATCGCCCATCCACATAATAATGATTTTAGATTGACTTTTAAGCATTACTGTGGAAAACATGGCGAAAATAGGAGAGTTGCCAAGAGCAAGCATTCCAAAACGCCAAACAGTTGTATGTTCAAAAAAATCAAAATAACTGCAGAAAATAGGTGAATTGGATGGACATTACTGCCCATGTATGAAATAATACTTTTAGATAGAACTTTCAGATTTTCCTATGAAAATCAGGACGAAAATAGGTGAGTTACAAAAAAAAAACGTGACTCTGTCACAAAACCAAGGCGTTGCCCCATAGGGGCTAACATACTTCCCGCAGGTCCAATTCCAAATCTGGTTCTCTGTAGCGAAACAGGATTAGGATGCTAATGAGTAATAGAAATTCCAGCTCCAACACATGCGCACATCTTTCCCGCTGCCGTCGTGTTTGAAAAAAATCGAATTTTTTGTTTTTTCGAAATTTAAACCCCCCCCCCCCCAAAAAAAAAAACCAAAAACAATAAAAAATTAATCATGAACATGGAAGGACAGCTCATAGATAATATGCTTTAGATCATTGGCAACATAGTGAACAACACGTCACCTAACTGCTAAGCAAATATTCATCTCCCATACAACACCTTAACTCTGAAAGGGCATATCATTCAGATCATAAGCATGAAATGACTCAGCCGTGCTCATTCCTGTATTCTTTCGTACGTGCACATGGGGGATTTGAAGCTTTGGTATCAAGGTTTGAGAGGGACAAACCTTGACATGAAAGTTTCGGTATTCAAGCAATTTTATATCAGTGTTTGAAGATCCATACTTCGTCACAAAAGGAAAGGTACAGATGGATATTAGCGAATTTTCTGTGTTGTGGATGTGTCAACAGTACAGGCTGCTCATGCTCGGATAACACGCTCCACCGCGGTTCAACTAACAGTGACTTGGACATTATTGACAGTTAGCCTAATTAGTATGACACTAGAGTACGGTATTATCACAATAAAGGGTGTCACAGTGTCAAGTCACATATTGGTCGGCAAATTATAAACAGGTCAGTACTCGTAGACTGTACAGCTGTGGACGACACAGAACGTTTTGTGTATTGGATAATCCAACCAAGGTTGTAGTTTGTGTGTAAGGGGATATATATAAAATATTGCCCACACCAGACGCATATCAATTATGTTGGCATCCACGTAATACCATAATACAGCACAAAAGTGGTTGAAATGAAGTGTAAATCCAATACCCAAGACGTTCGTAAATTACAGCAGTGGATGAGATGAGGTGGTGATGAGATCCGGTGATGGCGGTGTGCGTTGGATAAGAACTAAAAGGGAGATGTATTTTGTTAGGAGTTAGATATAATAGCCATCAATCAACATAACACCTACCGTCACAATATACATAACTAAACACATCTACACAAAAGGGATAAATACATTTCCATTAAGAGGCCACTGAGGTGGTACAGTACCGCTTGGTTGTAGCTGTTGTATTGAAACCTTGACATGATATAATTGCCCCACAATACAACAACCATCAACATATTAGTGGATGTGGACAATATTGGAACCAGGGACATGTAACGAGAACAGTTGTGATTGGAGTGACACGGTAACCTTATGTTCAAACATTGGCTTTAATAGAGTGAGTATGATACATGTAGGTTAAGGCTATGTTGTGGCCATGTAGTCAGCTGTATGTGTTCAGTGTGTTGTGGTAGGGTTATGTGAGCCGTTGGCATGGTTTAAGTCGATACCACTTGGTTGTAATGTATTAAAGTTGACCGCAGTTGCTGTATGAGGAGAGAGTGTCAATCGCTCTGGTGCAGTTGCTTATAGTTGCTGTATTGAGTGATAGTTATTATACAACAGCCCCACAATCCAACAATCATCAGCATAAAACAGAGCTAACTACCATACCACTGTGTTTGGAGTGGTCGGGCTAAATATAATCGGTATGGTACAATTATGGGATCTGTACCGGACTAGCAATTCCAGTTCCAATTGCTAATTGGAACTGAAATCACTAATCCGGTACAGATCAAGTACCACAGTACTGAACAAAAGAAGGACAAAGAAGGGCAGCATGTGCATAGGTATTGGAATTGGAATTATCAACCCATCACAGACCAAGCACCATTGCCTGAGCAAAAGAGGAGCGGTCTGTACATAGACATTTGAATTGGAACTACTGTTACTAACCCAGTACAGATCAAGCACCATAGTGCCATACAGGAAGGGGGTGCAGGGTGGACATTTCTGCATGTACAATATACAATGCATATGTATGTATGGATGTATATACAACAATGTGTGAGCCCACACCCATCCCACACACAAACCATGCTATATAATATGTGAGATGAGAATGGGGTCACACAGTAGCGTATTTTTATCACAGCAATGTGCCCTTTCTAGGAGCTGTAAAAGTCACTTTTTTATTTTTATTCAATTGCGTAGCCTTGGTATAAATACCTCAAAACATAAGAATAAGTACCAGAGTACTAAACGGGGTTTAAATCAAGGACATACAAATAAGCCAATTATGTTTGAAATGACTAGGTCTAAGGAAGGCGAGGTTTCAAATATACAGGGCTGAAGACAAAACCTGGAATGGGTCAATGCCACTAGTAACAGTTATGTTTGGAGTGACATGTTGTCATGTTTGGGCTGAATTGAATGATTATGGCCTAAGTTAAGTTAGTTCTGAATAGTGAGAATGAGCTGGGTACTATAGAAAAGGAGGGTGGGGGGGGGGGGGGCAGACTGAACATAAACATGTATGAACATAAATATGCATGCACTGTATACAATGCAGGCCTGGGGGGGGGGGGGGGCAGACTGAACATAAATATGTGTGAACATAAATATGCCTGCACCGTATAGAATGCACATATACACACATATACATACATACATACATTGTACACAGTGCATAAATATGTACACAGTACATAAATAAGCATGTACTGCACACAATGCACACATACATACTGTACACATATGCATACATATTACAGTACAGAGCAAGCACCGCAATACGAATACTAATACTATACAAAAGAGGGGGAGGGGGGGGGCACAGACTGAACAGTAACATGTATGAGCATAAACATGCATGCACTGTGCACAATGCATACATATATTATGGCCCAAGTTAAGTTAGTTCTGAATAGTGAGGATGAGCTGTGTCATTACACTTAATATAACTACCCAATATTGCAATAACAATAGATATAATATTGTAGACAACTAAACTTAGGTTGGAAATGTAAATGATACAGTTCTGATTGAAGTAGATGGTAAGGTTATATTGGGCTAAATGAGGTGGTTGGGCTTATATAATTATATTAGGGCTAAGATAGTGAGCTGGAGTTGGGCCATTATCACTTAATACAACTATCCCATAATACAACAAACAATCACCATAGTACTGTACACAAGTAAGTCAGAATAATACTATGCAAAATTGGAATCGGGTTAGAAATGTAAATAAAACAGTTGTGTGTGGAGGGACATGGTATGAGTATGCTGGGCTAGACATAGACATTGGATTGGAGTTACTAGCCCAGTAGGGATCAGGGGTCATAGTGCCATACCAAAGAGAGGGCACGGTGGACATAGACATTGGAATTGGAGTTACTAGCCCGGTAGGGATCAGGGGTCATAGTGCCATACCAAAGAGAGGGCACGGTGGACATAGACATTGGAATTGGAGTTACTAGCCCAGTAGGGATCAGGGGTCATAGTGCTATACCAAAGAGAGGGCACGGTGGACATAGACATTGGAATTGGAGTTACTAGCCCAGTAGGGATCAGGGGCCATAGTGCCATACCAAAGAGAGGGCACGATGGACATAGACATTGGAAATGGAGTTACTAGCCCAGTAGGGATGTAGGGTTATACTGGGTTGAAAGGAATAGATATAGTACAACTGTGATGTATATATAATACAACTGTGTTGTTTGGAGAGAGTTGTACATGGTAGTACCATTCGGATGTCCTCACGACTCCCAATTGCACAGCACAGTGCAACTGTAGAGTCATGTAAGACATCCAAACAATACCACTGTGTTTGGGGTGACATAATTTGGGTTATGTTGGGTTAAAAGGAATCGATATAGTACAACTGCGATGTATAAATAATACAATTGTGTTGTATGGAGTGACATGGTAAGGTTATGTTTTATCTAAGATGAATGATTATGGTCCAGTTATGTTAGTTCTGGATAGTGATAATGAATTGGGTCAATGCCACTTAATATAACTACCCCATAATGCAGCAACAAAGGATATTATACTGTAGACAACTATAGTTCGGATGGGTCCAGTAATGTGAGTTCTGGATAGTGAGAATGAATTGGGTCATTGCCACTTAATATAACTACCCCATAATGCATCAACAAAGGATATTATACTGTAGACCTCTATAGTTCGGATGGGCATGGCCAATTATTTTAGATCTGGACAGTGAGAAAGAACTGGGTCATTGCCACTTAATATAATTACCCCATAAAGCAACAACAAGGGATACTATACTGGAGACAACTGAATATGATACAGTTGTGATTGAGGTGACATGGTAAAGTTATTATTGCTGGTCTAAGTGAAGTGGCTAAATGAAGTGGGCATGATATAATTATATTACGGCTGTAATAGTGAGCTAGAATTTGGCCATTATCACTTAATTCGACTTTCCCAGAATACAACCGACAATCAGCATAATACTGTACAAAAGTAAGTCAACATAATGCTATTCAAAACTGGAATCAGGTCGGAAATATAAATAATACAGTTGTGTGGGTGGAGATATGGTATGATTATGTTGGGCTAGACCGAAGAGGGGGCAGGGTGGACATAAAAATATATGTACAATATACAACACACAATCATGTGTGCATATGAATACCTCACTTCATGACCCCACACCCATCCCACACACAACAATTTATATAATATGCGAGACGAAAATGGGGTCACACCAATAAGGCATTCTGAAGCACAGAGATATGCCCTTTCAGTTCACAACGTTGCTTTTTTTTAATCGATTGCTAGCTTAAATATAAATATCTCAAAACATGAGAACAACTACCAGAGTACTACTCAGAGTTTAAGTCAGAGACCACTTGAAATGACGCGTCTGGTTTCAAATAAATATACAGGGCCAAAGACACTAGTAACAGTTGTTTATGAAGTGACATGGCAGGGTTGTCTCGGGATTATAGGTTATATTTGGGGCTGAATGGCAAGCATTCAGTAAGCTGATATTACTTGTTGCAGTTGCTTGTATTTGTTGCTTGAAAGCTAGCCATGACACAATATAAACAGCTACCCCACCATTTCACAACCACCAACACACCCAGTGCAGTTGCAGAGTCAGGTTGAACATGTAAATAAAACCACTGTGTTGGGTGTGCAATGGTAGGGTGATGTCGGGGTAAATAGAATCGGCCTGATACAATTGTGATATATAACTAGAACAACTGTGTAGTTAGGGGTGATACGGTAAGGTTATGTTTTTTGGCTTAATTGAGGGACTATGGTCCAATTGTGTTTGTTCTGGATAATGAGAATAAAATGGGTCATTGCCACTTGATATGGCTGCCCCATAATACAACAACAACGGATTGAGTACTGTCAACTAGAGTTAAGTTGGGCATGTAAATGATACAGTTGTGATTGAAGTGACATGGTAAGGTTAGGTTGGGCAGAATGATGTGGGCATGATAAAATTATATTAGGGCTAAAATAGTGAGGTGGAGTTGGGCCATTATCACTTAATACAACTATCCCACAATAACACTACAATCAGCATAATACTACTGTACAAAAGTAGGTCAGCATAATGCTGTGCAAAACGGAATCAGGTTGCAAATGTAAATAATACAGTTGTGTGTGAAGGGACATGGTATGATTATGTTGGGCTATTTAATATGGGTATTGTTACAGTTATGCTGGGGTTTAATATAGAGAAGGGATTGGGTCATTACTACTTGGATGATTGTTGCTGCATCAAGCCATGACACAAGCAACCCACAATAAACTAATCCCCAAAGAACCACAAACATTTACATCATGTTGGTCACGTTGATAAAAAAATTATGTTTGGGGAATTGGTGCATTGCGAGATAGCCTCTGTATAACTACCCCATAATACGACACTTAGTCTAGTCACCAAAACACTATACAGAATTGAAGGGGATTGGTCGTGCAAATAAAAAAATTGTGTTTGAAGTGATACACTGGCGTTATATTGTTTTACAGGAATTCTTGTGGCTCGGTTTCTTGGGGTGAGTTTTAGCATAAGCTGGGTCAGTCCCACTTGGTTGCAGTTGGCCGTGGTTTACCGTATTTGCTGTGTTGGGTGTCAGCCATGGCATAACCATGATATAACCACCTCGCAAAACAACAAACACCATAGTTTCCATGCATAATTTGAATCAGGGATGTAAGTAGTACAGTTGTGCCTGGACTAACATGGTAAAGAAGTGTTGGGCAAAGGGAATGGGTATAGTAGGTTATGATGAGAATAAGTAATGGGTATGAATTTGGTCTATGTCACTCTGGTCAGATCAAGCACCATAGTGCTGAACAAAAAAGAGGCCATCGGACAAAAATATTGGAATCTGATTTGGAATTACAGTACAGAGCAATCACCCAAATACCAATACTAATACTATACAAAAGGAGTGTGTGTGTGGGGGGGGGGGGGGGGGGCAGACTGAGCATAAATATGTTTGAACATAAATATGCATGCACTGTACACAATGCAGGGCTGGGGGGGTGGGGGCGCAGACTGAACATAAATATGTATGAACATAAATATGCATGCACCGCATTCAATGCACATATACACATATATACATACATACATTGTTCACAGTACATAAATATGCATGCACTGCATACAATGCACACATATATACAGTACACATATACATATATATTACAGTACAGAGCAAGCTCCGCAATACGAATACTAATACTATACAAAAGAGGGGGAGGGGGGGCACAGACTGATCAGTAAAATGTATGAACATAGACATGCATGCGCTGTGCACAATGCATATATATATATACATATATATACATACATACATTGTACACAGTACATACATATTATTTTTAACACGCGGTGCATGTGGGACGACTATGAGGTTGTGATAAGAATGAGTAATGGGTATAAATTTGGTCTATGCCACTTTGGTCAGATCAAGCACCATAGTGCTGAACAAAAAAGAGGCCGTCGGACATAGACATTGAAATTTGAATTGGAATTACAAAACAGAGCAAGCACCACAATACCAATACTACTACTATACAAAGAGGGTAGGGGCAGTCTGAACATAAATATGTATGAACATAAATATGCATGCACCGTACACAATGCATACACATACATACATACACACATAGTACATATATATTACAGTACAGAGCAAGCAACGCAATACCAATACTAATACTATACAAGATGGGGGGGGGGGGGGGGGGTGTTCAGACTGAACATAAATATGTATGGACATAAACATGCATGTACTGCACACAATGTATATATATATACATTGTATACAGCACATACATGCCATATTTTTAACACACTGTGCATGTGTGACAAATATGGGGTATGTACAAGATGGGGGGGGGGGGGGGTCAGACTGAACATAGATATGTATGGACATAAACATGCATGTGCTGTACACAATATATACATATATATATATACATTGCATACAACACATACATGCCATGTGTATAACACACTGTGCATGTGGGACAAATATGGGGTCACACAATGAGGTACCTTTGTAGCACAGTGCTGTGCCCTTTCTGTGAGGGGGGGGGGGGGTGTCAGACTGAACACAAATATGTATGGACATAAACATGCATGTACTGTACACAATGTATATATATATACATTGTACACAGTCCATACATGCCATATATATAACACACTGTGCATGTGGGACAAATATGGGGGTCACACAATGAAGAACCTTTGTAGCACAGTGCTGTGACCTTTCTGAGAGTTATAAAACCACTTTTAGTTTTATTTTGTTCAGTTGTTTGGGAGTCAATGATGGTCAGTATATTCTTTCCATGATGATGTTGCTGATTCTTTTACTTCTAGGACAACTCTCACACCAACTACCCTTATTCTTGTTCTGTACTTCTTATTTTTCCTTAGTCTGAATGCAACATTTGCCAGTCTGCCCCTTACTCGTTTTAATGCAGGAGGTAAACAAATATGGGGTATGTACAAGATGGGGGGGGGGGGGGGTCAGACTGAACATAGATATGTATGGACATAAACATGCATGTGCTGTACACAATGTATATATATATATATATACATTGCATACAGCACATACATGCCATATGTATAACACACTGCGCATGTGGGACAAATATGGGGTCACACAATGAGGTACCTTTGCAGCACAGTGCTGTGTCCTTTCTGTGAGGGGGGGGGGAGTCAGACTGAACACAAATATGTATGGACATAAACATGCATGTACTGCACACAATGTATATATATATATATATACATTGTATACAGTCCATACATGCCATATATATAACACACTGTGCATGTGGGACAAATATGGGGGTCACACAATGAAGTACCTTTGTAGCACAGTGCTGTGCCCTTTCTGTGAGTTATAAAACCACTTTTAGTTTTATTTTGTTCAATTGTTTGGGAGTCAATGATGGTCAGTATATTCTTTCCATGATGATGTTGCTTATTCTTTTACTTCTAGGACAACTCTCACACCAACTACCCTTATTCTTGTTCTGTACTTCTTATCTTTCCTTAGTCTGAATGCTACATTTGCCAGTCTGCCCCTTTCTCGTTTTAATGCAGGAGGTAAATCAATTCGAATTGTTTTTTTCGTACCCTTTAACTTGGAAGAAGCATTTAGAAGCAGCTGCTTTTCTCTGTCTGAACCAAGTCTAATTATAATTGGTTTAGGAGGTGGAGCTGATTGTGAGCCAGACGCTACTGACCCTTGTCTCATAGATGGAAGTCTGTGAATGTTGATTGATCTGTCCACTATACCAGAGGCATCAGATTTGTCAAAGCCTAAGTCATTCACAAGAAAATTGCCTACTGTTGAATATGTATTCTCATTTTCAGTTTCTGGCACTCCATACAGCAATAAGTTGTATTTCCTATCATGAATTTCTGCCAGAGTAAGCTTTTCTTCCAGTTCAGATAATTTTGCCTGAAAAGTAACACTGAGGTCGGGTATAATATTGTTCTCCATATCATCAATACGTTGAGCATTAAAATCAACACTCCGCGTCAAATCGTCATGCTCCATTTTCATTTCATTTATTGTTGTGCTCATCTCGGTAATTTGATTCTTCATCTCACTGATGTCGCCCTTCAGACTCTGAAAGTTACTATTAAATTGAGATTTCATCTCTGTGAGCATCTTTTTTAGTTCGTTGTTTGAAACAAATTCATCTTTCGGCAGGGAAACTTTCCTTGACGTCATTATTGTTATGCTGAATAACAGTTGAACGACAAAACGACGACGAAATTGGGAGATTTCTCCAACAGTTTTGCATGTATACTATGTAACTCTCAGCTTGAGGCAGAATAAAAGGAGAAATGAATAATAATATCGTCAAATAGCCATCAGGATCGCCGAGATAGAGCAAATTAAGCTGATCAACCCTCAAAAAAAGAATAAACAAGTCGAAAATCCGACCAGCAAAGCACACAGCGTTTACACTCTTCCCGCCATATTCCCTAACATCTTATTTAATTTCGTGCCAGATCCCGTGAATTGATGTCCCAGCAGATGCATTTCAGTGGGTAGATTATTAATCATTTTATTCATCAGACCGGCACCACGTTTGACGAATTGCATTTTTGTCGAACCGCACATTTTACACGTTCCGCGAAGCATGGGACTTTTATTTTTTGTCAGTACTTTTTTAAAGTTAACCACATCGGTAACTCTCTTGCATTTGATGCAATACATTTTTTTTTTTTTTTTTTTTGTTTTTTTACGTATATATATATTTTAATTTTCCTTTGTTTTTAATTTATATATAAATTTTTCTTCTTCTTTTTTTTATACATTTTTTTTTTCAATCGATTGTTTCTGGAATCTTTTTTGGATCCAATAATTTACGAAACGATTGTCTCGCTTCTTCCCTACGTTTTTTCACGAGAGAATCCTTCAATTCTTTCTTGAGAATCTGACGACTCTTGACTCTTATCTTTGCTTTCATAGCTTCATATTTTTGTTTTTCGTTCAATATGTTGATGAATTCGCAGTCCGAAATCCTACCGTCTTTCAATGCCATAGAGATCTTATCCAACATGGAATTGATTTTTGCATCAGTCAAAACGCTGATGTTTTTGTGTTTCTTGGCCTTCACGGATAATTTCTTAGAGAGAAATTTTCCGATCGTACTGATGAGTCAAAGCCAATCCTTCTACGGATAAAACGGCCGGAAAAGCAACGAGGATGGTCAACAATAGACTGATTCCGGCAATGTTCAAACCCATAGAGATCGTGATGAGAGTCAAATCCACGTCACTCACGAATTTCTCTATCTCGAATATTTCTTACTGAGCAAACGATGAGAATCTCTCTCCCGCGTAAGATACGATTGAATTCTATTGATTTGTTTGATTCGATACTTCTGTCCCACGTCGTCGCTATATTCTGGTGGTAGAAGAGGTGCCGTGGGCCCCATCTTCTCTAATGATGGATAGATGTTTTTACTTCGAAGTTCCATTTTCATTTCAATTTTATTTATATCTATTATTATTTGTTATGTATTTTTTTTTAAATATTTTCACCTCCTTATTATTTAACGAAAAAACAAATGTTTTAATGTTTCTTCCCTTAAACAAGGAATTCATAAAAATACGATTCCTGATGGAAAATTTGTAGTCTTCCCTTTCCAACAAATATTCAAAAACACATTTTGTGTCTTTGTTAGTGAGACTTCGATGCGCTAACTTCAACTCTTCCGATCTAGTAGGCTTGGGTTTTCCAACACCCAACACTAATTCATTCCAACATTTGATCACGTCATCACATTGGACATATTCCAATGCGGGCATGAAATACGTGGTGATGATGTCTTTCCATTCCATCATGATACACGAATGATCAGCGTAATTATAATTTTTCTCCCCTCGACAACCGACACACCTTTCGCACATGATGCGAGGAAATTGTTCTTTCACACAGATCACATAAGCTCTGCACAGTGCACTTCGAAGAAACCAAGCTCTCAATTCCATGGAATCGTTCATTATAATTTTAATAAAAAAAAGATTTATTCTCATTATTATTTTTTTCTATTATTTTGTTTTTAGTATTATTTTTTTTTATATTTTTTTTCTCTTTTATAAATATTACGGTTTTTTTTAATAACAACACATCTATTCTTTTCATCATCGCACGAATGAACGAATACTTCTCGTCTATTATGATCGTGCTTATTACTATTGGAAAGAGATGACATTTCTTTTCGAAAGTTGGAGTTTATGCCTCTCGTATTTCGATAAAACCATTATTTTTTATCGTTGCCGTTAGAATGATATGGTGAATATCGTTTTCTCTCCTTTTGTTCCATTTTTTTAATTGTTATTTTGTTTTTTTTAATCGTTATTTTTTTTTATAATAACATACCCAAAATGGGTATATTTTTAAATGGTGAATTCTGACCGAACAATAAACCTTTACCAATCGGTTCTACATTCTCGCCGGTCTTCAGATAGAGACCGTCTCTATGGAAAGCATTGCCAACTTTTCTCATGGGTCCTAGATACAATCCTTCACCTTCAGCATCTACATGACACACGGCTCATCCCTTCTTCAAAAATAGTCTGTTTCCTCCCATTATTTTGTCGACTCCCGAACTAGCGAGTACCGAGAGAGCTCCCACGTCCAGAGCTGGCAACACCATCTTTGCGAGAATGGCTAATGCTTTGGCAGTGAGTCCCGCCAATAACAGTAAGAAACCGCCTTTCATTTTCAGATTATAATTCAATTGAGTGGGACTGAATCTCACCGTCATTCCCATTCGATTACTAATCGCTTTCTCCATCCTTTTGATTTGAGTTTTAGTCCAGGCAATTTGATTGCTACCGCCACTCATCAGATCTTCGTAACTAAATTTAAATCTAACGGGCTCGCCTCGATGGCTCAATGCTCTACGAAGTTTAGCTTTCTGTCCTTCGGATATGTTCACTTTTTTAATGATGTATCGACTGCTACTCATATATGTTATTTTTTTTCACTGGATTATAATTTTTTTTTTTTAATTAGAAATATTACAAGTTAGTGATTTTTTTTTAATTATTATAAATATTATAAGTTTTTTTTATTTTCTTTATTTCTTATATAAATATATAAAATTGAAAAAAAAAATTTTTGTCAAATGAAAAAAAAAACATTTTTTTTTTTCAAATTATATTTATTTTTATTTTTTTTTTATTTACATTTTTTTTCATACCTCTCGGATGTGAAATCGTATAGTCACTCTCTCCATGAAGATCTAACAAATCTCCATTCTGATCCGTCAACGTGGTTTCGATGCTATACAACAAGTCCAGGATCACAGGTAGATAGACGAGATTTCGAGGTTGTTCCACGATCTTGTAACCTGGAGAAACGTGTAGATCGTAGGCTGAGTGCTACCATCGTCATAACTTCCTTAGATCAGATTGACATTCACTAAAATGCTATTGACCGCGAGAATGTCGACAATATTTTCGGACGCTGCATGACCTCGATACATCTTTTGATTGAATCCCAACATCTTACCGATCAAATCTTCCACACTAAAATCCACTCAAAAAATATCTCCCAAGTCTAATATCGTCTGTAGGGTACTCGTATTGGGAGCAATTCTTATCATATTGCCTCCGTGACCGTCGGTCTTCAGTCTGGTCTGGATGTGACGGTTCAGATTGTCTATGTCGTAACTTCCTTTGGGAATTCGTATCTCGAACCAATCCGTTTTGTTGGAATACTTGAATACATTATTCTTTTCGGTGACATTGGGAAGCAAATAGCAAGTCTGGAGATTAACCAATGCCATCTGGTATCCCTTTTCCTTCTCTAATTCGATAGAAGGTTCGAATTTAGTCGTGAATCAAGTCATGTCGTGACTCACTATGATTTGAAAGGATTGTTTCGCATCCGTATTCTCGACTATCTGTTCTAATAGATATTCTGACATTTTTATTATTATTATTATTTATATAATTTTTTTTTATATTTTATCGATATTGTTTTTTTTATTTTCTTCTCTATTATTATTATTATTAGGAATATAAAAAAATCAGCAAATCCACTTCGATATTTACCGTTGTTAAATTCGCTAATCAAATAGATCACCACGAAATTGTGAAGTCCTTTGTCTCACACCTTCTCACAAAATCTCCTGAGTTCTTCCCTACTCATGTCATAGGCCACGTGATCTCCATAGACGTGATTGAGATTCTTGAGATCCTGACGAAAGAGACACAGAAAATTAGCATTCTCCCTTATCGACTGTCTGGGCAGTCGAAAATAATTCTGAGACAAATAGAAACAATCCACGTTGCTGTGACGTCCTCGAACGTAATACGATTCGCATCGATTCTGTCTCTCCAACAGTAGATCGTCGAAGATCATGAGATTCTTATTCTCCGACTTCAAGTATCTAGGATCGGGAACGTCGTCGGCGTTCTCGTAAAACTGACATTCCACGTTCGAACACTCCAAGTTTCTCTTGGTCAATTCTCTCGCCGTTCGTTCGTCTCGTGTCCTTCGAATTCGTCTCGATTGTCAAAGACTCTCAACATAACATCCTTGGGTAATTTACGTATCATGCACTCTCGAAGCAATCTATATTCTAGTTGAAAGAGACTCTTGCCAAAAACGAATAATCTGTCGTAATCCAACCAACCAGGTCGCAACAATAGATTCATCAAGAGATTGGTCTTTCCACAATTCGATTTTCCCACTATCAGACCTCTTATGCTCTTGGGAAAGAACTCGTCGTTCGACCTCTTGGTCATCACGTCATTCCAAGACATGTCTTTAATATTCATTTTTTTCTCTCTAATTTGTTTTTACTATGTTTTGAATTATGTTTTTTTTCTAATTTTTTTTCTATTTTAATTTCTATTTTTATATATATATATATATAAAAGGGTTTTTTATTATTTATAAATCACTTTCAATCCCGATCCTTTTGTCATTTTAGCCAAGTCCTGTATTGCTACGACATCATCATAGAATCTCTCCAACTTTTCGGTTCGATTCTTGATCGTTTGGCAGGTTGTGGAGTTATCAATTTATTAATCAAAGCGTCGGCACCTCTCTTATCGGCTTCCGAAGCTATTCTACCGCTCGCTTCGGTCGCACCTTCTTACCCGCATCGATCGCCGTTTTCTTTCCGATTTTGAGAGCGCTCGACGCGATCTGTTTCGCGGCGTCGCCGGTAAATTTACGAGTTATAAATCGCATCATAGAATCGACGATGCCCGATCTGCCGTAGACGTAAGATCTAGCGTATCCTCTGTTATTTATCACTAATATTTTTTTTAAATTATTATTCTTTTTATATTTTAATATATATTTTTTTATTTACTTAATATTTTTTTTTTGTTTTTTTCTTTTCTCTTACTATTTTATTATTTCAAACGATTCATCAACTTTTGATAATCCTTCTTAGTCAAGACCTTCTGCCTCAACAATTCGTCGCACACGCTCACAATCTCGTTATTCACTCCGATGTTACCAGCCTCTCTGCTTGCCATCAACAAATTCAATCCCCCAACAGTGCATTGGGATCGCTCGGAAGAAATATCGTGTCGGTCATTCCCTTTCCAGTCGTCGATTTCAGAAAATACTCGGTCGCCTTCCATATGGGTTCCACCACGTGCTTCCACTTGTAACCTCTCCCATCCTTCTGTCTCGTCTCTTGGAGATCGTCTTTCTTCTTCATGGCGTGAGTCTGAACCAGAATGTCTCCGTAATTTTTGTAATCCTCCTTGGTGTAATCGCTGGGTCTCTTGTGAGAGAGCAGAGTGTGCAATCCATCGGTTATTTCGTACCTGTTCGGACCGACGATCAAATAGTCGCCTTCAAACCATATTTGCATGTCACCAACGAAATCGTCATCACCTTCCTGACGAAATCCGTAAATCTCATCTTTTTCTCTACCGTCGTCAGATCTGACGCTACTCGTATCGGTCTCGATCCCCTCCGGAGTGCCGAACAAACTTTTCGATGTAACAGTACCGAGGCTACTCAGATCGATCTCGATTCCCGTCGGAACGAAATCGGAGAAAGTTCTCGGTGCTAAAGTACCAGGGTGCAAACCCATCCTCAGATAACCTTCTTTTATGGGTCTCAATTCCTCCATGATCTCTTTCCTAGCTCGTTCCTGAACCTCGGTGACGGGTTTGAACAACTTGGTCGCCTCTCGTCTCAATCCCATCTCTCCCAATTGTCAGGCCCTGTCCAGCACCTGATTATTCTCCTTATTCCATATTAATTCACGAACCTGCTCGTCCCTTCGCTTCGAATCTCCGATGTGTAGAAACATTGTTTTTATTTATTATTATTTTTTTCTTTCTTTTTTAATAAAAAATAGTTATTTTTTTTTTTTGTATTCTTATTATTTTTTGGAATGTTGTTTTATATATATATATCTTTTGTATTCTTATTTTTTGAATGTTGTTTATATATATTTTTTAAAAAACAATTTTTTATCGTCCGTCTCACAATTCGCAATATTCAAAAAATATAACGGTCCTTTCAGTAAAATAGAACGAATAAAATTTTGTTTACCTAATTCACATTATAAATTCACATCACGATCTACCTTGTTGTAGACAGTTACTTCGCGCACACTTTTCACACATTAAAATACAACCTTCAATAATGTAAATACAATACCTTTAATTATCAAAAAATAATTGAAATACCTGTGCTTGCAATTATTTCGACTCACGCGTTTAAAAAAAAAACCAAAATTTCTGACAGAAAAAAATTGATTCCATCAATCAAAAAAATAAATTATATCCATTTACATTTAAATATTAACCCTAAAAAATCTACTACGGATTTTCACGCAACGTCGCACCCACGACGTAAACATTGATTTTGAAATCATTTCGATGCTGATTGATCGATAATTCTGTTATTCGTTGGTCAAAACAATTTTTTTATCGTCCGTCTCACAACTCGCAATATCCACATAAATGTGGACCTGAGCGGGCGCACCTCGCACGTTTTAGAGTCTGCGAGCTATCTCTCTCTCTCTCCTTGCCAAAAACCTCACCACGTCATCGCCGGCGGGTTCGGGCGCACCGATAAATTCGCCGCTCGATTCGAACTCCGTTTTTCCGCGGGAATCGACGTTGGATCGCCAGTCTTCAATCCACACCGGTGGTGTCTTTTTGGTGGTATTCTGTCGAAAAAAATCACCTAAATGGTGGGTCCGTGTGTTACCTATGCGAAAATGTGGAGTGCTTTCCCGAGAACGGTCGTTGTCAGATTTACTGTCGCACCTAAAGTGAATTTTTAAGAGAGGAAATTTTATAGAGTTTGTTAAAATTCACGTTGACCGTTAGAGAAATTGAACGTTAAACCCACGATGCCTCGACTACCACAAACACTGCAAAACCAGGAAAAGTGACGATGTGATCGTGTACGTGTCGCATCGTACAAATCGATGGATTTGGATCGTGATGAACGCGATTTGCTTGAAAAAAAACTAAGTTTTTGGTGAGGTGCGGTTGAGACAAAAAAATGGAATGCGCTTCGAACCCCCGTTTCACCCTACTTGAGGTCATCACTCCTTGTTCGTTGTCAAAGGCAATTAAGCCATGTATTAAGACAGAACACAACGAGGGTTGAGTACGGGGGACAGAAATCAACGAAGAGAGTTCTAGGTTTGCAGGTGTTTCGTGGGCGCCGCCCAGCCTTTCGTACCATACCTGGGTTGAGTTCTGTGTTTATACCGCGATCAACCTTGAATTAAGGGTGTGAAACAGATTTTTAAAGAATAATATCGCCTTCGGCAGACTATTTATTTTCTTGCGTGTCACGGTTTGTGTCGGAGCATTTCATTGGCTCAAAATAGCATTCCATTGCCTCACGCGAGCCCCTGCGTCACCAACAGGAAGATCCCCTGATTATAATGGCAGTCAGATAGGTGTTTTTCCTAAAACAATTTACTGTTACTTATTGCCAGTTCCTTATTCGACATTCGTTGTCAATCGATTTTATCGAATAAGGAACTGGGATAAGGTAACCGTTGTGACAATTTCGAATGCCTGTATTCTATTGTGTAACTTTGAAAACACAAACTACTTAATAACAAATAAAGGTTAACTCTTTTAAGACCAACTCCCTGACTGGAATCGGGCTGTACACTACTACACACAGCGGAATAGGCGACTATATAATGCATTTGTAGGACAAAATTATTATTGGTCACCCTGTCCAGTCAGGTGTTTATTGTATTGACCACCAGTGGGCTGCTAATTTTTACTTTGCGCAAAACATTGTGTATAGGGCGTGATTTTTCTCATTTTTTTTTTTGGCAGTCAAAGCACAGCTTATCATCCACCATTTAAACGAGCATCTCTAGCTCGCTCCAATAAAGGAGCATCATCCATTTTTGGAGGACAAAATGTAAAAAAATATTTATTCAATCTGTTTCCATTTGCCGACCACTTATCGCATTAGGTAAAGGGTTAACTGGCAGATTTTGGCAGTGCGTTTTTGTGACTTACAAATGTAGTGTTGCATTTTATTAGCGAGTGCATAGAGACATTCTCCAACAAATTGTGTTAAACGATTCCACCAAGCTCTCAGGCTATCAGCCTAAGTCCGCAAGGAATCCGATGCCGTTATGGGCGATTTGCTTACCCATCGTTGCATGACGTTTGCACGCAGACCATTGTTGGTAACATGTAATGTTTTTTTAGTCAAAAGGATATACAAATATTCTTTCGTACCCCTGTTATAGATATTCCAACCAGTAAGTATTGAATTCGCCCCGAAAACATCAAGCTATCAATACAATAGGGGGAACTACGTGGCGTAATCATAAGTCTTCATTCCTAATGGCAATGTCATTACAAATTCTGTCAAAGCAAGTCTCGTATGAGCAACATTTCTGGGGACGTGACCACCGTTAATTATTCCCAGTTTCTAATTCGACATTCGTTATCAACCGATAGAATCGGTTGATAACGAATGTCAAATAAGGAACTGGGAATAAGTAACGGCTGTCATGTCCGAAACATTTTTTACGTTGATTCAAAGAAAGTGAATATATATGGTATTTTTAGATTCAACCGCCTGGAATACATCAGTTGGTCGCAAAAGCAAACCAATCGAAATACTCCAGACCAGTGAATCAAAAGATAGCCGATTGACCATTTTAGGTCAGCACTGGTCCCATGCCATAAAAATAAAGCGTTTTGTGCAAGAAAAAGCGCACGAGAAAATGTGCACGAAACACTCTTATTTTGTGCATATATCATGCAATCTTTTCGTTTTAGAAAGTTTTCTTCTAAAAATATTGATGGGATTTCAGGACAGAATGCATTACAGACATGGTTGCAAAATACTGAAGTTTGCCAAGAAATGTTTATGCCAGCTTATAATGCATGCGCAATATAGAAACAGTTTATGTAAAAGGAATATAAATATAAATATATTACATAAAAAATGAAAACGAGATGTGATAACGAATTCCGCAGATTTGCGGATCCAGTGTATATACGGTTCCATTTTCTTGGGGGGGGGGGCGGGGGGGGGGGGTCCAACTCGATTGATAATTCAGTACTGCATGAGCTGGGGCAATTACAACGCTAAGAAACACGTGCGCTAAATAACAGTGTTTAATTCCTTACAGAATTAGAATGGTGGGTTGAGAGGTTGTAATTCCATATGAAACAAAATATACTGGATTTCTTCAAAAGAAAAGTGAAGCTCACTACATTATTATGATACAACTACGTTTTAACAGTGTAGTGAAAAAGATCTTGTAAAATTACTTTCAACATTACAATATATCCCGCTGTGGCTGGAAAGTGCTCTGTGTGTGTGAGGGTCGCACTCTGCCAACGTGGGATGCGACTTCAGTAGTAGGAGATGTATGAAACGTGCCCCATTGGCAGGACCCCGGGCAGGACCCCGGAAGTGACATCATGTCACGTGACCTGGTGACGTCATGTTGTGTTGTCATGGTAACCCGCGTGAGCGGCCATCTTGTGACGTCATCTCCATAGTGATACGTGGTGTGAGTGCGCATGCGCAGCGCGTGTTGTTAGGGTGACACGTGTTTCCGTCGACCATTTTGTATACTGGAGGCCGCCATCTTGGTTTCTATAGTAGAACGTGGTTGCAATGTTACCCAATTTTTCTGCAATGGGACGAGGTATGTTTGGAGGGTGTTTTCGATTGTAGAAGAGTAAATCTAATTACCACAAACAACCCGACAATCCTTCCAAATCACCAAAATCTATCCCAACTTTTACTATTTCGAATTCTTTCAGAATTCTCTGCTTCTATCTATATATGCAATAGTTATCGTCTATCTGGCCATGTTCCTTTATTCTAGAGTATACTCAAGTAGCATAGAAGAGCCTATCAGTTGGAACAGCTTTGCTTATTGTTACTATATTTAGCTATTTTTGTTCTATTCTTGTTAGTTCTGACCCTATTCCGTGTACTCTTGTTGTTTCATTTATCTAGATCATTTATAACCAATCAGATTGCTTGATTTCCCATAGTCTGTATGCAGGGTTATCTCCCTTGTGTATAACAAAAGCAGCCCCAAAGCTAATAAGCTATCGAGCAGTTACTGATGAGTCATTGCTCGAACGACTCTAAGCCCATCGAGCAAATGAGCTATCGAGCAATTGCTCGATCGAGTGACTCCTCGAACGACTCTTCGACTCATTTCAGTATTTGAGGATACCCATGACCCGGTATTGTATTATTTGAGGATACCTATCCCAAATATCCCTTATAAGCTAAAGAGCCAAGAGAGTAATTGCTCCATGAGCAATTGCTCGAACGACTCGAAGCTCATCGAGCAAATGAGCCTTAGAGCAATTGCTCGATCGAGTGACTCGACATACTGCTCGAACGACTCGAAGTCCATCGAGCAAATGAGCTTTAGAGCAACTGCTCGTTCGAGTGACTCCTCGAACGACTCTACGACTCATGTCAGAAAAAAGGGATTCTAGGGCCTAAAGGGATTCCGTAAGTAGGGCTTTTTCCCAAATAAGCCAATGAGCCAAGAGAGTAATTGCTCCATGAGCAATTGCTCGAACGACTCGAAGCTCATCGAGCAAATGAGCCTTAGAGCAATTGCTCGATCGAGTGACTCCTCGAACGACTCTTAGACTCATTTCACTATTGGGGGATACTTGTTGGACTTTGCATCCGGGTACTTCTGTTGAGAAAGATATAAAAGGGTGTTGGTACGAAAATAAATTCATTTGTGTCCTGACCGTCGTCGAGTGAAGACATGTTACCAATTCGTTGCAGTTACTGTTCCAAGTTATTTTCAAGATAGGATAATGCTCGAAGACACGAGAAGAACCATCATCGGCTCCACTGCAGATATTGTGATAAAGAATTCTCCAGGAGCTTCACACGTAAGAGGCATGAAGAACATTACTGTCCAAGAAGAACAGAAGAGGAGAGAGATACTGGACTGACTGACCAAAATAAAGCACTTTTAGAATTTTTACGGGATGCTGAGAAGGTGGAAATCGATGCCGTTCTACACGCTGCTGATGAAGATTTGATTACGTGTTTATGTAAATGTGCTACCAACATTCTCGAAGATAAGATACCACTGAATTCAGCTGAATTTGATGACGTGCGAAAATACGAACATGTATTGAAGCTGCTAACAGATCATGGAATTTCTCCAGATATAAAAAGATGTATATTGCGAAAGAGTTGCTTTCTCTCGGCTTATCAACCCAGTCCTAGCTCTGAAAAAAGTATAAAAGGAGTGTTGGTGTGAAAATAAATTCCTTTGTTCTACGACCACGAAAGAGTGAAGACATGGCGATACATAACTGCGAGTACTGTGGAAAAAACATTTTCTCGAAAATTTAACATGAAGAGGCACAAAGAAGAAGTCTGCCCAAACCGACAAACGGAAATATCGAGCAACACTACAAGATTAAAAAGAAATCTAGATACACTGCGAATCCTATCTGATGCGGATCGATATGAAGCCAAGACTATGCTGAAGATGGCCAGTGATGATTTGATACAATGTACATGTGATTGTGCATCAAACATCTTGACGGGCGCAGTACCTATAACAAAATCTGAGAGAGCTAAGCTGATTCCACACAAGTACGAAATAAGGAGAATTGCCTCACCAAAGACAACTATCTTATCGGAAAAGAAGACGGATCATACAGAAAGGAGGATTTTTAGGAAAGTTGGTCAAACCCGTCACCAATGCTCTGTCCGATATCCTATAAAAGGATCGTGCTCATAAGAAATTTGTTATTTGTAATCTGACCTTCGAAGAGAGCGGACACAATGCAATCCAGCTGTGCACCAAAAAATTGGTCAAGAGATTCGGACTCTGATGATTCGTCGGAACTATCAGAAGATATGGAATATGAAAAAGAAGAAGACGAAGAAGAAAACGTTTCTATGATAGGAGGTATCGTTCAAAGTGCCTTTGACAAATACCAAAACGATTTTGACAACCTCATGAACAAATATATCGAAGATGGAATGGATAGTGAAGATGCAGTTTAAACAGCATATAGAGCACTTCAAAAGAATGTTAGAGAAGCCATTAGTGAGAAATACATTCATACCCTTGTGTACATTCGAAATTTTTGCAACGATTCAATTCACAAGAAAATTCAAGAAACTGCCAAGCGTCTTCGTGAAGAAGAGGATTTTGACTTTGAAGAATCCCAGAAATATGCCTTGGAAAAGCGAAGATTTCTGTTCGACAACCTTATGACAAACTACTCATTCCGAGTAGAAGAAGAAGAAGAAGAAGAAGAAGAAGAAGACGATTAGAAAAGTATAAAAGGAGTGTTGGTATAAAAATAAATTCATTTCCGTTTTGAACGTCGACGAGTGAAGATGTCTGTGTCAACAACGGTGCTCAGATTCAAAGATGACTTACATATACAGATCTTCAAGAATGATGCTGGATTAAAGCTGACTTCCCAGGAACTGACCCAAGTGAATCGTGTGGTAAATGCAGCCAAGAGAAAAAATCTAGACATGGATGCTGGTGGAAAGAAACAAAGATGTGTGGATACTGGCCGATCAGTAAACAAAAAAATAAAGACAGAAATGACTCACAATACAAACAAGAATGAAGTTACTACTGCGAACAAAGTTTCTACGGAAACAAAGAAAGATGTTTCCACTAAGAACGAAGTTTTTACTGAAGACAAGAAAACGAGGCCAACTCCCATAAAGAAAGAAGTTTCCACTAAGAACGAAGTTTCTACTGCGAAAGAAGTTACCATTAAGAACGAAGTTTCTACTGAAGTCAAGAAAAAGATGCCAGCTCCCATAAAGAATGAAGTTACCACTAAGAACGAAGTTTCTACTGAAGTCAAGAAAAAGATGCCAGCTCCCATAAAGAATGAAGTTACCACTACGAATGAAGTTACTACTGAAGCTAAGAAAGATGTTTCCACTCAAACCACAAATGAAGTTACTACTTAGAAGGCTGAAGTTACTACTATGAAACAGCTAGAGAAAGAGGAACCCAAAGATGCCAGACAGGAAATTAAAGCAACCAACAAAGCCAAGTTATCAAATGAGAGAATGTGTTTTATCAAGAACCTAGCCATGCGATGGGAAGAAGCTTCAACCCACAAGAAGATGAAATGGTTAGCCCATGCAAGAAGAACTACAAAGAGAAATGCCTTGAGACATTGAATTGTATACTTGAATAAAAATGAAATGTTATATATATTGTTGTTTGTTTTTTGTATCTACTACCCCAACAGAAGTACCCGGATCTAAAGTCCAACAAGTATCCCCCAATACTGAAATGAGTCTAAGAGTCGTTCGAGGAGTCACTCGATCGAGCAATTGCTCTAAGGCTCATTTGCTCGATGAGCTTCGAATCGTTCGAGCAATTGCTCATGGAGCAATTACTCTCTTGGCTCTTTGGCTTATTTGGGAAAAAGCCCTACTTACGGAATCCCTTTAGGCCCTAGAATCCCTTTTTTCTGACATGAGTCAGACTATGGGAAATCAAGCAATCTGATTGGTTATAAATGATCTAGATAAATGAAACAACAAGAGTACACGGAATAGGGTCAGAACTAACAAAAATAGAACAAAAATAGCTAAATATAGTAACAATAAGCAAAGCTGTTCCAACTGATAGGCTCTTCTATGCTACTGGAGTATACTCTAGAATAAAGGAACATGGCCAGATAGACGATAACTATTGCATATATAGATAGAAGCAGAGAATTCTGAAAGAATTCGAAATAGTAAAAGTTGGGATAGATTTTGGTGATTTGGAAGGATTGTCGGGTTGTTTGTGGTAATTAGATTTACTCTTCTACAATGGAACCCACCCTCCAAACATACCCCGTCCCATTGCAGAAAAATTGGGTAACATAGCAACCACGTGCTACTATAGAAACCAAGATGGCGGCCTCCAGTATACAAAATGGTCGACGGAAACACGTGTCACCCTAACAACACGCGCTGCGCATGCCACTCACACCACGTATCACTATGGAGATGACGTCACAAGATGGCCGCTCACGCGGGTTACCATGACAACACAACATGACGTCACCAGGTCACGTGACATGACGTCACTTCCGGGTCCTGCCAATGGGGCACGTTTCATACATCTCCTACTACTGACTTCGAACATCTGTTTCGAGAACTCACGTGAGGGTCTTCTTGGCTTAGGTTGAATTGCTGTTGCCTGTTTGCGTTGTGCCATGACTAAATCTGTATTATTGAGTTACGGGGATTTTTCTTCAAAGCAGGAACTTGGTAAAAACTCTGGAAAGAAAATTTTTAAAATGGCTTAATGCTTAATAATAACTGACTACTGTTGCATTGAGAGTTATTTTTAATTCTCTCGTATTTATTACATGCCTGCTGTATGTAATCCCCATCTACAGCAACATTAAACCATGCGGAAAATGAAAATCTGTTCATTTTTTGTTGACTTGTGTCCTTCTGTGATGACACGAGTGCCAAATTGATTAACCCATTCACATACGTGTGTCGTTCTGTGTTTTAACTATTTGCTATGATTTAAATTTTTGTGATTTTATCACATAATTACCATCAAATAGCTCAGTACGGAAAATATCGTCCACAGCGCAACTAATACAGGAGTGACGTCAGAAGTCAACATCGACGTGGTAACGATGTGAGTAGATTTCTGGCGGAGAATGAATCAATCTTTTCTTATTTTTCATTAACTGTCAACCTAATATAAATAGCAGACGACATTTGTAGAAAACATTTCTTGAATAACTAAATATTTCCATTTTTGTCTGAAAAACATAAATTATGGGCCTTCATTGAAACGGGTTCGATGAGCTCATCATAGTTAGGGTCATAAGCTATGTTTTTTAGGCAAGAATGGAAAAAATAATAAAATTTTAATGGTGATTTTTGTGAACAGCACTGGCCATCTTTTGTCGTTACGTTAGATAAAAATTACAAATTATGTGATAAAAAGAATCTCAAATTCGTCATACACTTTTAACTCTTTGCCCAACGTAACGATCAAAACCGTCCAGCGCTATTCTAAAAAATCGCCAATTAATTTTCATTATTTTTTTCATTTTTTGTCTCAAAAACATAGGTTATGACCCCTCGTTGGAACGAGCTCGTTGACGGGATGATATTTCATATGCTCCACTTTTTAACATTTCTCCCACTTGATCGAACCATGGTAAGTGCGATTCGCCTCGGGAATGTGGCTTCGCTCCAGCAAACTGTCATTGAGCTTCCGGCGCCTCTGAATGCACGCGTCGCAAACATTACCTTGTCTGTTTGACCGCTCCTTCGTCGTTTTGTCAAATAATTCGCAATTTCTATAATTAGCTTTTATTAACAAATGTAGACAGTAAATTTATGTTGCTCTCGACCTGATGGCAAAACTAAAAATATCTACTATGCCAGTTCACAAGAAAATGGAAATCACCAATTAGGTTAAACGACCGGGGGGGGGGGGGTGAGGGGGGAGTACCCCAACCCAGCTTGAATTAACAGTGCCAAAATTCGAGGCGAGACACGGCAAGGTTGAAGGACACGGAGCTGGAGTAAAGTTGTATAAATTTAAGCTATCCAGATAATCAGTGCAACATTCCAGTAAACTTTGTCTTTCAATACTATATGGGCTATTCTCCTTTACTTTTTTGTTTTAAACATGTCAAAAAGCTACTTCTCCCCGTTTTGGCATACTTGTTCAGGGACGTATTTTTAAGACCGTATTTATTTTTTAAAAGCGTGTATTTATACTCTCAAACTGAGCGGTGAAGTTGTTCTGGCGAACAACTGCTGCGTGCATATCTCTCTCTTCCCATGCACCCGAAGTCAATTAGCGGAATCGGAAAAAAACTGAGAGGAGCCGGATGCCCTTAATGCTGCAGCGAACATTCTGAATTATCGGAAATACCCGACTTTTTATGGAGTCCACAAATCGACGTAGTTTATTGCAAAACTTTGACCAATGTTTGAAAACGTCCCCATGAATTGATTCACTGGACCGGCTGAAGCTTAGTTTGCGTATTTCATTAATCGATAGTTCGGGCTTCACGTTAATCATCAGATATTTCGAGTAACTGAAGGTAACTGCGGAGATTTCGTGGAATATATTGTGTGCGTGTACCTTTTGGAACATTGACTTTTTTTAACAAAAAGCTACTGTGTGTTGGTCAAAACATCCTTCATTTTTACGGCGCAACTTCCGAATTGTAACATACGTTCATGAGCTTGAAACACCTCGACGTATATCTTGATTAAAACGAGAAAATACAAACTATAAACTACCTTTCAACTTTATTTTAACTTATTAATGATATAAAGTGTCTAAACAGGGGCGGCGGAAGCTCGATAAAAGTGGAGGGGCACAAATTTACAATGCTACCATGATTCGACCCAGTGTGAGAAAGGTTACAATCGTATATCGGTAAATGTACCATTACTCGCTATAGTCTCTCGTTTAGATGAATATGCCGCTGGGTGGTCACTGTCCTGTCCGTTTCTTCTACTTCAACCATCTTCCAACCCGAAGACCAGCCTTCAGGTTAGAAGATAGTTGAAGTTGACGAAACGGACCGAAGCGACCGAAAATGGGATTATCTTTTAAATTTTGATTGGATTTGCAAATAATGTTGCAGGAATGCCTGTATATTGACACGTGTACACGCGCCCCTTTAAACTTATTGTGTCACCGCCTCTGTGTCTAAGAGTGCGAACAGTTTATTAAACGCAAAACAAGGAGGCATATTCTGTGACTTGACAGCGATTCAATCACTTTAAGTCACAGAATATGCTTCCCTTTTGAATAATCGTTGAAGGAGATATGGTTTGCTTCCGTTGTGAAATGCAATTTCAGCTGCCCTCACTTGATTAAATATCGAACGATACAGTGTTTTTTCCACCCGTTTCAAGCAAAAAGGCTCTTGCATCCCCGTTTGTGTGCACCACAGTCATCTAGTTCTCGTTTGTCTGAAGCATAAATTTGAACTTAACAAGAGGAAAACCGTAATATAAACTGAATAAAGGAAAAAAACGTCTTTGGAATCGGCCCGCTGTGTGGATTTCAATGATACCTAAGACCCGAAAATGGTTTGAAATACATAGTATACATATAACATTTAACCCCTTGGACACAGGCGCTCTGGGGGTTAACATTTCAGTCAATACCGTCAACGGCGAAATGGGCGAAACCATCCTGGTTTGTTGGGAGGCACAGTAACAATTTAATCTAACAGCTCTGTCATGCTGTTGTATTAAATTATTGACGAGCCTCGCTTCAGATTTTTTGCTCTTTATATCGTCTGCTTGTCCGCTACCAATTTTTTCTTCGCGCAAAGATTTATAAACACCGTATTGAAAGGGTTAACGAACACTGGAGGACATCAGCAGAAAAATAGCTAATAATACTCAACAATACTTGATCGACGCAAAAGTTTTTTGTTCCATTACAACCCAAATTAGGTCAAAAAGAAATAATACCACTTTCACCTTCACTCTAAAATCAGTTGGGGTAAAAAAACAACCCAAATCAACGACTGGGCTGAGAGAATATGAACCCTAATGGGTTCATATTCATTCAGCCCAGTCGATTTGGGTTGATTTGTAATCCAACTGATTTTAGCGTGTTGTGTCAAACCAACAGTCATCACAAAATAGACCAGGCCTGGCCGCCACAATGGCGTTGGTCGCTACAAGGCGTTGGCAGTGCTTCGTTGAATGACTTCTGTAAATTCGCTTTGCGTTTCCAAAACCATCTAATTTGATATTATAAGTTATCTCCGCCAACATGTATGGTATATGGAGATTTAAGACCTGGATGTCGGTCTTTAAACACCGAGCCGCAGGCGAGGTGTTTAAATGAGACATCCAGGTATTAAATCTCCATATGCCATACATGTTGGCGGAGATAACGTTTTTGTCCCGTTTGAAACACAATCCAAAACTAGACTTTATGATTCTGGAGAATCATGGCTTTTCCCGATGAGATTCCATGATTTTTCATGACCCCACAGTGTCTGATAAACTGTTTTTAACTGTCTCACTGAAGTTCCTTCATTGATGTTACGAGAAAGGTGAAGATAGTAGTCTCAAATGACACAGTTTGATAATAAAAATTGTTTAGGTAAAAACCATCATTAACGGTGGAGTGGGTTAATGCCAATATTGTCGTCCCACAAGTCAATGAACGACAAAAGGAGTTATGTTTGTTTGACACATACTCACTGAGTGCTGTGTCAATTTAAAAATGGTCCATTTTATCTCAAATGTATCCAAAATATTGATGTCTGGCAGCTTGTAGAGGGTTAACAAGTGCCAACAGGAATATTTATTCATGCAACTTGTCATGTCACACCAAGAACTGTGAATGGCCATTTTTTCTTTAAAATCTACAAGATGTTTTCAGAGAAATCCAGGGAGAATAGGAATTTTAAGCTTTTGATGGGTATCATTGTTTTTCCAGCCCAAAACGGGTTAAGTGTTGTTTTTGGAATACTCTTATTACTTCCAAAAATAATTCTCAGTGAATTCTACTTTTACTTATTTTGATCTTTCCTCCCAACTACGGGTGTTGTGGGTACGCAAACACAGCCTATTTTATCAACATTTTGATGTTTGAGAACCTGCATAGGGTTAATAAATGCTTACAGGAATATTTTGTACATGCAACTTGTAATGTCACACTAAGATGTGAGAATGGCCATTTTTTCCTGAAAATCTACGGGATGTTTTTTTAAAGAAATCCTCAGATAACATGAATTTTTAACCTTTTGAGGTGTATCTCTCTTTAACCAGCTCTAAAGGGTTAATGTTTGGTTTTGTGAATATCTTCATTACTTACAAAAATGATCGACGGTGAATTCCACTTCCAATGAAGGAGGTTATGTTTATCTCCTAGGTACACATGCCCAAGGACAGCCCATTTTCTCCAAACGTCAGTGCTTGGCAGCCTCTGGGGGGGTTAACAAATGCTTACCGAAACATTTTGTTCATGCAGCTTGTAATGTCACTTGAAGACCTGCGAATGGTCAATTGTTCTTGAAATTTTCTTTTTTGAGAAATCCACAGAAAACTGGAATTTTAAGCTTTTAAGGGGTATATCTCCTTAACCAGTCAAAAATGGGTTAAGACCTCGATTTTTGAATACATTTACTACTTACAAAAATGTTTCCCTGTCAGTTTTGCGTCCGGTAAAAGAAGTTACGTTTCTCTGTTGTATTTCCATTTGATGTTGTTGTTGTTCAAAAACAGACTATTTTTTTTCAAAATTTTGACATTTAGCAGCCTATGGAGGGTTAACAAATGCTTACCGGAATAATTTATCCAATCAACTGGTAATGTGACACCATGACCTATAAATGGCCATTTTCTCTTGAAAACCCTACCAGATGTTTGTAAAGAAATCCAGGGAAAACATAAATTTTTAAGCCTTTGATGGGTATCACTATTAACAACCACAAAATGGGTTAATGCTTGGTTTTTTGAATACCCTTATTACTTACAAAAATGGTTTTCGGTGAATTCCACTTCCAACAAAGGAGATTATGTTTATTTCTCAGGTACACTTTGGGTGATATGCGTGCCTGAAAACAGCCCATTTCAACAAACTTACGATGCTTGGCAGCCTCTATAGGGTTAATAAACGCTCACCGGAATATTTTGTCCATGCAACTTGTAATATCATACAAAGACCTGCGAGTAGTCAATTTTTCTTGAAAACCTGCAGGATGTTTTTAGAGAAATCCACAGAAAATGGGAATTTTAAGATTTTAAGGGGTCTCTCTCTTTAGCCTGTCCAAAATGGGTTAAGACTTCGACTTTTGAATACCCTTACTACTTACAAAAATGTTTGCGTATAGATTGTGCGCTCGATAAAAAAAGGCACGTTTCTTTGTGGCGTACCCATTGGGTGCTGTTGGCGTCCAAAAACAGCCCATTTTATCACAATTTTGACTTTTAGCAGCCCGTGGAGGGTTAACAAATGCTCACCACTGTATTTTGTCCATGCAACTTCTATTGTCACACCAAGGCCTGGGAGTGACAAATTTTTCTTGAAAATCTACAAGACTCGTTTAGAGAAATCCACGGAAAACAGAAATTTTTTAGCTTTATGGGGGTATTGCTGTTTAACCAGCCCAAAGTGGGTTAATGCTTGGTTTTTTGAACACCCTTATTACTGACAAAAATGATCCTCGGTGAATTCCACTCCCAATAAAGGAAGTTATGTTTATCTCTCATGTATTGTTTGGGTGCGGTGGGGGCCTGAAACCGGCCTATTTCATCAAAATTTCGATGTTTGGCAGCCTGTGGAGGGTTACCATATGCATCGCCTGATATGTCGTGTGTATCAAAGGGCGTGTCACAGACAGGTCTAGCAATTACGAATGTATAAAAAAAATCTACAAGACGAGTTTCGAGAAAGTGCCGATAAACCCCATTTTTGGCAGTTTTTTGCCAATTCTGACGAAATAAGGGTTAAATCGAAAATTCCGCTTGGGTACATCTTTAGATTTTGTGCCCCTCTATGAGTGTGCAAAATTTCGTGAAAATCGGTTCGAAAATGGCTTCTGAATCGTACGGACAAAATGTGTGGAAAAAAAAAAAAAAAAAAAAAAAAAAAAAACCCAAACCCCCCCCCCCCCCCCAAAAAAAAAAAAAAATAATAATAATAATCCGTAGAAAAACAATAGTCTTTTACAGAGGGAAAAGCCTAAAAAGTTGGAAAAAAGCTGTGGACGCATTTCTCAGCCCCACAATCACTTGAATCAAATTCGTGATAATTATTTTGTTTTTATAATCGCAGAAGACAACAGATAGTGTTACGTCCCTTGGGTCGTTAAGAAAACGAGTAAACAGTATCTTGTTGACATATCGTCCCCCGAGTTCCAATGTGTTCTATGTGCCTACTGGCACATAGAACACATTGGTACTCAGGGGACGAATTGTTTTCTCTTATTTTATTTTTATGATTGAATTGATATTTGTGACTATTTTCGAGTTTTTTGGTTCGATTTTTATTTCGAGGCGAGCAAAAGCGGAAAGCTTTCGTTTAAACCATATACCCCAAATGTTTCGCGTGAGCTTATACCCTGGGTGTTGCACGCCCTCATATACCTTGGATGTTGGGTGCATCCTTTGCCATGGCTATTTGTCCAAGGCATTCTGACCAATCAAAAGACCGAATTTATCGGGATATAGGGACAAGATATCTTCTTCAGTGCGCGTCTGTCTCGGCCAATTTTGAGAAATAGATGAAAATGTATGGAAATATTACCAAGCGAATCCTTTGTTGCCATGTGTATCGGAACATGATCGATTACGTTAACCCCCGGTGTAAATCTGATTTGTCCCGACTGTGATGGCTCGAATCCCGCCAGATAAAATATTCCAACTAATTATCAAGACATGCCTTCGTCGATACAAGTCAGTCGAAATTATATTTAAAAAACTGCAGACTTCTTAGAAGATTGTTTGTGGATAAATAAAATATACATGTAGTCGACGAGTCGCAACTTCTTACTAAATTATCCCTTTGAACGCTGGTGAGTAGTATGTAATGTTGTGACCCCGGAAGTGACGTCATAGTCACGTGACCCAGTGGCGCCATGTTTGGTTGTCATGGTAACCCCCGTGAGCGGCCATGTTGTGACGCATTCCCATAGTCATACGCGGTATTAGTGCGCATGTGCAGCGCGTGTTGTTAGGGTGATACGTGTTTCCGTCGTCCATTTTGTATATTGGGGCCGCCATCTTGGTCTCTACGATAACACGTGATTGCTATGTTACCCGAAGGCTTTTTATGGGGCAGGGGTATGTTCGGAGGGTGTGTTCGATTGAATAGGAGTAATTTCCCGATTCGTAGAATTACCCAAACAGACCCGACAAGTTGTACTATTTCGAATTCTTTCAGAATTCTCTGCTTCTATCTATCTGTGCAATAGTTTTCGTCTACTCGACCACGTTCGTTTGTCTTGGAGTTTACTCCAGTTGAGTAGAAGAGCCTATCAGCTGGAACAGTTTTGCTTATTATTACTATTTTTAGCTTTTCTGGTTTGTTCTTGTTAGTTCTGACCCTATTGTTTCATTTATCTAGATCTCCCAATCAGTTCACTTTACTGGCGCTCGCTTATGGAGTCCCTTTTTGGGAATCCCTTTTTGGAAAACGTCTGTGGTTATGGAATCCCTTTTTCTGAAATGAGTCGTAGAGTCGTATGTGGAGTCACTCGATCGAGCAATTGCTCTATGGCACATTTGCTCCATGGGATTCGAGTCGTTCGAGCAGTATGTGGAGTCACTCGATCGAGCAATTGCTCTATAGCACATTTGGTCGATGGGATTCGAGCCGTTCGAGCAATGACTTTTCAGTAATTGCTCGATAGTTTATAAGGGGAATTTGTGATAGGTATGCCTCGGGGTGGTCTAGAAGGCGGGACCAAACAGGTAATAGTGCCCTCAGAAAAGTATCCTATAAAAGGTATCCTCGAAAAGTAGCCTCAAATAATACAATACGAGGCCATAGGTATTCCCAAATATTGAAATGAGGCTAAGAGGCGTATGTGCGAGTCACTCGAATGAACAATTGCACTATAGCTCATTTGCTCGATGGGATTCTAGTCGTTCGAGCAGTATGTGGAGTCACTCGATCCAACAATTGCTCATTTGCTCGATGGGCTTCGAGTCGTTCGAGCAATTACTTTTCAGCAACTGCTCGATAGCTTATAAGGAGAATTTGATTGGTATGTCTTGGGGTGGCCTAGACGGCCGGGCCAAATAGGTAACAGTGTCCTTAGATAAGTATCCTCGAATGGTGTCCTCAAATAATACAATACCAGGCCATAGGTATCCTCAAATACTGAAATGAGGCTAAGAGTCGTATGTGCGAGTCAGTCGAACGAGCAATTGCTCGATAGCACATTTGCTCGGTGGACTTCGAGTCGTTCGAGCAGTATGCGGAGTCACTCGATCGAGCAATTTCTCTACAGAGTCGTTCGAGCAATTACCTTTTCAGTAACTGCTCAATAACTTATAAGGAGAAAATGGGATTGGTATGTCCTGTGGTGGCCTAGAAGTGAGTGAGTGAGTGAGTGAGTGAGTGAGTGAGTGAGTGAGTGAGTGAGTGAGTGAGTGAGTGAGTGAGTGAGTGAGTGAGTGAGTGAGTGAGTGAGTGAGTGAGTGAGTGAGTGGGTGAGTTGTTTAGATTCACAATTTAAGATCGGAGAACCTCATATTTGCATCAACCGCTATTAGGCATTAACATCATGCTTGATGCTGACATGCTACTAAATTCTCACCAGAGTGCTGCGATACATATCACGGTGGTGGACTTGTTCCCCACAAATGATCGTTATCATCAAATGCAGTGACTCCCGCGATAGTTCGTTAAGTAAGTTCGAGCAAGATAACTTTAGCCCACAATAGTTTTCACTCGGCTATTCACCAACCCTTTGCGCTGCGCAGCGTCCAAAACCGACCAACCCTTTTCACAAATAACCACTGAACCTCCGTGATTTCTCTCTTCTTGATGTCTTGGAGATGTGGCTTATGACCCCTCATTGGAATGAGCAGGTTCTATGTTGTTTTTTAGTTTTCTTTTGTCGAAAATGTGATGTGGCTTATGGCCCCTCATCAAAGAGAGCCTGTTCCAGTGCTGTTTGTTCCATCCGTTTTGTATCTTGACATCCCCGTCTGGGTCATTGGTAAGTATAAAAAATATATAAATTACTATAAATTTTTTAACATTTTTATACTGTACCAATGACCCAGACATAGCTGAATAGTAAAAAGGCTGGAGGGCCAAGGACATAGAGCAAAATGGAATACGCTCAATAAAATAAAATAGAGTCATCCCCCGTAGGGAAAAGAAGTAATAGGCCTTACATGTATCTTTCTTATTTATGATAAATTAGAAAGATACAACACCTTCCAAAAATTGAGCTTCATACATCCATGTACTCTATTAATATCCAATAATCCTTATACTAATAATTTTTAAAGTAAGCCAATAATAAAGTAAGTCTAGAGAATAGAGACTCTTATACTCCTAAAAGTGTGTGAGAATTGCATAATCATGTCCGTTGACATATGCAATATTCAAAAGCTATACTTTAAAAACTAAGACTTGAATGAATTTTATAAACTTAAACTTCTCACTAAACAACCATCCCAATAACAGCTCAGAATTACTAACTCCGGAGGAGGTATCCCCTTGTTTTCATAGTAAAAACAGGTTTTCATAGTAAAAACAGGGTGGGTGGGTGGGTGGGTGGGTGGGTGTGTGGGTGGGTTTTGGGTGGGTTCGTGGGTGGGTGTGTGGGTTTTGGGTGGGTGGGTGGGTATTGGGTGGGTATTGGGTGGATGGATGGATGGATGGATGGATGGATGGATGGATGGATGGATGGATGGATGGATGGATGGATGGATGGATGGATGGATGGATGGATGGATGGATGGATGGATGGATGGATGATCGAGTGTGTGTGTGGGGGGGGGGGTGAGTGTGTGACCGACCTGCTGTTTATGGTAATAAATCAAAGAACCCCCACCCCATTTATTACTTATCACGCGCAATTCGACAACTCTCACCTTATTAACTCTCTCTCCTATGTAGCGTTCAAAACCGACAAGCGCCTTTTACTAATCTCAACAATATTTTCATGATATATAATTGTTTTTCTTCAGTTTCTGTCTTGGAAATATGGGGTATGCCCCCCCCCCCCCCCCCCTCCGGCCATTGGAACTAGCCTCGTTCCGCCGGCGGTGGGGTCGTGAGCTGTGTTTCATGGAGGGTAACATTACACTCGACGAGGTGCAGGTTGACGCAGAGTACGACTTTATACAGTTCAATAATGAGCAAATATGTTCCTTGGCAGAAAATGATGAATACTCAGAAAAAACCGCGCAAATGACTGCAACTACTTTTCGCCAAGTGACTTTCAGTCAATGGCTTGGAAAATAGACGCAGGATTCTCAATATTCCATCTCAGTTGCCAAAGCCTGAAGGCCCATTGGGGTTCCTTCCAAAACATGCTATATAACCTCCAAACAGGAAAGAACTTCTTCGACATAATAGGACTTACCGAAATATTCCAAATTCCTCCAGAGATGTCCGATTATTAAACGTATGAGACACGAGAAAGATGATGGTCGAGGAGGAGTTGGTCTAAAAAATAAAGAAGGAATACCCAAAAGCGTTCGTAATGATATTTCTTTCTTTATTCCCCATGTTTTCGAATCTCTGTTTATTGAATTAAAGATAAATACCAACCCAGAATTATTGGTGTTATCTATAGACTCAACACTCCTCCTAAAGCCGACATCAACCTCTTCTTATCAAAATTAAATGAAATAACGAATGTTCTAAATGCCTAAAATAAAAAAGTTTATATTATGGGGGATCTTAATCTAGACCTTCTAAAAGAAACTACACACTCAAAAACGGAAGAATTTGTTAATCTCATGTTCAGTCAAGGCTTTCTGTCGTATATCACCAAGTCAATGAGAGTAACCTGTCGTTCTGCTAGTCTGATAGATCATATCTTCTCTAATAACGTTTCACGGGCAGCATGACCTGGAATAGTCATATCTGACGTGTCAGATCATTTTGGTGTTTTTTATATTGAAGAAAAACCCAAACCAAAAGATACACCACACTTTACACTAAAAAGAATAATAAATGCAGAAAGAATTGTTGAATTCAAAACACTTATCTCGCAAAGTGATTTTAATCCTGTAATGCAGTCGAATTGTCCCAATGGGTCATATGAAACCTTTCTAAATATCTATATTCAAGCCTATGAAAAAGCATTCCCTCTCAAACGTGTTCGCCAGAATAAAAAATTTATTTAAAAATAGCCCTGGATGACAAGGGGGCTTGTAATATCCTCCAACAATAAAGAAAAATTCTACAAGAAAAAACTCCAAGCTCCCACCGAAAGGAACTCAGAAAACAATAAAAACTACTGTTGAATCTTCAACAAGGTAAAAAAAACAATGTAAAGCTACCTATTATAGAGATATCCTAAACGAAAACAAAAACAATATGCGAAGAACATGGCAGATTTTAAACGAAGCCAGCAATAAAGGAAAACATGAAGCCAGATTACCCTCGTTCTTCATCCAGGACAGCATCGAGTTAAGCGAGCCCCATGACATCGCGGAAGAATTCAACAATTTCTTCATCAACATTGGAAAAAACACATCCGAATAGATTCAGAAAACTAATAAGTCCTATACAGATTACATGGACAACAATGTCTTCAATAATCTTTATTTAATACCCACAAATCCCACAGAAGTCAAGCGAGTAGTAAATAAAATGAAGCCAAAATTATCTAAAGACTGCGATGATATCACAACCTGTCTTCTTAAGCATACGATAACCGAAGTATTGGATTCTCTAACACATATAATTAACAACTCTTTCCTAAACGGCAAAGTACCAGACAGGATGAAGATCGCGAAGGTGATACCCATATTTAAAGCGGGTGATGAGCACAGCTTTACAAATTACAGACCTATCAGTATACTTCCGGTATTCTCAAAAGTAATGGAAAAACTCATGGAAGTGAGACTAACTAGTTTCCTCAATAGGTTTAATATTTTATACCCTCACCAATACGGATTCCGAAAGCGACATAGTACTATTCATCCAGTTATTCAGCCCCTTAAAAGCATCGCAATAGAAAATAATAAACAAGAAAAAAACAGCACCTTAGCACTGTTCCTGGATTTGTCAAAGGCCTTTGACATAATAAATCACGAAATACTATTAGGTAAACTGGAAAAATATGGCATCCGAGGTGTCACCAACAATTGGTTTAGAAGTTACTTGTCCAACAGGTCTCAATATGTTATGTACGGAGAACACAAATCGGACTTAGCCAAACAGAGTTGCGGTGTACCACAGGGCTCGATTTTAGGCCCTATTCTTTTTCTTTTATATATAAGTGATATAAGTAACTCAACATCACTCAATCTTTTATCATTTGCCGATGACACTACTGCACACTACCCGGGCTCCGACAATAATCCCATTACACCGTATTTCAATGACGAGCTTCAGAAACTATTGGAATGGTGCTCTGTGAACCAGTTAATGGTGAATGTTAAGAAAACCTCGTACATCATACTTAATCCAAATAAAGGTAGGAACAATAATCTTTGTCAAGAGGTAAAAATAAATAACCAAAACACTAACAAGGCTGGGATCACTGAAACAGAAAAATCTGTGTAATTCTTAGGAATTAGCATTGATGAACATTTATCCAGCAAGGCTCACATATCCCGATTTGCTCGAAAATAGCACGCGCAAACTATAGTCTCAACAAAGTTAAAAATATCCTCCCCCACGGAGCTCTGAAAACATTGTATTACACCCTCATACATAGCCATTTGGTATACTTAATCCATGCATGGGGAGAATCAAGAGCTATCAAAAAACTAGCTGTCCTGCAAAAACGTTCATTACGAATAATTAATAACAAAAAGTACGATTCTCATACAGATCCCCTGTTTAAAGAAAACCAAATACTCAAGGTTGATGATTTGTTAAGGCTACATGCACTACTGTTCGCGTTTCACTGGCAGAACGGCAGATTACCGGTTTCTTTCAATGATATCTTTAAAATTACTGACAATCCATCTGGTAGGAGAACTAGACAGTCGGGCCTCCTATACATAGAAAAAAACACGGACCCAAACTCTGGATACATTTCCTTTATACTCCTTCCCGAAACTATGGAATGCTCTGGACGACACAACTCGTAATATTAGGGACAGAAGCATGCTTAAGAACAACTTAACTTCCACATTCATTTCCTCATATTCCAGTTATGTCAGCTGCAACAATCACTACTTCCCCGACTGCACTTCGTAAACTTCGTAAATTTGGAAATTGTCAAAGTCGTGGTCCGCGTCTAAATCTGGAATCCTCGTCTTGTGCAGCCTGTCGGGCTTCCTCATTATAATGGTGCTATGTAAAATACTATATGATTATAATTAAGAACTTGCAAACAAAAGTCTAAACAAATAAATCATAACATTCGTCATCCTACGATGATGATGTAGCTAACGTAGACACCACACCCAAACATCATGACCAACCTCCTTGTCGCAGTCTAAACGATACGAACTTCACGATGGGACTGTTGCCGCCCTCATGTGTTATGATAAGTAGTGGAGGGAGTCCTATAGGCAGGTTGCTTCTTGCCTACCTTGACGCACCGTCTTTCCGCTGGCGAAAATGAAGCACCAATACTCTAATCCCAGAAAAGTAAAGATTCGATCGTCATTTTCCATACATAATTGGCTCTCAGTTCATTCTTTCAATCACAGTCTGTTTGCAATCACCCCATCTTCTTCCAGGGGGTGCCAGGTAGACAGCCAATCTGGCTATGCCACTTCCCACGGTATACTACTCATAACATTTGTGCAATATGTTTATTTGTAACCATTTTACATGTATGTGTAGCGTGAATAAAGAATCTGAATCTGAATCTGAAAGGTAATAGTATCCTTAGATAAGTATCCTATAAAAAAGTCTCCTCGAATAATACAATACCAGGCCATAGGTATCCCCAAATATCGAAATGAGTCGAAGAGCAGTATGTGCAAGTCACTCGAACGAGCAATTGCTCTATAGCTCATTTCCTCGATGGGGTTCGAGTCGTTCGAGAAATAACTTTTCCGTAACTGTTCGATAGCTTATTGGCTTTGGGAGTGATATAGGCTTTTGTTACACAGAAGGAAGATAACTCTGCATACAGATTATGGGAAATCAAGCAATCTGGTTGGTTACTTAGCGCCTAGATAAATGAAATAACAAGAGTACTCGGAATAGGGTCAGAATTAACCAGAACAGACCAGGAAAGCTAAATATAGTAATAATAAGCAAAGCTGTTCCAGCTGATATGCTCTTCTACTCTGCTGGAGTATATTCCAGGGCAAACGAAGATGGCCGTGCAGACGAAAACTATTGCACAGTAAGAAAGAAGCAGAGAATTCTGAAAAAATTCGAAATAGTAATACTTATCAGGTCTATTTGGATAATTCTACGAATCGGGAAATTACTTCTATTCAATCAAATACAACCTCCTAACACACCCCTGTCCCATAAGAAGCCATTGGGTAACATAGCAACCACGTGCTACCATAGAAACCAAGATGGTGGGCCCCAGTATACAACATGGATGACGGAAACACGTATGACAATAACAAAACGCGCTGCGCATGCACACTAATTCCACGTATCACTATGGGGATGACGTCACAACTTGGCCGCTCACTGGGGATACCATGACAACCAAACATGGCGCCAGTGGGTCACGTGACTATGACGTTACTTCCGGGGTCCCCCAAATGATGCCTCAAAACCACATTACATACTACTCTGGTGGTATCTTCCATGTCGGTTCAATGGAACCAATTGGTATAGTCCATGTTTATTTTTGGGGGGTAGACGAATTGATATTTTCAACGTACAGCCTTGGGCTGCACGTTGAAAACAATAATTGGTCTTCTCCCCCCTTTTACTTAGCAGCCATTCCACTTAATGAATGTGTGACGTATCATATTTCTGGAAGGGAAAATTGACCTCTCGAGTTCAAAGGGTTAACACGTATTGTACTCAAAATTGGTCATAATGTCACCACTCCCCATCCCTAGTGACCGAATAGAGTATCACGACTGTTCCTGTATGTGTGGCGAAAGTTCAAGTATCAAACCTATAGTCTCGCAAGAAAGTACAAGTTTGCTAGCAGGAACGAATCAATATCCAAGACTGCCGAAAATGTTCCCCTGGAAAATTACTGGGACGTGGGCTGTCACACCCCTAAACACCTTTCTCTGCGCCCTTGTCTGTTGACAGTTCTTGAACAAATAAAACCTAGTTCTTGTGAAAACAGATTCTCAACAGTATTATTTATTTATTTATTTATTTATTTATTTATTTATTTATTTATTTATTTATTTATTTATTTATTTATTTATTTATTTATTTCAGCATCTACAGTACACAAGCATTGCTTCACTTCGCAGAGTTCACACGGAGACCTAACAGTGTTCAATTGGGGTCCCATATGGTGCCCTATAAGGCAACCGATACCAATTTAGCCCAACTGATTCTACGACTTCTAAGGAAACCTAATACCCAATATGTCCCCACTGGAAAACATACCCAGCTTTCGGTCCGGTGTCTACTGCGCATGCGTCACTTTCGAGGAAAAAGTGGGTCTAAATCTTAACAGTGATGCCTATGGACAAAATATTTTAAACATTAATTACACAAATAACCTGTTGAAAGACAATATTTTACGCGTTATTTCCATTTAGTTCCATTTTTCTAGTTTAATGTAATATGTTTATGTTGATTATAGCGCAATTATTTTTTGCTTCCTTTTTAATTTGAAAATTGGTCCTGAACATCGTGTAGAACCTTAGTATGTAGTATGCATATATTGACAGAAGCAGAGAAGTCTGAAAGAATTTGAAATATTAAAAGTTGGGATAGATTTTGGTGATTTGGAGGGATTGTCGGGTTGTTTGTGGTAATTAGATTTACTCCGATTCAATCGAACATACCCTCCAAACATACCCCGTTCTATTGCAGAAAAATTGGGTAACATAGCAACCACGTGCTACCATAGAAACCAAGATGGCGGCCTGCAGTATACAAAATGGACGACGGAAACACGTATCACTCTAACAACACGCGCTGCGCATGCGCACTAACACCACGTATCACTATGGGGATGACGGCACAACATGGCCGCTCACGCGGGTTACCATGACAACACAACATGGCGCCACTACGTCACGTGGCATGACGTCACTTCCGGGGTCCCCCACCGGGGTCCCCCAACCTAGGCCCGAAACGTGCGAGCACTACTACTTTAGTACATTGTACGAAAAAAGCCGGCCCCAAGTGTGTTTAAATGTATTTTTTGACCTATGAATATGTTAGGTGAAATTTTTACGCGTTATTTTAGTAATCTGCAATAAATACAGAAAACAGTAATGTAAATATAATGAGTGTACGATATTTTGTTTTTGCTTCCTTTTTCGGCTGAAAAAGAGCATTTTTCAGAATATTTCAAGTGAGCGTCAGATTACGCGTGATCTGAGATTCGTCTTTTAAGAGGCAGAGTATTTCTCTTTACTTCGGATAAAGTGGAATATTCATGTGCTATGTGATTTTTGTTCACAATTTTACATTAAGGTGATAATAATTTTCATAATTTTTAATTTTTTTTTTCACTCGTCATTTCTGCTTCTCTTATGTATAATGAATCTGAAATTAAAAGCACGTGAGCATTGGTGTTTGTTTTCTTGAAATACAATTGAAATAAATATGAAAGGAAAGAAAGAAATCTCCATCAAAGAACACTAATGCTAGGATTAGTTTTAAAAAAATGAAATTTCTCCTTATTGTCATAAAGAAAGGTTAAAAAATCTCACGTTGAGTATATTTTTATTAAGGTGATGATAAAGAATACAATCACAGTTCGGAAAATTACACTGGATTTCTCTCATGCTATCTTTCTTTTCACTTGCAATGGATTAATCCAAGTAATTATAATCCTAAGACATGAAGCCTCGAAGAACAATGGATAAAATATATAAACCAGATCTTCTGTTAACAGCTACAGATTAGAGACGGACTAAGGTTTTACTAATATTGTCATATATGATCTAAGTAATAATGAAGATCCGCTTGTACATCTGATTGTTTTTACGGCAATCACAAACCATTCGGTCAATTCTCTCGCTCGTTGATGTTTTCTGCAACTTGTTCCTCCTTCAACACGAGGAGACATGTGGAAATTAGTCATTTACAGTCACTGAGGGTCGAAAGGGGCTTGTTCCCCATACCGTCCCTGCGCACCTTCGGCGCGTTAAACCATTCCATTCGTTCGTTTTCTGCATTCGAGTTAACTCCCCTACCGGACAGAAAGCTGGACATGTTACTGGGGCGGGGCTGTCACACCGTCTAAAAACCTTCTTTGAGCACTTGTCTACTGACAGTTCTTAAACAAATAAAACATAATTCTCAGTAATATTATTTATTTATTTATTTATTTATTTATTTATTTATTTATTTATTTATTTATTTATTTATTTATTTGGTGTTAAAATCTCTTTCAACATTCACAGAACACAACCACTGCTTCACTTCGCAGAGTTCATACGGAGACCTAACAGTGTTAAATTGGGGTTCCATGCGGTGCCCTATGAGGCAACCGATACCAATTTAGCCCAACTGATTCTACAACTTCTAAGGAAGCCTAATACCAAATAACATAATACTGTCTCCGAGCTTTGCATTTTGTCGGAGCCTGGGCTGATAGGCCTTACGATCATATTATAACAAGGACAGTCTGCAAGCAAACTCCACGAAAGGTGGGTAAAGAAACAGCCCATAAAAGTGCTGATTTTTTTTAAAGAATTTGACTGTTGCCTTTAGAGCTTCATACCAAGCATGGACCTAATAAAAGGATATAGTTATGGACTCTAGGCTCGAACCGAGTGAAAATAGAGCGATACAAAAAGAACACTTTGCAGGCGAATGGAAACTTCATGTAGAGAATGGAAGTTGGACATGCCATGTCGTATTACCTTCCACTGCAGGCAGCTTGAAAGTGAACCCAAAACTGGACGTCCTAACTGCTACACGCCACAAAGCACATTACCAAACATTTATAGATATTTAGCACACCTAATGACGATACCCTAAATTTCAATCGGTACATTTCATATCCACCAAAAGCCTTTGAATAAAACACTGACCACAGTCCCCAGATTCCTCACCCGCCTTAGATATAAAAATAACCATCACTGGGTCAACTGGTAATTAGTGCAAATATACCTAAGACTTACCATTTCCACACAAAAATGAAATGATATATCACTCCCCCTCCCCCCCCCCCCCCCCCCCCCCCATTCAGCTTATGGATGTAAAGTATTCCTCCTGGTATTTCGAGCCCAAAAAACAGTATTAACTCTTCCCTTTGAAATCGTAACACCGATTTTATGGTGCAAGGCATAATTTCGCTCACTTTTTTGTCTTATTATAAGCTGTTTATATACGAGACATTGGTGCTAAAATAATTCACTACCCCTCCCCCTAGCCCCCCCCCCCTAGCCCCCCCCCCCTAGCCCCCCCCTACCCCGTACACTGATACTGGACTGACCCCTATCAGTGTAAGTGTACACAAAGGCGATGTCGGGTAATGTTGGTTCAAAGGGTTACCAACAAACTGTTATTGATTTGTGTTTTATAATATTCAGTCCCATGTTAAAAGCATCTACTCCGACAAGTCACACACGCACCCCTCCCCCTCGAGAAAAGGAAAAATAAGCGTTTTGGTTCGTGTAATCTTTCTGCAGAGACAGAAATACCTACCCTCGAAAAAGACATAAAATGTGCGCAAAAAAATAATTACTTATCTTGAACCAAACTCTCAAGCCACAAATCTAATTCGCTAAGAATTTAGACACTATTCTGGCTTGGAATCAGTCTTGCCCTCAAATAGGTCATCGCTTATGTTTAAATTCGCTAGTTTGGAATATTTCAGTTGGTTGGAAAAGCGAACCTACAGTTTTGGTATGCGGAAACTGATATATTCCGGATGATTGAATCTGAAAACGTTCATAACAATTCATTTTTTGTGACTCCAAGCTAGAAATGTTGGTCAATCGAGATTTGATTTGATCTGTATTTTGATGACCTTACCCATCGAAAACGAAGACTTACTACAGCCGTGCAGTGGCGTGGCCACGGGAGGGATTGGACGACGCGCCCCTCCCCCCACTTTCCTTCAAAGTTGGTCCTCGAAACATGTCCAAAAAATGGCATAAAAATCGTAGTGGGGTAAGGTCCATGGGGTTAGGTTGTAGATTTGTAGATTGCTTGTTCTAATATCTGTGTCGGTGAAAAGGTAGACCGTGACTGTCGTCAATACATGAAAAACCACAAAATATTCGCCCAGATGCAAGGAGATTGGGATTTTTGAACCCTGGAATTCAAAATTTTGAATTCCAGGGTTCAAAAATCCTCACCGACGACCCTTGGCCGCCCCTATCGGACACATTTATTTCCCTCTAGTGGAAACTCTGATTATTGTTACCTTAGTTATCTAGCTCAAACTTTAAGGACGCAAAATTCTGAGATGTGAAGGCTTGGAAAGCTTTTCTCGCGCACACCACTCTCACCCCCACCCCCACCCCCTATTAAAATGGAGCTAAGCCAGGCTTTGCGAGTTTGCCCCCCCCCCCCCACACACACACACACACACACACTGCAGCCGTGGTTTATAAATACGTCGTGTATAGTCCCACACACAAATTGTGTAAATATCTGTATGTTTTCAGGGGAATTAAATACTTGTTAGAATGTTTATAACAAGGGTTGGAAAGAATACCTGTATATTTTTTGTCAGTGAAGGCACATAACGTACATCAGCTGTCGTCATCTGGGCGCTAATTTACACAAAAGAGAAAACAAACATCCCACAACAGCGTCGAATTCCAATTAGAATTAGACTGGTTGCCTGAAAGCTTGACCCTGAACCTGTCCTACCCGTAACTATATTTATAAAGAAGCGAAATTTCACTGATTTTTCTAAACATTGGACACCTCAATTGCAATTTGAATCGCTAGCGATTGGTTGGCGATAAAATGTATTCTTTTTGATGATAGCTGTCAAATGAATGGCTGAGTATCCTTTTAATAATTGTTTTTATAGAGGTGAAGGCATGTAATAAACACAAAACGACACGCGTGTGTGAATGGGTTAACTTGTGCCTGCTACCTCTCGTTCTACCCTTCTGCGCTGGCTCTCGTGCCATATGAATTAACCCATTCACACGCGTTTGTCGTTCTGTGTATGGACTGCCCCCTCCTCCCTCCCTGGCTTCATGTGGTAGAACTCACAGGCTGCAAGAGTTAGAACCACTATTATCCCAATTATATTGTAGGTATGAAGAGCTTGGGAGCGAGGACCGAAGCATGGACAAAATTTGATATTGCCTCGTATATCACAAAGACTTAAGGTGAAGGATATGGGGAGGAGGGGGTCCCTCCTGTTGGTGGTGCCTCCCCTAAACAAAATGTTTAAAAGTATGCCTCATGTGGCGCTATTTCGAGACATTTTGAGGCTCGATATAACGTCACTTTGCATCAAATGTGGTGTGTTACATGTAATTACATTAGAAGCCGTACAATGCAGTGGACACAACTATCTCGACCAGTTACAACAAACATCACGCCAGAAACAAAAATGACCGAAACGGTATTCTTACTGTGTAAGTTTCTTTTTACCTTTGCTGCTCCTTTGGGGGCGCCTTTCAGTGTGAACAAAACTTAAACCTACATTTTTGTTCTTTCCCCATTCATTCGCACGCTCAGATCCTTGGAATCGTCAGCAAACTGATGGCGGTGAACTGTAGAAAAGAAATGAAAGACGAGCACTAAAATAAATTGTCAAAATGGCTATCCGAAAACCAGGAAGTAAAAGATTATTTAATTTATGGTGTCGTTTCAATAAAACAAAAAAAGTCAATAACAAAGTTCAAAATTATTTTTAGAAGTGGAAAATCTTTGTTTTTTTTATTTACTGAGTTACCTCCCTTATATCATTTTTGACCAAATTTCTGTGTGGGTACGGCGGTAAGGATAATTCTGTGACTTTGCCATACGCCCGACACGTCCCATGTAAAGTGGTATCTGTGTTCTACCGCCTGCGTGAAATGTCGGGGATTGCAACTAGGAAACTTGAGAAAATCGACCCAGTGTCTGAAGGGAAAGATAAAAACAGCCAGCGTGTTCACAAACATCACCCTTCAAATTTTATTATATTTTCACTTTCTTTCTCCAAAATATACGTATGAACCCTCATTAGCATGAGCTTGTTCCAGGGAGTAGGCTTTTAAATTCCTCCAAATAGTAACGGTAAATGCTGTGCCCAAATAATGTAATTGTGCCCAAATTATGCGATGTTAGAAAATTCTTGGCAAGCTAATTAGAAGCAATTAAATAAGTAACCGTCCACTCTCTGTTTAGGGAATGTGTTTTTACAGTAATTTGCAAGTTTTTACTCTTCCCGCGAAAAATATTAGCAAATCTTACCTCCTAGACTCAGAAACGGGAGGGTGGGGCCGGCTTTGTAACCGCGGTACCCGGAACTTTCGGTGGACTGGGCTTGACCCAAGAGTCCAGAATTCTTGTTTCAGGCCACCCCCCTTGACGATTTTTGAGAATAGCGCTGGCCGGTTTTGGCCGTTACGTCCGGTAAAGGGTTAAGAAGGGGCCTGTATCGCGAATGGAGCTCTGCACTTGACTAACGGTTGTATTTTTGGACTGCATGATTCTTGAAGTGGTAATTTTTTTAGTAAATCAACTTGACGTCACTTCAAGAATTGTGCAGTCAAAAGCTATAACACCAGGTCACTGGGTACTCACTGATGAATTTGCAAATTTGAAACATGCTGCTAAAAACGTTATTTTGATGGCCAAAACATAACGCGATTCTCATCCCCAAAGCCACCAGAACTCTCCATTTAATAACAACTGATTTCCAACTCCGAACCCTCCCCCCTCCCCCACCCCCGCATCACCTCGATCGTGCTTTCGACATCAGCATCAGTATCGCGACACTTTCGAAAGGGGGCGGTCTCAGAATTAACCCTGGGACCCAAATTTCCTCTCCACGGCCCTGCCTAGACTATTAAATTAATGGAAAGGATTGTGTCTGTATTATATACTACTCAAAGTTTGCTAAGCACCAAGTATATCCAACTACATGTTTTACGTTTTAGTTGAAATACTGTTATGAAAAGTGTATATATATATTTTTTAATTATATCTTTAGTGATTTAAATACATAAATTAAGATTTTATTTGTGTTTGACATTATTTTTTATCTTTTGAATATGATAACCATGGAAAATGGATATTATTGGTAAAAGAGGAAATTTTTCAATATGCCAAAAAGTTGACGAAGCGAACTGCATATCGAGTATGAGACCCATAATTGTTAATTACAGCTTGACAACTCCTCCTCATGCTTACAATCAGGTCCCTGGTGGCCCTTTGTTTGATATTGTTCCATTCTTGGGCCAGCATGGCACCAAGCTCCTGGACACTTCTTGGCTGGGCTGGACGGGCTGAAATTGCAAGCTGCAACACATTTCAGACATGTTCGATTGGATTGAGGTCAGGGGATCTTGCAGGCCAGTCCATACGACGCTAAATCCCCTCCCTCTGTCGGTACTCCCCGACAGCATGAGCAACATGAGGACGGGCATTATCGTCCATCAGAATTAATCTATCATCCACTGAACCTGTATACAATCTGATGTGGACATCCAGGATCTCATCAATATACCGTTGTGCAGTCAATGTACCACGTTCAAGGACGCAGAGCTCTGTATGTCCATCCCAGCTGATGCCGCCCCAGACCATGATTGACCCTCCACCATAGCGGTCATGCTCAGCAATGTTGGCTGCATGGAATCGCTCTCCTGGTCTTCTCCATACCCTAGAACGCCTATCTGTGTGGTCTAGGCATTACCTTGACTCATCTGTAAAAAGGACAGGTCGCCAATCTTCTCTGGTCCATCCAACGTGGTTCATGGCCCATTGATATTGTGCCTGGCGGTCGTTCTGGGACAGCGGAATGCGAATACATGGTCTTCTCGATCATGACCACCTTCGTGCAACCTTGCCCGGGTAGTCTGCGTCGAAACATTTACCCCGGGTGCATTCTGAAGGTCACTGCGAAGCTGGGTTGCTGTGGCAAAGCTGTTCTTATGGGCCTGAATGATCAAAAACCGATCTGCAGCTGCAGATGTTGCCCTGTCTCTGCCACTACCATTCCGTCTTACTGGTGTGCCATAGTTCTGAAATCTTGCCAAGCCTCTGGTGATCACCGTATGGTGCACACCAAGAGCTTCACCAATCTGTAGGGATGGTGCCTACCCTTGCTCCACCATCCCTATAGCCCGCCACATTTCTGCTTCAGACAAATGTCTTCTTACATTTACATTCGCCATATTCAATCATTAAATCACAGGGGTTTGTGTTGAAAAGAAGACCTAATACCCTACACATCTCATGTACATGTAGACAGTACACGAAAACATCATGGAAATCAAGGGGTACATACTTTCCATGACTGTTGTAACGAAAGGTCTGCCTGTCAAGAGAGCTAATGTAAACACTGGGGATCATCTCAATACATTCCTCAATCACATCCACCAAACATATCGCAAATATGTCACAAGCAAATTTCACAATATGTGTCAAACATGTGGTGCTTAGCAAACTTTGAGTAGTATACTTCAATCCAATATTATTGGAGAGGGTCACACACCCCACCCACACACAAATACATACACCACCACCGCCGCCGCCCCTTCTCCTTTGTGATGCCCATGAGCACGTGTAGTTTCTGCGACATTATAATGGACTTGCTTTTAGAATGGGCTAAAGGTCGTGCATGATGTCTTTGTCTTTAAAGTTACTGGTTTTTCCACATCTAGACGGTGGCCCCAATGCACGCCTGTAATTTCAAGATAATCTATTAAAGGATGCAGACTGAACATGAGTGAAAGTTTAAACGGCAAAAAAATGTCCACCTTTGATCATGTGGAAAGAGAGAAATTCTAAAGTTCACATTGCAATGTCATCTCAAACCTGTAAACAAACTTTTGTATTGATCGGATGAGTGATGTCGGCTGTAGTAGACCATGGCAACGGAATTGTCACTCAGTACAATGCAAATCAGTTGCTGCCATGAAGTGGAAATCGGGCACAATACTTCTCGAGAACGCTCGTTTCGTTCCAGTGGTGATTATGTAAAACCTAATTTACGCGAACGATTTACCGCTTATCGACAGCTTGTTCTTCGTCGAAATCCCCGGCTCCAGCTATATGCATTGGTCGAAATGTTTAATTAGACCTGAATGGGTATAACATTAACTCTCATCTGAAAGGCATTTAAACAAGGTCCGCATTGATTAACCCAGGTCCTGTCTGAAATTTCCTCCATTAAAATAATATGTTATTAGGCGAAACACTGTCGGAAAGGACTCTCATAGACCTTTCCAACATTGTGTCGCGTAATAGCATTTCCGCAGCAGTAATAAAGGTACAAAACAACTTTGATCTTAGAGATGGGCACAGTGACGTAACAGTAATATTTGGAGTCCTTAGGTCACATACTGTAATTATTCACTTCATTATTTAAGAAATAGTGCATGGCTTGGTGTCGACTACGCCCATATAGTGCCCAGTGAGGTGGTGTAGTTCCCGACGCGAAGCGGAGGGAACTACACCACCTCACTGGGCAGTGTATGGGCGTAGTCAACGACAAGCCACGCACAAGTCCTTATATTATATCGAACAACACGAAAATGCAAATCAACCAAATAATCTACAATCGAAATTGTAAACATGTAATGATGTTTTTATTTTAAACAATAAAGGAGAAATGAGAATAATGTGTGGATATTGATAATTGTTCGACAAAATGATACTATTCCTCGCCACCTCTGGCAATGTCTCACTCCGGGTTCTAAGGGTAGATCACCCCTTAGAACCCGGAGCTCGACTCGGATCCATATTTTGTACATCCACATTATGGTAATAATCTCTATTTATCGGAACGTATCACCTCGGAAAACTGTGCGGCTATTCTTGCGACACGAAAAAAACGAAGAGTATATTTTTTATGTAAATCGAATTGTCTAATTGGTGGTCGGGATTTTCTGCCACCAGTTTGGATAAATCGTTGCTTTGTACGTTTTTATAACCCGAAAATGCATATAGTGCCCGTACTAAAAATAAAAAACATATAGTGCCCGCATGTAGTGACCCTTCAGCTCTGTGCTGGACAACTACACGAAATAGGGTAAAACCTTTCAGCCAATCAGAATGCAAGGAAGTCACGTGAGGTATAATATAATGTTATATTCTAGGTCACTGATTGTTTACAAACATTCTATTCAGTATAAAATCCACCCGGCCTTGACTAGCTTAAGAAGTTCTAGTGATGGTTAAGGGTTACAGTATGGCCGTCGTGGACTGGTCACTTTCCACATGCGGGCAATATTTCCGCGGACGCAATACTATTAAATTCCAAACACTAATTATAGGAGTAATTGTCAAAAATTAATTAATGAAGCATCTGGTACAAACCGGTGCTTCATAAATTAAAATTTTCCTGGTGGTGATTTTCATTCGTCCTTTCGTTCGTTTCAGTGTTCGTTCGTTCGTTGGTTGGTCAGCACCTTAACAGAGAAGGAGTCTTGATGGCATTGGTTAGTTTTGGATACTTCTTCGACAGTTTGATGTAACACCCTCTACAGAATGCATCCACATATGTAAATGGATTAACCCTTTACCTAACATGGAAAACAGACGACACTTGCAAACAAAATTCTTGAATTACCATTTTTTTTTCATTTTTTATCTCAAAAACATAGGTTATGATCCCTCTTTGGAACGAGCTCGTTCCAGAAAGGGGACATAACCTATGTTTTTTAGACAGAAAATGAAAAAAATAATGAAAATTAATTGGCGATTTTTGTGAATAGCGCTGGCCGTTTTTGGCCGTTACGTTGGGTAAAGGGTTAAAATTAAAATTGTTTCGCCATTCATCTCATGTTGTCATGTGCACGTATACGACCCCGTAATTGGTTTCAGAGAATATCGTCCCCGATTCTTTATGCAAGCTGGTACTGAAGCATCCAACCTCAATGCTTGAACTAAACGCTGTTTTGAGTCCCTTAATAATGATGTTTCCCAAAATGTTGGAATTGCTGGGGAGCGCTAAAAGCGTGCAATTTGGGGGGGGGGGGGGGGGCCTTAGGAGACGCCCTCACCTCGCTGTATAGGCGTTACGCCACAGGGTGGGCGGTATTGGAATTTTGAGTTTGGAATCGGTATTTTAGGAGGGTATCGGTTCGGTATTCGGTATATGACTTGATTGAGATGTGCTGATAGTACCAAAGAGGAATTCACATCAGGAAAAACAGAATAAGTCCACAAATCATATCCACAATAATTTTGTGACTTGTTCTAAACGCACCTTAATCTTTAAATACCTATTTCAGGCTTTTGCGATCTCAAAGCATGTGCCCTAGCCATTCCATCTTTAGGAGGTACGGCAGACAATAGACAAAACACATGGGCAAGGACATCTAGTCAGCTCTTGGCTAGAAATCACTGCTAAGCAATTGGACATGTAGAGGTTGTAGTCTCGTGGGAATTCGGGAAGTTGTTCCCTCCATTAAGCGTTCATGAAAATGAACCTTTCAACTGTTATCAGACCTCAACAGGGACTTATAAATAGCAAATGTAGGAAAATTTGGAAATTCAGCCGGTTTCGGTATTCAACGATTGATTCGGGTCGGTTTTTCGGTATAAACATTATATCGGAATCGGTTCGGTCAGTATATTGCCTATCTCTAATTGATCTCTCGCTGGAATGGGTCATGTCACGGAAGTGGCTTGGCCAGTGTAAGATATATTCGTTACTGGCTTTGTAGAGGCCAAGTATTATCATACATATACTGTGTCGTGTCTTAAAAGTTTAACTCGTATTCTGCTAAGTTTTTTTTAAATTTTCATAAACGAGGTTTCCCTATCATAATAAGACTTGGCTGTCTGGTCTATGTTTTGTATTGGTCGATGACACCCCTGCTTGAAGTGCTCCGCAATGCACTCCTCGTCATTACATGTAGCCTTTTTTCTCTGCCACATTTTCTCCTGCCTTCTAGCCACTGTAAAAATACCCACAGTATAATAATGGTACAACGTACGCACCGACGGGACCTACCGCTGGGCGTGAGTTAGTCAGCTATTGCCTCAATAGTATATAAAGTGTCCACTGTACATAAAATACGTAAGCGCTCTCACTGGGTTCCAAATGTGTGAATGTAATAGTTTGTTTATAACTAGCGGCCAACCTGTTCCAGGGCGTGTAGCGCCGTAGTTGCATTGCAGGTCAGTTTCTAGCTGGACACGGGCGGAATCATGGAGTCCTAGAATCACACACTTCATATTTATACACAAGATGATCGACCACATATGATGAATGAATGAAAGGTTTTAGCGCGCCGAAGGCCCGCAGGGACGATGTGGGATTTACAAATCCCTTGCGACCCGGTTAGCCTTATTTTATTTCACTTGGATCTTGGATCACACAGGCCTAGCTTTCCTATTGCCTCAAATGGGGTCTCGACCACATATGTTGTTTTACTTACCAAAATATTTAACTGGAGACAGCCGAGCATTAGCTTTTAGCTTGATGTTGAATCCATTTACTGAATAGTTGCATGTTTTTTTTTGTATTTTTTATTTTTACATTTAACTTTGGAAAAAAAGTTTTAAAATTTTAATTCGGAAAAATCCCTGATGGGAAAGTTTGTTTCAATTTACAGAGAGAACCTTCATCGAAAGTGCCAAAATAGGACGTACTTTGGAGGCAAGATGTTTGCGGCCCTTGGAAGGAATATCTACCGGCAGCATGCAAGCAGTTAAACGGAACCTTTTATTTTGAGATCCCCTGAATTTTGTCTGTTGAACTGCTCGAAAACAAGCTGTACGATTTTGACCAAATTTGGCACACTTATGTAATCTCATAAAATCTAGTGAAATGCGGTATCGTCATATCTGTGAAACCGCATATTTTCAAAATATTCTGCCAAAACTTCAAAATTTCACCATTTTTCGAATGTCTCAAAATTGTTTACAGTTATTTAGCTCAAATTTTCCACACATTTAGAGCATAATATGATACACCACAATCACCACTTAAATCGTTCAACATTAACCCCCACTGGCCAAAAATGACATGAATATAGATTTTTTCTTCAAAATTGCCAACTTCAAGGGCAAGTTTCTCTAATAATAAGGTTGTTGTAACAATTATTTTGGTTTGGATAGATGCAACAATGATTGCGGAAGAAAGTTAATGTTTACTTTTTAATCTCAGATTTAACCCTCAAGAACAATGAGGGCGAGAATAAGAGTACCGTTTGAAAATGCCAAAATTAGCCAACTTTGGTTGCTTTTTCTATCATTTTGGAAAGGGTTAATTTCAAACACATTTCATGTACGTATTCACAATTGACTACCGAGCATATTTGCTGTTGTAAGTTTGGTTGTTAAGTTTAACCCTATCCCATTCTGGTTGCATAAAAGTAGGTACCGTCCAAAAAGACTCCAATTTTTTCAGAATTTGGTAAGTTTTGGTGGCGATTTACTCCATTTTTAATTGCTTGACCTCTGAATGTTTTCTGTAGCTGCTTGCAGCAGTCAAAGTATGACAAATTTTGTTCTATATGTTATTATTAAAAGTTTAACCCTTGGCAGATTTGAGACTTCCCATAAGGGTACTGTCGGAATAATTGTTATTTTCGCCAACGTTTACATGCTCTTTCTCAGCATTGGAGCCATATTGTCTCAAAATATTTTCCATGTGAGGATTGGGCCTTCATCCAAGAACAATTTTGCTGTTATATATTTTATTCAAAGTTTTAACCTTCACCCAGTTTTCGGGCCTTGAATATGAGTGCCCTAAAATTCTACATAAAATTGGCTAATTTGGAGTTCACTTTTCTTCCATTTTTGAAAGGAATATCGAAAAATGATTTACATGTTCGTATTTACTATTGCCTACCGAGCATATTTGCTGTTGTAAGTTTTGTTGTAAAGTTTAACCCTATGCTCGTTCTGTTTGCATAAAGATAGGTGCAGTCCAAAAAAAAACTTTTTTCAGAATTTGATAAGTTTAAGTGACGATTTACTCCATTCCTAATTGATTGAGCGCTGAACGTTGTCTATGGCTGTATGCAGCAGTCATAGTATGAAAACTTTTGTTTTATATGTCATTATTAAAAGTTTAGCCGTATCAGATTCGAGACTGCCCATATGGGTACGGTCGGAATAATTGATATTTTCATAAAATCACTGAATATTGATAAGCGTGCAGTGGTCGTTTGGAATAGAATATTCGAAAATGCTTTCGAAATTCGGATTCACAGTTCAATTCCAAGAATAGTTTCTGTTATAAGGTTGATGTAAAGTTTAACGCCACCCCTGTTGCAGATGCATAAAGATTGGTGCTGTCGAAAAAAACTCCCATTTTTTTAGCATTCCGTAGGTTTAGGTGACAATTTACTCCATTCCAAATTCATTGAGCGCTGAATGTTTTCTATTCCTCCATGCAGCAAGCATAGCATGACAACTTCTGTTTTATACGTTATTATCAAAAGTTTAACCCTTGGCATATTTAGGAGTTCCCATGTATAGTCGGAATAATTGTTATTTTCGTAAAATCAATCCCTGAATACATTGGTAACCGTGCAGTGGCCTTTCGGTGGTGCTACATGGAGCCGCAAATAGTTAAGGTTGAAAAGTTCATCAAATAGATAGATATAATGCCTAACTCAGTCGGTGACAGGTAAATAATGAATGGAAAAGTCGTTGAATTGAGAATAAAGTAGGGACGAATCGTGCCCTCGGTTTCCACCTGATCCACGGTATTTCCACGCGGTCTCGGCGCTTGACAAAGATACTAAACTGTCGGGCACGGACAGTAGAAAACATTCTGAAAATTTCAAGTTACTGCCTAGCATGATCGGGACATAATTGGCGTATATCCGACATTGTATATGTTCAATTTGAATGTCAAATTAGCCAGATGACTGCTTTTTCTCCACCGGATCGAGTTGTCAATTTCTGCCGGGACGGTCTAAAATAAGCCGTTCAACTCAAAACTTTCTGTCCCATATGAATGTGCGAATATTTAAAGCTGAACAGTTCATCAAATGGACAGAAATAATGTGAATGGAAACCGCATTGCATTGGAAATAGAGTAGGGACGAATCGTCCCCGCAGTTTTCACGCGATCCACGTTGTTCCCACGCGGTCACGCCACTCGACAAAGATACTGTCCTGTCGAGCGGGATAGTAGAACAGCTTCTGAAGATTTCGTGTATCTGCCTTCACTGGTCTGAACGCAGTGGGCGTATGAGCGACACTGCTGTCTGTTCAATTTTAATGTCAAATTAACCAAATTACCGCCTTTTCGCTATTAACCCATGCGCGATTTCTGTCCACTTTTCATTTTTGGCAATTATCTAACTGTTATCCAAGAACAGTTTTGCTGTTATATGTTTTATTCCAAGTTTTAATTGTCAGGCCTCGATTTGGAGTACCCTCAACTTGAACATGTTCATTCAAGTAGCAAGATTCAAGATTAGTCCATGTCTCTTTTCAAACACTCAGTCTGTGATTGATGTTCACACATTAAGAGCATAATAGTATACACTAAAATCACCACACAAATATTTCAAAAGTAACCCCTATTGACCACAAATGATATGAATATATCATTTTATCTTCAAGATTTACTAACTTCAAGGGAAAATTTCTCATAACAATTATTTTTGTATGCATAGATGTAACAATGCTTGCAGAAGAATGTTACTGTTTAGTTTATAATCTCATCTTTAACCTCAAGCAAATGAGGGTAAGAGTGACATCCGAAAATGCCCAAATTAGCTAACTGTGGTTGCATCTTCCTGTCATTTTCGAAAGGGTTAATTCTAAACACTTTGTTTTGCTATAGGTAGAGATGCCTAATGAACAAATCCTCTGCTGGGGGCCAAACACAACATAAGCTTTGGCCATGTAAAGAATAGTACTGTCAGAAAAAAAATTGATTTTCAGTGAATTTTGCAAACATCTGTGCTCATTTCCTCTAATTGCAAGGTTGTTGTAGCAATTATTTTGGTATGGATAGATGCAACAATGATTGTAGAAGAAAGTTACTGTTTACTTTTTAATCTCAAGATTTAACCCCCAAGCAAAATGAGAACGTTAATAAGAGAACCGTGAGAGAATGCTAAAATTAGCCAACTTTGGATGCTTTTTGTCTATCATTTTGGAAATGGATATTTTAAACATTTTGCTATATGTAGTCTGCATTTTCATATTGGAAAGTTGGGAAAGCCCGTAATTTGTCCAACAAATTACAATTCTCTAGTTTCTTTCTAACATTTGACAGACTTTTTGTATGGCCGAACTAAAGCTCTCTTTGTTCATTTGGCCACTGATAGACCTCCTGTGGGTGCGCACCCTCAGATCTTTGGACTCGTCAGCAAGCCAATGGTGGAAAACTGCAGTGAAGAAAGGAAAGACGACCAGTTACAAAACTTGTCAACATGACTGTCAGTAAACCGGAAAGTAAAATAATGCTTTATTGTTCTGGTGTTGTTTCAATTCAATCAAACAAAAGGTCAAAATATCTTTGGAAACGACAACTCGGATTTTGTTTATTTGTGAAACTGTACGAAGCAATCGCTTTGATGAACGTTATGGTACTCATAGCGAGTGAAGGGATGACTAGTGGTAACAGTGGGCTTCCGTCTTATCGTGAAAATCTGTGGCAATGACCAAATTTCCTGCCAATATGCATTGGTGGCGCTATGGGGGGAGGTATGGGGGCATTTGCCCCCTAAACGTAAACATTGACTCCCCATTTCCCTCTCAACACACACATAAACCCACCCACCCACACACACACCCTCACCCTGACTCCATTTTCTTTAGTCCCATACATACCCACCAGATGAACATATCCAGTAATGACTTATTTGCTCGGAAGCAGATAATTATACTGTCGTGACAACCGTTACTTATTCCTATTTCCTTATTCGACATTCGCTATCAACCGATTTTATCGGTTGATAACGAATGTCGATTAAGGAAATGATGAGAATAAATAACGGTTATCACGTGCCTGATAATTATGAGCAATGTACGTTCATGTACCGTCTCTCCAAAATATGTGTCATGTTTTTCGCATTATGGAGCAAAACAGGTATCCAATTCGGCCCTCTTCTTGGAGAACTTTGACGAAGCGAACTGCATATCGAGTATGAGACCCATAATTGTTAATTACAGCTTGACAACTCCTCCTCATGCTTACAATCAGGTCCCTGGTGGCCCTTTGTTTGATATTGTTCCATTCTTGGGCCAGCATGGCACCAAGCTCCTGGACACTTCTTGGCTGGACTGGACGGGCTGAAATTGCAAGCTGCAACACATTTCAGACATGTTCGATTGGATTGAGGTCAGGGGATCTTGCAGGCCAGTCCATACGACGCTAAATCCCCTCCCTCTGTCGGTACTCCCCGACAGCATGAGCAACATGAGGACGGGCATTATCGTCCATCAGAATTAATCTATCATCCACTGAACCTGTATACAATCTGATGTGGACATCCAGGATCTCATCAATATACCGTTGTGCAGTCAATGTACCACGTTCAAGGACGCAGAGCTCTGTATGTCCATCCCAGCTGATGCCGCCCCAGACCATGATTGACCCTCCACCATAGCGGTCATGCTCAGCAATGTTGGCTGCATGGAATCGCTCTCCTGGTCTTCTCCATACCCTAGAACGCCTATCTGTGTGGTCTAGGCATTACCTTGACTCATCTGTAAAAAGGACAGGTCGCCAATCTTCTCTGGTCCATCCAACGTGGTTCATGGCCCATTGATATTGTGCCTGGCGGTCGTTCTGGGACAGCGGAATGCGAATACATGGTCTTCTCGATCATGACCACCTTCGTGCAACCTTGCCCGGGTAGTCTGCGTCGAAACATTTACCCCGGGTGCATTCTGAAGGTCACTGCGAAGCTGGGTTGCTGTGGCAAAGCTGTTCTTATGGGCCTGAATGATCAAAAACCGATCTGCAGCTGCAGATGTTGCCCTGTCTCTGCCACTACCATTCCGTCTTACTGGTGTGCCATAGTTCTGAAATCTTGCCAAGCCTCTGGTGATCACCGTATGGTGCACACCAAGAGCTTCACCAATCTGTAGGGATGGTGCCTACCCTTGCTCCACCATCCCTATAGCCCGCCACATTTCTGCTTCAGACAAATGTCTTCTTACATTTACATTCGCCATATTCAATCATTAAATCACAGGGGTTTGTGTTGAAAAGAAGACCTAATACCCTACACATCTCATGTACATGTAGACAGTACACGAAAACATCATGGAAATCAAGGGGTACATACTTTCCATGACTGTTGTAACGAAAGGTCTGCCTGTCAAGAGAGCTAATGTAAACACTGGGGATCATCTCAATACATTCCTCAATCACATCCACCAAACATATCGCAAATATGTCACAAGCAAATTTCACAATATGTGTCAAACATGTGGTGCTTAGCAAACTTTGAGTAGTATACTTCAATCCAATATTACTGGAGAGGGTCACACACCCAACCAACACACAAATACATACACCACCACCGCCGCCGCCCCTTCTCCTTTGTGATGCCCATGAGCACGTGTAGTTTCTGCGACATTATAATGGACTTGCTTTTAGAATGGGCTAAAGGTCGTGCATGATGTCTTTGTCTTTAAAGTTACTGGTTTTTCCACATCTAGACGGTGGCCCCAATGCACGCCTGTAATTTCAAGATAATCTATTAAAGGATGCAGACTGAACATGAGTGAAAGTTTAAACGGCAAAAAAATGTCCACCTTTGATCATGTGGAAAGAGAGAAATTCTAAAGTTCACATTGCAATGTCATCTCAAACCTGTAAACAAACTTTTGTATTGATCGGATGAGTGATGTCGGCTGTAGTAGACCATGGCAACGGAATTGTCACTCAGTACAATGCAAATCAGTTGCTGCCATGAAGTGGAAATCGGGCACAATACTTCTCGAGAACGCTCGTTTCGTTCCAGTGGTGATTATGTAAAACCTAATTTACGCGAACGATTTACCGCTTATCGACAGCTTGTTCTTCGTCGAAATCCCCGGCTCCAGCTATATGCATTGGTCGAAATGTTTAATTAGACCTGAATGGGTATAACATTAACTCTCATCTGAAAGGCATTTAAACAAGGTCCGCATTGATTAACCCAGGTCCTGTCTGAAATTTCCTCCATTAAAATAATATGTTATTAGGCGAAACACTGTCGGAAAGGACTCTCATAGACCTTTCCAACATTGTGTCGCGTAATAGCATTTCCGCAGCAGTAATAAAGGTACAAAACAACTTTGATCTTAGAGATGGGCACAGTGACGTAACAGTAATATTTGGAGTCCTTAGGTCACATACTGTAATTATTCACTTCATTATTTAAGAAATAGTGCATGGCTTGGTGTCGACTACGCCCATATAGTGCCCAGTGAGGTGGTGTAGTTCCCGACGCGAAGCGGAGGGAACTACACCACCTCACTGGGCAGTGTATGGGCGTAGTCAACGACAAGCCATGCACAAGTCCTTATATTATATCGAACAACACGAAAATGCAAATCAACCAAATAATCTACAATCGAAATTGTAAACATGTAATGATGTTTTTATTTTAAACAATAAAGGAGAAATGAGAATAATGTGTGGATATTGATAATTGTTCGACAAAATGATACTATTCCTCGCCACCTCTGGCAATGTCTCACTCCGGGTTCTAAGGGTAGATCACCCCTTAGAACCCGGAGCTCGACTCGGATCCATATTTTGTACATCCACATTATGGTAATAATCTCTATTTATCGGAACGTATCACCTCGGAAAACTGTGCGGCTATTCTTGCGACACGAAAAAAACGAAGAGTATATTTTTTATGTAAATCGAATTGTCTAATTGGTGGTCGGGATTTTCTGCCACCGGTTTGGATAAATCGTTGCTTTGTACGTTTTTATAACCCGAAAATGCATATAGTGCCCGTACTAAAAATAAAAAACATATAGTGCCCGCATGTAGTGACCCTTCAGCTCTGTGCTGGACAACTACACGAAATAGGGTAAAACCTTTCAGCCAATCAGAATGCAAGGAAGTCACGTGAGGTATAATATAATGTTATATTCTAGGTCACTGATTGTTTACAAACATTCTATTCAGTATAAAATCCACCCGGCCTTGACTAGCTTAAGAAGTTCTAGTGATGGTTAAGGGTTACAGTATGGCCGTCGTGGACTGGTCACTTTCCACATGCGGGCAATATTTCCGCGGACGCAATAATATTAAATTCCAAACACTAATTATAGGAGTAATTGTCAAAAATTAATTAATGAAGCATCTGGTACAAACCGGTGCTTCATAAATTAAAATTTTCCTGGTGGTGATTTTCATTCGTCCTTTCGTTCGTTTCAGTGTTCGTTCGTTCGTTGGTTGGTCAGCACCTTAACAGAGAAGGAGTCTTGATGGCATTGGTTAGTTTTGGATACTTCTTCGACAGTTTGATGTAACACCCTCTACAGAATGCATCCACATATGTAAATGGATTAACCCTTTACCTAACATGGAAAACAGACGACACTTGCAAACAAAATTCTTGAATTACCATTTTTTTTTCATTTTTTATCTCAAAAACATAGGTTATGATCCCTCTTTGGAACGAGCTCGTTCCAGAAAGGGGACATAACCTATGTTTTTTAGACAGAAAATGAAAAAAATAATGAAAATTAATTGGCGATTTTTGTGAATAGCGCTGGCCGTTTTTGGCCGTTACGTTGGGTAAAGGGTTAAAATTAAAATTGTTTCGCCATTCATCTCATGTTGTCATGTGCACGTATACGACCCCGTAATTGGTTTCAGAGAATATCGTCCCCGATTCTTTATGCAAGCTGGTACTGAAGCATCCAACCTCAATGCTTGAACTAAACGCTGTTTTGAGTCCCTTAATAATGATGTTTCCCAAAATGTTGGAATTGCTGGGGAGCGCTAAAAGCGTGCAATTTGGGGGGGGGGGGCCTTAGGAGACGCCCTCACCTCGCTGTATAGGCGTTACGCCACAGGGTGGGCGGTATTGGAATTTTGAGTTTGGAATCGGTATTTTAGGAGGGTATCGGTTCGGTATTCGGTATATGACTTGATTGAGATGTGCTGATAGTACCAAAGAGGAATTCACATCAGGAAAAACAGAATAAGTCCACAAATCATATCCACAATAATTTTGTGACTTGTTCTAAACGCACCTTAATCTTTAAATACCTATTTCAGGCTTTTGCGATCTCAAAGCATGTGCCCTAGCCATTCCATCTTTAGGAGGTACGGCAGACAATAGACAAAACACATGGGCAAGGACATCTAGTCAGCTCTTGGCTAGAAATCACTGCTAAGCAATTGGACATGTAGAGGTTGTAGTCTCGTGGGAATTCGGGAAGTTGTTCCCTCCATTAAGCGTTCATGAAAATGAACCTTTCAACTGTTATCAGACCTCAACAGGGACTTATAAATAGCAAATGTAGGAAAATTTGGAAATTCAGCCGGTTTCGGTATTCAACGATTGATTCGGGTCGGTTTTTCGGTATAAACATTATATCGGAATCGGTTCGGTCAGTATATTGCCTATCTCTAATTGATCTCTCGCTGGAATGGGTCATGTCACGGAAGTGGCTTGGCCAGTGTAAGATATATTCGTTACTGGCTTTGTAGAGGCCAAGTATTATCATACATATACTGTGTCGTGTCTTAAAAGTTTAACTCGTATTCTGCTAAGTTTTTTTTAAATTTTCATAAACGAGGTTTCCCTATCATAATAAGACTTGGCTGTCTGGTCTATGTTTTGTATTGGTCGATGACACCCCTGCTTGAAGTGCTCCGCAATGCACTCCTCGTCATTACATGTAGCCTTTTTTCTCTGCCACATTTTCTCCTGCCTTCTAGCCACTGTAAAAATACCCACAGTATAATAATGGTACAACGTACGCACCGACGGGACCTACCGCTGGGCGTGAGTTAGTCAGCTATTGCCTCAATAGTATATAAAGTGTCCACTGTACATAAAATACGTAAGCGCTCTCACTGGGTTCCAAATGTGTGAATGTAATAGTTTGTTTATAACTAGCGGCCAACCTGTTCCAGGGCGTGTAGCGCCGTAGTTGCATTGCAGGTCAGTTTCTAGCTGGACACGGGCGGAATCATGGAGTCCTAGAATCACACACTTCATATTTATACACAAGATGATCGACCACATATGATGAATGAATGAAAGGTTTTAGCGCGCCGAAGGCCCGCAGGGACGATGTGGGATTTACAAATCCCTTGCGACCCGGTTAGCCTTATTTTATTTCACTTGGATCTTGGATCACACAGGCCTAGCTTTCCTATTGCCTCAAATGGGGTCTCGACCACATATGTTGTTTTACTTACCAAAATATTTAACTGGAGACAGCCGAGCATTAGCTTTTAGCTTGATGTTGAATCCATTTACTGAATAGTTGCATGTTTTTTTTTGTATTTTTTATTTTTACATTTAACTTTGGAAAAAAAGTTTTAAAATTTTAATTCGGAAAAATCCCTGATGGGAAAGTTTGTTTCAATTTACAGAGAGAACCTTCATCGAAAGTGCCAAAATAGGACGTACTTTGGAGGCAAGATGTTTGCGGCCCTTGGAAGGAATATCTACCGGCAGCATGCAAGCAGTTAAACGGAACCTTTTATTTTGAGATCCCCTGAATTTTGTCTGTTGAACTGCTCGAAAACAAGCTGTACGATTTTGACCAAATTTGGCACACTTATGTAATCTCATAAAATCTAGTGAAATGCGGTATCGTCATATCTGTGAAACCGCATATTTTCAAAATATTCTGCCAAAACTTCAAAATTTCACCATTTTTCGAATGTCTCAAAATTGTTTACAGTTATTTAGCTCAAATTTTCCACACATTTAGAGCATAATATGATACACCACAATCACCACTTAAATCGTTCAACATTAACCCCCACTGGCCAAAAATGACATGAATATAGATTTTTTCTTCAAAATTGCCAACTTCAAGGGCAAGTTTCTCTAATAATAAGGTTGTTGTAACAATTATTTTGGTTTGGATAGATGCAACAATGATTGCGGAAGAAAGTTAATGTTTACTTTTTAATCTCAGATTTAACCCTCAAGAACAATGAGGGCGAGAATAAGAGTACCGTTTGAAAATGCCAAAATTAGCCAACTTTGGTTGCTTTTTCTATCATTTTGGAAAGGGTTAATTTCAAACACATTTCATGTACGTATTCACAATTGACTACCGAGCATATTTGCTGTTGTAAGTTTGGTTGTTAAGTTTAACCCTATCCCATTCTGGTTGCATAAAAGTAGGTACCGTCCAAAAAGACTCCAATTTTTTCAGAATTTGGTAAGTTTTGGTGGCGATTTACTCCATTTTTAATTGCTTGACCTCTGAATGTTTTCTGTAGCTGCTTGCAGCAGTCAAAGTATGACAAATTTTGTTCTATATGTTATTATTAAAAGTTTAACCCTTGGCAGATTTGAGACTTCCCATAAGGGTACTGTCGGAATAATTGTTATTTTCGCCAACGTTTACATGCTCTTTCTCAGCATTGGAGCCATATTGTCTCAAAATATTTTCCATGTGAGGATTGGGCCTTCATCCAAGAACAATTTTGCTGTTATATATTTTATTCAAAGTTTTAACCTTCACCCAGTTTTCGGGCCTTGAATATGAGTGCCCTAAAATTCTACATAAAATTGGCTAATTTGGAGTTCACTTTTCTTCCATTTTTGAAAGGAATATCGAAAAATGATTTACATGTTCGTATTTACTATTGCCTACCGAGCATATTTGCTGTTGTAAGTTTTGTTGTAAAGTTTAACCCTATGCTCGTTCTGTTTGCATAAAGATAGGTGCAGTCCAAAAAAAAACTTTTTTCAGAATTTGATAAGTTTAAGTGACGATTTACTCCATTCCTAATTGATTGAGCGCTGAACGTTGTCTATGGCTGTATGCAGCAGTCATAGTATGAAAACTTTTGTTTTATATGTCATTATTAAAAGTTTAGCCGTATCAGATTCGAGACTGCCCATATGGGTACGGTCGGAATAATTGATATTTTCATAAAATCACTGAATATTGATAAGCGTGCAGTGGTCGTTTGGAATAGAATATTCGAAAATGCTTTCGAAATTCGGATTCACAGTTCAATTCCAAGAATAGTTTCTGTTATAAGGTTGATGTAAAGTTTAACGCCACCCCTGTTGCAGATGCATAAAGATTGGTGCTGTCGAAAAAAACTCCCATTTTTTTAGCATTCCGTAGGTTTAGGTGACAATTTACTCCATTCCAAATTCATTGAGCGCTGAATGTTTTCTATTCCTCCATGCAGCAAGCATAGCATGACAACTTCTGTTTTATACGTTATTATCAAAAGTTTAACCCTTGGCATATTTAGGAGTTCCCATGTATAGTCGGAATAATTGTTATTTTCGTAAAATCAATCCCTGAATACATTGGTAACCGTGCAGTGGCCTTTCGGTGGTGCTACATGGAGCCGCAAATAGTTAAGGTTGAAAAGTTCATCAAATAGATAGATATAATGCCTAACTCAGTCGGTGACAGGTAAATAATGAATGGAAAAGTCGTTGAATTGAGAATAAAGTAGGGACGAATCGTGCCCTCGGTTTCCACCTGATCCACGGTATTTCCACGCGGTCTCGGCGCTTGACAAAGATACTAAACTGTCGGGCACGGACAGTAGAAAACATTCTGAAAATTTCAAGTTACTGCCTAGCATGATCGGGACATAATTGGCGTATATCCGACATTGTATATGTTCAATTTGAATGTCAAATTAGCCAGATGACTGCTTTTTCTCCACCGGATCGAGTTGTCAATTTCTGCCGGGACGGTCTAAAATAAGCCGTTCAACTCAAAACTTTCTGTCCCATATGAATGTGCGAATATTTAAAGCTGAACAGTTCATCAAATGGACAGAAATAATGTGAATGGAAACCGCATTGCATTGGAAATAGAGTAGGGACGAATCGTCCCCGCAGTTTTCACGCGATCCACGTTGTTCCCACGCGGTCACGCCACTCGACAAAGATACTGTCCTGTCGAGCGGGATAGTAGAACAGCTTCTGAAGATTTCGTGTATCTGCCTTCACTGGTCTGAACGCAGTGGGCGTATGAGCGACACTGCTGTCTGTTCAATTTTAATGTCAAATTAACCAAATTACCGCCTTTTCGCTATTAACCCATGCGCGATTTCTGTCCACTTTTCATTTTTGGCAATTATCTAACTGTTATCCAAGAACAGTTTTGCTGTTATATGTTTTATTCCAAGTTTTAATTGTCAGGCCTCGATTTGGAGTACCCTCAACTTGAACATGTTCATTCAAGTAGCAAGATTCAAGATTAGTCCATGTCTCTTTTCAAACACTCAGTCTGTGATTGATGTTCACACATTAAGAGCATAATAGTATACACTAAAATCACCACACAAATATTTCAAAAGTAACCCCTATTGACCACAAATGATATGAATATATCATTTTATCTTCAAGATTTACTAACTTCAAGGGAAAATTTCTCATAATTGCGAGGTTGTTGTAACAATTATTTTTGTATGCATAGATGTAACAATGCTTGCAGAAGAATGTTACTGTTTAGTTTATAATCTCATCTTTAACCTCAAGCAAATGAGGGTAAGAGTGACATCCGAAAATGCCCAAATTAGCTAACTGTGGTTGCATCTTCCTGTCATTTTCGAAAGGGTTAATTCTAAACACTTTGTTTTGCTATAGGTAGAGATGCCTAATGAACAAATCCTCTGCTGGGGGCCAAACACAACATAAGCTTTGGCCATGTAAAGAATAGTACTGTCAGAAAAAAAATTGATTTTCAGTGAATTTTGCAAACATCTGTGCTCATTTCCTCTAATTGCAAGGTTGTTGTAGCAATTATTTTGGTATGGATAGATGCAACAATGATTGTAGAAGAAAGTTACTGTTTACTTTTTAATCTCAAGATTTAACCCCCAAGCAAAATGAGAACGTTAATAAGAGAACCGTGAGAGAATGCTAAAATTAGCCAACTTTGGATGCTTTTTGTCTATCATTTTGGAAATGGATATTTTAAACATTTTGCTATATGTAGTCTGCATTTTCATATTGGAAAGTTGGGAAAGCCCGTAATTTGTCCAACAAATTACAATTCTCTAGTTTCTTTCTAACATTTGACAGACTTTTTGTATGGCCGAACTAAAGCTCTCTTTGTTCATTTGGCCACTGATAGACCTCCTGTGGGTGCGCACCCTCAGATCTTTGGACTCGTCAGCAAGCCAATGGTGGAAAACTGCAGTGAAGAAAGGAAAGACGACCAGTTACAAAACTTGTCAACATGACTGTCAGTAAACCGGAAAGTAAAATAATGCTTTATTGTTCTGGTGTTGTTTCAATTCAATCAAACAAAAGGTCAAAATATCTTTGGAAACGACAACTCGGATTTTGTTTATTTGTGAAACTGTACGAAGCAATCGCTTTGATGAACGTTATGGTACTCATAGCGAGTGAAGGGATGACTAGTGGTAACAGTGGGCTTCCGTCTTATCGTGAAAATCTGTGGCAATGACCAAATTTCCTGCCAATATGCATTGGTGGCGCTATGGGGGGAGGTATGGGGGCATTTGCCCCCTAAACGTAAACATTGACTCCCCATTTCCCTCTCAACACACACATAAACCCACCCACCCACACACACACCCTCACCCTGACTCCATTTTCTTTAGTCCCATACATACCCACCAGATGAACATATCCAGTAATGACTTATTTGCTCGGAAGCAGATAATTATACTGTCGTGACAACCGTTACTTATTCCTATTTCCTTATTCGACATTCGCTATCAACCGATTTTATCGGTTGATAACGAATGTCGATTAAGGAAATGATGAGAATAAATAACGGTTATCACGTGCCTGATAATTATGAGCAATGTACGTTCATGTACCGTCTCTCCAAAATATGTGTCATGTTTTTCGCATTATGGAGCAAAACAGGTATCCAATTCGGCCCTCTTCTTGGAGAACTTTGACGAAGCGAACTGCATATCGAGTATGAGACCCATAATTGTTAATTACAGCTTGACAACTCCTCCTCATGCTTACAATCAGGTCCCTGGTGGCCCTTTGTTTGATATTGTTCCATTCTTGGGCCAGCATGGCACCAAGCTCCTGGACACTTCTTGGCTGGACTGGACGGGCTGAAATTGCAAGCTGCAACACATTTCAGACATGTTCGATTGGATTGAGGTCAGGGGATCTTGCAGGCCAGTCCATACGACGCTAAATCCCCTCCCTCTGTCGGTACTCCCCGACAGCATGAGCAACATGAGGACGGGCATTATCGTCCATCAGAATTAATCTATCATCCACTGAACCTGTATACAATCTGATGTGGACATCCAGGATCTCATCAATATACCGTTGTGCAGTCAATGTACCACGTTCAAGGACGCAGAGCTCTGTATGTCCATCCCAGCTGATGCCGCCCCAGACCATGATTGACCCTCCACCATAGCGGTCATGCTCAGCAATGTTGGCTGCATGGAATCGCTCTCCTGGTCTTCTCCATACCCTAGAACGCCTATCTGTGTGGTCTAGGCATTACCTTGACTCATCTGTAAAAAGGACAGGTCGCCAATCTTCTCTGGTCCATCCAACGTGGTTCATGGCCCATTGATATTGTGCCTGGCGGTCGTTCTGGGACAGCGGAATGCGAATACATGGTCTTCTCGATCATGACCACCTTCGTGCAACCTTGCCCGGGTAGTCTGCGTCGAAACATTTACCCCGGGTGCATTCTGAAGGTCACTGCGAAGCTGGGTTGCTGTGGCAAAGCTGTTCTTATGGGCCTGAATGATCAAAAACCGATCTGCAGCTGCAGATGTTGCCCTGTCTCTGCCACTACCATTCCGTCTTACTGGTGTGCCATAGTTCTGAAATCTTGCCAAGCCTCTGGTGATCACCGTATGGTGCACACCAAGAGCTTCACCAATCTGTAGGGATGGTGCCTACCCTTGCTCCACCATCCCTATAGCCCGCCACATTTCTGCTTCAGACAAATGTCTTCTTACATTTACATTCGCCATATTCAATCATTAAATCACAGGGGTTTGTGTTGAAAAGAAGACCTAATACCCTACACATCTCATGTACATGTAGACAGTACACGAAAACATCATGGAAATCAAGGGGTACATACTTTCCATGACTGTTGTAACGAAAGGTCTGCCTGTCAAGAGAGCTAATGTAAACACTGGGGATCATCTCAATACATTCCTCAATCACATCCACCAAACATATCGCAAATATGTCACAAGCAAATTTCACAATATGTGTCAAACATGTGGTGCTTAGCAAACTTTGAGTAGTATACTTCAATCCAATATTATTGGAGAGGGTCACACACCCCACCCACACACAAATACATACACCACCACCGCCGCCGCCCCTTCTCCTTTGTGATGCCCATGAGCACGTGTAGTTTCTGCGACATTATAATGGACTTGCTTTTAGAATGGGCTAAAGGTCGTGCATGATGTCTTTGTCTTTAAAGTTACTGGTTTTTCCACATCTAGACGGTGGCCCCAATGCACGCCTGTAATTTCAAGATAATCTATTAAAGGATGCAGACTGAACATGAGTGAAAGTTTAAACGGCAAAAAAATGTCCACCTTTGATCATGTGGAAAGAGAGAAATTCTAAAGTTCACATTGCAATGTCATCTCAAACCTGTAAACAAACTTTTGTATTGATCGGATGAGTGATGTCGGCTGTAGTAGACCATGGCAACGGAATTGTCACTCAGTACAATGCAAATCAGTTGCTGCCATGAAGTGGAAATCGGGCACAATACTTCTCGAGAACGCTCGTTTCGTTCCAGTGGTGATTATGTAAAACCTAATTTACGCGAACGATTTACCGCTTATCGACAGCTTGTTCTTCGTCGAAATCCCCGGCTCCAGCTATATGCATTGGTCGAAATGTTTAATTAGACCTGAATGGGTATAACATTAACTCTCATCTGAAAGGCATTTAAACAAGGTCCGCATTGATTAACCCAGGTCCTGTCTGAAATTTCCTCCATTAAAATAATATGTTATTAGGCGAAACACTGTCGGAAAGGACTCTCATAGACCTTTCCAACATTGTGTCGCGTAATAGCATTTCCGCAGCAGTAATAAAGGTACAAAACAACTTTGATCTTAGAGATGGGCACAGTGACGTAACAGTAATATTTGGAGTCCTTAGGTCACATACTGTAATTATTCACTTCATTATTTAAGAAATAGTGCATGGCTTGGTGTCGACTACGCCCATATAGTGCCCAGTGAGGTGGTGTAGTTCCCGACGCGAAGCGGAGGGAACTACACCACCTCACTGGGCAGTGTATGGGCGTAGTCAACGACAAGCCATGCACAAGTCCTTATATTATATCGAACAACACGAAAATGCAAATCAACCAAATAATCTACAATCGAAATTGTAAACATGTAATGATGTTTTTATTTTAAACAATAAAGGAGAAATGAGAATAATGTGTGGATATTGATAATTGTTCGACAAAATGATACTATTCCTCGCCACCTCTGGCAATGTCTCACTCCGGGTTCTAAGGGTAGATCACCCCTTAGAACCCGGAGCTCGACTCGGATCCATATTTTGTACATCCACATTATGGTAATAATCTCTATTTATCGGAACGTATCACCTCGGAAAACTGTGCGGCTATTCTTGCGACACGAAAAAAACGAAGAGTATATTTTTTATGTAAATCGAATTGTCTAATTGGTGGTCGGGATTTTCTGCCACCGGTTTGGATAAATCGTTGCTTTGTACGTTTTTATAACCCGAAAATGCATATAGTGCCCGTACTAAAAATAAAAAACATATAGTGCCCGCATGTAGTGACCCTTCAGCTCTGTGCTGGACAACTACACGAAATAGGGTAAAACCTTTCAGCCAATCAGAATGCAAGGAAGTCACGTGAGGTATAATATAATGTTATATTCTAGGTCACTGATTGTTTACAAACATTCTATTCAGTATAAAATCCACCCGGCCTTGACTAGCTTAAGAAGTTCTAGTGATGGTTAAGGGTTACAGTATGGCCGTCGTGGACTGGTCACTTTCCACATGCGGGCAATATTTCCGCGGACGCAATAATATTAAATTCCAAACACTAATTATAGGAGTAATTGTCAAAAATTAATTAATGAAGCATCTGGTACAAACCGGTGCTTCATAAATTAAAATTTTCCTGGTGGTGATTTTCATTCGTCCTTTCGTTCGTTTCAGTGTTCGTTCGTTCGTTGGTTGGTCAGCACCTTAACAGAGAAGGAGTCTTGATGGCATTGGTTAGTTTTGGATACTTCTTCGACAGTTTGATGTAACACCCTCTACAGAATGCATCCACATATGTAAATGGATTAACCCTTTACCTAACATGGAAAACAGACGACACTTGCAAACAAAATTCTTGAATTACCATTTTTTTTTCATTTTTTATCTCAAAAACATAGGTTATGATCCCTCTTTGGAACGAGCTCGTTCCAGAAAGGGGACATAACCTATGTTTTTTAGACAGAAAATGAAAAAAATAATGAAAATTAATTGGCAATTTTTGTGAATAGCGCTGGCCGTTTTTGGCCGTTACGTTGGGTAAAGGGTTAAAATTAAAATTGTTTCGCCATTCATCTCATGTTGTCATGTGCACGTATACGACCCCGTAATTGGTTTCAGAGAATATCGTCCCCGATTCTTTATGCAAGCTGGTACTGAAGCATCCAACCTCAATGCTTGAACTAAACGCTGTTTTGAGTCCCTTAATAATGATGTTTCCCAAAATGTTGGAATTGCTGGGGAGCGCTAAAAGCGTGCAATTTGGGGGGGGGGGGGGGGGGGGCCTTAGGAGACGCCCTCACCTCGCTGTATAGGCGTTACGCCACAGGGTGGGCGGTATTGGAATTTTGAGTTTGGAATCGGTATTTTAGGAGGGTATCGGTTCGGTATTCGGTATATGACTTGATTGAGATGTGCTGATAGTACCAAAGAGGAATTCACATCAGGAAAAACAGAATAAGTCCACAAATCATATCCACAATAATTTTGTGACTTGTTCTAAACGCACCTTAATCTTTAAATACCTATTTCAGGCTTTTGCGATCTCAAAGCATGTGCCCTAGCCATTCCATCTTTAGGAGGTACGGCAGACAATAGACAAAACACATGGGCAAGGACATCTAGTCAGCTCTTGGCTAGAAATCACTGCTAAGCAATTGGACATGTAGAGGTTGTAGTCTCGTGGGAATTCGGGAAGTTGTTCCCTCCATTAAGCGTTCATGAAAATGAACCTTTCAACTGTTATCAGACCTCAACAGGGACTTATAAATAGCAAATGTAGGAAAATTTGGAAATTCAGCCGGTTTCGGTATTCAACGATTGATTCGGGTCGGTTTTTCGGTATAAACATTATATCGGAATCGGTTCGGTCAGTATATTGCCTATCTCTAATTGATCTCTCGCTGGAATGGGTCATGTCACGGAAGTGGCTTGGCCAGTGTAAGATATATTCGTTACTGGCTTTGTAGAGGCCAAGTATTATCATACATATACTGTGTCGTGTCTTAAAAGTTTAACTCGTATTCTGCTAAGTTTTTTTTAAATTTTCATAAACGAGGTTTCCCTATCATAATAAGACTTGGCTGTCTGGTCTATGTTTTGTATTGGTCGATGACACCCCTGCTTGAAGTGCTCCGCAATGCACTCCTCGTCATTACATGTAGCCTTTTTTCTCTGCCACATTTTCTCCTGCCTTCTAGCCACTGTAAAAATACCCACAGTATAATAATGGTACAACGTACGCACCGACGGGACCTACCGCTGGGCGTGAGTTAGTCAGCTATTGCCTCAATAGTATATAAAGTGTCCACTGTACATAAAATACGTAAGCGCTCTCACTGGGTTCCAAATGTGTGAATGTAATAGTTTGTTTATAACTAGCGGCCAACCTGTTCCAGGGCGTGTAGCGCCGTAGTTGCATTGCAGGTCAGTTTCTAGCTGGACACGGGCGGAATCATGGAGTCCTAGAATCACACACTTCATATTTATACACAAGATGATCGACCACATATGATGAATGAATGAAAGGTTTTAGCGCGCCGAAGGCCCGCAGGGACGATGTGGGATTTACAAATCCCTTGCGACCCGGTTAGCCTTATTTTATTTCACTTGGATCTTGGATCACACAGGCCTAGCTTTCCTATTGCCTCAAATGGGGTCTCGACCACATATGTTGTTTTACTTACCAAAATATTTAACTGGAGACAGCCGAGCATTAGCTTTTAGCTTGATGTTGAATCCATTTACTGAATAGTTGCATGTTTTTTTTTGTATTTTTTATTTTTACATTTAACTTTGGAAAAAAAGTTTTAAAATTTTAATTCGGAAAAATCCCTGATGGGAAAGTTTGTTTCAATTTACAGAGAGAACCTTCATCGAAAGTGCCAAAATAGGACGTACTTTGGAGGCAAGATGTTTGCGGCCCTTGGAAGGAATATCTACCGGCAGCATGCAAGCAGTTAAACGGAACCTTTTATTTTGAGATCCCCTGAATTTTGTCTGTTGAACTGCTCGAAAACAAGCTGTACGATTTTGACCAAATTTGGCACACTTATGTAATCTCATAAAATCTAGTGAAATGCGGTATCGTCATATCTGTGAAACCGCATATTTTCAAAATATTCTGCCAAAACTTCAAAATTTCACCATTTTTCGAATGTCTCAAAATTGTTTACAGTTATTTAGCTCAAATTTTCCACACATTTAGAGCATAATATGATACACCACAATCACCACTTAAATCGTTCAACATTAACCCCCACTGGCCAAAAATGACATGAATATAGATTTTTTCTTCAAAATTGCCAACTTCAAGGGCAAGTTTCTCTAATAATAAGGTTGTTGTAACAATTATTTTGGTTTGGATAGATGCAACAATGATTGCGGAAGAAAGTTACTGTTTACTTTTTAATCTCAGATTTAACCCTCAAGCACAATGAGGGCGAGAATAAGAGTACCGTTTGAAAATGCCAAAATTAGCCAACTTTGGTTGCTTTTTCTATCATTTTGGAAAGGGTTAATTTCAAACACATTTCATGTACGTATTCACAATTGACTACCGAGCATATTTGCTGTTGTAAGTTTGGTTGTTAAGTTTAACCCTATCCCATTCTGGTTGCATAAAAGTAGGTACCGTCCAAAAAGACTCCAATTTTTTCAGAATTTGGTAAGTTTTGGTGGCGATTTACTCCATTTTTAATTGCTTGACCTCTGAATGTTTTCTGTAGCTGCTTGCAGCAGTCAAAGTATGACAAATTTTGTTCTATATGTTATTATTAAAAGTTTAACCCTTGGCAGATTTGAGACTTCCCATAAGGGTACTGTCGGAATAATTGTTATTTTCGCCAACGTTTACATGCTCTTTCTCAGCATTGGAGCCATATTGTCTCAAAATATTTTCCATGTGAGGATTGGGCCTTCATCCAAGAACAATTTTGCTGTTATATATTTTATTCAAAGTTTTAACCTTCACCCAGTTTTCGGGCCTTGAATATGAGTGCCCTAAAATTCTACATAAAATTGGCTAATTTGGAGTTCACTTTTCTTCCATTTTTGAAAGGAATATCGAAAAATGATTTACATGTTCGTATTTACTATTGCCTACCGAGCATATTTGCTGTTGTAAGTTTTGTTGTAAAGTTTAACCCTATGCTCGTTCTGTTTGCATAAAGATAGGTGCAGTCCAAAAAAAAACTTTTTTCAGAATTTGATAAGTTTAAGTGACGATTTACTCCATTCCTAATTGATTGAGCGCTGAACGTTGTCTATGGCTGTATGCAGCAGTCATAGTATGAAAACTTTTGTTTTATATGTCATTATTAAAAGTTTAGCCGTATCAGATTCGAGACTGCCCATATGGGTACGGTCGGAATAATTGATATTTTCATAAAATCACTGAATATTGATAAGCGTGCAGTGGTCGTTTGGAATAGAATATTCGAAAATGCTTTCGAAATTCGGATTCACAGTTCAATTCCAAGAATAGTTTCTGTTATAAGGTTGATGTAAAGTTTAACGCCACCCCTGTTGCAGATGCATAAAGATTGGTGCTGTCGAAAAAAACTCCCATTTTTTTAGCATTCCGTAGGTTTAGGTGACAATTTACTCCATTCCAAATTCATTGAGCGCTGAATGTTTTCTATTCCTCCATGCAGCAAGCATAGCATGACAACTTCTGTTTTATACGTTATTATCAAAAGTTTAACCCTTGGCATATTTAGGAGTTCCCATGTATAGTCGGAATAATTGTTATTTTCGTAAAATCAATCCCTGAATACATTGGTAACCGTGCAGTGGCCTTTCGGTGGTGCTACATGGAGCCGCAAATAGTTAAGGTTGAAAAGTTCATCAAATAGATAGATATAATGCCTAACTCAGTCGGTGACAGGTAAATAATGAATGGAAAAGTCGTTGAATTGAGAATAAAGTAGGGACGAATCGTGCCCTCGGTTTCCACCTGATCCACGGTATTTCCACGCGGTCTCGGCGCTTGACAAAGATACTAAACTGTCGGGCACGGACAGTAGAAAACATTCTGAAAATTTCAAGTTACTGCCTAGCATGATCGGGACATAATTGGCGTATATCCGACATTGTATATGTTCAATTTGAATGTCAAATTAGCCAGATGACTGCTTTTTCTCCACCGGATCGAGTTGTCAATTTCTGCCGGGACGGTCTAAAATAAGCCGTTCAACTCAAAACTTTCTGTCCCATATGAATGTGCGAATATTTAAAGCTGAACAGTTCATCAAATGGACAGAAATAATGTGAATGGAAACCGCATTGCATTGGAAATAGAGTAGGGACGAATCGTCCCCGCAGTTTTCACGCGATCCACGTTGTTCCCACGCGGTCACGCCACTCGACAAAGATACTGTCCTGTCGAGCGGGATAGTAGAACAGCTTCTGAAGATTTCGTGTATCTGCCTTCACTGGTCTGAACGCAGTGGGCGTATGAGCGACACTGCTGTCTGTTCAATTTTAATGTCAAATTAACCAAATTACCGCCTTTTCGCTATTAACCCATGCGCGATTTCTGTCCACTTTTCATTTTTGGCAATTATCTAACTGTTATCCAAGAACAGGTTTGCTGTTATATGTTTTATTCCAAGTTTTAATTGTCAGGCCTCGATTTGGAGTACCCTCAACTTGAACATGTTCATTCAAGTAGCAAGATTCAAGATTAGTCCATGTCTCTTTTCAAACACTCAGTCTGTGATTGATGTTCACACATTAAGAGCATAATAGTATACACTAAAATCACCACACAAATATTTCAAAAGTAACCCCTATTGACCACAAATGATATGAATATATCATTTTATCTTCAAGATTTACTAACTTCAAGGGAAAATTTCTCATAATTGCGAGGTTGTTGTAACAATTATTTTTGTATGCATAGATGTAACAATGCTTGCAGAAGAATGTTACTGTTTAGTTTATAATCTCATCTTTAACCTCAAGCAAATGAGGGTAAGAGTGACATCCGAAAATGCCCAAATTAGCTAACTGTGGTTGCATCTTCCTGTCATTTTCAAAAGGGTTAATTCTAAACACTTTGTTTTGCTATAGGTAGAGATGCCTAATGAACAAATCCTCTGCTGGGGGCCAAACACAACATAAGCTTTGGCCATGTAAAGAATAGTACTGTCAGAAAAAAAATTGATTTTCAGTGAATTTTGCAAACATCTGTGCTCATTTCCTCTAATTGCAAGGTTGTTGTAGCAATTATTTTAGTATGGATAGATGCAACAATGATTGTAGAAGAAAGTTACTGTTTACTTTTTAATCTCAAGATTTAACCCCCAAGCAAAATGAGAACGTTAATAAGAGAACCGTGAGAGAATGCTAAAATTAGCCAACTTTGGATGCTTTTTGTCTATCATTTTGGAAATGGATATTTTAAACACTTTGCTATATGTAGTCTGCATTTTCATATTGGAAAGTTGGGAAAGCCCGTAATTTGTCCAACAAATTACAATTCTCTAGTTTCTTTCTAACATTTGACAGACTTTTTGTATGGCCGAACTAAAGCTCTCTTTGTTCATTTGGCCACTGATAGACCTCCTGTGGGTGCGCACCCTCAGATCTTTGGACTCGTCAGCAAGCCAATGGTGGAAAACTGCAGTGAAGAAAGGAAAGACGACCAGTTACAAAACTTGTCAACATGACTGTCAGTAAACCGGAAAGTAAAATAATGCTTTATTGTTCTGGTGTTGTTTCAATTCAATCAAACAAAAGGTCAAAATATCTTTGGAAACGACAACTCGGATTTTGTTTATTTGTGAAACTGTACGAAGCAATCGCTTTGATGAACGTTATGGTACTCATAGCGAGTGAAGGGATGACTAGTGGTAACAGTGGGCTTCCGTCTTATCGTGAAAATCTGTGGCAATGACCAAATTTCCTGCCAATATGCATTGGTGGCGCTATGGGGGGAGGTATGGGGGCATTTGCCCCCTAAACGTAAACATTGACTCCCCATTTCCCTCTCAACACACACATAAACCCACCCACCCACACACACACCCTCACCCTGACTCCATTTTCTTTAGTCCCATACATACCCACCAGATGAACATATCCAGTAATGACTTATTTGCTCGGAAGCAGATAATTATACTGTCGTGACAACCGTTACTTATTCCTATTTCCTTATTCGACATTCGCTATCAACCGATTTTATCGGTTGATAACGAATGTCGATTAAGGAAATGATGAGAATAAATAACGGTTATCACGTGCCTGATAATTATGAGCAATGTACGTTCATGTACCGTCTCTCCAAAATATGTGTCATGTTTTTCGCATTATGGAGCAAAACAGGTATCCAATTCGGCCCTCTTCTTGGAGAACTTGTCACCTACTTGTCCCCCCCCCCCCCTCCCCCCCCCCCCCCCCCCCGCCACACACACAATGCGACTGTCGTATGGAACAAAAAAGGTGAAAGGAAAGAACAATTCTGACCTGATTTCCCAAACAACGGGTTGGAAATAAGTAGTTTGATATAATGGATAAATAATTATCGATAGATTCCTGTGAAAACCCTTAGCAGTAAACATTTTCTAATTTTTAGCCTTGTGAAATACTCATTGGCAGCATTTCAGATAGCACCACCTTCAGATTTATCGCATTCTAACGCAAAGACATAAAAAAGAATCTCCCGATGGTCCTCTTCTAAATATCTCAGATCTTCCAGATAATCACTTTGGATCTCTAAATAATTGTGAGGTGACCAAGATGAAGAAAACTGAAAATATTAGTGACTGGTCTTTTCATAACCTTACACTGATTGGAAGTCCTTGGATGGGTGACCGTCTGAGCTATCGATCCGGACTCAACGCGTTGTGTCCTTGGACAAGGCACTTCACCCCGATTGTCCACATGGGGGCACGATGACGCCGTGTACTAAGGCGTACTGCACGTCGTTGGTGCGCATGTCTTCAACTAATCTAACGCTGCCTGTGCTGCAGTGCGGAGTTACGTTGTTGGGGGAACTGGCAGCTGCTCGTCGTTGCTCGGTGGTTCTCTCCGGGTACTCCGGCTTCCTCCACGCGTAAAACTGTCACCGACACGATATGAGCTTGGCTGTTAAAGTGTCGTTATACCTTAATAAATAACACTGATTGGAAAATCCAATGTCGCTAAAACGTTGGCACTGCCTGGACGTTGGGGCAAACCAGGGTAAAAAATCGTCAGAGAAAGGGTCATGGAGGATTGTAACCGTAATTGGCGAGAGGGGGTCAAATCAAAGAGGTCTTTGGGTGGCCTGCGTGATAAAGAGAAGCCTGGTTTTGAAGAGTACCTTGATGGCTCCTTTGGGGGGGGTCACTGTTGTTCAAGCTAAGGTCGCGATTCCTGGAGCTGAGGGGGAAAATTGGGAAAGACGGTGAAAGGGAGTGCCAGATGTGTAACTTGGACATGGTGGAGACCCTGGAACACTTTCTTCTAGAATGCCCAAAGTATCAGTCTAAAAGAATGAGATTCACTGGGAGTATAATGGGGAAGTGGGATGGGAGAATGAAGGACATGTGGTTAGGGGGAGACTCAAAGGAGAGGGTTAATATGCTAATCGGAGAGATTGGGAAGAATGGGACAAGGGATATCATCAAGCAGTTCGTCTCCGAGTGTTGGGAGGAGAGGAGAAGCGTGGGAATAGGGAGGCAGTTGGGAGTACAGAGGTAACCATGGCCGTCTCGTCCGAGAACCGCGACAAATCAGCGGCTGTCCAAAGTGTTATTATTATTATTATTATTACTGCCTAACTTAATACAATGTTTAATGGTCCTACCTGACCCCCGTGAACAGATGCTGAATAACTCCAGACAACTCTTTTTCAAAGTTTTGTGATCTGGCAAAAATGAGAAAGTAAAGCGTTCCAAAATTGTTTACCTACTGAGAACGAGTGAATCAAATTTCCTCACGTAGAAACATTCCGTTTAGCATTAAAATTAATGTGGATAAAAAATACTAGATCACTCCGTATTGGACCCATGGAAAACTCTTATCTTGGACGACTTGGAACCCTTTGGAAATTTCCAACGTTGGCATCTACATTTTGGAAGAAGGTCTTGGCTGCTTGGGCACTTTTATATATTGAAAAAATCACAACCCCTGCGGAAGTATTCGAAGAGTGCCTTTTTATAACAAGATTAAAATCAACAATCACGTTGTTTTATATTAACAATTGGTGTAAAAAGGGTTCTTATATCATCAACAATCTACTGTCTGAGAACAGGAGCTTCCTAGCCATTTCTGACTTCTCCAACAAATACTACATTAAGACCCCGTTTACAATCTACCAGAGTGTCATAAACGCAATCTCAGGAGCATGGAAATCTATAGCTAAAAACACCAAACAAATCCTACAGCCATAAACAAAAATATCGAAAATTTCAGGCTTACCTTTTATGTGTGTCGGACATACTATACTACGTTGTTACTTAGGTACACGAACAAGGTGATGTGATCCAACTCACAGACTAAATGGAATGAGGTTTTAAAAACGCAATTACAGTCTTTCGTCTGGAATTTTCTGTATAAATTCCATTCACGTTGATAGATGATACATACCTTCAAAGCCTGTATTCAAAATCTTTCATCGAGTTTTATAAATGAAGACACCCTCTGAACATACTCCCGTTCTTTAAGAAGCCTTCCAGACTGATAGCATCCACGTGCTACCATAGAAACCAAGATGGCGTCCGCCAGTATACAAAATGGACGACGGAAACACGTATCACCCTAACAACACGCGCTGCACATGTGCACTGAAACCACGTATCACTGTGGTAATGACGTCATAACATGGCCGCTCACGCGGATTACCATAACCCAACATGACGTAACTGGGTCGTGACATGTCGTCACTTCCGAGGCCCCCCAACCTAGAGTTGCCCCGATACATGACATACTACTCAGGCTATTACACACTGAGCAATGCAAACGATAAGACGAGTTTCACTAACTCCTTTTCTCATTTTTCAATTTCGACACCGCGTTTCTTCGGTTATTTTGTTTTAACAACATTTTAAACAGCCAGAGTCTTATGGTGTCCGACAGTTTTACTGGTGGGGGAAGCCAGTGTACCCAGAGAAAACCACTGAGCAGCAGCAATTAACTATCAGACTCTCCAACTTTCTAATCCAGCACACTGATGGTAGCAGCGGCTGTGCAGTATACCGTCGACGTGCAGTACAGCTTGGTATACATCGCCAGCTTGCCTTTACTTGGACAATCGGAATTAAATGTACTGACCAAAGACACGGCGCAGATTGTGAGGGTCAGGATCGTGTCATCGACGTTTCAATTTAAAGTCCAATGCTCTGAACAATGAGCCAATGCCTGCCCCCCATACCGTTTGATAACTGTCATTTGAACCCTGCTGTAAAACAAATATAATTTTCAATTACTCCCAGAACAGTTTGCACATTGAAACATAAAGTTGTTAAATATAATTTGGACCCAACAGTTTGTTGTTGTTATTGTTTTGCTTTTTTTCTTTCTTTCACAAATGGACATTGAACTCTTCATCAGTAGACTCTTTGTCAGGTGTAAAAATTCCCTTAGAAAAAATAGCAAGGTACACAATGATATTATCCCATAAAGTACCAAGGTACGCCATTGTATTATCCCAAAATACCGTGGTAAACCATAGTTTACCAAGGTGTTTTTGAGGCAATACCATGGCATGGTTACTATGGTGTGGCGTGGTAAATTTGTATTGGGGTATATGCACAACTTATTGTCTAAATTTCAAACGTAAGTGAAATATCGTAACTTATAAATGTATCTCATCGCTCAGATCGCGTCCACAGTGTAACAGCTTTAAAAGAAATCCTTCAATATAGATAAAAGTTATCATTAATCTTACATCAGTGGTCTATATAAACAATATCTCGACATGAATCAAGTTTTATTTCGGTAATCAACAAGTGGATAATTAATTCATCTCTTTCCATTTAGACGCGTGCACACTGCCAGCTGTATGTTAATTATCTTTTATGATTTTATAATGCACTTACTTTAATAATATTCAATCTGCATAATATCCATGTCGCTTTCGCTGGCCATTGTGAACCAATATAGAAATTAAAAAGGCGTAACGCGAAAGATACCCAACACAAGATAAGATTCGGCGTGTGTTGTGAACACAGACTTCGAATCAATTGCTAACAGGTTCCATTTAAGAAGATTGACCTTGCAATCTGTAACACGCCCCACTTGAACGCCAGTTAGTTTTACAAAGACTCTTACACATCGGACGCAGAGTGAGCGTTGCTGTAAAGTATTTGTAATTTGAGCCTTAATGCGAGTGATACACAAATATTGACTATTTGGAAACAATGTACAAACCTAAATGCGTTTTACAAAAGTCAAATGGGGGCGCGGTGGCGTTGCGGTAACCTGTTCTCGTCAGATCACCGAAGTTAAGCAACGTCGAGCCCGGTTAATTCTTGGATGAGTGATCGTCTGAGAGATCGATTCGGACTCCCGCGTTGTGTTCTTGGGCAAGGCACTTTACCCCGATTGTCCACATGGGGGCAGGATGACGCCGTGTACTTAGGCGTACAGCACGTCGATGGTGCGCATGTCTTCAACCAATCTAACCCTGCCTGTGCTGCAGTGCGAGTTACGATGTTGGGGAGCTGGCAGCTGCTCGTCGTTTCTGGGTGATTCTCTCCGGGTACTCCGGCTTCCTCCACCCGTAAAACTGTCACCGACACGATATGACTTTGGCTGTTAATGTGTCGTTAAAACCTTAATAAATAAATAAATACAATAGTCAAATTGATGTGGGTCGACGTATTCCGCTAAGTTGATGAGACCAGATCAGCTAGACCAAACACGACGCCATGGGCATCGTGTTTGGTCTGGCTGATATAGCCTCGTGAACGAGACGGAATGTGACAATCCAGAATGATTCACTGTTGTAATGGTTTGCCTACGGTATGACAAGAGAGAACCGGGATGATGCGTTGTCCGTCGTATTAGAATACTAGATGCCACTCATGTAAAGAAGGAATGGGAGTGCCCCGTTGAGATTCTCAGTCTCTTGCATGATTCTTGAAGTGATAACTTTATTAAATCAACTTTACAACTTGACGTTATAAAGTTATCACTTCAAGAATTGTGCAGTCAAAAGCGAAACCTCTGGCTCTCTTGATACTTACTGGTGAACTGCCAAAAAATAACGTGATTTTTCCATCCAAAAGCCGTGAGAAGCCTCCGTTTAATAACTGATTTCAAAAGTTTCTGTGGGTGGGGGAGAATCTACCCTCAAATCCTTATTATTCCTCGTGCCTTCGGCATCTGCATAAGTATCTGAACACTCTCGAAAAGGGGTCCGTCACAGAATTAACCCTGGGGCCCGAATTTCCTCTACCTGGCCCTGGAAGTGCAAACATAAAAAAGAAATTTTGGAATGTTCTTGTCCACAACGTTTAGCGCCTTGCAGATGTTTTTACTTTGCGTGTGTAAAGTTTTCGCCCCAAAAACATGATCACGCATGTGCCGTCAATTGAACCTCATTTGAGACAGGTATGATTTGGATTTAGAAAAGTTGACACTCTCGATTTCCGACGAAGCAGAATTGGTGGACAAAGTACTACGGCCGTAGTGATGAGTTATTGGTGGTAACCACATAATAAAAACATTTATTATACACGTGATAGGGGGCGCGGTGGCTCAGTAGGTGGAGGTGCAGGCTGCAAGCCGAGAGGTCCTCGGTTCGAATCCCACCTGCGGTAATCGCGTTGTGTCCTTGGGGGCACGTGGGGGCACGGTGACGCTGTGTACTAAGGCGTACTGCACGTCGATGGTGCACCTCTCAACTTGGAAAACCGTCAACTTGGAAAACCAGTGGCGGACAAACATAGATTGTCGACCGGTGCCATCTTTATAGGTGCCACTTACATTCGTACACCATAAGTATTTTGGGGTGGCTGGTTTCCTTTAGACATCTGGGTTTTCATGGTTTTATTGACATGTGCTGACGCCCCAATAGGTGCCAATGGGGTCTCCCACCCTTTGACAGTAACTGCTGAAAACCGAAGTAATGCATTGTGAAGGTGATCAAGATTAAGTGACGAAAATAGTTGCAAATTTGATTTGTGTTTGGAGATAAATGGACAATTATTAAGAAAATAAATTTATTTTATTTTTACGTAATGAGTCACATGATATCTGTAATTGTGCTATTCTTTTGACAGGAATGAAACATTAAAACTTTCCAAAATCTTTGTTTTGGGTTTCCATTAAACTTTTTCAATGCATTGTTAAGATCTCAAAATGTTCCCCAAAAGGGATATTGTTAACGTTACACAAGCAAGCACACTATGATTTTTAAGAGGAAGCTGTTAATAATATATCAGTAGTACCAGTCGAAGCTAATGAAAACATGGCAGACTGGTTCAGCGTGCTGTCATAAACATCTCTCTCTCTCTCTCTCTCTTAACTCTTTCAACACTGGCGCCCTGGAAGGTGTCATTTCAGTCAATACTGTCAACGGCGAAATGGACGGAACGATCCTGGTTTTCTGGGAGGTTCAGTAATAATTTAATCCAACAGCTCTGTCGAGCTGTTAGATTAAATTATTACCGAGCCTCACTTCAGATTTTTTGCTCTTTTATATCGTCTGCTCGCCCACTGCCATTTATTCCTTCGCGCAAATAGTTATGTATACCGGATAAAAAGGGTTAAATGGACATCACGAGTGTCATCCTGCAAGTCATACAAAACAGCTATTTGTTCATGTATCCAACTGAAGACTTTTTGTGCTATATTGTGATTCCATTATGATAGTTTGTTTTTCTGGGCTACTTCACCAATTTTTAAATTAAATTCAGACAGGAAAACGGCAAAAATGGAACAGTGGCCTTAACGTTTGGCCAAAGAACATTAAAGTTGCACACTTGAGAAGATACCTTACGTTCAACTTGTATACCAAGTTTGACTACCCGGACTAAACTTTTACTGAAGTATCTTGCCGACAGATATATAGGCACAAACAGATTGGCAGAGACTGATCCCAATACACTCGCTCGGCTTTCGATGGTGCGGATAATAGCATAAGATATGTTTTTCATTCGAACGATGTCGTGGAGTTTGTTCCAGTGAAAGATCATAGTCTGTGGTTTGGAACTTAAATTTAATATAAAATACACGAAATTCAGGCGACAATTTGAAGTGTAAAGCACTGTGCGGATAGCATAGATCTCACCAGATCTGTGTTCTGACAAGAACTTCTCCGAAAATTTAGAGTTTTCTGGAGCTACCATCGATGGGGTTTGAAACGGCAACTTGGGCCCGGAAGAATCACGTTGTTTCGCTCGAATAGAATCAGGCAAAATGTTCGAAACCGAATCGAATCCACTTCACAACTGTTGCGACACTACGTCTGCTTTCTAGTGTTGTCATTCTCCCAGGTGTACCAAGTATCAGTATGCTCACTGGTTAGGCTACTGTGTACCGCAGAGATGTAACTAGATTGACCTATCACGTGTTTCTGGAAGGTTGTTATTCAAATGCCGCCACCAATGGTATTCAGTGTACAAAGTATGGCATGAAGCAGTGCATAAACCCGACATTCAAGGTACGGCATTAGAGAGTGCATGGGCTAGAAAGACCCACCATTTTCGTCATTAATTTTTGCTTGGCAGCCATTTTGAAATTGAAGATATCTGCCAAATCGCTAACTGAGTTCCATATTGTCGTAAGCGACATCCTGGAAGGATGTCGCTTACGACAATATGGAACTCGGGTAGCGAAAAGCAAATATCATCATCATTCTAGTTGATTTCTTTGGCCTACAAAACATGGGTTTGGGGATCAAAATGATGTTTCTTCGAGATTTTTTGATGAAAATATGGGTAAAAATTGGGATTTTTGTAGGCCATCTTGAAAAATGGCGGAAAACCAGTTTCCGGTTGGTTAAATTCAATTCCCATTAGCTTCAGTCATCATCATCATTCTAGTTGATTTCTTTGGCCCAGAAAACATGGGTTTGGGGATCAAAATGATGTTTCTTCGAGATTTTTTGATGAAAATATGGGTAAAAATTGGGATTTTTGGCGGCCATCTTGAGAAATGGCGGAAAACGAGTTTCCGGTTGGTCAAATTCAATTCCCATTAGATTCAATAGATTCTTTGACCCCGAAAACATGGGTATAGACACCAAAATTATGCTTCTAGGTGCATCAGAATCTGAGATATAAGAAAAGGGAATTTTTCGCGGCGGCCATTTTGAAAAATGGCGGGAAACCGGTTTCCATCCCTACAGGTTTCTTGGTAACATGCCTAATCTTATTCAGAAAGATCTAACGAACAAAATGATACCACTTTCGGAGGATTTGGTGGTGGGGTGCATGGAGGGTGTTTCTAGTCCACGTACTATTAATTAGAACCATATAGGACGTGGGTTCTGACGCATTGATATTCAAAGTACTCGAAGCTATTGCTTTGAATGTATCACCACCAAAAATGTGGTTGGACATTTGCAGTTTTCAAACTTCTGCTGATGACTAGTTACCCTCCAGATATCTCAGTAACAGGAGTATTATTTATTTATTTATTGATGTTTAAGGTCACATATTTATGCACAATGGCTAATCATGACCGTGACAGTTTTACGGGTGGAGGAAGCCGGAGTACCCGGAGAGAACCACCGAGCAACGACGAGCAGCTGCCAGCTCCCCAACATCGTAACTCCGCACTGCAGCACAGGCAGGGTTAGATTGGTTGAAGACATGCGTACCATCGACGTGCAGTACGCCTTAGTACACGGCGTCATCGTGCCCCATACGGGCAATGGAGATGAAGTGTCTTGCCCAAGGACACAACGCGGTTGCCGCAGGTGGGATTCGAACCGAGGACCTCTCCAGTAACAGGAGTAGATTCAAACGAGAAATGACCAGATAGCACAAGAGTGAACAAAGGAAAGCCATTTATCATCCCATGAGTGGAACAAGGAGTCATCTGCAATGTTTTTGCATTGCATATGGCGTCTTGTCCCACTCAAGGGCCGATATATTGTGCAAACTAGAAGTAACTCGTAGAAAATTTCCGCCTAAATTTGTATTATATTGTAAGGCTGGATATGGTCAATTTCGGTCTTCAGAAGACTGCGGGATGAATTGTCGTCGTCAGAAAGTCGACAATAAAGAAATGTATGAAATCCAAGACTTTCCGGGATTTCAGTTGTTTCGAACCGAATTGAATCAGTGAAAATTCTATTGTAATTATTCAGTTAAAATCGACTTCGTTGTTCTTTCTGAATCCGTACTTTTATTGGCTGAGAGCCGGTCGGGTCCGTACTCTAATCTCAGGTAAATCTACTCTCATCGTGCTCTAATTGCCGGAAGCGGGTCAATTAGAGCATATCTGTTTTCACGCAACGCGCGAGCAACGGCGCTAAACCGCTCCTGTCACAGATCGAACACTCTTCGGAGTTGTTTTCTATGACAACGGTTGTTAGTGTCGTTGCTTTGAAATTCCAATTGTAAATTCGATCAAATAGACCGAAAATTTCATTTTTTATTGTTTTTCTTCAAATAAAGAGGGTTTTGGAGAATTTTTTCACTTCTAACGATTACAGGAATTACATTAACAAATGGTTTTTCACAGTCAAATTCCCCAATGACTAACTCAACAAGAGACGTTTATCTCCTAATTCGAAACCGAATCGGATCTCGAACGTTCACCGACCCCTGATAACACCATCTGCCCATAGTTCTGAATGTTTCTAAGACCATGTCAACTGAGCTTGTTTTTCTGTCACGCCGCGTCGACATGCGAAGTTTGGTCTCTGAAGATGTTACTGTTAAGGCTGTAGGCACAATTTTAGCCGAAAAGTTGAATTTTTTGTTGACGTTATTTGCGATATAACTCCTAAAGTTCGAAATCGTAAATACACTTGACACTGCTTTAGAACTATCACTGCTGCGTCGATGAGAAAAATTTGATCGCCGTAAGTGCTATGATAATACCTGTAGGCGTGACTCACGAAAAAGTGTACTTCTCCTTTTTGTGTTATTTGTTTGCAACTTTAAAGTGTTTGTTGCGTCAATCACAAAGAAACTAGGCAATACTTGAGAAAAAAATACTGTGACGCCAGCATGAGAAGTTTGGTCTCTGTAAGTGGTATAGTAATGGCTGTAATCTTGACACGCGTTTTAGGCACCAAAAACGCAATTTGACGTAAAAACGCCGAAAATGACATTAACCCTTTGAACCCTGGTGGTATCGTCCATGTCAGTTCAATGACAGTAACTGGAAGAGCCCACATTCATTATCTGGGAGTAGACCAATTAATATGTTCAACGTGCAGCCTTAGAAAAAAAATATTGATTGGTCAATCCACACATTCACTTAACAGCCACCCTTCTTGATGAAATTATGACATATAATGTTCCTCGTCCTGTGAAGCAGTCTGTCGGGTTCAAGGTGTTAAACAAAAAATCCCAAAACAGTTATTTTTTTTATTTTTCAAGCTCTCTATCACACACTAAAATTTTCATGGACGTCCGACCGTCACCACAATGGCAGCAAAGAGACGAATTTTTCGTTAGCTAAAAACTGATTGAATTTTTAGATATTGTTTTTATTGGATACAAAATGTCCAAGATTTTGAGGAGAGTCCAATAACGTGTCGATATCAAACTTTCATGAAAAAGACGTCAATTTGACCTTATTTTGGAAAAGGTTGAAATTTAGTAGACACAACATCGACGTTTGAATACGTGAAAGTGTGTATTATAAATACAGAGCTATAAATATTAGAAAAGCAGCGTTTTAATGTCCATAATGCCTACAAAATTTGAAGTGACGTTAAAACATAATATACAGATATTTCTTCGGGCTCCAGTTTTAGATATTCCGATCAATACATATTCAATTCACCTTTAACCATCGAGATTTCAACGGAATTAGTGGAACTACGCGGCGTAATCATAATACTGCGGTTGTGGGGAGTCTTTGTACCTGAAGGTAATGCCACGAAGACGTCGGTCAAATCAAGCCTCGATTGAATAATATATATTGCATTGACTCAAAGAAAATTAATGTTTATGGTATTTTGTGGATTCAGTAGTCTGAAATTTATCAGTTGGGTGGAAACCGTAGGTTCGCGTTTCCTAGCAACTGAAATATTCCAGATGAGTGAATCTAAACATGTGAGATCATTTAAAGGTTAGACTGGTTCCAGGCAATATACCAGCGTCGAATTCTCTATAGAATTAGACTGGTGCCATGAGAATTGGACATGCAAGTGTAGAAGATGTCGCTAATGATTATAACTTGCGAAATGTTCGTTTGTTGTGTAAGTGCTATCGCCTTATTTTCATGATATGGCTATTTTGTTTTCTAAAACTAACGAATTTGTACATCACATCGACAATCATTCACAACTGTTGGCCATATCGTGGCGACAGTTGGTCATATTTATTTATTTATTTATTTATTTATTTATTTATTTATTTATTTATTTATATATATATATATATTGGTGTTTAAGGTCACATACTTATGCACAATGGCTAATCATGACCGTGACAGTTTTACGGGTGGAGGGAGCCGGAGTACTCGGAGAGAACCACCGAGCAACGACGAGCAGCTGCCAGCTCCCCAACATCGTAACTCCGCACTGCAGCACAGTCTCGGTTAGATTGGTTGAAGACACCATCAACGTGCAGTACGCCTTAGTACACGGCGTCATCGTGCCCCCATGTGGACAATCGGGGTTAAGTGCCTGGCCCAAGGACACAACGCGGGGGTGTGAATCGATCGCTCAGACGGTCACCCATCCAAGGACTAACCGTGCTCGACGTTTCTTAACTTCGGTGATCTGACGAGAACCGGTTACCGGATCGAATATTGATATAATATCGTCATAATATCGTCAACGTTGCCAATCTGCGCTTGCGGTAGATGTAATTTAACCCTTCATCCACCATCAGATTCACAGCTGACTGATGTTTCTGTGTAATCGAGTTGACCAACAAGAAAGAATTTGAACATGCAGCGACTGTATTTACTGCGGACTATCATTAGGGGAAGCATTTCTGTGATAACGGCATCGAAAGAGACAGTTTAACTTTCACCAAACTCAACGTCATTTCTCGTCGAATTCGTACCAATGAGGGGGTCATAAGTTATGTATTTTTAGGTTAAAAATTAAATTTTTAGTTATTCAAGAAATTTTTTGAAGTTCCAAAATTTACTTTTATTTTTTTATCCAAGAGCGTGACTAAACTATTATGTGAATGATACAAAAAAGAGAAAGGATTGCATGTGTGCCCTTCTCGTGTTGGTGGGCCAGTGTAGTAAATTTTTCGAAATTTCTCTGAAAGAGAATTTTATAACAGTATGCCCCTTGTGGCGCTTCTGAGGCTCGAAGAAACGTCAAGCATCTTATGTCATCTGTAATTTCTTTCGTGTACGCCCCAGATCGAGGAAATCAAGATTTTTATGGGGCGGTGGGTGTTACAGGCCAATGCTCCCCGCTCCTATAGGTACGCCGCTGGTTAACAGCAGTCGATGTCTGTCGTTTTGATTGGCAAAGGGTAAATGAAGATTCTCCACAGAAGAAAGACCTTTGATTCAAGCGTACAGACAAGCACCTATTCATTACAGTAGAATGGAGCTATGAAATTATGATCGCATTTATTTCAACAGCGCGTTAAGCTGCCTGACCCGACGCTCACCTCTCACTCTCTGTCATTAAGCTGACATAATGGCACGCGACTTGCCCCCGTGTTCTGCACCCGTGCTTGTTGTAAACTACGCGATACTGTTTAATAAAGATTTCCAATCGCTTCGGGCGATTACAGTGCACAATTGATGCGCAGACTAATCCTGTTTAACAAATTACAAGTTAGTGGAAATATGAGAAATCAAAACGCTACCCGCATACAACAAATTACCAAATAAAATTGAAAGGGAGTTGTGATGCACTGTGTCGCGGAATATGATTTGTACTACCTGTTGTTAACCCTTTACCTAACATGAGAAGCAGACGACACTTGCAAAAAAAATTCTTGAATAATTAATTTTTTTCATTTTTTGTCTCAAAAACATAGGTTATGACCCCTCGTTGGAACGAGCTCGACGAGCTCGTTCCAACGAGGGGTCATAACCTATGTTTTTGAGACAAAAAATGAAAATATTTTGAAAATTAATTGGCGATTTTTGAGAATAGCGCTGGCCGGTTTTGGCCGTTACGTTGGGTAAAGGGTTAACACATGTACCAGACCATGCGTTCGATTTTTGGGACAGGGTTGACAACAGGGCCTCGTTAAGGGTTGTTCACAGTACCAAATCATTTCCCAAATAACGAAATAATTTCCAATAATTGCATAATTTCCTAATTTTTTTTCAAATCATCACTTACGATCTTAGGTAAAATAAAATGTTTGGTACGAAGATGGCAGTTACGAAAAATAGCAAATAAAGAAAGGAAGGGATAAAGTGGCAGCATTCAAGAACGAAATTAATAATGAAAAAATGTTGAAAAATAAAAAGTGTGAAAAGAGGAGCTAGATACTTGAATTATTTTTGATAATATAACAATAACATGAGTTTAGATGGCGTTACGGCTTATTAACAACCCGAGGGGAACGAATAACAACCCGAGGGCTTATTAACGACACGAGATGACGTCGAGGGCAATTAATAAGCCAAGGGCTGTTTTTCACTCCTCGTGTTATTTCTATTACCACCACGGCCGGAAGCGAGAGGTAGGCCGTTAATGAATTAGTTTTTTTCATTAACCGCTCTCCGTTCATTTCTGGTTGCATGAAGCCATAAATTATGGAGTTTCACCGTGTAGGTAAGATGTCGTGTTAACCCTTTGAACACTGGTGGTATCTCCCATGTCAGTTTAACGACAGCACTTGGAAGAGTCAATATTCATTATTTGGGAGTGGACCAATTAATATTGATTAATCCTCCACACGCATTCACTTAGCAGCCATCCTTCTTAATGGGATTGTGAAGTATCATGTTCTAGGAACGGAAAATCGACCTCTCGTGTTCAAAGAGTTAACAGATTTATCATGTAAAGAGGTAATAACAAATACATTTATGATAAACATTGAATATTGTGATTTATCATGTAAAGAGGTAATAACAAATACATTTGTGATAAATATTGAATATTGTGATATTTGTTTCACTGCAGTGGTTCTCAGTGAAGCTCTTGCTACTGACTATCTGAGGAACAAGACTTAACCCTTTACCCAACGTAACGGCCAAAACCGGGCAGCGTTATTCTCAAAAATCGCCAATTAATTTTCAAAATATTTTCATTTTTTGTCTCAAAAACATAGGTTATGACCCCTCGTTGGAACGAGCTCGTCGAGCTCGTTCCAACGAGGGGTCATAACCTATGTTTTTGAGACAAAAAATGAAAAAAATTAGTCATTCAAGAATTTTTTTTGCAAGTGTCGTCTCCTTTTCATGTTAGGTAAAGGGTTAACTTTGAACCACAACCAAGTAGATATGACGCTCACATCCACAAGAGTTAAGCAATGTTCCCACCGGATTAAATCGTTTCAACCCGTGAACCGGGTTGAAGCAGCGGGTTATAAATTAAGGGATGAACGTGAGTATCAATTAGCAATATAATAATAATTTTCATCTGCAAATCAAATTATGTATAGATAATTAAACATGCCAACCAGGTGCACGGCCACTTATCTATATTAGCGGGTGGTGGGCACAGTGGGCGGGGGTGGGGGTGGGGGGGGGGGGGGGGTTAAAGCATTTTAATTCCGAAGGCATATTCCGAAGATTGAAATTCTGAGCTGGGGAGTTATGGAGTTGGTGTACGCCTCGCATTGATGTCACAGCGAGGATATTTTTCAAAATATTTTTGTAAAATGAGCCCAAAATGAGTTATTAGGAGACATTTTAAGGCTCGAAAGAACTTCAAGTTTCACCAAGAGTGGTTTGCCATCTGGACGTTCCGTGCAGATGGAAAAAGTCATAGTTTGGGAGGTCGTGGGGGTGCTTTTTGGATGAAGGGGGCGTGGCTCGCCACGGGCCTTAGCATGGCTGCGCCACTGTTACCAACACCAAAAATTAACAGTTTTTTTCTGTAAACAAAATAAAATAACATACTCACTTAATGTATGGAATAGACGTGTGGGAAAATGTACACGTTGGTACAGAAGCGATCCTTGCGCATTATAAACAATAAGAGATATAGTGCACATACAGACCCCCTCTTTCGCAATATTTGCATATTAAAAGTTGAAAATCTCTATAAGCTTCAGACATGCTTATTTGTATTCGACTGGTATTATGGAAACTTGCCTGTTTCTTTTGAAAACTATTTTAGCGTAAACGATAACCCAACAGGTAGGTCGAGCAGAAGAACTGGACTTCTTCAATATAATAAAACGCTAACTACATCCCTCGATGTGCACTAGAATATGGAACGAATTAGATAGCAACATCAGAAATATAACGGAGAGACATAGATTTAACCCTTTACCTAACATGAAAAGCAGACGACACTTGCAAAAAAAATTCTTGAATAATTAATTTTTTTTCATTTTTTGCCTCAAAAACATAGGTTATGACCCCCCGTTGGAACGAGCTCGACGAGCTCGTTCCAACGAGGGGTCATAACCTATGTTTTTGAGACAAAAAATGAAAATATTTTGAAAATTAATTGCCGATTTTTGAGAATAGCGCTGGCCGGTTTTGGCCGTTACGTTGGGTAAAGGCTTAAAAAAAGAATTAACGTCCTGTATATTATAATCATACCGCAACAACGTTGACTGTCACTATCCATATTGCCCCGACTGTAGTCCCTGATAGAGACATTAGGCTTTTTCGCCGCCTAATAGACCAATAATATTTGTTGTTAGGTGTTGTTGGGTCCCCAGATCTTTTATCATTGCGTACTAAACTACTAACCCCCCACAGAACGGACTCCTTGTATGGTAAGACTTACTCTTATAGTTACAAAACGCTATGAGAAATCTGAAGTAAGAATACGTAACTTCAAATGCAATTGTGTGATCTTACTGAATTAGTATCCAGCATATTCCTATACTGGTCTGGCTCACCCCACGTGCACTCCTGGTCTCTGTAGTAGTTGTTCCCCAGTTTGTATTTTAAAAAAGTGCTTGCATCAGGAGGTTTGCCGTTGTTTTAGCTGACTACCGGGTCATCTTATCCCATCTTATCTAATCTTTCCCCTGTTCTTTATGCACGAGAGTAAGTCACATTAGGTAAAAACAAATCATTGTAAAACAGTCTGGTTTAAGGCTGTATAATGCACAGCTTAAGAGACAACAAGTAGACATCCAACCTGGCTATGTTATCTTCCTGCAGTATACATTTATATTGTCATGCCTGAGTAGTGTTAATTTACATACCTTTTTGGTATCCTTAAAAACCTGGCTATGTTATCTTCCTGCAGTATACATTTATATTGTCATGCCTGAGTAGTGTTAATTTACATACCTTTTTGGTATCCTTAAAAACCTGGCTATGTTATCTTCCTGCAGTATACATTTATATTGTCATGCCTGAGCAGTGTTAATTTACATACCTTTTTGGTATCCTTAAAAACCTGGCTATGTTATCTTCCTGCAGTATACATTGATATTGTCATGCCTGAGTAGTGTTAATTTACATACCTTTTTGGTATCCTTAAAAACCTGGCTATATTATCTTCCTGCAGTATACATTTATATTGTCATGCCTGCGTAGTGTTAATTTACATAGCTTTTTGGTATCCTTAAAAACCTGGCTATGTTATCTTCCTGCAGTATACATTTATATTGTCATGCCTGAGTAGTGTTAATTTACATACCTTTTTGGTTTCCTAAAAACACTCTTTTTATTGCCGTATGTATCATTTTTATCTGTATCATGTATACTGCAACCAATCAATCAATCTCCGATGCCTCCCTCAGCTCATATGGCTCCACAATATGTCATGTGCAAGAGTCTTCCAACATTACCACCAACTTGTAGCATTTCTACAAGCTTGCTAGATATCTCTGAACTGTCTAGGCTTCTGTTTTAGTCCAAGCATTAAAGGTCTTGGTCAGATTGCGCCATTCACATGAATCAATATCAGTTTATACAGTTCCTTGATCGAGTGTATGCTGGGGTTCATTACATATGGGAGACTGTCTAATGATCGAACCTAGATGTGTTTCAGTGATAGTTATCAATGAAAGCACGCACAGCATATACAAGACATGGGCATATGCTTGAAAGACGGAAATGTGCTTATTTGCAACTCCATCCTTGCCTTCTATGATTATATTCACAATGTGTCACCATAGGAAGTAAGACGGCGGCCTTCGGCAAAGGGCATGCAGAAACACGCATCCCCCTAGCAACTCACATTACGCCACGTATCGCCACAGTAATAACTTTACATCTTGGCCACTTACGTGGGCGCTAACGTGGCAACACATGTAACACCCACAATACACCACTACCTGTCGTCACATTAGCCCATTAGATCTCTAAAGAGATTCCCCACATTAGGTTGAAACGTGCGAACTGTACTTCTTTCGTCACACACCACCAAAATTCAAAGCGCTGTAACCCCCACCCCCCAAAAGCGGATTTTAGAGGATTTTGGATACAAGGAATGCTGGCAAGCATGGCTCTGGTGAAGATAGATGCAAAAATCACACGAAAGAATAACTATTGACTTGTAACATTTGGCATCACAAAGAGAAAGATAAAAGGATGATTTACGATTGTATCCTTAGACAGTCAGATGTTTTACTAACATCGAGTCGTTGAACTTCAGTACCATGTATGACACAATAAGCATCTGTCGTTTTTTTGAAGATGAGGAACGTCATTATAGCTCTATTTGGGACTTGCTGAAATGAGGTGACTTGCAATCAGATCAAGTACAGCCGCCTACATGTGAACTGATTCTGTATTCGAGACACGACAACAACAGAGGTCAACACACAGCAGGTGTGAGTTTCACGCTGGCTATCGAGACACAGGAAGCACCCTTCAATTAGGAACCAATCAGCTCCAAGTTAATATAGTTTAGTCTCATTCGGGTTCAAGTAGACAATAACAGTATGCCGAATCTTCACGTTCCATGAGAAAAATGACGAAGCTAATGCCGAGATCTACAGCAGGCACTGCTCGAGAGTAGGAAGCAAGTGGCCTCGGTGGCTGGGGGTGGGGGTGGTATTAAACGATGTGGATTCCAAGATCTAAGACACCTTGGGGTACCAATTGGCAATGGAGGAACATGGTAAATGAGATATGAAGAACAGTGGAGATAGGTTTCCGGACATTTGCGATTCGAATAGCCCTGTCATGAGAGGATCCAACTTCCCTCAAAGAGACGTCCAAATTAAATCACATAGAAGGGGGACTTATCACATCAGCATTAGCGAGATCATTAGGGAAATTTCGGAGCTGAAGGGAAGGATGGGAAGGGCTGGTATAGCTGGGGTCACCCGATGAAAGTTTCTTACGATGGTGGTGGGTGGTTATTGTGAATTAAAAGAGGAAGCGAGGATGGAGGAACGCGGATGGAGGACACTTGATGTAAGTAAGGAGGGGAGGTCCATTATGAAAATGTGGAGAGTAGAGCAAGGTCAGGACTGAATAGAAGGTCCAAGTCTGCGTAGGGGCTACTAACGCAACGAAGCAGCGTTTAGAAAATATACTACTCAAAGTTTGCGAAGCACCAAATATTTGACACATCATTGTGAAATTTGCTTGTGACATATTTGCGATATTTTTGGTGGATAGGATTGAGGATTGTATTGAGATGGTCCCCAGTGTTTACATTAGCTCTTTTGACAGGCAGACTTTTCGTGACAGTCATAGAAAGCATGTACCCCTTGATTTTTATGATGTTTCCGTGTACTGTCTACATGTAAATGACATGTGTAGGGTATTCAGTCTTCATTTCAACACAAACCCTTGCGATTTAATGATTGAAAATGGCAAATGCAAATGTAAGAAGACATTTGTCTGAAGCAGAAATGTGGAGGGCGGTAGGGGTGGTGGAGGAAGGGACGACCCATCGTCAGGTTGGTGAAGCCCTTGGTGTGCAACTTACGGTGATCACCAGAGCCTGGGCAAGATTTCAGCAGTATGGCACACCAGTAAGACGGCACGGTGGTGGCAGAGACAGGGCAACATCTGCAGCTGAAGACTGGTTTTTGATCATTCAGGCCCGTAGGAACCGCTTTGCCACAGCAACCCATCTTCGCAGTGACCTTCAGAATGCATTCGAGGTAAATGATTCGACGCAGACTATCTGGGCTAATGGACCAGAGAAGATTGGCGACCTGTCCTTTTTACACATGAGTCAAGGTACTGCCTAGACCACACAGATAGGCGTTCTATGGTATGGAGAATACCAGGAGAGCGATTCCATGCAGCCAACATCGCCGAGCATGCCCGCTATGGTGGAGGGTCAATCATGGTTTGGGGCGGCATCAGCTGGGGCTCTGTGCCCTTGAACGTGGTACATTGACTGCACAACGGTATATTGATAAGATCCTGGATGTCGGCGTCAGATTTTATGCAGGTGCAGTGGGTTATAGATTCATTCTGATGGGCGATAATGGCCGTTCTCATGTTGCCCATGCTGTCGGGGAGTACCGACAGAGGGGGAGGGGGGGGGGGGGATTGAGCACATGGACTGGCCAGCAAGATCCCCTGACCTCAATCCAATCGAACATGTCTGGAATGAGTTGCAGCTTGCAATTTCAGCCCGTCCAGTCCAGCCAAGAAGTGTCCAGGAGCTTGGTGCCATGCTGGTCCAAGAATGGAACAACATTCCACAAATGGCAGTCAGGAACCTGACTGGGAGCATGAGAAGGCGTTGTCAAGCTGTAATTAACAGTAATGGGTCTCATACTCGATATTGAAGCCATACCAGTTCGCTTCGTCAACTTTTTGGCATATTGAAAAATTTCCCCTTTTACCAATAATATCCATTTTCCATGGTTATCGTATTCAAAAGCAAACAAATAATGTCAAACACAAATAAAATCTTAATTTCTGTACTTAAATCATTAAAGATATAATTTAATAAAAAATATATACACTTTTCATTACAATATTTCAACTAAAACGTAAAACAGGTAGTTGGATATACTTGGTGCTTAGCAAACTTTGAGTAGTATATAGATTCAGTGTTTTAGATTCTGGTGCTTCTGGGGGGGGGGGGGGGGGGGGTACCGGAGAGAGGAAGTTGTTGCTGGTGTTGATAGGACAGATAGGCTAAGAAGAACGGTCAAAAGGAAGGACGACAAACGATGCAAGTTGCAGATCATATATGTGGTATAGGGCCTTGGAGAGAAGTAGGAAGACGGGTAAACGAAAGTTAGCTGTTGTAAGAAGCAGCAATGTAAAATAAATTGACAATGTTGTCTGTGGTCCTGACAGCTCGAATCGGACTGTCTTGTATTTTTTGGGGGCGAAGATTTGAAGGACATGATGGATGGTATTGTGGCGGGTCCGGATCAGATCCGGAAGTGATGGTTCATGTAGGGGCTAACAACATCAGGGAGAGGAGATCAGTAAGATCAGATCAGTAAGACTGGTGGAGTTGTACAGAGGTTTAGTTACGAAACTTCTCAGTTGAAAAGCAAGGGTGGTGGTATCGGGGTACCTTTCTGTTTTAGGGTTGTAGATGAGCGAAATTCGAGGATTATGGCGTTGAATAAGGAGTTGGAGGATCACTGTGCTGATTTGGGAATGCCCTTATTGATCACTGGGACACGTTTTGAGGTAAGGGCGGGCGAAAAACGGACTGCATTTTAGCAGGATGGAGACACAAGTGTTGGGTTAAAAAAATTCTACAGGTAGCAGAACCTTTTTTGAAGACGAGTGGGGTGGGAGGCCAGAGACAATAGCAAGAGTGAGCATAGGTGGGGTGAAAAAGAGCGAGGGGGAGAGGAAAGTGAGTAAAATAGCTGTACTGATCGAGGAGTAGGACTTGTGATGAGCTTAAGCTATACGTGGTTAAGATGTGAGGAACGGGTGGACCCGCAAGGCTGTGTGTGTAGATAGTTGTAGGACGAACTGAAGGTTGGAAAAAGGGAAAGGGGTAGTAGTCATGTACATTAAAGAAGATTTAAAACCGTCATTGATCATTGATCTGGGAGATATCAAAACCTCTGCTGAAGTATCGAAAGAAATCGGATGGGTCAATGTTGAAAAAACACAAAACCAAAAAAAAAAACAGTGTTGCCCTTGGGATTGTGTACTGTGCGGTGGAGGAACGCAACCCTGGATGACTCAACTTAGGTCCAATATCACGGAATTAGAAAACAAGGGATTCCAAAAACTTCTGATGGGAGACTTTAATGGACATATAACTGATAAGGAAGAAGGCATACAGGGCGGGGATAAGAAGGTCAACATGAATGGAAGGAAACTGTTGGACTTCGCAAATGAACATGGTCTGAAATTCTGAACAGGGATACGAGGTGTAAATGGGAATGCACCTGGGAGAAGAACGACAGAAGAACAATAATCGACTATGTTCATATAGATACCGATTTATGTAGGTGTGATAGAGAGAGAGGTGGGCAATGAGGGTAAAAGGGAGTTGGATATTGATCACAACTGGAGTACAGTTACGCTCAGGGGTAAAAATCCAGGAAGAGGCAAAGGAAGCTTTAAGGAGATTTGGGAACTCAGAAAGGATGCTTAGTGGGCGACGTTTGAAGAAAAAAAAATTGAAACCACATCTTGTGAAGGTACATTTTGATGTCAATGGCCGGGAAATTGCGGAAGCAATAGTTGTGAGTCTTGTGGTGGTATGGAAGGAAATACACACAACGACACACAGGCCTCGAGTTTGACCCTTCCGCGATGGCACATGTGCCATATCGATTAACCCATTCACGCGCGTGTTTCGTTCTGTGTTTATTACACACCTTCACATTTATAAAAGCAATTATTAAAAGGACATTCAGAAATTCATTGATCACTATCAACAAAAAGAACACGTGTTATCGCCAACCAAATTTGCGATGGGTTATTTCGTTCCCTGAGTTTCAATGCGTTGTATGTGCCTACTGGCACATAGAACACATTGGAACTCAGGGGGCGATTTTCAGCTATCGAAAACGATTCAAATTGTAATTGCGTTGCACGATTTGTAGAAAATTCCAGTGAAATTTCGCTTCTATTTAAAAATAGTCCGCCAATGATATCCATTCCGCACATAAGTGCGGAACAGATTTTCATTTTTAGCATGGTTTAGTTTTGTTGTAGATGGGGATTATATAGAACAGGCGTGTGATAAAGTATCGGGCAGATTAGGTTGCTTGGGTACAGAGAGAATGACGAATTGAAAAAGGTCAAAAAGGGCAGAAAAGTCAAATGTGCTCCCCACAAGAGGAGTAAAAAACTCAAAGAAGTAAAAAGCAGTGAGGCCAGTGGAGCAAAGGAAATAAGCACAAAATAAAGTAAATAAGAAGAAAGACAATAATAGCAGAGTGCTAGACTTTAAACTTTTTCGGACGATAAGAATGACAGAGTTCGAACGTAATTTTGAAATGGGTGAATAAAAGAAATAAAGGAAGAAATTCACAGAGTATTAAAGTAGAGGGCAGAAAAACTGACGATCAAGATCAAATCGCATCAGTACCAGTCAAGAACTCGGAAAAGGTTAACGAAGAGCAAGGAAATACACACAACGACACACATGCCTCGAGCATGTGGAACCCACTGGAGTGCCACAATGAGGTCGATGAAAATCTATCGAACTTTGTGTGCAGCGTGTTCTCAAAATGAACGGAAGACCGGGACGAATGAACGAAATTCCTCACAAGTTCCTAAAAAATGGGGGAAGGGAAGAACTCTGAAAAAGCCTAACGGCCATGTTCAATTTAGCCATAGAAAAACAAGAGGCTCCAAAAGAGTGGATAGAAAGCAAGGTCACATTTAAACACAAAAGGTGGAAAGGACGTACTGGATCATTATCGGGGGAACTCTGTCAGTAGCGATGTTGGAAAAAGTTTTCTGTAAAGTCGTGTACGGGTGATTAGAGGATGTGATCGAAGAGAATGGGGTTTGGGGGAAGATCCGGAGGGGTGGGGTTGGGGGAGAGTCAATTACCATCTTTTCACGCTATCCCAAATGACAGGATCTGCAAAAGCTAAAAAGAAAAAGATGCTTATGGCCTTCCTGGATGTTAAAAAGGTATGGCAGAGTATGTGGGGGGGGGGGGGGGGGAGGGGGGTATGTGGCGAAAGCCTAAGGCTTTGGACCATTATATAAAGATGTACAAAGTGAAGGTAACCTGGGTAACAAGGAAACGTGTGCCCATGGAGAAAGACCTAGATCAAGGGTGAATCCTTTCGCCAATTCCTTTTTTAATTTTAACATCTTCAAAGATGTAGAACTCATGGGTAGTGACGAAGGTAAAGCAGTTGGGGCCTGAAGATCCCGGAGCTATTTTCCGCAGACGACGAAGTACTAGTGTTAAAAAGCGAATGGGCATGTGTAGTTGGAAACAATGCTGGCAAATGTTATGAAATATGGAAACAAACTGCGGCTCTAACTAAAGGCAAAATCAAAGTTATACCCGTGGGTCGTAAAGTGGAACCTACTTGAAGATGGGGGTGAGGCAATTCTGTATTCCGGAAGGTATCAGCAAACATCTTAGTGTAGGAGATCATTTGAGGGTAAATAAAAACATTACAGGAAGACATCTTTCGAAACCACACGAATAAGTTAACTGTGAAGGGGACGCGAATGTGAATCTCGATCAAATAAACTTACAGGGAGAAGCAGCTTCAATAATTTGTTTATTGGGAAACCCATTTGGGAAATGGTGGGTGTACCAGGTATAACATACCGTATGGAAATAATACCTCTGAACCAAAACGGCTTTAAATGGCATGGATAACGGGGTTGAGTAGCGCCGCAGCAATAGAAGCAATCGATGGCGAGTTTGGGGTGAACGAGAATCAAGGGCATGATAGACTTAATGAAACTCTTTTATCTGACCTATTTGGCAAATCTCCCCGATGGTGTAAACTAATGTTCCCGAATATTCGTAATTCAAACACAAAGGCGGGGTGGATGGACCAAGTGGGGGAGTTAATGGAGAACTACTCAATAGATATCTCGGACTTAGGAGTAGGAACAACCCATGGTAAAAAAAATCGTGAGGGAAAGAGACATGGAGGACTGTAACCTGAATTAGCGAGAGGGGGATCAAATCAAAGTGGTCTTTGAGTGACCTTCGTGATAAAGAGAAGCCAGGTTTTGGGGAGTAGATTGATGGCACCTTAGTGGGGTCACTGCTGTTCAAGTTGAGGTCGCGGTGGCTGGAGCTTGGGGAAAAATTGGGAGAGACAGTGAAGAGGAATGTCAAATGTGTAATTTAGGCGTAGTGGATATCCTGGAACACATTCCATTAGAATGTTCAAAATGCCAGTCCAACAGAATAATATTCACTGGGAGTATAATGGGAAATGGGGATGAGAGAATGAAGGACATCTGGTTAGTGGTTACACAAAGGAGAAGGTTAGTATGCTTATCGGGAAGATTGGGAAGAATTGGGGTGTGGGATGTCATCAAGCAGTTAGTCCCCAGGTGTTGGGTGGGGGAAGAGACATGGGGATAGGGAGCCATTTAGGAACCATTTGGTAATCAAGGCCTTCTCATCGGAAAACCGCGATAAATCAGCGGCCGGCCAGAGTTATAAGACGATCACTCTTTGATATCAATGTCAGACGGGGGGGCAGACATTTGCTCGCACCACAATCTCCTAGAAGCACGAATCTAACTCAACTTCAACGGTTTAGTCACAGAGTTAGCAAAGGTAAAATTCAATACGGATGACAATTGTTACTTACTCCCAGTTCCTTATTCGACATTCGTTATCAACCGATTTTTCGGTTGATAACGAATGTCGAATAAGGAACTTGGAATAAGTAACGGTTGTCACGTCCCCAAATGCAAATACAAGACACGTCTATTGAGAACTAATGAAAATAAGTGGGGAAAGTTTGGGCGAAAGTTCACACAAGAAGGTACTTTTGGTAAAGTGGAGGTGAGAAGAAGGATAAGGGAAGAACAGACGCACTTATGCTTACAAGGCTTACATGGTGGGGTGGGAGGAGAGAGTACACAAGTCTGCTTATAGAAACGTCGGCAAACGTTAGACTTAACACTTTCAAACGATATGCATACATTATTGAGTAAAAAGAAGCCGGCAATCCATTACATTGTTACATATCACACCCACAAACAGGATATGGACAATAGTTCACTGCTCGAAGTCGAGTACGATTTTATCCTTTCGCGGGCCTCATGGGATAGCGCCTCGTGAAATAATCCCCCGAACGCCCCACTCGAGGATAAAAATCGTACTCGAATCCGAGACGTGAACTATTGTCTATATCCTTCACATACAAGACAAACTGGGTGCGGAAAGAATTAATCGTGATGCGATTTCTGGGACTCATCTCACATGAGAAGGAAAATATTAAGCAATTACTTTTTATTACCACAAACGTGATCCCAACGACGAAATCTTCGAATTATAGCAGAGTATCGTCTGCTCAAATATGAATAATATAAATATAGGCTATCTAATGTTTTCTTGTGAATGCCGGGATTTATCTCATGAGTGAGTGAGAGAATTCGTATTTTCACGAGCAGCTTGCTGCGAGTGAAAATACAAATTCTCTCACTCACGAATATAATATTTTCTTTTTGTTAGACCCCTTTCATTTGAAGCTTCAACTGAAACGATCCAAACCGACGCCCATACCACGCAGGAAATCTGTTTACACAATCAGCTGATCGCTGTTTTCGCTGACACAGATCACATTGGATGTTGTGTACATCCACACAAAATAGTTTTCGGGATTGTTGGCGAAATGACGTAATTTTTAGCCACAAACAAATTCAGTAAAATGAAATTTCTACTTCATTTTCGCTTCAATAATAATTCTTCAACATTGAATTGAAATAATTCAACAATTTAATTCTGAAACAAAAAAAAAAATCGATCGCGCATTAATACATTTTGGCATTCCATCGTGATCTGCCGCGTCTTGTTGTACTCACCAGTGGAGCGAGAACAACTTTTGTTTTGCGCTTGTAAAAATTCATTTGTAAATTTCAAGTTCACACGAAATGTTAATCACCGAGGTGTTTGATCTCACTAGTGAGGGGCGAACGTAATTTATTTTTTACCGATTCCTATTATAATTAGACGTTAGGGGTGTAATAAATATAATTATCTAGCGCCAGACTCGTGTTCTCGCTTAATACCCCCCAACAATTAATCTTAACTTCCACAATGTGTCGATATATTTACCTGTCATCTATTTATTGATAATATGATTACTTATCCAAAGGGGATGTTGAGCGACAGCGAATAAAATTCCATTTAAACTACCATATAATTTATTTATAACACACATCATATCGCCCACTAAGTGGAACAGGAGGCGTTCTGCAATGCTTTGACAACAGCCACACTTGAGACCTTGGGCCTAGGAGGCGAGTTTGATGGAATTCTGAAGGATGATATAAAGATGTACACAGTGAATTTAACCTGGGTAACATACCTACCAACAAAACATGTGCAAGTGGAGAGGGGACAAAAAATAGGGGTATATCCTGTCACCAATATTTTTTTTTCTGCTTTATACATCAAAGATTAGGGAGACGAACTCCTGTATAGCGACTAGGAGGAAGCAGTTGGGGACCTGAAGATCCCAGGGCTATTTTTCGCAGATGACTAGTGTCAGGAAGCGAAGTGGGATAGGGGCAATTGTTTGGAGATATGGAAACAAATGGAGACTCGAACTAAATGAAAGCAGAAACAAAGTTATACCCGTGGGTCGTAAAGTGGAACGTACTTGACGTTAAGGAGTAGAGGAGTTCCGGAAGGTAGTAGCAAACTTCTCAGTGTAGGAGAGACAGGTGACTACGAGTATTTGGGTTAAATATAAACATTGCGGAAAAGGCCACCTACCGAAACTACACGAATAAACGAACTGTGAAGGGGAAGCGAATCCTCAATCAAATGAAACTTATTGGAAGAAACAATTTTAATAAGGTTTTCGTGGGAAAAACATTCTGGGTGTACCAAGTATAACATATGGTACGGAAGTGATGATCCTAAACCAAACGGCTTTAAAGAGCTTGGAAACCCTGTAGAAATGTGCAGGCCGATGGATAACAGTGTCGAGTAATGAACCAGCACTAGAAGCAATCGGGGTGAGCTTGAGTGAGTGAGGATCAAGGACAGGTTAAATTTAATGAAACTCTGTTATCTAAACTATTTGGTTAATGTCTCCGACAGCCCATAGTCGATGGTGTAAACTAATGTACCAGAATATATGGAATTCAAACTGAAGGACAGATTGGATGGACTAAGTGAGGGAGTTAATAGAGAACTACTTAGTGGAGATCTCGGACTTAGAAGTAGGGACAACCCAGGGTAAAAAATTATCGGAGAAGGAGTCATGGAGGAGTGTAATCTTAAATGGAGAGAGGGGTCAAAGCAAAGGGGTCTGTGGGTGGCTTGGGTGATAAAGAGAAGCCAGGGTTTGAAAAGTACCTTGACGGTACCTTTTTTCGGGGGGGGGGGGGGGGCGCACTGCTGTTCAAGTGGAGGTCGCGGTCGTTGGAGTTAAGGTCCGTTATTTGCTGAAACTATAGCAGTTATTGTTGGCTCTATAGTGGTGGTAGTTCGTTCAGTAGCTGTATTTGGGAGCGCCCTGGCTCGGTGGTCACGGCATTGGACTTCAAACCGAAAGGTCCACCTTTCGATAACGAATGTCGAATAAGGAATCGTGGATAAGTAACAGTTAACGTTTCCCAACAACACGGACGTCATTAACTATTACATGCACTTCTGGTGAAGTGAGAGCCACCAAATACTCATTTATAACAATGGTGTGTGACACATAGTGGAATGATTGGGCGTATGTATTTATTTTATGTTGATATTAGACAGTATTTGCTACAAATAAGATTTCTCAAAACATATTTTTTTCCAACCTACCATGCCAATATATGCCCTTGCAGACTCTCATATATTTTATTTTCAACAAGTATTATTTTCAAATCACTTTCTTATATTAATAACTATTTTGAGTGGTTTGCGCCTCCAATCTTTGCTGTTTCCATTTGTAGTATCACCTAAAGAAAATATGTGACTTACATCCAAATCTCAGCCATTTGTTTTTTTTAGATAGAATACTTGGCGTCTGATGTCTGTATAGACATTTAACCCTTTATCCAACGTAGCGACCAAAACCGGCCAGCACTATTCTAGAAAATCGCCAATTAATTTTCATTAATTTTTCATTTTTTTTTAAAACATAGGTTATGACCCCTCGTTGGAACGAGCTCGTCGAGCTCGTTCCAATAAGGGACCATAACCTATGTTTTTAAGATAAAAATGAAAAATAGAATTAGTTATTCAAGAATTATTTTTTTGCAAGTGTCGTCTTCTTTTCATGTTAGGTATAGAGTTAAAGTTGCTTCCCGTTTTTATGTTCTGTTGTTTGATTGCTCTCCAAATGTTCTGAAAGACAAGATTCCAAAACCACAGATATTCTTTACACTCGTTACAGCGAGAATTTAGTCTCTGGTATAGTTGCTGTTTCTCCCTGAAAATCAAAATTTAGGCATTCTTCTGACGAGTAAGTCAGACCACCGCTCTAATTCTGTTCGCAATTCGACGCTGTTTTGACTGTTTGTTTACTCACTTCTTGTGTAAATTTGAGCGTAGATGATCATTCGGGTAATGTGATGTGTTTTTAATTACAAAGATAGGGAGGTATTATTTCCTGTTCCAGTTATAGATATTCCAATGAACGTGTATTTAATTACACTTGAAAACATCAAGATTTTCCATTATCTGTGGAACAACTCGGCGTAATTATAAAACTACGGCTGTAATGAGTCTTCATTTCTGATTGTAATGTTTTCAAAATATCAATAAAATCTTGTCATGGTTGTCTGGAGTTGATTTTTAAAAAAAATGAATATCTGTAATATCTTTTATATTGAATCGTCTGGAATATATCAGTTGGTTGGAAAAACGAACCGAAGGTTCGATTTTCCGACAGTAGTATGTCAAGGGTTGCACATGCCCCATTTTGGGGATTTCATCGAGGGATTTCATTTGACGTCATAGTCACGTGTCCCCCAGTTATGTCATGTTGGTTCTTATTGTAGCTTGTGTGAGCCGCCATGTTGTGACGTCATCACCATAGTGATACTTGTGCCAGTGCGCATGGCCTGCGCTTGTTGTTGGGTTGACACGTGCTTTAGTGGTCCATTTTGTCCACTGGAGGACACCATATTGGCTTCTATGGTGGCCCGTGATTGCTATGTGACCCAAATCCCTCTAAAAGAACACAGGTATGTTCGCAGAGTCCGTTCGATTCATCGGAAGTAAATCTAATTACCGAAATAAACACGACAAACACTCCAAATCACCTAAAACTGACTAAAATAACCGAAACAGACTTGGCGAGGCACCCATCTTGTGGTTGTAATAGTAGCATATAATGCTATAGGACGCATCTCTTTATATAACATTTTCCCCAAATTCTCGGTTACTTCGTAGAATTACTACAAACAACCCGACAATTGTTTTACTAGTTCGGATTTCCCCAGTAAATCATCTTCTTCTGCCTATCCTGGCCCTTTCTATAGCTTCTTCTCTCCATACCTTGGCTCGACCTGTCTATGTTATGACTTCGGAGGAATCTCGCTTACGGAATCCCTTTAAGAATATGTCAGTGGTTACAGAATCCCTTTTTTCTTGTGTGTGCTGTCTGCTGCATGTGTTGTGCGCACATTATGCATATTCACCTAAGTACATATCGGCACATCTGGCATTCATTCGATGTGTACACATTGTGCATAAGTAATGGTTGAGACATTCTGGCACAGGACAGAACAGTGGTAACCCATAGTAATCGGGCAAGGCTGTAATGGTACAAGACTGCAAGGGCGGTAGAGGACTATAGTGGCGGTAAATACAGTGGAAGCTGGTCACACGACAGATGGAGGTGACCATGGATGAATCGGGAGTGGTGGTCTTGGATCTATGAAATGTGGGTGGAGGGGCTAGAAGCCAATAGCTGAATAGGGGTAGGAGCCATAACTATCTTCAGATAGAGATATTTCCTCAAAAGGTATCCTCAAGATGTATCCTCAAAATGTATCCTCAAATACTACATCGCCATGTCTTAGGCGTCCTCCCATACCTAGATCAGACTAAGAATCGTATGTGTTGTGCACACATTGTGCACTAGCACACAATCACATATCGGCACATTCATGTGCTGCATGTTATGTGTACACATTGTGTACTAGCACACAAACACATCTAGGGAAGTCAGGATACTTTATAGGGAGGCCGGGGCGATCAAAACATAGACAAGACAGGCCAGAGGAAGAAAAGAATTAGCTATAGAAGAGACCAGGATAGGCAGAAGCAAAGGACTTACTGGGAAATCTGAACTAATAAAACAATTGTCGGGTTGTTTGGGGTAATTCTACGAAGTAACCGAGGATTTAGGGAAAATCTCATACAAAAGAATGCTCTTTATAGCACTACGTGCAACTATTTTAAGACCAAGATGGGAGCTTCGCCAAGTCGTTTCAGTGGTTATCGACAGTTTTGGGTAATTTGGGTGATTGTAGGGTTTACATGAGTAATTAGATTTACTCCTTTTGATCACACACACCCTCCGAAAATACCTCTGTCTTATTAGAGGGTTTTGAGTTACATAGTAACCACGTGCCACTATAGAAACCAAGAAGCGGCCTCCAGTAGATAAAATGGTCAACGGAAACACGTAGCACCCTAACAACACGCTCTGTGCACTGACACCACGTATCACTAGGGTGATGTCACAACACGTGGGCAAACATGGCAACACGACATGACGTAAATGGAACACGTGACTGTGACGTCACACGATATCCCCCAAATGGGGCGCGTCCAGTCTCTGAAAGGTCGAACACGGTATTCTAATGTTGGTCATCTAACTAACTCTGAGAGATTCCCATCTTCACAAAGAAAAACATAGTATGAAATGTCTGGTCAAAAGTAAATTCAATTTGTACTGTAAATTCGATTGGCTGTTATAATATGATATCGACAATAAACTCCGCAGTTTAGACTAATTTGTGATACGATGAAACTATTACTTATTTTTTGCTGAGATGAGTAGAAGTTACTGTATCAAAGAACACAGAATCACAATCGTGTCTCCTTGCACTTTAGAGCTCCACTCAAGTTATATCCTATATTCAATTTGCAAAACACAAATGTTCCTCATTCATTTTTTCTTACTTTTGTAAATGTTTTAATTACTTACGAAATGTCGCTCTCTATAATCATGTTAGGCGTGGATGATTATATACTGTCATACTGCAGAGAGAATTGTTGAATTGTGATTAGCCACCTTGGTTGTGTGCCATCGTTTTGTTTTGTCGGGATACATAAGATTTATTCATTTATTTATTGGGGATTAACGACCTTTCGACAGCCAGAGTCGCCTCGTGCCGGGCAGTTTTACGGGTGAAGGAAGCCGGAGTATCCGGAGAGAAACACCGGGCAACGTCGAGCAATTGTCAGACTCCCCAACATACTAACTCCACACAAACAGGGTTAGCATTGTCTGAAGAGAAGACGGGTGCACCATCAACGTGCAGTACGCCACCGTGCCCCACGTGGGCAGTTGGGATGAAGTGTCTTGTTCAAGGACACAACGCGGTTGCCGCAGGTTGCATTCGAACCGGGGACCTCTCGGCTTGCTGCCTGCATCTCTACCTACTGAGCCACCGTGCTCCCAGGGATACTTAAAACACGCTACTGTAGTCAATGGAGATAAATCCCGTTGAAGATTAGACCGTGAAAGCGATTTCGCATGCTTCGAAACGTAAAGAATCAAGGAAACATGAAAAGATTCACACAGACCAAAATCAGTGCCTGCTCAGACAAAAATAAACCTTAGACCTTAGGCATCTAAAACTTATCGTAAATATATAAGTGACAAAAGGCAGGACACCATCTTCGGATTTTGTTCAAAAGACTGACCCGACGGAAATATTCGATTACTTTCGCTAGAATGCAATATAAAACCAATGCATCGAGAACATTTTGAAATTTTGTTTGGTTTAGTCTCACTAAAATAGCTTTTCACTTTGCACGTATGTTATACAGCTCAGCTCTTTGGCAGGGAACAGCACCCACGTGTACCCTGAAAGAATTGTATGTACCCTTCGTCTGCAGCTCGTGGTATATGAAGTTGTAACAGGGAACATCAGTCAGTGTACCCTGCCAAAAACCTGTGTAACTAATATTCTCCCGCATCCTCTTGGGTATTGATCGTAGAATAGAAAACGAGAAACGGTCATTTAAATACAGCCTTGCGGTGACAAAAATAAATTATCCCCTGGCTTGAAGGGCAAATTGCGGATTGTCTTCCCGAGGAGCATTTGTTTCTCCAGGCGTTAGCCGAGATGGGACAAGGGAGAAATTCCGCAAATCCTCAAGAAGATCATCATTTTCAGTATACCGAATATACATTTATAGCATGATTACCTATTCTACTATATATGAAAAGCCTCTGACAAAAATGTTTGCTTTATACACCAACCGTGGTGAACACGCCAGCAATGGGATTTCAGTAGTTAAAATTTACACCTACAGTGGAACTACATCCAAGTTGACCTTTGGTGACGTCGACCTGAATGCGAACTTGTCTAAATTTATTTGCACGTGGCCTCGCGAAAAGTGAAATGAAAGTGGTAATTATTTATTACGTTTTTAAATGTGTTTACCCCATAAAACGCCAAAAGTTAACAAACATGCATTGTCTCGTGTTAATAAAGCATCCGTGTTATTAAAATGAAAAGGGCCCTGCTTCGTTTTCTATCTCGTTTTGGTGATAAAATTGACAGCGGAAGTACCGTCCACCGATCCTCATGTAAACAAAAGCAAATTCGCACGTATGTATGGCTCCTGCTCAGTAAAATCGAGAAAAAATCATAGCAACTCTTAATAATCTGACGATCGTGGTATAAATATAATATACCCAAAGTAGCTTGGTGTACCAAATGTTCACCACTCGTGGTGAAGAGGTGTTAACCGCGCGCCAAAGGCTCGCGATTAACACCACTTCACCACTCGTGGTGAACATTTGGTACACCAAGCTACTATGGGTATATTCTATATGTTTTTCACAAAATGTCGAACGTCGATCACTACCCAACCAACGGTGAGATATATCTTAAGCCCCTGTCACATCTTTACGATTTTTTGACACGACCTACTATGACATGGAAATCATGCTTCCTTCATACGCTTTCCCAAACCATGGAATGCTCTGGATGACACAACTCGTAATATTAGCGACAGAACCATGCTCAAGAACAACTTAACTTCCACATTCATTTCGTCATATTCCAGTTATGTCCGCTGCGATAATCCCTACTGCCCTGATTGCCCTTCGTAAACTTGAAAATTGGTGAAGTCATGCTCTGCGACTTCATCTGGAATCCTCGTCTTGTGCAATCTGTTGAGCTTCCTCCCTACAGTTGTGCTATGTAAAATACGATATGTACGCAATAAAGAACTTTGCAAACAATAATCTAACCAAATAATTCATCACATTCGTCACCCTACGACGATGATGCAGCTAACGCAGACTCCACCTCCAAACACAATGACCTACCTCTTCGTCGCAGTCTAAACGACACGAACTTCACGAGGGGACTTGTCTAAACGACACGAACTTCACGATGGGACCTCGATCACTACACAACCAACGGTGAGATATATCTTAAGCCCCTGCCACATCTTTACGATTTTTTGACACGACCTACTATGACATGGAAATCATGCTTCCTTTATACACCTTCCCGAAACTATGGAATGCTCTGGACGACACAACTCGTAATATTAGTTATGTCCGCTGCAATAATCCCTACTGCCCTGATTGCACTCTGGTAAACTTGAAAATTGGCGAAGTCATGCTCTGCGACTTCATCTTGAATCCTCGTCTTGTGCAATCTGTTGCACGTCCTCCCTACAGTTGTGCTATGTAAAATACTATATGTACGCAATAAAGAACTTGCAAACAATAATCTAAACAAATAATTCATCACATTCGTCATCCTACGACGATGATGCAGTTAACGTAGACTCCACCTTCAAACATAATGACCTACCTCTTTGTCGCAGTCGAAAGGATACGAACTTCACGATGAAACTTGTTGCCGCTCTCGTGTGTTATGATGAGTAGTGGAGGGGGGCCTATTAGCAGATTGCTTCTTGCCAACCTTGAAGCACCAACTTTCCTCTGGCGTATATGATGCACCAAACCTCCGGCCCCAGAAAAGAAATGATTCGATCGCCATTCTCAATCATGTATCACCTAACGGGTTCTAAGTTCATTCATTTAGTCACAATCTCTTTGCAATCACCCCATCATACAGGGGGTGGCAGGTAGACAGCCAGTCTGGATATGCCACTTCCCACGGTATACCACTTATTACATTTGTGCAATGTTTATTTGTAACCATTTTACATGTATGTGTACCGTAAATAAAAAAATCTCAATCTCAATCTGGGCAGTCGTGGATATCCGTACTGAGATCCATACTGCTTTGTAATCATTCAATCCTGTTTAAAACTTTCGTACGTCATCGTGCGATTTTTCAGTTCCGTACTGCGTCGTACAGCTGTCGTACCAAACCGTACTAAACCGTACGGGATATTCTTGGGTATTCTTGAGTGTTCCTGATCGTGCGATTGCGTTAACCCTTTACCCAACGTAGCGGCCAAAACCGGCCAGCACTATTCTCAAAAATCGCCAATTAATTTTCATTATTTTTTTCATTTTTTGTCTCAAAAACATAGGTCATGACCCCTCGTTGGAACGAGCTCGTCGAGCTCGTTCCCCCGAGGGGTCATGACCTATGTTTTTGAGACAAAAAATAAAAAAAATAGTTATTCAAGAACTATTTTTGCAAGTGTCGTCTGCTTTTCAGGTTAGGTAAAGGGTTAAGATTCACTAAGAACTAGTATGATCTATTACAATCGACAAAGACGGAACTACGAATGTTGTACGACTCCGCCAAGACTCCGTGCGACTTTCTCGGGATGATAGTACGACGTACCAAGATTTATCACGATACCAGTGAGAACTAGTATAGCCATACGAAGAATCTCTACGAAGTTTCAAGATTCTAGACGATTTTGATACGATTCCAGTAAGAATGCAGTAGGAACGTCCAAGAACTCGCACGTGTTCACCACGATCCCCGACAAAAAGGATATAAACCCCCGGCAATCAGCGGCTCTTTCTGTTCTGACTGTCCGTGATTCTCGCTTGATTTTGCATCGTCTTACTAGTTCGTTCTAGTTCCTGCTAGTTCCTACCGGTGCCGTGCAAATACCGTACAGGGTCGTATTTATGCCAACCGAATCGGTTTGGAAAATCTTAGTAATTTCTTACTACAGTCACTGTGAACCGTACAAGATCGTGTGCAGGTCGTGTAAGGCCGTGAGAGAAGCCGATTCGGGAAGATTTTTTTAAAAACAAATCGTAATCCATGATGGAAATTTGAATTCGTTGCTATTTTTGTACATTTATACAGAAAATCGCAAAGACGTGACAGGTGCTTTACAAATAGAGCTACTAATCAACCTTTAACTCTTAACCCGCTGAGTAATTTTATTATATTTTTCATCAAATCTAGTCATGGTTTCTGTGAAGCAGCCATGACAAGATTTGATAAAATATTCAGTAAAATTTGACACAAGAAAGCATTGGTTAAAAAGTCTATACAACTTACAGGGAAAAATTTGGTAAAATATCCTCAAATTTGGCTTACTTTAATGGTAAGAGATTTACTGTCCTGGACAGGAATAACAAACAGCAGCATGCACGGAGTTAGGACAATTCATATTCACCCAACAGCCATTTAATTTAAGTTGCATGGAGGTACTACATATACTAAACAATCACAGAGCAGTCAGTACTTGCTATATCAAAAAGGTTATGAACCAATGGCAGTCTCAAAACTCATATATTAGTTTCACTGGCCGATAACCTCATCGTTACACTCATACGTCGCAGCTCGGTCGATTTCGTTCTTCAAACATTATCTCGTCTGTATGACCGACGTCGCTATTTTGTCAAATAGTTTTCATTTCTATATTTAGCTTTCATTACCAAAAACTTCACAGTAGACATGCCGCTTAGCATCTGCAGGGAACACATATTACCTAGTCTGATGAATCACAAGAACATGGGAGCCCAAACTTGGCTTAAAGGTATGAGTTGCCGTTCCAAACCACGCTGAACATAACAATTGTAAAGCGAAGCAAAGGATAGCGCTTTTTACTTCACTCAACTGCCCAAGTGGCAAGCTTGATGCAAAATTCGGCGTTCGAATTCTGTTTTACTTCAGATTGCTTTAACTGTGTCCTGCTATGTCACACGATGGGGAAACATTGCGAAATCGTCGCCTAAGTGCTAGAATGTCCTATGTCCCCTATGGGACATAGGACATTCTAGCATTCAGGCGACGAAATGACTAGTGACAGCATATAGCAAGAAAACGTAGTGTCTTGTCATGAAGTATCATAATACAAGAGTTATTGTTAATGTCTCCTAAAATAAACGTGGTTAATATCTTTCCACCTCAAGGACAATACCCAACAATACGGCAACTCTGTACCACATTTAAAACTCATATGAAACTTTTGCGTTGATTGACCTCCAGGCCCATTACCTGAAATTTTGCTCGTACTTCTTATTGTTTGTTTCTTAGAATAAGATTTGTCCGTGGAAAACTCCATCGCTGGGGGATTTCAGCAAATTATTCTAACTGTTTTTTATCTCAAAAGTATCCCATTTACTGCTGCAGTCGTTCAGAAACAGGCCAAGATAACGAAGGAAAACAGCTGCTAAATATGTATTTCAAGTACACTGATACGACAAATTCCGGATCTTCCGACCGCTTACGACGCCCCTTTGGTAAGCGCCATGCTGACGTCAAATTAATTTCAGACAATAACAGAAGAGAACCTTTGTGGGATTTCTTCTCCCTTGCATTCGAAATTCACTTGAGTTTGTCCCCTGAAGACATTTTTCAACAGGACAATGTTGAAAATATTGCTCCATAGACTTGAACACCCCAAAATGATCCGTTCAAAATATTACACCGGGTCGATGGGATTAGCGTGACCCGATCATAAGATCATAATACACTAATTTATTTTGCAACACCTCCAACGTTTTCTTTGTTAACAACAACACTGAAAGCTCGTCTTTTTTCCCTTTGATTCCACGCATCGAACAAAAAAACATTTCTTCCCAAGTATCATATAATTAACCGACGTAAAATATATGCGCGGTAGTGTCGGGTTCACTTATAAGCCCCGAGAAGTGATTTAATATTAAAATCACGAATCCGGCGTAACCTTGTTTGTTTAGCTTCAAAATATTCTTAGCAAAGGTCATCCATAAAACGCAATATTTTACCTCTGCTTTTAATAGGTTTTCACAACGTATAATTGAAGAAAGAACTACAGTTTCATTACACACGAGTGGCGTCGCTTTAACGCATTACCTAATTATGGGCGGACTCCATTCAGTGCTTGCTGTAAAATCTTTTATAGACACCGAAGCCTAGGAATATTACTGACTGGGTGGGGGTGGGGTGGCTTTCGGCTGGATAGACGGGCATGTCATATGAGCCGTTAACATCGGGATCAACTAACCATTGGATCGTTATGCTCTATATCTCGAAAAATAATGGAATAAATAAGGAACAAAAATGAGCGGTAAGAGACAGGCACACGCGCTTTTAAATATACAGTTAAACCCTTGGATGCTGGGTTCATAAGGTCCAACTTCCAAACGTAAATTGCTATCTGTGTGGCTTTCTTGTTTTTGTTTTTTGTTGTTGTTGTTGTTGGTGGTGGTGGTGGTGGTGGTGGTGGTGGTGGTGTTGTTATTGGTGCTGGGTTCTTTTGTTGTTGTTTGTTTTTTGGCGGGGGGGGGGGGGGGTAGACCAGCCCTAAGATTGCACGCTGAAAATATTAATTGGTCCACCCTCAAATAATGCATATTAACTCTTCCAACTGGCGTTACGATATCAATGTATCTCAGAGAAATAATTACAGATTCTCCTCTCACTCTTTCAACTCAGCAAATGTTAACATATCAGTCATACTCTACATTTCTATTGGCCAATTTTTTTTAAAATAGTAACTTGGAGAAATGGCTGTATAAAATGCTAAGGTACATTGCTTCTGAGGTCTCCGTAATTTATACAGAAAAACAGCCTGCACTTTGAGCAATATATACACGATGTTTGGTTGTTGAAAGGCACATTGAAATTGATCCTCTCTCAAAGGAAGCTTGAGTTCTTCCAGACTGTTCCCAAAATCATTGTACCTCATTTTCATTTGCATAAATAAATAAAGCTTAATCTTCCATCTTTTTAATTTTGGGATAAAAAAGTTGGGCACAATCAAAACATATGGCAACCACCTAATTTATTTATTTATTTATTTATTTATTTATTTATTTATTTATTTATTTATTTATTTATTTATTTATTTATTTATTTATTTATTTTCAATTTCACCCCATTTGCAATAGACTAAAGCCACTGTTCTTCATTGAACTGGATTGTTGGAACTTCACCGTCACTCAAACTGCCCCCTCCCCGCAAGATGGCGTCAGTGTCAGGTCAACGTAATGATTACACCACAACTGAATTTTTCTTGAATGAACACCGTATTGTCAGTGGATTCTCAGGTGATGTTATTTTCCCATGAATAGCGGTTGATCATGTGATTTTTCCCATGAATACCACTTGAATGTGTGACATTTGAACATCGCGCATTGATATCACGCACTACATTTGATTTTCCACAGTCTATATTTACATTCTGTAATTTCTCTTTACTTTCCCCTAATCGATTGTGAGTTGTATTTTAGACATTATATTGGTAGTTTACAGGAACTATTTTGTATCAGAAGCTGTTGCTTTGTTTCTTTTCTAGGAATAGAACTTGGTCGAATTGTGGTTTGTCAAGGCGGTACCTTGTAGATAAGCCAACTTGATATCCTGTCCGGACATAACATAACTATGTTTTATGGGGGAAATAAACATATGAATTAATTGATGACTGTTCGAAATCCAGGAGGTGATGAAACAAATTGATCACGCGCAAATTTACACGTGATGAATTTGTTTCATCGCTTCGTGGATTTCAAGCAGTCATGATTTAATTCTTAAATAACTCCTACCAATCCATGGCGTTTGGTGGCATTACCTATTTCACTTCATCAGACATCAGCTCGACGGAATACAACAACACAGATCAATTTACTGTTGTAGTAATTTGTTTAATATATGACAATTTGTATTTTAACCTGATCACAACATCTGAAAAATCAAATACAACAAGAATTATATTAGCCCAATATCCATTAACAATTTATAGAATTGGAGAATCCCAAACGCGTAGTAATATCGATCGTGTCGAACATGAAACTTGAAAGTCAAAACAATGGAGGCAAGACTTGAATTTCAATCGGAATCGCTTTCGTTAACACAGATTCTCCTACGTTTTGTTGGATTCGCATCTTGAAAATAGTTGTTTGCAATTGTCCAGCACGGCATTTTCAAATAAACCTCGACGTGAATGTTTGTCAACGGAGTTTAATGAGGAGATGCAATCTATATGTGTCACTTGGCAGCGGGCAAATGCAATATCAACAAAAATCGAGTGCGTTCGATTCGCTATTATATTGCAACCGATTCTCATTACTCTTTCTGTCGCACGTCGTGAAACGCACAAACTGGGTAATTGTTTTTTATTGAGTTCTGTAACTGGTTATAGAAAAGCCGTGTTTTCTCATACGATGTTAATAAACGACTTAAAATTGAACTCATGCATAACGGAATTCCGTGATGTATTTTTGAAATTTTCCGATTTATTTATAGGTCACTGGTAGAAATAGTCCATTCACGTGCACCTCGTTTGAGACAGGCATGATAACGATCTGGAAAACTTGACACTCTTGTTTTCCGGAGTGCTGGATTTGATGGGAAAATTACAGTGATATTGAGGGGCTATTTGTAGTAGTCATATAATAATTAATAATACCTATCAACTTTCCAACCTCGTCTCCTCTTTTTGGTCCATAATAATTAAAATATATTGTAAATATTCAATTTTCATTGCCAAGAAAAATGTGCACATCATCTGCATCGTCAACATATTCATTTTTGCCAGACATCAAAGTATATTCTTTAACATTTATTTATTTATTTATTTATTGGTGTTAAGGTCTCATACTTCTGCACAGTGACAAATTGTAACCACATTGTGGAGATAAAGTCAAGTTTAGCCAATCGTTCAGACCAATGTTGCCCATTTTAGAGGTCTTCCACCTCAAGCATTAGTGGCTGAGTCCTAATTGCCGATATCTCGGCCGATATGAAACTAACCAAGTACTAATCTCTAAATATTATCGCTAAAGGATATATAGTTACGGCCAGTTGACCTGGGCGGCAAATCCAACAATGATGACAAAGTGCATGTCAGTTTAACCCTTTACCTAACATAAAAAGCAGACGACACTTGCAAAAAAAAATCTTGAACAACTATTTTTTTTTCATTTTTTGTCTCAAAAACATAGGTTATGACCCCTCATTGGAACAGGTGATTTGGCACTCTGCCACTAAGCAAAGCCCCTGTAACATCGTTACAATTTTGTGTACGAATGGCACGAATTTCCACGATTGACTAGGATTTTTTTTTAAATCGCACTGAATCGGCTTTTCTCATAGCCTTACACGACCTTCACGCGACCTTCCTACGACATGTGCGGTTCATCGCGACTGTAATAAGCATCTACTAAGATTTTCCAAGCCGATTCAGTGCGAATCGATATGACCTTGTACGGTGCTCGCATGACACCGGTACGAACCTATACGAACTTGTAAGATGATGCAAGACTTAGCAAGAATTGCATCACGACTCCTCGACAGTCAGAACAGAATGATCCCAGAGCCGCTGATTGCCGGGGTTTATATCCTTTTTGTCCAAAATCGTTGCGAAAACATGAGTGTTCTTGGAAGTTCCTACTGTATCCTACTGGGTCTTACTGGAATCGTATCAAAATCGTCCAGAATCTTTAAACTTCGTAGAAATTCTTAGTGTGGCCGTCCTTGTTCTTACTGGTATCGTGATAAGTCTTCTCACGTCTTGAGAAAGTCGTACGGAGTCTTGGCGAAGTCGTACGAAGCTTGTAGTACCGTTGTAGTAGATCTGTAATAGTTACTAACTGAGGTGGAGGTATTCATGAATTTGAACAACCTGCCAACGTGCGGTATGTGGCGACGAGCCGCGAAGTTTCAGTATATATGCGCCTACGTTGGCAGGTTGTTCAAATTCATGAATACCGACAGCGAGGTTAGTAACTTACTTACACGCCAATTCACAGAATCCACGGACCCAGGTATGGTAAGTGGGTACAGGTATTCAAATGACTTCTCTTGAACACCTAGTCTATTGTTCTGTCGGGTATTTCACGCCTCTTACCAACCCGGAGAAGGCAAAGGAAATGGTGTGTAATAATGGATTTCACTAGTTCTTAGTGAATCTTGATGCAACCGTACTGACCAAGTGCGCACAAACTCTCAGGAGCACTCAAGAATAACAAGAATACCCCGTACGGTTTAGTACGGTCTAGTGCGACAGTGGTATGATGCATTGCGGAATTGAAAAAATCGCATGATAGAGTACGAAAGTTTTAGAGAGTTTAAAACTTTCGTACGCGTATGCCGATCAATCAAGAATACTCAAGAATGATTACGAAACAGTACGGATATCGACGATTGCCCGATTTTCATGTTGTAGTTGATCGTGTGAAAAAATCGCAAAGATGTGGCAACGGCTTAAGCGCCCATCCATCCATCCATACCCACTTTTGCTTGCCTGGTTGAAACTTGAGGACACAACAGGAAACTTTGCTGTTCGTGGCTCAGCGGATAGTTTACTTGGTGGTCCGTGAACAAAAATAAATGGTTTGCTTGTTGGGTCCTCAAGTTTCAGTATATATGCCTTTCTGCCCGGTCATTCAATCCAGCTCACGTTGGCGACACGTGTGTTAAATCTCTAACTCGACGAGCGATCCACGCCCTTTTACCCCCAAGTGTTATGTGGTCGTTTACAATAATAATCCTACCACCGCCTACAAGTCGTCCAGATACACAGTGTGTATACTTAAATAATATAAAACTTAATATTATTAAACCATAGGAAGAATGACAACATTCGTATATATATTTTGTGAACTTTTTGAAGGGTAATTTTTTCTGCTTTGACGATGTAATGAAATCTCACTGGTCCCTATACCAGTGGATAATACAGTGACTATTTTTGATGTCTTGGCTGGCCCATCTCCAACTTACTATACCACAGAGGACGTTATTAAACTTTTAACTGGTTGAGAGTTGGAAGCCCATATTTGGACTTTATTCTTTAGTGCAGGTACCATAACTTAAAGGCTCCGTATTCTGCGGATGTGCTCCATATTGTCCGTGAAAAGAAATTATTTAGTCTGTCTGGATTTACCTTGTAACAATTTATGAGGCACTCTCCCATAAATTGTTACAAGGCAAAGACGTAGGTACAAATTATGATGACAAAAAATAATTTAGCGCTCTACCAGTTAATGATCAGGTTGGGGGTGTATGTCACCATCTGCACTTGGTCAAAACGGTAGAGTTATTCGATCCACTCGGGGAAGGTTTTTGTTCATTATAGTCCATTTGTAATACTTATACTACATGATACAGTACCGTGACTGCAAAAAAGAATACAAAGAATCTCCACTGGGCCGCGATCCGATCGAGATTCCGAGTCCGCTTACACCCCCCCCCCCCTCCCCCACAACACTATAAAATCTCACCTGTGAACAGAATGAATCTCAAATGATTTTTCCGGCCGCTTTTCTTGATTTAGTCCGATTTCTTGATTCAGTCAGATTTCACAATATTTAGGAAAGCTGGTCTCACCAGTGTAAGTGTGGCGCGACCGGATCGCGATTTGATCGGGAAAAAATACCACTCTTATCACAATGCTGTACATACAGCGCGCCACGTTGCTGTTATTGCTGGTAATACTGGCCGACTTCGATGAAGTTGCGAATCCCCTGACATTTAACCAATCAGTTCGTTCAAAATTCGAAATGCCGTCAAAATGATCTGTGTTATCGTTTACAAAAGGGTTTGTACCTTGGTTGAAATGTTGAATTTATTTATTTATTTATTTATTTATTTATTTATTTATTTATTTATTTATTTATTTATTTATTGGTGCTTAAGGTCACATATTTCTGCACAATGGCTAACCATGACCGTGACAGTTTTACGGGTGGAGGAAGCCGGAGTACCCGGAGAGAACCACCGGGCAACGGCGAGCAACTGTCAGCTCCCCAACATACCAACTCCACACAAGCAGGGTTAGCATTGGTTGAAGACAGGTGCACCATCGATAAATGTTGAATTAAACGTCGAGAATCTGCAGACGTCTGGTACATTATGAGTTTCCATGGATATTGATGCTTTCCTTCTCGGGGATAGATGTCCTATTTATTTATTTATTTATTTATTTATTTATTTATTTATTTATTTATTTATTTATTGGGGTTTAACGACACTTCCGACAGCCGGGATCACCTCGTGTCGAACAGTTTTACGGGTGGAGGAAGCCGGAAGTACCAGGAGAGAACCATCGAGCAACGTCAAGCAACTGTCAGATTCCTCAACGTATTAACTCCACATAAGCGGGGTTAGCATTGGTTGAAGACAAGCGCACCATCGATGTGCAGTACGCCTTAGTATAAAACACCACCGTGCCCCACGCGGGCAATTGGGATTAAGTGTTTTGCCTAAGGACACAACGCGGTTGTCACAGATGGGATTCGAACAGATGACCTCTCGGCTTGCAGCCTGCATCTCTCCCTACTGAGCCACCGCGCTCCCAGCTGTCCTATTATAGGACATGGTGATCGAAACTCCCGCCCATATTCTGTGTGAAAAGTTCGGTAAGGACTAAGGAGCAATGCAAAAGGGCGTTACTTGATGTGCTAATGATATTAAAAACGTCCTCTTAATCGGATTTCCGGAAATAAAAATTATTTAGAATCAAAAGGATATAGCAGAGCTTCTCTCATGTTGTCGCCTCTCTCTCGGTCTCTCGTCTAGTTGCGGTGTAAACTGAGGGTGTGTGGGCTGCAGTTTTTCAGATCATATATTTCAACCCTTCAAATTACAACTCCGCTTTTGGTGAATAAAACATTACCCATGTTTTTTTTAATCAATATTTATTTTTTATCATTATTTTTTATCCATTTGCCTAGCATCAACAATAAACGGAAAACAGTTCTGGAATACCCCCACCCCACCCCCCCCCCCACCCCCCCCCCAAAAAAAAATCTTTCCTTTTCCTAAAACATATAGCTTTTGGCCTCCATTTAGAACGAACACGCACGGTCCAACGATGGCTCATAAACTCTATGTTTTGGAGCAAAAGTTGAAAAAAATTCTTAGTGGCCCCATGCCACTGCCATTTTAGAACTAACACCGCTGCTCTAAAAGTCTAATCTCTGCCAATCTGCACAGGGACGCGTTCAGAAAACAATCATTTCTCAACATTGTGCATTTTGCATAGAAACCAATAAGTAACACAGACTGCTGTGGGTTAGTTTTTTTCACAAAAAGGGGAAAAGTATAAAATTAGTTTTCAATAGGTTTTAATATTATCACGCTTTCAATTCATCTATGCAGAAACGCGATACAAAAGAAACTGCGATTGAAGGGGACCTCGTGTCAGATTTATAAATACTACAGTTAAGGTTGAGATGTTCACAGTAATTAGTCGCCAAGCCAATGCGATTACATGTAAGTCTCGTTCAAATGATCGAAAAATATGATAAAATCGGTCCATTTGTTAGGAATTTGATGGTGTGTACAAAGCCAAATCATAATATTTTCCGCTTTACAATGCCCCTTCAAAGACTAATCATAACCCGCATTACAGCACAGTGCAGCGGGGTATCAGCGGAAAATACCGCCTATGGCATACACTTATAAACAGAATGGCATACTGTTTCCATCTAAAAAGAATTTCCACCAACAAAAATAGCAACAACTAACGTGCGATCTCGCTTCGGCGAGATCGCGCGTTAGTTGTTGATATTTATATGAGCATATGACGGAAATTCCGTTGACACGTAAAAAGCATCACTGGCATCGTAAAAACAGAGAGGCGGAAAAGCAAAACAACCTCCCTAATTTGCACTGGCACTGACGCTCAACAATGGTACTGTGAGGTATGTGGTCATGTTGCTCCCAACACTGTAATTACCTGATAAAAGTTGTTTAACAATCCGGCCACCCAAGTGCTTCTTATCCATCATAATCAAAGACAGCTCATACATCTGAAGAAAATTGTTTTAACTCTTCGAGGATGGTTTGTCTGATTTTAATACAAACTGCTCGGTGGCGCCTCCTTTCAAGTGGAGTCCAGGGTACATGCCATACATGCCATACCTTAGATACGCGACTGGCATAGGGGCGGCAACATACTGAAACTGGTTCATTTTTGGTTGTCAAAATTTGTTTACACCTCTCTGGCTTGTTACTATTTATAGGAGAGTGCCAAAAGGCCCTTACCCATAAATTGTAGCAAGGTAAGTTCACACAGACTATGTGATTTCGCAGCAAAGGAAATATGTATAATATCATAATATGAAGACTTTAAGACGGCATCTCCCGCGATTCGAGTTGCACAAGATGCACCACCAAAAATGGTCCAGTGTGAGGAAATTTGGATCGAGTCCAGTTTAGTGGACGGAAGATTGATATGTTACAATCTTTTTTATCACGTGAACGCGCAGTTAAAATGGTATTGCGGTATATCAATCGGAAAGTTTTAAAAAGACGACATCGCTAGCGTATTCAAACTACCTCATAACGGGTGACCGATACCACACTGCGTTTTCGATGGTAATTTTGAGATAAAATTTGTTCTCCAATCCTTTTAGATTTTATGTCAAATAAAATGTGATTACACTGCAATAACGTTGGGGTGGGGTTGTAACGTGGGACATGACGTGGCGTGGCAATTTCTCAAATAACTTTTATGTTGATTGTCGCGGTAGGCTTTGTGAAAGGATATGCTGTAACAAAATTCGTGTGGGGATGTGTGATATTTAGATATTATAGTATATTCCCCACACGTGTTGTCAGGTATCACGTAGCGTGTGTTCTTTTAAAGTTCTGCGATAGCACGTAAGTTTTGTGCGGTGAAAAACTATCTGGCAGGTCAGGTGTTTTATGAGTAGAATAGAATGTCGTCATCTTCTCCTTCTGCGCTCATTTCTAATTACTCCTGACATAATTTTATTTCTGTTTATTATTTATTTTTCAATTCTCGGATTAGTAGAAAAGGTTAACAATTGACCGGTGTTGGTCAAAGCTTTCTTGAAGTCTTTCGTCCTCAGCTGTTCTCCCGTGGAACAGAATCTAGTTTTAATGTTTGTGTTCTGACACGTCAAATGCTTACATTGTTCACTTTAAATCCTATTCTAACCTGTTCTAGCCACTTTTATTAATTTTTATTTTCCGTTTCATTATTCTGGTGGTTTCTGGTATTCAGGAAACAATTAACATTAAACTTTCTAATATGCTGTTTTAAGGGTTTTCAGTCTATTCTGGATTTTTTTTGTCGTCATATAGTTTCACCTCGACGTTGTCCATTTTCTATATAACGCCGATTTTGGTGCTATTGACCACTTACTAAGATCAGCCCCTACCCCCTCCCCCATTCTAACTCTATTTGGTTGTCTCTCTGCTACAACCTTTAAGTCTCGTTAGCCATTTAGATGTATTTTGAAGGTGGATGTTTTTTTTTTCCATTATCGCTCGTGGCTCAGAAATGATCTAAACTGTACTTGAACCACCACGAACGTGACAATCGTTACTTACTCCCAGTTCCTTATTCGACATTTGTTATCAACCGATTTTATCGGTTGGTAACGAATGTCGAATAAGGAACTGGGAATAAGTAACGGTTGTCCCGTCCACTGAACCATCACCAAACTGACGTCGAAATATAAGCATTTCAAGCAACATTATTTCCACATAATGCAACTAGGAAGCTAACCAATTCAGTCTTGTTTCACAGAGCTCAAGTTCCTGTAATCTGTCGAATGATAATTACTCCGCCATCCACTGAATTCCTCACCTTAATACACATTTTTGGCCACAATACATCCGACATAGGTATTTAATCTATTATATTTTGTTTAACAGCGCTCCGCTCTGGCATGCAAGATATAACAGAATAAACTCCAGTTTATAACTAGAAGATGGGAAGATGGCCCAATCCTGTTAACTGTATACCCCTGTTAATTACTTTACACCATCGGCTGTCGGAAGGATTTACCAAATAGTTAACTCAAAGAGTTCTTTGAATGACCTGCGTGATAAAGAGAGGCCAGGTTTTGAAGAGTACATTGACGGCACCTTTAGGGGAACACTGTTATTCAAGCTGACGTCGCGGTCCCTGGAGCTGAGGGAAGAAATTGGGTAAACAGTGAAAAAGGAATGCCAGATGTGTAATTTAGGCGTGGTGGAACCTGGCACACTTTCTACTTGAATGCCCAAAATACCAGTGTAACAGAATAAGATTCACTATAGGAGTATAATGGGGAAATGGGATGGAGAATGAAGGACATGTGGCTAGTGTGTGATACAAAGGAGAGGGTTAATATGCTTATCGGAGAGATTGGGAAGAATGGGACACGGGATGCCGTCAAAAAGGTCGTCTCCGAGTGTTTGGAGGAGAGAAGCGTGGGAGTAGAGAGGCAATTGGGAGTACAGGGGTAACCAAGGTCTTCTCACATGAGAACCGCGACAAATCAGCGGCCGGTCGAAGTGTTAGTGTTAGTGAATATTTTTTTTCCTCCAGCAAAATGGCTATTCCGTTAGCATGTTTCCAGTGCATTTGCTTAACATTCTTTATTTTTCTCATTGTATGAACCCATTAATACAAAATAGTTCCACAAAGATCCTGACTAGCGCATTGAGATTCAACATTCTAGCTTAAGCATATTCTCTTTTCCCAATAACGGACGCTTAACCCTTTGCCTAACGAATCAGTTGCATCCGAGCACGTAATATTCTAATTGCTAAGTTGCTGAGTCCTGGGACTTTGAATTCACATCACTCTGTATACTGTAAAAATACCGAAAAATGACCGTACAAGTACAATCAACCAACTGTCGTTAAATATTACGTAATGGCTGTTATCATTAAGTTGACGTTTCAACGTATGAAAAAAAAGTCATCGGATAATTGCATCACTTAATCCTACAAACTGCACCTCGCGGAAATCAGCGAGAACGTCTCTTTTTCAAATTTTCTGTGTGCCATAGAATCAAGAAAGGACGCTGGCTTTATTTACTATGGCATAGCGGGGTTCGAACCCACGCCGAGAGAGTTTCCTTCCGCACCAATTGCCTATTGCGAAACCATACTAAACCACCCACACTACTCCTGTGTTTAAGGTCTGTCGGTGGCCGAGTGGTGTGCATGGTTTAGCATAGTTTCGCTAGTCGGCTGGAGCCGAAGAAAACTCTCTCGGCTTGGGTTCGAACCCCTGATATGCCATTGTTATTTAGAAGTGTTCATGTAGAGAGCAATTTTTCAGAACAAACGCATTCAACATTTTAATTCCTACTTTTTCAAAATGACATCGTCCAAGTAGAAAGTTATCTTGTTTTAGAAGTCAGTTCTTAAGGTTGAACAATTCATATATTTAAAGTTGTGAATTGGTTTACTCTGTATGGTAAATCAACAGGCCCCTTGTGTAATGAAGAGAAACCAAATATCAGTGCATCAGTTCTGCTCCAGAATAAAAATAAAAAATTGAACGACATGCCAAAAGAAGTTTAATGCAGTATTTTTACCTTAAAATACTCAGTCAAAAAAGAAATTATAATAAACTTTAAGGAGCAATTTTTTTTAGTATTATCGACTTTAATCCCAAACAAATTATTGTAAATTCATATTTCGAGTCTAGCTGTATGAATTTGCATAATTTCATGTTCTTACTGTTGCAGGCGTTACATCAGGACGTCGCAATTCAGACATGGGGTGAAATGAAAAGTTCGCTCATGCAGTCAATAGCGTGTTTATCCACCGTTTGCCTCTTGGATGGCAAGACATCGACGGCGCATGGACCTGATAAGTCTCTGGATGTCACCTGTGGTATTGCATTCCACTACTGCCTTAGAACATTACGTAAATCGCCTAACGTCTGAAGATCAAGAAGTCGTACCTGACGATCCAATTGATCCCAAAGATGCTCGATTGGCGACAAATCTGGCGAAAGTGGGGGCCAGGGAAGTTCGATGCTCTGCTCCTCAAAAATCGCGACAGATACGCGTCACGTGACATCGGGCATTGTCTTGCTAGAATAAATGCAATCCGACTTTAGCATTGAACAACGGGACAACAACAGTGTTACGAATTTCGTCCCTATATCGCTGTCCATTCAGATTACCATCGGTGAAGATCAACTGCGTTCGATGGTGCAATGAAATTCCTGCCCAACCCATTACACTACCCCCACCGAAACGGTTGCTTTCCCGCACGAAAGCTTCAGAAAACCGTTCTCCTAGTCGGCGATACACTCTTGCCCAGCCAGCGCTCCGTAGACAAAATCGTGATTCATCACTAAAAAGAACTGTGCTCTAACGCTGCTAAGTCCAGCGAACAAGCGGACGTGCCCATTCCATTCTGACGGTACGATGACGTTGGGTAACGATTGGTCCGTGGTATGGACGCCTACTTCGGATGCCGTGCTCAGCAAGTCTGTTGCGGACAGTTTGTGCACTAATTATATTGTTAGTTCTACCAAGAGTAATTGCTGCTGTCCTCGTAGCCAGAATGAAGCGACCCCGCAAGTGAGACGTCCTGGTGTGTCGGTCTTGTGCAGGGGTCGTAACTCTTGGTCGACCTGAACACGGCCGGTCGTCAGTAGATCCAGTGATTCTATAGCTTCCAATGAGACCACAGAGACTCCGAACTCAGCAGCGAGCTCATCTGGAGGTATCCCAGCATCATGCATACCAGTGGCACGCAACCTCTGCTTTTCGGTTAACCTTGACATTTTTTAAAATGTCGGAAGACAAAAACTAGCGTGTTTTCTCAATAACCCAGGCTCTCTAGCACAACATCACACAAAGAAAATCGTCGGTCACCCATTCAATTTGACATGCTCGGGTAGCACGTGCTATTTTGAAATGTGAAGCAAAATTGTATACGGTTGGGTGGACAACAACAACATGCCATTCAACTCTTTGCACGACTTCTTGTCCACAAACATGCAACATTAGAACTATTGTATTTTATCTTTTATGCTATTTTTTCACATTTGTTTCTATTATACTTTCTTTTTTGACTCAGTATATTTTAGTGTAGAAATACCGGAGGCTGACTGTCAGTACTTTTATCGTATTTTTAACGGTATTTTTTTCAAATTCAGGGCATCATTCCGCAAACAAGAATTTCATATAATAATTTGCCATATTTTAAATTTTGACCGCCAATCTAAAAAAAAAATAAAGAAATATGTCCAACTGTTCCAATTAAGACAGGTTTTTTTTATTCTGGGGCAGAATTTATTTATTTATTGATGTCTAATGTCACTTTCGGCATCTTTTGCTATCTCACGACCGCTCCATGGGTATGAAGTCAAGTTAAGCCAATCGTTTATACACATGCTGTCCACCGTAGAGAACTTCCATCCTGTATGTTGATTTCAGGATCAATATCCGCAGTAAATGAGCACTGCTCCAGTTTTCGGGGTTCCCACGGGGTCGAACAGAGTGCTATTGGCAATACTATACTGTCAGTCTACAGCTTGACGAAGCCAATACCGTTTTGTGTAGTGTGGGGGTTGACAACCCGCACACACCACCCATCATGACCTTTTGTCCCTGCTGCAAGTCTTCGGCCACTTTTTGTTACGCGAAAAAAATATACACATCGAGTGTAACTCTCAACCTCTTTAATATTTTTTTTATAATTTTCACCATATCTAATCATGGCTGCTTCTTAGCAGCCATGATTAGATTTGATGAAAAAATCACGAAAACTCAACTGAATAAACACCACTGGTCAAAACGTTCATTCAATTTACAGATATGGTTTAATTTTTTTTTAAAAATGCCACAGATTAAACTTATTCTATTGGCAAGAGATGTGACGACCTGGTGGGATTATCCTTCCGCACAATTTAAGGTATTAAAGTGTTAATACCGAGGGGAAGATGTTTGAGTGTTGAATTACTGCAGAGTTTACATGGTTCACAATGCTTTGTGATGTGATCAAATCAGCCGTCTGTGACAAATCTAATAAAATAACTGTCTGAAACTACTATGCCTCTCCCGTATGTAACTTAATGAACGAAAACTTATATGTAACATACGTACCAGTGGATTATACGCTGTCATGAGATAAAGAATTAGAGGTGATAAATCTAGATCCAAATTTGTCAACCCATATATGTAACAAATACGTTAAACCCAATTATTTCTCAATGTGGACGTATGTGACCTAGATATGTTACCTTTTCAGATTTTAAAAAGAGAAAAAAAAACTGTGCTGTAATTTTGATCTGCTAAGTGCAGGAGGCGTAGCCACGAGGTATGTGTGTGTGGAGGGGGGAGGGGTGGGAATAGTTACCACACGTACAATTTTCCTGAAAAATGTCCATCTTTTATACATTCATGCACAAAATCCCTGGAATTATTTATATACTCTCTCCCTGATATGCCTCTTTCACTTTGCTATTCCTTCACTTTCGCGGTACTCAAGCCTTCAAAAAGTACTTAGGGCATTCCAAATGGCAAGAGAAGTTGTGTTTCCAGGCAGAGGTCCGGATCGTAACCTATGAGGGATATACGCTCTCAACCCAGCAGGAGGTGAAGTTAAATGGGAAAAAATATTTTCTACTGCTCCCCCGCCCCCTCCCCCTCCCCTTTCGCCGTAAGACCACCACTTCATTTAGCCCGACAACCTGTTGGATAAGCCAGCAAACTGAGTCCAAAGGCGTTGGTGCTGTTTTCATACAAGACTCGATGCAATTAACCATTTATCTAATTTGAGGCCGTGTTTAATTAATTTTCAGTTTAGCATTATTCGCCTTATTTTGATTTTTGCGAGAAATAATAAAACAATTTTTTATTACGGGTTCCGCAAATAGGTCATCTCCTTTATAGGGCCAGGAGGATATACTATTTTATATTTCTTCCCCATCCATTGAAATGCCAGATTATTGCCTCATTTTGGCCAGATTGCTATAGCAATCTGGCAATAATGAGACAACAGTCTGATGCTATTAAGGGTAAAATGTTGATTAATGGCACATTGTGTTGTAAGCTGTTTTGTATATAACCCTGGCCATTAAACTTCTACTGTCTGAGACAGCCTACACAGTGTGTAAGTGTAAAATGATAAAATATGCATCTTGTGGAAAGGGGTGTATTACGCCATTTCCCCCACGAGGAGATAATTAATAATTAATGATAACCTCATTCCACATTTTATTCTGATAACCTGGAATAACGCTAAACTGAACGTTAAATAACCATGGCCTAATGGCCACACATTCCTATCGCTCTCCAGAGAACTTGCTATTCAAATTTCAGTAATTTTTTAATTTTTGCCAGAAATATAGTCTATGACCCGTCGTTTCAACGATCTCTTTCCAATAAAGGATCAAAAGCTATGTTTTTCAGGCAATAAAATATGTTTAGTCATTCGAGAATGGGTTTTGAAAGTTTCGCCCTCTAAATCCTAATTGTGTAAGGTGAAGAGTTCAAGAATTTTTTTCTTAGATAGCGCCCTTGATATAGTGTGATTTATTTAATGTGAGCCCCGTTGTAGAACAAAGACAATAATTAATAAAATTGTGCACGCCCGATGTCAAAGATGAGGTATGCAATCACTGAATATAGCTTTGACGTTGAAAATTGTGCTCAATGGTTATATGTTCATCAAATTGTAATCAATTGTTTTATTTTAAGTTTGCAAATTGCTCTTCGGGTAGTCAGTGGTTGTGCTCTCATTATCTCAAAATCCATACATCATCCAGTGCCTAACCTGTTAAATGACAAGGAAAATCACAACAATTATTTTAACGCAAAAGGCGCATGGCTCTTTTAGCGGTTAGTCCACAATTACCTTTAATCTTCCGCACACTGATGTCAAAATACCAAAGTATCAAGTAGAATTTTTTCCCTGTAATGCAACCAGAAATTTAACCAATGCAAACTTGTTTGACAGAGCTCAATGAGCTCTGTCAAACAAGATTGAATTGGTTAAATTCCTCGCGACATTGTGTGAAATATTTGCAGTTTGATATTTCGACATAGGTGTGTAATGGCATTTTAGCTCACCTGACTGAAACTCTGTGGAAGCTTTATTGATTATTTTCCGTCCGTCATCCGTCCGCCCGCTTTCGTCTGGCGTGTACTATACATTTTCGACTTCTCCTCATATACTACTGAACAGAATTGATCTAAATATGATATACGTGTTCCATATAATATGTCATTTGAAGTTTGTTCAAATAATGTGGCTTGCTAAGTCCATCGGAGAGTCAACAAGGTGATAATTCTGTTAACACCCAAAGGTTTTTTTTTACAATTAAAATTCTTCTCCAGAACTAACTATCAGAATCTTTTGATTATGGGTATACTACATCCTTACATCTTGTTCTTCAGGCCCACCAGACACAGAATCATTTGATATTTGATATTAAGCATCCTTTGGAGAGTCAGCTTCAGGTTTGCAAATCTCTAGCTTCACAGCTGCCATCTCTATGGGAACCCAAATTTTAACTTAGTGCAATATGAGGAATGTTCTTTAAAAATCTTCTTCAGATCCCCAAATCAGAATCTTTGGATATTTGATAATCAGCACCCTTAAGGGAGTCAGTTTCAGGTTAGTAGTATGTCATGCACGTTTGGGGCCTTATTTGGATGATCTCATTTGGATGATCTCATGTGACGTCATGCCACGTGACCCAGTGCCGCCATGTTGTGTTGTCATGATAACCCGTGTAAGCGGCCATGTTGTGACGTTATCTCCATAGTGATACGTGGTGTGAGTGCGCATGCGCAGCGCGTGTTGTTAGGGTGATACGTGTTTCCGTCATCGATTTCGTATACTAGAGGTCGCCATCTTGGTTTCTATGGTAGCACGTGATTGCTATGTTACCCAATTTTTCTGAAATAAGACGGGGTATGATGTTCGGAAGGTGTGTTCCTTTGTAGAAGAGTAAATCTGATTACCACAAACAACCCGACAATCCCTCCAAATCACCAAAATCCACCCAAAATCACCGAAATTGACTTTATTTCCCCAATTTATCGGCTTAGCACGTAGTGCTATAGTACTATGGGGGCACCGGGGGTGCGTTCGATTGAACAGGAGTAATGTTCTGGCTTACAATTCTCCCAGAATCCCTTTTTGGATCCCTATCCCATGACGTTTTTCCCATTAAAAGACACGTTCCTTTGACCCAGAATTCTCTGCTTCTATCTATATATGCAATAGTTTACGTCTATCTGGCCATGTTCTTTTGTTCTAGAGTATACTCCAGTGACGTAGAAGAGCCTATTAGTTGGAACAGCTTTGCTTATTATTACTATATTTAGCTAGTCTAGTCTATTCTTGTTAGTTCTGACCCCATTTTACGGAGTCGGATAGGAATTCCATTTTATGGAATCCCTTTTAAAGAATCTCTTTTGGAAAACACCTGTGGCTATGGAATCCCATTTTGGTCGTATGTGCCTATGTGATAGGGTACATTGTGTCACATTGTGCCTTTTCACATAAGCACATATCGGCACATAAAGCATGTGCTTATGTGCTAGGTCACATTGTGTCACATTGTGCTTTTTCACATAAGCACATATGACAAAAAGGGATTCTCCAGAAGGTATCCTAGATAGGTATCCTCAAATAATACAATACTAGGCTATAGGTATCCTCAAATACCCGTATGTGACTATGTGATAGGGCACATTGTGTCACATTGTGCCTTTTCACATAAGCACATATCGGCACATAAAGCATGTGCCTTTGTGCTAGGACACATTGTGTCACATTGTGCTTTTTCACATAAGCACATATGACAAAAAAGGGATTCTCTAGTAGGTATCCTCGAATAATACAATACCAGGCAATAGGTATCCTCAAATACCGGTATGTGCCTGTGTGCTAGGGCACATTGTGTCACATTGTGCCTTTTCACATAAGCACATATCGGCACATAAATCATGTGCCTATGTGCTAGGGCACATTGTGTCACATTGTGCTTTTTCACATAAGCACATATAACAAAAAAGGGGTGCCGAAGATCATATGTTTTTCAAAAAAGTGGTGCCGAAATTGGGGTGCCCGGGGATATTGCCATTGGATATAGATGTGATGAGAATCTGATACAACTTCGTTGTAATAAGGGGAGATAACTCTATATGATTAAGTACAGGTTATGGGAAATCAAGCAATCTGATTGGTTAGTTATAATTTATATAAATGATCTAGATAAATGAAACAACAAGAGTACACGGAATAGGGTCAGAACTAACAAGAATAGACTAGAATAGCTAAACATAGTAATAATAAGCAAAGCTGTTCCAACTAATAGGCTCTTCTACGTTACTGGAGTATACTCTAGAACAAAGGAACATGGCCAGATAGACGTAAACTATTGCATATATAGATAGAAGCAGAGAATTCTGGGTAATGACCAAAGGAACGTGTCTTTTAATGGGAAAAACGTCATGGAATAGGGATCCAAAAAGGGATTCTGGGAGAATTCTAAGCCAGAACATTACTCCTGTTCGATCGAACGCACCCCCGGTACCCCCATAGTACTATAGCACTACGTACTAAGCCGATACATTGGGGAAATAAAGTCAATTTCGGTGATTTTGGGTGGATTTTGGTGATTTGGAGGGATTGTCGGGTTGTTTGTGGTAATCAGATTTACTCTTCTACAAAGGAACATACCTTCCGAACCTACCCCGTCTTATTGCAGAAAAACTGGGTAACATAGCAATCACGCGCTACCATAGAAACCAAGATGGCGGCCTCCAGTATACAAAATAGACGACGGAAACACGTATCACCCTAACAACACGTGCTGCGCATGCGCACTCACACGACGTATCACTATGGAGATGACGTCACAACATGGCCGCTTACACGGGTTACCATGACAACACAACATGGCGGCACTGGGTCACGTCGCAAGACGTCATATGAGATCATCCAAATGAGATCATCCAAATAAGGCCCCAAACGTGCATGGCATACTACTCAGGTTTGTTCAAAGCAAGTCCCTGGCTTCATATTTGGGTTCCCCTTGGGAATCGAAATTTTAACTTGGCGCAGTATGAGGAATATTCTTTAAAACTCTTCTTAAGGTCCACCAGTCAGAATTGTTCGATAGTTTGTGTACAGCATTCTTCGAGTGGGGTGGAAAATTAAAATTTATTCAAATCAGGTTCCCGGGGCCAAATTTCGGATTTTTATGTGAGTCAGAATTTTAACTCGTGCAGTATGAGGAATATTATTTGAAAAAATCTTCTTCATATCGACCAATGAGAAGTTTTTGGTATTTGGTATTCAGCATCCTTAGGAGAGTCAGTTGCAAGTTTATAATTGGGCTCCCTGTGGGGACCTTAATTTTTACTTAATTCAATATGAGAAAAAAATCTTTAAAAACTTCTCTCTTCTCTCGGAGATGGGTGGGTGGGTGGGTGGGTGGGTGCGTGCGGGAGGGTGTGGGCTTGGGGCGGTATCAGATGTAAATTTGTTCAAATCAAATGCCTGTGCTCATACTCTGGATCCATGGCAGCCTGAATTTTATTTTGTGCAATATGAGAAAAAATCTTTTAGAATCCTCCTTTTCAGATCTACCAGTTAGAATCTTTGGGGTATTTGGTCTATATAGCATCATTGGGGAGGGGAGGGGGTGTCAGGAGGCCAGATTCGAGTATGATTAAATCAGGGGCCTGCTGGCTCGGTGGTGTTAACTAGCCATAGATATTGAATATGACCTTAAATCCTTCTTTAAACAACTTTCTCGGGTGAGCGATTAAGGTCTGTTGGGGCCTCTTGTTTTCATTTGATTTCAAAATGTAGGTTACGACTCCGTTCTGTTACATGACCACAAGGAACAATGACATTCCTAGGGAAGTGTGAATCAGTGAGAAGGAATATAGTGTTGACATGGGCAGCAAAGTTGATGGTATCGGGGAACGGCGTAAATGCAGCCTTACCACAGGCAAATTCGGGTGAAAGTTGGTACCGTGCTCGCCCTCTCAAAATGTTTCCTAATTGCAAACATGAGACAATCGAGCTGTTTTGCATATTACAGTTCAGAAAACGTCGTAATCAAATTATAACCTTGACATTTATTTTTATGCATAAACGTTTAGTTCTAACGCCTCTCATTCCAGTAACTTTATAGGAGAGGACATGGCTGTGCTGTGGATGCACAGGAAAGACTCGTGGCTGAAATTTACAGGAAAGTTGAATCCTCCTCTTAATTTCCAAAAGCTGTTTGTAAATTTTACACTAAGGGTATAGGAATTTCATTTAAAAATTGAAATTTCGAGATGTTCGCAAATTTGTATTATCCATGTGTGCAACATTTCACAAACATATTTGTATGTTTTTTTAACAAAATGCCGAAGTAAAATGATCGTTTCCACGTGGTAAAAGTGATGGAGTGAGATAACCTATTGACAAAATGGCTGTTACGTGCAGACCCCAACGCTCGAATTTTTCGGCAAATTATAGTCTGTTTCGCGCGATGTATTGAGTTTAAACGCAACGGATGCTTTGAAATTGATAGGGAGAGATATCTTGAATGCAAAGTGAAAAAAAATTAACCCTTTACCCAACATAACGGCCAAAAAAGGCCAGCGCTATTCTCAAAAATCGCCAATTAATTTTCAATATTTTTTCATATTTTGTCTCAAAAATATAGGTTATGGTCTCTCATTGGAACGAGCTCGTTCAAACGAGGGGTCATAACCTATGTTTTTGAGGCAAAAAAATGAAAAAAATTAGTTATTCATGAATATTTTTGCAAGTGTCGTCTCCTTCATGTTAGGTAAAGGGTTAAAAACGAGAAATATGAAGAAGAAAAAATGTCAGTTTTACGTATTGAGTTGGAAGGATAAGGTTCAATTGTCAGACGAAGTTCGTAGTAACAAAGCAGAAGAACTGAAAGAAATGACCGTCAAACTGAGTTGTATGTTTACCAGGCCACACTTTCAAGCTTGTCAATCTTCAATGCAAACACTAGTTCTAAATAATTTTTATGGAAAATGTTGTCCAGGAAGAACGGGTCGACAGACGGTGATCCTTGGGCTGTTGGTCTGCTGCGATTCCCTGGCCACCTGGATAACTGAGACGTTTGGCTGATAAGCGATAACGGTGCAAGCTAATCCTGTCGGTGTGATTCTTGCTGTCGTCAGACAAAACGTGGCTGGTTCGGGCAAGTCTTTGTTTTTAAAAGTGAGACTATCTTCATTTTCTTTGCAGCAGTTTTAACAATGAAATTGAATTGCATAAGCTTCGATCCAACAAGTTATCTTGCGATATATTTTTCACGATAAGGTTTTAAAAAAAACAACACTTGATGAAACATTTTTGTTTGAATATCTAAACATTCTCATTTTTTGCTTAAAAAAACCTAGCTCATCAATCTCATTGGAACGAGATCGACCCAGAGAGAGTTCATAACTCATGTCTTGGTGTCAAAACATTATCAAATTTGAGTGACAAAGTTTGTGAAGAGCACTGTTAGGATGTGGCTGATACGTCAGATAAAGGTTTAACCCTCCTCCAACCGACATAGCAGACAGCATTTCTAAAACTTTTTTCTTCAAAAGCTAAAAATTTCAAGTTTTGTCTTAAAAGGACAACTTATGACCCCTCATTGAGACGAGCTCAACGAGTTCGTTCCAATGTGGGTCATAAGCCACGTTTTTGAGACAAAAAAATGAAAAAATAATCAAATTGGAAGGCAAATCTTGTACACAGCGCTGACTGGGTTTGGTCGTTACGTAAGGATAACGGTTAAATCATTACCGTGGCAGAACTGTACAGAAATTTATTTATTTATTTATTTATTTATTTATTAAGGTTTAACGACACTTTAACAGCCAGGGTCATATCGTGTCGGTGACAGTTTTACGGGTGGAGGAAACCGAGTACCCGGAGAGAACCACCGAGCAACGACAAGCAGCTGCCAGCTCCCCAACATCATAACTCAGCACTGCAGCAGGCAGGGTTAGATTGGTTGAAGACATGCGCACCATCGACGAGCAGTACGCCTTAGTGCACGGCGTCATCGTGCTCCCATGTGGACAATCGGGGTTAAGTGCCTTGCCGAATCGATCGCTCAGATGGTCACCCATCCAAGGACTAACCGGGCTCGACGTTGCCTAACTTCGGTGGTTGGACGAGAACCGGTTACCGCAACGTCACCCCCGCCCCCACTGTACATAAATAGAGATTAACGAGGAAAAGGTATAATAAGAGGAAAAAAAGAGCCTGTGGACACAAAGGTTCTGAGTAATAGTTGTAATTTTCGTAATTCTTGTACCTTTTCCAAATATTTTGGTATTAGGCGAAAACTTCACTCCGTGTGCGTTTACGAAATAAATCTCAAAACCATGTATGTAACATGTCATTCCGTGGTTGAAGTGTTAAAAAATCATAGATTGTGTCGCTTTTATCTATTCTGATGGGTGTACAAAGATTAAGATTTCCCTCTTATTGTATACTGATCTTATTGACGAGGCCTTTGCAAAGACTGTGATTAGTGAAGCACAGAGGCGCGTGGCGTGCTCGCGCAACTGACAAGAAAATGACAGATAGATTTGGGGAGGCGTGGTCTATGCACAACAGATATGATTCAAATACTATAAAAGTTAGTGTACGCAGTTTGCCTTTAGATTATGAAAAGATTGCAGTGCAGCGTAGCTAAATCACATCAGTTTGTTTACATCAAATGCACGCTTTTGGCACGAGTCCTTAAGATAGAGTGTGCGATATGGATTTGAACGTTCATCTTCCGCCAGAAGTAATGTCGAATGGAAACTTTAATGCAGATTATGAACAATTTTTTTGCAATAATAAAATCGATCCTCAGAATTTAGCAAATGGTAGGCCATCGTGTATGTTCACACTTTCAACATCACAGATTGGAGCTTTGACACCACATCACATCAGATCTCTGCGGTTCCTGAAAGAGAGTTTTGGCGACGCACACTGCAAACGAAGGCTGGATTTCAACAGCTCAAGATATCCAGGTCTTAAACCGCAGACAGTTGCAGTAGCCAGACGAAACGAACGCGAAAGGAATCGAGTGAAATTAATCAATATGACATTTGCAACTCTTCGAGATCATCTTCCGCAGACGACCAAAAATGGTAAGAGTAAGAAGATGAGCAAAGTAGAGACTCTGAGATCCGCAATCGAATACATTCGTCATTTGCAGGATCTGGTGGATGAGAATGATGCCGTGGACGCTGTATTGGACAATAGTTCACCATCAGCCAGACTGAGTATTTTGTCAACAAGTGTTGCGGATTTACATAGTCCGAGTTCATTCTCGGACGGTTCACTGGACGCTCTAAGTGCTGAAGAGGAAGAGTTGGTAGATTTCACGAACTGGTTCTGATCGTAAAGTCAGTGGATTCTCATCCGTGCCATAAATCAGTAAAAGGTAGGGATATTTATTTATTTATTTATTTATTTATTTATTTATTTATTTCATAGGTATCGCATCGCAATTTGCTACACACATCCTGAGTTAGCAATACAATTTTACTTGATTCTGCTTGCAATTTGCGCCACATTTTTTCAGTGACTTTGTACGGAATCCCTTCTGATAACATAACATCCATACTTGGAATTCTGTCGAAAATGCGTCGCTTATGTTCTTACCAAATAGGTTCAGTGCGAAAGTTCTTTCGAACGGCTAATGTCATGTAAATATACATAGCGTTTTATCGTTAATCTTTTTCCATACTCAGAAATGATATACGCATCTGGTTTCTTAGGTACACATGAAACGTTATGAATCTAACGAGATAAAAGCCATGTAATTGAGTCTGTGCGAATTTATTTGTCTCGCTAACACTGTTCTTTTTAACAAATATTACATTATATCGAGGTTGCAGGTGTTTTTCAATATTTAAACAATGAGAATGTAAAATAGATGTACACTGCTGCAGATGACTTAATGTTTCTGCATCACTGTTGACTGCCTGTACAGGGAGCTAACAGTGATATAAAAACATTGCTGAGATAAATACAGCCTTCTTATAAGGTTTTCAAGGAAGAAAACACTTGGAAGCAACTTTCTAAAGGAAGATAAAGGTGGCAGCTTGTGGCTGTATATGGATTTTAAGGTTAAGCTGAAAGTTCACGTCATGACAAGACATCTAAAATGCACATTTACATCGCCTGCCAGGGACAAAAATGCGGGGGGTGGGGGGGGGGGGGGGGGGGGTAACGTCCTCTTTTAAGCGTTTTGTCGGAAAGTATAAAATTCTCGTCGATTTCTTTTCCTTAAAAGTCCATTTTCGCTACTTCAAGAGAGAAACATTATTGCCAAGAGTCAGACTCTACGAAATTACGCTTTTCAGCTTTTCAGATGTCCATTTTGACTGTTTTCCAAACTTTAGTGGATTACATTGTCTTTCATAACCTTCTATAACTTTGCATTGCTACTTTTTGTTAGAAAAGTATGGTCTCGCTCCACCAACGGAAAAAGCTATCTTCTCCTCTTGGCACCGACTGGTTTTTTTTTCATCGACTATTTGGTGTTCGATATTTAACTTCTTGAGTGCTAGAAGCCACTAACAGGGCCTTCAAAAATGAGGATATCAGAGCAAAAGCCAATGTTTTCCTGGCTCATGTTTCATTTTCAGTCAAACACAAATAATTTTTTTCTATAAATATGTTCTATTACATATTATTGGAGAGTGCCTATAGGCACTCTCCAATAATTTGTAATAAAACAAATTTTGAATAACAAATTCAGACCATTACAAATAATCTAGCCTTCAGCCAGTTAAACAATGGCAATGTACTCTATGTAGCAAGAGAATTTACACGTTTTATGTCAGCGGATTACCGAACACGTCCTGAATGAAGACGCTTTCCAAAACAATTTCTTCAATAACTGAAATTTCCGATTTTTGAATAAAAAACATGGCTTAGGACTCCTCTTTGAAACAAACTAATGAGCTCGTTCCAACGAATGGTCATAAGTAACGTTTTTGAAGACAACATTGAAAGAAAGTATTAAATTTTGAATGGCTACTTTTGTGAATAGCCTTGACCGGATATTGTCGTTAGGCAAAATGTTAAAATAATCATAATAATTCTCCGTTATCATTTCTGATCTGAACATAGGTGAACTAACCAGTTATTAATTTCCATGTACTACAAGCAGGGTTAAATCCGTTCGGAAATATTCCAGTGTGCTTCTTTAAGGATTTGTACACAGTTCGAAAATTGCCCAACTCTGTACCGGCATCTTTAAGGGAAAGCTGAGTTGCAGATATTCATTCTAATTAACAGTCTCGGGTCGATATTTGGCGTCTGTACTAAAACAGAAATTTTAGTTGAACCATCCTTATCATACTGGAAGAATGATGTAATTAATTACCTTGAGGGTTGTTATTATTTGTTGTATCTGAAGTCTTCAACCATTGATAGCTATATGTTTTAAATAAATGTAAGTCTTAATTTGTTAAATCATTCTTACGCCAATATGTCATCCCTCACAATATTTCACAGCTAACGCGATGTCCTGAAGATTAACCCTTTCAATATGTGTGCAAAAATGTTTGCGTGAAGAAAAAATTCGTAGTGGACGAGCAGACGATATAAATAGCAAAAAGTCTGAAGCGAGGTTCGATAATAATTTAATCCAACAGCTCGACTGAGCTGTTGGATTAAATTATAACTGGACCTCCCAACAAACCAGGGCGGTTTCGCCCATTTCATCGTTGCCAGTATTGACTGAAATGATACCTCCCAGGTCGGCAGTGTTGAAAGGGTTAAAAGGCATAGCTAATTCCCAAAGTTAACACCTGCCGTACCATTTGGCTCAAGACATCTAACTGAAACGAACTTGAATGAAAAGGTATGCTTTGGAATTAAAATTAGTAAAATTAAAAACAGAATTTATTCTCAGGATATTTTGTGTGCAGAGCTGGCCAGATTTCATCTATTTATATATATCAAAGCTCTCGTTTTCGGGTGAATCTCGGGCGTTTCCAACACAGATCAAACTCTTACAACGTGTGTCAAAAGTACTTTGTCTTTTGATAACATACATATATTACCGTATTTTTTGTAAAGCGAATTTTATTCCTCAAACAAAAACATTTTCATTACGAGATAGGACACATGTTAATCCTTTACCTAATCCGAAAAGCAGACGACACTTGCAAACAAAATTTTCCAATAATTATTTTTTTATTTTTTGCGTCAAAAACAAAGCTTATGACCCCTCACTGGAACGAGCCTGTTGAATTAAACGGTGATTTTTGTGAATAGCGTTGACCGGTTTTGATCGTTACGTTGGTTAAAGGGTTAATAAAACCAAAATCCCTCAGATTTTGTTTTCAAAGCTCTTCATTGGGGGTCGTTTTCCATCAAATTCTATTTTTCGAAACGGAGCCGGGGTTGGGTGTTATGAAATGCATCTCCAACCTGACTCTGACCAGAGTGTGAACAAGAACGGCACGGGCCCAAGAACCACGCCTAAAGGGGTGGGTGATGATTGACAGCTTTTTCGATTTACCATGAGAATGGTTAAAATACAAGTTAGTCGAGTGAAAAGATTACTACCTAGAGCTTCATCAACAGCAACGTGTTGCATACTTTACGACAAGAGAAGAGTGCATATGAGAATAGAATGCCTGGTGATGGCGAAGGTTATCTCCGCCTGTTTTTTAAAATGTGTACCCGCATTTTAGATTATTATCTTCTTGGTTATATTTATGGCCATTAAATTGAAACTGTCTGCACATATTTCACGATCATTAAGCAATAATAGGAACGAATTGCCGATAATTAGATCGTCTGCACCGAGATCTACCGGCAATTGTTCAAGCCAATAAAGATAACAGTGGGCTTGATAGCGTCGACTTATTTTATTGCTTTTTAGTGTGAAAAGCATAACATCTGACGAAATCTATCCCAAGCAGCTTCCTTGTAACAAATGCAGGAAAAGAAATATAAAGCAGCAAGAAACGAGAAACAAATAAAAAGAAAAAAAAAACCTTCTTCTCTTTCTAATATTGCGTGTGTCGATAGCTGGTTCGCAATTTTTATTTTTTTTTTTTTTTTGTTTAGCTGTTTTGTTATAAGCCATGTTTCAACATGCGATAAATCATTATCCCTTTTTAGGTAAGAAATGGCTGAAATCTTAATATTTTAGTTCATATAAATACCTAACTACAACGGCGTAGCGGAACAGAACAAAATGTGGTAATGTTTGTAGTAGGAGGGGTGTTGGTGGAGTTTTGTCTGGGAGGATCAAGAGGAAATTTCTGTTGCATATACGTCTTGAATACGCGGGTCTATATAAACATTATTGCATTTTATGAACACCGTTCGGAAAAAATCTCCAGGAACATATGATGATTTTTAACTTTCGACATCTTAGACCACCCACCCACCCCTTTCCCCCATTTTGGGGGTCCATTTTCGACAGTTTTTTTTTTCAACCAATTTCTGACTCCCATCCCTTTTGATGGATATTCATAGTCCTGTCACATTAGTACACAGTCGTGTCCTACACATTAGTACACAGTGGTGACCTACACATTTGTACACAGTCGTGACCTACACATTAGTACACAGTCGTGCCCTATGTATTAGTACACAGTCGTGCCCTACACATTAGTACACAGTCGTGCCCTATGCATTAGTACACAGCACCACCGCTTCCACGTGTGCGATGGGGATGAAGTGTCTTTCCCAGGGAAAAACACAAAATGTCGGTATTAACGTAACAACCGCTACTTATTCCCACTGCCTTATTCGACATTCGTTTTCAACCGATTTTATCGGTTGATAACGAATGTCGAATAAGGAACTGGGAATACGTAACGGCTGCCACGTCCCTAATGCAGATGACGCAGGTCAAAATCGAACCATCGACCTTTCTATCTCAATGTTTTATATTAATGTAAAGGACAGTGTCTTCATTATATGTCACAATGAAAACACTGTTGATATAATGAACAGAAAAAAATTACAGAACATCAAAAGATGGTGAAAACGCCATTTTCTTATTTTTAAATGGATTTCAACAGTGAATTTATTTATTTATTTATTGGTGTTTTAAGGTCACATACTTATGCACAATGGCTAATCGTGACCGTGACAGTTTTACGGGTGGAGGAAGCCGGAGTACCCGGAGAGAACCACCGAGCATCGACGAGCTCAACATTGAATAATAGTCAAACGTTCAAAATGATATTTTCAAACCACTCTGCAGGAAAATTCCAGAAGCGTGTGAAATGATGAGCACATTGATGATACAAATAAGCTGACATATCGAAATTTCATTTTTATATGAATTTCTCCATAACCTTGGTGTTAAATTTACAGAAAGGTTTAGAAAATTAAGGGGAGCTAACTCTCTCGTAGATCTTTTCCAGTGAAAAGAAAATATAAACATGCCTAAGAAATCATGGATAAGAATAAAAAGGAAAAACGAAAATACATTATAAACTTTGTCTGCAAACCCGAAAAATACTTACTTTTTATCTTGAATGTCTGTGATTCTTTGTTTTCGTCATGGAAGTCGATGCTGTTAAAAATAATTACGTAACCAGAAGGGAGGGGGAGATGCACCAAGAACACTCCACCCTCTCTACAAAATGTACGATAACTTTAATCAACAATAACAAGGAAGTGATGAAAAGTAAGATCGCAAACTCGGCTGAACGATTTTTTTTATTTCATGTGGCTCAGTTGTTGTGAATTGATGACCAAGGGTGTAGACCGGTAGACCAAATTTTCAAAAACGTACACTTATGGTAAACACCAGTCCAAACTTGTACCATAGGCTGTAATGATTTTTTGATATGGTACGTCAACAGGACCACAGGACGTATTGCACCAAACAATTATATTACTGCCTTTGTGTTCAAGTCTGTACAAAGTAAACATGGGTTAAGGTTTCCTAGTAATACTGTAGAAAACCAACTTTATTTTATTTCAATTATTAAAATTTACAAATTTAAATCGCGTAAAAAAAAATATTGGCACCACAGATTCACTCTCGTGGGCTTGAAATGTCATAACATTTTCTGCGGGATGCCACCACTCCCGGACTTCCCACCAACGAGAGAGGACAACTCTTGCGTGCTCTCAGTTTTTGTTTGTGGCAGGCGTCAGTGGCCTTCAGTCATCGATGTCCCATAAAATCTAAATTATTACCCGCGCTGAAAACTTATGGCCACATCCCTGATCACCGAACACCAAAGGTATATATTATACGTGTGTATCTTTGCATATGTAAACTAAATGATGTCTGCTGTTTGTGTATATCTCGAACTTCCTAAAAGTCACGACTGGGGCCAAAGTTTAATGCCCTCTGTTTCATCATCAACCTAGCAAAGTACTCCGTCCCATTCTTTCTGAAAATTGTGTATGTACAGGGGCGTTGCGACGATGACCGATTGGGAAGTGTAAAACCAATTCGTCCCGAGTGTCACAGCTCAAATCCCCATTGACGAAATATTCCAACTACATCATCAAGGCATGCCTTCTTCGAAGGCATGCCTTGATGATCTAGCTGGGGATAATTGTTAAGAAACTAGGGAAATTTGTTTGTGGATAAATACATATAGTTGTGATGCATGAAATCAAAATTGGTCATGCTGAGACCCCAACATCCACAATCAGCCACATACCTCCATTTGCATGAGACGACTGTGTGTGTGACGCAAGTCCGCGAAGTAAATCTAGTCCCGTAACAAAGTACATGATAACCAGCAAAAGCGAATAGATATCCAACCCTGTTTATACGGCGAAAAAAACTCACATATGCAAATTTACACTCGTATGCAAAAGTTTATTTGCTATGCGTTCATACGAAGTTGTGGTGCCAGAAGTAAATTTGCAGTAAATTATCAAAACCATTAATTTCTGTCATAGCCATGGAAAGGGTCAGAATGAAAAATGTCGTTTCCTCATCATTCCATGCAGATGCATTTTCCCCCGCATTTGTTCGTTTTCTCCTAGCCATCTTTGCCAGTCTGGTCTGTTTGAAGCCGACACATCAACTGATGACAACTGGACCAATTAGAGTCAAGTGTTGCTGATGACAAGCACTTAAAATAGATATGATGCAATCAATTGGGAAATATACACACTATATGTAAATTTGCTATACGTCCATACGACCAAAGTTGCACGCGGTAGTTAAAAATACACACCTAAAATGCATTTACTTACAGGCTGTAGCAAATCTGCACCTAGTATCAACGAGGTGTAAATTTGCATTTATAAGTAAAATCTGCACGTGAGTAAATGCGCCCATACGGTCAAAGTTACTTACATAAGCAAATTTACACATATGCAAAGATACACACGTATGCAAATGTCACCGTATAAACAGGACTTAAGACTTAAATCCCGGTGATGTCCCGACTCGAAAAGTATTGGGGTGTGGCACACACCCCCATACCCCTCCATAGTTACGCCCCTATTTCCATACCTATTCGGATGTGAATGGAATGACACAGAACGAATTATCATTATTATACGTTTAGGTGCAGCAGTTTTAGAGTATATATGGTTTAATGTTTACTTTAAAACACCATGAAATAGCTTGCAATGGTCCAAGCAACCAACACATTGGTATCAGTTACGCTGCAACGATTTTATGATCGGTGTACATTTAATATATTGCAATATTCACTTTTAACTGCAGTACACTCGTAAATAAGGGTTTATTTGAGTACTAATAAGTCATTTATTTTCTTTCCCAGGTGCTGCTGGATGCTCGGTCCGTCTCGGTTGACTGTTGCTGAAAGACGGAAACGTGTTGATGTAAAGAATATGCAGAGTGCTTGTTTTTTGGGATCACCCGTCCGTTTCGAGATCACAGTCAAAATATACGTTTGTTTATCAAAAACATATGACGTGAAACTTTATTTTCACATAAAATCTTTGATACCTCATAATTTATTCCATTAGTCGGGTAAATTATTCTGATGTATTAAGGACTAACACACGCTTTAACCCTTTACCTAACGCAGACGATATCAAAATTATTTTGAATATCATATTTTTAAATTTTTCAAAAATTTTCAACAAAACCATATCATGTGACCCCTCTTTGGAACGGGCTCGACGATTATTAGACTGGCGAGGAACGTCCAATATTTATTTATTTATTTATTTATTGGGGTTTACGGAAACTTTCGACACCCAGGGTCACCTCGTGTCGGGCAGTTTTACGGGTAGAGGAAGTCGGAGTATCCGGAGAGAACCACCGAGCAACGGCGAGAAACTGTTAGCCTCTCCAACGTACTACCTCCACACAAGCAGGGTTAGCACTGGTTGAAGACAAGTGCGCCATCAATTTGCAGTACGCCCTAGTACACAGCGCCACCATGCCACCGCGTGGGCAATCGGGCTTAAGTGTCTGGCCCAAGGACCCAATGCAGTTACCACTGGAGGGGGAAAGTCCAATAAGGAAGCGTGTAATTGTTGAGAAAACACCAGTGACATCAGTAGAAAATTAAGCGAAGTTTCCTTTTGTTATTTTTAATGAACGAAAACAACACACAGCAGTCGGAGCTGTCTGTTGTTTTCCTTTACTAAAATTTACAAAAGGGTACTTTGTTTTTTATGATAAGCCAATTAGAAGTAACTAAGTAAGTATCCACTTTAGTTCTTTGTTTAGCGAATGTGTTTTTACAGTAATATGCTAGTTTATTATATGCTAAACGATAGATTATCAATGAAATTGCGGAAAAATAGAAATCGTATCCCCCATTGTGAAGATATAGAAATTTTCACATTCACGGTATCAATCGAAATGGCGGCTTTCAAAGCATCACTTCGAAGTGAATACGAGTCAAATTATCACTGGAAATGATCAATTTGTTCTAAAAACGTATAATGAAAAGTAAATCTAGTGTTTTGAGTGGATACCGATCATTTCCAGCAATAATTCAACACGTGTTCACCTTGAATTGATGCATGAAACCCACCAGTCCAAACATGGCCTGAAAATCCGTAATATAAGTTTTTGGTTTGGTACGTCCTTTGAAAGGACGTACCAAACCAATAACTTATATTACGGACTTTCAGGCCATGTTTGGACAAGAAACCCGCCAGCTGAATCAGATCGCAAGACGCCATCTGTTCAGAGTATCAATCAAATCACTTCTGCGTATCAATGATTCAATGCGCTGTCTACTTGCATGCATCAGTTCAAGGTTGAAACGAGTGGAATTATCAGATTCTTATAAAAAGCGTATAATAAAAAGAAAATCTAGTGTTTTTGAGTGGATACCGAAAATTATCTCATGAATGACAGAGAGAAAAATAAACATTTGTCTCGGTCAATCATGAGATAATTTTCGGTGTCCACTCAAAAACACTAGATATCCTCGAAATATTAATGGAAAGGATAGTGTCTTGTAAAATGTTACGATGCTCACACGGTTGCTGTTATGAACGGAAAATTGTTACAGAACATCAAAAGATGGTGAAAATGCCATTTTCTTGTTTTTAGGTGAGTTTCAACAGAGAATAAGAGACAAACGTTCAAGCTGATTGGGAAAAATTGTAAAACTCCAGCTTCTGTATTTTTATACTACTCTGCAGGAAAATGCCTGGAGTTTGTGAAATGATGCGCACATCGATGGTGCAACGTTTCTAACATTTCGAAATTTCAATTTTTATATGAAATTCCCATATTCTTAGTTTTGAATTTACTGACAATTTTAGAACATTAAGGAGAGCCATCTTTCCTGTAAATCTCTTCCAATCACGAAAATTGTCAGCCATATCGATTCGATCCTTACTTCAAGATTCGCAGGACCTCGGTCGAGTTTTCCGCCAAATTATTATGAGCGTTTTCTGAAAAATGCACAAAAAAACTTTATTCAGCGCAGAAAACGCGAAGAACAATTAATCAAATACCGAAATCTTAAAGCGGGAACGATGGGAATTAAAATTATTATCATATTTTTTAAATTAATGGTTAGAGTTTTCTTATCGTAGTAATGAATTAACCTTTTACCCAACGTAACGGTCAAAACCGGCCAGCGTTTTTCTCAAAAATCGACAATTAATTTTCATTATTTTTTTCATTTTTTGTCTCAAAACATAGGTTATGACCCCTCATTGGAACGAGCTCGTCGAGCTCGTTCCAATGAGGGGTCATAACCTATGTTTTTGAGATAAAAAAATGAAAAAAATAGTTATTCAAGAATTTTGTTTGCAAGTGTCGTCTGCTTTTTGTGTTAGGTAAAGGGTTAACCCATTAGACCCTAATCGTATATTCCATGCCAGTTCAGAGTCATCAATTGGTAGAGTCTATATTCATTACTTGGGGGAGGACCAATCAATATTTTCAGCGCGCAGCTTTGGGTCTGCCCGTTAAAAATATTTATTTGTCTAACTGAGCAACTATCTACTTTATGAAATAGGTGTCGTATCACGATTCTGCAAAAGCGGTTTTCCAGTTCAATGGGTTAACAGTTAAGATACGAAACACACAGGGTAATTCATTGCTTGGCAACCCACAAAGTGTGCATTTACCCTCACACTTCCTTGTTAGCTCAGCGTAAACGTGAAAGTCACTTGAAACATGAAGTCACAAACTACTGGTAAGTGTACTAACTTGATGTTCTATGAACTGCGAAAAGCTTGTTGGTATCCACTGGGCTAGTAAGTAGGAATATGGATTGTTCATCCGATGGTCCACTCAGTTACTTCATTCTGTTAATCTTGTGTGAACTGTGCAAAAACCTTTTTATACTCAACATGTAGCTCATCCCAATGTGGAGTCATAAGCTGTGTTTTTGAGGCGGAAAAATGAAATTATTTAGGTATTCATGATAGTTTTTTGGTGAAAGTGTCCTCTTCTTGTTGTGATAGTCAAGGGATTAATAGTACATTGTAATTTGATTGCAACAAGGCGCCATCTGCAATGATTTTGCATTGCAGATGGCGCCTTGTTGCACTCAAGGAACGAATGTCAATTTAGTCTGTTCCGTGGCTATAGAGAATGCTGGTCTTTCCCCCGGGGGAAGCCCGGGAAGTGGAGCAGTGCTTGTTTACTGCAGTAAACTAATTCTGTTTTACTAGTAAATAGGACCCAGAAAAACGCCTGGAGCGGAAGTCCTCTAAAGTTGACAACATAGGTGTAAACGATTGGCTAATCTTAATTTCATACCTATGTTGCGGTCATGATGTAGCTATACATTCTTAAACTGACCATAACCTCCAAAAAATAAATACTATTGGTGATACGGTTTGCGTGCAGCGTTTCGATGGATTTCCCGTCTCCCATCGTTGGGCTAAATGCTTGAAGATACGAACTGAAATATCTCCCGAAACATTAAGTTTGTTACACACCAGATATGACTCGAGTGGAAAAATTATAAGTACCAATTCTTCGCTTGACATTTTCTAACTTCTTTGAATACACTAAGAGCCTTTCAGCTCATGGACCACTGCACACAACCCATGAGCTGGAATGATTCTACTCTTTCATGCATTTTTCCGATGAGCTGGAATGATTCTACTATTTCAGGCATTTTTCCGAAGAAATTGTATAAATATCTCTCGGATGGAAATCAACCCCACCATGCTTTACCAACAATACACAGTGATTGTATTGCATGTTTCTTGACATTTCTTCTAGAACTTGCAAGTAGCATGAGTGGAAAAAGAAAGCTAACACTCAAACTCCGTGAGTTATATTATAATTTGACAGCTTATGATTTGGTCAAAATGGTTTGCTAACCAAAATTAAAATCGTACAGATGAACCAATATTCTTCCGTCCCGATAGTCGGAATGTTAAAAGTCGCCTTTTTTGCCTTTTAACCCTTTACCTAACGTAACGCCAAAACCGGCCAGTGCTATTCACAAAAATCGCCAATTAATTTTCATTATATTTTCATTTTTTGTCTCAAAACATAGGTTATGACCCCTCTTTGGAACGAGCTCGTCGAGCTCATTCCAAAGAGGAGTCATAACCTATGTTTTTGAGACAAAAAATGAAAAAAAAATAGTTATTCAAGAATTTTGTTTACAGGTGTCGTCTGCTTTTCATGTTAGGTAAATGGTTAACATATTACAAACACTGTAAATTTTGAATTTTGACTTTTATATATTATTATATTTAATGTTATACATATTGTGTATAGAACCTTTATTTTTATAAGTAATACATTTGAAGTATTATAACGAATTTCTGCTCCCCAAGCAGCTTATTTTGAACTGGCTCGTGTGGATTCCAAGGACTGTTAAAACTTCTAAAATTTCTGTTTGCATGCTACTCGCGATGATTTACGCCATGGACAGCTATACTAAATAATCCGGGTTCTTCTCCCCCGTGGAAACCGGGAAGTTGAACAGTGCTTGGTTAATGTGTTTAACAAGTTCTGATTCAGAGACATAATATGATAATATGACTGGGACAAATGGTCCCCCTAAACGTGCCATTTCAGTAACCTCTCTTTGGGGGCATGGTGGCGCTGTGTACTAAGGCGTGCTGCATGTCGATGGTGCACTTGTCTTCAACCAATGCTAACCATGCGTGTGCGAAGTTAGTAGGCTACGTTGGGGAGTCTGACGGTTGCAAGCCGCTGCTCGGTGGTTCTCTCTGGGAACTCCGGCTTCCTCCACCCGCAAAACTGTCCGAAACGAGGTGACCCTGGCTGTCGAAAGTGTCATTAAACCCCAGTAAAAGAAATTCTGTAACCTCTCTATATCCCGATCTACGCGACAATGTTGAAAAGTATACAAATATTCTTTTGGGGAGTTTTGAAATTCGTACATTACACTGCCATATTTTTATATGTTATACGCTTTGTTATTATGGTTATTTATAATGGCTCAGTTTTACAATCTGTATATAATGATCTCATTTATATATGATGAAAGACAATATTTTGTAATATGCCATATGTGCGTTTTTGTAAATTGCATTTATTTATTTTTTGCAATAAACGAAAAACATTCCATCTTTCGTAGATTGTGTTAACCGGGTCGTTCAGGAGAATCAGTTCGGGAAATGACATGCGTGTCCGTTTTACAGTTGCCTCTTCTAGTATACATGGATTGTAGATAAGCTCATTTACAGAGGAGCTTCGACAAGCGACTCGGTTTCCCATTGTCGCGAAGATTTGATTTACAGATTCAACTTTTTTAATCCCGGTGTGGAAAGTAACTTAGTTCTCACCAATGATCGTATCTCATCTCTCAAATATGTTTCAACTGATTGAATGCTCCTGGCGGATATTCCCAACAAGGCCACTTGAAAATAAGTATCGATTGGGCATATTTAACCAAATTTCCCACCTAAAATTGAATGGACGTTTTGACCAATAATTTCTTGAGTTAAATTTAGATGCATTTCTTATCAAATCTAGTCATGGCTGCTTCACAGCAGCCATGGCTATATTTGGTGAAAAATATTTTCAAAATTAAGATAAGTCTTAACCAGGGGAGAAACGACGCGGCCACGGAAAAGGGTTATAGTGCACACAATCGATTGATTGACGGGCTAGCTAGACGTGAGATGATTGGTAACACTAATGATAATTTGGAAGGAGGGGACCACGGAACCGGAGGGAAGTGTAGAGATCAATATGAAAGTTAAAGCATCCAATCATTGATTATAATTTATGAAAGGTTGCGTGAACATTATTTTCAGTGATTGTTTATTTCATATCGGACATTGGACCTTTGTATTTCTAACAACAAGCCTATATTTCCTCCAGTATACCAGTTAAGACGTCTAGATGAAATACAACTCTGTAGTGAAGGTAGAAACACTCCACTCACGTGTGTAATAAGGAAGGTGGAATTTCAAAGCCGCACTCGCTCACAAAATTAATCCACCACATCTCTCTGTACCCAGTTAACGTCACTGTTTTTGGTAATACTTATTAAGTGAATAAAGCGACGTGAGATAATTTAGCATGTCTAGCAATGCCCTTGTTTTACGCAGTTCCTTGTTTACGTGAAAAGTTAGCCACCCTTTAGATGAGATATTGTAAGACAAATTAACAATTACAATCCTAGAGAGGTTCGAGATGTGTTTTCAAATTCCGAACTGGAGTCTGGGTCGTATATCGACTCGTCCTTCGTACTCGTCGATACATGCCCAGAGACAAGGTATGGACTTCAATACACTATATCAGAGCTCACCTGGATGGCAATTACCTATATGTATCACTGGCAAAGTTCGCATTAGAGGAATCACAGTATGTCTAAATTTCAAACTGAGATACAAACTTGGAATATTACTCTTTCGCATTGCACACAACGCTCGCATCGTGTCCAGTGTGCAACATCTTTCAAATCCACCCCTGATAAGAAAACTATGAACAGATAGATGAAACAAAGAAACAGAATTCCAGTTTTGTTAGTCAGTTGGGATAAGTGGCCCACGTACAAGTAACTGTCTAATAGTCTCTAGCAACATACTATTTCGATTTCACATTCGATTCGATAATTTGCTTGATTCGACCCCAGCCAAAAAATTAGATTCGCATGCCCCTACTCGAGGGTTCAAAGGCTGTTAGAAAAATAAACCTCGAAACAAATGGTCCGAAACGTTCGGCTCTGCACGTGATAAAGAGGTTGAGAAATGAAACGTGTTTACAAACAGTCGGACTCAGACGAGCGCAAAACTCAATAGTTGCAGCGTTTTCTTCGTGTTGTCGGTGTGTGTTTGATGCCTGAACAATAAGTAAACTGCCAAAGTTTCTCCATGTTACAAGTGGGTGGGTGGAGGAGTAAGAAGGTAATTTCAGTTACCTCTGTAATATGCGTATAATCGGGAATCTCCTGCACCCCCCCCCCCCCCCCCGCTCCCAACACACTCCATGAGAGGCGCTAAACTCCTGTAAGGGGCGGTCTGTCGACCAAATTCGACCAATCTATCTTTAAAATAAAATGAGTGAAAAAGAGAAAAACTCCAGCATTCTGAAGTTCCTGATAATGATTCTTGTGTGCGGCGCTTTTCAGATTCTTTACGTAAACGAATAATCTGTTCGTTATCTACCATTACTGCCACATTGTCGGCTTCTCTGTCTTCCATCGACGTCGACATAACTTCCCACTACAGAATCTTAAAAAGATTTGCTTGACTCCTAATTTCAGAGAGCGGGATGTCAGTGGCATATCAATAACACTGCCAGGACATCATAACACTGATCCAGCTAATGTAGAATGTAAGGTGGTCCTCATTTGCCCATCACTTTCAGACCTGTACGAACAGGAGGAGGCCGGAAAGAACATACAGTACGTGGAGAGTGTATTATCACTAAATTACCCACAGAGTGGAGATTCCACCCGTGCAATAATTGCAAATTTGTTACAAACATAATCAGAAGCAAAGTTCCAGCCAATGGACCTCCGGGTTAAACCCGGAGGTCCATTGGCTGAAACATTGCTTGTGTTTTTTGTCCATATGTACAGAATTTGAAAGTGATACTTCGGGTGATATTTTTTTACCCACCCCTCTTTCCTGCATATTTTTCCATAACGTTTTGGTGGAACCCACCCCCTTCTCATACATTTTATATACAAAACTTCGGCACTCGAACACTATCTCGAAACGTGTAATGCACACTGATTCGATGCATATTTTTATATCTGTTTCCATGTACTCTATTAGACTTACCAGATTCACATCAGTTCACAAAGACACATTACTGTATAGCCCTGTGACCCTGTGAGGACCCGGATACAATAGATCCACATTTGGTAGCCGGTTTGTTAATGCACAGCAGCGATGGTCTAGCTGTCCAGATAGACATTTTACTGTTCGGATGTAGCAAATTCTTTATCCTTATATTGAGTTCTCTGCGTGGATAAGCTTGTTAGTTCCTATCCGGTGGCTGGTGGATTCCTCGGTCATCCAGTGTATATTACCTTCATCTTAAAGTACATTTACGCTGCATTGCAACTGAAGGCGAACACATAATATCTACTATGCAGGTTCCCAAGAAAACGGAAGCCCCAATTCGTCTTAAAGACGTCGGGACTGCCTTCCAAACCAAACTTGTATTAACTCCCTTCACTCTGATGTCAAACTATCCAAATTTCAAGTAGCCATTTTCCCATAATGCAACTGGGAATTTAACCAATTCAATCTTGTTTGACAGAGCTCAATGAGCTCTGTCAAACAAGATTGAATTGGTTAAATTCCCATTTTGAAATCAGTGTGCAGGGGGTTAACAGTTGTAAAATTTGAGGCGAGGCAGATAGTGTTTTTCACTTCGCTTCGCCAATTTCTTCGCCTGAGATGTTTTTAAAATTCAGGGTACAAATTGTGTCCCGCTGAAGACGACAGCATTATTTAAACTTTCTCATTTACTTTGACAGTGAACATAAATTTCCCCGGATACTTGAATCAAAATATGAAACCCCAGGGACGCCGGGAGCACGCGGGCAGAGGGGGGCGGCTGCTCTCCCTGCCTTCTGACTACGTGGGGGAGAGGGAGCAGACAATGCCCTTCCCAGTTTCGTCACTTAGTTTTTTTTAAATGATTTATTCTCGAAGTAAAGGTAAAATACACCCCAAATCCGTTCCAGGTGCTTTCAAAATTCAATGGGGGAGTTAGGGAGGGGGCACCTCCGCTCAAACTCCCCCATCTCGGGCCTTCGGCCTTCCAGACATGCATGCTTCGGCATGTCATGGCGGGGCTGCTAGTGCAAGTAAATGCCCTTTCCCTGGGTCTGACCCCCTTGCTTTGAAGTGATTTCGACGCCTCTGAGAATCCATCACGAAATACAGCATTAAACAAAGTTTCAAAAAATTTAATTCGACGTTTCAAATTTTCGTGATACCAAACTCAAAATCCAACTACAATCAAGGCAAGATCGAAGAACACGGACCAAGAGAAAAGTTCTATAAATTTAGGTAAACCAGATAACAAGTGCTACATTCCAAATGTCAAAAAATGTCAAAAAATACTTCTCCCCATTTTGACACACTTATAGAGGACGGTATTTATTTTTTAAGGAGCGCATTTAATTTACGATTCAAACTGAATGGTCAGATTGTTCCGGGGAACAATTGGCAAAAATCACCCCTTTCATGCGCCCGAGGTCAATTGACGAGGATCGAAATATACCGAAAGTGGTCGCCCTATTTCTTCGATTCAAACAAAATGATCCTTCGCCATCAGTATGGCCATTCCGGGTTGAGTTTTCACTTGCTTTCTTTTTGTCCTTATACCCCAACATGAAACCTACCCATGTGCCATTCAAAAAAAAACAAAATATTGGTTGTAACAAATTTCCTCTGTGGGATCAATGAGCCGATTCAAAGCTACATCACAGTCTACGGACTTCGAAAAATAGTTAAGTACATCAGGCGCTTGAGAAGAACTGGCGGCTCATCAAAGAGTAAGGTATTGCCGTTTCTAAAACTACAGTGACCCTATTAAGACTGAAATCTGCTTCGATTTAAGCACCATCCCGTTTTCACAATAGGCGCTCGTCGCATTAGCGGAATTTAACATATTCATTAAAATATATATTATACCACCAACAATAATTATTATCAACAGGGTTTTTACTGTTGATAGTTTAATATATCTTTCAACTGGTTGAGTGCTGGAATTCCATATTTGGGCTTTATCCTGAAGCGCGAGTACTACAGCTTAAAGGCTTCATATTCTGTGGATGGACTTCAAATAATTTTTGATGTGATATTATTTAATCTGCGTGGATTTTGCTGTTACAATTTATGGGAGAGTGCAATAGGCACTCTCCCATAAATTGTAACAAGAAAATAACATGTGAACAACATTTTGACAACCAGAAAAACTTAGCACTCTACTAGTTAATGAATATGTTAAATTCTGATATAAATTCGCTAAACGACTTTCATATTAAATTTTCATTGCCAACATTTCGAGAGCCACTGCTGTCTGTTTCGTACACAACTTACGTAAATGGCCAGTGTAATACGTAGACGCACGGCAAGCATGGGCAGCGGCGATACCAGCATATACGAGTGGGCTGAATGAGAGCATTTGGACAACCATCGAAATTTTTTGATAAGACAGCGAGCGCTCGTGGTTTTCACCACTGACCCAAGTTATTCAAGTTACATTGAATATTTCTCAGCAGAAAACACCCGTTGATTTTGTTTTTTGTTAAAAAGAGGATTAGTAAAGAAAAAAGAAGCCCCCCCCCTCCCCCGAGGGTCATAACTCTCGAAAACAGTTCTGTGCTGGATATGAAAGAAAACCATGAAGTTTCACATAAATGCAAGGCACATCGATATCCTTACAAGGATTCATCAGGATGCTGAGAATGTTACAAATGTCACTATTGGATACAACCACAAATGCACTTGAGAGTTTTTTCCCGGCGCCGCTGCATTTCTGCTCACTCAGTCGATAGGCAATTCGACTCCATTTTTTACATTCGAAGGTATCGATTTATTCCATTTTAAGAACTTGGCTTATGATGTCACATGATAATATTCGCGGAATTTGCTAAAAATGTATATCAATGTGATTATCGAATACAACCTCCCAAAACACGGACCAATTGCTTTCGTGCGCCTTGGTTATGTAAGTTCCCCTGCCTCAAATATTCGGTAGCCAGTTCGTCTGAATACTGCACTACTTATGTTGAGGTATGTCCCAGTCGCGTGTCAACCTAAATACACCGCAAAATATATGGTCTCCCATTGTCATCCACGAATATCGGTTTTGTTGCTGAAAACTGACGCCCAAAATGTGTAAATGACCGCTTTCTTAAAAACACCTCTTTGGCACTTTCGTACATTGCAGTTGTCATGAACAGTTGAAATATATACTGATATCCGGAAACTTTAATTTTGATTGAGTGGAGGGCTGCATACCTTGTGCGACCAATGTGTGCCATCTTCTACCCATTAAAATGGATGGTTTTCCAGAACATTGCTTCCCGTAAATGCTTATTTCGAGACCTTCAGTTACGTGTTTTGCCACCTCTTGCATGAAGATGAACCATACTCGTCCATTTGGGGATTTTCGGCAAGATTCTGTCTTAACTCTTTCAACGCGGTATGCATAAAATTTTTCAGGAAAATAAAGTTGGTAGTCCGTAAATCGATAACACAATAAACACATAAATGGACAGGAGGATCTTCAGGCTGTAGGATTAAATTATTGCTGAAACTCCCCACAAATACAAGATAGAATCACCCATTTCGCCAAAAATTGTAGTTTATAAGGAAATACCATTCGGGACGTCGGGGTTGAAAGGAAGCATGATTTGCGCCATTCCAAGAGATCAACCCGTTACTAACGAATCGGTCGCATCCGCCCGCGTAATATGCAAATTTCGCAGATGAAAAAAAATTAATTTTTTTTAACAAAACCATATCATGTGGCCCACTCATTGGAAGGATCTCGCCGAGCTCATGACAAGGTTTTGTTTAAATGTTTTTGAGTTGGAGAAAGGGTTATTTTTTTAATGGGGGAGCAATGCATGCCAAATAAGTCATTTGGATTGGTAACCTGCTGCGTTTAGATTGCAGTTCTACTGGATACATGGTCATTTTTCCCCAGCCAGTATTGTTTTCAAAGCATGGTCGTTTTACACGTCTATTTGGAGCAACATTTATAGGTGAAGCTGACGTGGTTGTTCGCGGCGCTGTCTATCCACGGAATTGGTCCTTGCATGTTCGGTGACAAAGTGAAAGAGGGAAACGTGATTCAACAAGCTCTAGTATCTCGGCAAACCCTTCCGGCAATTTAATTCCACCTACTCTATTTCAGTATTCACAACACCCTCTTCTAATGTTGTGTGTGACAAAGTTAGCTCTCCAAAAGAATAAGTTAACCAACGCCTCCCCCCCCCCCCCCCCGATGAATTTTACATTTCTGACCAGGGGTAGTGGAACGATTTTAAAAGTTTGGGGCTGGATCGGGGGATGGATGGTCGTGGGTATGACGGGCCGACCATGGTTCGGCCCGTGGTACGAAAATTTTAAATTCCAGGGTTCCAAAACCCCCCAGTTCCATGCATCTGAGCGAATATTTTCAGGATATGTATTTGAAAGATTTCACACTTTGAGAGCGTTAAAAAACGTCGGTAAAGCATATAGGTGAGGTCTATTTATCAGCGTTGGTCGTAACGACCAAAGCTGATAAATAGACCTCACATGTATGCTTTAGCAGACGTTAACAGCAATTCTGTCTGTGGATTATCTTGTCTGGGGGTGGATTTGTTACTAATAAATAAGTTGGGGGCCTGAAGCCCAAAGGCGCCCCCCCCCCCCCCCCCCGATTCGCCGCCCCTGCTGACGGTATCATCTAGTACGTGAAAGGTGTGAAACTTCCAAAACGCATCGATTCTCATGAGTTCTGTCAGTATTACAGGCTGTTTGTTGAGAGCTATATTCTCTGATGCAGTGATTTTATTAGTTAGAATAAAATAATTGCTTCTTTTATTTTTCGGAATAAAAGATAGTTTTGTACAGTGGATGAATTAGAACACGGGATTTTGTTTTATCGTATGTGTAGTTAAAACGAGAGAAGCATCTCGTTAAAAAGAGCAAGTATTTCGTTATAACGAGAGAGTATCTCGTTGTAACGAGAAAGTATATCGCTGTAAGAAGAACTGTGTGTCTTGTCAATCTGTTTACCAGATATTATCTCGTTATAACACGGTATTTTCTCGCTAGAAAGTGGTTGGCAGTTGGAGATGAATATTCGTGCCCCGATCACTGGCCTTTAGTAGCATACAATCAACAAGAGTGTAGTGTCTTAGTCGACAGTTACTACAAGGTGCGAATTGTGACAATAATATATTTTTTGAAAAACGGATGGAAGTGTACGACCTTACCACGTATAACTTGAAGACAAGATTTGATTCCCGTTTGCCAATTTCTCTTATAAAAATAATGACAAATGCAAGTCGGTACTCGGTAGATAAGTGGGTCATGTATTATAGTTTCTTTCATCCAAACAGTATTAGCGGTGGCGTTCTAGGGGGAAGGGGGCATCTGGCTCCGAGAAACAGGCTTTTTCCCCCAAGATGGATATCCCATCTTGTCTTTACACGCTATAAAAAGTCTATAGTGACGTGTCGAGGGAGGTGTCGCGCTTTGAAACAAAATTGCGTTTGAGAAAGCTTATCCTCGAAAAATAGAAACCGTGACGGATGGGTCTCACAAACTGTGTCCACAAAATGTTACGACAGTGTAGGTCTATCTTTTCAGACTGGATTTAACACGAGTTGAACAGTCCTGATTGCATTTAATGAAACTGGTTGTTTTTCATAATTTAACAGCGGAATATGTACCCTTAAAACATCGCGCTCTTTAGCAGTGGATGCAAATACATGCACCCTAAGACTTTGTGATGTTCTTAAAATAGTCGTGGTCTCATTATATAATGAGACGTTATGTTGTTATCTCGCTACATAGAAATGCTCAAACCTGATGATTGATCGAAGCCAGGACTTTGTATGCAAAATTTTGCCTTGTCACACACTTTTACATTTTGCCTGATAACGTTGAATATTGTAGAATGCATAACAGGACAACTGATGACTGTCGTTTTGTTGTACATTTTCAACGTTGTCGGCGTTTATCCCACCTGAACTGCCTTGTTCTATTGGGTGGGGGGGGGGCGTGGGGGGGGGGGGGGGGTACACAGCCCAAAACAATCATCCATGTCTGGTAGGACCTTGATGCCTGGACCCCCGTTCCAATTTATCAGTTGCAGCGCATCATCGTCACCAGCGTACCCCTTGGTACTTGAAGTTTACCACACAGTTTGAACTGCGAGGGCAAGAGAGAGGGAGAGAGAGACAGAGAGAGAGAAAGAGAGAGAGAGAGAACATGTATAATTTGTGAATACCCGCCACGGACATGTAACATAAACTCATGTATGCTGAACTACTTTTCCTTTGTACCTTACTCCATGTAAATGGAAAAACGTAAACAAATAAATCAAAATCAAAGAGAAAATAGCTCATCAAAACTCTCGTTATAACGACTTGTTTTCTCGTTAACTGGTTGAGAGCTAGATTATTTTGGTGGTCTGAATTTGGTATTCAAAATTGTTTGTATTACAAATTATTGGAGAGTGCCTATGGGCACTCTCCAATACTTTGTAATAAAATAAATTTATATTAACAAACTTTCATTTGGGTTTGACTGAACTTGAAATGTGAGTAGTGAAAATGTTGGCTTTTGCTCCGGTACCCTCATTTTTCTGAAAGACTTGATAGTGGCTTCTAGCACTCAACCAGTTAAAAGAAGATACTTTCTCGTTTAAAACGTTTTCGAAATAACGAGGTGTGTGTTCGTTATAACAACTTATTTCGTTGTGACGATATGAAATAAACTTTTATAGGTTCAAAATCAACAGTCATATTTTAAATTTATAGGTAGGCGGCCTGTAATTAATTTCTTTCATTTCCAGACAGAGTCCGTGATAGATTTGTATATCGCGACGCCTTCGATTAAAATATTTTCTTTGCTTGATCTGTCTCTGCAGTATTATCTTATTTTTCTGCCAAATCTCTTACTGTCTCACCTTCCTTAGAAAGTGGGATTTTTTACATCAAAGAGCCGCTTGCTACTTACAGGTAACAGCTTCGAGATTGGCGATGCAGGAAAAGCGAGTACTTAACTGGTTGAGTGCTATAAGCCACTATCATGGCTTTCAAAAAAGAGGGTACCAGAGCAAAAGCCAACATTTTCCTTGCTTATATTTCGTATTCAATCAAAAGTAAATAATATTTTGTTTATATAAATTTGTTTATTACAAATTATTGGAGAGTGCCCGTTGGCACTATCCAATAATTTCTAATCAACCAATTTTGAATAACAAATTTAGGCCATCAAAAATAATCTATCCCTGAACAAGTTAAGAAAACCCACTGACAGACCCTTGAGGCCATAAGGGACAATAAATCTGTGAGGAAAATCAATAAATAATTGAATTCTGCATCCTTATAGGGGTGTTAGGTTAAATTTTATTACACGCCTGTTCTATGGAATTCTCATCTACAGCAACACTAGACCATGCGGAAATGAAAATCTGTTCCGAACAGATGTGCGGAACGGAAATCGTTGACGGACTATTTTTAAATAGAAGAAAAATTTCACTGGAATTTTCAACAAATCGTGCAACGCAATTTACAATCTGAATCGCTATCGATAGCTGAAAATCGTCCCCTGGGTTCCAGTGTGTTCTATGTGCCAGTAGGCACACATAACACAATGGAACTCAGGGGACGAATAGTAACACGGGTTCCCCTCGCAAATTTGGTTGGCGACAAAATGTGTTGTTTATTGGTAGTTGTCAAATGAATTGCTCTGTGTCCTTCTAATAATTGGGGTTTTTTTATATAGACGTGAAGGCGTGTAATAAACACAGAACGGCACACGCGTGTGGATGGGTAAATCGATATAGCACTTGTGCCATCGCGGAAGGATAAAACCCGAGGCCTGAGGCCTCTCGTTTTATCCTAACGCGCTGGCACTCGTGCCATATCGATTAACCCATTCGCACGCGAGTGTCGTTCTGTGTATATGAAGAACATTTCCGAAAATGCACAGTACATTCGTCCATTTGCTGAAGACAATTGTATACATCTATTCTATACAGAGAACATAATACGGAGATGGCTGAGATCTCTCTCTCTCTCTCTCTCTCTCTCTCTCTCTCTCTCTCTCTCTCTCTCTCTCTCTCTCTCTCTCTCTCTCTCTCTCTCTCTCTCTCTCTCTCTCTCCGCTTCCAGCTATAATCGAAAATCTTATGTTCAACATATCCTTCACTAATGGAATTGCATTCAGCGCTAATACGAAGATAATGTACATTTTTAAGGATTTGCCAACACTCATAAACAGAACGTTTGCCAAATTTTTCGTTATGCTCCACAATATTTACACATTGTTTAGTGTACACAAAATCATTTCACTCCAGTCGCCAAACAATAAGTTATACATGTTTGTCACTTGCGAGAATATACTACGTTTTGTTTCAGGACTGCGAAAATTTAAAATTCGCGTAGCCTGCGCAAATGTCCCGTAAAATAAGTTTACAGAATCGCCAACAAACTTCAGGCACTTTCCTGTAGAGTAGTTTAAACATACAGAAGCTGGCGTTTTACAATATTTTGTCTAATGAATTTGAACGTGTGACCACCACTCTCTGTTGAAATCCCTTTTAAAAATAAGAAAACAACGTTTTCACAGTCTTTTGATGTTCTGTAACTTTTTTCTGTTCATTATATCAACAATGAGCGGCATCGTGACATACAATACAGGCACTGTTTTTTCCATTAATATAAAATTCCAGGAGGCGAGATTTGCTCATTCTTTTCTCGAGAAGAATAAAAACTTTCAAACCACTGTAAAAACACATTCACTAAACAAAGAGTCAAAGTGGATTTTCAGTGTTTGGAGGTGTGATACTGATAGATATTCGTAATGACGGGTTATCTGTGAAATAGTTGCTTCTAATTAGCTTGCACAGAAATCCAAGTTTCCTTTTGATACTTTTAATAAACGAAAACAACAGACGACTCCGGGAGCTGTCTCTTGTTTTCGTTTATTATAAGTAACAAAGGAAACTTGGCTTTATTTTCTTCTGATGTCATAGGGCAAAGGTGTTTCCTCGACAATTACTTGCTTGTTAATTGCACCTTCCTCGTGCGTCTAAAAATTTCAATTTATGGAATATCGATTTTCCTGACGAAAAGGGTCAGGTATGTAAGATCGTCGAATTCCTTACAGAATTTGACCTGTGGCCTGAAATCTTGATCGAGCGGATTTTGTTTTCTTGAACTCAAGCCAACTGTGTCGCTAATCCAGAATTCCACGTCTCTTTTTACCGACCCGAGACTAAGTCAAGGGCCGTTAATGAGCCAGAGGGCTGTTATTCAGTCCTCAAGGGTCGTTCAAAAACTGGGACTCCCGACAAAATCATGTTATTATTTTATTACCATGACTGGAAGCGTGCGGCGGGCTGTTAAGGAATTTTGTTTTCATTAACTCTGGCCGCTCGCTTCCGGTTGCATAACGTCGTGAATTACTGAGTTTTATCGCACCGCTAAACTTCGTTAATATACTAGAGAACGCCCGCTAAAGTAATAACAGAGGTTAGTGTAATCTGAACAGTACACTAAATTTTGTGCGTCATATTATACGTTAGTCATCCGAGCTCAGGACATATCCCCGAATTTGTTGTGTTTTGTCGCATATGGAGGGTTGGGGTTTATATATAGTACACACAAGGTAATTTGGTTCTTGAACCACCCCCATACTCTTACGTTTTTTGTCTAACTGGAACTTGAAGAATCAAAGAGCAAATTTATTGTTCATGGTTTACCTGTGGTCTACCCTGTGGTCCATTAACAGTACGTATTCTTGTTAGGTCCACAAATTTCTGTATTTGTAATCTGTATTTGTTGCATCTTAAGAATTTCGCATAAAATATCCAGATATATAAGCTTCTTTGGGTACTACGTTGTGTAAACGTATACATCCTTCCCGATCGGCTGCTCAGTGTGAAGTGTGACGTTGGAAACATGTTTGTTGTATCGCAAATTCGATGCCTGATATATCTCGTTTTTAACACTTAGCCGCCGATGGAATATTCCACTTCCACGCCAGTTCAAAGCCATCAGCTGGTCAATATTCGTTACTTGGGGGAAGACCAATCAATATTTTCAATATGTTCAGCCCCAAGGCTGCACATTGAAACCCTTGATTGGGCGATTGCACAAATTCTATGAACAGCCATCTACTTTATGAATTTAGGTCGCATCACGATATGGACGGGAAAAGCAGCCTTTTTGGTTCAAAGGATTAACCTGATCTGCATTAACCCTTTACCCAATGTAACGGCAAAAACCGACCAGCGCTATTCACAAAAAATCACCAATTAATTTTCATTATTTTTTCATTTTTTGTCTCAAAAACATAGGTTATGACCCCTCTTTGGAACGAGCTCGTCGGGCTCGTTTCAATGAGTGGTCATAACCTATGTTTATGAGACAAAAAAAAATGAAAAAAAGTAGTTATTCAAGAATTTTATTTGCAAGTGTCGTCTGCTTTTCATGTTAGGTAAAGGTGTTAAATTACAAAGCACCTATTACATTCCATTTCTTAATGGAATGGCAACGCAGCGTATTATAGATACACTTTTAATGAGAAGAAAATTCTATCCGAACTTGATAAGTACCACTTTGCAGAAGAAAAAAAATAATCAATAAGAATACAGTGCGCTTTTTTGCCGAAGTCATGCTTCCTTTTTTTGCTGTCAAATTGACCAATCAACGTGATAAAAGTATTTTGTTTTAACCTGATAGGTATTGCAGATTTCGTTTTGTCCCGATCTTATTTAAATTTATTTATTTATATTAAATATGATCGCAACGCCTTTTTTGCTTTGATATGAGTGTTGCTCATTGCTCAAGTTTAGTTTTCGACATTGGGAATTGTTTTCAAGATCCGGAGTCAGCGATGCAGAGTTTGGCGTCAGGGGGAAGTTTTTTAAACCACACCGCATTGTACTTTTCTAATTTTAAAGTTTTATTGAATGGAGTTTAAACGATCTTGAAATTTAGAATTAAGATGCGGTGTCGTTAAAATGATAGTGACTAAACATCCTCCACCATCAAACCACACATCTGACGAAACCATTACGTTAAGATTCAATAGGATGTTTACTCTGGTCGAACAAACTGTATAGAAGTGTGAAGAGATAATATCATTAACTGAATATTGACTCGATTTAAGTCTGAACTGATAATGATTTTGTCGTTTGTGGCAAGCATTTGATAGTTTGTAATACTTTCAAACTTGAAACCTGATACGATGTCAACCAGTAATATAACGAACGATGAACAAATTGGTCAGAAACACTATCGGTATTCAGTAGGGTAGATTTATTAGTTAACCGTGTATATTCTAGGACATGGGGGAATTTACACTGGTTTGAAAACTGATACTATATGAAGTACAGCCGAAGGGTGTATCAGTTTTCAAGCCAGTGTGAATTTCCAGGCACCTTGGAATGTTCACTGATAACTCATATATAGAGGATATGGAATGAGTGTTTTTCTCATATAATATTTATGAAATGAGTCTAAGAATTTTCCGTTTGGGTGAGCCTCTGGCGAGCCCAGACGGAAAATTCGGACGAGTTTCATAAATATTATATGAGAAAAATACTCATTTCATATTCTGTTTATCATATGACACACACACGCACAAATTTACCCTCTTAGTATGACTTTTTAACCCATCACCTAACTTGAGTTGCAGACGGCACTTGGAAAAAACACCCTCGTATAACTAAAAATTTTCTTTTTTTGCTTCCAAAACATAGGTTATGACCCCTCATTGGAACGAGCTCGTCGAGCTCGTTCCAATGAGGGGTCATAACCTATGTTTTGGAAGCAAAAAGTGAAAATATAAAAAAAAATGAATAGCGTTTTTCATGTAGGTAAAAGATTAATACAATATAACCCACCCTAAATAAGACAGATAACGTAAATTCTCCCTGATGAAATTATGCAAATGTGATCCAGTTGTATTTTGTTTAGCCAATCAAATTGTCCAGTTTTGAAATTGACCAATGAAAGCCCCCAACTCTAATTATGCAAATTATGGAAATGTGGCCCATTTTTATTTTGTTCAGCCAATCAAATTGTCTGGTTTTGAAATTGACCAATGAAATCGACGGAAGCCTTTATTTATCACTGATTAATATGAAAACAAAATATCAAATGTTTTGAAGTGAACAAAACGGACCAGTCATATAACTTCCCATACTTCCCTTCCTTTAAAACGCAGTTAAATTCCGTAGAAGAAAATATAATATATTAGTTATTAGATACGATTTTCATTCCCAGATTCCCATTATCAAACTCAGCTGATATGACTTCAAACTCAGCTGATATGACTTCAAACTCGGCTGATATGACACTGATCTTGGCTGATATGAACCAAGCTAGAGATGTCCCCTTGATACATTATCAGGCGCAACCATTTTGTTCACAACGACATCGTTCACCTTTATTATAGTTATATTTAAGGGGAGAAAGATGGGTTATATAATATAATAACAGACTCTTTGAAATAATCAAGGAGTTCCTTTACACCGGTGAGTAGGAGAAGGGGGTGTAAATGGATGTTCGTTGGATTTTAACTGCACGATAAAACAGTGATAGAAAGACAATAAATGCTGACCAAATTAACTTTTTAAGAAATAAAATGATTAACTCTACATTACAATATTTTATTGCCATTCTTCAGGGCGTTCTCTAGGCTATTAATATATATATATATTATAGGGCGTTCCGAATAGCGTATTTTCACTAAATCGCCGGGCCGCCGGGCGATAATGAAAATATTCGTTCATTATCGACCTGTCGGCCCGGCAACTAACCGGAAGCTAGATCTACTACTCCGATCACGTCCCTTGAACTTCCGCCTGGGCGTATTTGTTTTGAATAAATGGTTCAAATATTTACTCTATTTTATCGACACTATAGTCGTACAGCTGACAAGTCACATGACCTATGTTAGTAAACATACGACACATGCTTCAAAACTGTCAAACTTTCCCAATCTTGCGATTCTTGCAACAATCTCTCTGCTAACTTATTTCATGCTTTCACTGAATCCTGATTTGGCCAAATGTCCAAATGTGTGGTAATAATAGTAATAACATGATTTTTATCAGACTTCACAGTTTAATATGAATTAGGTTAGACCGAGAAGAGAAAGCAGTCGCAAAGGACTCTATTGTTTCGTAAAATTGAAAGAAAATGATTTTTGCTACCACCGCTAGGTTTGTCAATTTCTGATACTGGCAGTAAATCTAAAGAGAAAAGATACGTGGCCAGAAGTAGGATTTTAAATTGTTCAAGTAACAAAATCAATTTAATACTGAATTCTAGGAAACCAGTGTTCAAGTTAAAAGAAGTAATAACGTCATTTATTCAGAAAGATTGCCGTGGACAACACAAAATGCAATCTCTTGTTTTTGTTGCTAATTTTATTTTCAACTATCCCAGAATTCAACATCGAATGAAAAAATGGCTGCCCCCGATGGGCAAACCGGAAGACACAATTTTTAGTTTGTTACATATACTGTTTCATTGGAAATTGCGCGTTTCTCTACATACGTATGTGTGCTACCTATAGAGCTCACAACGTGAGCCGCGCGGCTCTGGCTGCGTTCTCTATTAACGACCATCTGGAATTATTACTAGCTCTCACTCAATTAGCGGCCCTCGACTATGTCTCGGGTCTCCAATAAACCCTTGTGCTGTTAATCATTCCAGTCGACCCGTTAATAAACTGTAACGCCCTGAAAAATCGTGTTATTATTATTTGTGACTCACGTTTGTGTCATCGATAACACAAAAGCAAGGGTTTATATTTTTTGCACATGCATCATACATATACCATTATATATTTGTTTTAATGCACTTTTCTAAAGATTAATCACATTGTCTACAGATCCATTTCTTTACAGCGGATTAAACCAAGGTGTAAATTCTCCAAGTGTGTGAGGGCGAGGGGATTGTCGTACTTTTCAGCAATTTAAATCACTACATTTCAGACTGCCAGAAAATTCAGCTTTTTCTGGTGGTATTAAATGAGGAAGAAGGGTTGTTACTGAGAAAATGTCGACAAAAACTTACCAAGAAAATCAAAGCCGCGTGCCGAAGGTGGTCCTCGGCGACGCAGCCATGCTTTGCTCTGCTATTTTTGAAGGCAAGTTGATTGTTTCAGCACTCCTCTTTATAAGAGGGGTTCTTCCCTCTCAAACAAGAAAGTTTGAAAAATGTATGTCTAAAACGTAATCGCTTACTCTAATTGACAACTGGTAGTTGATTTTGCAAGAGTGGACGATCCTGGTAGGGAAATATTTCGATAACATATTTCGGTCACATATAGAAAAGTGTCTCCACCGTCGCCATCTTAATTTGAGGGCGGAAGTAACTATAAATAAACAATGTCCAACAAAAAAATTCTAGAAGGTTTTCAATATCCTGTTGTCTCGCAATCAGCGATCGCTTTTTAACCCCTTACCAAACGTAACGGCCAAAACCTACCAGCGCTATTGTGAACAATTGCAATTAATTTTCATTATTTTTTCATTTTTTGTCTCAAAAACATAGGTTATTAACCCTCGTTGGGACGAGCTCGTCGAGCTCGTTCCAACGAGGGGTCATAACCTATGTTTTAAGACAAAAATGAAAAACATTATTTATTCAAGAATTCTTTTTGCAAGTGTCGTCTGCTTTTCATGTTAGGTAAAGGGTTAAGAATATATTTCGATATGTGTGAAAAATAAATATGTTAATGATGTGCATATTTTCCGCGTCAGTATTGAATATTTAATTTTAATATATTCAGTTGAATATTTCCTACATATTTTTAGTTATTATTGACAAAAACAAGTCCCGAGATTGGAAAGTTAATGCCGTGCAACTAGTTTTCGTGCTTGGTAAACTCTGTGGGGTTTGATGAAGTGAGAGCTGCTACGATGTGACTCCAGTCACAGTGTAACAGCTTTTACGACATCAACTATCTTTGATTGGTAGGACTTACCGCTTTGGTTGACGCTAGGTAAACACCACAGCGTTTGATGAAGTGAGAGCTGTTATGCTGTGACTTCTGTCACAGCTTAACAGCTTTTACGGCATCAAACATCATTGATTGGGAGGAGTTACAGCTTTGATTGACTTGACGCAATATCGGGAGGGGATGGGGAGGATTGAGTTGCGACATTTTTACTCGATGTTCCGGCAGTCCATTTGTAAAGAGATCAGCGACCCAGACGCATCCTCGTCTACATCACTTCCTGTCTATGCTGTATGTTGTATTAGTTTAGAAAATTGTTCTAGATGTGCATTAGTTCCAGTTCTATGCAACATAAAATTCGTTTTGATGCACAATATGCATGTGTTATTCAAAGATTAGCCGAAATTCGAAATCAAGAAGTTGTGCCGAAATATGTTAGCTTCATTGGAATATGGCCGATATTCCGCTGGCTATTATGAAGGACAGTTTCTCGGGCCTTTGCAACGAAATTCATCGAGCTCCATATCCCATTTTGTTCTCAACTTGTTCCAAAGTTGATTCATTTGGGCACAGTCTGTTGCAGATACTCCTTCTTTTTGGGGGTGGCAGATAGAGAGGTAATTTGACAAGGCCACCTACCACGGTATACTACCTATTATATTTGTGAAATTGTTGTATTTGTAACCGTTTTATGTATACTGTGAATAAAAAAAAATCCGAATCGGAATCTAGCCTTGAGGGGTCATTTCAGCATATTTTGTGATACGATACGAAAAAAAAATCAGCTGAGTTGTTTGTCTGAACACAAATTGTTTGTTTATAGTGGCATTTACAACTGCTAGTATTACTGCGACCAACATGATGACATACACATTAACAAATCATCCTGATCATGATTAGCCATTGTGCAGAAAAATGTAACCTTAAACACCAATAAATAAATAAATAAATAACAAATCAACCAACCAACCTACCAACAAACAAACAAGTCCAGTGCAGCGACAATTGTCGACAAAATGGATAAAATGATTGATTGAAAACGAACAAGAAAATATCCGACAGACGACACATGTGCACGACACGAAAAGCGTGCCCTTGATAGGTAGTTCATCTTATTGACTAAAAGCATGAACACGCACTTTATGCACCGAACGTACAGTTGAATACAGATGTGTTTTTACATTTGTATTCCATTCGAAAGATTACGGCTCTGGAATCGTTGGAAAAGTACCCCATCCTAGGGAGGGGGGGGGAGGTTGATGGGAAGGGCTGGGGTGGAGGCCGTGACACCTTCCCAATAATTTTTCCAGTCGGTACTTTCGTCTGAATTGGAATCAGTTCTCTCTTGCTAGCAATCATATGCTTCTTGAAAGACTATATATACTTGCACCAATGTCGAACACAGTGGATGACACAAAGTACTCAAATCTGGCTGTTGGGTGGGATGGGGAGGGGGCAGCATGACCAATTTGGAGTATCCGTACGGTACGTCTTAATTAATTAAAGAGTTGCGTCACGATTATTACACGTTATTATTCACTGATAAAATTTCCAAAGAGTCTTGCGTTTTTTAACAATAATCCCGACTGACTAACATTCCAACTACATAATTGAGGTTGGATTCTACGAAGCTTCGAAATTCGATGCAATTCGAAATAGTCCCCATGATTCGATTCGATTCGCCCCCATTCGAAATTTTCGAATCGTCGAGATGTTCTTAAAATCCCACAAAGTATCTCCTTGTGAATTGTTCTTCTGTCATCAGGTCTCTTGTACAGGAGACCTGATAATTAGGCTTTCCCAAACCCAGTTTGGGAAAGACTCTTGTTATTCTTCTTTTTCAAAATTTTTCTCTCTATTTTTTTTGTCTGTTGAACTGCTCGAAAACAAGCTGTACGATTTTGACCAAATTTGGCACGCGTATGTAATGCCATAAAATCTAGTGAAATGCGGTATCGTCATATCTGTGAAAACGCGTCTTTTCTTCTCTATTTTTTTTTTATTTTTTTTTTTATTTTTTTTTTTTTTAGGCTTTCCCAAACCCAGTTTGTTATTCTTCTTTTTCAAATTTTTTTTTCTATATTTTTTTTTTTCCTCCCTGAATTTTGTCTGTTGAACTGCTCGAAAACAAGCTGTACGATTTTGACTAAATTTGGCACACTTATGTAATGTCATAAACTCTAGCGAAATGCGGTATCGTCATATCTGTGAAAACGCGTATTTTCAAAATATTCTTCCAAAACCGTCAAAATTTCACCATTTTTCGAAAGTCTCAAAATTGTTTACAGTTATTTAGCTCAAATTTTCCACACATTTACAGCATAATATGATACATCACAATCACCACTCAAATCTTTCAACATTAACCCCCACTGGCCAAAAATGACATAAATATAGATTTTTTCTTCAAAATTGACCAACCTCAAGGGCAAATTTCTCTAATAACAAGGTTGTTGTAAAAATTATTTTGGTTTGGATAGATGCAACAATGATTGCGGAAGAAAGTTACTGTTTACCTTTTAATCTCAGATTTAACCCTCAAGCACAATGAGGGCGAGGATAAGAGTACCGTTTGAAAATGCCAAAATTAGCCAACTTTGGTTCCTTTTTCTATAATTTTAGAAAGGGTTAATTTCAAACACTTTTCATGTACGTATTCACAATTGACTACCGAGCATATTTGCTGTTGTAAGTTTGGTTGTAAATTTTAACTCTGTCCCATTCTGGTTGCATAAAGGTATGTACCGTCCTAAAAAAACTCCACTTTTTTCAGAATTTGGTAAGTTTAGGTGGCGATTTATTCCATTTTTAATTGCTTGAGCTCTGAATGTTTTCTGTAGCTGCTTACAGCAGTCAAAGTATGACAAATTTTGTTCTATATGTTATTATTAAAGGTTTAACTCATTGCAGATTTGAGACTTCCCATAAGGGTACTGTCTGAATAATTGCTATTTTTGCCAACTTCAAGGGCAAATTTCTCTCATTACAAGGTAGTTGCAACAATTATTTTGGTATGGCTAGATGCAACAATGATTGTGGAAGAAAGTTACTGTTTACTTCTTAATCTCAGATTTAACCCTCAAGCACAATGAGGGCGAGAATAAGAGTACCGTTTGAAAATGCCAAAATTAGCCAAATTTGGTTCCCTTTTCTATCATTTTGGAAAGGGTTAATTTCAAAAACTTTTCATGTACGTATTCACAATTGACTACCGAGCATATTTGCTGTTGTAGGTTTCGTTGTAAAGTTTAACCCTATCCCATTCTGGTTGCGTAAAAGTAGGTACCTTCCAAAAAAAACTCCAATTTTTCAGAATTTGGTAAGTTTAGGTGGCGATTTACTCCATTTTTAATTGCTTGAGCTCTGAATGTTTTCTACAGCTGCTTGCAGCAGTCAAAGTATGACAAATTTTGTTTTATATGTTATTATTAAAAGTTTAACTCTTGGCAGATTTGAGACTTCCCTAAGGGTACTGTCGGAATAATTGTTATTTTCGCCAACGTTTACATACACTTTCTCAGCACTGCAGCCATATTGTCTCAAACCCTTTTCCATGGGAGGATTGGGCCTTCATCCAAAAATAATTTTGCTGTTATATATTTTATTCAAAGTTTTAACCTTCACCCAGTTTTCTGGCCTTGAATTTGAGTGCCCTAAACTTCTTCATAAAATTGGCTAATTTGGAGCTTACTTTTCTTCCATTTTCGAAAGGAATATAGAAAAATGATTTACATGTTCGTATTTACAATTGCCTACCGAGCATATTTGCTGTTGTAAGTTTGGTTGTAAAGTTTAATCCTGTGCTCGTTCTGTTTGTATAAAGATAGGTGCAGTCCAAAAAAACTATCGTTTTTCAGAATTTGGTAAGTTTAAGTGACGATTTACTCCATTCCTAATTGAGCGCTGAACGTTTTCTATGGCTGGATGCAGCAGTCATAGTATGACAACTTTTGTTTTATATGCCATTATTAAAAGTTTAACCGTTGGCAGATTCGAGACTGCCCATTTGGGTACGGTCGGTATAATTGATATTTTCATAAAAAAAATCACTGAATATTGATAAGCGTGCAGTGGTAGTTTGGAACAGAATAATCCGAAAATTCGGATTCACAGTTCAATTCCAAGAATATTTTCTGTTATAAGGTTGCTGTAAAGTTTAACGCCATCCCTGTCTCAGATGCATAAAGATTGGTGCCGTCGAAAAAACTCTCATTTTTCAGAATTCCGTAGGTTTAAGTGGCATTTTACTCCATTCCTAATTCATTGAGCCTGCATGCAGCAAGCATAGCATGACAACTTCTGTTTTATACGTTATTATCAAAAGTTTAACCCTTGGCATATTTAGGAGTTCCCATGTGGATTTAGTCGGAATAATTGTTATTTTCGTAAAATCAATCCCTGAATATATTGGTAACCGTGCAGTGGCCTTTTGGTGGTGCTACATGAAGCCGCAAATAGTTAAGGTTGAAAAGTTCATCAAATAGACAGATATAATGCCTAACTCAGCCGATGACAGGTATATATTGAACGGAAAAGTCGTTGAAGTGAGAATAAAGTAGGGACGAATCATGCCCTCGGTTTCCCTGATCCACGGTATTTCCACGCGGTCTCGACACTTGTCAAAGATACTAAACTGTCGGGCAGGGACAGTAGAAAACATTCTGAGAATTCTATGTTGCTGCCTTGCATGGTCGGGACATAATTGGAGTATATCCAACATTGTATCTGTTCAATTTGAATGTCAAATTAGCCAGATGACGGCTTTTTCTCCACCGGATCGAGTTGTCAGTTTCTGCCGGGACGGTCTAGAATAAGCAGTTTAACTCAAAACTTTCTGCCCCATATGAATGTGCGAATATTTAAAGCAGAACAGTACATCAAATAGACAGAAATAATGCCAAACTCAACTGGTAATTGGTAAATAGTGAATGGAAACGGCATTGCATTTGGGAATAGAGTAGGGACGAATCGTCCCCGCGGTTTCCCCGCGAACTACTTTGTTCCCACGTGGTCACGCCACTCGACAAAGATACTGTCCTGTCGAGCAGGGATAGTAGAACAACTTCTGAAGATTTCATGTATCTGGGCGTATGAGCGACACTGCTGCCTGTTCAATTTTAATGTCAAATTAGCCAAATTACCGCCTTTTCGCCATTAACCCATGCACGATTTCTGTCCACTTTTCATTATTGGCAATTATCTAACTGGTATCCAAGAACAATTTTGCTGTTATATGTTTTATTCCAAGTTTTAACCCCCACCCAGTTGTCAGGCTTTGAATTGGAGTACCCTCGACTTGAACATGTTCATTCAAATAGCAAGATTCAAGATTAGTCCATGTCTCTTTTCAGACACTCAGTCTGTGATTGATGTTCACACATTAAGAGCATAATATTATACACTAAAATCACTAGACAAATATTTCAACATTAATCCCTATTGGCCACAAATGATATGAATATATCATTTTATCTTCAAGATTTACTAACTTCAAGGGCAAATTCCTCATAATTGCAAGGTTGTTGTAACAATTATTTTTGTATGCATAGATGCAACAATGCTTGCAGAAGAATGTTACTGTTTAGTTTTTAATCTCATCTTTAACCCTCAAGCAAATGAGGGTAAGAGTACCATCAGAAAATGCCAAATTAGCTAACTGTGGTTGCATCTTCCTGTCATGTTGGAAAGGGTTAATTCTAACCACTTTGGTTTGCTATAGGTAGAGATTCCTAATGAACAAATTCTCTGCAGTAAGTTATGCTTTGGGGCTTAACACAACATAAGCTTTGGCCATGTAAAGAATAGTACTGTCAGAAAAAAAATGATTTTCAGTGAATTTTACAAACATCTGTACTCATTTCCTCTAATTGCAAGGTTGTTGTAGCAATTATTTTGGTATGGATAGATGCAACAATGATTGTAGAAGAACGTTACTGTTTACTTTTTAATCTCATGATTTAACCCGCAAGCAAAATGAGGGCGTGAATAAGAGAACTGTGAGAGAATGCCAAAATTAGCCAACTTTGGATGCTTTTTGTCTATCATTTTGGAAATGGTTAATTTCAAACACTTTGCTTTGCTATGTGTAGTCTGCATTTTCACATTGAAAAGTTGGGAAAGCCCGTAATTTGTACAACTAATTACAATTCTGTAGTTTATTTATTGGTGTTTAAGTCACATATTTATGCACAATGGTTAATTGTGACCATGACTGTTTTACGGCTGGAGGAAGCCGGAGTACCCGGAGAAAACCACCGAGCATCGATGAGCAACTGTCTGCTCCTCAACATTCTAACTCTTTTCAAGCTCCACCCATTCAGGGTTACAGCGGGTGAAGGCATGTGCACCATCGATGTGCAGTACGCCTTAGTACACGGCGCGATCGTGCCCCCGTGTAAGCAACCGAGATAAAGTGCCTTGCCTAAGGACACAACGCGGGTCGTCCCGGACGGGTATCGGACTCGGGACCTCTAGCATAGAAGTCCAACAGTCTACCACTGGGTCACCGCTCTCCCAGACCTGATGATAGAGGAAGAGTTCAAGTGGGTTCCGCTTCCGAGATTACATTGATTCCGTGCAGGAGTATTCCGCTTTGTTGTTTGATTTACACGAGTCACCGTTGCACATACTCCTTTAGTGGAAAATGACAATGTGCACGGTTAAACGAAGGAGCAATATCCACAACATGAAAAACGGCGAGATTCTATTCGATATTTGATTCGATTCGAAATCTGGTGACTGATTCGATTCAAGATTCGATTCGACCGGAAAGATGATATTCCCAGGGCCCTACATTGAGGTATGTCTTCAACGAAGGCATGCTTCGATGATGGAATATCAGTCTGTTGTGACTTGAGCCACCAAAGTCAAGATAAATCAGGTTTACCCCCCCCCCCCCCCCATCCCCCACCTCGACGGTCGTCTTCGCGATGCTTATAAAGGTACTCTGAATGCAAAATTGTATACGTTGCACAATAAGTTAAGCAAAGAATTGGAGGTGTGCACGAGCTCTATATAAAACCGAACGTCATTCCTTTATATTACGAAACGTAACAAATTATTTTACTGAGGGTTAAAAACAACATGGAGCAGGGAGCATCAGTAGTTTAAAAAGTTTTTGTCTTTCGATTAACGATACCATGACGTTTCCGGCAGAAATTAGTGACATGATCGTCGATGTCCACCTAGGTGCCACGCGTCGATGCCTTGCATCGATAACTTCTGTGGGAAAGCTCATGATCTTGATCCCACGTTAAATGTGGGTGTATCCTCAGTAAAGTTTGTTTTTTTAAATGGATGTCTTACAGATGCAATCTCCTCGATTCCAACCAGTGAGGGTAACGCCTAAAATATTCGAACGGCTTGTAAATTTCTCCACTTAACATTTGGTGCTGGAGCGTCGCTACGCCAATGTTTCCATGCCCCTCGTAGAGAAAGATGGTGATATCTAATGCTCACACAGGAAGATATCCATCCTTAATACTTATGAAACACTGGCACTAAGGAAAAAATATAAGAACATCAGTAAATCTCCAGTTCGCCGATCGACAGATTTTTGGTATTTAGACATGGTCGCAGTTGCCATTCGGCGGGATATAGCAAGTGATACGAAACCCAGCCACTTACATTTTTGTTTGATAGAGCTCGAACAGCCCCGTGAAAGATATATAATTGGCTGATTTATTACTTATACACAAGGGAGGGAGTCGTTGGCCATTATATAATTCCGTTTCAAAATAAGATGAGCTTTAGCCATGTACATAATCTCACGATCAAATATGACCAGCCATATTTACAAAATTGGCGACTCAAATTTTATTTCTTCAATTTTTTGGCCTTCAAAATATATATCTTATGATCCGTCATTGGAAACAGCTCGATAAAGCTATATTTTGGAGGGGGAAAACCGAATTTTTAGGTAATCATTTGGTAGTGTCTTCCGAGATTCGTGTTAAGTAAAAGTAAAATGTTAAGATAAATTTAGAAAGGAAAAAAAGGAGAAGTAGAAAAATTAACTACATGAAGAAAACATCAAGCCTTGAGGACGATTTGCACGTAACTGTAAATGGGCAAAGGTTTTGCATTTCGTCGCTTTCGGCGTTTAGTGGTATTTTGAAGCAGGAATAAAGGAATTTGTTAGATTTAAACAAAATACTAACATAAATTAAAATATTAAACACGCTATCAAACGTACCGCTAATTAATAGTCGTTAGTTATCAATCACCCAAAACAGACACATTGAAAAAAATTACTGAGAGATGATGGATCTACATTCTAGAGGGCAATTAATTTTTTACTGGACCGGAAAGAAATACACCCAAATATAATAACAATTTCAAGTCACGTGGATCTCTCGTCTACTTGCAGGGGCGTTTCAGGATTTTTGTTGTAAGGGTGGGAGGTATTGTTTATGTTGAACGTCAATAATGTGTACACGAAAACACGTGACCAAAACAACCATGTTTTGTTTTTAGTGTTTCTCGGTATGCTTAACTTTAGAGGAATGAATTTTTAGAAGTTGACGAGCTGATGATACAACCAATATCAAACTAATACGAAAATAAGGCTGTAGGATTAACCCTTTACCTAACATGAAAAGCAGACGACACTTGCAAAAAAAATTTTTGAATAAATATTTTTTTTCATTTTTTCTCTCAAAAACATAGGTTCGTTGGAACGAGGGGTCATAACCTATGTTTTTGAGACAAAAAATGAAAAAATAATGAAAATTAATTGGCGATTTTTAGACCAGCGCTGGTCGATTTTGGCCGTTACGTTGGGTAAAGGGTTAAACTATTGTTGAATCTTTCTACCAATGCAAAAGCGTCCAGCATTGTCCTCTTGACAGCAGCCGACACTTGTAAAAAGAATAACATCAGTAAATAGTAATATTCATTCGCCAATATCGTTTCAATGAGGGATCATCAGCTATGTTTTGGAGACAAAAATTGAATAATAATAAAATAGGGAAATTTGTGAACACGTTAAACGGATATGGCCGCTACATTTGGTTACGGTCCGCCAGGGCATCACTGGCACAACTTAAAGTTTGGTAAAAAAAAATCAGTACGCTGATAGTGCACGCGTGGGGTTGAGTTTTCATCTACAGCATATTCCTCGAGTTCAGTGGAAGAGCAAAAGAAGCACGTGCAGTTTTTCAGCCAATGAAACTTCGGCTTTAATGCGGAGATCCTATTATCTTAAACATTGCTTGTGTTTCCTAGCCCTCCATCTAACATAACTTGGATTGTCATATCTGGACGGGGGCTATTCACAAAAATAGCCAATCAAGTTTGATTATTTTAAAAAAACGCATTTGTATCAGAAACTTAGTTTATGACCCCCTCATTGGCATGGGTTCAGTGAGCTCGTTCCAATGAGGTGGTACAGGCTATGTTTTTTTAAGAAGAAAAATGAAAATTTTCAGCTTTTCAAGAAATCCGTTTGCAAGTATCGCCTGCTAGTCATGTTAGACAGAGTTAAAATGTTTCTACAGAATATGAATCAAAGCCTGATGGAAACTTCACTCGGCGTGTTTTTGGTGGGAATTCACTGTCCACGTTGCTGTCCATGTTCACTGTGAATCCGGGATAAAATGTCTACGGACATAATTTTCACAGATAAAATATCCATGTATGTCAAGTCGATTGACAAAATGTCTATAAACATAAGGCCAAAACATTATGTCATTCGGAAAAATAGATTAGGATTTGTTTTTAACATGTATAACTGTGCAAAGTTTTGAATATTTAACTTGCAGCTGTAGGGCTGCGGGTTAAACATAATAACTGATGTATACGGCCACGGTGCCATATAAATTATTCAGTTGCTCGCCTGTATAAGCTACTCACGGCTTTACAGGAAATCTTTTTGGCACAGTCAGTCAAAATTTTTAACTTGCATCTTCAGATGCAGATTAAAAATATTGAATGATGTACGTGTTAACAGTTGGGATACTGACAAAATCCTCCAAGACAAACCCCCCTCAAAGGAAATTAAACAAAATCCCTTCAGGCAAAATCTCTCAAAAAAATTCTCACTAATTCTTGTTTTTGAAAAGCACAACCCAAACTTTTCATTTTATCCGAAAATTTATAATTTTTTCTTATTACGATTAAATCATTTTCTGAAAGTAATTCAGGCGTAAACTTCTAGTTCTTTCACTACCTTAACTGGTTGAGCGCTAGATTACTTTTAGTGGTCTGATTTTGTTATTTGAAATTTATTTTATTACAAATTATTGGAGAGTGCCGATTTATATAAAACAAAATATTATTTGCATTTGACTGAATATGAAACGTGTGCAGGCTTTTGCTCTGGTACCCACATTTTTCTCAAAGCCCTGACAAAGTGGCTTCCAGTACTGAAGCAGTTAAAACTCATTAATTTGATAATGGAGACATTTTCAAAGTACCGTCTCAAATTTTACATTTACATTTTAAATTAACTTCAAATATATACAGTTTTAACATATTTCGCTGCATTTTGTCTGGATACCTTTCTCCGAAGATCAAAGTGATGATATCACACCGACTGCTGTCTGAATGAATCTTTCCAGTGATTGGTCCAATTTGATCGACTGATTGATCATTTTTTTTCGTCCCTTGAATGCAGCAAGGTGTCATCTGCAATGTTTCTGCATTGCAGATAGCTCCTTGTTGCACTCAAGGGACGATATAATGGTTTTCCTAACTTCAAGGGAGATTGAAATGGATTTGCACAAGTGCCACAGACCTCTTTCGGTTACTGTATTAGGCCACATCGATTATTGTGAGATGATAGCCGTAGAGGGTACTTCAGGGCCAGTCTGTCCTCGAATAATAGTACGAAGGGATCGTTAGACAATGGCGTAGAAACAAAAACCCTCTTGTGCTCTCCCCTGCTCGTGCTCTCCGCTATGCGATGACTTGTTTACCCCCCACCCCCCCCCCCCCCCAAAAAAAAGAAAAGAAGTGAAGAAAAAGCATCTCTAACATATCTCGTCATGGAAAATCCACTTTCGATAAAGTTATCCCCCTTGGAATTATTAGACGGACGAGGAAGGCCCAATTTAGAAGCTCTCGGAGTTGTCTGCTGTATTCGGTAATTAAATGTTACAAAATGAAACTTGTTTTTTTAGGGCAAGCTAATTAGAAGCAACTAGGGAAATGGCGACTTTGGCTCTTTTTTTCGCGAATGTATTTTTTGCAGTAATTTGCAAGTTTTTATTCTTTCCAAGAAAAAAATTAGCAAATCTTACCTCCTAAACTTTATATTAATGGAAAGGTTAATCTGTGTCTTGTAGGTCACGATGCACACACTGTTGATATAAGGAACAGAAAAAATTGTTACAGAGCACCAAAAGATGCTGAAAAAGCCGCTTTCTTATTTTTAAATGGGTTTAAAAAGAGTAAAATTGTGAAACTGTCAAACCGATTGGTGAAAAATTGTTAGGAGTCAGCTTTTATATATTACTCTACAGAAAATGCCCGAAATTTGAGAAATGATGCGGACATCGACGATAGAACGAAAGTTTTCGAAATTTCAATGAAGTTCCCATACCTTTGGTGTTTAATTTACTGACAACTTTAGAAAATTAAGGGGAGCTAGCTTTCCTGTAAATCTCTTCCAGTGACGAAAATTGTCAGCCATGGAAAATTTCCTTTATACGCCACTGAATCTTTTGAATATTCCGATTGTAATCACTGGGGTGATTTGTCTGCAAAATGAGGATTGAATATAATAATTTATCAGTTGAAAGATTTTTAATCGATCAATTCTGTGTCACGTTCGACTCAAACCTATCTGTGGTTACACAAAGAACAAAGAGACCCAATATATGAATCATCTTTGTCATGGTATAACTCTAATCAAGTAAAAATCGAAACAACAGTTCTTAATGTTGTCAACTGACACCTGTTAGCATACAATATTAAACAGATAATTAACTTATCAATATTTATTCATCTTTCAATCGCTCAGGTTATTTCGTTGCCCGCCAACCGGACTTTCTAAAGGATTACGTATTTGAATTGGGATTAAAATTGAATAGCTTGATTTCCACTAATCGAGTTATCCACACTTTTAAAGGCTATTGGAGTATCCGCCAGATAAGAAGAATATTCTTTTTTTGTTAAATTCCTGCAGTGCAAAGAGAAATCATAATTTAACTTAGAAGGCACTCGGCCATCTGTACATCAAGAAGTACGCCTTGCAAGAGCTAAGCATGTTAACTCTACCAGGGAAAATTTCAAAATAAAGTATTCGTCTCAAACTGAGAGTATGGGTATTTATACCAGGATTACCTATTCTACTATATATGAAAAGCCTATGACATAAATTTTAGCTTTACACACCAACCGTGATGAACACGCCAGCAATGGGATTTCAATAGTAAAAATTTACGCCTACAGTAGAACTACTTCCCCGTTGACCTTTGGTGACGTCGACCTGAATGCAAACTTGTCTAAGGTTCCGCTCCACAGTTTTCCAGGCATTTCCAAATTGACATGCCATACACTCTCTTCAAATGCAACTATTCTGTAGCTTAGTTATCTAACTCATAACATGTATTACATAAAACATTTAACACTATCTGGCTAAGTAGAAATAAACAATCTGAATGTGGGTGGAATAATTTATTGTCAAAGGCAAGACTTCAACCTGAAAAATTGCATGAAAAAATGCCGAAACCAGTCATTTTCAGCCACCTAGCAGCCTCAAAAGCAGAATTTTCACACCAACTTCATCTACCTACCTCTGGAGCAAAGCATCCCCTGTTTCTAAAATGCAAAAAAATTTTATGAGTTTCCGTTTCATTTTTTAGTTACCTGTCTGGTAACAAACCCGTGTAAAAATTACATTTTAAAAAACAGCCAATTTTTCCAAGCCACTGTTTCCCATAATTCATCTGGTAATTTACCCCTATGTATCAGACTCCAACACTGGGACCAAAACTTCAAATTCTCTTGTCCAACAAAAAGCCTAATGTAATCATATATCTGGTACTAAAAATATATCTCTATTTTACATGGCCTTAGTTTCAACATATGCCCTATGTTTTAGAATTTCAATAGCAATAGTGCGAAACTGTAGAGCGGAACCTAAATTTATCGCACATCGCCTCGCGAAGAGTGAAATGGAAGTGGCAATTATTTATTACGTTTTTAAATGGGTTTACCTCATAAGATGACAAAAATTAACAAACATGCATTGTCTCATGTTAATAAAGCATGCGTAACTCGAAATAGTATGTTATTATGTTATTAAAACGAAAAAGGCTCAGTTTCTTTTTTTCATTTCGTTTCGGTGATAAAATTGACAGCGGAAGTACCGCCCACCGATTCTCGTGTAAACAAAAACAGATTCGCTCGTATGTACGTCTGGTGCTCAGTAAAATCGAGAAAAAATAATAGCGACTCTTAATAATCTGACGATCATGGTATAAATAAAATATACCCAAAGTAGCTTGGTGTACCAAATGTTCACCACTCGTGGTGAACATTTGGTACACCAAGCTACTATGGGTATATTCTATATATAATACTTGAGAACTACCGGCAGAAAAAGTCGGAGTCCTTAGAGAAAACCACCGAGATTCGGCGGGTAACTACTTAATTATTTATTTTATACCCATGTTGCTCATTTTAGAGGACTTCCACCTCAGGCACTGGTGACCGGATTCCATTTTACAAATAAAACAGATCTTGATTACCACAGTAAACAAGCACCGTTCCACTTCTCGGGGTTCCCACAGGGAAGCAGACTCTCCAACTTACTGACCCCACACAAGCAGGGTTATTGTGGGTTGAAGTCATTGACGTGCAGTAGGTCTTCGAACACTGCGTCACTGCTCCCCACTTGAGTAATTGTGAATAAGTGCCTTCCCAAGGACACAAACCGGATGACTCGGGTCCGGATTGAACTTACGATTTTTCGATCAGAAGTGCAATGCTCTAACTAATGAGGCACCTCTCCCCACCCGGTCATGCATAACATTAGCGTAAAGAAAACAGAACCACCCATTTACAAGATGATACAAAGCAAAAAAGAATCACCGAGGATGATCAGCAATAATTTAATTCTATAACCCCGTGGGGCTGTGGGATTAAATTATTTCTGAACCTCCATATGAATACAAAATAGACTCGCCTTCAAATTATATTCTTTGGGGTAATACAATTCAAGAGTTTGGTGCTGACAGGGGTAACACCTGAAGTCTAATGCCGCGCCGCGCCACAAGCCCACGATGCTGTATAGCCGTTGTACGTCTGGTCCAAATTGCGATTGGTTCTGGCAGCGTCCACCGAGAATGGTACAGTAACAGATTCCCCACTGAAAACTACGACACAACCTTTCAGATAGAACTTTCTGGTAACATCAGGATGCTATTGTTAATCCCTACCTCTAAAGTGAACACTTCAAGTTCTAACTTTGATTTTTGAAATGGATAGGGTGCATACAGCCTTCCTTGAAAATAAATTTGTTCTGGAAAGTGGAAAAATCACCTACCTACGCTATTTTTGTTTTTCTGGTAGGTGACGCGACATATTTTCTGCGAAACAGACATATTTTCTCGTTCCACCTCAAACACCATACATAACAAAACTGTACCTCTATAAAATTAGTTTAACCCTTTACCTAGCATGGAAAGCAGACGACACTTGCAAAACAAATTCTTGAATTAGTCATTTTTTTCATTTTTTGTCTCAAAAACATAGGTTATGACCCCTTGTTGGAACGAGCTTGACGAGCTCGTTCCAACGAGGGGTCATAACCTATGTTTTTGAAATAAAAAATGAAAAAAATAATGAAAATTAATTGGCGAATTTTTAGAATAGCGCTGGCCGGTTTTGGCTGTTACGTTGGATAAAGGTTTAAAACATACAAGCAATGTTTCCGTTCAAGGGGCAGTCGGTCCATACCCTACCCCGAGGTCCATGGATTGTAATTATTCTTCTGCTTTTTAATGGTTTATTTTCTTAGAATTCAAATTATCCGGATGAAACTGCACAACACGTGGGTATTTCACTGGCACATCACCCAACATGCACTGTATGTCAAACATACCTTACTCAGCCTTGTAGCCGTCTCGCAACAGAAGAGGGATAATGAGTAAAAGGCAAGAACAAACACACACATCAATAACCCTTTACCCAACGCACACTACATCAAAAGTGGTTAATGTATTTAACTTTTTTTCAAATTTTTTAAAACAAAATTCAACAAAACCATATCTTGTGAACCTCACTGAAACGAGGTTCCGTTCCAGTGAGGGGTTACATGATATGGTTTTGTTGAATTGTTTTGGAAAATAATTTTTTAACCATATCATATGACCATCACTGGAACGAGCTCGTTCCAATGAGGGGTAACATGATATGGTTTTGTTGCAGTTTTTTTTTTTTAAATAATTTTTTTTCAACTGTTCAATTTGTAAATTACCCACCCCATAACCCCCTCCACCTCCCACACCACCACCATCCCCGGTTCGCTTCATATAAAGGGTGAATTAAAAAGATTGTTGACCCGGTGTAACAGGAATGGAAGTCCGTAGGAAAATTAGTCCCTCTGGACTATTATTCCGCGGAATTATAGTCCTAGGTCTAACATTTCTAGGAATAGTAGTCCGCCGGACTACTATTCCTAGAAATGTTAGACCTAGGACTATAATTCCGCGGAATAATAGTCCAGAGGGACTAACGTTCCTACGGACTTCCATTCCTTTTACACCGGCACATACCAGGGTCAGCCAAACCGAACTCGACGTCCCTGATAGCAGCAACTACACACGATAATATATTAGACAATACTGGGTAAAAAGTAGAAACTTTGTAAATGGCAAGTAATTACAAGAATAACAGGTGTAAAAGTAACAAAAACGGATTTGTCATAAAATGGATATTGCTGTCATAGAATACTCAAACTGAAATAAGTGATATTATCAAAATAGAACAGAGGAAAAGTGACAAACATTGCATATTAACATCACCAACGGCTGTTTGATGCGATAGTTGAAGTTTAACACTTTTGTCAGAATTTGGCCATGCAAAACATCGCCTCTTGCCACAAAGCTCGTCATGGGATGCTTTTGCATCCATATTTTTGTCGTAACTTTATATGACTTGGTTCCCATATTCGGAGGGTCGTTTGTGATCACCTGTGGTGATCAGTAGTGATCACATGGACCGAGATGAAGATAAGAGGGGTGTGAGGTGGGGGCCTCACTCTTATCCTCATATGGAGAGAATGATCACTAGCGAGGTGACCCAACGGGACGAGCGAGAGCGACACAGTCGCCCTTCTTTTCTTCCAGAAGCCCTCTCCTTCCAGATTTGACCCAGCACCTCACCACCCCCTCCAAGGAAGATCTGCCCTAGGACCATACTCCCGCATTCTGACCACGACACAGTTCCAAGGCGACTCAACCCAGCGGAGAAACTTCGACCAGAAGACCTCCCCACGTGACCCACCATCCCATCCATGTGTGGCCCGGCGACCCTTCCCAGTGACCCTATCCCTACCTTCCCCCGTTATCTATGGAGACCTATCCTGTAAACCCTTCCAAATGACCCTGCATCAGACACCCTGGCCAAGAGCGACTCAGTTGCCCCCTCTAAGTCCAGAAGCCTCATCCTCCTCTACCCAGGGACCCGGGCCTCCCTCACACCCCTCTAATCCTCATACGGGGAGATGAGATGATCACTAGTGATCACCACAGGCGATCACCACTATTGATCACCATAGGTGAGCACTAATGATCATTTGAACAGAGATGAGGATAAGAGGGATGATTTCACTAGAGGACTACGAGGGCAAAATGTGGCCATGTGGTGAGGTCTATGATTCAGGGAAGGCCATGAGGTGTGGGCTAAGAGGGCAGGGGGCCATGAGAGCTATGAGTTAGAGCCGCATTGAGGCCTCTCCCCATAGGCATCTTGTACTCGTGTGGGACGAAGCTCACCAAGGTACGTTTGGGTAAGATTCCGTGGAGATTCGGTCCAATAAACGGTCCGCTGGGGAAGGTTTCGGTCGTTGTTGGGTTGTTCGTGGTGATTTGATGTACTCCCGCTGAACCGAACACACCCCCATGAGCAGGGGGACCACGTGTCACCAATGGAATGACGTCACAAGATAACCGCTCACGCGGGCTACCATGGCAACCTCATCCCACCCTTCCGGTCACGTGACTAATGACGTCAGATGACAACCTGCTAAAAGGACAAGAAGTCAACATCACATACTACTGAGGTCCAAGGCTTAAGGAGTTGGAATCTCCTATAATTGGCACCATTAGGCACGTACCATTTCAGATCTACGTGTATGCATGCGCATGATACACTACATATCACCGCGAGAATAATGTCGCAAGGTGGTAGGTTACTATAGCTCCCAATAATAAGCAACGGTGTGGCATTACGACTGAACAATCGCGACAATGATTTGGTTTGATAATCATTATTGGATTGTTGGTGTTTTATGACACTTTAATAGCTGATGTCATATTGTGTCGAAATAGTTTTACGCGTGGAGGAAGCCTGAATCCCAACGAGCAGCGGCGAGTAACTATCACTCTCCAACGTACTAATCTCACAGAAGCAGGGTTAGCATTGGTTGTGGGCACGTGCGATACGCCCCAGCACATGGCACAACCGTGCAACCAAGCGGGTAATTGGGATTAAGTGCCTTGCCCAAGAACACAGCGCAAGATACCCCGACCAGGTATCAAACTCACAACCTTTCGATCTCAAAACCAACGCTCTAACCACTGAGCAACAGCGCTCCCGGAAATCATGACTGAACGCCACCTCTCGCATTACTTGCAGGTTTCTTCATTTTTCACGCTGACAAAAATTGTAACAATAATGGGCGATTGTTGTAACAAAAGTGGTGAGCGAGGTTTTTTTTGTTACAAAATGGGCGATGGTTGTAACAAAAGTGTTGAGCTCATTTTGTAACAAAAGTGGTTGATTTTGTAACAAAAGTAGTGAGCTGTACCAAAAGTGGGCAAGTGTTGTAACACAAGGGGTGAGCTATAACAAAAGTAGTTGCTGTAACAAAAGTGGTTGCAACAGCCGTTCCCCTCAAAGTTTACATTTTTTAAAGAATTTCTTCACTGCGTCATCTTCAAAACGATTACTGACAACTTAAAGTTACCTGTATGTAATGCGAATTGACATTTGGGTAAATAAAACAATTTGATAAAAGGGACATACGCAGCAGAAGGATGGGATACCATAAGTGCACCATCACATCCACCCCGCTAAAAATAAATCAAACAAGTATCTCTGTAAAAAGTAGTATTAACCCTTTACCCAACGTAACGGCCAAAACCGGCCAGCGCTATTCTCAAAAATCGCCAATTAATTTTCATTATATTTTCATTTTTTGTCTCAAAAACATAGGTTATGACCCCTCGTTGGAACGAGCTCGTCGAGCTCGTTCCAAAGAGGGGTCATAACCTATGTTTTTGAGACAAAAAATGAAAAAAATTAGTTGTTCAAGAATTTTTTTTACAAGTGTCGTCTGCTTTTCATGTTAGGTAAAGGGTTAAGCATAGGTCGCAAACTTGTTTGAATTTATTTTTATTTTTGGAATGCCTTTCAGGCTCTGATGCTGCTTAACTCTTGTGTACTGATTCCCCAGGGCCTAAGGCCTGCGGGGATCAATATACATCTATAAAGTCATTAGGTCGTAAAAATAAAAGCATAGGTTCACATCGACAGCTGCCCGATGTTTAAAACCCACCCCATTTTATTGCAGCATGTACCCTAGAACCCCAATAGTAGAAGTAGTAGTAAATTATTTTATTATAGTGTCACGTTTCTATACAAGTAGTACATTAAATAGAAACAAATATGCACGCCATTCGTACTCACAACGTAACATACACGGCCCGTCTTCGTCGTCCGACCGTGTCACTCTGTTTGCACATAATTCGTTCACCAGTTGAGTCGATTTTGGTATTAGCTGACGATCACCTGTGTATTTTCCGCCTTTAGGGTAGCTTTAACACCACTATTAACCCTTTGAACCCTATGGGTCGTTTTTTCCGGCCAGGAACGTGATACGCCATAATTTCATTAAATATGATGGATGCCAAGTGCATGTGTGTGATAGACCAATCAATATTTTCAACGTACAGTCCCAAGGCTGCACGTTGAAAATATTTATTGGTCTACCCCTAAATAATGAACATGACTCTTCCAATTGCCGTCATTGAACTAATATGGAAGACGCCACCAGGGTTCAAAGGGTTAATTGATGTTGGCTTCACATCAGATCAGTTCGACCGATTTAGTCCTGAAACCCCATCTTTAGTCTTTATTCTAGACTGCAGGTTACAGAACTTAAAGGTTTCATTTTCTATGGACGTGCTTCATATTTTCTTTGACGTGTGTTACGACCCGTAATGTAATAAATGCCCATAATGTAATACCTACCCATAATGTAATACAAAAACGACCCATAATGTAATACGAACCCATAATGTAATAAAAAACGACCCATAATGTAATAAATGTAATAACGTGTAATAAATGTTAGGTACCCATAATGTAATAAAAATTTTAAAAAATTAGATACAAATTACACTTTTCCAGGCCCGTAATGTAATAAAATTCTAAGCTTGATTTTTGTTTTTTCTCTTTACTCAAGCAGTGCGTTCGGCTATTTATGACACATCTTGCGCCTTCATCAATGCTGCCAATGGCCCCTATGCCGTACACAACCAACATGTGTTGGTGCGTTGGGATTACGATAGAGAGTATTCCGGGACCTGGGGCGGGTATATTCTGCTATGAGTGACAGGCATTATCCCTCTTCCATTTGTACCACCCACGCAAACGACTTCCTCGATAGCCTCTACTGCCCTGCCACAATCATATAGGTCTACCTTACAAGACATTCAATAATTTTGATTCCAGGATGGTCATTTATAACTGCAATCATCATATTCGACCGGCTGTTCACTCGCATAAAAGCAATGCGGGTAGCAGGTACCCATACTGTTAATAAGTGCAAGCAATTCTGGCCAAAGTTGCTGAGGCAGAGGGTGTAGTGGGGTGCAGTGGGGTTTGGGTGCACAATAACCGGATAGTGGGGGGGGGCGGGTGGGCGTATAGTGTGGGATACAAGGAAAAGATAGAACAGAAGCAAGACGTTGAGTCAACCGGCGCAGAGGAATATCGGGAGGCGATATGGTGAGTGTACTGGTATTGGAATGGGGGATATCCTATAGCTCGATGGGATTTGGATTAGGCTACTTTCCCCCAAATTAAGCGTACGATCTATCCTCTGTCTCTCCAGTTTTCACTACCTGAACAAATTAGTCATTTCCCTGTACTGTACTACTATAAGTTTATGTCACACCCACCGCACCTGGAAACCAATGAGCCCGATCCCAGGATGACACTTAATAACGACCACATCATATTCCCGATCCTGTGATAACATGTGTCAAGTAATATTATCAAATGCTTTCCAGTCAAATAGTTTGCACTTCGCACATGCAAGAAAGACCTTACATTTTCAATAAAAACTGTATCAGTTTCAATAGTGACAGCCCTGAGTAAAATGGTTTCAACTCCTCTCAGTGTTATTTTTCTAAAACCTCAACACACCACAGATTGAACACCCTCAATTGATATGAACCGAAGCAAGTTAAACGCCTTGTAGACTGCTATCATCCACGCAGGCCACCTTTGCGAGAAGATTGGTTAAGAGTATGTCATGTTCACCTGTGGCTGTGACCAGCAACTGAGTCGAATTAATGTGCACATCACTTGGTTGTACAAAGCAGCCTCTTTGTATTGAGCTCAGGGGATTGCATTCTCAAATAAATTTCACCAGTGGTGTGGCATCACTCATAGTATGCACAAGACGAATGCAGATCTATAATAGAGAGTAGTTTTGGTGGTTCTTGAGATTATGTTGATTGGAAAAGCATTCCACAGCATTTTCTGAGCTGTGGGGACTACCACTTAAACCACCTACATTTCCTGACAGTTCCTGGCGGTTGGCAGGAACTTCCTGCCAACCGCATACTCTATCACATCGACTATTCGCGTGTTCATCCCCGCTATTGTGCCATCTTCTCCTAGGCTACACTCAAACAACATACGCAGCTAAACACCAGGTGTAACATGGGCACATCCGTTTGACCGTGAGGTGTGACCTTGACCATCAATCCGGTGACCTTGAACCTGTGTATGGGCCGATTGTTATGAAACTTGGTGTGTGGTTCGAGCGCCCAACAATTTTGCCACACCCGATGCCCGTCATGTGTGACCTTGATTGATATTCACACCGTTGACCTTGAACCTATATCTAGGCTCATGTTGCGCCGATTTGCGTGAAACTTGGTATGTGGGGGTAGTTCGGGGCTCTCTCTCTCTCTCTCTCTCTCTCTCTCTCTATATATATATATATATATATATATATATATATATATTGAGCGTCCTGAACTACTCCCACATACCAAGTTTCACGAAAATCGGCCCAGCATGAACCGAGATACAGGTTCAAGGTCAACGGTTTGAATATCAAGGTCACACATGACGGGCATCGGATGTGGCGAAATTGTTGGGCGCCCGAACCACACACCAAGTTTCAGGACAATCGCCCAGCAGGAGCCGATACACAGGTTCAAGGTTTCCGGTTTGATGGTCAAGGTCACACACCCGGTCAAACGGATACGCCCATGTTATTCCTCGTGTCTAGCTATGTATGTTGTTTGAGTGTAACTTAGGAGAAGATGGCACAATAGCGGAGATGAACACGCGAATAGTCGATGTGATAGAGTACGCGGTTGGCAGGAAGTCCCTGCTAACCGCCAGGAACTGCCATGACTGTAGGTAGTTTAAGTGGAAGGCCGTGTGGTGGACTAATAATATTACTTGACACATGTTATCACAGGATCGGGAATATGATGTGGTCGTTATTAAGTGTCATCCTGGGATCGGGCTCATTGGTTTCCAGGTGCGGTGGGTGTGACATAAACTTATAGTAGTACAGTACAGGGAAATGACTAATTTGTTCAGGTAGTGAAAACTGGAGAGACAGAGGATCGATCGTACGCTTAATTTGGAGGAAAGTAGCCTAATCCAAATCCCATCGAGCTATAGGATATCCCCTATCCCAATACCAGTACACCTACCATATCGCCTCCCGATATTCCTCTGCGCCGCTTGACTCAACGTCTTGCTTCTGTTCCATCTTTTCCTTGTATCCCACACTATCCCCCCCCCCCCCGCCACTATCCAGTCTTGGTGCACCCAAATCCCACGGCACCCACTCCACCCTTTGCCCCAGAAACTTTGGCCAGAGTTACTTGCATTTATTAACAGTAGGAACCTGCTACCCACATTGCTTTTGTGCAAGTGAACAGCCGGTCGAATATGATGATTGCAGTTATAAATGACCATCCTGGAATCAAAATTACTGAATGTCTGGTAAGGTAGACCTATATGCTTGTGGCAGGGCAGTAGAGGCTATTGAGGAAGACGTTTGCGCGGGTGGTACAAATAGAAGAGGGATAATGCCTGCCACTCAGAGCAGAGTATACCCGCCCCAGGTCCCGGAATACTCTCCATCATAATCCTAACACACCCACACACGTTGGCTGTGTACGGCATAGGGGCTATTGGTGCATTGATGAAGGCGTAGGATGTGTCATAAGTAGCCGAACGCACTGCTGGAGTAAAGAAAAAAAACAAAAATCAAACTTAGAATTTTATTACATTACGGGCCTGGAAAAGTGTAATTTGTATCTAATTTTTTAAAAATTTTATTACATTATGGGTACCTAACATTTATTACACGTTATTACATTTATTACATTATGGGTCGTTTTTTATTACATTATGGGTTCGTATTACATTATGGGTCGTTTTTGTATTACATTATGGGTAGGTATTACATTATGGGCATTTATTACATTACGGGTCGTAACAGACGTGATATTATTCACTCTGTGTGGATTTGCCTTGTTACAATTGCCTGCACTCTCCCATCAATTGCAACAAGACAAAGACATGTGGACAAATTTTGACGACCGAGATTAATTTAGCACTCGGCCTGTTAATGAATTTCTTGTTCGCCGTTTCGTTCCCTTGAATTAAATAATAAAAGAAAAACTCTCTCCCACCCAAAACTTAGTACAAATTCAATGGCAATCTGGGCATTAATTTTATCGCCCTAAAGACCTCTTTGTATAAGAACTTGGTACATACCAGGTGTATTAAAATGGCTATCAAATAAATGGCGCATGCTGCTGTGCCTTCCTGGAACTTCCTGAGCAGACACAGTCGGGACAAAGTTTGCTTCCTCTCACGTTTCTACATCAGGCTGAAGCGTATTCTTAGACTTTGAAGATCTTGGGTACAACTCTGTGTCGCAGAAATTTGTGATTGGGGGGGGGGGGGGGGGCGGTCGTTATAAGAAAGCAGCCGTTCATTCGGTTCTAAGCGACTGGAATTCAGATAGTATAATGCTGGTAAGATAATTAACGACAGAGTAAATGCATAATGCCAAACAACGGTAGTTCAATCTTTAACCCTTTACCTGACCTGAAAAGCAGACGACACTTGCAAAAATAATTCTTGAATAACTAATGTTTTTCATTTTTTGTCTCAAAAACATAGGTTATGACCCCTCGTTGGAACGAGCTCGACGAGCTCGTTCCAACGAGGGGTCATAACCTATGTTTTTGAGACAAAAAATGAAAAAAATAATGAAAATTAATTGGCGATTTTTGAGAATAGCGCTGGCCGGTTTTGGCCGTTACGTTAGGTAAAGGGTTAAAAAGTTGAAGCAAATGATATTACTTGTCAATTGTCGTGCCTTTTTCGCGGACTTTGTCCGTGACATTTGGCGCCCAAAAACGCAGAATCTATTTGTGAGAATTTGTAACTGTCTATCCGATATACCAATCATCGAATTATCTTTGATTAAACGATGAAAGCTGACCCAGAGTCACGAATGTGGGTCGATGTTAAGACTTTAAAATACGGTCATCTTTTCAAAGAATATTTATCAATCAAGAGAGATTTTCAAAACACTTAACATGGACACTCCATGAATATAAATTACCTGTAAATAACAGACGGGCCCTCGAACATGTTTTTTAGCCCCTGTCATTATTTCAAAGCGATGTGCTCGGGGTTTTGTGTTGAGAAGTTAAGAAGAACTTCCTGTCATCGGCTATAGAAATTAAATGAAGGTGAATACATGATAACAATGTTAAGTGCATGTGGATGACACTTAAGAATAAAAGTAAGAATCTATCCGAGTTATTCAAAGGATTTACTGACAAAGGCAATTGATTTTTGGGAATGAGTTTGTGATATATAAATTTTGATTTTTAAATTTTCAGCTTTCACTTTTATTTGAAAATTCCGCTAAGAGGATATATGCGTGAATGCAGGCCAATATGAAGCAGGAAACATCACGATAATGCCACGAACAAAACAACTAATGAACCCTATAAAACTTATCTACCTGATCTGAGCTTTTGGCCACTACAAGACTTTCGCCAAGCCTATCAAATAGAAACGGGTGTAACCGAAAGTGGAGGGGAAAAGCTACTGCGAAGTTAAGAGCGTCCAGGACAACACTTTATTGTTTGACAATAAATTGAATTTCACTTCTCATATAAAACAACTAAGGGTTAGAAAAACACTTAACTCTTGGCCCACTAAGTGATTTAAAACTATTTTTCATCAATCCTAGTCATGTTTGCTATGAAGCAGTCATGACTAGATTTGATAAAAATTCATTAAAATTTGACACATGAAAGTTGGTTAAAAGTCTATACAACTTACAGGGAAAATTTGGCTGGCAAAATATCCTTGGATTTGACGGATTTTAATAGCAAACGATTCCCTGTCCTAGCAGACTGCAAGGGGTTAACCCTTTGAAGGTACTTAACGGCACTGATTGCGTTGCTGACCAAAAACGTCACTTCATCCGTATTGAGCCGTCGAGCTCGTTCCAAAGAGGGGGTCATAACCTATGTTTTTGATATAAAAAAATTAAAAAAAATAGTTATTCAAGAATTTTGTTAGCAAGGGTTGTCTGTTTTTCATTTTGGGTAAAGGGTTAATTGGTGGCGTGCTAACTTTTTCTTCGTGTTGAAAATTTATTCACGTGTCTTTGTTTTGCTATACTTTATTGGGGAGAGCCTATATGATAACTTCACTTTAAAGATTATGTGATTATGTGAATCACATCGGCAGAATATGTAAATCTTTGTGCAGTGGTGCTCACATAAGAATGGGACCAAACATGAGATCTAAATGTGCTTCCATCACCAAATCAGTTGAAATGATAATAAACCAAACACTTGGGAAACGTTCGTTTATTGTTATTATTTTAAAGAATTGCATTCGTTTAATGCAAGTAATTCTTCAAAATAATAATAATTCACGAAATAATTTACAGGACTTTTCGACTGTCGTATCGTATACTTAAAAGAGCGATTACATACAAAGGATACTTGAAACATAAGAGTAACTTTGCATTATAAAAATTATAGGTTCGCCAAATGATCAAAATTTTCTTAAAGTTAGCGGCTTTCAGAGAAAATGTTTTTTTTTTCCCACGGCCAATAGAAGTTTCCGACAGACAGCGTCATGGAGGTGCAAACAGCCCCTTCTCCACCAACACCCTCACTGGTTTCGGGTCTGGTTTTCTGGCGTCCATTAAGTATGGAAGCTAATGAGGAAACAGCAAATTAGTGAAGTAGCAATAACTTAATCCCACAGCCTTCTGAGGGTTACGTGTTCTTATTATTTCCGAGCCTCCCATAAGTCAAGAACATACGTGACCATTTTAAAATATGAAGGGAAAAGTCAACCGTTACCTATTCTCAGTTCCTTATTCGACATTCGTTATCAACCGATAAAATCGGGTTGATAACGAATGTCGAAAAAGGAACTGGGAATGAATAACGTTTGTCACGTCTGTAAACTGTGATATTTTTCGGTGGATACTATTCAAGGAATTAGTTAGGGTTTAGATATGTGCAGTCGACTGGGACTGAAGGTGCAGATTCTTACCTGTTGGTGCTTGAAAAATGAACAGGTTCAACATATGATGGAGCACCCATTGATGCTTCTGTCTTCTGCTGTCTTCTCGCCTATAACGTACATAGCGTTTTGGAAAGACCATGCAATTGTTTAGAGAAAATAGGGATGCACCGCGCCGATGTGTGTGTGTGCCACGAGTAGTACGCGGCGACGAACTGCATAGCCAATTTCTGTCGGACACTTCATGAAATGTGCCCCCCCCCCCCCCCCGTGAATTAAGTAAGTGTGCAATTTTAAAGAAACCTGTGTCTCGTAAGTGCCATATTCTGAATTCTCACTAACAATTATGAATTGTATATCTATCTACCAAGGCCAAGGTCTAAAAACGTTTTCGACAAGCATGCAAATTTTTAGACAAGACTTTAGGTGGCAGCGATGTCCTAACCCACCCACCGTCCCCGTATGTTCAACATCGAAAGGCACGGTACTTTTTAAGAGAATTTGTCAGCTTCAGCAATTTCCAAAAGAAAATATATATAGCAATCCTCTTACGAAAGTGTCATCACCCAAACGTTGAAAAATGTTGATTAATTCTGTGATTTAGTCCTTTACCTAAAGCAGACGACCATATCGGACTACCATTATCCACAAAATCGCCATTCAAATTTTATGACTTTTGTCAATTTTTGCCTTCAAAACATAACTTTTGACCCCACGTTGAGGAATGTTTTTACGGACGAGTACCACGGACCTCACCCAGAGAAGTGTCCAGTTTTACCAATCGACATTGCCACGAGGCACCAAATGGCAATTAAGAATTTATTACACCCGATTACACAGCCCCTCAAGGGTAAAAGAAGCTGACACTATTCCAACTCATATTATTGTGCGTGCAAAGCCAGCAAATATGAACCCCCCACATGGCCGATAAGACAATAGCTAATTACACGCATGTGTGCTGCCCATCTCACGAGTTTCATTCCCTCTTAACCCTTTACCCAACGAATCGCCCGCATCCACTCGCATAATAAGCAAAATCAGCAGCTGAAAAAATATTATTTTTCGACAAATTTCAATAAAACCATATCATGTGATCCCTCTTTGGAACGAGCTCGATGAGCTCGTTCCAAAGAGGGGTAACATGATATGGTTTTGTTGAATGTTTTTTAAAATTTAAAACATGATATTTAAAATAATAAATTTTGAAATCGTTTGCGTTGGGTAAAGGGTTAAAGTTTAATACAACCGCTTCCAATCGTGTACCTATGACAAGACATGTTTTCCCTCTGCAAAGTGAATAAAATTGCACACCCTCCCCGACTTTGGTGCATTTTTAACTGCAATAATAATTTAACATCTTTCCCAATTCTTTTCCCGTTGACCGGTGATATCCGCCTCTTCTCTGAGATTTTATCTCAGCCTGAGGTTGGTCATTAGCTCAGTTTTCATTCAAATTTACAATTACGCTCACCACTGACATGTATGCGTTTCCTGCCTGAAAGAACATATTTACATCTCTCTCCCATTTCCTACCCCGCCGACCTTTGCTGTACGCCTCCTTTCCGCAGATTTCGCCTTGGCTTGTGGTAGGCCATTACCTCCATTTCCATTCATGTGTCGTCCTCTAGTCGTGTTAGCTAAAGGGTTAAAAGTATTGAAATTAATTATAATTTAGGAAAATTCACTCAATAATTGGAAAGTCATCCAAGTTGGCGAGCAATGGGGTTACTGTGTGTGATACTTACTATCTGGGGCGTGGCGTTGATTAATTGGTTATATATACCATCAGCAATGCTCCAATATCTTACATCAATCTCCCTTCTCCATCTGACGACTTAATGAATATTAATTTAATTTAGCTTCTATTGATCAAGTGACACGTTATTGTATCGTTCTTACGGGTTATAAATGACGTGCTTTCAAACTGCCGTATAAACTGGGCCATTTTCTAGTGCAACGTATTACAAGGATGACCCCTTGACAAAAAGCGATGTGGCCTCGCATTATCATTTTTACGAAATGCATAAAGCCATTTAGTGACTCATATCTCACCTTGAATGCACGTTCAAATATACCGTTTTGTAACGTTCGAAACATTATTTCCAAGTTTCTCTTAACTGGTTCAGTGCTGGAAGCCCATATTTGGGCTTCACACTGAAATGGTGGTGTCACAGCTTTAGGGCTTCTTATTTAGCTTCATGTTATCCATGGAGTGGAATTATTTAGTTTGCAGGGGATTGCATTGTTACAATTTATGGGAGAGTGCTAAAGGCACTCTCACATAAACTGATAAACTGTTACAATGCGAAAACATGTGAAAAACGTCTGATGAACAAAAATAATTTACCACTCCACCAGTTAAGGAGTAGACATAAGGGGTGTGTCGGTCCCCAGCAAAAGTTTGTAGGATAATCTGAAGGCTTGTAGAAATTTGTTAAAGGGTTGCAGTCTAAGTAAACATATGCTACACGAAACATATTTTAAACAACCCCAGTTCTCCCAACTCTGTCGAGAGAATATTTGGCCGAATGTTTTATGAAATGTGTAACATGAGTCCCAATATTTTCACAATAATCCGGCATTAATTTTGAAAACGGTCTACCTCGGCTGCACCCTTGACACCACAGTGGCCGGTTCACTCCCATAATGCAGACCTCCAAAATGTAGACTCCCATAACATAGACCAATAAGCTTAATTGGTTATATAACACATGCTACTCACCCCTATTTCACAAGTAGGTGGGACAGTTAAATTAAATCAAGAGAAAAGGAACAAATTTATAGCTACTATTTATTATATATACATATTCACATACAAACATACTACAACAATAATGAAACTTGTTACAATGAAAGATAAAAATTACACAAATAAAATAAATAAATAATCATAAATAAAATTAAAAAAATAAATATCTACTTTTTTATAATATATAAATATCCATACTAATGAAACTTGATACAATGAAAGATAAAAAGAATACAAATAATATAAATAAATAATAATAAATAAAATTAAAAAAATAAATATTTACTTTATTATAAATAAAATCAAATCAAGTTAGTTACTTTATTATAATATATAAATATCCATACTAATGAAACTTGATACAATGAAAGATAAAAAGAATACAAATAATATAAATAAATAATAATAAATGAAATTAAAAAAATAAATATTTACTTTATTATAATATATAAATATCCATACTAATGAAACTTGATACAATGAAAGATAAAAATAATACAAATAAAATGATTAAATAAAGAGGTAGAGGTCCACCCCAAGCTAGGCAAAAAACTCAAGGGCGCAGGCATATACGGGCGGCTGGCACAAATTCGCCGGTTATTTACGGAAATGGGTAGCTACTGTGGGAACGGAAGGAGAGTCTCCTTGTGGAATAGGAAGTAGCTTCAGAGGGAAGGGAGGCAACATCCTTGATGTGGCATACACTAGTTGGAAGGAGAGTCACTCACAGTAATAAGAAAAGTGTGTGGGGGGGAGGGAGGGGGTTAGGAGCGAAACACATACTGTTATAATATACCCCGGGGCGGGGGGGGGGGGGGTATGGATTTTTAGGCGCACGCGGTTGCATAACAATTTGATGTCCTTTTGGAGTGTATTCATTTTGGAAAAAAAATGATACTGACGTTTGTACTATGTGAGGTCCTTTACACTCAATCCATGTGCCCACACCCGTTTAAGACGGCACTTAAATAATTAACACGATTCAAGTTGGAAATTATTCTCAAGTTTATACAGAACAAAATATCTCCAGTTAGTCACCCATTTTTGAATCCTTAATCAACTTCCAGTTAGTCTCCAATTTCAAAAATAGGGGTGAGTAGCATGTGTTATATAACCAATTAACCCTTTGCCTAACGTGAAAAGCAGACGACACTTGCAAAAATAATTCTTGAATAACTAATTTTTTTCATTTTTTGTCTCAAAAACATAGGTTATGACCCCTCGTTGGAACGAGCTCGACGAGCTCGTTCCAACGAGGGGCATAACCTATGTTTTTGAGACAAAAAATGAAAAAAATAATGAAAATTAATTGGCGATTTTTGAGAATAGCGCTGGCCGGTTTTGGCCGTTACGTTGGGTAAAGGGTTAAGCTGTTTGGTCTACGTTATGGGAGTCTACATTTTGGGAGGTCTGCATTATGGGAGGACACCCAGTGACCAATAAGTAGACCAGGGGCTAGCTGGTTTTGAAAATCACAATTTCACAAGCAATATGCACAGCCAGAGCTCTCTGTGAATTTTTCGAACTGTTGGGCTGAATTATATAATAACCACTGTTCTGTGAGTGCATCTGTCTGTCCATCCATCCGTCCGGTGCGTCCGTGCAACCGAGTTCTGTTCATGGTATAACCTCACACGCATCCCCGTCCGGGACGATCCGCGCTGTGTCCTTGGGCGGGGCACTTTTTCTCGGTTGCCTGCATGGGGCACGATAGCGCTGTGTGCTGGGGTGTGCTGCGCGTCGATGGTGCACATGTCTTCAACCGCTGTGGCCCTGCTTAAACGGAGCTTGAACAGAGTTGGAGTGTTGGGGGGGCTGGCGGTTGCTCGTCGATGCTCGGTAGTTCTCTCCGGGTGCCCCGGCTTCCTACGCCCGTAAGGCTGTCACGGTCACGATTAGCATTTGTGCATAAGTATGTGACCTTAAACACCAATAAATAAATAAATAAATAAATAAATAAATAAATAAATAAATAAATAAATAATCTCACACGTTCGACAACCAGCCCTATCCGAAAGATCATATTGACGGAAAGGGGGATCTACAGAGCTATCGCCCTTAGGATTAACATGTCTGTGATTCATGGTATAGCTCATAAGTTTTTCTGTGTATGTTAGTTTGCAGCTGTGACCTCTTAATCAAGTTCGAAAACCAGTTCCATCCCAAAAAAATATTTGTTTTTTATAATTTTTTTTTTTTTGATGGAGTTACGACCCCTGATTCATCGATTTTTCACAATTTTCAATTTGTTTACGGTGTTAATTCCACTTATATAAGTAAGTAAATATTAACCATTCAATAGAAATTCTTTACGGCTACATTTACCCACATCGCACAATTTTTAATTGTGGATCCAGAGAATCTAGCTATGACCTCTTAATCAATTTCTAAAACTAGTTCATCCAATTTTTTTACTTTTAACGGAGTTACGGCCCTTGGCTCATTGATTTCTCAATTTTCTAATCGTTTACGGCTTTAATTCCACCTATATAAATAACTAAAGGTTAAGAATTAAATAGAAATTCTTTACATCTACATTTACCACATCGCACCATTGTTAATTATGGATCTAGAGAATTTCCCATCTAGATATTATATAAAAGATTCGCTCAATAAGCACTTATCGGTGAGCCCGTTTATATGAGAAAACACTCGTACCCTACATGTGATGCAAAATATAACCCTTTCGCCTCTACCGCCGGGCAACTCCTTACAAATGGAGTTAAATTTTAGGCAGCACTCAGCGTGCATCATTATATATACTTTATATCTTCTATATACACCGTTTTACCATCCATTCAATCGATTGTGTCAGACCATCAGAAACACATCAAATGACCAGTAATCTCCAAAGAATATTTTCTTACAGCATTGCAAACCTTTGTTTAGCAGCCTTTGAATTAATTAAAAACAAATCACTTAATTTTTGCAGCAATACTAGTCCTTTCAGCCTCAACGAATATCATGGCGGGTAACATAACTCTAGACGAGATTCAGAGTAGTATGGAATTTGACTTCGCAACTTTATGCAACAACAAATGTGCCGATATAAATGACGCAGACGATTCACGTTTTAAAGACCGTTCAGAATGTAGGTATTACCTACCTGATGAGTTTCAGTCGTCTGTTGGAAACACTGGGCATACATTTTCATTATTCCATATCAATGTCCAAAGCCTAACTGCTCCCTGGGATTCCCTAAGTGACCCTTTATCCTCTCTTCAGAAACCAGAGAACAAATTTGCTGTCATAGCCCTGAAATATGTCAACCGCCTCCCAATGTGTCATACAACTTAGCTGGTTATCATAACCTTGAAAAACGTAAGACCGCGTGGTGACGACGGCCGGGGTGGGGTGGGATTTTAAATAAGATATGATTTTAGCTACAAAATACGAGAAGATTTGACAATATTTATTTCGCATGTTATAGAATCCCTTTTTGTAGAAGTTAAATATGGCAAATCGTCGCGATTAATTGGAGTTATCTTTTGACCAAATACGCCCCCTTAAGCTGACTTGGACCTATTTCTAGTTAAGTTAAATTGTATTACAGACGCACTCAACAGGGAAAGGAAACCGTCGAACATTGTGGGAGACATAAATGTAGATCTCTTAAAGTTGAGTCTCATCATCAAACATCTAGCTATTCAGATCTAATGTTTAGTCAAGGGTTTTTTACCGTTCATCACAAGACCTACCAAGGTAACCACGCACCCAGCTACACTGATTGATCATATTTATTCAAACCATATAACCAACAACATTAATTCCGGAATTATAATAAATGACGTGTCTGACCACTTTGGCACATTTCTGGTCGAAATGGAGCACAGGAAGACTGTGAACCCAGCTTCCGTATTATGACGTAAAATCAATCAGGGGACCATTTAAAATGTTATTAATATTTTATTAGAGTATGACTTCACACCTGTTTTTGATTCATCGTCTCCAAACATAGCTTATGATACTTTTATGAATTTATTTTGTAATGCATTTGAACAGGCATTCCCCTTGCAACAAATTCGACTGAATAGTAAATTCGTAAAACGGCAGCCCTGGATGTCCAGGGGCCTTTTGGTATCCTCAAACAATAAGATGAAATTTTATCACCGCAAATTAAAGTACCCAAGTGTGCAGAATGTAAGTAACTACAAAAAGTACTGTAAAATATTCAAAAAAGTTAAAAGGCAAAGCAAAGCGCTATATTATAAACAAACATTAACGAAAAATCAAAATAATCTTCGTAATACATGGAAAATTCTAAATGATGTAATAAAAAAGGCAAAAATGGCTCGTCCGTGCCTGCTCATATAACTGTAGAGAATAAACGTATCAGTGATCCAGTTAATATTACTCATGAATTTAATATATTTTTTTATAAATATAGGAAATCAAACAAGAAGTCGGATAGAAAGATCTAATAATTCTTTCACTGATACCATGTTTGGCAGCTACACTAACAATATTTTCATGAATCCAACTTCTGAATAAGAAGTGATAGATACTGTAAAATCCATGAAAGCCAAAAAGAGCAGAGATCTCGACAACACCCGCCCTTTCCTGGTTAAACATGTAATTCACGTAATAGCGCCCTCGCTTGCTCACATTGCTGACAGCTCATTTGAATAGGGTGTCTTCCCCGACAAAATGAAAATTGCTAAAGTGATTCCGATCTACAAATCTGGCGATCTACATAACGTCAATAATTAATGAGTATTTTGCCTACTTTCTCTAAAGTATTTGAGCAAATTATGTCTGATCGACTCATTAATTTTTTAAACAGATTTGACATCCTAACCCCTCAGCAATATGGTTTTCGTAACAATCATGCCACATTTCATCCCGTTCTTCAATTATTGAGTCATATTACTGAGGAAAATAATAAAGGAAGTAAACATAACACACTCGCTGTCTTTCTTGACCTCTCAAAGGCTTTCGACACAATAAATCATAGTATCTTATTAAGAAAGTTGGAATATTACGGCATTCGTGGACTCAGCTTAGAATGGTTCAAGAGTTATTTGTCCAAGAGGCAACAATACGTCGCGCTCGGAGATAATGAGTCATCCACAGTCCCAGTTACTTCCAGAGTGCCACATGGCTCTAATTTAGGGCCGACCTTGTTTCTGTTGTATGGTAATGACCTTTCTAAGACTACATCCTTAAATCTGGTGTCATTTGCGGACGACCTGTGTATTCGTAGGGGCCAGATGTAAATATTCTTGTAAATTATATTATTCTTGAACTAGAAAACATTTCTCTGTGGTGTTCGGCTAATTACCTCCTTCTCAATACTGCTAAAACAAATTTGTCATTATAAACCCCAGCAATAAGAGAGCAGTTCCACTGCTCAGTGATGTAGCTATAAACAATAAGAAAATAGATAGAGTTCCATCTGACCTAAACGAATCGACATTAAAATTTCCTGGCATACATATTGATGAGCATCTCTCATATAAGGCTCACATTTCTAATTTGTGCGCAAAAATAGCTCGTCCAAACTATGTTCTTAACAAAGTAAAAACTATATTGCCACATGTTGCAGTGAAAATGTTGTATTATACTTTAGTGAACAGTCATTTGATTTATGGGATCCATGTTTGAGGTAACTCGAAAGGTATAAATAATTTTTTTTTAATTCAAAAACGTTCTATAAGAATTTTAAACAATTCACGATATAACTCTCACACAGATCCTTTGTTCTAAAAGACAAAATTTTAAAGGTTAGCGATCTTTTTATGCTCCATACGTCTCTGCTTCTATTTGACTGGAGAAATAATAATCTCTCCGTGTCTTTCGATAATGTTTTCAGTGCTGTGGAAAATAGAAGTGGAAGATCCACCAGACAATCTGGCATGCTTCTTGAAGAAAGATCTCGAACAAGATCTCTAGATGCCCTCCTAACATTCGCTTACCCGAAAATTTGGAATACACTGGACGAAGGACTGCGCAATATCCCACTTAGAGGCACATTTAGAAAGGAGTTGATAAAAACATTGATAAGATCATATGATGTTAATGTACACTGTAATAACCCATATCGCGTAAATTGCTTAGGTACTTAATCTATCTCTTCGTACTTTCTAATTATATGGTATTAACAGCTCAGGAATTTGGCTTCTCTAAAACCTTAATTTACTTATACATTCTGAACTGGCTAAAAAAAAATAAAAAAAATAACAAGATACTTCATTTTTTGTCCAAGAGTTTTCGCTCTCTGACTGTGGGTCTCGTCATCAGCTTCCAATATGGGCTACTTACTTCTCAGATCACAATTATTAATAAAGCAAAAGACCATGCACATATTGGAAGCATCCATGGAAAAGTCGACAGGATGACTAGTTATATATTATATAAGTACACATAGTGCATGCATATAACTATCTGTTAGTTTATATTTCTTATTGTTGGTCTGACACAAGCTGAAACTGTATTGCTAACAGGGAGATGACAGGTAGACAGCCAATCTGGCTATGCCATCTCCCTACGGTATACACTATTTTTGTATTTCTTTACAAACGCAATTGTTACTTATTACTTTTTACTACTATTTTCAATGTGTTTAATGTATATTTTTCTGTATTATGTATACCGTAAAGTAAACCAATAATGATAAAATAATGATAATGATGTTTAGTCGCCTCTGTTATCTTGATATCAATTTCGCAGACCGCCGTATGTTTGGCAACACTTTCTTATCATTGACTCAAAATAACCGGATCCTCAAGCCAGTCTAGTCTTTTAATTGGCATATCAGCCGTTTCAAATAGCAATAGGTTTTGGCATAAGAGGTGTTGGATCAGTGATTGGCAATGAATTGAGAAAATTTCAAGATATGGAGTGTACTGTCATGGCAAACTACGGCTGGTAAAGGGATTTTTTCAACTTATTTTTAGCAATTTTATGGATATATCCTTAAGTAAAGATACTTTTAAATGTTTTTAAAGTAACTTTCAAGGTAAGGGCAGAGTATTTACTGGGCGAATACTAGACAAGTAACGGTATTTTTTTCTAATTTTCCTGTCAAAGTTTGACTTTTCTCTCAACAAAATGCCCTCACATATGCCTATGTCTTTCAGGAGTTAGGACATTAGAACGGAAAGGAAATTTCCTATTCTTTCTCTCCAAGTAAAATATTGAATTATGTTGATGCAAATCGTACCAACTCTTAGCGAATGACTAGGCTACATATTACATTACTATATTTAGTCGGAGGATAAATGTGGAAGAATGATTTCTAAGTAAATAACGGAAGTTTCATAAATGAGTGACAAGAGATCGGTTAATGAGAGAATCGAAAGTAGTTTTCTCAAACTGAAGATCAAGGTTGTACCTCAAAGTTGGAGATCACGCCGAGACACGCGGTGGTAAATTTTGCGTCCACGCGAGTAGGTGTAAAGTGCCGATTCTAGACAACTTTTCCAAAAGACTGTACACGTACACGTACATGTACGTGTACCGCCATAGGGATTCAGTGTTAAATCGTGTACAGAGTGTAAAAAATGTCGTTTTTGCATGGTGGTCCAGAATCGGCAATTGTTTTTGAGGCTCTCGGATCGCACTTTTGACCGTTCAAACATCCGTTGGCGAACGAGTACATTCGACACATCGCTCAGAAGTGAAAAAATGTATGAAATTTGAAGAAAATGTAAATTTAAAAATTTTTCTTGACGTTCCCATCGCGGATCAGACCTTCAATCTATCGTTGGTGAACGCAAGCAAAAACGTTTTGCCAATTCTAGACCAGCATCAAAAAAGCGGTTTGCCGATTCTGGACCACCTACGTTCGCCAACGGCTGTTTGAACGGTCGAGGGTGCGATCCGATCGGTGAAACCTATTTGCCGATTCTAGACCAGGAAAAATCGATCTCAAAACGTTTTCTCGATGTTCGCCAACGGCGAGAAGTGGGTGTAAAGCGCAGTTACTCGTCGAGGATTTTTTTTTTTTAAACCGATTTCAGCTTCTGGTACATCGAAAAAATGCGTTTTTGCCGGTTCTGGACCACCAGGTTCACGATCGCGTTCTGGATGGTCGAGGGTGCGATCCGATCGGCGGAAACGATTTGCTGATTCACCTCGCGAGTTTTGTGAGGTGAATCGTAATAGAATCGGTTTTGTCGAGAGGAAATAAAAAAGTGATTGATATAGATATAGGAGAGAAAAAATATATATAAATAAATAGTTATTTAAAAAAAATAAATATCGAATCGAAATAGATAATAAAATATACATAAATCATGAACGATTCCCAGATTATGAGAGCAAGGTTTCTTTTAAAAATGCTGATGAGAGCCTACGCATTCTGTGTGAACGATCAACTAGGTCGCCTCTTATTAGAACTATGCGTCGGGTGTCGGGATCATCTAGATTTCGATCACGAGGACCATTCATGTCTGACAATGGAAAAGGAAGATATGGTCCTCAAGTATTTCGAACCGGCGTTCAAATGCATTCAAATCGATGACGTGGTCAAGTTTTGGAGGAGATTAGTCTTCTGTAAGGGGCGAGACAAGCCCACCAATTCGGAAGAAATGAAATTGGCGCATAGAAGTCTGACTTTAGAAGACAAGGGATGCGTCTTGAAATTATTGCTGGAGGAAGCATACGTCTAAGTTTTCTCGTTGCTATAAATAAGGAGAATAGAAAATAAAAAAATAAATACACATATAAATTTTTATCTAATATTAGAAAGAAAAAACATAAAAAATGAGAACCAGAAATAAATTGTATCTGACGTTAGATGACAACGAGGATGAGAAGCCGAACAGCGTTTTGCCAACCACGCCGTCGCCAGAAGAAAAAGAAAGAGGAGAGAAGTATTGCATTGATCAAATCAGTAGAATCCAATTGTATCTGATTCGAGAGAGAGATTCTCGTCATTCTCTCAAGAAGAAGTATTTGCGTCTCGTGAAATTCGTCAACGCGGTCGACACAACACTCATCACGATTTCCATGGGTTTACACGCGACCGGCATTGTATTGTTGTCAACCGCGGTAGGCATTCCAATCGTGTTGACCATAGAATGAGTGGCTCTCACCGCCGGATTGTTTAGAACGCTCAGAAACTTTTTGAGTAGGAAATTATATCTGAAGGTTAGGAAACACGAAAAGATTCACGTCTTAGCCGACGCCAAGATTGACACAATATCCAAAATGATCTCGATGGCATTGAAAGATGGTAGGATATCGGACAGAGAATACTTCACGATATTGAGCGAGAAAACAAAATACGATGCTATGAAAGAAGCTGTGAGAATCAAGACTCATCAGATCATCAAGGAAGAGATGAAGGATTCTCTCATGGAAAGGGGGAGGAAAGAGGCCAGGGAGGAATTTGGTAAGTTGATAGAACTCAAGGGCAGCGATTGAAAAAAAAAATATATATATATAATAAGAATAGAATTTTTTTAAAAAAGAAATTATTAAATTTATATATAAAATAAAAAAGAAATACAAAATTAATTTAAATAACTCTCAAAAAATGTATTGTGTAAAGTGTAAGAGAGTTACCGAGACGGGTAATTCTCGAGAAGTATGAACTAAAAACGACAGAGAGATGCTTCACGGAATTTGCAATGTGTGTGGTTCGATCAAGACTCGATTCGTCAGAAGAAAAAAAACATGAGCAAAGGCAAAGGCGTCGTGAATAAAATGATCAATAATCTACCTTTCGAAATGCATCTGCCGGGTCACAGTTTCATGGGACCGGAACGAAATTGAACAAGAGACTCAATGCTGATCTGACTCCTAAATCTTGGAGCTACACTGAACATCCCGACACTAAGACTTGCAACGACATCTGCGATAAAAACATGTTGGCGAAATTGAGAGGTATATCGAATCCGACCAGGAGAGAGAAGATAGAATGTTCGCTGGTCGGCAATCAGATCAGTGCAAAAGGTCGATTCGGAGGGGGCATTCAAAAAAACAAAGCGCTTCGGAAAAGAAGAAGAAACGATTATTGACGAGCGAATTGGCTGAGGAGTCACACAAGCCCATCGTGCGTAAATTTCAAAAGAGAAGAGTGTTCGTGAAAGGTTTGGATGACATTTGGGCTGCCGAGTTGGTCGACATGAGATCGTTTTCGAGGTGGAACGAGGGTGTCAAATATCTATTGATGGTCATCGACGTGTTTTCCAAATATGGTTGGATCAGAGCTTTGAAGAATAAATTGGGACCTTGCATCGCCGAGGCTCTGAAGAGCGTGTTCGACTCATCTTCTCGAAAACCGAATAAATTGTGGGTGGATAAGGGGAAGGAAGTCTACAACAAGGACGTTCGTTGATTGGTCGACCTGTACTTGATCGAAAATGAAGAGAAAGCCAGCGTCGTGGAACGTTGGAATCGAACGATGATGGAAAAGATACACAGATACTTCATGGCGAATTCCACCAAGAAATACATATACGCTCTGAACGGTGTGGTTGAAGATTACAACAACACGCGACACAGATCGATCCTGATGACTCCCGCGGAAACTAGCGATCCTCGAAACGAAAAACGGGTCTACGAGAATCTATATCCCGAGAGATCTAAGATCAGGAAGAAGTCTAGACCGCCCAAATTTGCGGTCAGAAATCGAGTGAGAATCTATGCTTATAAGAAGCACTTCGAAAAGGGTTACACTCCTCGATGGACCTCAGAAATCTTTGTGATAATCAAAATATTTCACACCGATCTGGTGACTTACGAAATCGAAGCTTTGGATGGCAAAGAGATCATCGGAAAGTTTTACGAATAACAATTGCAGAAGACGAAGTTTTAATAAAGAAAACAAATTATTTTTTTTATTTACTCTCTTTAACATTTTCTTGTTTACACATATATATATAAAGGAGAGAAAAAATATAATAATAAAAAATAATTAAAACTATTTTTAGATAAAAAAGCAAGCTAATTAATAATCAAAAAACAAAAAAAAAACCTTCAAAAATGGCAAATATACTAGATATCGCACAAAGCATAGTGAAAGATAAAAGTATTCAAGAATACGAGATTCACGAATACGAACCGATAACTGGAACGAGTTTGAACAATGCGGGAGAGATAAGAATCAATGTTGAAACCCAAGATCTATTCGTTCATCCTGGCAAGAGTTATATAGTGGTGCAGGGACGTCTCACCAAGGAAGATGGGACCGACTACGCCGACGATGACACGGTTACTTTAGCCAATAATGGCATCATGCATCTATTCAGTAATATAAAATACTTGCTATCTGGACAAGAGATAGAATCTGTGTTTCATCCCGGTCAGGCCACCACGATGTTCGGACTCTTGACGTATCCGGATGATTTTTCGAAATCCAGAGGACTTAATCAGTTGTGGGTGAAAGACACCATCAGCCCTGCTAGCGCCGGCGCCACCGCAATATTCGACTACGTCGTCAAGACGTCCAGACCCAAAGGAACGTTTTCATTCAGGATACCTTTGAAACACATCTTCGGATTCGCAGACGATTATAACAAGATCATGTATGGATTCAAACACAATCTGACGTTGATTCAAAAGGGAAACGACAACGCGATAGTGAGACTCCCCGCGACTGATGCTGGTAAGTTAACTCTACACAAGATATCGTGATTCGTTTCGCACGTGCAGCCTTCGATCGTGGAAAAACAGCGTCTCTACAAGATCATAGAATCCAAGAGTAAATTACTCGTGGGATTTAGAATGAGACAGTGCGACACGGCTAGCATTCCACTCTCCATGAATCACTTCGATTGGAGATTGACCGTGAAATCCGCTTCCGAGAGACCGCGTTTCATCGTGGTCGCGTTTCAGACCAATAGGCACGGGTCTCTGGAAAAGAATGCGTCGCTATTCGATCACTGCAATTTGAGAAACATGCAAGTGTTTCCGAACGCCACGAGATATCCAGCAAATGATTACAACGCGTCGTTCGACAATAGCGATTTCTGCAGACTGTACGGTGACGCCGCGGATTTTAGAAAGAAGTATCACGGTCTAGATGAATTGATGAGCAACCCTAATATATCTCCCGGCGAATACAAGTTGGCGAACGTCGAGAAAACGTTTTTAGATCGATTTTTCCTGGTCTAGAAACAGCAAATAGGTTTTACCGATCGGATCGCACTCTCGACCGTTCAAACAGCTGTTGGCGAACGTAGGTGGTCCAGAATCGGAAAACCGCTTTTTTGATGCTGGTCTAGAATCGGCAAAACGTTTTTGCTTGCGTTCACAACGATAGATTGAAGGTCTGATCCGCGATGGGAACGTCAAGAAAAATTTTTAAATTTACATTTTATTCAAATTTCATACATTTTTTCGCTTCTGAGCGATGTGTCGAATGTACTCGTTCGCCAACGGATGTTTGAACGGTCAAAAGTGCGATCCGAGAGCCTCAAAAACAATTGCCGATTCTGGACCACCATGCAAAAACGACATTTTTTACACTCTGTACACGATTTAACACTGAATCCCTATGGCGGTACACGTACATGTACGTGTACGTGTACAGTTTTTTGGAAAAGTGGTCTAGAATCGGCACTTTACACCTAGTCACGCGTAACCTTCATATTTTGGAAAGACACTCAGAGATTTTCAGGTTCCAAAGGAGGTATCATATATTAGGCTTAAAAAGTTAAAAATCTGTTTCTCACGCGTGGTCCTTTCGGCTAAATTATTATATTATATGGTACAACATGTAATCTCCTTTGTGTTTTGTTACTCCATTGTTAATTTACTGAGTTTTACTACCTAATTTATATTATCGCAAGTAGGGGTTTTTCTTGAAAAATAAAATTCCGCTTCAAAATACCCTACTCGTATACATTTTTGCCCAGAATCTCAAAATAAATGGGCCATGCAGTCATTTTAATTAAATTCGTTCTGTTGGGATTCGTCTTGTTGGAATGACCAATTTCGACATTCGTCTTGTTGGGAAAAAAACCGTATGGGGGGGGGGGGGGGGTGCGTAATAGCAAATCTATTTCATAATTTATTCGGATTATATTTGGTGGTAATGTGACATAATTATTGACGCCTTTCACAACTTATAAATTATGGACACAAACGGACAGAGTCAAGGAAATTGCGGGGTTTTTTTTTTTTTGTTCTTCTTGAATTTGAAAATTATTCGGGGGAGGCAACGTGCCCCGTCCAACGAGAGGGGGGCACCACTTCTCGTGCTAGCCCCATCTCGCTGCTACGCGGCTCGGACGATGATGCGCATCATATTATGTACGCCCCTGATGCAGATGCCAAAGGCATAAGCGATGATAGGTGATTTAGGGTGGGGGAGCCCCCCTCCAAGAAAATTGGGAAATCAGTTATTAAATGGAGACTTCTGGCGGCTTTGGGGATGAAAAATCACGTTATTTTTTGGCCGTTAGAATAACGTTTTTAGACGGGGAGTGGTGTGTCGATGGCCTGATTGATCCAAAGCTGGTCATTATTGAATAAGAAAAACATAATTGTTTTCTGTTGAATTTGTGATCTACATGTGGTTGTAATTATGATTAGGCTAAAATAATAATAAAAATAATTGAAAATGTTGATTACAGTCTCTTGTTTTTCCTCAACCATGTCATGTGCAGAGGTGTTAAAACAGATGTTTGTGTGGAGGTTAAAAGCTTCTGTTGCTTTGTCGCGCCTTCCCCTTCCCACCATGCTATTTTGTAGATTATGAGGTCTAAAAGATAAAACAAACCAAGAACATGAACTTTTGATGACAAAAAGAAATAATTACAAAAACAAAATAAAAAGCCGCCCGCGCACATCCAGTTTTACAAAAAAATGGTCCGAGAAACAGAAGATCTACTTCGTGAGTCTTAAAGGGTCATTGTTAAAGTCACAGTTGAAGATCATGGAGAACAAAATTGTAAATTTTGATATCTATTCAGCTGCAATTCTGAACAAGCAATTCTGAACAATAAGTTTTGAACAATTTGATCCTTCGCTTTTATAAGTTATGGGGCTTTCAGTGGGCGGATATGGTGTGATATAAAGCGAAGTGAGATCAATATTAGGCGAGGCCTTCGGCCTCGCCTAATATTGATCTTGCTGAGCCTTATATCACACCATATCCGCCCACTGAAAGCTCCATAGCGGATTTATTATGTCAGTCCTTTGAAAGAGACACAACCATAAGTGTACCCAGATTCCTAGCGCAAATGATCTGTTATCACTATCAGGGAATTTCCCGGTTTTACGTCATGTGAAGGTCACGCTAGAAGCAGGCGCGGAAACAACGGAGTTCTCTTCTCAATAAACAGGAATTTATATTAACAATTCACAACATTAATTCAGTGTTAAGTACTGGAAAAATAAAACAACTGGAGCAAATGGATTAACAGTTCTTTCGAGAAGGTAAGTTGGAACAGTTTCGTTCATTATTTGTTGTTAATGGTGATATTAATGTTTCCGACTCGGCAGTTCGCAAACACAGGCATATTTCCAGTAAGTTTACACATGCCATTTCTTTGGTTAAACACACGAGTTTCAGAATCTTCAAAGGGCATGAATAACTGTTCAATGTCAAAACCCCCGTCATCTTTATCCAAATCACTCCTGTGTGTCGATGTTTGCAGATCTCCAGAATTATTGGGAGGTTCAATTGCATTTTGCTTTGTCAAATTCGTAAGGATTCTCGCTTGAGTTCGCCCCAGACAGTGCCAGTTGGCTTCTATACATGTCGTTTTAGTGGTTTATTTATTGTATTTATTTACATTTGTTTATTAAAATTTCTCAAAGACTGGAAGAAGAACTATTATAGTTGTACGTTGCTCAATAGACACACACGCAAAATTATTGGTTGTTCGTTGAACACGCGAAATTAGGAAAAACATCGACACGAGCGTTGGATGTCAAAAACAAAATGTCGAAACTGACCGTATATACTGACTCGTTCGATCCGCAAGTATACAGAAGAAGTCTCCTTGGTTACGAGTCGAAATTAAGTATTTTTATTGTTTACTAATCATATATATTTCATTTTCAGGTTATTTTATTCAACTTTGTGGGGAGTTAGTTTAGTATAGTAACTGGGACAAAGTTAGGAGGTCTTAAATAAAACTGTGAGCGCTAAGTTGTCGAACGGTTCGTCGTGTTGCCTTTTGTCGCGTGTTTACAGTTTTCCCTGTCCGATCGCGTAATTTTGTCTTGATGATGGCGAGCAAGTCTGTTCAGACAGAGGTAAGTATGGAGGTAAATACGTGTAATATCGCGGTCCAGGTCAACGGTGCCGACGGTGCCAACGGGGTAAGTATTGGTGTGCAGACAGAGGTCACTGAGGGTGTCGGTCAGAGCCGGGTTGGTGGGGCCACCGATGGCGATATTGGGCTTGAAGTTTGTAAACAGTGTTCTATGATGTATGGGGACTGTCGCTCGATGGGATATGGAGAGGTATGTGCAAACTGTCAGGAAATCCTCCGCCTACTTGAGACAATTGTTAAGTTTGAGGGGGAGATTGCTGAGCTGAAGGGAAAACTTGGTAGGGCGGGGCTGTCTGGAGTTACGCCTGTGAAAGTAGCTTTCCGAGAAGGGTGGAAGGTTGTCGGTGGTTCCAAGAGGAAACATGGGGGTAGAACCTTTGATGTGAATGAGGTAGGTGATGAGGTGGGGGCTGCTAGAAAAGTACGTAGGACAGATGAGGGGGCCCAGGCCGGAGCAATGCTGTAAAGCGTTTGGCGTGGACTATCAAAAGTGGTAGGAAAGGGGGGCCAGAGAAGCAGGTAGATAGGGGTGTAAAGTCCAAAGGCAGTGGGGAGTGCAGCACCAGAAACAGATTTGATGTGCTCGATTCGGAAGAGACAGAGGAAGAGATGGAGGTAGTTGCAACAGATAGTAGCTTGGGGTCTAGGCCAGGAAAAAGGAGGAGGGATCCGGGAGAAGACCAGGGGAGCAGTCCAGGTAGTTCAGGGCCTGGAAAGAGACGGAGGGACAAGGATAGGAGTAATCCTAGGTCAAAGATACCGATACCGATATTGATTCCGAGTGGGGCTGTTGGAGAGGAAGAGGACGCTGTAAACAATAGGAGACTAGAGGAGATAAATAGGGCGAGGGCCAAAAGTAAGTTGGTGGTTGCGGAAAGTAGCATAGTTCGGGGGATCGACAAGGTTGTCTGTGGTCCGGACAGTAAAAATAGAACAGTTCTGTGCTTTCCGGGGGCTAAAGTGGAGGACCTGAGGGATAGAGTGGACGGTATTGTAGCTGGGTCGGGGCCTGATCCGGTAGTGGTATTACATGTGGGGTCCAATAACATCAGGGAGAGGAAATCAGTTCGTTTGGTGGACACATACAAGGACCTAATTAGTAAGCTACTTAGCGGGAATGCTCGGATCATCGTTTCAGGGGTGCTCCCCGTTATGGGTGGTGGGAATGAGAGGAACTCGCGGATTATGGCACTAAACGAGGAGCTGGAAGAGCACTGCAAAGACTTGGGAATACATTTCATTGACCACTGGGATTCATTTTGGGGACAAGGAGAGTTGTATGGGCGAGACGGATTGCATTTAAGTAGGATGGGTACAGACCTGTTGGGCCAAAAAATTTTACAGGTGGCTGGGCCTTTTTTGGAGAAAAGGGGGGTAGGGGACCACAGCCGATAACCCAGAGGGGCACAAATGCTGGGAACATAGGAAGAACAACAAACATGCACAATGCAGGGACATACCAGGGTTATAATAATGTGCCAGTGATGACAAAAAAACAAAGATTCATTAAGTTTGGGTACTGCAACATCCAGGGTCTGCACAAGAAAGTAAGCGAAATATCAACAATGATGGGCGAAGGAGACTTCGATATAATGGGTCTAAGTGAGACGTGGATACGACGGGATGAGCGGGTTGATCAGATGAAGGGTTGCGTGTGGATAGGAGCTGGGCGAACTGAGGGTCAGAAACGGGGTGGGGGTGTTGGCATCTACGCTAAAGAGGAATTACAGCCCTCATTGATTACAGATCTCACAGAAGCAAGGACTCAGATTCCAGTATCCAACGAAATAGTCTGGGCAAAAATCAAGTTAGGAAGCAGGAGTGTTGCCGTTGGTGTTGTATACTTAGCAGTGGAGGGAAGTAAGCCCGAGTGGAATGATTCAATATATACAACTCTTAGATCGAATATCACAGAGCTTGGAAGCAGAGGGTTCAGTATTGTCCTAATGGGGGACTTCAATGGGCACATCGGGGATAAGGAGGAGGGCATACAGGGAGGTGATAGGAAAATTAACACGAATGGGAGGAAGATGTTGGACCTATCAAAAGAGCTTGGTTTAAAGATCCTGAACAGGGATGCGAAATGTAAGGGTAAATGGACCTGGGAGAGGAACGATAAGAAAACAATAATTGATTATATACTCACTGACATTAGCGTATGGAGGGAGGTTATAGATGTAGAAATAGATGACGAGGGAAAAAATGACCTGGGTAGTGATCACAACCTGATAACAGTTAAGATTATAGGCAAAAAGACGAATAGAGACAGAAATACCTTCAAGGAAGTTTGGGGACTAAAACAAGGAGCCGACTGGAAGCAGTTTCGGGAAAAACTAAAACCAAATCTTGAATGTATACCTAGGGATGCAAATGTCCAGAGTATTTCAGATGGCATAGTAAATAGCCTAACAGAGGCAGGGAAGGATTGTATAGGAAGGGTGAGGGTCCCAACGAGAGAGCTTGGATACAGGGTAAACGAGGGACTGAAAAAGGCTATAAAAGAAAGGAAGGTAAAATGCGCTGCTTACAGAAGAAGTAGGAAGCTTAAAGGGGTGGATAACAATGACACGAGACTAATGAAAGGAGAATATGAACTGGCACGGAGAAAGGTGAATGAGATAAAGAATAATAATAGGAAGGAGCGCAATTGCAGTCTTGCCAGAACAATAAAGGAAACGGGGGGTTCGAGCTCAAACGTATTTTGGAACTGGGTAAATAAACGGAGGAAAAGTAGTGTGCAGAGTATCAAAGTGGATGGGGAAAGTACAGAAGATAACGGCCGTATCGCTTCAGAGTTAGTCAAGCACTGGGAAAAGATAAACGATAGGCGATGGGGCAGTGGGTCCCCACCAAAAAGAAATACACTGGTGGAGGAGAACCTATCCAATCGTGTATGTAGCGAAATAACGGCAGAAGAAGTGCGGAACGTGGTCTCGAAATTAAAAAAATGGTAAAGCGGGAGGAACTGATGAAATTCCGAACGAATTCCTCAAAAATGGAGGGGAGGCACTTATTGAAGTCCTGACAAACCTTTTCAACCTGGCTCTGCGAAAGCAAGAGGTCCCCAGAGAGTGGAGGGAAAGTAAGGTGTCGTTCATACACAAAAAGGGGGATAAGGAAGTTCTAGATAACTATAGGGGGATATCAGTTAGTAGTAACATCGGAAAAGTATTCTGTAAGGTCATATACGGTAGACTAGAGGAAGTTATTGAAGAGAAAGGTTTTTTAGGAGAAATTCAAAATGGTTTCAGGAAAGGACGAAGAGTCACTGATCACCTATTTACACTCACCCAACTGATAGAATCAACAAAGGCTGAAAAGAAAAAGATGTTTCTGGCATTTCTAGATGTGAAAAAAGCGTACGACCGAGTGTGGAGGGAAGGTATGTGGCGAAAGCTCGAGGGCATCGGACTGGGGGTGACTTTGTGGGAATCATGAAAGCACTGTATACAGATGTGCAAAGCCAACTCAGTCTAGGGAGTATCACTACAAAACGAGTCCCTATGGATATAGGCCTCAAGCAGGGGTGTATCTTTTCACCGATTTTGTTTGCATTGTATGTTAAAGATTTAGGGGACGAACTAATTCAGAGTGCGGAGGGGGTAAATGTTGGAGACATAAAGATACCAGGCTTATTCTTTGCGGACGACATGGTGTTAATGTCTAGAACTGAACAGGGGCTAGAGAAACTGCTGGAAATTGTTGGTAGATATGGGAACACTTGGCGGCTCGAACTAAATGAAAATAAAAGCAAGGTAATACCCGTTGGACGCAAGGTAGATATGACGAAGAGATGGAGAGTGGGGGAGTTCTCAATCCCCGAAGGGGAAAGCAAACAAATCACTGTAGGAGAAACGGGAGAGTATGAGTATCTAGGGGTAAGCATAAATATAACGGGAAGAGGGGTGTACAGAAATTACTCAGCCAAACTGATTCTGAAGGGGAAAAGAATTCTGAACCAACTAAAACTTTTAGGGAAAAATAGTTTCAATAAGGTCTTTGTGGGGAAAACACTGTGGGAGAGGGTGGGTTTACCAAGTATAACGTATGGCACGGACGTGATTCCATTAAACCAAACCGTTATTAAGAAGTTGGAAAGTACTCAGAATGATGCCGGCAGATGGATAACTGGGTCGAGTAATCCTGCAGCTTTGGAAGCAGTAAGGGGGAGCTTGGGTGGATGAAAATCAAGGACAGGGTAGATTTGGGAAAACTGTGTTACTTTAACTACTTGAGAAACCTGCCTGACAACCGGTGGTGCAAATTGATGCTCGATACCATTTGAAATTCTAATATAGAAACGGGGTGGTCAAAACATGTGAGGGAACTAATGGACAATTACTCTATAGAGGTCACAAACATAGAAGTAGGAATGAAAGAAGGCAAAAGGTTTGTCAAAGAGAGAGTCATGGAAGATTGCAATCGAAACTGGCGAGCAGGGGTTAGCGTGAAAAGATCACTGCAGGGGTTACAATATAAAGAAAAGCCAGCTTTTGAGAAGTACCTAGATGGCACCTTTGGAGGGTCACTGCTGTTCAAACTGAGATCAAGATCACTGGAGCTTCGGGGAAAAATTGGGAGAGATGGGGAAAAGGGATGCCAAATGTGCCACTCTGGAGTAGTGGAGACCCTGGAACATTTTCTCTTGGAATGCCCACAGTATATACCTCATAGAATAAAATTTACTGGAAGAATAATGCAGAAGTGGAGTGAAGAAACAAAGGATAGATGGCTGAAGGGGGACACGAGGGAGAGGGTAGGAATGCTTATTGAAGAAATAGAAAAAGAGGAAGTGAGGGACACTATTAAGCAGTTTATATCTGAATGCTGGGAGGAGAGGAGGGGAAGGGGGGTGGGGTGCAGGGGGAATGATGGCCTTCTCTTATGAGGACCGCGACAAATCAGCGGCTGGGCAAAGAGTTATTATTATAAGCTCTATATACGGTCAGCTCGATGATACACAGTCTCATATACGGTCACTAGATATTGAAGCTGATTGATCAATAACAATTACTGGCATAATAAAATATTTTATAGTATTTGAACAAGCATTGCCAAAGTTCGGTTTGAAGATCTAAGCTCCAAATAGAAGCTGAAAGTCACGTGTAGTAAAAACATAATTATTGTGTCGGTTTCTCGTGTTCAGACTAAACAAATTCAACTTAAGGACATTTAACTTTGATTTTTGGCATCGAACCTATTGGTGACCACTCACGATCTAATTTAAAAGTCACTGGCATGGATAGAAGAAAGGGATGAATGACGACAAAAACAAAAATATATATTTACCGACTACTAAATAGAGATAGAAGGTACAGACTCCCTTGTGTGTCTCGGTGTCTGGACAATAACCTTTGAACAGATTAAATTTCGAACTTCAATTTGTGCATAGCATTTGGACATGACCCTAGGAAGGGCATATTCGGAGATTGAACTCCCATGTTAGAATTGTAGATCATGGGGTGCAAAAATTGTATTTTCCCCCACTTGTCTTTGTGTTATGAACGTAACTTTTGAACTGTTTCACGTTCTTTAATTTAGAGAATTACACTTGACCGTTGCACTTGACCGTGGCACTCCCAGAGCCGAAAGCCATGGGAGTAGCAGTTTAACTGGCGTGGCGACTTGCATCCGGTTTATAATGCTAGCTCTATAATGCTAGAGCTGACCTTTTACCTCATCAACCTCAAGTTTGAAGTTCTAGATCACAGATAAGGGTTAAAGGTTAAGGATAAATGTTTCGATTTTGTGTTGTGTATGTATGTCTATACTATACATTTCGATAGTTACTGGTAAATTCTGTTTGACGGAGACTTGTCGAACAAGATATATATTTGAAAAGGCCTGGAAATAAAGTGCTTACACCCTAACCCGCTAGCAGGTTACGCTAAAATATCGCGGTGGTAACCTATAGAAATAATGTGTTGTGATGCTTCTCCGCCTTCACTGTTTTACAACACCAGCCATGCTGGTTTCGTCTTAACAGAATTTCCGCCACAACAGATAGCAACCACAAACGTGCGATCTCGCTTTAGCGAGATCACGCGTAAGTTGTTGCTATTTTGTTGTGACAGAAATTTTGTTAATACATGAATGACATGCCATTCTACTCACATGCGAAAGCAACGTTCATACAGTGAGTCTTGCTTGTCACGAGAGGTCAGGTCAGGCAGGCAAAACATGCCGGAGTAGGAATTTAATTTATGTTGTATTATTCTGTCGTTATATTATTCTTTCATAACCTGTAGTTCGTTTGCGTATTTCATTTTTGATGTACCCGCGCGTAACCCAAACAATCGTTCGCTGGTTATTTTCAGACCTGATTTGATACCTACTGTTTTTGTGCGGGTACCAGAGTTATCGCATTCGTGACAGCGGTGATGCATAATCGTTCCCTAGCGACTTACAGAGGCTGAATACAGTAAGTGGAGAAAGAAAAAAAACATGGAATGAAATTTCTGGAAAAAGAGTCACGTTCCACAAAAAACATAAGGAATACAGATATACTTTCAATCAGCACAACTCCGAGGGAACCCGAAGGTCAGTGGGTTAAGATTTTACTTCTGCTTTTTGGGATTTTTTCATATAATGCAAATTATTGTGTAAGTCATGTTCAAATATATATATGCATCCATACAACTGTCACGAAAGGTTGCCAGTTTGCAAGCTCTAAGGACAGCAGTGTAATTCTGCTTGGGGCTTTTTATTTACCCACTTTTCTACCGTTCATTTAACCCTTTACCTAGCGAATCCACAGCATCCGCCCGTGTAATATGCAATTTCAACAGTTGAAAAAATATTATTTTCCAAAAAGTTTCAATAAAACCGTATCATGTGACCCATCACTGGAACGAGTTCCAATGAGGGGTCATATGATATGGCTTTGTTGAATGTCTGTAAAAATGTGAAAAAATGATATTTAAAATAATAAATTCTGATATCGTCTGCGTTGGGTAAATCCCTTTGCCCACAAAGATCCACAGATATCCTTTCGTACTCTTGTTATAGATATTTTAATCAATAAATATTATTTTCCTAAAAAAAAACACCAAAAGATTAATATAATTAATGGAATTACGGAACGTAATCATAAAATTACAGCAGCGGTGACAGTTAACCCATTATGACAATGCCAACAAAGTACTTATTTATTTATTGGTGTTTAACGTCACATACTTATGCACAATTGCTAATCGTCAGCGTGACAGTTTTACGGGTGGAGGAAGCAGGAGTACCCAGAGAGAACCACCGAGCATCAACGAGCAACTGTCAGCTCCTTAACATTCTAACTCTGTTCAAGATCCGCTCAAGCAGGATTACAGCGATTGAAGACATGTGCACCATCGACGTGTGGTACGCCTTAGTACACGGCGTCATCGTGCCTCCATGTAGGCAACCGGGATAAAGTGCCTTGCCCAAGGACACAAAGCGGGTCGTTCCGGACGGGGATCGCCCTCGGGGCCTCTAGCATAGAAGTCCAACAGTCTACCACAGCCACCGGACTTCCAATGTCAACAAAGATTCGGTTAAATCAAGTCTCGATTGAGCAAATTTCTGGCGCTGGTTTAAAGAAAATGAATGTTTACGGCATTTTTGTATTCACTCGTCAGTAAAATATAAGTTGTTCGGAAAAACGAACCGAAGGTTCGCTTTTCCGACCAACAAAAAAAAATATTTCAGACGAGTGTAATGAAACATAGGCGATGTACTCTTTAAGGGCTTGACTGGTTCCAGGCCATCACTCACTCAGTCAGTCCTCTTTGCACCTGACAGTGCATAAGCTTCAACAGTTGATCCCACCGGTGTCTGTCCTGTGACAATTTCTCTGATGTAGCCCATGTCTTGCCCAGTATCTTCATTTCTGCCTCCACTGTTCTCCTCCATGCACCTTTAGGCCTTTCTCTTTTTCTCTGTCCCGCTGGTGATCATCTCAGACCTATTTGGAGATGTTTGTTGTTATTCATCCTCACAACATGTCCTAACCATCTTCATCGCGATTGTAAAATATCGATGTTAATATCATTCAATCCAGTTGTTTCCATTAGGTCCTCGTTTGATATTACCCGAGGACATCTTAGTCTTAGTATTTCCACTAGACACCTACCTTCAGATCCTCTCAGTCTCAATTCGATTTCTTTGCTGGTCTTCCACGATGGTCCCAGGCCATAACAGCGTTGAATTCCTAACAGCATTAGACTGGTGGCCAGAGAGCTTAGCCAATTTGGCCGAATCAGCCCTAGACGTTAAAAGCTGCTACTGGCAATACTGTGGTTAACGCCGTGGCAGTTTTTCACGGCTTTTGCTTCCACATTATCGATTCCCGTGGCTAGGTTCGATGATTGTTTACTTCCTTCCTAATTGGCCAGTCAAGAAAATTCAGCAAATGTGGTTCTACCTGGGGTGGCGGGGAGGACCCATCGGGAAGACCATACTTCGGCCCAATCGGAGAAATTTTGATTTTTGAAATTGAAGGAACGGTGTTTCCTTTCATCCTCTATGTCGCCTGCCAATGGCAGTCCATATAGAGAGCATTTCGATATACCGGCAGTCAATGCATTCAGATGCATTTCGCCTTTGGTCATTTTCACGAAATTTCACGTACCAACAAGTGTTGAGCGGCATCAATTTTGGGGCCCCAGGAGGAACGCAATAGGGGGCCCACCAGGAATTTTACGGCCAGTCCGCCTCTGCACCCGCCCCTCTCCCCGTCCTTCACGTGTTGTTCATCGAAAGATCTTTTTCTTTAAATGAGGCAAATAAAGGGATTTTTTGCAAAATTCAGGAGTCATAAAATATCACAGGTCAAATGAATATAAATAAATCCTATCGTATTTGAATCTAAAACCCACAGCTCTATTTAGAAAGCACCAACGCCGCGTTTCCTTTTCTTTTGTCAATGTGATCTGGATGTTTTTGTGAATACGGGGAAAGAAAAAAGAAACTCACGATCAGATCAAATTCGACATCAATAGCTTTTCTTTTCCTTTCGGTCGTTGACGGGAAGATGAAATATTGTTGCTTAATTACTACTTCATGTCGTAATCTCGCGGCATCAAGGTGTCATTACAAGTGTCGGTGACATCTTTGTTCCTTGCACACTTCAACCCATGTTGCACTTTTGTAATGAAACTGAAACCACACTTTCATTTGTAAACAATTAGTCGTTTATAAGAAGCGGTTTTTTGACTGCACAATGGACCTTTTGAGTCAAGTTCGGTGCAAATTTCACCAATTATGTATGATATCGCCAACCCCCATTTTGCCATGAAAAAGACGTTCTGTTATTGAAGGCAGTGTTTTAAAGAACGTTTTCAAGAGGGGCTGCGCAGACCGCAAGTACGGATACGCAGACTGGGGTATGGACATTGTACCTTTTACTTGGGATTCTGCCTTCTTTGTCGGGATTCTAGGGCCCTCCGGATTCACAAGGAAAGTTGCAGCTACGAACTGGCAACTATAAAGGCAGTAGTGGCTAAAATTGCAATATTGAATTGGTACGATGAAATGACCTCGACAAACAAAAATTACTTAACCCCTACTGGGCTAAGAGTCAAATAAATCCAGCAAGGGTTCCCAATCAAGTCTTGGCTCCCAAACTGGCATTCAAGACTCGACTTGAAATCACTGCAGACCCATTAGTATCAAAAGATTTGATGACGAGAAAAATTGTGGAAGAATGTCTTTTCGGTTTGAAGTCCAATACCGAAACCACTGAGCCACCGAGATCCTAGGCAACAGAATGTAATGGTTCTTTGTTATGGGTCAACTGAATTGACAGTTTATATATTTAATCTAATTCTTATCAAAACGTTTCTTTGTTACTTCATCTTTTTTATCTTGCTTAATCTTTTTTTATAATCCTTCTGGAAGATAAATTAGTTGCTAGCAGTTTATTTTGACTGAACAAACAGTGAGCAAATAAAATGATGAAATTATTTTTTACGCATTATCAATGGCCTTTTACTTTTAATTTTATTTATTTATTTATTTATTTATTTATTTATTTATTTATTTATTTATTTATTTTTTTTTTTTTTTTTTATTTATTTATTTATTTATTTATTTATTATCTATATTTTTATCATTTGTAGATTTTTTTGCAATTAAAATATTTAAAAGAGTCAGGTAATAATACTAAATTAAAATATCGCACTTTGAGATGGCGTCTTGTAGTCAAAGGACGATAGATGGTTAACCCTTTACCTAACGTAACGGCTAAAACCGGCCAGCGCTATTCTCAAAAATCGCCAATTAATTTTCATTATCTTTTTCATTTTTTGTCTCAAAAACATAGGTTATGACCCCTCGTTGGAACGAGCTCGTCGAGCTCGTTCTAACGAGGGGTCATAACCTATGTTTTTGAGACAAAAAATGAAAAAAATTAGTTATTCAAGAATTTTTTTTGCAAGTGTCGTCTGCGTTTCATGTTAGGTAAGGGGTTAATTTTCTCATTTACAATCAGACTCCATTTGGCTCTAAAGTCTTTCACATGGTAGCAACAAAATATTCATTTGGTACCGAAGAAATATTCTAGCAAAAAAGCTTACTAAAAGTCGGTTTTGGCAGTCCGTGGTTAAACACCACAACAAGCACCTTAATGGACACGAATATTAGCTATAATTTAATCACACAATCCTTTAGAGCTGTAGGATTAAATTATTACTGACCATCCAAAAAGGAAGATATACTGGCCGATTTGGCTACGTAAAATAGTGTAAAGGGCGATACCATTCAGGCATCAGAGTTTCAATATTTTCCCCGGCAAGTTGGATCGGTTTTTTCATCTACAATTCGTTGACACTACTTTTTCGAATTTTACACCAGACCGTCTTAGCTGATTTCCAACAGCCACGACTGGATTTTAGTAAAAAAAAAAAAGAAAGTGAGAATATTTATCGGGTAAAGAGTTAAAGTTGGATTCAGTTTTTTGAAGAAAAGATCGCGTGCTTGTTAAGAAAACTGAAAGTGTTCCATTTGTGCTTTTGTATTCTGTATTTACTTTACCATAAACAACGAGGAACTCGCAAGTACAGAGTGTTTCTCGAGTAGCTATTGATGTCAGTGTGTCTAAAACTGAACTCAGGTATTCTATAGAGATCAAAATATATATTCTATGGTGTCATGTGGCAGGGCATGTTGGACATCTATAGAGTGTCGTTTGATTTGTTTAAAAGGAATAAAACACCGTAAATTCCCTGATTTCTTTCGATGGCCCATCAATAACTGCGAGAATAATCACGCAATTTGGTTGGCAATATTAAATAGTGTACAAAAAATGATTATTGGTTGCAAAACAAGGATTTTATTTGCAGGGAAGTACACTGCTGCCCTGCCGGGGACGATAAGTTGGAATATATACTTTTCGTAATAAATACAGTATACTGCCGCCGTGAACTGTTCACTTTCCACGGGTGAGCAATATGTCCACGGACGCAATAATAATAGATTCCAAACACTAATTAGGATACAACCCGTTGCTTCATTAATTAAAATTTTGCTGATGATGATTTTTAATACCTGGTAAACGCATGCGTGGGCATCTTTGCCCACGCGTGGATTACAACCAGTCCACTGTACTGTAAATAGCGGACATCGACTGAGAAGCCGTTAGTGTAAACTTACATCTCCTTGCAGTCAAGAATCAGGTCATTCTGGAACCTACTCAAAAACAGTAGATACTGTTTATATTATATGCGTTGCGAAGTTGCAATTACAACTAAAACACGTGTTAATTGCAATTAAAACACCTAAACTCCGAAATCACACAATGGGAGAGCGGTGGCTGAGTGATAACGATATTGGACTTCAAACCGAAAGGTCCACGCTGCAATACCCGCTAGGGGTGACTGCGCTGTGTCCTTGGGCAATGCCCTTAATCCCGATTACCCATGTGGGGGCACGGTGACACTGTGTACTAAGGCGCACTGCACGTCGATGGAGCCACTTGTTGTCAACCAATGCTAACCCTGCATGTGCAGTGTTAGTATGTTGGAGAGTCAGACATTTGCTCGCCACTGCTCGGTGGTTCTCTTCAGGTACTCCGGCTTCCTCCACGCGTAAAACTGTCCGACACGAGGTGACCCTGGCGCTGTCGAAAGTGTCGTTAATCACCCCCCCCCCCCCCCAATAAAAAACGCTCAGTGAAATGGATCTCATCGTATATTGCGTAGTTTCGCGTCACTTCCAGAAAGATGTTTTCTGACATTTATCGTTAAAAGAGATATGGAAAAATATTTGCTGGACATCTTCCGCTATCTTATAAGATAACATAAAACAAAAAATATTTTCTTCTATTCTGAGCACAGTTATATCAAGACGTGGAGCCAGATGTGTCTTGTTATCCAATACATCAGCAGAATAAGAAAGCGATATCACCATCACGGTAAAGAGTGAGGTCATGTTAGTCACAGTAGACTTGGTGACTAGCCTTGTGAAGTCAACACCAGGAAACGTGCAATGACTGCGCGGGCACAGTGTCACGCGATTACAAAACTGAATTTCACGGCGACCACCATTCAGATTTTCGAGAGTGGCATCCTGGGGTTTATGGACAACTCACTTGTGTGTTTATTCGGTTTGAATTTTGTTATCAGGAGGGGAAAATACTCTTTCTACATATCCGCTCTCTTATTTCTGCCATTTCCTGGCTCAGAGTCGGAAATTGCAGAAATAGGTGAGCGGATATATAGAAATATAGAAAGAGGTCGAGTAGAACTATGTAGAAAAATGGACCAGTGTTGCTGTTTGCTAATTTAGATGTTTCATTAATATTGCTGTTTCGTGGTTCAGTCTAGCCAGTTATGACTTATACTCCACAGGTCGGGGGCGCAGTGGCTCAGTTGGTAGACGTCTAGGCTGCAAGCCGAGAGGTCCTCGGTTCGAATCCCACCTGCGGCAACCGCGTTGGGCAAGACACATCACCCTCATTGCCCATGTGGGGGCACGGTGACGTTGTGTACTAAGGCGTACTGCACGTCGATGGTGCACCTGTCTTCAACCAATGGTAACCCTGCTTGTGTGGAGTTAGTATGTTGGCGAGCCTGACAGTAGCTCGCCGTTGCTCGGTGGTTCTCTCCGTGTACTCTGGTTTCCCGTAAACTGTCCGACACGAGGTGGCCCTGGCTGTCGAAAGTGTTGCTAAACCCCAATAAATAAATAAATAACTCCACAGGTCGGATTTTTGATATACAGTACAGCCGCCGTGGAGTGGTCGTAATCCACGCGTGGCCAGGTAATAAAAATCATCATCAGCAAAATTTTAACCCTTTACCCAACGTAACGGCCAAAACCGGCCAGCGCTATTCTCAAAAATCGTCAATTAATTTTCATTATCTTTTCATTTTTTGTCTCAAAAACATAGGTTATGACCCCTCGTTGGAACGAGCTCATCGAGCTCGTTCCAACGAGGGGTCATAATCTATGTTTTTGAGACAAAAAATGAAAAAAATTAGTTATTCAAGAATTTTTTTTGCAAGTGTCGTTTGCTTTTCATGTTAGGTAAAGGGTTAATCAATGAAGCACCGGGTTGCACATGGTGCTTCATTAATTAAGTTTTTCCCCCGCGGGAACACCGGTAAGTTAGGCAGTGCTTGTTTACTGTGGTTGCTTGTTTACTGTGGTAAACAAGCACCGCTTTACTGGTAAAATAGGATCCAGTCACTAATGCTTGGGGTGCAAGTCCTCTAAAATAGGCAACATGGGGCAGAAACGATTGACTGACCTTCAGTTTATCTCAATGTTCTGGTCACGATTATCCATTGTGCAGAAGTATGTGACCTTAAATACCAATAAATAAATAAATAAATAAACAATCATTTATTTTTTGATGATTATTCCTATAATTAGTGTTTGGAATCTAATATTATTTTGCCCATCGATATATTGCCCACCCGTGGAAAGTGACCTGGAAAGAGGCGGCCGTACTGGATTGATATTGGTACCATAACATAATGCGGCAATAAATCTCATTTGTCTTTACAGTGTTTAAATATCCTAAGAAAATCTTTCAATATAGCATCCGTCGACAAACTCATGGGATATTTAGATGCATGTGCCCATTTTTATCTAACATGCGGCAAAGCGGTAGAAAATGAGTCATTACAAGATGTAATTACAAAACTACTGCATGGTATGGCAAGAAACCTGGTTACGTAATTCTAAGGACACCTGACAACCAAAGTTTGGTTTTTGTTTTTCTTTCTCTGTCATGTGTTTATGTTGTGTGGAAGATATAAAGTATATTTGCTGACCTTCAGTAGAAGGCGTTAAATGAAGGTTTAACTGGTAGAGTGCTGGAAGCCCATATTTGGGCTTCATTCTGAAGTCCCGGTATTGCAATTTAAAGGCTTCATATTCCATGGATGTGCTTCATATTATCTTTGAAGTGATATTATTTTATCTGTTAGGATTTGCCTTGTGACAATTTATGGGAGTGTGCCTATAGGCACTCTCCCATAAATTGTAACAAGGCAAAGATGTACAAAGAAATTTCCAGGACCATAAATAACTTAGCACTTTACCAGTTAAATATTTGAAAACTATTTTATGTTTATTTACTGAAACTTTATTTTTCTATTTCAGTGGGTACAGAAGGAGCTGACAGGAAAGAATATGCGCCATTTGGTTTGAAAGTAGTCCCTTTTTAGGGATATATTATTCGCTGTACTGTGATGACAATCTTAACTCCCTGCACGCTGATGTCGAAATATAAAATTTCAAGCTGCATTTTCCCATAATGTAACCAGGAATTTACCCAATTCAATAGTGTTTGAGTTCTGTCAAACAAGATTCAACTGGTTAAATTCTTAATTACATTATGGGAGAATTTGCTGTGTGAAATGTCTTTATATTGCTATCACTGTACATAAGGTTAATAACATGTACCGGTATAGATCCATAGGAAAGTCTATTAAATGCTGATGGCATTATAGAGTATCAGCCTCTTCTCTGAAAAGCCCAAGTACAAGATTTCACGGAAATTACAAAAAGTCAAATATTACATTCGTTGTACATCACTTTTCAAAAAAGGAAGACACTCAGTTCATAACTACAAAATCCCAACCGACATGTGGCATAAATCATGGCATGGATCGACCAATGTGTGCTCCCATCTCTGTTTCACTAGCAGTGTTTGTTACGGTATGTGATAACAATAATGGTAAGTAGGGGATAATGGAGAGTGCCAGCTCAGTTCAGTCGTGTGAGATGGAAAGTTAGGTAAGCTGGAAAAATTGAGTTATTTTGGAAAAAACCTCAATTTTTCTGGTAAAAAAAGTTGATTTTCTTGGAAAATATTGGGTTTTTCCCCAAAATAATTCAATTTTCGCGGAAAAGCCCTGGGTTTTTCGGAAAATGTTTAAATTCGAACATTTCTAGCTCACTTTTGATGGAATTTCTCGAAAATGTTTAAAAAATTCACCAGGTTGAAAAATTCACTTTTTTAAAAAATTTAACACAAACCTCGCTGAAAAATTAACTTTTCCATAACGTAACATCGACTTCGCAATTGGGGTGAATTTTTTCGAAATTCCTGGAATGGGTTTTTGCACGATTGTGACCTGAGCCAGATTAGCACTGAGATTCACATTGGCAAAACTTCCGAAAAGACATGAGTAGGGGGTCTTTTTTTGCAGTCGCGACATGGAAAAAGACGCGATTAAACGTTGATTTCCTATAGGAAAAGATTGTGGTTCGACCGGGTGAATTTGTAATTGGGCTGGTAAACTCGACCATTTGAGATCGTTCGAGTCTAAAAAATTAGTTCGATGATGATCTGGAATGGGATCGTGATTGAAAATATATACATTTGTATTATAAGACGAATAATAAAATTGTTTTAAAAAAATAAAAATTGATTCTTTCATTGAAGGAAAAAAACTGCAAAAAAAAAAAAAATTATTTTATATATAAGAAGAAGAAAAAAAAACAAAAAATATTTTACAATTAATAATTATTATCATTTTAAAAAAAATGTACTATTTTTATAAAAAAAAAAAATTCAACAAAAATGACAACAACAAAAAAATAATCAGTCATGAAATCGGCACACCTAAAAAATCTGCATTAAAATTGAAAAGAGTCGAAAGATATTCGAAGTTCGAGAGTAAAATTTATAGATTGCAATCGCACGATGCCATAGAATTGAAGGACGTGGAGACGAGTGGGTTGAAAAGGAATATGACAAATATGTCTTACCTTTGAAATTGAACAAGACCACTCTGGATTTCGTGTACGGATATCAAGACGATCTATTGGCAATCCTCTCGGAGAGGATAGATAAATTTCGACCCGGACGATTTGTCCCTATTCTACGGGAGTAATATATATCCGAACGTCTCTAAAGAAGTTGTCCATAGATTGAATCAGATCACAGAGGAAGAACGAATGTTCGAGAGGATGAATCTGGTTTTCCAATGGATTTATCAGCGGGGAGACGATAGCTTTAAAGTAAATATGCTCGTCACGGACGTAAAATTATGAAAAGAGAGTTTTAGTCCATTATATAGATAGATTTTTAAATCTCGACTCGAAAAACACATTAAACATCTCTCTCTCTCTCTTTGTTGGAGAATGTGTGTTTGTGTTTTCACGCTCGTTTAATATTTCAATCGAGCATGATTCTACAGGTGTGAATCAAATGATGATTGCTTTTTCACTCAGACTGTTCATTTTTGCATGATAAAAATATCCGGATGTTTTCCCACTTTGAAGTGTGCACTTTTATATATAACCATGCACGTATCACTGTATGAACACCCGGATATATTTATTGTGCTGTTTTTATTTGAAAAATAGAACTGGTTTTCAAAACGTCTGCATTCATTACTGAACGGTGTGAGAAATGTCAAGTCGATGGATTTTATTTTAATATATACAATCTGGGGCGAGTGTGTTTCTCAATGCATGCGACTATTCACCTCTGTTTGGAATGAGGACGAAAGCGAGATAGTACTCATTTTCTGCGGTATACAATTTATTTTTTTTATTTTTTTTTTTTTGCTTTTACTGATGGGACTCAGTCGTCAAATGTTTTTTTGTTTGTTTTTTTTTTTTTTGGACTGGAGGTATAAACAATTAGTTTGGATGCGATTTACCTGATCGTTTTAATTTATTTTTGTGTTAAATGCTTTTGTGTTAAAAAAATTGATTTTCATTAAAAAAAATTGATTCTCATTAAAAGAATATATATATATATATATAAAATTCGCAAAAAAATTGTTTTAAAAAAAACCTAAAATATTATATATATTAAATAAGAAGTTTAACACAAAAAAATGACAAAAACAAAAATGTCTATCATGGAAAAGTTCTATTCATCTACCGTACCCAAGTTGAAAACGTACTGCATAAATCTAGGAATTAAAAATTACAGTCATCACGGAAACAAAGAACAATTGATTGAAGACGTGCGTGAGGAGACCTGTGATCAAACACTTGTGACATTAGAAGCCAAAGTACGTCAGTCATTGAATTTGAAAAGTGTTAAATACATGACAAAAGACAAATGCATCGGTCATTTGCTCGATGGAAAGGGAGTGGATGAAAGATCTACGGCAGCGACAAAAAAAACTCGAATTGTGAAAGATGAGAAGGCGATGACAAAGCAACATCGACAAACAAAAGACAAATGCATCGGTCATTTGCTCGATGGAAAGGGAGTGGATGAAAGATCTACGGCAGTGACAAAAAAAAACTCGAATCGTGAAAAATGAGAAGGCGATGACAAAGCAACGTCGACAAACGACTGTGGAAACTAAGAAGAAGGCCTTTAAATGAAAAGTGGAGTGGCAGGAGGTTTTGAAAGAGAATGAAAAAAAGAAAAGTGATGCGGTTCGAGATGACGATTCATTACAAAAAAGGATGGATGAAGTCGTGAGAGCGGTGAATGAAAACAAGGGAGCTGATGTGATACAAGGAATCATAATCAAATCGTTAGAGATATCATTGACTCCGATAGAACGAGATGTCACCATTAAAGGATTTTTTAAAACTTTCGACGTGATTACCAGTCTCGCAAATCTCGATCCCAAATCGTTCATGGAACGGGCGAAGAGTGGAGTGTTATGGGTCTAAAATAAAAATGATCTTGCATTGTCTGATGAAAAGGGTCGATGCGAACACAGGTGAGAGCGAGGTGCAAGATGCCTATTTCCAGTCTAAAATCAAGACTGTGTTTAGAGACGACGAATTATCCGACGTTTACAAAGTGACGAAAGACAAGATGTTGGAATCTCTGGCTCATTATCATCTCAAGGGAAGTGGTTGGACGTTCGAGAAGGTATTGAATCTCGAGATTCACGTAGAGAGACACGACCCTTTGAGAATGTCTTCCCATATAAAATTGCCTTATTTCGTATCTAATAAAAATGGCGTGATTAACATGAGAAATAAAGATGATAGCGAGTGTTTCAAATGGGCAATCACATCGGCCTTATATCCCATAGAAAAGAATGCTGACAGAGTTTCCAAGTACGCAAAGACTTATAAAAATATCGATTGGATGGGAGTGCCTTTCCCGATGCGGTTGGAAGACATCGAGCATTTCGAAGAGCTAAATCCCACCATGGCCGTGAACGTCTTGGGATACGAGGAAGACTGTAAAAAACGAATAGTCTATCCTCTCAGACTGACTTTGCACAAAGAGAGAGAAAAGATTGTTAATTTGTTATTAATTTCTGAGAGTGACAATCAACATTATTGCTGGATTAAAAATATGAGTCGATTGCTGTTGAAGCAGACTACTAAATGTAACGGCGAGAGATTTTTCTGTCTCAACTGCATGAATTCGTTCCGTTGTCAAGAATCTTTTATGCATCATTGGGAATATTGCAACAAAAAGCGAAGTGTTGCCATCGAAATGCCTAAACCTAACACTTACATGGACTTTTGCAACCACAATAAAAAATTAGAACCGCCATTCATCGTCTATGCCTATTTCGAATGTTTCACCACAAAAATGAATTCTTGCCAGCCCGATGAGAGTAGGAGTTACGCCGAAAAATATCAGAAGCACATACCTTCGGGCTATTGTTATTACATGAAATGTTCTTTCAACAATTGAGAAGTGTCACGTCCATTCGTCTACACTAAATGTTTGGAATGCGACGACGTGGCTAAACAATTCATGAAAGAGTTAGAATCGAAAATTCAAGAATTATACAAAAAATTTAAAAAACCCAAAGTCATAATAATCACACCAGAGCAGTGGCAAGAATACAATAAAACCACTGAATGTCACATCTGTAGACAACCATTCGATAATGAGTCTGAAAATAATAAAAAAGTTAGAGATCATGATCACTACACAGGTCTGTTTCATGGCGCTGCTCACAACAAATGTAATTTAAGATTTCGAGATGCTGAATACTATCCAGTGATATTTCACAATCTCTCAGGCTACGACAGTCACCTGTTTGTGAAAAATTTGGGTGTCGCATTGCAGAGTTGAGCTGCATCGTGCATAGCGATGCAAAATACATTTCCTTCACTAAATGGAAGGTTGTCAATAAAAAGATAGTCGTCGATGAACTGACTAAGAATACGATTCCATCCATGGAGCGATACGTTTCATCAACAGTTATAAATTCATGTCGGCCAGTCTGGAAAAATTAGTTGACAGTTTGAATAGGGAGAAATTTAAAATCACGAGTAAACATTTTGATCGATGACAATTGGTGGACGTCATGTTGAAGAAAGTCTCTACCATTACAATTACATGAGTGATCTCGAGAAATTCGACTAAAGGAGATTTTTATTCGAAATTATACCAGTCCGACATTTCCAACGACGATTATGAACACGTGCAAAAAGTGTGGAGATTATTCAACATGAAGTCCATGAGAGATTATCACGACCTCTATCTGAAAACCGATGTGCTTCTCTTGGTTGACGTGTTCGAAAATTTTCGACGAGTGTGTCATCGACATTACGAACTAGGTCTGGCTTGGTATTTCACGGCACCCGGACTTGCCTGGGATGCTCTTGTGAAGACGATTGAATTCCAATTGAATTATTAATGGACGTCGACATGTTGCTCATGTTTCAAAAGGTTGTGAGGAGTGGCGTCTCTGTGATTTCCACCAGATATGCGAAAGCTAATAATTCTCACATGGGAAAAGACTTCTATACGCAAAAAACAAGTAAAAACATACAGTATTGAGATGCTAATAATTTGTATGGTTGGTCCATGAGTCATCCTTTTTCAAATGGGTCGTAACGTTGGAAGAAAAACAAAAATGGAGACACTATCCTTGTATTATAGATGTCGATTTGGACTATCCGGAAACGTTACATGATCTACACATTGATTATCCGCTGGCTCCCGAACGAATGGAAGTGGACGGCTTCGAAAAACTCATTCTCAATTTAAATCACCACAAATACAAGTATGTGGTCTGAAATGTTACATCGATCATGGGATGAGATTAATCGATGTGCATTGAATCATTCGATTCGACGATGAGTCTTGGATGAAAAAATACATTGATCTCAACACGAATTTAAGAAATGCAGGCTGAGTGTGACTTCAAAAAAGATTTCTTCAAACTCATGAACAATTGCGTGTATGGGAAATCTATGGAAAACATTAGGAATAGAACCGACGTTCGACTCGTCATGTTTGAAGAGAGGTCTAGAAAATTAATCCTTAAACCCAATTATAAACATAGAACCATATTCGACGAAAATCTAGTGGCTGTTCACATGCAAAAGACGCATATGAAGTTTGACAAACCCTGTTATCTCGGAGCAGTCATCTTAGACATCAGCAAGCGCAGTTGATGTACAAGTTTCACTACGATTATGTCAAATCCAATTTCGATTCAAAAGCCAAACTATTTTTCACCAACACGGACAGTCTGGCTTATGAGATAGAGACTAGAGATGTCTCCGAGGACATAGTATCAGATGTGTATGAATGGTTCGACACAAGTAATTAAGCCGACAATCACCCATCTAAGATTCCAACGGGTGCCAATAAAAAGGTATTGGATAAATTCAAAGACGAGAGTGCTGGAAGACAGATCACCGAATTCGTGGGTTTGAGACCAAAAGTGTATGTTTATCTCCTCGATGGTGAAGAGATCAAGAGATGTAAAGGCATTCAAGCATGTGTGACGAATAAAAACATCGCTTTCGGCGAGTATAAAGAGTGTCTTATTGAAGGTTTGATGGTGTATAAAAGATGACTGTGATTCGAAGCGAAAAGCATGATATGAACACCAAAGAAATTAATAAGATTGCATTGACGGCCGACGACGATAAGAGAATTATATCTGAGGATAAAATACATGCTTTCGCACTCGGACATTATTCCACATTAATTCAACAACAAAATCTAGAGGATGAATGCAGTATGACTGAAGACATCGAAATGTTGTAAGTTTAAAAAAAACTCGCGAGTTATAAATTAAAAAAATAGAATAAAAAAAAAAAATAATCTAAAAAAAATTATTTATGAATAAGAAAATGAAACACATACCTGTAGAAGGTGTCATCTTACCCAACAAACCCCTATCCAACATTCATCTGTCGAAGGTGGCAAAAGATTTAAAAATCAAACATTTTCGAGGTGTGTTTTCTAGAGAAGCCTTACTGAGGAGAAAAAAAGACGATTCAGAATGTGGAATTTTAAATCTGGATGATATCGGAGGTGAGGGCAGGCATTGGGCCACATGGTTTTCGAACCAGAATAAAAATTATTATTTTGATAGCTACGGAATCTCGCCACCGATAGAAATAAGGAACCATTTAATGTCAGTTATTTGCAATACCGAATGAGAGCAAGCGCCGGATCGAGTGTTTTGTGGTCACCTGTGTCTCTACGTTCTCAAGGGATGGTCGGAAGGAGATCACTTTCAGGATATTCTCAATGATTTACATTAAAGGAGGAGAAAAAAATTTGATTCAGATATATAAATAAAGAAAGAATAAAAAAAAATAAAATAAAAAAAAGTTATTATTTAAAAATAAAGTTATAAAAAAAAATAAAGTTATAATTAAAATAATAAAAAACACAAAACAAACATGCCAGTCGATAAATTTGGTCGTGTTGACGATAATGAAGGAGGTTCCTCTAGAAAGAAAAGAAAAATGGTCGAAGTTGTTGGTGGCGGTGACATTGCCATCTTGGGACAAATGATACGTTCGAAGATACGAACCTCAAGAAGAACCTTGAAACCTAAACAATAAGAAAATCTACAATCTTCCCGAACCAATCGATCTGGCAGATGCCATGACTAAAAAATACGTTGATAGAGAAGACAGACGATCTCGACTTGAAATCTAAATGAGGGGTGAATTTAGCGGATCCTAGAGATTCGACCGATGCCACCACTAAAAGATATGCAGACGAAACTCACGCGAGATTCAGTAAACATCTGAGAGATCGCTACATTCCTTAAGTGATGCAGTCCGATTTGAATGCGAATTCTAACAAGATAACCAATGAGTCCGTTCCCACGAATCCCAATGATGTGGCGACCAAACAATATGTAAACTTGGAACTGAGAAATAAGAATAACCACCACGAGCTACAAATGAAATCGGACCTGGATGCAGGATTCAACAAGATATTGAATCTGTCCCAGATCAACGATGTGGATGAAGACTCGATGGTGGTCAACAAAGGCTACATGGATTCTGCCCTACAGGATTCTCAATCCAATCTATTCGGTCTCAACGATGAACCGGAATTTGCTTCCAGCATGATCTACAGACAGTACATGGACAAACATATGGTCTGGAGAAAGACCGATATCATGGAAGGCAAACTAGACATGGGAGGACACACACTCGCGAATCTGGCAGATCCTGTGCACATGTCAGATGCCTGCACTCTGATCTCTGTCGTGGAAAAGATAAAATATGCCAGACAATTGATCACCATTTCGGTTGAGGAGAGCGGTGCATTAGAAGAGGAAAAAGCCAAATGGTCCTTCGGAAACAGCTAACGGACCACTGCACGGTCAGACAGGATATCCCATGCTGGTGGGAGGCGAGATTATTTGAATGAGTCTTGCTTCTGTGGACTTGAACAATAGAGTGGTCGCCAATCTCGTGGTGAATGGTGTGGAAACTGATAAGAGGTACAGCGTCGAAAAGATGAAGGATCAACACTTGAACACCGGCGTCTTCGGTACACCTCTCAAGGTGAAGATGGGGAATAGGATCAATTTCAAGATGAAAACCAATAATCCCAAAGCCGTCACTTCCGTGGTCTCTCTGCTGATCGAAATCAATACTCTGAACAAACAGTGAAAAAAAAAAATAAAATAAATTGAAATACCAAAAATAAAAAAAAATTTAAAAATAAGTAAATGTAATTGGATTTTGGGAGAGTGAATATTCATCAAGCTCTCAAAATCCAATTACATTTTTTTTTTTGGGGTATTTGAATTTTTTTTTTTTTTTATTATTTTTTTTTTTTTTTTTTTTATCAAATGATGGACATTTTTTGTCTGTCCAATTCGAATTCTAACTCTCTATCCAACAGGACTAGGGCAAAAGTTTCGGTTCTCTTCAGCACATTCCTGTTGAATTGCATCTTGATCTGAATGTCTAAGATGCTACTCTTGAGTCACTCGCTCTGTTTACCAACGTCGAATATGAACAGGGGATACATCGAATTGTATTCGGTGGGAGTGAAGTTAGGATTACCCATCAATTCATCCAGTCGGTGATATTCCTTTCTGAAATTGACGACATCGCCATATAGCCTGCAGAAATCGTTCTTATCGAAAGAGGTGTTATAATCAATGCCTGGATATCTCGTGGCATTTAGAAATACCTACATGTTTCTCAATTGATAATGATCGAACAGGGAAGGATTTTTCTCTTGAGACCCATCCCTATCAGTCTGAAATTCCACTACGATGAATCGTGGTCTTTCCGAAGCTGATTTCATGATCAATCTCCAATCGAAGTGATTGGTGGACGATGGAACACTAGCCGTGTTGCACTGTCTCATTCTAAATCCCACAAGTAATTTACTCTTCGATTCTATGATCTTGTAGAGATGTACTTTCTCCACAACCGAAGGCAGCACATGTGGAACGGACCAAGATATCTTGTTCAGATGTATCTTACCCGCATAGGTTGTGGCAAGTCTCATAATGGCTTCATCGTTTCCTTTTTGAATCAACATCAGATTGTGTTTGAATCCATATAGAATCTTATTGTAATCTTCTGCGAATCTGAATATGTGTTTCAGAGGTATCCTGAACGAAAACGTTCCTCTGGGTCTCGACGTCTTGACGACGTAGTCGAATCTCATGGCGCCACCAACATTAGCTGCACTGGTGTCGGCGACGGTGTCTTTCACCCACAATTGATTGAGTCCTTTAGATATCGAAAAATCGTCTGGATACGTCAAGAGTCCGTAAATCATGCTGGCCTGCCCAGGATGAAACAGGGATTCTATCTCTTATCCCGAGAGCATGTATTTTATATACTGAACAGATGCATCATGCCATTGTTGGCTAGAGTGACTATGTTGTCGGCATAATCGCTTCCGTCTTCCTTGGTGAGACATCCCTGTATCAATATGTAACTTTTACTGGGATGGATGAACAGATTTTGAGCCTTGACATTGATTCTTATCTCTCCAGCATTCTTCAGACTGGTTCCAGTCACGGGTTCGTACTCGTGAACTTCGTATTCTTGAATGCTTTCATCTCTCAATAGACATTTTGGCTATATCTAATATATTCATCATGTTTTGAGTTTTTTTTGTTAATTCGTTTTGCTTTTTTATTATAAATTGTGTTTTTTTTTAATTATTATTTTATTTTTTTTTTTTTTTCCTTACTATATATGTGTAAATAAAAAAAAAGCAAAGGGTTGGGGTTTTTTTTAAAATGCAGTCTTCTGCAATTCTTGTTCATAATATGTTCCAATGATTTCTCTGCAGCCATCTTTGTCAGCCTTTAACACTTCTATTTTATAAGTCACTGGATCTGGGTGAAATATTCTAATGATCGTAAAGATTTCCTCAATCCATCGAGGAGTGTAACCTTTCACAAAAAGTGACTTATAAGAAGTGATTCTCACTCGATTGCTGACTGCAAATTTCGGTGGTCTGCTGGACTCCTTCTTGATCTTAATCCTTTCGGGATAGAGATTCGCGAAGACGTGTCTTTTTGTTTCATGGGTCGCTAGCTTCTGTGGGCGTCATCTTGTTGTTGTATTCTTTGACCAGTTCGTCCAGGACGTCGATATATTTCCATGAAATACTAGTAAATTTTTCCTTCATGGTTCTATTCCAACGTTCGATCACATCACCTTTCCCTTCATTTTCGACGGAATAGAGGTCGACCAATGGATGAACGTGACCATTGTAAAATTCCTTCCCCTTATTCACCCACAATTTATTCAGTTTTTGAGAAGACGATGCGAATATGCTCTTCAGAGACTCGGCCACGCAAGCTCCCGATTTATTCTTCAGAGTTTGCATCCATCCATATTTTGAAAACATGTTGATGACCGTCAGTATGTATTTAACGCCCTCATTCCATCTCGAAACCGATTTCATGTCAACCAGATCGGCCGACAAGATCAGATTCAGACCCTTCACGAACACCCTTCTCCTTCGAAATTTATGCACGACAGGCTTGTGTAGTTCATTCGCCAATTCATTCATTAATAATTTTTTCTGGACACTTTTTTTTATCACCCTATCTGAATCAACATTTGGTACCAATCACTTTACCGACCAGCGAACGTTCGATTCTCTTTCTCTCCTAGTGGGATTTGGTATATTTTTCATTTTTGTCAACATGTTTTATCGCAGATTCGATTGCGAGTCTCGACGTCGGGATGTTTAGCGTAGCACAGATCATGAACATAAGCGGCCAAATCCACCCTATTAATGGGTTTGCTCTAAGATTTAGGAGTCAGATCTCGATTCAATCTCTTATTTAATTTCGTGCCGGGTCTTGTGAATTGATGTCCTGGCAGATGCATTTTGAAGGGTAGATTATTGATCATTTTATTCGTCAGGCCAGCACCGCGTTTGATGAATTGCATCTTGGTCAAACCGCACACATCACACGAAGCATGGGTCTGTTATTTTTTTGACAGTACTTTTTTAACATTAACCATATCAGTAACTCTCTTGCATTTGACGCAATACATTTGTGTTTTTTCATATATATTTAATTATTTATTTTCGTATTTTTTTTTAATTTATATATATAATTTTAGTTTTTTTTTATTTTTTCTTTTATATATATATATTTTTTTCAATCAACTGCTTCTGGAATCGAATCTTTTTGGGATCCAACAATTTATGAAACAATCGTCTTGCTTCTTCCCTACCTTTTTCCATGAGAGGATCCTTCAATTGTTCCTTGATGATCTGATGACTCTTCACTCTTATATTCACTTTCATGACTTTGTATTTTTGTTTTTCATTCAATATGTCGAGGAATTCGTGGTCCGAAATCCTACCATCTTTCAACTTCAGGGAGATCTTATCCGGCACGGTGTCAATCTTTGTATCAGCCAAAACACTGATGTTTTCATGCTTCCTGGCCTTTACAGATAATTTCTTAGTGAGAAATTTTCTGATCGTACTAATGATCAAAGCCAGTCCTTCTATGGCCAACACCATTCGGAAGAGTAAAGATGGCAGTCGACAATAGGCTGATTCCGGCAACATTCAAACCCATAGAGACTGTGATGAGAGTCAAATCCACACCATTCACAAATTTCTCTAATCTCGAATATTTCTTATTGAGCGAACGATGAGAATCTCTCTTTTGCATCAGATACAATTGAATTCAATGATTTGTTCAATTTGATACCTCTGCGCCATGTCATCACTTTCTCCTCGTTCTAGTGGTGGTGGTAGAAAAGGTGCTCTGGGCTCGATGCTCAACTTCTCTAACAATGGATATATTTTTTTACTTCGAAGTTCCATTTTTTTAAAAATTTTTTATTTATTTTTATGTATTCTGTTTTATTCTTTTATTTTCATCCCTTATTATTTTAACAGAAAATTTCTTTTTAGTGGCCTCACCCCCTTTTCAACAAATATTCCAAAATGCATCCCCTGTCTTTGGTGGTGAGACCTCGCTGCACTAACTTCAACTCTTCCAAATCAGTGGGCTTGGGTTCTCTGATGCAAGACACGAATTGCTTCCAATATTCAATCACATCGTCGCGTTGGACATATTCCAATGCAGGCATGAAATACGTGGTGATGATGTCTTCCCAGTCCATCATAAGACATGAATGATTAATGTGGTTAAAATCTCTCTCCACCCAACAGCCAAGGCATCTTTCGTGCAAGCCGTGCGGAAGTTGTTTGTTCATGCAGATCGTGTAAGCTCTGCACAGCACCCTTCGAAGAAACCAAGCCCTCGATTCCGCGGAATCGTTCGTTTCACTCATAATTATTATTATTATTATTATATATATATATATATATATATATATATATATATATATATATATATATATATATATATATATATATATAAAATTTCTAAATCCTAAAAAAATCATTTTTATAATTTTTTTTGTATTCTTATTTTTTTTTCTATTATTTTTTTCGTATTATTTTTGTTTTTTGTTTTTTCTTTTGATATATATTACGTTTTATAACAACACATTCTATTCATCGCATCATCAACTGAATGAATGAATACTTCTCATCTATTACGATCACGCACATTATTATAGGAAAGACATGACATTTTTTTTTGAAAGAAGGATTTTATGCTTTTCGTATTTTGATAAAACCTTTTTTATCGTCGTCATCGTCGATAGAATGATATGTGTAATAATCGATAATGATTTTTAACCTTTTAGCAAATTTGATCCACAATCTATTTGACATGAATGAGTGTAATCTGCAAATAAATTCAAAATACACACGAGTAGTTTTTTCAATATTTTCATCATGAACACCACCACGATCGAATACATTAACTACATTTTTCACGCAATAAATAATGTAACGATATTTCCCATAATTGTAACATTCTACAAGTTTCACTTCATATTTTAAACGATCTAGGATATCTATAGTCACGCAATAATCTCTTCCGTAATAAAAATCTTGGTAAGACACATTTTTTTTCTCGTTCGAACACTTCGTCGTTTCGATATTTTCGAAATAACTTTGATTTAGGAATATGAATAACAGTATTAACGAAAACAATGTTATGTACATGTTTAAACAAGTTGCGTGTACGATTTGTTCCAATTGAATTCTTTCTAATACATACTCGTGTAAATGTTTAGAAAAAGCTAAAAGCTTTTCGTAATATGAACGTTTTGTTAATGCGTCTCTTGGAAGATGATGGTTTTTTTCTCTCCTTTCGATTCATTTTTTTTTTAATTGTTATTTTTTTATAATAACATACCCGAAAGGGGTATATTCTTAAACAGTGAATTCGGACCCAACAACAAACCTTCACTGATCGGTTCCACATTCTCTCTAGTCTTCAGATAGAGACCGTCTCTGCCGAAAGCATCGCCAACACCACCCTTTCTCGCAGATCCTAAATACAACCCTTTACCTTTGACGTCTATGCAACATGTGGCTTCTCCCTTCTTCAAAAAACAGCCCATTTCCCCTCTTCTTCAAAAACATTCCCTACCCACTAATTTGTCGAGTCCCGAGAGAGCTCCAATGCCCAGAGCTGGCAACACCGTCTTTGTGAGAATGGGTAATACTTTGGTGGCGAGTCCCGCCAATAGTGGTAAGAAACCGCCTTTCATTCTCAGATTATATCTCAATTGAGCAGGACTCAGTCTCACCGTCGTTTCCGTTCGATTACAAATTGCTTTCTCCATCCTTTTGATTTGAGTTTTAGTCCAGGTGATCCAATTGCCACTCTATAGATCTTGAAGACTGCATTTAAATCTAATGGCCTTGCCTCGATTTCTCAATGATCTGCAAAGTTTAGCTTTCTGTCCTTTGGTTATGTTCATGTTTTTAATTATGCATTGAGCCAAATTTTTTTATTTATTTTTTTTTTGATTTGATTATATATATATTTTTTTTAATTATATATCTATTATAAGTTTCTTCTTTTTTTTTAAATTATTAATATTATAAGTTTCTTTTTTTTCTTTTTTTTATTTCTTATATAATATACAAATAAGAAATCTAAAACTTCTTTAAATAAAAAGAAAATATATATATATATTTTTTTAAGATATTATTTTCAAATTATTTATTTATTTTTTTTTTTTTTCATATCTCTGATGTAAAATCGTTTTGTCACTCTCTCTCTGCCAAGATCTAATAGATCACCGTTCTGATCCATCAATGTGGTTTCGATGCTATACAATGTGCCCAGTATCACAGGTAAATAGATGAGATATTGAGGTCGCTCCATGATCTTGTAACCCAGTGAAACGTCCAGAAAGAACGAGTAGATCTGTGCTACCATTGACGTAACTTCCCGTGATCACATTGACATTCACTAAAATGCTAGTGACCGCAAGAATGTCGACCATATTTTCGGATGCAGCGTGACCTCGATACATCTTTCGATCAAATCCCAACATCTTGCTGATCGAATCTTCTGCACTAAAATCCACTCGAAAATTATCTCCCAAGTCCAATATCGTCGGTAGATTACTTGTATTGGGAGCAAGTCTTATCATTTTGCTTCTGTGACCGTCGGTCTTCAGTCTCATCTGGATGTGATGGTTCAGATCGTCTATGTCGTAACTCCCTTTGGGAAATCGATTCTCAAACCAATCCACTCTATTGGAATACTTGAACGCGTTATTCTTTTCGGTGACGTTGGGAAACAAATAGTTAGTCTCGAGATTAACCAACGCTATCTCGTATCTCTTTTCCTTCTTCAATTCGATGGAAGGTTCGAATTTCGTAGTGAATCGACTCGTGTTGTGACTCACCATGATTTGCAATTTGTTTCGCAGCCGTATTCTCGGCTATCTGTTCTAATAATAGATGTTCTGACATTTTTTATTATTTATTATTTATATATTTATATATTTATATATTTTATGTTTTCATCGATATTTTTTTTTATTTTTATTTTTTTTTTATTTTCTTCTTCTCTATTATTATCGGAATATAAAAAAAATCATCGAATCTGTTTCGATATTTTCTGTTGTTAAATTCGCTAGTCAAATCGATCACTACGAAATTGTGAAGTCCTTTGTTCCACACCTTCTTACAGAATCTCCTGACTTCTTCCCTGCTCATGTCGTTGGCCACATGATCTCCATCAATGTGATTGAAATTCTTGAGATTCTGATGAAAGAAGCACAGAAAATTAGCATTCTCCCTTATCATCTGTCTGGGCAGTCGAAAATAATTCTGAGACAGATAGAAACAATCCACGTTGCTGTGACGTCCTCGAACGTAATATGATTCCCATCAATTTTGTCTCTCCAACAGCAGATCATCGAAGATCATGAGATTCTTATTCTCCGACTTCAACTGTCTGGGATCGGGAACGTCGTCGGCGTTCTCATAAAACAGACATTCCACATTCGAACACTCAGCGTTTCTCCTAGTCAATTCTCTCGCCGCCCCTTCCAATATATTCGAAGTCTCATGTCCTTCGAATTCGTCTCGATTGTCGAAGATGCTCGCCATGACGTCCTTGGGTAATTTACGATTCATGCACTCTCGAAGCAATCTGTATTCCGGTTGAAAGAGACTCTTGCCGAAAACGAATAATCTGTGGTAATCCAATCAGTCGGGTCGCAAGAATAGATTCATCAAGAGATTGGTCTTTCCGCAATTCGATTTTCCCACTATCAGACCTCTTATGCTCTTGGGAAAGACCTCGCCGTTCGACCTCTTGGTCATCGCGTCATTCCAAGACATGTCTTTGATATCCATTTTTTTTCTCCAGCTTTTTTGAACTATGTTTTCAATTCAGTTTTGAAAAGTGTTTTTTTTTTCTATTTTTTTTTTATTTTTTTTTTTATTTTAATTCCTATTTTTATATATATTATTTACAAACAAGGTTTTTTTTATTTTTAAATCACTTTCAATCGAGATACTTTCGTCATCTTAGCTAAGTCTTGTATCGGTACGACATCATCCTTATAATAGAAGTCTCGGCAACTGTTCGGTTCGATTCTCGATCGTTTGGCAGGTGGTGGTGGAGTTATCAATTTATTAATCAACGCATCGGGACCTCTCTTGCCAGCTTCCGAAGCTATTCTACCACTCGCTTCGGTCGCCACTTTCTTACCCGCATTAATCACCATCTTCTTTCCAATTTTGAGAGGGCTTGAGGCGATCTGTTTCGCGGCATCGCCAGTGAATTTACGAGTTATAAATTGCATCATCGAATCCATGATGCCCGATCCACTGCAGACGTAAGATCTAGCGTATCCCCTGTTATTTATCACTAACATTTGTTTTTTGGGTTTTTTTTTTTTTTTTAAAATTTGTTTGTTTTTTTTTATTATTTTTGAATATATATATATTTTTTTATTCACTTAATATTTTTTTTCTTTTCTCTTACTATTTTATTATTTCAAATGATTCATCAACTCTTTATAATCCTTCCTAGTCAAGACTTTCTGCCTCAACATTTCGTCGCACATGCTCACTATCTCGTTATTCACTCCAGTGTTACCGGCCTCTCTGCTGGCCATCAACAATCTCAATCTCTCCGACAAGGCATCGGAATCGCGCGGAAGAAATGTCGTATCGGTCATTCCCTTTCCAGTCATCGATCTCACGAATCTCTCATCTTTGAATCCCATATGTATTGCACCACGTGTTTCCACTTGTAACTTCTCTTATCCTTCGGTCTCATCTCGCTGGGATCGTTGTTCCTCTTCATGGCGTGGGTCTGAACCAGAATGTCTCCGTAATTGTTGTAATCCTGATCGGTATAATCTTTGGGTCTCTGGTGAGAGGGCAGATTATACAGTCCGTCAGTCAATTTGTACCTGTTCGAACCGACGATCAAATAGTCGTCTTCACGCGATACTTCCGTGTCACCCACTAAAAGTTTATCGCCATCACGACGCAATCCATACATCATCATACAATGTATTCCTGTACAATCCAACTGCATAATACAGTACAGCGATTATAAAAGAGAACACAGACTTGGTAGCTATCAAGAGCCAATACTATAAAACTTTTACAAGTGTATTTTCTACCTATTAATATAACTGACTAAAATGAATCATTAGCATTATAAAAGAAATGGCAGTTCTGAAGTATTGTCCCCTGGTTGAAATTCTCTGTCCGCTTTTCTCCCCACAACACCAAAGAATCTCCCACGTCTATAAAGAATTGCGAGAACAATGATTTCTGGAATTAGTTTCGTTTCTCTCTGTTTTGATTTCGCAATGTTTATTTTTTTTTAAATCTTGATCCACTGGTGTAAGTATGTCGTAAACAGGTCGCAATCCGATTGAGAAAGAGACTGTTTTTTACAACCATAGTTCCGCACATGCAATGAAATTGAAGGGTTTAAATTATGAAAGGAAATAATTGAACATTTGCTGACTTCATCACAATATCATCAGAAGGATTTCAAAGCAAACGAATAGGCAAGGTATTTGATGTGCCCGAGCTTTCAATCAAAAGTTTAGAAAGAAATGAAAATAGAGATGCAAAAGATGTAATGCGGATGCGACATCAACAATTAAAGATTCTGATCAATTTCCGGCTAAACTCGCACTAGACTGAAAATAAGAGTGAATTAATTAAGTATCAGATAATTAAGTGCAGTCTTAGTCCACCTATTCACCTACTAGTCGATTGTATACCACATACCACATTCTAATCATGGAACTTCTCAATCAAATCACTTCCCAGTAACTGCTCGATAAGCTGGCACAGTCTGAAGACAACGTTATATTGGATACACAATGATAATTATATGGGGGATGACAGGAAGACAGCCAATCTGCCTATGTCATCTCCCTGTAGTATACTTCTACACATGATTTTAATCTAATGTTTATATAAAAACTGTATAATGTATACTACAAAATAAAGAATCTAATCTAAAACAAAGTGCAGTGCTGTAGCAGCTGCTTCCAGTCAAGTGTCGTCTCCGTATTGCGGAAGACGACACTTGCCTATCAACTACCTAGATTATACAACCTTTCTTGCTCACAATTATGCAAAATGTCGTTGTCGGGGATGTTAACCCTTTACCTAACATGAAAAGCAGACGACACTTGCAAAAAAAATTCTTGAATAACTAAATTTTTTCATTTTTTGTCTCAAAAACATAGGTTATGACCCCTCGTTGGAACGAGCTCGACGAGCTCGTTCCAACGAGGGGTCATAACCTATGTTTTTGAGACAAAAAATGAAAATATTTTGAAAATTAATTGGCGATTTTTGAGAACAGCGCTGGCCGGTTTTGGCCGTTACGTTGGGCAAAGGGTTAATGTGCAACATCGGAAGCCAGTTGACTCAACCTCAGGCAACCAGGTGTTAAAAATCTTTTATTCAGATTAAGTGTTGCGATTTTAAGGTACATTGCCTTCCACTGACATTTCAAGAACTTATTATTAGAAGTAAATGTTTGCAAACATACTTCAAAGAGAATGGATTCGTCATAAAGCTGAATAACTAATGTAAGTCATCTGGAAATATATTACAATTTTTCTCTGTATCTTCTGGCGCTCCAGATATTCTGCTTCCTTTGGTGGCACTAGGCATGTCTAATTTTTCTGTTTGTCAAAATGAAGCGCTGCACATAGGCTTGTAGAAGATATATAGCCATTACACAGTGTTGTCTGCTGCTTTCTCATTCGGGGTAGCGCAGTAAACCTCCATTTACCATTTGTGATACAGCGGGGACATTTTCCGGACGAGGATAACTTAATGCATTGAAGCTATAGAAATCAGAAAGAAAATATCAGAACTTATTCAGACTGCTGAGTACTTGGCAATTTCAGTATGAATGTTTTGCTTCTTGAAAAGTTTACTTGCAATTTATATGGTTCAAACGTTACAAAAAGCATTAATGAACTGCGTCGTAGTCTGCAAAACAAGGCGCATTGAAAGTAAAGCTAGTATTCGCCCTGTTGAAACAGCCTAAAAAACACGCACTGAGTTTCAATCATAAATCAGCTAAAGATGTTCACAACAAAGTACTAATTGTCATGATGGGTTTATTTTGATGGTAAACTACAGTACTTTGATCACAAAAGCGGTCATTTTCTCGGTCAGATCACGTTGTAATCGCGACACACTCACGCCAATGCTCCCAAGACTTCACAAATGAAAAATTCCGAAATCAAGGTCGAAGCAAGAAAAACAAACCAAAATAGCATCTGAGATTCAATGTTCTCGCATTTCTTTACGACATGTGTCTCTGTACAACTGTAATATCAAAAGCGGACAGAGAATTTTGACCAGATCGCGACCCAGTCATGATCCGGTCGAAATTCTCTGTCCGTTTAGTATCACAGTGTGACAACCACGTCTACAGATATGACTTCTTCTGGCACAAATGATGATAATGATGGGTTTCAAACCCGTGAAATCCATGTCCACAGATGACATCTCCTGGCACTGATGATGATGATGATGATGATGATTTCAAACCTGTGAAATCCATATCTACAGTTATGACATCTGGCACTGATGATGATGATGATGATGATGATGATGATGATGATGATGATGATGATGCAAGCGACTGCCGCTGACGATGATGGTGGCGATGTTAATTTTGACATTTCCTGACCTCAAACTCACAACTGTCAGTCCTGTCATTTTGAACATCCCTGCAAAACAAGGATAAAACTATAACATTCAGATTCGATAGGACTCTGCACATTGAACGTATTCCACTGACATCTGACAATCAAAGATTTTGATTTTGGTTGATAAAATTAATTATACATATTTATGCCTGGAATTCACTTTTTTATTTACTAGAATTGAAAAACAAAGTATTCAGATAGCATTGGAATATCCTGATGTACCATTCCCCAACACATATATATAACGAGGGGAAGAACAGCATTGATCATATATTTTGTCCCTTCCCTGTTTTGGTGAATACCATTATTAAAATATTATAATTGTTTCAGTCGTTGCCTAATACAAATAACATTCATCACTGGACAAAAAAATAGGAATATCTAAAGCATTTCATTTTTTGCCTCGCATTGGAACGAACTCCTGAAGTTCATTCCAATGAGTGGTCATCAGCTATGTTTTTTTCGGCAAAAATTGAAAAAGTGTCCCGGTCCCCCTTTTTTAGTTCCGCCGTTATTGGTTAAAATAGAGGAGAATAAAGGACCACAACCTTCAATAGAATGCACTTGAGCAGTTTTTTCTTTCTACCTTTTCTTTTGAAGGTTCTTTTGAACACATTGTAAATTATCGTATACAGATTAATTTCTCCCCTACTAAGCAGTTTATTTATTGAGTACTATCTAAGTGGTTGTTCTCGAAACGGAGATAAAGAACATATTTCTGAAAAATGTAAAAGAAATGAAATCGGAGCGAGGTATACATGACCCGACGCTAACCTTCGGTGCACGCGGGCGCGTGCCAGTCTCGTGGCCTGATTTTAATCTCGTGCGCAGATTGCGTAAATCTGAAAGAACTTCTACCTTATAACATTTCATTTGAATGTATTCTTTCCGATAATGCAAAAATATATTTAAGAAAAATTATATGATGAAGTTGAAAATGATAGCTAAACATAGTGTTATATCTGAACATGCAAATTACCTCTGCACAGCTTGAATTTTTTTTTGTAAACATTGTCGCTGGGGTTTCATTTTTTATGCATAAGAAAAATAGTGTTTTAAGATTGTTATTGTTAATGTAAAATTTGAATGAACACTCAGAGATAAAGTGATAAAATAGGAATACTTTCTTATTATTTAACTTTGATGAGACAAAATATAACGCGTTCACTTTCCGGTTTATGACATCAATTAACAAATGACTTCTCTTCGGCAACAGCTGTTAAATCATAGAATAATAGAATCTTGTAATATTTCCGAAAGATAAAGGATATAGTCATTTTTATTTTTGCGGTTTCAAGTGTACGACCAACTTTAGTGCGAGTTTACTGTCAAAATTTGTTGCTACTTTGTTCGTAAAAATCTGCCTGACAAATGCAGTTGTACAGGGTATGTCAGCGCTTGTATCCCCAACTTCCATTCTCACGTACACAAGCACTCTCTGTTGGAATATAGGTATACCCTATATACTTTATTTATTCCAATCTCGTCCCACCCCTCACCTCCCCATGAACGAGAACTCGCCAAAAGCAGTTTCTTGAAGATGAAATTGAAATTCCCGTAATTGGTCTCATCACACACAATTGCATACCATCTTGAATCCCCAGACAGTTCTTGGATTTTTATCTCTCTTGAAAACCGAGCAGAACGACGTTCTCTCGTGGCTTCTTGTGAAGTAAACGTTCTTTATTACACGCCTGTTCTATGTAATACCTATCTACAGCAACCCATGCGAAAAATGAAAATCTGTTCGTATGTGCGGAAAGGAAATCGTTGACTAATTATAAACAGAAATGAAATTGCGCTGCAATTTTCTACAAATTGAACCGCTAGCGATAGCTAAAAATCATCCCCCGAGTCCCAATGTGTTCTATGTGCCAATAGGCACATAGAACACATTTGATCTCAGGGGACCAAATAGTAACACGGGTTCCCCTCGCAAATTTGATTGGCGATAAAATGTGTTCTTTTTGTTGATAGTTGTCAAATGAATTGCGGAGTGTCCTTCTAATAATTTGTTTATAGACGTGAAGGCGTGTAATAAATACAGAATGACACACGCGTGTGAATGGGTTAATCGACATGGCACTTGTGCCCTGGCGGAAGGATAGACTGCGGCCTCTCGTTCTATCCTTCCACGCTGGCACGCTTATCGATTAACCCATTCACACGCGTGTGTCGTTCTGTGCATGTATGGATGGTAAACGTTACTTAATAAATTAGACTCAGTGTCAATGTTGATGTTGTTCAGGAACGTAGGAAGCATTTCGAATGGGGGGGGGGGGGGGGCAGACAAGGACACCCACACACTGATATATATCAGAGGTGGCTCATGTGTCATATGTTAGTGACATGGTAGGAATGCAGTACATAGGGCTATGTATGGAACTTACATACATCTAAATTGGGAAAATGCACATTTTTTATTCCATATTGAACAACTTTCCCCATCAGGCTGCAACAGTGTTTGTTAAATATGTAGCATCATAAAGCCCATAGTAAAGACAAATAAAAAGCGGGAATCTCTGGTCACATCTTAAAAATAAAGTATGTGCATTCCCTTCCTGCTATTTATTTATTTATTGGGGTTTAATAAAGTATGTGCATTCCCTTCCTGCTATATAAAGTCTGTGCATTCCCTTCCTGCTATTTATTTATTGGGGTTTATTTATTTATTGTCCAGTTTTACGGGTGGAGGAAGCCGGAGTACCCGGAGAGGACCATCGAGCAACGGCGAGCAACTGTCAGACTCCCCCGCGTCCTTTTCTGCTAATTTCCAACAAGATTACAATGACGGGTTGGGTAAAGATAATGTTAGTCCGATTTTCTCTCTCTCTCTCTCTCTCTCTCTCTCTCTCTCTCTCTCTCTCTCTCTCTCTCTCAAATAGTGGGCACGTGGCACCGATGCAACCAACCTCCTCTGCTGTTCCTATATGCCCAATACTCAAGTGACAACCGTTACTTATTCCCAGTCCCTTATTCGAATTCATCATCAACCGATTCTGTCGGTTGATAGCGAATGTTGAATAAGGAACTGGGAATAAGCAAGGATTATAACGATTATCACATATCCAGTGAAAGATAGATACAAAACTGTGAACAAAAAACGGTCTCCTTCTCTGTCAGATCACGGTCTGAACCGGACACACACCGCTGGGTCGGATCTAATAAATGAAATAAATAAATAATATATATATAAAATATTACGAAATCAAAACCGAGTCAGTGAAAACAAACATCTGAGTTCCAATGCTCTTTCATTTCTTTTCCGACTGGAGAGATTCTATTGGAAGAGAATATCGACCATTCAGATCACGACCCTGTCGCACACGGCCGAAAAAAAATTCTGTTCGCTTTTGCAGGCCTAATTACAGTTCCGTAGAGGCTGACCTTTCTGTGTGGATTATTGATTTATTTACTGGGTTTAACGACACTTTCGACAGCCAGGGTCACCTCGTGTCGGGTAGTACCCAGAGAGAACCACCGAGCAGCGGCAACAACCGCCAGACTCCCCATTGCACTAACTCCGCACAAGCAGGTTTCCATTGGTTGGAGGCAAGTGCACCATCGACATGTATTACACAGCCCAACCCTGCTCCCACGTGGCCAACCGGGATTGAGTGCCTTGCCCAAGGACAGAGAAGTTAACACTGATCAGGATCGAATCCTGAACCTTTAGGTTTCAAGTCCAATACCCTAACCATTGAGCCATCAGGCTGCTTTTGCGTAGATACGGACGAATATCTCAAGAGTGCGCCGGGGGAGGGGGCGGAAAAAACTGCAAGACACAATGTCTCTACCCCCCCCCCCCCTCCCAGTAGGTGGGTCCTCTCAGGCCGAAACTCGTTTTTCCCTCAATTCATACAATTTTTTGGAAGAGTGTTTACTCATGCTTATAATGGTGCATATAATATACTAATGCTTTGGGAGAAAAAGTTTGTGGTATGGAACTTGTTTCACAAATTATCACAAATGTAAGCCACCCAAACGTGCGACAATTATCTCCGGCTTTTCTAGATGCCTTCTTGTTAAATCAATTAGTAGCAAGGTTTTACCCCACACTTTCTGGCTACCTGTCTAAGTCTGTCAGAAATTCGACATTGTTATGGGTTATTCTTTAACTAACTTTTCGTGACGTTTGTGCGCAGACTACCGTTGATGTTATGTGATGTTCTTTTAGTCACTAAGATATACATACATCCTTTCATACCCACTTACCTATTAACCCTTTACCCGGTTCTCGTCACATCACCGAAGTTAAGCAACGTCGAACGCAGTTAGTAGTTGGATGGGTGACAATTTCAGCGACTGATTAGCGCTCCCGCGTTGTGTCCTTGGGCAAGACACTTAACCCCGACTGCCTACATGGAGGCACGATGACCCTGTGTACTAAGGCGTACTGCACTTCGAAGGTGCGCATGTCTTCAACCAATCTAACCCTGCCTGTGCCGCGGTGCAGAGTTCAGAGTTACGATGTTGGAGAGCAAACAGCTGCTCGTCGTTGCTCGGTGGTTCTCTCCGGGTACTCCGGCTTCGTCCACCCGTAAAACTGTTACCGACATGATATGATCCTGGCTGTTAATGTGTCGTTAAACCCTAATAAAAAAAAACCTTTACCCAACGAAACGGCCAAAAGCGGCCAGCGCTATTCAGAAAAATCGCCAATTAATTTTCATTATTTTTTTCATTTTTTGTCTCAAAAACAAAGGTTATGACCCATCTTTGGAAGGAGCTCGTCGAGCTCGTTCCAATGAGGGGTCATAACCTATGTGTTTGAGACAAAAAATGAAAAAAATTAGTTATTCAGGAATTTTGTTTGCATGTGTCGTCTGCTCTACGTGTTAGGTAAAGGGTTAATAAGTATTTAATTCACCTTGAAAACATCAATATAATAACACAATTAGTGGAATTATGCGGCGTAATAGTGAAACGACAGCTTTGACGAGTTTTCATCAACAACCAATTACATAAATGGAGAGTGTGTGATTTCGTAACTCAGTGATTCAGTCCGTCCGTGTCTAACTGAAAATTGACATTCAATGCAACAGGAATTTTTCTGTCGCAAGGACTGGGCTACCCGTCCTGGGACTGGTCGGCTGGCTGTCTAGTTATTTAATAAACAAACTTATCTGATGGGATTGGTGGAGTGATTAGAGATTCGCTCAAATCAAGTCTCGACTGAGAATTATTGCTTGCGTTGACTCAAAGTAAATGCGTGTTTATGAATGTTTTTTAGATTCAATCGAACGGAATATTTCAGTTTGTTGGAAAAGCGAACCGCAGACCAAATGAAATATTCTAGACACGTGAATCTTAACATAGGCGATGGACTATTTAAGGGCTAGACCAGGTCCAGGCCAAAGCAGCATCGGATTCATTACAGAATTTGACTGCTGGCTTGAGAGTTTGGGTTAGATCCGTTAACCGTAAACTGGAGCCTACTGGAAGGTGGGTGGTGGGAGGGGGGGTGGTGGTGGTGTGCTGTAACCGGTTCTCGTCAGATCACCGAAGTTAAGCAACGTCGAGCCCGGTTAGTCCTTGGATTGGTGCCCGTCTGAGCGATCGATTCGTATTCCTGCGTTGTGCCCTTGGGCAAGGCACTTAACCCCGATTGTCCACATGGGGGCGCGATGACGCCGTGTACTAAGGCGTACTACACGGCGATGGTGCGCATGTCTTTAACCAATCTAACCCTGCCTGTGCTGTAATGCGGAGTTACGATGTTGGGGAGCTGGCAGCTGCTCGTCGTTGCTCGGTGGTTCTCTCCGGGTACTCCGGCTTCCTCCACTCGTAAAAAACTGTCACGGCCATGATTAGCCATTGTGCATAAGTATGTGACCTTAAACACCAATAAATAAATAATAATACTGGAAGGTGGAGAAACGGAGAGTTCCCTATTCCGCCGCCCGGTGGCAGAAAATGGCTTAACCCTTTATCAAACATGAAAAGCAGACGACACTTGCAAAAAATATTCTTGAATAACTAAAAAAATTTTTGTCTCAAAAACATAGGTTATGACCCCTCGTTGGAACGAGCTCGTCGAGCTCGTTCCTACGAGGGGTCATAACCTATGTTTTTGAGACAAAAAATGAAAAAATAATGAAAATTAATTGGAGATATTTGAAAATAGCGCTGGCCGGTTTTGGTTTGACCGTTACGTTGGGTAAAGGGTTAATGAGGGGGAGACAGGTGACTACGGGTATATAATTGGTGGTCAATATAAACATAACGGGAAGAGGCATCTAGCGAACCAAACGAATAAACTGGATAAAGAGGGCAAGCAAATTCGTAACCACCTGAAACTTCTTGGTAGGAATAGCTTCAACAGTGTTCGTATTTTTGTGGGGAAACCCATTTGGGCGATGGTGGGGTGTACCAAATAAAACATATGGTACGGAAGTGATTCCTCTACAATAAACAGTTTAAATGAGTTTGGAAGGTCACCATAAGAGATAATCAGATAACAGGATCGAGCAGAGCACCAGTACTGGAAGAGGTCAGGGTTGAGCTGGGATGGACGAGGTCAAGGGCGGGGCAGTCTCGATGGAGCTGTGTTACTTCAGCTACTTGGTTCATCTCTCTGACAGTCGTTGATGTAAACTAATGTTTAGATATATTTGGGATTATAAAATAAAGACGGATTGGATTGGAAAAGTTAGAGAATTTATGGAAAGCTATTCAATTAAGATCTCAGAGGGCTAGAAGGGGACACAGCCCAAGCTAAAACACTTGTCATGGAGAGAATCATGGGTACTTTTGGTCGAAATTGGCAAGAGGGGGTAATAGTAAGCATGCTTTTGGGCGCCCTGCGTGATAAAGATATATTTCTATTTGTGGAGTACTAAAATGGCACCCTTGGGTCTTACTACTATTCAAATTGAGATCGATGTAACTCAGGGGATTGGGAAAGATGACGACAAGGAGTACCGAATTTGTGAGTAATGGATACTCTGGGTGACTTCCTCTTAGACTATCTGAAATACTTGTCCGATAAGAATAAGAATTTAACGAGGAAGTAGAGTGGGAGAATGGAGGATATCTAGTTACCCGCTGATATCAAGGAGGAGAACAGTATGATGAACAGTGAAATTAAGAAATAAATACGATATAACACCAAACAGATTGTTTCTGGGTGTTCAGGGTTGAGATGGAGCGGAGAAGGGGGTGTAATGTGTATATTTGGGTGTCCACGGATAATAAAGGCATTCTCGTCTCAGAACTGTGACAAATCTTCGGCTGTCCGAAGTGTTATTATTATTAAATCCTATGTAGGTGACATGTTATCCAATAATAACAAAGAGGTTACTGTTGACATTCCTATTGCTTCGTAATCCGTATACCTGTAGGTACCTTACATATTGTTTTTCTCCCACCACCTTTCTCTATTGAGATACGCGTGTTGTAGGTAAGATAGACCCAGCTTACCCACTCCACTTGATTATCCTTAGATCGATGGATAGATATTTTTTTTTATTTAACGGTATAAACATCAAATGCTGATACATCGAGTAAACAAAAAATACAAATTAACTAATAACAATCTGTTTACACCGTTGGGAGATAACATAGGCAGATTGGCTGTCTACCTGTAATCCCCCATAACATTTCACTCCAACACCACAATTTGATCGGAAACAACCTTCTTTAAGATAGTTCACTATTTAAAAACTGCAGCCTGCAGACTGCAGACCATAGACTAGAAATTGTAGACTCAAACGACGTACTCAGTTAAAAGACTTGGTGATCTAAATATGTTTGTGGATGATGAGATTACCAGAAGGTATTCAAAGGTAATATAGCAGGTTAACTAGGAAAGGAGAGTAAAATATTCTTACTAAGTAATTAAAAATATATTGAATTAAAATTCCAGATACTCAGAAAAGTCTCCACCGCATTGGTTGACTACCTCATATCACATGAACCCGACAACCTAGACTGGCATAAGGGCTCATATAAAATTGATTTCCAGCACTTACTAACTCTGACAATCAGGGCAGTAGGGGTTATTGCATTGTGTGCTCTCTTGATACGCAGATAGCAATTTATTTCTTACTTTCACCTTAAATTCATTCCTGTTGGTAATGTTCCGTGTGGCTTGGTCTAAATTGTTCCACATTTTAGGGAACGCAAAAAACGGTAACCTGTCTAGGGCGTTAGTTCTGGTTCTATGTTCACGTAGAAGCCCCGATTGCCTTGTATCCATGTGTCGCGAGTCATTTGATACACTGTAGAAATGTTCAAAGGATCGAGGAAGCGCACCATTTTCCAGTCGAAGGTAAAAATGCAGACCTGCATTTTATACAAGTCCGTAACTTTGAGTATTTTATCCTTTGAGAGTTAAACTTTCTGTTGTTTATGATTCGAATGGAGCGTTTTTGTACCTTTAAAAGCTTATTAACCCCTCTAGCGTTTGCCACATTTGGAGACCATATAGCAGATGACAATGCACGAGTGCATAATAGGGCGTTTTCATGACTGCATGGGGTAGGATTTTTGGGGGTTTATTAAGCGCATAGTTTGCTCAACGAATCGTGGAGCAGATTTGTGATATGTGACACTCATAAGATACGTTTTCATCGATATTTATTCCTAAAATTTTCAGGGATTTTTCTTCTTCATGAGGTCCTACTCGTTTAATTGTCTGATTATTTATGGAAATATTTAGATGGGTTCCGCAATTTCTATTGCGAGTTGGCTTGATGACAATATATTTTGTTTTGCAGGCATTTGGAGCAAGCTGGTTTGACGAACTCCAATCATACAGTTTATTAAGTTCGTTATTGAAACGCGTGGCTAGGTGAATTTCACTGGGGACCGAGTCGTGCACGGATGTGTCATCTACAAACGAGAGTAGATTTAAGGAAGTAGATCGACTAATGTCATTTATATATAACAAGAATAACCGGGGACAGAACCTTGTGGAACGCCACATGCCATTGTGGCTGTGTCCGATCTGGATGTGTCATATTTGACATATTGCGCCCTTCCTGAGAGGTAACTTCGAAACCAATTCCCCTGAATTCTCAAGTTTACTCAATAAAATATCATGGATTATCGTGTCGAAGGCCCTGGAGAGGTCCAGAAACGTAGCCATGGTAATATTTTTACTATCCTTATTATTCTCCAGTCCTACAGATTTGAGAAGTTGCATCACTGGATGTATAGTGGAGTGTTTTTTTCTAAACCCGTATTGATGATGATATAGTATGTCAAACATATCTAAATATTTAATTACTCTGTTGCACATAAGCTTCTCTAATACTTTTGAGAAAACTGGCAATATACTTATAGGCCTATAGTTATTGAAGTCGTGTTCATCTTCTGCTTTAAAAATAGGTGTCACTTTAGCTATCTTCATTTTATCTAGGACTACGCCATGATCAAATGAGTTGTTAATGATATAGGTCAACGATGGGGCTATAATGTTTATAGTTTGCTTAAGGATAGTGGTGGTAATACCGTGACAATCCTCACTTCTTTTGGGCTTGAATAATTAGTAACAGTAACTATTTCTTGCTCGGTTGTTGGGCTGATAAAAAAGTTGTGTAAAGAATTATTGTCAAGGTAGTCTAGAAAGTGTTTCTGGGGTTTGTTTATTTTTTCACTAGTACATTTACCAATATTGGCAAAAAATGCATTAAATTCCTGGGCTATTTCAAACGGGTTGTTAATTTCTTTTTTGTTTTCTGTTAGAAAAAACTCTGGCAGAGTGGCACAACGTTTAGTCCTATTTATAGATTCATTTAAACTTTCCGAGTTTTACGCATATCGTTTTTATTTTCTAATAGTATATTTTTATAATACACTGCATTGCTTTTTAATTTTGTTGAAGGTCAAGCAGTAACTTTTGTAATTTTTAATATTTTGTTCAGTTGGGAATCTTAATTTTTTATTATAGAATCAAGATGTATTGTTTGACGAGATTATAAATCCTTTCGTCATCCAAGATACCTTCCTCAGAAGCCTTTTCCGTGGCTGACTATTTGTGAGAGGAAAAGCCGTTTCGTAGGCAAACATGTAAATGTTGAGAAAAGTGTTGTATGCCAAGTTTGGGCAATTGCTTTCAAAAACGGGAGAAACGTCGCTTTGAGAAACGTACATTTTAAAAAGGGCAATATTATCTGGAATAATTTTACGCTTGAGCTGAATCGGTCTGTCACCTTTCATAGAGCAGGCTGATTCTATTTGGAAAGTACCGAAATGCCCGAGACATTTGTAATGATTATACCCGATACTGATGAAGACTGGATATTATTGAAAAAAAAATGATCAATTAAAGTGGCCAAGTGAGGAATTACTATTGTCGGTTCAGTGATGGACGACAAGAAACCCTGACTAGTCAGTATATCTATATATTCGTCAGTCTTTCCGTGGAGATCAAATTTCAACAAAGCAATATAAAAGTCGTCAATTATGTATGATTTTTTGTTTTCACAGTTTACTTTATCAGTTATTTCACTTAATCTAGATAAAAATAGATCAATATCTGCTTTCGGTTGAGTATTGGGTCTGTTGATTACCCCAGTAATTTAGTGGACTTCATACTTTTAATTTCAACGAAGCGAGATTCATTAACACGTGGAATAAACACAGATAGATCATTACGTATTTTATAAAATATGTCTTCTATGATGTACATTCCAACCTCACCATGTCCATCATCTCCATCGGGCCTCGTATTTTTAATAAGGGGACATTCAGAGTGTAAGAACAATTTGGAGGAATATGGAATATCTCAGTTAGGCCTATAATGTCAAAAAGATTTTCCGTGCCTTGTGTTTCGTACAGTAGCTCAGTTAGTGGTTCCCAATGAGCCTTTTGACTTTAACCCTTTACCCAACGAATCGGCCGCATCCGCCCGCGTAATATGCAAATTCAGCAGTTGAAAAAATATTATTTTTCAAAAAAATTCAACAAAACCATATCATGTGACCCCTCGTTGGAACGAGCTCGTCGAGCTCGTTCCAACGAGGGGTCACATGATATGGTTTTGTTGAAATTTTTTTGAAAAATTTGAAAAAATGATATTTAAAATAGTAAATTTTGATATCGTCTGCGTTGGGTAAAGGGTTAATAGTTCAAATGGAAAATAGAAAATTGTACTTGGTGGTTTTTAAATTTCAATGAGATTTCTTTGGGTAAGTAATATTCACAATCATTTTGGATAACATTAAGGGGACAAGGATCTGTCGTGGAGGTTTCGCATGATTTTTTGTTATATGTTTGTTTGAAATCGTAATTTAAATTGTTCTGGATCTCGTCCAGTGAGATGTTACCTGCCATTATTCAATACCAGGCCACAAGTCGAAGGGTCAAAGAATAACGTACAATCCCAGAAAGGCCGTCTATGGCGAGAAAGGAGGAACATACAAATTTACATTTCATTAATTGGAGTTCACATTGAAACTTACTAGAATGGAAGCTGTCAACAACAGGTTTATTTACAGTTGTCTTGGATATACACATAGCCGAATATGGTGTTGGAAGATTCTGATTTACGGAACAGTAAAAGAACAAGAAGAAAATAAGAACATTTTTCGCTAATATCTTCATCATAGCGAATTAGGAGGAGCGTTAACATTTCACCTGAATACTTGAGGTTCACAAGAGGCGAGCAGTTACTATTTTGACTAAAGAAATGGATGGACAAAAACAAGATAAAAAAAAAATGTTGTCTTAATCTGGGATATAAAATCCTGACACAGATTTTGAAAAATGTCGAATTCGAATACTGATATCCGGGAGGCCGGGAGGCTCGAGTTGAAACCTCCAAGAATCACCGTCGGCGTCCAACATCAGTTGAGCGAATAATATTTTGTTTATACAGATATACAAATTTGTTCTATTACAAACTACTGAAGAGTGCATAGTACCCTCCAACAATCTGCAATAAAACAAACTTTCAATCGTAAATTTGGGCGCTGGGGTCAGATTCAACTATCCCTGCTAAGAGGGAATAACAAACAAGGAGCGATATAGTTGAACACCCCCTTGCAATGTTTAAATTCAGTCAAAAGCGAAAAATATTTTGTTTATGCACATATACAAATTTGTTCTATTACAAACTACTGAAGAGTGCATAGTACCCTCCAACAATCTGCAATAAAACAAACTTTCAATCGTAAATTTGGGCGCTGGGGTCAGATTCAACTATCCCTGCTAAGAGGGAATAACAAACAAGGAGCGATATAGTTGAACACCCCCTTGCAATGTTTAAATTCAGTCAAAAGCGAAAAATATTTTGTTTATGCAGATATACAAATTTGCTCTATTACAAATTATTGGAGAGGGCATGGCAAAAATTTGTGTTTGTTTATACAGATATACCAATTTGCTCTGCTACAAACCATTGGAGAGGGCATGACACTCTCCAATAATTTGTAGCAAAACAAACTTTGAATAGGAGATTTAGGCGGTGGGGTCGGATTCAAATATCTCTGCAAAAAGGGAATAACAAACAAAAACTAATATTATTAAACACCCCCTTGAAATATTTTGTGTTAGTAGTATGCGAAAAATAGTTTGTTGAAATTGTTGAACACCCGCTTGCAATGTTTTGTATTCAATCAATTGCGAATAATATTTTGTTTATGTAGATATACAAATATGCTCTATTACAAACTACTGGAGAGTACAGAGCACTCTCTAATGATTTGTAACAAAACGAACTTTGAATAGTAGATCTTGGCGGCCGGGTCGGATTCACCTATCTCTGCAAAGAGGGAATAACAAACAAGGAGTGATATCGTTCAACACCCCGTTGTGGTGTTTTGTGTTCAGTCAAATGAGAATAATATTTTATTTATACAGATATACAAATGTGTTCTATTACAAATTACTGAGGAGTGCATAGGACCCTCCAACAATCTGCAACAAAACAAACTTTGAATAGTAGATTTGGGCGGTGGGGTCGGATTTAACTATCCCTGCTAAGAGGGAATAACAAACAAGGAGAGATATCGTTGAACACCCCCTTGCAATGTTTGGATTCAGTCAAAAGCGAAAAATATTTTGTTTATAAAGATATACAAATTTGCCTTATTACAAATTATTGGAGAGGGCATGGCACACTCCAACAATTTGTGGCAAAACAAACTGTGAATAGTAGATGTGGGCGGTGGGGTCGCATTCAACTAGCTCTGCAAAGAGAGAATAACAAACAAGGAGTGATATCGTTGAACACCCCCGTGCAATCTTTTGTATTCTGTCAAAATTTTTTATTTATACAGATATACCAATTTACTCTATTACAAACCATTGGAGGGGGCATGCCACTCTCCGATAATTTGTAACAAAGCAAACTTTGAATAGTAGATTTGGGCAGCGGGGTCGGATTCAACTATCTCTACGAAGAGGGAATAACAGACAAGGACTGATATCATTAAACAACCCCGACCAATGTTTTGTATTCAGTAAAATGCGAAAAATATTTTGTTTGTACAGATATACCAATTTGCTCTATTGCAAACCATTGGAGAGGGCTTGGCTCTCTCCAATATTTTGTAACGAAACAAACTGTAATAGTAGAATTAGGCGGTGGGGTCGGAATCAACTATCTCTGCAAAAAGGGAATGACAAGCAAGGGCTGATATTTTTTAACACCCCATTGCAATATTTTGTGTTCAGTCAAATGTGAAAAATAGTTTGTTGATGCAGTTATACAAATCTGGTCTATTACAAACTATCGGAGAGGGCATGACAGTCTCCAATAATTTGTAACAAAACAAACTTTGAATAGTAGATTTAGGCGGTGGGGGTCGGATTGAACTATCACTGGAAAGAGGAGATAACCAACAAGTACTGATATCGTTGAACACCCACTTGCAATGTTTTGTATTCAATCAAATGCGAATAATATTTTGTTTATACAGATATACAAATTTGTTCTATTACAAATCACTAGAGAGTGCATGGTGCTCCCCAATAATTTGCAACAAAACAAAGTTTGAATAGTAGATCTTAGTGTGGGGTCGCATTCAACTATCTCTGCAAAGAGGGAATAACAAACAAGAACTGATATTGTTCAACACCCCGTTTAGTGATTTGTATTCAGTCAAATGCGAAAAACAAAAACATTTCATTTATACAGATATACAAATGTGTTCTAATACAAATTATTGAAGAGTGCATAGGACTCTCCAACAATCAGCAACAAAACAAACATTGAATAGTAGATTGCAATGTTTAGATTCAGTCAAACACGAAAAATATGTTATTTATACAGATATACAAATTTGCTCTATTACAAATTATTGGAGAGGGCAACAGTAAATAAACAAGGACTGATATTGTTGAACACCCCCTTGCAATGTCTTGTATTCAGTGAAATGTGAATAATATTTTGTTTATACAAATATAAAAAATTTGATCCATTACAAACCATTGGAGAATGCATGTTTTATAACATGTGTGTAACGAAAAGTATTAAGTAGATGATGTATATGTATGTATGTGTGTACATACATGTATATATATGTATGTATATGTATGCATGTACATGCATGTGTACATTGTAACGCCACCTCTTGGAGATCTTCTAGAAATCTAAGGTAGCTGGCTATGTGATCTAAACAGTGCACGGCAAATGCGCCCTTGTGTTCGGGTGGCGGAGATGTTTCATTTTAGCCCAAGAACATTAGATTTCACGAGGGAAAAAAATCGGAGAAAGCTGATTTTTTCAGGGAATGTCGAGTACATGTCACTGAACGATTAGACAAAAGTCCCCTAAAATACCAGTTGAGCTTTTTTTTCTACAGCCTTTTTTCGAAAACGCGTTTGAAAAAAATAAAAAAAAATCGCACGAACTTTGTAACCTCGAATTGATCCAACTGTATTTTTTGTTTACGCGTATTTCGAGCTACATAATGTCTAATATACATTTACCTAGAGGAAAATGTGCATTCTGTGACAATTTCTGCGAAAAATTATTGAAAATTCACAAAAAAGTATCGGATTTACGCAAAAAATGACGATTTTCCTAACGGATTTGCCCAAAGGGTCGTAGTACAGAACGGGATGTTAGTTGGACAGACGATAAAAAATCCACCACCATTTGAAGACTTTTATCATTGCTTACAAAATAGACATTATGGAAGACCCCCTCTGCTTCTGGCCGAGTTCCCCTTTTGGCATAAAATTCGTCAGCATGAGAACTCAACTATTTTCGGGCTTGGGACCGAACAGACACGTCTGTGTCTGGCAGCATTAGATCAATAAATAATATTTACAGAATGTACAAAAATCAATAAATAATATTTACAGAATGTACAAATCAATCAACATGGATTAAGTTACATTGACTATTATCAACGCTATATGCAGAAATGACATGACCTATATACATATTATTCATCGAACTCAGAAATTTCCGACAGGACAGTGTTTCTGTGGTTGTTACAAGAATCCGAACTGCAATTACACAAACCTGAGCAAGAGAGTCCTGCCTTCTTACACCCACACCTTTTTGTACAAGCACTCTTGCAACCACAACTGATCAGATTCAGTAGGTTATCGGGGGCACATGGCTTTGTGGCTGCAGTCAGTACAAGAAGTCCATTGTCTAGCGACCACCCCCAATCCGTCGGAGGAAGCGAAGTGCCCAGCCATTGTTGGACCTGGAGATAACATCTGTAGACATGTTGTTGTGCAGCATCGCTGCTTGGTGGGAGTGAGGCTAGGTCGATGGGTTTATTCAGTTTAGATTTTGCTACATAACGCTTGTAAGTGACATATCTATATTGGTCGAGAGAGGAAACAGTTTTACTCCCGTATAAGATCAGGAGAAGTTGTTCCCCGGCAGCGGCTACTGCACTTGGTGTACTGTCATCCGCCAAAATTGTGTTGACATACTGTTGTTAGTCGCTAGTAACATCGGAGACAATTGTACTGAATACTTTCTTCTTACCAACTCGAAAGAGTGCAGAAGTAGTGTCACAACCACTTATAGAATGTGCTACAAGGAGGTTGCTTGTATGGTCATCCATTTTGGTTGCTATTTCACTAACTGAAACTAGTAAGTTTGGGGTAATGGAATACATCATGTGAATATTACATCCCGGTTGAACTCGAGAGGTAAGAATGACTAACAAGTCTGTGTCTGTTCCCACAACGACAACATTGTTGTCATCTTGAGCGATGTCAAGTGCAGTTTCGGCTATCAGTACATCAGCATCAGCCTCGGCCTGCTTGGACTGAATATTGATAGCAGATAGCTCCTGCATTAGAAGGTCGATCAGTTGGGTTTTGTTCTTGGCATTTGCAAGGAAATCGGATTGGGGTGTGGTGGCTGGTAACTCGGGTGAGATATTGATATCAATGGAATACCAGTCTTTAGATCTACGGGCTTGTTCCATGCCCTTTGTCGACATTGTACAAGCATAACCATCAAAAACAACCACGACGTTCGCCCCAAAATGTCTCACTAGATAATTGGAATATGATGTACATATGTCCTTATATGACGACTGTTTAGGCCATACAACTGCCCTCAATAAAAATCCATCATCTACAACAAACAGAGAATGTTCTGGGATTTTAGTTTGCTCGGAACCGTATGTTTTGAGGATCTTACCGAGCGTGCTTTTCTGTGTCTTCCTCATTCCAGCAGAATCAAACAATGCTGGTGGTTTCGGGGCGAGTTCATATTTGAGATACTCTTCCATCTCTGCTTGTGACTGAATAACACATGTGAGGCGGTTGAACAGAATTGTGGGGTCAATCACTACCTTACTTCCACGGACTTTGATGCTATTTGCCATCGATGCGAAAGACTTCACAGTGTCAACACGTCGTAGTTTGATGCTGTTGAACGTTTTGCTTACAACATTCGATACGCAACATTCACCAATTTTGCGAACTTGGTCACAGTTCACAGTTTCGTCGGCCACAAGCCCGGTCGCTATAGAGAGTAATTGTAGTGGATCTCTATTCTGAAAGGGGGAATGCACTCTGAGCCAGTTCAATAATTTGGTGATATCATTGGCATCAGTCAATTGTGAACTTTGACGGAGATCCCGATGTTGTTCGCCATGACCAGTGTGAACATGAACAAAATTTTCGAGAGCATTACATATCGGAAGGCAAAGAGGTAGTCCATGTACCCATTTCGCAACAGTGCTATCGGTTATTCCCCTGCCATGTGTGAGACCACCAGGGAGCTTGAACATTCTCATTAAACACTGCTCTATGGTCTGATCAGAATATATCCCGTCCCAGAATTTATCTGAGCGCCTTATGGTAAAGTAACCTTTCTCAGTGAACAACTTCAAATCATCCTGTTGCATTATTTCTGTTAGCTCATTCATCTGCTGCAAATAGAGATGAGAACTTTTTGCGTATGTAAAATGACCGCCTGCGTGAAATACTGGAATCATATTGCGAACACAATATGTGTGGAGTTCCCAGTCGCCTGTGCGCTCTGCTCTCAAGAACAACTGGAGAAGACCTATTTGCTCGTAGTATTGTACCCAAAGCTTTCCTGTGCGTCCTACGGACGCATTCTGGAGCAGTTCGTGTAATTTTGACAGTAGATGGTTGACACTTTCTTGATTGACAGCGTCAGCTGTTGTACAGTCACCTCTGGCAAGTCCACAGAATATTTCATTGACTTCTGTGCAGTCTATGTTATCTAGTGTTCGGCTTTCTTCAAACACAAGTTTTGTAATGGCAATTTGTGTTAGCAAATGGGCACGAACTGCTCTTGAATATGCATGACCACTGATCAAATGATGGATTGACCCACCAGCATAAACAGTCCCCCAAAGTTCATCCAAGCCGCTAACAGCCATGATCGAACCAATTGCCCCTAAATATGACATAATCATATGGAAGCCGCCGAGTCTAACGAAAACTTTTGTCAACTTATCTGACGAAGACACAATCTCCACTGCTTTGATATAAAGTGGTTGGTCAAACGTCACTGGACAAACGTTCAGTCCCTGTTTCTCACATTCAGTTTGCATCTTGAGTGTAGGCGAACACCACATTATGTGATTTAATCGAACATGGAAATTGAAACAATGATGCTATAATACGGTATTTGAATGAGAAAAGTCGATGCCGTTTGAATTTGAGTTTAGGGGGTATGGTTAATATTTCACATATATATATATATCCTTATAAAGCCACTGCTTTTCTGCAATTTTTGATATATAATTTAACTCCCAAAGTAGTCGTAGATTTGATTTAATGGACGTTGTGTACCGTTGTGTGTATGAAAACAATAAATTTTTTTTCGTAATTTTGTACATTTTCGTGAATATTTCACCATTGAGTGTGAGGATTGGTACAAAGTTGGCATTTTCTGTTGGGGATATGTATTCTCAATATAATTCAGCACGATATTTATGATTCTCACCCTACTAAGGCGAATAAGAATGAGAAATATGGAGCTGGGTCGAATTTTTTTTTAAATTTTTTTTTTCATCAAAAAAACGCTATAACTAAAAAAGCTCAACTCGGATTCGCGGGGACTTTTCACACTTTATCCCGGAAACATATAAAAAAAATCAGCTTTCTCCGATTTTTTTCCTTACTTTCTCATTTTTATGTCAAATGTGCCTGGACTATTTGAGGGATACCAAGTTGGATGGGATGCATTGTATTGGTTCAGTTTACTACCTTTCTTATTGTCTTATAAGACGCCATGTGCAACAATTTATATCATGTCAATGTTTTGTTTTCACCAATGGGCATGTTGCCCACGGTGTATATATTCAATCAATGAATAAAATTATGTTATGTTATGTTATGTTATGTTTTATATTCAGTCAAATGTGAATAATACTTTGTTTATACAAATATACAAATTTGCTCTATTACAGACTACCGGAGAGTGCATGGCACTCTTCAATAATTTGTAACAAAACAAACTTTGAATAGTAGATTTAGGCGGTGGGGTTATTCAACTATCTATGCAAAGAGGGAATAACAGACAAGGACTGATATCGTTGAACACCCCCGTCCAATGTTTTGTATTTAGTCAAATGCGAAAAAATATTTTTGTTATACAGATATACCAATTTGCTCTATTACAAACCATTGGAGAGGGCATGGCACTCTCCAGTAATTTGTAATAAAGCAAGCTTTAATATAAGAGTTAGGCGGTGGGGTCGGATTCAACTATCTCTGCAAAAAGGGAATAAAAGACAAGGACTGATATTGTTGAACACCCCCGTGCAATATTTTGTATTCAGTCAAAAGCGAAAAATATTTTGTTTATACAGAAAAACAAATTTGCCTTATTACAAATTATTGGAGAGGGCACTCTGCAAAGTGGGAATAGCAAATAAACAAGGACTGATATTGTTGAACACCCCCTTGCAATGTCTTGTATTCAGTCAAATGTGAATAATATTTTGTTTACACAAATATAAAAAAATTGATACATTACAAACCATTGGAGAATGCATGTTTTATATTCAGTTAATTGTGAATAATACTTTGTTTATACAGATATACAAATCTGCTCTATTACAGATTACCGGAGAGTGCATGACACTCTTCAATAATTTGTAACAAAACAAACTTTGAATAATAGATTTAGGCGGTGGGGTCCGATTCAACTATCCCTGCTAAGAGGGAATAACAAACAAGGAGTGATGTCGTTGAACACTCACTTGCAATGTTTGGATTCAGTCAAAAGCGAAATATATTTTGTTTATACAGATATACAAATTTGCTTTATTACAAACTACTGGAGAGAGCATGGCACTCACCAACAGTTTGTAACAAAACAAACTTTGTATAGTAGATTTAGGCGGTGGAGTCGGATTCAACTCTCTCTGCAAAGAGGGAATAACAAACATGAACTGATATCATGAAACACCCCCTTGCAATGGTTTGTATTCAATCAAACGAGAATAATATTTTGTTTATACAGATATACAAATTTGCTCTATTACAAACTATTGGAGAATGCATAACCTTCTCCAATAATTTGTAAGAAAATAAACTTTAAACAGTTGATTTAGGCGGTGGGGTCGGATTCAACAACCTCTGCAAAGAGGGAATAACACACAAGGACTGATATGTTCTTTGCAATGTTTTGTATTCCGTCAAATGCGAGTAATATTTTATTTATACAAATATGCAAATTTGCTCTATTACAAACCATCGGAGAATGTATGCAGGCACTCCCCAATAATTTGTAACAAGACAAACTTTGAGTATGTCAGAGCAAAGCCAGCCTAAATATAGGGGCAAGGGGCCTCATATGTTAACAGGAAAAAATACCATTCCATCATAAGATATTATAAGTTCAAAAGATTTTCCGCATCAAGGCGAAAAACCTACGTGAATTGCACTTCTCTGTGAAGCTGGACATGGAAAAACACACGTGGTGTATATCCAGCTTCAGCGCAGGGACCCAGGGGAGAAACGGTATGTTAGATAAGGTCTTATCTCATTTAAGTTATACAGTAGTCGCGAGTCTTACGAGACGTAATCGGTTGGTGGCAGGATATCGTCACGGCCAATTGAGAAATGAGATTCTAAAAGATAGAAATGCCTGTCGTGTCGTCACCTGATCATTAGTAATAGCAATGAGTGGCAGGAACGAATCGGTTCTCTCGACAAGTGAAATCACCGTTAGGTCACGCGCGAGATGACTTGTATTGATTCTGCCTCGATATACGTCATCTCCCACCGTTTTGGCAGATGGACAGATGAGCGTCTGTCCACCTGACAGTTTAGGGTAAAAAGTATATATACCTTGAAGAGCAGCGCACTAGACACACATTTGGGGTCACACACGCGTTGGTGAAGTCCAGGGCAGGCGGACTCTGTTTCCTGGCATAGGGGTACCGTCGATCACAGGACCCTGAAACGGCTGGAATCGCCAGACAGGGCATTCCACGATTGATTTAGCTTGAAGTTGATAGGCGGCTACAGTGCCAAATTCGTTGAGAAGGAAAACCCAAGGTGAAACGTTAAAGTTTAGATTGTAGAGTAGCAGGTATCAGCCTGCAATAGTCAGAAGTGTAGGTTAATTGTATTGCGCGTGTTAACCCCTTGAAGCGTCAGACTGATTGCGTTGGGAGTAGTTTGTTTTGCTGTCGAAGCATCGTAATACCGACTGGAGATCGGTGTGAGTGACAATTTCGCCCTAGCACAAAAAGGGGCATTTGTGAATCGTGAATTCACAACCAGGAACAGTGAACATTCCAATAGGACTTTCACGGAGGACTTTCAAAAGGCACATAAGGTATGAGTAGACAATATCTGACCCAAATCAGAAGTACGGTGTCTTTATAGATGACGAACATTGCTGGTCGGAACCCTCCGACAGCCAGAGGTACAGTTACGCGCAGACGTTGACATTTGAGCCTAAGCGGGTGAAGCTCTTATGGCGAGCTCATGGTAATAACATTTCAGATTTGTGAAGCTCTGATGGCGAGCTCTCCGTAACATAATTTTACATTTGTGAAGCTCTTATGGCGAGCTCACTGTAGTAACATTTCCAGTGTGTAGACTATAGTGCCAGTACAGGGCTATAGAATGACTATATGATTGTTGAGAATTATTTAACCCTAGCAACCCATTTTCTGTGAAAAGAATCGAATTGTTGATTGTTGAAATATTGAAACGGCTTTATTTTTATGTGTAAATCGTTGTTACTTTAAATCATTCTTTCCATTACGCAGCCTGAAGTGATAAGGAATCACACCTAACGGAAATCGAACATATTTCAGGCCAATTTGGCAGAGAAGGAATCACGGCGTCAGTCTAACTCAGCTCCCAGCGTCGAGTTCGCGACACTTGGATTCCAACCCTCCATGTTGGTCTAAATTTCCCGCAATTTCATCAGCGGGACTAAATAACCCCACGTCAGCCCGGGCCTTACGGGGCTTTAGGTGTCCTGACAGAGTAGTAGATTTAGGCGGTTGGGTGGGATTCAACTAACTCTGCAAAGAGGGAATAGCAAACAAGGAGTGATATCGTTAAACACCCCCTTACAATGTTTTGTATTCAGTCAAATGCGAAAAATATTTTGTTCACGCAGATATACAAATTTGCTTTATTGCAAATTATTACTGATTAATTTTTACGGCAATCACTGCGAAAAAACCCCATGTATGTGCACGGATGCAAAGTCACTTAACACTGCTTCCACACATTTGTTGGTTGCCTCACTCGCTGGCCCCACTGACACATATCTTTGTCTGCCTTCGTTGTGGGCGTATGACCATCCAGTTGACTTGTGATTCAAAAAGTCTACAGAGTCCGGACATTGTGTAGATGAATGCGTCATGAGTTGAATCCGGACATTTAGCAACAATATTGGTGAATTCCATTGTAGAGTCGCAAACACCTTGTACGTTGATGGAATGGTATTTTTTCCTGTTAACGTAAGCACCTTCATCAATTGGAGGCGCCGCTATTCTGATGTGAGAGCAATCAATTGCACCTTCGACATTTTGGGAAACCCGCTAGCTGCTGGAACCCAACCATTATTTGTCGTAAACTTGCCTCATCTCTAGGCACATAGATATACTGGTTTGTTTGGTCACACAAAGTCGCTGTTGTTGAATTGATGACGCGAGACATCGTTGATTGACTTGCCACGTGAATATCTCCTGCAACCGCTTGGAAACTGCCAGTTGCGTAAAAACGCAATGTCGAAAGTACCTGCTGTGACGTAGAAAGTGATCGTGATCTTCTTTTCGGGTGTTCTAGTCAATCCCGCAATGTGTCGCATAGGTTGAGAATCATTTGTCTGTTCAAACGATACTTGGATATGATCTCTTCGTCATCCATATAGTCCATAGGGTTATTCCTGTCCCTGAACACTCCCTGTCGCCTTAAATTTCTTCGAGCTTGCAAAACCATAAACACGTCAGCCATATTTGTCAGTTTTCATCGATTAGGTGAGTTATCTCGCCTTTCATGTCAACAAAAAGTTAGTACTTAACTTTCAAACCGTTTTAAGTCCATCTTAACGCCATCTAACCAAGTTAAGATCATCTTATGACATACCCCAACCAACCTTAGCATTTTGGTCTTAGCTGAGATCGATCTTAGTTAAGACGTTGTTCGTGAATCGCACTTTAAGACATAAGATGGTCTCAGGACCATCTTAAGTTGTAGCTGTGTCATAAGTGGGTTTCATGAATACGACCCCTGATTATCAAAAATGATCTTTTTCCTGGACTCTTCCGCAATCTTTCCTTCTGTTTTTGTATTTTGGTTGTTTTGTTGTTGTTTTTTGTTAGTTGCTCTTCAACACCAACGTTATATTCACTCGACGACGAACCTCAGTGTCGAGTTCTCTTCTTTTTTAGTTTGGAAGGCATATAAGACAAGTTGAAGTAAATGCCCAATATTCAGATTTTTCAGTTAAACGGTCAGAATCTACTCGTATTAACCCCTAACTATTTATGATCAGGACATTTTTGTTCAGTCTTAAGTCTTCATGAATTCTGTTGGATACATTTGTTGCGTTGCGTTGGTACGTATTGTGAAGGCAGTGGTTCAGTTGTGAGAAAGCTGTGAGTAAAGCTATCGATTGATCGATAATCAATTGTTCAACCAAAAGTCTTCAGAGCCGATGTTAAAAATGTATGCATGATTCATGAATTGTGTCATCTTTGAGTTGGCAACGTTCGGGGTTCACTGTACATCAAAAGGTGATATGTGAATACGTTGGTACATCCCTAATCAAATTACAACGCATGACAGCGATAAAAATATTCCCAATATCTCTCACAGTGTTTGTAAATGGTTCCAGCACAGTATCAAGGCAGCATACCTATAGACCATATTCTCCTAGAATCTTCTCCAGAAAGATGACCGATGGCCGATTCATTGAAATTGTTTAAGGTCACTTTGTCACTCTGTCTTATAGTACGTTTGATCACACATCGAAAACCGGTGAATAGAAGCTCCAAGATTATTTCAGGCGCATTTCCTAGTGAATTACGGCTGATAAAAGATACAGCATTACTCTTGAACTATACTACACGTTTTAATATTTAAAATCATCCATTTTTAAAATTGGAACAACCTCATTTTATAACATTTCTTTTTAAAGTTAAGCGCTCCTCAAAAAACGAACTAATATTTACATCCTGGTCCTGGTTTTTCTCATTTTTTCTTATTTAAATATTCTGACATGTTTTTTAACATTTCAACAATGCCCTACATACGAATTAACGTGGTGAATAGTGACATATTATATACCAAAATAATGACAAAAATACACAAAACTTGAATTTATCCACTTTTTCAAAAATAAAATTATTTTTTTGCTTTTGATGACAAAGAAATTGCCAGCCGCATAAGTAACCGGCAAGAATAACAAGGAATAGATCGGTAATTCTAATGTCTGAGTTGCAAATAAAAGACTCCACACTCCATACTCGGAGAACGCATATTCATCATTTCATCACCAGCGTGTTGAAAACTCTTAGAGGAAAATAAACGACCACGAAATATAGATTGTGTTGGGAAGGCATGCTTAGTTTAAACAATATTTATTCATAAAGCAGTGTTACACGTATACATTACATAATAATAAAACCACAGAACATTTTTCATGATTGTACACGGTATAACAGAAATAGCAGAAGTAATCGGGATTGTAAGTAGACGAGGATTCGACAGGAAGCCATAGGCTTATATGAGTCGTCTCCTTTATTCAAGAACACTTTTCAAAGGATGATGGCATGAATCAGCAGTGGAGTGGACCTCGCATATCGCTGCCCAGGGGCATGATCCCCGCTGGCAATGAACCACACCATAATTGAAAGGGTAGCCAAATTGTCCTTTAGGGTACTGCTATTCATTTGCCCACATCTGCACAGAGAAGTACCGAAACTTGCGTAAGCAGTTATAAATAAAGCGACGAAGGCCCGTCACAAAAACTGATTAAAGAGGAGGTCAGTGTTATTTCGTAAACAGGCCCCAGCCCCCGGGCAGCGATCTGCGAGATTGTTTAAACTATAGAAGGACAAGAGTATAAGACGTTAGACAGAAAAGGGAAGAAATGAAGAAGAAGTAGAAGTAGGCCATCCTGAATACGTGATGCCATTAGAATAAGAATTCAAATGATGCGTTGTCAACAGTATGAATTCAAATCCTTGCCTTTGGGCAGCTGATTTAAGAATTGCATAAGTAGGAAGAGTTTTATCTTGATGATGTTAACCCTAAAGCGCAAAGTCCAGGGAAGATGAAGTTTGTGAGAATATGAGTTGTTGTCACCGAAACCTGCCACTCAATAAGATAAAGTCATGCACTACATCAAAAATTATACTGTTTTCCTTGTTGTTCAAAAATTCAGAACCGAACAGAAGTATGGAAATGTCTATAGAAAAAGGAAGTAAGTTGATCGTTTCATTACGTGCGTTAAGAAAGATTGGACAGTGGAGGAGAAAGTGCTCAGGTGTCTCGAGCTCGCCACACTGGCGATGTGGACTAGGTGCTAGGTGATTTTCGTATAAGTGGACGTTAAGACTACTACAACGTAACCTCAATCTACAGTGGTAACTTTGAGCCGCTCGAGATTTGGCCCCGCTATAAAATAACGGTGGTCGTAGGTTGCCAGCTTTTAAGAAGGTCTTAAATTCACTCAGTGAGGAATTCTCGCGAACTGGTAGCGGCAAGTTATTCCACTGATCAGTAACATTGGGGATGAACGAGGACTGATATAGATTTGTTCGACAAAATGGAACTCTGTGGTTTTGCCTGGTTCGAAGGTTGATAGATGGATTCGTCGACGATATGAGAGGTGGAATTTTAATAGCAATATAAGGAGGCGACAAGTCGTGATACATTTTGAAGAATTGAACCAGTTTATTTACAAGGCATGCTTGTTGTGATCACGTGATTCTTGGGCCAAGTTGGGAAAGGATTTAATTTCCAAAGATCTGAAATCTGCAAACATATCATTGATGTTTTCGAATCTGCGAGGCGATGTAATATACTATTCAAAAAAGTAGGGGATATCCAAACTGATGTTGATATTTTCGGAAAATGTATTGGATACGCGTGATTGGATACATCAATATGTTACCAAGTTTAGTGTGGATCATGAATGTCATCGGCCTACGAAAACTTCGTGCAGGTTTTTCGCACGAGCGCCGCGTTAATGTCTGTGGGGTACGTTTTGAAATTTTCATTTGTACTGGTCGGGCTTTTTCGGAGGCCACATCGTTCTTTTCTTGTTATAAACATGTTCATCAATAGTTTCTGGTCGAAACATAACTTTTGAGGTATGTGAAGACTGACGCGTGACGAACGTTTACGTGCCGTTGGCATGTTGGAAGCTGGCAGCAGACAGACTACAGTGGCTCAAATTCTCAACGTTACTCAATCGGTGATTAGCTGGTTGTGGTCACGCTACCGTCAGAAAGGCAGTGTTGATGACAGACGTTGGTCATGTCATCTAAGGGCGACAACTGTTAACCAGGATTGTTTCATCTGAAACACAGCATTACGTAACCGCCATCAAAGTGCCTCAGAAATTGGACAACAGCAGCACCGAGCGACATATATCCGAAATCGCCTACACAGCTGGAATTTGTACGCTCGACGACCTCGAATAATTCCATGTTTGACTCAACGTCACATCGCAGCAAGGCGTAATTGGTGTGGAGCACGACAGCGCTAGGACAATCGTCGGTGGAGCAGCGTCATGTTTTCCGATGAATCGAGGTTCACTCTCGACTTTCACGACATGACGTAACCGTTAGGCAGCACGATCGTTTTGGTGGTGGATGGGTTATGGTCTGGGGAGGCATAACCATGGCAAGCAGAACAGCATTACATGTCATCGAAGGGCATGTCACAGGGAAGTACTACCGTGACAACATGTTAGCAGATCATGTGGTGCCATTTGCGCGACGTCACGGCTGTCGAATCATTTTCCAAGATGACAATACAAGAGCACACAGGGCCCGTGTCGCTACAGAGTTCCTCCAGGATCAAAACATCACTACACTGCCTTGGCCAGCACTAAGTCCAGGTCTTTCACAAATCGAGCACGCCTGTTTGGTAGGCGCCAACGACAACGTCAACAGCCCCCTACCAATGTCCAGGAACTCGCAGCTGCACTACAGGAAGAATGGAATAATATCAATCAAGCTGATATTGGACGTTTGGTGAGGAGTATGCCACGTCGGATTCGCGTTTGTCTCGCGAACCGAGAAAGGTTTTCACGGTATTGAGGTCTTGGACTGAATGTGGTAAATTCTCTGACTGACCGCCCATATCTTCTACAGCTCAGTGTGTGGAATGTGTGCTTGTCAGACACCCAACTATCGCTGAAATCATTCACCAGATGTCACAGTGCAATGCCTCAACTGTCTTTTTGATGAAAATATAAATACATTTCTTCATATATCTCACTTTTAGCAAATATCCCCTACTTTTTTTATTAGTATATATAACACATGATACATTCATAGGAAAATATTCAATTGACAATGTAATAATTATGAAATACAGTCCTTAGTGGCAAAGTTGAATCCGGAAACTGTAGAAAGGGTACGCAAGTTTCAGCAAGGGATTTTCGAACTACTATTATTTGGTTGATGTCGATGAGCAAAACATAAAACTGAAAAATTATGTTTGAAAACAAATATATATTCACATCAAGATAAATTGCAGTCCTCGCAATTGTATACTTACGAAAACATACTTTGATTGTAGCCGAACTATATTTGTGACGTAAAGAAGGCTTCGTGACGTCTGCTAATCGAATAAGAACACCAAAGTTTCAGAAAGTTCTTTTTCTGTTCACCAGAAAAAGTTAAATTTAGTACCATCCTAAATTTAAATTTCTTCCTCGCACAACCACATTGTGTGTAATGTGGCTCCACGTCGATTTTTATCGCTATTGGCACCAAAAGGTTGCAAACATCTATGCGTATTGTACAATCTGTAGACAGAAATAGCATGAAGCCACCTGGTGCCTATAAAAGTAGTACTGGTAAACAGATCAGTTATTAACCCTTTGAACCCTGGTGGTATCTTCCCTGTCAGTTCAAACGCAGCAATTAGGAGAGTCCATATTCATTATTTGGAGGTAGACCAATAAATATTTTCAACGTGCAGCCCTCGGGCTGCACGTTGAAAATATTGATTGTCGACCCAACACATTCACTGATCCGCCACCCTTCTTAATGAAATTGTGATGTATCATGTTCTTGGGCCCGAAAAGAGACCTCTCCTGTTCAAAGGGTTAATGTTCTTAAATCTCACGAGTAAGCAACAGTCAAGCCTCCCCAAACAGCAACCACAGAACGGCGATTGTTTCAAAATAAATGAAGCATACCAAACCATGTTCACAAATGAATTATAAGCCATGCTTTCTAACTTACCGAAGCTGATGTAAGTATTCTGAATGCAGGACAGGTCATTTTTGTTGTTTTGACCATATTTGAGCATCCACACGGTACTCTTGGCAGCTGTCATTGCTCATGCAACACCAGAAATGGTCACCGATAATACCAACTGAGGAACTTTGGTAGTTTTCCCTTATTCGGCGTATGAGTCTCATCTATTTTTACCACTTTGACGTAAATCTCATGCTAAATGGCACAGAATTGTGGGGCTATGATCACTGCAGACTGACAAAAGCCACATTGGACATTCTTAATTTTACATTGATGCATTCTCTCATGACTCCATACTTGTTCCTGTGAACTGTGTGGATTTGACCCTTGATGAACTTCATAAAAGGTAACTTGTGAAACACCAAAAAATGGCAGACCTTATGAAATTTAGACATCGTAAATTTCTTTCGTTATTCCTTTTTGACCTTTTTTGGACTTTGGAGAAAATTACGCGAAATTTGACCAAAGTTAGGTTGAACGTCCTCTTAACGTTCGCCTGACTGTGTCACCATCGTCTGCATTTTGCAAACAAACATGTCGTCCCGCTTCGCTTCAGCTGACATCACTTCCCATACATTCCACGTCTCTCGATGGTGATTTTTCTTCCATGTCATCGAAATCAATAATTTCAAAAATAACATCACCGGAAAGTAAATTGTTTCAATTTGCTTCGATATGCTAACCCATCAGTGAAGTGAGCTAACGCATGTTTTCGGGGTATATACTTTGATTTACTATACGCTAAACGATAGATTATCGAAAAAAATTGCGGAAAGATACAAGTCGCATCCCTCACTGTGAAGATATGGGAATTTTAACTTTCACGGTATCAATCAAAATGGCGGCTTTTAAAGCATCACTTCAAGATGAATATGGGTCAAATTATCACTGGAAATGATCAATTTGTTCTAAAAACGTATAATGAAAAGAAAATCTGGTGTTTTTGAGTGGATACCGATCATTTCCAACAATAAGTCAACACGTATTCACCTTCAATTGATGCATGAAACCCGCCAGCTGAATCAGATCGCAAGGCGCTACCTGTTCGGAGTATCTATCAAATCACTTCCGGTATCAATGCGCGCGGTTTACTTTCATGCATCAATTCAAGGTTGAAACGAGTAGAATTATCGATAGGAATGACCAGATTCTTATAAAAAGCGTATAATAAAAGAGAATCTAGTGTTTTTGAGTGGATACCGAAAATTATGTCACTCGTGACCGAGACAAATGGTTATTCTCGCTCGCGCAAGCGCCTACGAAAAATAAACATTTGTTTCGGTCACTCATGAGATAATTTTCGGTATACACTCAACAACACTAGATATCCTCTATATATACGAAACATTTTGATGCTCTTTCCGAATTTGCAATTAATTTGTTACTACAATCAATTAATCAATCAATCAATCAATCAATCGATCGATAACGCAGTAAATTTCTATCACACGAGCAGAATTTTGATTTCAGTGACGTCATGTGAGGTGCGATGGGAGAAAAATCACCCTCGAATGGAGTGAGATGGGATTGAAAAATCTCAACCTAGCAGAGGCGGTTGAGCCAGGGGGCACGTATACCTCCACTTTTTTCCACAGATATGTTTCGCAGTTACACAATGAGTTGAAAATGGGCGCATGCAAACGTGTCAATATAAGGCATTCCTGTAACATTATTTGCAAATCCAAACAATATTTAGCCAAATAATCCCACCTTCAGTCCCTTCGGTCCGTTTCTTCTACTTGAACTGTCATCCAACCCGAAGGCTGGCCTTCGGTTTGGAAGATGGTTGAAGTAGAAGAAACGGACTGGACAGTGACCACACAGCGGCATATTCATCTGAATGAGATATTATAGCGAGTCATGGTACATTTACCGATGTATACGATTGTAACCTTTCTCACACTGGATCGAACCATGATAGCATTGTAAATTTGTGCCGCTCCATTTTTGTCGAGCTTCCGACGCTCCTGCGGTCAAGCGGAAGGATATTTGACCCATACACTCGGAAGGCCTCGTGTCTGAGTCAAATATATCCCCCTCGGGTGAGATCTCCACCACCCCCTCCCCCTCCCCACTAAGGGATAATACTAATCCACTCGTATATACTCATTTTGCATTGTACAGGAATTACATTGCATGGCTTATATAATGTAATAATGAGACTGAATACAATGAGGTTGCACTTCGGAGGATATGAATCAAGGAACCGAGTTTCAGATTTTCAAGTGTGGCGTCTCTGAAAAATTCGAAAAACTCCATCAAGGGTATTTCATTCTTGCTCCCTGCCATACTTCTACCTGAGTTGTGTTCAGTATTTATACCGCGATGAGACATGAATTAAGTCAAAGAGAAATATCACATTCGGCGACCTGTTTACTTTCTTGCGCGACGTTTGTTTTGTGTGGAAGTACTTCAATTTGTGTTCAACCGATGATCGGAACCGGCCACCACAATCGGCCGATTGTAGGCAATCGGATGACAACGACAACGGCTCCTGGAACATCGGTTCAACCGATTGTTGCCAAGCAATTTGCAATGATTCATTAATCGCATTTTATTATCTTGTTCAACTGCTAATGTAAAATGATGCCAATGACGCCCCTTTTACGGGATACACAAGTTAAACGACAAGTGAAGCTCACAATTGAACGTACTTGCGGCAATCGCCAGTTCCTACCAGGAAAGTGAAGACTGTACTCCATTGACTCAGGTCGCAGTAAAATTACCAGTCGCGCACACTTGGGCGGTAAACGTGGCTCTGTGAGAGCCACGTTTACCGCCCAAGTCGGCGCGACTGGTAATTTTACTACGACTCCAGTCAATAAAGAAAAATGTTTAGTTTAATGTAGTTCTTTCGAGCCTCGACTTGTCTAGTAGTGCATGGTATTACAATCGGGATCGGCATCAGAATCGGCCGATTGTGAGCTGAAATAACCGGTAATCGGTCAGCGACCTTTTTGGTAAGCGGTTGAACACTAACTTCAATCACGTCATAACGTCAACCAGACGCGTAACGGCCAATCAGATGCTTTCTTACATGACGTTCTTGCACGTTGGGTGGATTCTACGCGTAGTGTATCTAGCACATTTCTCAATGGCAGTATTGCATTGGTAACGTTGAATACACATAATAATCGTAGTATAAAACTGAAATTCAAGGAGCGTAAACTTTGCACCCGTGCATTCCAGTACTAAAAGCACGATGGTACACCTGAGTATTGTACCAATATACTCTGGCAAACCATGTTATATCATGGTATTTTAGAACAATACCATGGCGAACCATGTTACTTTTTTAAAAGAGACAACTCGTTGCGGTAGCCGGTTCTCGTCAGATCACAGAAGTTAAGCAACGTCGAGCCCGGTTAGTCCTTAGATGGGTGACCGTCTGAGCGATCGATACGGACTCCCGCGTTGTATCCTTGGGCAAGGCACCCCGATTCTCCACATGGGGGCACGATGACGCCGTGTACTAAGGCGTACTGCACGTCGATGGTGCGCATGTCTTCAACCTATCTAACCCTGCCTGTGCTGCAGTGCGGAGTTAGGATGTTGGGGAGCTGGCAGCTGCTCGTCGTTACTCGATGGTTCTCTACGGGTACACCAACTTCCCCCATTCGTAAAACTGTCACCGACACGAGATGACCTTGGCTGTTAAAGTGTCGTTAAACCCAAATAAATAAATAAATAAATAAATAAATAAATAAATAAATAAATAAATAAATAAATAAAAGAGATAACTCGAATGCCGTGGAAACAGAGAAGTGCAAATGAAGTTTGAGTTAGCGGACTTCCTATGACTAGAGGTGGGCGGGATTGCAATTTTAAGTTCCGTATCGGTTTCGGTATTTTTAGGGGGATATATTGAGGATATCTAGTGTTTTTGAGTGGATACCAAAAATTATTTCATGAGTGAGCGAGACAAATGTTTATTTTTCGCGAGCGCTTGTGCGAGCGAAACTACCCATTTCTCTCGATCACAAGCGAGATAATTTTCGATATCCACTCAAAAAGATTAGATTTTCTTTTTATTATACGGTTTTTATACGAATCTGATAATTCCACTCGTTTCAACCTTGAACTGATGCATGAAAGTAAACAGCGCATTGAATCATTGAAACGCGGAAATGATTTTATTGATCCTCGGAACAGATAGCGTGTTGCAATCTGATTCAGCTGGCGGGTTTCTTGCCCAAATATGGCCTGAAAGCCCGTAATATAAGTTTTTGGTTTGCTACGTCCTTGGAAAGGACGTACAAACCAAAAACTTATATTACGGACTTTCAGGCCATGTTTGGACTAGCAGGTTTCGTACATCAATTCAAAGTGAATATGTGTAGAATTATTGCTGGAAATGATCGGAATCCACTCAAAAACACTAGCTTTACTTTTCATTATACGTTTTTAGAACAAAAAAAGTTCATTTACAGTGATAATTTGAATCGTATTCACCTTGAAGTGATACTTTGAAAGCCGCCGTTTTGATTGATGCCGTGAAAGTGAAAATGTCTGGATCTTCACAGTGGGGGATACGATTTCTATACCGTTCCGCAATTTCTTCGATAATCTATCGTTTAGCATATAATAAACTGTGGTATCGGTTCGGTATTCGGTATCTGATTTGACTAAGATTGTCTTATAGTATCCAAGGGGAAGTTACCCCAGAAAAATACAGAAGAAGTTGTTCTGGTATTATTCTACCAGAGCGCCACGAATACCACTGCCAGTGAGCTCAGCATTGCACTATTTTGCCAACACAAACACGTCTACCGAAATTTTATGACTTGTTCCAAACACACCTTAGCCTTTAAAGGACCAGGCTTTTGCTATCTCAGAACATGTCGTAATTACAAGGTCCTGCTTACAATAGACAAATCACCTGAGTCACGTTATTTCTAGTCAAGTCTTGGCTGTCTTAACAGGCAGCCAAGACTAGATTAGAAATCACTGTTGAGCAACTGTACGCGTACAGGTTGTAGTCTAATGTGCCATTCAGAACAATTGCCCAGATCTTTAAGGGTTAACAGAACGTAAAAGTCACTTCTTTCATGCAAATGAACACTTCAACTGCCATCAAGCCTCAACAAGGTCTTATAAATGACAAATGTAGGAAAATTTGAAAATACAGATGGTTTCGGTATTCAATGATTTTTTATTTAGACTTATTTGTTTCACAAGGATTGGCGAACAAGTTATGCAACTTATATTAACGCCTCTCCTTGGCCCAATGGCGTAGGTGTGTGGGATGACCTTCACAGCGGCAACTTCGTGGCCTAGATCTTCTCGAATACTACGAAGGAATCTTTAGCCTGCACGGAGTGTGTCTCTCTCCGCACAGAGGACAGCCATTTTACGTCCCCACCCGATAGGACGGTACGTTGTGACAGCATCAGCCCCACAATTGATGCTGACAGAGAGTGTTCGGACACCTCGAGAACTTTCCCCGATCGGGGATCGATCCCGGGACCTCTGGAATGAGAGACCAGCGCACTTATCCACTCGGCCACCACTCTCATTTTTCAATGATTGGTTAGGATCCGTTTTTCGTTATTCCAACGATGTCAGTAAAGGTTCGGTTTTCCTATATATTGCCCATCTCTATCGATGACGATTAGTATACGTCTAATCGGCTGTCACAAACTCGACGGAATACATTATACCGCTCAGTTATTGTCATAATATATATTGAATTCATCGCTCGTTTCGAGCCAAATGTGTAGCAGCCATTACTTATCGGAAGTATTAAGTCATTCAACAAAATTGGTGACTTATAGCGATTGTTAGTCTATTTTTTTTTCTTCAGCGAACCACCTCCACATTTCTAAAGTTACAATCACCAAATTTGGTACATTTGTAAATGTTGATCCGGAATTGAACATTCTCGTATCAGAATTTTGATATTCGACGTTTATCAAGAACAACGTCACGTCAAACTTTTTTCTCTATCCTTTAATATCTACGCCTATATCAAGTCCCCGTCTTTCAGATTTTGGAAATATCATCTCCAACAATAACCAAAAATAAAAAATATGGGGCCGACCTGCGAAATTTGGAACGGCTGTGGTCGAATTTTTGGGTGACGTTTTTAACGTCGACATCATCAAAAATTAAATGTCGGGAGATTTTCATGAATTTTTTGTATGTTGTACGAATAAAAAAAAATTAAATATTCTTCGATTTATCCCTTTTTGACGTTTTTACTTCATTTCAAATATTTCACAGTTTTGATTGAAAATCATAAAAAACAAACTCTTGTGATTCCATTTTGACCTATTTATACAGAATACAGTTATGAACCTTTCTACACATATTTATGGTTATTTGCAGAAGTGCAGTTTCAATTTTTCATTTAAAATTGACACACCCGATGCCAGCGATATCAGTTTTACTTTTTTTTCTAAACCTTTTATTTTCAACCTCTTTTTGAGCCTCAGCCTTTTGAAATAGTGAGAATGTAATCTCCGCCAAAAATACAGTGTTGTCCTTGCAAATTCCCAACCATTATGTTCGAATACTGTCCTCCTTTTTCTTAGCTCTATGGCGTACTAGAATTTCAAAAGAATCTGGCCCTTTTTAATTTTTTTACCCTATGACCCTCTATGACGTCACCCCAGAGTTCGACCATAACGGTTGGGAATTTGCTAGGAGAGCATCACATTTTTAGATATGGTTTTTGGCGGAGATTATTTTCCCAACCTTCGAAAGGCTAAGGTTCAAAATGCTTTTGAAAATAAAAGGTATAGAAAAAACCATAAATTTTGCATCGTTGGCATCAGGTGTGTCAATTTTAAATGAAAAAAATTGAAACTGTACAACTACAAATAACCGTAAATATGTGAGCAAAGTTCCATAACTGTATCTCCTATAAACAGGGCACATTTGGAATCATGAGCGTTTGAGCTTTTAATGAAGAATGTGGAAAAAGGTCTAAAATCCAAGGTGACATAAAAACGTCAAAATGGCGTTTAATCGAAAAACAATCCCCAACTATCTCCTAATTCTATGAGCTATATAGCATACTAAAATTTAAAAAAAATCAGACGCAGTTTAATTTTTGACACTATGACCCTCTATGACGTCACCCAGATAGATGTTTTTCGATTTAACGCCATTTTCACGTTATTACGTCACTTTGAAGTTTAGCCTATTTTCCACATTCTTATTTAAAATCCCAATGCTCGTGATTCCAATTGCGCTCTGTTTATAGGTGATACGTGATACAGTTATGAAACTTTCCACACATATTTATGGTTATTTGCAATTGTGCAGTTTCATTTTTCATTCAAAATTGATACACACGATGTCAACTATGTCAGTTTTACGTTTTTTTCTATACCTTTTATCTTCAACCTCATTTTGAGCCCAACCTTTCGAAATTTTGGGAATATAATCTTCACAAAAAACACAAAAAAACATATCTGAAAATGTGGTGCAGTCCTAGGAAATTCCTCAAAGTTATTGACGAACTCTAGAGTGACGTCACAGAGGGTCATAGGGTTAAAACAAAAATCAAAATACGTATGATTTTTTGGAAATTTTAGGATGCTATACAGCTCTAAAAATTAAGAGATAGCTAAGGGTGTTGTTTTTTTATTGAACGCCATTTTTACGTTTTTATGTCACTTTTAATTTTAGTCTCTTTTCCACATTCTTCTTTAAAAGCCCAGCGCTCATGATTCCAAATGCGCCCTGTTTATGGGAGATACAGTTATGGAACTTTCCACACATATTTGCGGTTATTTGTAGTTGTACAGTTTCATTCTTTTTATTCACAATTGACACACCCGATCCAGCTATGGTATTTTTACGTTTTTTTTTTTCTATACCTTTTATTTTCAACCTCATTTGAACCTTATCCTTTCGAAATTTTGGGAATATAATCTCCACTAAAAAGACTGTATCTAAAAATGTGGCGCCTTACTCGGGAATTACCATCTATTATGTTGGAACTCTGGGGTGACGTCATAGCGGGTCATAGTGTTAAAAATTAAAGTGCGTCGGATTTTGGAAATTTTAGTACGCTATAGAGCTAATAAAAAAATAGGACATAGCTTGTTGTTTTTTGTTTTGTTTTTCGATTTAACGCCATTTTTACGTTTTTACGTTACTTTGAAGTTTAGCCTATTTTCCACATTCTTAATTAAAAGCCAAGCGGTAGTGATTCCATTTGCGCTCTGTTTATGGGAGATACAGTTATGGAACTTTCCTCACATATTTGCGGTTATTTGTATGTGTGCAGTTCATATTTTCATTTAAAATTGACATACCTGGTGCCAACGATGAAAAAATTTGTTTTTTTCTATATCTTTTATTCCAAAAGCATTTTGAGGCTTTGCCTTTCGAGATTTGGGGAATATAATTTCCGCTAAAAAATTACATCTAGAAATGTGGTGCCCTCCAAGCAAATTCCCAACCGTTATGGTCGAACTCTGGGGTGACGTCGTAGAGGTTCATAGGTTCAAAAATTAAAATGCGCCAAATTCTATTAAAATTCTAGTACGCTATAGAGCTAAAAAGAATTGTGAGATAGTTTTGGGGTTTTCTTGTCTTTCGATTTAACACCATTTTCACGTTTTTATGTCACTTTGAAAATTATCTTATTTTCCCAACGCTCGTGATTCCAATTGCGCCCTGTTTATAGGTGATACAGTTATGATTTTTTCCACACATATTTATGGTTTTTTGCAATTGTGCAGTTTCATTTTTTCATTTAACTCTTTACCTAATATGAAAAGCAGACGACACTTGCAAACAAAATTCTTGAATAACTATTTTTTTTTCATTTTTTGTCTCAAAAACATAGGTTATGACCCCTCAATGGAACGAGCTCGACGAGCTCGTTCCAAAGAGGAATCATAACCTATGTTTTTGGGGCAAAAAATGAAAATATAATGAAAATTAATTGGCGATTTTTTAGAATAGCGCTGGCCGGTTTTGGTCGTTACGTTGGGTAAAGGGTTAAAATTGACACACACGATGTCAACTATGCCAACTTTACGTTTTTTTCTATACCTTTCATTTTCAACCTCATTTTGAGCTTTAGCCTTTCGAAATTTTGGGAAGATAATCTTCGCCAAAGACCATATCTAAAAATGTGGTGCCGTCCTTGGAAATTCCCAAAAGTTGTAGTCCAACTCTGGAGTGACGTTACAGAGAGTCATAGGGTCAAAAATTAAAATCCTTCAGATTTTGGGGGAAATTTTAGTATGATCTAAAAATTAGGAGATAGCTGGGCTTTTTTGTTGTTTTTCGATTTAACGCCATTTTGCCGTTTTATGTCACCTTGAATATTAGACTCTTTTCCACATTCTTCATTATTTATTTATTATTTATTGGTGTTTAAGGTTACATAATTTTGCACAATTGCTAATCATGACCACATATTCTTCATTAAAAGCCCAACGCTCATGATTCCAAATGCGCCCTGTTTATAGGAGATACAGTTATGGAACTTTCCATACATATTTACGGTTATTTGCAGTTGTACAGTTTCATTTTTTTATTTACAATTGACGCACCCGATGCCAGCTATGTCATTTTTACGTTTTTTCTTTACATTTTATTTTCAACCTCATTTGAACCTTAGCCTTTCGAAATTTTGGGAATATAATCTCCACAAAAAACCTATATCTAAAAATGTGGAGCTTTACTAGGAAATTCCCAACTATTATGTTGGAGCTCTGGGGTGACGTCATAGCGGGTCATAGGGTTAAAAATTAAAGTGCGTCGGATTTTGGAAATTCTAGTATATTGTAGAGCTATAAAATTAAGAGATAACCGTTTTTTAGCCTCTCGATTTATTACCTTTCTAACCTCGCTTCACAATTTCATAATTCTTTACTTGTTTATTAAAACCGCAAAGACTTTTAAGGGTTAAAAACCTTTTCAGAGTTTTAAAATGCCATGATCGTTCTTGTCCGATTTCCTACAAATAACACTGAAAATTTTGAGAAGCTGCTCCCAGAAATATGACCACAGTTTTTTTTTGTTTGTTTTTTAAACAATAAATTTTATTTCCATAACTGAAATGTGATTTGGCGAACAGGCATGGCCTATATAATCGCCGCCCCAGTCATACCAGAGAAACTGAACTGTCAACGGACGGGACTGTTAGTCAGGTGTTACATACGTTCGGCTTTCAGGCAATAGGAGGCGACGTGGGAGCGTTATTCAACGGCTTGATACGTTAAAAAAGCGACATAGATCTTCTTGTTGGGCACATTCGGCGATGGACGTGTTTCTTTGAATAACTTCTGCAAATTAGCTTGCGATTTCAAAATAATCTAGTGTTGTTTTTATCTTTGTTCTGCAGTAGGACTGAATTACAGTCATCACACGGTGTCCAAACATATTTTCTTATTTACAGGTTTGAATGTCACCTTCGGCATCCATGGCTAATATCATGACCACAATGCGTTCATTACACCAAGTTTCTCCAATTGTTTATTCGATCGCTGCTCACTTGAGGAACCACGTCCTACAGTTAAAATTAGAAGTCCTGTCATGAAATGCGCACAAATAGCACGTCGATCTGCTCGTTAATCTACGCGTTATGACCATAGTAAGGCTATCAAATTCTGTACATATGGCCTGTGCACAAGCAATGTGTCAGCCAATGGATCGGATTTTCCCGGAGGTCTATTGGCAGAAACATTGCACGTGTTTGCTATGAGTAACCAGGAGAACCTGTCTTGCTTTGGATGCCATTCGATATAGCAATTGCGGGCGTTTCCTACGAGCAATTAAGCCAAGATAAGCGCACAGTTCGTGACAGGAGTTCTAGTTTCAACTGGAAACATTGATTGCCGGGTCCAATCATACCAGTGAAACCGAGCTTGACCCCAAAGCAATCAAGCGCTACTACTCAACATGAGGGGCCCAGAGGATCTGTGTCCAAACTGCGTCGTTGAAAAGAAAAATTGTTGATTTATATTTAATGCATCGCCCATTCCCATTCCCCGACCCTGCATTCATCAAAGTTTGCAGGAGCTGAACATATCTGTAAGATGACGTGAATCGAGGTATCTCCAATCAAATTTTCTCAACACAAAACCACAGAGAGAAATTCCCCAAGTCCTGTTAAATTATATTCACCTGACCATTTTATTCTTTAGTGACGAAAACTTACGCTAAAACACATTTTGATTCTCAGGCAATTCCTCTCTGAAATTGAATCCCCCCCCCCCCCCCCCCTCCATTGAATGTTTTTATTGTCTTACAGTGTCTTCCAATAAATTCGAGAGACTGGAAGCTTTTTACATTTTAGATTGATGTATGCAAATGAAATCTGAAGAGCACAATAGAAGACAGTCCACATCCTGTGGTTTTGTAGATGTTTCTGGGCAAGTGTTGGTTGCTTATATAGGAAGCCAAGGCTTGTCTAGAAACGGCTGCCAAGACACATAGAATTAACATGCTAGTTTTCCCGGAGACAGCATGTGGGGGCATCTGTTCTGTAACTGTTGCTGTAAAAAGTGATCAGTCACTATTTGAACTTGATGGTTAAAATTAAATGGGTTAATTTGTATAATTATGCTCATTATATGCAATAAAGAAAAATAAAACCCTCCCTCCCTCCCCACCTCCTTAACTGATTTGAAAAAAAAATTGCCTCAGTATAAATTAATTTATTTGGGGTGGCCTTATATTGGGACTTTTTGTATGTGTTTCATATTCAGACGGTAGGATATATTTCATTGATGAAGATTTGTTCATTATACTATTTATCCAAGAGTGTCTTTAGGCATTCTCCAAATTCCCGATAAACTGTAAATTTTCAATAAACTGTTACAAAAGTTACAGTTGGATGAATTTCATCTCCTAAAAATTATGCAGGCCTTCACTTGTAAAAAGTAATCAATATTCAGGCTGTGTGTTGATGACTGTATTTTTTTCTGACGGATGTTAAACAGAGCACAGGGAGACCAATGGCTCAATGGTTAGAGAATTGGAATTTAAGCCAAAAGTCTGATGGTTTGATGCTGGCCAACAGTAACTGCGTTGTGTGCTTTGGCAAGACATTTAATTTATGTGAAGGCAAGGTGGAATTGTGTAATAAGGCATACTGCACGTCGATCGTCTCTTGCCTTCAAGCGTTGCTAACTCTGCTTGTACAGAGTTAGTAAGTTCACACTAAAAACTAAAGTGTTAAAACTAACACTTTCAATGTGTTAAACCCATTCTAACTCTCAGGGTTTGATTTTAACACTCAAAGTGCAATGCTTTAAGCACTTAGACATTACAATCGTCAGACATCTGAAACTTGAATGGATGGCACTTCCCATGTGTCTTGCATTGGTGGTTCTTCCAGAATCGTCCATAATTTGATTTGCGCTTGGTGGGTACATAATTAAAAGGACACAACACAGATGACGCGGATCAGGCTCGAAAGTTCGAGCCTGATTCGCCTCATCTGCGTTGTTTCCTTTTAAGTGTCGCGACATTACACTTGTCAAGTGGTATTATTGTAACACCTGTCTTATGGGATATATACACTTGAACAAAGTGCTAGTTCAGCACTTAGTAAGTGTTAAATACAGCACTTCAAGGGTAGTTTTTAACACTTTAGTTTTTAGCGTGAACTGGAGAGTCTGACAGTTGGTCGCCGCTGCTCGGTGGTTCTCCCCGACTACTCCGACTACACTCTTAAAGCCTTAAAACTGTCCGATACGAATTGACGCAGGTTGTCGAAAGTGTCGTTATACCCCAATAAATAAATGAATAATTAAGTAAATAAATCCGACAATGTGAGAAGCAAATATTTCCCTACAAATCAAGCTAAATATGGAAGAGGAGGAGGGGGTGGACTCAATGATAAAGAAAGTATATGGCTGTAACCTAGGGCCCTTCAAAAGTAGGACCGGCAATTTACTTTAAGAATTTGAAAAGGTATAAAGACCCTCTGAATAAACAGAATATTGAACATTCAAGTAACAGAACTCTCGAATAAACAGAAAAGCGAACATTAAAGTAACAGAACTCTCGCAAAGCAACAAGATAGCATGCAAATATATACTTTAAATGCAAGCGACTTGGTTGGTGCGGCAGGGGTGTGACAGTGATATCAGAGAGTTAATAAATCGTCATTACTGTTTTTCTCACGGCACGGTCCGGTGGTGAAAACAGAAATGATTTTGTCGCGCGTCCCGATTTATTAACAGATCGAGAGGATTGAATAAGAACCCTCTGGCTTATTTAACGACCCTCTCTTCGTCTCGGGCCGGTAATAAGCCATAAGTTGCTATTCATTCCACTCGGACCGTTAGTAAACTGTAAAGCCCTCCGAACTCATGTTATTATTATATTATTTATCTTCCACCAACGCTCTTCTTACACGTGCAGAAATATAAGATACTTCCTTTCGCCAACACCCCTTTTACAAATTTCATATACTGTGTGAAAATTTCTGGGACGGGGAGGGGGAATGTACGTCACGGTTTTTTCGTTCACCAGCTCCCTTTTTACATCAAGTGCTTGGTGCTGGATGGGTTAACTCTTTCAACACGAGAAGCCGTTTTTCCGGTCCAGGAACACGATACATCATAATTTCATTAAGTTGGATGGCCACAAAGTGAACGTGAGTGGTAGAACAATTAATATTTTCAACGTGCAGCCTGAAGGCTGCACGTTGAAAATATTAATTGCTCTACCCCCAAATAATGGATATGGACTCTTCTAATTTCTGCCATTTAACTGGCATGGAAGATACCACAAGTGTTGTAAGGGTTAACTACACTACATGCCAGAGTCTGCGAACATATACTACTCACATTTCCTAAGGATCACTTCCCATTCGTCAACATAATTTGTACATGAAAGGAATATGGGTACATTATTTGTTTGTTTATTTATTGGGGAGCAGTGACACTTAATAGTCTGGGTCATATCAAGTTGTACAAATTTACGGGGAGAAAAAGCTAGAGTTCCCATACGAAAGCACTCAACAATGCCAAGTAACTGTCACACTCTCTGATTTATCATCTTGGTACAAGCAGGGTTAGCACTGCTTGAAAGCAAGTGGCCCGTGGGAATACTGCGCGTCGACCATAGATGCACAACATGTCAACGTAACACTAAATTAAATTAGATAGGCCGAAAGTTAATCACCATTGCTGAATTGTTCTCTCTGGGTACTCCGACTCCCCCACGCGTAAAAGTGTCTGACATGATATGATCACAGCTTGTGGAGGTCATGTTAAACCTTAATGAACAAATAAACAAACTTAAAACAATACACATAATTTGACCTTTTATGTATCAAATATATAGATGGGTAGGAGTGCTCCTTAGCAAAATGTGAGTAGTATTTATCATTCAATCTGTATTTGTCTATTTTCACTACATTGACTTACAATGCCGTGGCTGACATTGTTTTGACGGACATGATCTCAGAAATAATAAGTGCACTTTATGTGCTCTGTTTGTTTATTGGAGTTGAACGACACTTTCAACAGCCAAGGTCACATCGTGTTGGATAGTTTTACGGATAGGGAAAGTCGGGGTACCCAGAGTTAACCACCGAGCAGTGCAGTACGCCAGCGTGCCCCATGTGGGCAATCCAGATTAGGTGCCTTGTCCAAGGACACAACGCAGTGCCGCTTGTCAGAATCGAAGCGTGAACCTTTCGGTTTGAAGTTCAACTGTCTAACCTCTCAGCCATCGCCCTCCCACACAGTGGAGGATTAAAATTTACATATAATCTGAGATGGAGAAAGAAGAGATGCATTTGCGCACGAAACAGTTCGAGACAATTTTCTAACATTGCACGTACGGGGTTGGCCACCCACTGCCTAAGAAAGGTGTCGTGTTAGGATACACTCGCCTTTTTGTGATTTTTTTCGACCACCAGCTGTACACATGGGGAGTCACAGACGCCGAATAATTTTAATCACTGTAATTGCATGCATCAGTCCTACGTAATGGGCACATCGGCGATGAGTGCAGTGTTAAGTGTTTGCTAATTGAGATCCAGTATCTACAGCCAAACAAAACAGCGGCAGGTGTGTCAAACCCTCAAGTCCCAGATCAAAACGCAACCAATTTGATCTAACCACAATCTTTTATCAGTATTAACCGAACATTATCGCTTCTTTCAATAGATGTTTCCACACATCTTTATTGTGCACGACGGGGTCGCAATAAAGAAAAAAAAAATATTTGTAACTTTGCCCTTTAAACTCTAACGTCATTACCTTCTGATAAAAATGGAAATTTAATCGGCGATAAAACCGGTCAACCCTTTCCAGACGGACTTGTCAGATTTGTCCGGAGATACACGTGGTCTGTTTGAGTGATTCTTCCACCCCCCCCCCCCCACCCCCCCCCCCCCCCTTAAACCAACCAATTTAGAAACTTGGGAAATAACCTTTTTTCAACATATGTTTCGGTGAATTTGATTCGAATTTCCAACCTATGAAAGACATTCCCTCATGAGTCAACAGGCATGCGACCATAATTCCCCTATTTATGGGTATTACATCGGCGTCCCAGCTATCAATTTGTGTTTGCAACAACGTAGTGTTTTCATTGTTCAAACACTGGCATATAACATTGGTAGATGGTCAACTTGAGGACTCCAAATGAGGCTGTGTCAACATTTTTCATTTCGTTGGTAACAAACGCCAAGTCACCGTTGTTCCGTAGTGTCACTGAATGATGTCAGTAAACATTGGGTCAACGTTGTTCAGTAACGTTTGCTGGTTGGAAAATTGTGAACTTCCAGTGAGGTTATAACAACGTTTTATTACAAGCCTGTTCTATGAAATCCCCATCTACAGCAACACTAAACCGGAAAATGTAAATCTGTTCCGCACACATGTGCGGAACGGAAATCGTTGACGGACTATTCTTAAATAGAAGCGCAATTTCACTGGAATTTTCTAATAAATCGTGCACCGCAATTACAATTTGAATCGCTAGCGATAGCTAAAAATAGTAACAGGGGTTCCCCTCGCAAATTTGGTTGACGATAAAATGTGTTTTTTTTTGTCGATAGTTCGTCCACGGAGTTTCAATGCTTTCTATGTGCCTACTGACACTCAGAATACATTGGAACTCAGGGGACGAGTTGTCAAATGAATTGCTGATAGTCCATCTAATAACTGCTTTTATAGACGTGAAGGCGTGCAATAAACATTGAGCGACACACGTGTGTCAATGGGTTAATCGATATGGCTCTTGCGCCATCACGGAAGGTTAAAATTCGAGGCCTGCGGCCTCTCGTCCTATCCTTTCGCGCTGGCACTCGTGCCATATCGATTAACCCATTCACACGCATGTGTCATTCTGTGTATTTCTATTACGATGGCAAATGATGTTAGGTCAACGTTGTTTAATAATCTCACTTAACGCTGCAGAAAACAAAATATTAGGTCAACATTTTTCAGTATCATCAACAGTAAACATAAGGTCAGTGTTATCATTAACGTTCGCTGATGGTCAAATTGTGCTTTCCTTGTAAGGTTGTAACGGGTTTTGCATTGCGTTTTAAAAAAAAATATTTGGTCAGCGTTGTTTAGTCATGCCTTTGAATGCCACCGTTAAACATTAGGTCAACTTTCTAACGATCGCAGATGGCAACATTGTGAACTCCCAGCAAGAGCGTAGCCAGGCAGGTACGAGGGGTGCGATCGTACCATCCGAAAAATTTGGAGTTCCACTTCAGGGACTATCTCCCATTTGTGATTTGAAAATTTTGATAAAGTGGGGCGACCTCACTTACCCCGATACATCTTACTTTCTGTGGCTTCGCCACAGAGAGTATGATATATCGGGGTAAGTTGTTTTAACCCTTTCCTAACATGAAAATCAGACGACACTTGCAAACAAAATTCTTGAATAACTATTTTTTTTTCATTTATATTTCATAGGTTATGACCCCTCTTTGGAACGAGCTCGACGAGCTCGTTCCAAAGAAGAATCATAACCTATGTTTTGAGACATAAAATGAAAAAATAATGAAAATTAATTGTCGATTTTTGTGAATAGCGCTGGTTGGTTTTGGCCGTTACTTTGGGTAAAGGGTTAAAACATAAATATTTTCTGTGCATGTTTCTGGTGTTATAGGGCCCGAATATTACACTGAGCTCATCGCTATTTAATTTCTGTTAGAATGACATATTAACATAATTACATAATTATTATATACATATATCGGTATAATGTATTACATCTGGAAAATAAAATATTCCTACTAACCTTATCGATGTATTTTGTATGTAATTTTTCACACACAGCAGTACAAACGTGCGTGCATTTTAGATCCTAAATTTCGCATAATATTTTCTCAGATGCCACCAGAGAGCTCCATTTGATACTCGTTTTTCAAATTGTTTTCACCCGGGTCGAACCATAGTCGCTCCGGAGTGGACGGATGATCGTCAATCCCCACTTAGCGGACCCCCTCAATAAAATCCCTGACTACACATCAGGCCAGTGAGGTTGCCACAACCTTTTTCACTTCTTTATCAAAATGTTATGACAGCGTTGTTTAGTAATGTTCCAATAAACCTAAAATGTTCGCCCGCTGATTGGATGAGAGCTCGCAAAGTTTTTACTATGTTTACGGCCCCAGTAACATATGTCACCGTTTGACGTCACCAACCGATATAATTGACACGAGTTATTCTCAGATTTCAGTCTGCACATCTAATAAGTTCACACAACAGAGAGTAAATGCCCCAATGTTCAGCGGATGCACAATACAAAATCTCAACATCACCATAAACAAGAATTGAACGCACCCGTAACAGCGTCGAATTCCTTACATAATTAAACTAATGGTCTGAAAGCTAGAGGTTATGCGAGTCCCTTACTGAATGTGGAATGTCAAAACGTGATTTTATCTCAAAATATCTTGGGCATTTTGAGACATCATCACGGTGCGCCTTCTACTTTTTTGCAGGGCCGTTTAGAGGAAATTCGGACCCTAGGGTTAAGTCTATGACGGATCCCCTTCGAAAGTGTCGGGACACTAATGCAGATGCCGAAGGTATCTGTCCCCAATGATGAAGGCATGCATGAGCGATGATAATCAGTTATTGAATGGAGACTTCTTGCTGCTTTTGGGCTGAAAAATTACGTTATTTTTTTGGCCGTAAAAATGGCGTTTTTAGCAGCATGTTTCAAATTGAAACTTCTTCAGTGTGTACAGTGACTTACAGTTATAGCTCTTGACTGCACAATTCTTGAAGTGATAACTTTATTACGTCAAGCTGATTCAATAAAGTTGTCACCTCAAGAATCGTGCAGTCCAAAATTACAACAGTTGGTCAAGTGCAGAGCTCCATTCGCCTTCTTAAGATTTAGTTCTATGCAACAGTTGAACTAATGGTTCCTAGTTGAACTTGAAATTACCCAATATGCAAATTCAGCAGTTAAAAAAATATTATTTTTCAACGAAACCATATCATGTGACCCCTCGTTGGAACGAGCTCGTTCCAACGAGGGGTCACATGATATGGTTTTGTTGAATTTTTTTTTTTAAATTTAAAAAAATGATATTTGAAATATTAAATTTTGATATCGTCTGCGTTGGGTAATGCGTTAATAGCAGGACCTACTAGTTCTATTGTGTAGAACTAAAATGTTGATCAGGTTACAATGGTACTAACTTTGAAAAGGGGCACTCAGCGGGAAATTGGCTTCGTTCGAAGCATTCGATATCTGGATCACACGTCTTAGAGGTGAAGAGGAAGCAACTAGTATTCCAAAACGACAGGCAACTTATCGTGCTGGTTCTCGCTCGGGGATCGGGGTCTCAGGCATGGCACAATACTCAGAACTTGGAGGTGGCTTGATCCAAGAATCCAGGGACTCATGGGCCAAGCCAGAGCGCTAAAGTTCCGGGCCACACGGTTACCACCCTGGCCCCACCCTCTCCTCGGCCATGCTTTTTGTAAGGAGAGTGCATAAGCTTCCAGCTTCCAGAGAAGCTCGAATCTAACGGCGACTTATGTTGGACTGTCACACCCTTCCTGATCAAAGTTTTATCTGTCCCTGTATCACACCTCCAATTTTCACTTTCATCCAAGTTAAGAAGTGTTAATTTCTTTAATATAAAGGTTCAAACTACCTGATACAGAAATTAGCAAAGCATCGCATAATGCAATTTGTGGGATTATTTGCATCACTAATAGATATTGGAGATACCATTGTCTTGTGACCCCCAACACTGCCTGGCACGCCAAAAGAAAAAAAACACTCCCTATATAAACACCAGCGTTGAGCTGCAACTGAAAATGAAACGCAAGTTGGAGAGTGGTACCAGCGTAAAATATCTCAAAAGGTTAATTTTGCAGGAAAGTGACCTGAAGCGAACTTTACAATTAGACATTGCACAATAGGTATGGTGGACCCCATAAAAAACATCCAAGTGGATGTAGTTACAATTTGTTCGTTATCCTACAGGCGACTGTATAATTAATATTCATTAAATGGCGGATAAAAAGCCACCCGCAGCTTGGGGCTTTTTCAATTCAGAATGAATTATAGTGCTGATGAACGACGATTGCGTTTCAAATGTAACAGTATCGTTGGAAAAGACCAACGTGAAAATGATTTGTGGGAACTTTTTAAACTTGCAAGGCAAGCATTTTTCTTGCTTTTTACCTAACACGAAAGGCAGACGACACTTAAAATCAAAATTCTTGAATAAATATTTTTTTATTTTTGAAACATAGCTTATGAGTCCTCATTGGAACGAGCTCAACCATCTCGTTCCAATGAGGAATCATTAGCTAAGTTTTTGAAATGGAAAACTATCGAACATTGAATGGTAATTTTTCTGAATAGCGCTGGCCGGTTTTGAGGGTAAGGTAAAAGGTTAAAGGTGAGAATGGTACAAAAGGAGGACAACGCACATTGGCAAACCTAGGATTTTGACTTTGGAGTTTAATTGGTAGGGGCGCCACATTTCAGTAGTGGTAACGGCGATTTGGGTGAGAGCATACTCTCTCGCCACGTCGGAAGACAGTTTATACCAACTCATACAAGAGGAGCGTAACGGGTGCCGTACGATACTGGTAGAAACAATGACTTAACCCTTTACCTAACACGAAAAGCAGACGACACCTGCAAACAAAATTCTTGAATAACTATTTTTTTTGTCTCAAAAACATAGGTTATGACCCCTCATTGGAACGAGCTCGTTCCAAAGAGGGATCATAACCTATGTTTTTGAGACAAAAAATGAAAATATAATGAACATTAATTGGCGATTTTTGAGAATAGCGCTGGCCGGTTTTGGCCGTTACATTGGGTAAAGGGTTAACAAAAATAGGGGTGTGCACCTGATGCGTCCCCGGATCCGCCTATGACAAGGCTCAGATGCTAACATCAGACTGGATTGAGGAATTCAAAATGGGCTGAAGTTTGAATAATGATAAGGTAGTTCCGTGAGGACATCCTCATGGCTCATCGGTGACTAAGTATTTTTCAAATAAATTTACCTAAAACTTTAGCTTAGAATAACGTTTTATTTTATTCCTGTCAACAATACTACGGGAAATATACAGAGAAGACAAATCTCGACATCAATGCCAGCCACTTACCCGATTAAAAGCACACTTTGTCATTATGTGATTATGTGTGGTTTTGCAGACTCTATGCTTCCCCAATTCTTGGTTCAAACAGTGCAGGTACAGAAGGCCAACGTGACTCCGTGGCCATCTTGGTTCGCCATCTGGATTAGTTCCTTGGCAAACTACCAAAGTCCAAATAATCTTATTATAATTTGTGAAAAGTTGGTTTGTTTGTTTGTTAGCGTGTGTGTTTATTTGTCCCCTTACTTCGCCAAAACCATCCATCAAATGGTCACCAAACATGGCATATACCCATTCCAGAAGGTTGACCCAGGTGTTAGTTACCAGTTCTATTGTACAAGTAAAACAGAACTTGTTTACCACGGTAATTAAGTAATGCTCCATCTTTCGGAATTCCCGTAATAAAAACAAATATAATTTAATGTATATGCTTTTGTATACTGACGCCATGAATAGTAAAAAAAATTGCAGTAAACGATACCGTTTTTTTGCATTCGACCTTCCAGGACACCCACCCACCCCTAAATCGCAAGATTTTTACTATTTTCCGCATATTTTTTCCGGTCATTTTGAACACCCACCCCATATGTTGCCAAAATATTAATTTTCCCCGACATATTTTGGACACTCACTCCTCTCAGCATCATATATCAATTTTTAGCACTTTTTCAGTGTTGTTGAACCATTTTCTAGCGTTTCTGTGCATTTCTTATCTGACCCCGAGATTTTACAGAGGTATTTTGACACAGGGAATGTCATGTGATTGGCTTTATAGAAAACATTTTTTGACACATGAACCTGCGTTGGCCCTTTAAGTTGTGACAATTTTATCCAAATGGGACAGGAGAGCTTTGTTATAATTTTTCGTTAATTATATTTTTCATTTTGACAGTGGTTGGTGCAATTGATGTATGAACCATTTGTTCCACTGTTAGTTGTATCATAATTCTTGATGTATAGATAGAGAGTAATCACTTGACTGGGCTGGTAACGTGAAATAATTCATGAGAGGTGAGGGACGTTGTACAAACACGAGTGCGCGAATGTGCACGAGTGTATTACAATATAGTCCCTCGCCTCGAATGAATTATTACACGTAACCAGTCCAGTCAAGCGATTACTCTGTTTATTACTTTTCATTATTAACGATAATTATTTTATTTAACCCTATACCTAACGTAACGCTCAAAAACGGCCAGCGCTATTCTCAAAACTCGCCAATTAATTTTCATTATTTTTTCATTTTTTGTCTCTAAAATATAGGTTATGACCCCTCATTGGAACGAGCTCGTCGAGCTCGTTCCAATAAGGGATCATAACCTATGTTTTTGAGACAAAAAATTAAAATAATAGTTATTCAAGAATTTTTTTTGCAAGTGTCTTATTTTCATTTTAGGTAAATGGTTAAAAAAAGCAAAAAAAAAAAAACTAAACAATGAAGTCACCATTACACCCACGGCAAAGCGTCTTCGTTTGCGCGCATGGATACATGACACAATTGTTGATTGCATAATTCACTTGTTAATTTATCGTTTATAATCAAACCCGGAAATTCCAGTAAATCACACTTTGGAAAGTAATAAATGTTAAAAATAATTTACATATACTTAGTCATTAATTGTTAAGAGTCACGAGGAACCTAAAAGACTTTGGATTATCTGTAAGTATAAGAAATATTTAAATCTGTTTAAATTCACAAATAGGATATGCAATTATAGAAATCAAGACATTCAAGGCCGAACAGACTGCTGGTTCAAAAAATCATGGGCCCAGATGGGTCAGATAGCTCAACATACTCATCCATACAATCCCCTAATGGGACTATATATATAGTGTGTTTATATTGGTCTAAATCATTTTAAAGTGTTTAGTGTGGCATAAAATAGCACCACGGGAAAGTTTGCAAGAGGTCAGCTGAAGAGGTTGGAAAAAATGTGTTTTTGAGCTGTTCGACAACCCACCCCGGCATCGTCTACTGCAATTTTTTTCCGACCCAATCCCCACACCTGGAAAATGGGTGACATTTACTCCCGGGGTTGAAGCTCTCTTGTACCACCAGATTGAGTCTGCGAGAAAATTTCGATTTCAGAAAAATTGAATTCACATTTTGGGACAACAGCACCGTGTAGTTGGAGCTTAATGGGATATCTCTTGTCTGACAACGGTTGGGAAGAATGCACAACGATTTTTTTCCCTTTTTGAGGCAGGTCGTGGAAGGATAAATGATGGAAGCTTCCCTCCACCTCAAGTGACATTGACTAACATAGTCTTCCAAAGATGTATAACTGTGTAAAGTTTGGTATCCCATCAATAACTAACACTCGAGACATTCACCCGTTCATTTATTCATTGGTGTTTATGGTCCCTTTTGGAATGACTCCGTGCTTGGGCTTCAATCCGAAAGGTTCATGGTTCGTTCCCGCCAGGGCTAACTGCGTTGTATCCCTGGGGATGGCACTTAATTCCGATTGTCCACGTGGGGCACTGTATACGAAGGCGTATTGCACGTCGATAATGCACGTCTTCAACCAATGCTGACCCTGCGTGTGGGGTGCTAGTACGTTGGGGAGCCTGACAGTTGCTCGCCGCTGCTCGGTGGTTCTCTCCGGGTACTCCGGCTTCCCCCACATGTAAAACCGTTCGACACGAGGTTACCCTGGGCTGTGAAAAGTGTCGTTAAACTCCAATAAAATAAATAAATTATGGTCACCCTCAGTATATACGGTAAAGTCGGCGTGTGCTGGTCGTAATCCACGCGTGGCCAGTGATGCCCACGCATCGTGCGTTTACCAGGTAATCAAAAACATCAACACAATTTTAATTAATGAAGCACCAGGTTGTACTCACTCGGTGTTTCATGAATTAAAGTTTTGATGATTATTCCTATAATTAGTGTTTGGAATCTAATATTATTGCATCCGTAGAGTAGAGTGACCGGTCCCCCGACGGTCGCACTGTATGGCTACATAATGACCCCATATACACAAATATACGGTCAAGTTTAGCCAGCCGTTTAAATGTCTAAGGTCCTCACTTTAGAGGACTGCCACCCAGGCGTTGGTTACCGAGTCCTATTTTACCAGCAAAACATAAATTATTTACTAGAGTAAACAGGCACTGCTCAGTCCACTTCCGAGGGTTCCATCGAAGAGTCCTGGGTTTTGAATGTATCTTGCTTTTGTCCAAGACACTGTGAGTGTCAGGCACACCACTGATATTCATTGACACCTAACGACTGGTATTAAAGTTATGCCACAAGCTTCAAATTCTCAAGTGAAACTACGTCCAGAAAGGGCAATAACTAGTCTGAGTGACTGACAATCTGGAGCAATACCAAGCCCGTACAAATTGGGCGAACGGTCGTTAAATTATTCCTTTGACAAAATACTTGGGAAATGACGAGAAAGTTTACATGAACTGTCTTTGGAGTGCATCTATAAAAGTCAAAAACCATTACTGGCATCTGTTTTATAAGACGACAAAAATTTAATATCCATAAAATATTAGGATATAACACTCTAAAATCAGCTGGGTTTAAAAATAGCCCAAATCAAATACCCAAAGCTCAAGTGAAATGCATTAATCAGAAGGGAGGGAGGGGGGGTGGGGGGGGGGGGGGGGTGGGGGGTAGGCAGTCAAGGCCCTTGCAACCCATATTCTATTTCACTTCGATTTTCGGAATGCCAGTTCAGGAAGAAGTATTGGTGCAAAAGAGGACCGGATCCACCACCAGAGAGGATTGTATCGCCTCGAACCTCTTTATTAACCCTTTTACCGCTGGTGGTATCTTCCATGCCAGTTCAATTACAGCAACGGCAACATTTATTATTTGGGGGGTAGACCAATTAATATTTTCAACATGCAGTCGTAGGGCTGCACGTTGAAAATATTGATTGGTCTACCCCAACACTGCCACACATTCACTCAGCAGCCATCCTACTTTGGGAAATTAAGACGTATCATGCTTCTGGGCCGGAAAATCGGCCGCTCGTGTTCAAAGGGTCAATCAGTTAAAATAGCATGTCGAAAATGCATGTGCAGTTGAAGCACGCACACTCCCCTGTTTGACCACTCAATGAGGAATACTAAAGAACACGTGGTTTGGCTAGTAGCGCTCCAATTAATTAGTCAAAATTGAATGACGGTATTTTGTGGTGTGGCCAACTCATTTTGCTTTCACAAAGTCAGAGCTTTCACCCACCCGAATTAGAGCCGATCTGAAACCACGCCATATGATACGGCATATACTACGTCGATTATTTCTTTTTTTTTGTTCTATTTATTTATGGGGAGCGTTGTTTTGTCTTTTTCTTCTTCAATCGTTATCGAGGACCCATGATGAAAGATTCGAGAAATCACTGCACTGCAAAGCATCTCCTCCCTTGCTACTTTGATAGCTGAATTGTGGGTTTCTAAAACACATTTGGGGGAATTTTCTCCTTTCTGTAACTGCTGTGGTAACTAACTATTCTTTAATCTTTATTTTCCCCTCTTCATGCTTGCCTAAAAAGTAAAAATAATCATTATGGACTTTTAAGCAACGAGCAACACTACTCATCCTGAATGTATCGTGTGTAGTGAGATGGTCTTACAACGTTCGGTCAGAATCAGAATTTAGGCCTTTGGCATTGGTCTAAAGGCGCTGACTTTAGATTGCTCGGTCCGCCCTCCTGGTAGCATGCCATACTTGTCTGTGGCGGGAATGGCCTGTACTTATGCACTGCAGATTGTGCACTGCTGCGGCATAACCGTAAGACGTATGCGGGGGTGAGTTGAGCGGCCAATGTTTTAACGACAGTGTTATGGTGATAAGTGGGAGTTAGTACATATTTGCAGAGCGTGTGGATGATGCCACGTGAGCGACCACATTGGAACGTCATTGTCGCGGTGAAGGGCGAATGTTAGAGCGTATACGCCGCAGGAAGATATCGGACAGGACATCTTGTATTTCAGGGTTTAAGAAAACGAGGGAAGAGGAAGGAAATAAGTGATGAAAAGATGATAGAAATGTCATAGATTATACCTCAATAGCGGATGTACTCGTGACCTCATACAACATTTTAGGAAGGAAGTGCTTCTATGGTCAGCATCCTTCAGTAAGTATCCTTCAGTACTACGTCGTCGTGTCGCAAGTATCCTCAGATATCTGGGTGGGGATATGTGGGTTGCTAGATTATGCCCCAATGATGAATTTCCTCACGGCACTCGTGCCTTCATACGTCTAAATTGCAGAAGTTTTGAAACCGTTGTCTGCCAAGAAGCCATAAAATCTAGAAGATGGTCCAGGAGCTAGTCCCTTTCAGTTTTCACCCGTCCCCAATGTTACCTACTATTCTCCAAAACACTGATGCCCGGTTGTCCTAAAATACCCAGATGAGGATATGAGGGTAGGAATATTATACTTCACTGGGAATTACCGCATGGCCGCATTCGACAAAACTGTAGGACTCCTGAAACCATCCACTACCCAGTGATTACACCATGATTACTCGGACGACAAAATTGTTGGGGTCGTGAAATCGTTTGTCATCTAGAAGCAAGGAGCCATAGGGCTATCAAATGTGTTAGGAGCCTGAGCCAGTTCAGAAGGTCCATTTCAGTCTCTCCACTTCATTCCCCACCAGTCCCGAAAGGTCGCCAAAACACCAATTGTCGTAAATTCCCATATACAAGTATGTGCCAATGTGATGCATATTTTGCGCGCACAATGAGCACTAGCACATATTAGCATTCCTGACGTGGGTCCTTGTGCTGTATGTAATGTGCTTACTCTGAAAGTATGACACAAGTACACCTCGGAACGATCAATACGTAGTCACCCATGCGCAATGAACCCCAGAATAAACTCGATCAAAGAAGATAGGTTTGTTTTGAGTGATAGTGGGCGTGGATTAGCTGAATAGGGTGATCTGATTGGGCGATTGGGCATTCTGAATCTCTATGAATCAAATCATATTAGTAGAGATGGGTTGGTAGTAGTTGGGACTTGATAGAATGTTAGGGTCAAGAGTAGCCAAAAAAGTAAAAATAGTGACCAAACGATTCTACTCAAAGTTTGGGGTTCTTCGCCTCTATTGGAGTACACTCCCGATCAAGCAAGCGGGCCGTTAGACATACCCTACCTGCATGCTATTCCTCAACACTGCTATACTATTGACCCGATCCCTAACCCACCCCTTCTTCACAACACAACTTTTGAAATGAAAAGTTTAGTTAATTCATCATACAACAATTAACGCCATTTTTAATGAAATTATTAGCTGAATTTAAATAATTTATTTACTCAATTTATTTTTTTATTCATTTATTATACCACCGATCAAAGGATAATTAATTTCGTTTCTCTCTCTTCGTTCTTTTGTGCGACAGTCACTGCTATTCCAGTTATCGCCCCTTACTGGATAGATTTTTTACCAAGAATGTCTGCACGCCTTTCCGAATCGACATCAAGACTTTATTCTGGGCGATGTTACTTGCTTATAATCCCTGCTTTTTGCATTGCAGATGGCGCCTTAATGCGAACTGTGGGAGATTTCTGAACCATTCAGATAGTAAAAAAAAAATAAGAACAGTCGAAATCTTGGAGATCAAAAAGAGGGGTCTCGTTCATTATATAATTTGTATTCTGCCATTCATCGAGCCCATGTCATTCCAAATCTAATAATAATGTTTCCTCGCTCCAAGCGGCATATCACTGCCTTATTGATTGATAGCTTAATGCATTACACCATAATGACAGTTGCACAATATAAACATAACAAATAAGAAGACATAATAAACAAGATGCATAATATAAAGTACTAATGATTTTTTTCTTCAACAAGGTGATCTCGCTTACAGAAGAATGACCAGATCATGTTAGAAATACTATTAATCGATTTACTATCACAGTTTTCCACTATATAATAGTATTTCTCCGAATCATTCAATTGTTTAATTTTTTGTTTTCTTTTATAATTTATTCGAACCCCGTTTCCCTAATTTCGACCTATGCCTCGCAATCCATAACAAAATGTTTTTGGCTCTCTGTGTCACTGGTATCTTCTATCATTTTCTGGCGTCGGAGGTTGTCTTTGCCTACCCTATTCTATTTCTAAATTATGGTTACTAACCCTATATCTAGTAAACAGTTCACGAGCCGGTCTAGATCTGGTAAATTTCAGATAAAGTTCAAGCTTGTATTCATTTTTAACTAATCGATACGATGGTAACTTATTACTGCCTTTCATTTTGTCATCATTAAACATTTCTTTAGTAAATGTTTCTCTATGCTGAGATTCTAGTACATCTTTCAGGAAATTTCCATTACTATTAGTTAACGTATTGGCTTCTAAAACTCTAATATTATAACGAGATAACTGAGTTATCCAAGTTTTCGACAGTTTACATTTGAGCGATTGCTTGAATAAGTTGGAGAGTATGTTATCGCCAACAATTTGGGATAATTTATCGACGTATTTATGGAGATGTAAGATGGCATCGTTCACAATCGTTCACAATAGGATATCTACCCAACTCGCCCAGGTCATCGGCAAAAAGTAGGTAATTGAGTCGTTGTCCATTCACATAAACTGGTGAACAGGATTAATCAAATATTCTGCAAATGCCATCAATAAAATTTTGAAAAGAGTGGGGGATATAGAACATCCTTGTCTAACTCCCACTGTAGAGAGAAAGTGGTTCAACCCAACAGAAGTATTTATAGAATAGTGACTCGACTCATGAAGAGAGCTAAGGATTTTGAGGACTTTCCCACCGATGCGCAACGACTTCATTTTCTCAAAAAGTAACAACCTTTCAACCGAATCAAATGCTTTCTTAAAATCAATCAAAAGCCACATACATTGGTTTCTTCTCTTCTTTATATTTATTTGCCAATGTGCGAAAAATGAATGCACCTTCAATTGTTCCACAATGCTTCCTGAAACCAAATTGGTTATCGCTTATTAAATCGTTGAGTTCTAAATGCTCATTTAGCCCTGAATTTATTACTTTATTAAATAATTTTCGAAAATTGCTACACAGAGCAATCGGTCTGTATTTGCTAGGATCATGTCGACCGCCTTTCTTATAGAGCATTTTTATTATAGACTCACTCCAACATACAGGTAATGACCTGATAATAATATTTGATTAAATGACTTGACAACACCATCTATGATAATTGTAACAATACGTTTTAATAATTCATTTGGAATGTTTTCTACAGCCGATGACTTTTTGTTTTTGCTGCCTAACAGCCTCTAATATCTCTCTAGCGGTTGTGCAATCATTGTTTAATTCGATATCTGGCTCCTTAATTGTCGCCAGAATATGGCGTATTTAAGATTCAGATCTTTTCTGACAAAGTAATGTTTTAAAGAATTCTACAGTTTCATCTGGATCGAAATAATTGGGCTCTTCTTTGTTAGCACGAAATGTGTTAATAATACTCCAGTACTCTGAAGGATTAGTTGTCTCCATATTAGATAATTTATCAGAGATACATTCATAAAAGTCTCCGGGCTTACGCTTTGTCTCCCGTTTATATTGCTTCTTAATTATTGAAATTTAATCATTAAAGCAGCTGCTCGTCGTTGCTCGGTGGTTCTCTCCGGGTACTCCGACTTCCTCCACCCGTAAAAATGTCAAGGTCATGATTAGCCATTGTGCATAAATATGTGACCTTAAACATCAATAAATAAATAAATAAATAAATAAATAAATAAATAAATAAATAAATAAATAAATAAATAAAGTCTTATCATAAGGCATCTTCTTCATCTCTTTGCGACATTTGTCATATCTTTTTTTAACTGTTTACAGTGTCTTTTAAAACAGAGTCGTTTACGTTTTTATTTATACCTAGAAATTATCACTTTCGATGAAGCTTTATTGATAAATAATATTTCATTCAGATCTGGAGTGGCCGTTCTAATAGGATTCGCAGAATACACACTTAATATCCATTAAATATGGATCATATAAGGTAGATGTCGCTTTATCTCTGCTCTCTTTATATCATTTTGTAATTAAATTATGATTTATATAGGTATTTTGAAGCTTAGTACCTTCTACTTCGATTACCCTAAAATCGAAATTAACAGCAAGTTGACTATGATCTGAAAATTCTGTCGGGGATTTAACACAAAAATAGCTAACATCGGAAAGTTACCAAGTTACAGTGAAATTATTCCAAAACGAGTCATCCTATTAAGTTATATTGAAATCCCTTCATATATGATGGCCAGTAGACTGTGCTAAAGGTTTTCGGGCTTCGGGGCCTGGGTAGCCAAGGCTGTAGACCGATTGCAACTAAAAGGGGACGTCCTCATCTCGACATTATACTGACACATTCTACTAAGTTACAATGAAATCCTTTCACAAATACGACCTGTAGTCTGTACTAAAGTTTTTCGGGTTTTGGGCTCGGGAAGCCATCATGGTTGAATGATCGCTACCAAAAGGGGGCGTTGTCATCTGCGCATAATCTGGAGTGATCCTACGAAGTTACAATGAAATCCCTTCATATTTCTGCACAATTGCTAACCATGACCGTGACAGTTTTACGGGTGGAGTACCAGGAGAGAACCACCGAGCAATGGCGAGCAACTGTCAGCTCCCCAACGTACCAACTCCACACAAGCAGGGTTAGCAGTGGTTGAAGACAAGTGCACCATCGACGTGCAGTAGCCTTAGTACACAACGTCACCGTGCCGCCACGTGGGCAATGGGGGTGAAGTGTCTTGCCCAAGGACACAACGCGGTTGCTGCAGGTGGGGTTCGAACCGAGGACCTCTCGGCTTGCAGCCTGCACCTCTACCAACTGAGCCACCGCACCCCCATCCATTCATATATATGACCTGTAGACTGTGCTCAGGGTTTTCGGGCTTCTGGCCCCTGAAGCCGTCACAGTTGACCAATCACGACCAAAAGGGGATGCCAGGCATTATATGGAGTCAACCTAACAAGTTACAATGAAATCCTTCGATAAATACGACCTACAGACTAGGCTAAAGGTTTTTGAACTTGGGCAGCCACCAAGGCTGAATGATCGCGACCAAAAGGGGACGTTCTCATCTAGACACTATTTGGAGTCATCCTGCCAAGTTACAATGAAATCCCTTCATAAATATGACCTGTAGACCGTGCTAAAGTTTTTCGGGCTTCGGGCCACTGTAGCCGTCACAGTTGCCTAATTGCGCCCAAAAGGGGACGCTCTCATCTAGAGATTATATGAAGTCAACCTACCAAATTACAATGAAATCCCTTCAAAAATATGACCTGTAGACTGTGCTAAAGGTTTTCGGGCTTTGGGCTCGGTCAGCCATCATGGCTGAATGCCGGATCGCAACCAAAAGGGGACATGTCATTCTCATCTGGAGTGATCCTACGAAGTTACAATGAAATCCCTTCATAAATATGACCTGTAGACTGTGATTAAGGTTTTCGGGCTTCAGGCCCCTGTAGCTGCCACAGTTGACCAATCACAACCAAAAGGGGATGTCATCATCCAGACATTATATGGAATCAATCTCACAAGTTACAATGAAATCCTTCCATAAATACGACCTATAGACTATGCTAAAGGTTTTAGGGCTCGGGCGGCCATCAAGAATGAATGATCGCGACCAAAGAATAGCACCCAAACCGTCCCCAAGCCGAACTGTCCCCACCTAAGAAACCCAAACCGTCCCCACCTGTTTTACCCAAACCGTCCTCAGCCCCCGAAACCCAAACCGTCCCCACGTCATTATTATTTTTTTATTTTTATTTTTATACAGGTTTATTTTTATGCAAAACCACTAACCCAAAAGAGAATCATCAAATCCAACAAATTATATGCAAATGAATAAAATTATATCTGATTGTGAATTACATTAAATCCAACAGAATGAATGAGATCGTTATTGATTTCTGTTACAGGATGGCACACGAGAATCAACGGTAGAGCGGGAAAAAGAAATTTAAATTTGTTTTTGCTGGTGGATTTGCTCCACCAAGAAACATCGTTTTACCCCATATTATCCAATATGTACAGTTACGGCAGATGCGACGACAGGTAAATAAAACCCAAAAAATTAATGATCAGGTTGAGGAAATTTGGAAAGCATATGACGAGAGATATAAAACCGTCCAAAACCGACCAAAAGTGCTAATTACCGACCAAAATACCGACCAAAACCCAATGAGTACCGACCCAAAAAATTAAATAAGTACCGACCCAAAAAATACGATTTTTTAGAATCTCAAAGGTTTTTAAGCAGTTATTTGTGGATCTCACTAAAAAGTGTAAACCGAGTCCGAGTCGGGAAAAGGTGTAAACGAAAACGGAAAGTGAGTATATAAGCATAATTCCAACCTTTTTATTGTCAATATTGTCAAGATAATATCTACACAACTCATTTATGTGGAAGATAAAAAAAATTCATTTTTTTTTTTATTTTTAAATGGTTTAATTTGGAAAAAGGGCATGAAAACTCACTAAAAAGTGTAAACAGAAAGCCGAGTTCATCTGTGCAGTCAGGTGTGAAAGTAATTAACACTGCAAATCATTTGAGGACAGCTGACGGATTATCTCTAACCATCGGCATTTCAAAGAAACCTTTCCAAACTTGCTGCGAAAACTTGTTTTCATTTCAATGAAGGGACATGAGGCTATGTTTTTGAGACCAAAAACGAAAAAAAAAACTATCTTGTAAGCTTATGATCCCTCATTGAACGAGCACATTAGCTATGTTTTTGAGACAACATTCGAAATGTAATAAAATTTGAAAGGCGATGTTTGCAAACAGCAATGGCTGGTTTTGGCTATTACATTCGGTAAAGGGTCTTGAATGAAATGACCTCAAGGCAAGGATGTTAGTTGTAATATACCTCCTTGCAGCCTCAGGCAGAAATATGCGCAGGTGTGGGCCTGTAATGTCATGATGAAAGGGTGGCAATCTGTCAAGCTTTTACCATGGCATCGCCAAAAACAGTGGTTAACTGATACAAAATAAGTCCGGTATGTGTTACCTTATTGCCAATTGCCGACTCGGCGTCAATTTTCGTTTTCACATTTTAGTGTGTTTTTCGACGAATTTTGGTCATAAAATCATCAAAAACAAAATTTAATTCCAACTTTATCTTTGAACATAATTTCGTTATACATGTGCATAATATATAATGAAATTATCTTCATTGTTTGTATTTTAAGACTTTTGTGGCAATTTGAATTTTCTGTCTACACCTTTTTCCGACTCGGACTCAGTTTACACTTTTTAGTGATAGCCGTTATTTGAGGTGCTCGGCTCCAAAACCGACCAAAAGTGCTAATTACCGACTCATTTAATTTTTTGGGTCGGTACTCATTTGGGTTTTGGTTGGTATTTCGGTTGGTAATTAGCACTTTTGGTCGGTTTTGGACGGTTTTGGTCGGTAATTAGTAGGACCCGATCGATTACACCAAGACAGACACTTTTAAAATGTGCAAAATTAATTTCTAAATTTAATTAATGTTATGTAAAATATGCTAGTACTATTTAATGTAAAATGATCTAAATTTTTAATGTCTATTATTTTTAATTTTGTATTGAAATAAATCATAAAGTTCAGTCTTGTTAGTCATTAATTACGAGTAGGACTAAATACAGTAACTTCGACATGTATTCAACTGGGGACGGTTTGGGTAAAATAGTGGGGATGGTTTGGGTAAAATAGTGGGGACGGTTCGGGTTACGCTGGCCAACTGGCGTGACTGACCCAGGGGATCGTTTGGGTAAAATAGTTGGGGGCGGTTTGGGTAAAATAGTGTGGGGACGGTTCGGCTTGGGGACGGTTTGGGTGCATCCCCGACCAAAAGGGGACGTACTCATCTAAACATTATTGGAAGTCATCCTACCAAGGTACAATGAAATCCCTCCATAAATATGACCTGTGGGCCGTGCTAAAGGTTTTCGGGCCTCGGGCCCCTGTAGCCGTCACAGTTGCCCAAATCGTGTCCAAAAGGGGATGTTCTCATCTAGACATTATATGAAGTCAACCTACCAAGTTACAATGAAATCCCTTCATAAATATGACCTGAAGACTGTGCTAAAGGTTTTCGGGCTTCGGGCAGCCATCATGGTTGAATGATCGCAACCAAAAGGGGGCATTCTCATCTGGGCATAATCTGGAGTGATCCTACGAAGTTACAATGAAATCCCTTCATAAATATTGCCGTCAGAGTTGCCCAATCACGTCCAAAAGGGGACGTTCTCATCCAGACATTATATGAAGTCAACCTACAAAGTTACAATGAAATCCCTCCATAAATATGACCTGTAGACTGTGCTAAAGGTTTTTGGCTTGGGCAGCCATCACGGTTGACAGATTGCGACCAAATGGGGAAGTTATCTACACATCATGCGGAGTCATCCTACCAAGTTACAATGAAATCCCTCCACATGAGATATGACCTGCAGATTGTGCTCAAAGGTTTTGGGTTTTGGGCTTGGGCAGCCATCACGATTGACAGATGACCAAAAGGGGAGTTCTCATCTACGCATTATACAGAGGCATCCTACCAAGTTACAATGAAATCCCTTCATAAATACGACCTGTAGACTGTGCTAATGGTTTTTGGGGTTTGGGCTCGGGCAGCCATACCAGTTGACCGATCACCACCAAAAGGGGACGTTTGCATTTAGACATGACCCCAAACCTGCATATGAAATTTCGTGACGATCAGACAAGAACTACAGGGTGTAGCCTGTGCTAAAGGAAAATGTGAACAGACTCACAGACTAACAGACTTCCGTGCGCGTGATGGCAATAGCTTATCTTGACATTGTCAAGTTAAGCAAAAATGAAGATCCTGGATATTTCCTTTGTATGCTGTTGTGAGGTAACAATTGTTCCTCTCATGCGTACCCTAACTGTCTAGAGCTAACTTGTGGCAGCAACCCAAGTTCACTATTGTGAATTCCACCAGTGTCCAGCATAGGAAATATTTGATAAAGACAGTTATATGCCTTCAGTGTTTTGTAATCATAAGGAAATAAATAAACCTTATTGTTTATTGATTGGCAAGAAAATGAAAGAAAAAGAAGAAACAATGAAATCATCTGCTATTGGAATTACCTATTACCTTATCAGATCTGGTGTCAACTTTAACTGGTAGGTGCTAAACATTTACATACCACACAGGACACAAGAGTTTTTTTCATCAAATATTGCTCTGTCACATTTCATTAGATAGTGCCTCTGGGCATTATCCAATCAAATGTGACAGAGCAATGCCTCTTGGCTTCCAGTACTCTACCAGTTAATTGTTTTGAGTTTTATCTGGTGACAGGTATTGATCATGCATTGATGGTATTAATCATGTACATCACATTACATATTATCAGTTATACTGACTTGCAAAACAATTCAGATGCTGTTTATGTGAAAAACAAAAGCTTTTGATATGGGTGGGGGGGGGGGGGGGGGGCGGGTAAAGATTTGTCAGAAAAAATTGCAGGTAATGGTGGGTGGGTCTGAAAAATGACAATACCAAAAAATGAGACGTTGTGTCAGCAGTTCCTCACCCCCTGGACGTGCTTCAAATTATCTTTGAAGAAAGATAATTCAGTCTGTATGGGTTTGCCTTGTTACAATTCACGTGAATTTGGTTTCACGAAACCTTCACAAGAACGGAACAAGCATTCTTATGAAATGTCGTGAACCGAATCTGTCATCATCAGCTGTGGGAGTTGATTCAGAATATTTTTTTTTATCAAATTGGTGACTTAAAATGCCCAAGTTACATTAGATGGAACCCGATCACATTCGATTTTGCACTAACCCTTCAACCCTGTCTTTTCATGTATTTCTAGACCATAAGGACTCCACCGGCATAGTGTCTCAACCGATCGTGATAAAATTTGGCACCTAGGGGTAATTTGACCAGAAAAAGGACTTCGGATGTGTTTCGACATCACATTAACCTTTCAGTCAGTGCAACTGTGTAAAGTTCGACCCCATAACAGCTCAACCGATTAAACAAAATTTGCGCCCCTGAGTAAATTAAGTTAATCAAGAAATAGATACAGGATAGACCCCGTGGACTTCTGACATCGTGTCAGCCCTCAACCCGAACAAGCTGGGTATAGTTGGATTCTGCTGGGCCTCAATCAGATCTGTTCAAATTGTGTCACCTCGTGGTAATTTGACCAGGAAATGGACATTGGATGGGCTCGATCCCATTTTGACACTAACCCTTCACTTGATGCAACGCGGATATGTTTTGCTTAGCCTACGGCGTGCCTCGACTGATGAGACAAAATCTGGCACCTACGGCTCATTTGACTGGGAAAGGGTTCCCGACTGTGTCCAACTTTGCATTTTGATGTTAACCCATCAACCTTTGCAACACTGGGTATGGGTCACTCTACATTTGTTTGTATGTTTTTGACTCCATCTGTACCACAACAGATTGAGATGAAATTTAGTGCCTAGGGGTAAGGTGAACAGGAAATGGACATAAGATTGGTTCTGATCGTGTCCTATATTGTGTAAACACTTTAACCACAGCAACACTGTGGTGGGCTCCTACATTTTCAGAGATATTGAGCTGAAAATCAATACCATAGGCCATATTTTTATCAGGAGTAACATGGACAGGGCAAATGTTACGTTGCGCTAACCCTTCTGCCATAGAAATGCAGAGGTGCACTCCAACACTTGAAAAGATTTTCAGCTGAAATTCGCCATCTAGAGGTAAGCTTTTTTTTTTATCAGGAGTAATATGGGCAGGGTAATTCAATGTTTAAGTCCCCATACAGCAACAAGCTGCCCCTTTTCCAATGCTCTGAAAAAGTTGTTCCTTCCTTGTAAGGTACATTTATTTTGACAGTGTTTTTACATCATTGTTGGCTGCCTGTACAGACAGCCAACAATTATGTAGAGACACTGTTAAATCATCTGCTGCTATGTTAATGTATATATGGCAGTTATTATCATAAAATTTATCTGAGGACATAAGGGGTAAAGAGAAAAGTCTTTAATTACCAACAAATCCAGTTAAATTGCAGGTTATAGAAAATAACTGATGAAATGGTTAACAGAAATATTTCACAAGTGGAAAAAACAGAATAGTTTACAAAGTAAAATAGAAAAATAAACAATGCACAGAGAAATATATACAATTTATTTCACAAAATACATTACATACAAATACTTACAGATAAAAAATATAAATTAAAGCAGCCTTCAACTTTTCAAGGCCTGGGCACTTTTTCACAGTTTTGCCACAAGTGACCTAATACTGCAATATAGTCCTCTTCAGCATGGAGAAAGTAGATTAATCTAATATATAAATGCAAGTGTGGTCTTCTCTCCATCAGCGTTTCTTAGCCAAGCATTCCAACAAATTTCAAGATATGGAGTTCAAACCTGGCATTCGTGACAATTTTGTTCAAGGGGCAACATGGAATTGATTTCAAATGTCTCTACTCATGCATTATTGTGGTTTGGCACAATAGGTTTTTTTCTCTTTTGTGAGATATTTCCATTTATTCAGCCATTTATTAATGCAGTAAACTAATATTCGTTCCACCATGAGTAACCATCTCCCATCTGCCAATGATAACACAAAGAAAACAAAACAGTTATTGAGTTGAGTTGAGTTCCTTCTTATCAAATGCAACAATGGTAAGGTTACGTTACTTATACCATGATTGCTGTGTCTTCAATGTTACACAACACAACACAGACATGAGAAATCTGCTGGATATACCATGCACGGAATCCATATTATGCGTAAGAACATAACCAAACCTGTAAATTATCAGCAATCAGTTATTTGCAGAATGAGGTCTCCATCGGACAAATTTGCTGAAACTATCCCATACAGAGGGCGAGAATCCCCAATTTATCCTATGGGTACCTCTTTCTACTTAAGCCTGAGACCTTGATTCAGATTGAGGTTCACAGAGGGTTAATTCAGTAATGCTACCCTGCTGTGCAGAGTAGCATCACCAAATCCACCCTCTCAGGACATCATTTTGCAAATGACAGTGTCCTAATTTTCAAGCTTGGTATTAATGCATCTAACTGGATGTTATGCATCTGAGTAACATTATAACATGAAGGAAATGCTTCGACACAAAACAGTGTTCAAGTAAGGATGGAAAGAACAGAGTGCCCAAAGTGATAATTTTCTTCAAAAATATCAGCTTTGTTAAATTATGGAATTGTGGTCATTGTGGTATATAAGTTAAAAAATTTATAGTAATTTATATATTTTTTATACTTACCAATGACCCAGACATAGCTGGTGCTAACTCTTAAAATATAGGGCCAAACACAAATTTTGCCCCCCAATCCCCAAAATTTGCATCTAAAACTAAAGAAAACATGTCCTGAAAGGCCCTCCACACCTCGCCCCCACTGCGCATGCGCAGTGTCAAGGACGTTCTGAAATTGGCGCCATTTATCATTCTAATAACCAGTGCCTGGTAAGCGCTATGTACTCAGCGGGGAGGCAAGAGTTCCCAACTCCTGGGAGGGCCATCCCCGTCTGGGTCATTGGTAAGTATAAAAAATATATAAATTACTATAAATTTTTTAACATTTTTATACTGTACCAATGACCCAGACATAGCTGAATAGTAAAAAGGCTGGAGGGCCAAGGACATAGAGCAAAATGGAATACGCTCAATAAAATAAAATAGAGTCATCCCCTGTAGGGAAAAGAAGTAATAGGCCTTACATGTATCTTTCTTATTTATGATAAATTAGAAAGATACAACACCTTCCAAAAATTGAGCTTCATACATCCATGTACTCTATTAATATCCAATAATCCTTATACTAATAATTTTTAAAGTAAGCCAATAATAAAGTAAGTCTAGAGAATAGAGACTCTTATACTCCTAAAAGTGTGTGAGAATTGCATAATCATGTCCGTTGACATATGCAATATTCAAAAGCTATACTTTAAAAACTAAGACTTGAATGAATTTTATAAACTTAAACTTCTCACTAAACAACCATCCCAATAACAGCTCAGAATTACTAACTCCGGAGGAGGTATCCCCTTGTTTTCATAGTAAAAACAGGTGACCCAAGGGAACACCCTCCCCCCCCCCCCCCCCTTTTCTTGCCCTGGGTCAAATAGCCCAGAGCGAAGAGGGCAGCCGAACGGAGACACTGCCGAAACAGACAGCCTACCTAGCTATAGTAGCAACTGTTAAGTGAATGACATTCTGAGCAGTAGATAATAGACCTAACAATAGAGGTCTCCAGAAATGGACTCGATATTTCTGAGATAAAATTCATGAATGGATGGCTGAGCGCAATGAGCAGCCTTCAAAAATCTATAATAGCAACACTATTAATGTAAGCCCAAGAAGTAGAAGAACTCTTACTTCATGAGCCGAAATCTTAAGCACAACTGCTAAGCCAATGATATACCATAAGCAGTACGTTAGTTAATAGAATCCATTAACAATAAAATGGAGCGTAACGTCCTTCTACTAGACATCAAAGACAGAAGAAGCTTACGCCCTTGTAATAAACAGATATCTGTTTATAAATACATAAACTGTACCCGGAAAGAGTAAAGGCCTATGCCCATACGAAGACGGAAGGACCTTAAAATAATAGGTTCCGGATAATAGGAGCCTAACTCTTATGCAACAATCCAACCTAAATAGTAACGGAAGTATTGATTCCGAAACTATGAAAGTGAAAATCATCCATTGATAGTGCATGAAACTCACTGACTCTACAGTAAAAGAGAAACCAACAGAATTACTGTCTAAAAGGTCAGAATTTGAAAACTACTGTTTCCAGAGGCTCAAATGATTACTTAGCTAAATAAGAACCGAAGTTAAAATCCGTATAGGAATTTAATCTAAAGATTCTGAGTCTATTTATCAAAAAGTTACTAACTGACTTAGATAAAGAGACAAAAGACTCAATTGTAAACTATCGTAGAGTGCATAGGTATGAGGTAACATAAACCTATAACCTAAATAACAACAGGCTGCAGTAGATCTTGTGAAAACAAGTATACTAAAAACTAGCAATGAGTAGTATGGAGGGATCAACCATATGAACATAATGATCCCTACACCACGACGGAAGAGCCTCCACTTTAGTCGCATAGAATAGCGAAGAAGAGGATCTCCTATAGTAAGAAATCGCGTCCAAAGCTCGTCCAGTACAGTGCTTACAATGCAATACGGACCACACAACGGAATACATGAAGGTTGCGACCTTGCTGGTTGTGATAAAGATGACACGATTTACCCAGTGAAAAAAGATCCTCACATAGAGGAAGATTTCACGTTAAGATCCACAGTAGACAAGAGAGTAAATTACTCATGATCTCTGTGAAGATAGAGATGCTATCAACAGAAATGTATTGTGGTTGTTTATCTTAGCAATACCTGCTAAAACAACAGCGCCGGAGGATACGCGTATCCTATCATTCCGTCCTATAGATCAATAGAGCGTTAACAGTATTAGCTCAGAGATCTGGACAAGCCAACACATATGTCTGCAATTGATTAGCAAGCTGTGTCATAAATAAAACATCATTGGGCGCTCCCATAGATAGCAAATCTGATTAAATACTTGTTTGTTGAGAGTCCATTCTGACAGCAACAAGCGACCCGTAAGAGAATGGGAGTGCGATAAAACAATCAGATGACCCAGAATATGACGGACCAAAACTGAACTTGGTGTACTATAACCAACAGACGGATTCTTTCCATTAAATTGAATAACGGAAACGAAAGAGTGCCTCCCTGGTTCCGGAGATACGCCACTACTGTCGAATTAAAGGACAGGAATTTGGGCATGCGTTTCTGAATAATGTTCATGCAATGACATAAAGCAAGCCTAAAAAACATTATTCCGCGGAAGTTAAACTGATAGCTAAAAGACTGCGGAACCCAAAGACCCTGGCACTTCGAATCCGTAGGGATCAGTATATATCCCAATCTGTTTGACTGGCAACCGTCATAACAGCCACACTAGGGTCCGGCAACTGCGGCGGCACTCTCTGAGTCAACCACTGAATGTTTGCCCCAGTCTGAATCTCTTGTAACACTAGATAGACAAGAGAATGTATAAATCAAGCAATTCATGGATTGCCGGAAAGTTGCCGTCGAAGAGAAGCTCCTCCGAGAACGAAGCGACTCTGAGAGAGTTCTTAACCTACTATCCACGCGTGGATGTAGCTAGGGCTGCATCACGTCTAACCAACTCCAATCAGCCACTGAAGGGCGGAGTTATACGTGAACAAACTACTGCCCTCAAAAGAAATTACATTGAGAATAATATCCCGTAAATCTTTTCTTGAAGACGTAATGATAACGCCTCAGTAAGGCGGATTACGTATAATAAAGCGTCTAAGTTAAGTCTACTATACATAATGTCGTTCCCAACATTGAAATTGGAAAAGACATAAACGGCGAAAAAGAATATATGCAGTCTTTAATCACACCGTCTAGACGCATATGAACTCTCGGTATGCCCTGCTCTGCCAAAATAAACTATATGTAAAAAAGATAAAATGGCAGAAATGAGCCACGCGGACAAGAAACTAAACTATCATGCTTAGTAGCAGGCTTGTATATATATATAATATATAGCGTCGAAAAATAAAACACATGTTGTAATGACAATATTGGACTGCGTCGGTAAGTCAGGGACAAAGTCCCTGTACCGATCGAAAAATCCGAGTCCAATGACGCTATAAGTCTCTTATCCAAGATCGCAGCAATGAAGTCCGAAAAATAATCACTGGAAGAAATGCCAGAAGATATGAAAGGCATCTTCCGATACTACTAAAGGGAAAACTCGAAATCTTTCGAATCCCTTTCGCCATCCTGTCGGACCCTATAAAGCGTTCGGTCGTCCGTAGCTTGATGCAACCGCGGACCGCACCGACCCAGCGCCGTCGGATAATTCCTGATTCGACCGAGAAACCGTCAATTGCTGGGATGCTGCGAAACAACTGTGCTAACTCGGATAGCACGTCCGTCACTGAGGCCTGAGGAGCAGCGGTCTTACGATGCATTGCCGCAGGAAGCTCCGAGATCGTTACCCCGTGCATACTTCCAATATGCGAGCGAACGGAGTGTATAGGCCTCGTGTTCCTTGGCTACCGGATGGCGCGACCTATTCGCTGTGGAATCACTGAATGCCGAAACTGATCGGATACTCGAGGTCACGTAGCCAATGTGAGGTCGTGTACCCTGCTGTGAGGATGAGGAAGCATTAAAGACAGTCTCTCGGACTGTCAATATAACGGAGCGTCCCGAGCAACGGACATATGCTCCGAATGTAAAATATCTGAACCACAACATGCGGTCCCCTATGTTGTTGGCTTCCTCCGATCTGTCCTCAATCTGCCGTCACTGGGTGAGTACTAAAGTAACTAAAGTGCTCGCATCACCCAAATCTCCTTCCTAGACCGCAACGGACGAACCCGGCAGCCGAACCATTCGATGAATGTACGCTACACCGGGTGAGCTAGCGAATGTCACTCCGTAAGCGATAGACATATTCCATGAGCACTTATTGCCGCTAACTCTTCATTAACTATGACGACAGAGGCACACTTTTGAAAGACATCTCCATAACTCTTCGAACAAGAAACCAGAAATGCTTGGATAGCAAGCATAAAATAATAATATATATAGCGTCGTTCAATAATTCGAAAGTTTGTGTGACATTATTGGACTATGTCGGAACTGAGGGACGATGTCCCTGAACCGAACCAAAAATTTCTAAGTCCACCGACGCTATCAGTTTCTTATCCGGCATCGCAGCATATGTTGTTCCGAAAGGGAAAGCTTGAAATCCACCGAATCCCTTTCGGTATCCCGTCGGACCGGATGAAACTTTCGGACGTCCGTACCCGCTTCCGCGGAGCGTCCCGACCCAGCATCGTCGGATAAAATATATGCGACAGATTCAGTTGATGCTGGGATGCTGCGATAAACTGTGCTATTAAGGAAAGCACGTCCGTTCCCGAGGCCTGTGCAGTAGCGGACTTACGATGCATTGCCGCTGGAAGCTCCGTGTACGTTGACTCCCGCACACTTCCTATGCGAACGTCCGGAGTCTGCAGGCCTCGAGTCCCCGGCTACCGACCCAGCGCTGTCGGATAATTCTCGATCCGACACCGTTTCTGTCGGCTGCTGGGATGCTGCGATAAGCTGTGCTATGTGCACAAGAATGTCCGGCGTCGAGACCTGCGGAGGCGCAGTCTATCGGTGCTTCGCCGAGGGCAACTCCGCATCAGATGGCTCCCGCATACTTCCTATGCGAACGTCCGGAGTCCATCGGTCTCGAATCCCTGGCTGCCGGATGGTGTGACCTGGTCGCCGAAGAATCCTTGATCGGCGAAGCTGGTAATATATCGGCGGTCACGCAGCCAAGGTGCGGTCGTGTGCGCTGACGAGAAGAGGAAGCCTTAGCAGTCTCAGCGGACTGCCTATACAACGGAGCGTCCCGAGCGACGGACGTATGCTCCGCTAACGACACATTTGTACCACAACATCTGGGGCCAGATGTTGTTGAACGAGAGAGGGGCCTCTCTCGCTTGCCGTCCGGATGGACCGGAACGAGCTATGAACCGGACTAAAAGGCTTCCTCCGTTCTCCCTCCGATCCGCCGTCACTGGGTGTGCATTAAGTTAATTTTATAGTGCTCGCATCACCCCAAAATTCCTTCTAGACCGCAACGGACGAACCCGGCTGCCGAACCATTCGGTGAATGGACGCTACACCGGGCGAGCTAGCGGACGTCAAAGGCCGTCGAACCTACTAGGGTCCTCTTAGGCAATTGGCGTATTACATGAGCACTTTTCCGCTAGCCCTTCATTAATTGTGACGACGGAGGCACACTGTTGGAAGACATCACAGATACATCACCCTAATCTTGATCGTCTGAAATAGAAATTGATAAAGTAGAGTGACCCTGCGGGGAAAGGACCGGAGTGTCCAAATCCCCAACAACATACCGTGACATACGCTTCCCATATTGTCATCGAAATCATACGATACAGAACAGGAGTTAATGCGAGTACACTGACCACATATAGAATGATAATAAGGTCAGAGGAAGACTTCCTCTTAAAACAACTGATCCATATCCTTTCAATGTGAAAAGAAAACAAGTCCTGGTACTCGCACTAACCCCTGGCAATCAAAATACATAATAATAATATGATCCATTAATATAGAAAAAATAATTGAAATCAAAATATTTTGAAAAAATATTTTTTCAGAACAGCCCAAGTTTCTGAAAAGTAACGTTGAGCCCCAATGGATCCCAAGCCTAAGTGTGGACAAAAATTTTAAAAATATTTTAAACAATTTATTCAACACTTACGAACAATAATAATGTATCTAGTTATGATTAAAATAACATAAAGATATTATTATTTAGAAATCCCCCCCTCACACAGAGGGCTGTTGTAAATGTAAACAATGAGTGTAAAAACACTAAAATAAGACTCCAGGCACCCAGGCCCGAAATCAGTTACCAAAAATACACCATCTGATGCAAAACAGAGACTTCCAGGGAAGAAACTGCAGAACATCAGATGGTAGATGCAGAACACAACGCCTAACCACCCGTAGGTGAAGACGTAAACATGGGGAAAGAACAGAATTCATTCTGTTATTAAGCTAAAACTCCCAAGAAATTTTAGTAATAATAATTACAGAAACTATGCCAAAAGCATGGGAGAATAGCAAGGGGGAACTTAAAGGACAGGGAGAGAGGAAAAACACTTGAAAAACAGTGTAACTAAATAATCAGAATGACAACAAAATGGCTGCTGCCTTGAAAATAGGTAACTTAACATAATTTCATTAAAAAATTTTAAGTTACAGCCCTGATAATATTCTGTCACACATTCTTTTCCTCTCCTCCTTTTCTATCCTCCTTAGAATCACCATTTCACTAATATTTATGTGTCTGGCATCAGTTAAACTGAGATTTAAAAGCACAAAGATCAGTCAGATGTTAACTGATGAAGGGCCAAACTTAGAATGATAAATGGCGCCAATTTCGGAACGTCCTTGACACTGCGCATGCGCAGTGGGGGCGAGGTGTGGAGGGCCTTTCAGGACATGTTTTCTTTAGTTTTAGATGCAAATTTTGGGGATTGGGGGGCAAAATTTGTGTTTGGCCCTATATTTTAAGAGTTAGCACCAGCTATGTCTGGGTCATTGGTACAGTATAAAAATATACAGAACACAGCATGGGGTGGCAGTGCATGCACTACTATAAACAGAGTTGGGTACTTCTAAAATTAATACTCACTATCACATATCAGAAACACAGATCGATTTGAAAATCTGGTAAATATTTTACATAAAATGGTAAATATTTTACATAAAATAGTGAATAAGGAGTAAGTGGCGAAATGAGTAATAGTATGTGCCAAGGGTCCACAGCTGATTTGTTCAGAGGGTTCATCCTGGTATCATTGTTGGTGTAAATATGAAAGATTGTGCAGATGGTAAACACCAGATATGCTGCCAGTCCATGGATGTATCGTAAACAGGAGAGCTTAGTTTGATTCAGTCCTTCATTTTAATGGTGCACAATAGCTCTCATGCATCATCGCTCACGCTATTACAATTTGCAGCGAACGATCAACCGCGCACGTGGAAAAAAAGCAGTTACTTTTTTAGTTTACGTTAACACTGTCAGAGTTTCAGAAACTTTGTAAACACTTGATTGTCTCGCCTATTCGATTAATCGAATAACCGGTATAAGGTGCTATATTCAACTATTATTTTTCATAGTCGACTATTTTATTAGCCGTATACATCATGCCACTGAATGATAATATTGGTCTGCAAGGGACACGTAACATTTCTTGGTACCTATTATCTTTCGTATTCATTGTTTATATCACGAAAATAGGCAGTTATTTTTACTTTACCCTTGCATATTATTTCATGAAATGGACTCCGCTCTGGATCAAGCTATTGTGAGCAAATTGTTGATAATGCAAGTTAATTTTTGCTATTTTAATTTTTAAATCCGATAAATTTAATGGCGATGTGGAATTTATTGACACTAAATTTCTGAAAGAATGTACACATTTTGAAGTGTTAGCATCACGTGACAGTGACTGTCACAAAGTTGATTACGTCAATGAGGAATTCCCGGTAAACCCACATTTTTAGATGACCTGACTGGCTGGAATCAAGACCGTGTGCTATATTCCTGGCAATTTTCATCAAGCAACAGTTTCTAGATCCCCAAAATGATCCAAATGAAAACTTCAGAGTTCAGACGGTGCATTGATTTTCACTTGTGTTGTCAGGATTTTGAACTGCATTTACATGTACCTCGCTAAATATTACACTGTATATTATGCTTAAAAGTAAGAAATTTAGTGGTAAGAAATTGTTATTTTTGTATCATTAAATTTAAACCAATTTGCACTTCATTTCAGTGTATTTCGTAAATTATGTAACTGCATCCCCTTTTTCATATTTGTGCCCCAAGAGGCGTTTTCCCAAATTGGCGTGCCACCAGAGAAACCGCGCACCTTGGTGTCATCGTGGGCATGCGAAGTATAGCACACCAGGATTTTTTTTAAATGATGGTCTGTTCATTACTGTCTACTTACTTGAAAAACCACAACAGTATTTATTGGGGTTTAATGACACTTTTGACAGTTAGAGTCACCTCGTGTCAAACAGTTTTATGGGAGGAGGAGTACCCAGAGAGAACTACCAAGCAACGCTGAGCATCTGTCAGGCTCCCCAACATACTAACTCCATACAAGCAGGGTTAGCAACTGGTTGAAGACAAGTACACCATCGACGTGCAATACACCTTAGTACAGAACACCATCATGTCCCCATGTGGGCAATGGGGTGACTGTGAAGTATCCTGCCCAAAGACACAATGCACTTACTGCAGGTGGGATTGGAACCGAGGCCCTCTCAGCTTGTAGCCTGTACCTCTACCAACTGAGCCACCGTGCCCCCACCACAGCAGTATTTATTATGATATTAAAATCTAAATGAAAATAAGCAATCTGTTATTTGCAGATGGAGGTAGCCAGAGGGTTAATTTGCTGGTGCTATCCCATACTGTGGGCTAGAATTCCCCAAATATATCCCAATATATTCTCTTTCTGTTCAGGCCTGAGAACTTGATTCAGACTGAGGTTCACAGAGGGTAAATTCAGTGATGCTACCCTGCAAGATGGGGTAGCATAACCAAATTCACCCTTGCAGGACCTCATTCTGCAGATCACTGTCTGCTTATTTCCAGGCTTGATTGTATGGGAAGTCTAGACAGTGGTAACAAATTGAGGTGGGGTTTAAGTTTTAAGAGTACAGCACATTTTTTAAAACTAGAATACTGAATCGAATCATAAACAATATTTCCATCAAAATAAAATTCACTCACATCCGATTGTCTACTCTCCTCTACCACTTTATACAAGTATGGTATGTTTTCTATAAAACTTCAGAAGACTATCCCCACAGCCTGGTGTTAAAGCTACCCGACTGCTATTTACACTCATTCAGCAAGCAAAATGCTGGTAATCAAACAGACTGTTCTGAAATAAATTTATGATCAAAGTAAAATGATCAATTTATACCAATTTGTGTATTTTTATACTTATCAATGGCCCAAACATAGCTGGTGCTAACTGTAAAATATCTAGGGCCAAACACAAATTTTGCCCCCCCAGTCCCCAAAATTTGTATGCAAAACCGAAAATTAGAAGTCCTAACTGGTCCTCAGGAAGTGAACGGAATTGGCGCCAACACCATTGTTTGTAAAAGAGAGTATTACATAATAATTCAGCGGGGAGGTATGAGTGCCCACTCATGGAAGGGCCCTTCCCACCTGGGCCATTGGTAAGTATAAAAAATATACAAATTGGTATAAATTTATATTTTTACACAGTATAGCAATGGCCCAGACATAGCTGAATCGTAAATAGGTGGAAGGCTTAAGACTTCTGAAATACCTGGTAATTCCAATCCTGCCATCCATAATGAAGGAACTTAGAACAGTTAGGAATTACATGTATGTCTCTCTATACAATAAGAGAGGAGACATATTCTAAACAAGGAGCCCAATGACGTAATTTCTTAATGTAAGTATGAAGACAAGTTCCTAATTTTCCAAGGCTATCCCAGACTAAGGCCCAAAAATTAGGATGGCGTATCTGAGAATAAGAGAAAATCTCCCACAAACATATGCCTTACAATAACATTTCAGCTGCTTGAAGGATATAAATACGGATAAAAACAGCATCCTTCAAAGATACATACATTTTAAGCCAAATTATGGGTAAAAACACCCCCCCCCCCCCCACCTTTTTTGAAGAAACCTTCAAAATAAAAAAGGGGGGAGAGCTCTGTAAACAATAAGAGCGGTACCAACAACAATATAATTAATCGTCGAACACACACTCAGGTATTAATTCAAGATTAATAAATGGTGCTTAACGTTACTTCAGAAGTTACGGCTATAGCGACGATCCCGGAAATTAATATTGCACAGTAAATAGCATACACTGCATACAACGTACACAGATACATTGAAAACCGGTGATATAAGATATAGCATACATATATCTAATCAAGCCACACTGAACGACTCCTGAAGAGAAAACACACTTCCTACATGACCCATAGGCGGACACTGTACAATAAATTCCAGTAACAACACTCTCCAACGATATCTATGATCGTAAAAGCACATGTAATATGAGTACCAAACAAAATAGAAACTTGGATCTAGAGCTATACAAAGGTATGATTAACAGGCTCCTACACGGACCGCCCCCAAAATAAATTATTATTTCAAGGTCCACCAAATACAATAAAGCATTAGCCTAATAATAATAAAGCGTGAATGCATATATATTAGCATGTAATCATCTGAATACCAGTTAACTGGTTATGCAACCTGCGAGGTACTGAAGAGTAGCAATTTAATTGTGATAATTTATAAACGCTTATATATAACAAATCAACCAAAATAATAGGGCATTAATTTAGCTAAAAAGCAGATGAGCCCATGAGGTCGCCACAGAACACTACATAAATGCATAAAATGCATGTATTGCAATAATAAAGCTTGCGGGAAGAGAACTACGTCCAGCCCGGTAACTGCTTATAACACATAAGGAAGTGTCTGAGTGTGTGTGTGGGGGGGGGGGGGGGGGGGGGGGAATTCGAAGTCATAACGAAATCTCTTCACACGCATTATTCAATCGTATTTGGGTCAGTTAACAGAAAAATATAGGAACCGCAATGGTTCTCTCACGGTGGGGGGAATTCAATGTCATAACAAAATCCCCTCACCCGTATTATTTAACCCTTTACCCAACGCAGACGATAGCAAAATTTATTATTTTAAATACCATTTTTTTTAATTTTTCAAAAAATTTCAACAAAACCATATCATGTGACCCCTCATTGGAACGAGCTCAATGAGCTCGTTCCAATGAGGGGTCACATGATATGGTTTTGTTGAAATATTTTGAAAAATTTAATTTTTTCAACTGCTCAATTTGCATATTACGCGGGCGGATGCGGGCGATTCGTTAGGTAAAGGGTTAATCGTACCTGTGTCAGTTAAGATAAAAAATATTGGAACCGAAATGGTTCCCTCTTGTCTAATCAACTCCATATGCCACTATGGAAGGAGAGGAACGTGAAGAATAAACCGTCCCCTGAAAGAAGACTCTCTCATGGAGACAGCTTCTGGGGAGCATCACATAACAGACACTTGAGAATATTGATCCAAGATTTCTGTGACAACAGAGGTGCTACCAGTAGGATTCACTGTTTAAACTTAAATGTAAGCTATTGAATCAAATGAATAGGAGGATACGCATATCCTATTATTCCTCCCCATGAATTTGCAGAGCGTCTACTGCCTGCACTCAATAATCTGTGCAAGGCAACACAAATGATGGTAACTAATTGTTCCGGTGTGTCGTAAACTAAAGAATCATGGGGTGATCCCACTGGTAGCAAAAATGTACAAATAAACGTATGTTGAGCATCCATACATATGAAACAGGAGACCTTTCCGAGGAGCGAGTCTGCTAGTATGTTCAGACGACCCGGTATATGACGGCTAGAGAGATAAACATTAAAACAGGGTTTCTGCTAGATGGCTGCGAGTTCGTCGACAGGACCCATTCCCCCTGCCGATCATACTATGATCAGTCAGAAAAGCTGGTGGTTAAAATGTCGAGTATAATGCTGTATCGTAACGACACTCAAGATCCTTTGTTTCCACGTAATATAGGCATAATTATGTTGTATACTATGCTTACTATTACTGGCAACAACCTGATACTTTATAACCCCCAGACGAGAGGGGGAAACAAAATTCAAATCCTAAACGTCGCCTATAAAATTTCGGACTCAAATTATCGTGTTTGGTACGAAATCACTGGCTTTTATTTCGAGCAATAAATGATGTAACTGCACATGCATGACGTCACACATCCGCATCATGGTTCTTTTCGAATATTACCACGAGCGGTTGTAAACAAAGCTCAAGCACACACACAAAATTTACTAAAAAATGAGGATTCGTGGATTTCCAGGATTAGTGGATTTTGTGTTGTTTTGGGTTTGTATTTTTATGAAACCTCCGACCAGATGTAGTATGGTGTGTCCCGTGGGAATTTAGAGAATTGTAGGAGGAAAAAATACATATTTTCCACTTCAATTATTCAACATTTTAGCGACCAGAATGCCCCCAGAGAGCACCTAAAAATCAAAATGTTCGTGGGGGGAGAACCAGACCCCCCTCTATATGCATGTGCCTTTGACATGTGCAGCAGACACCTTCGGCGTCTGAGTTTCACTTTCTTTAAACTACTGGACCTACAAATTTTCCCCTAATGGAAATCCTGATTAAAATGATTCTCCGTTGGGTATTATAACAAAAGTGAATGGATGCCACCCTGGTTCCTAATGTACGCTACCACTATTGAGTTGTTCAACAATCTCTGAATAAGCGTGAATGCATTGATGTAGCGCTAACAATATCGAAATCATTCCTGATGATTATATGTTTCTACAGGAACCGAAGGTCTCAGACCCCTGCATTTATAGTCTTTAGGACTCAGGGTCATGCCCCAAACTATTGACTCATACCCGTCATAATCATCAAAGCCAGATCTGGCAGTTGCAGCAGAACTAATGAGTTAACCACTGAAAATCTGCCTCTATATGGACACTTTTTGTTTACAATATCAGATAAAACAATACTGAGCGAACGCGTTGCCACACTCCAGATCTGCGTAAGAATAACTGGAAGGGACGTGTGCATAAGCGACCCATCTAAACAAGATGCGTAACCGCTCAGCACATCTCCATCAGTCGCATAAAACTAATTTGTTCTGGATAATAGCAGACGAACCAGATTGTTATGAGACATTATCAAGTTAATATTCGAGTGACAGCGCAGGGCACTATCTTCAGACCAAAGCTATCTTTAGATCTATGCTTATAGCATAGTCAATCACTCGAACACTCATTTAACCGCCTAAATGATAGCCATAAATAAACTTTTAGAGCTTTGATGAACTTGTTATCAAGCTCCAGTCTATTATCTGTCGGAACGAGCTCTTTGGCTTCGGAACGAGTAATGGGTGGCTACAGAATTCCAGAGAATCTTGATTCTCGACGACCTCTATTACCATCATTGTCAAGAGAACCTTTACCTCCGATTGGAGAGACTCTTATGCAAGGATTAGACGGAAGCATTGTCCATCAGACATTAATTTAGTTGTGGTTCTCTCGGAAAGACAGCCACAGGCCTTCCGAAACCACGCTTCTGAACTACTAGTCTCCGTAACAGTTATCCAGCTTGATGCTAATCTTGATAACCATCCGTCAACCGCAAAACAACAGAGGTCATAATTCACAACTGTAGCACCTGCGAAGCCTACAGAAGGAGGAACTGCGTCTCATTCGCGAATAGCCTCGACCCAGCAGTTTAGGGGCATCTGACCGGAAATCCGTATCCGAGTCGCTATATGACGACTCCTAGAGTAATTATAGGAGAGTTAACTATACCCTCATGAGGAGTCCTTACATGCGACCTTCTGTCTAGGACGTCCTCCCTTACTCCTTTCTTCTAATGCGGGTTGATTATACGTCGACATAAGAAGCAGAGTATTGATGCTTTCTTTGCAGCTTGGTCATAATACCAATGAAAGCTTATTGTCCAAAACTTCGTGTCCAGAAACTGGAGCGACTCTAAGAGAGTTATTCACCTTGTCATCTATTACGGATGAAGACGCAAGGGCTCTATCACATCTATTTAACTCCGAATTAACAACTTGTTAAGACAGAGTTATACGTGATAAATATATAGCCCTGGAAAGGACTATAAATGAGGTACAAACATCCTCCAATTCCTTTCCGTAGAGACGTTGCGTCACAGTTCTTAAATGTGATCTGCATAATACAGTGAGTCTAAATTCGCTCTGAATGAATACACGCCGTCTCAATTGTGACTAAGCGAATAATGAATGATGAAGGTGAGGCCATAGCTAGGTCCTTAACCTACTCATTCAAACACGGAGGAACTCTCAATACATCTTCAATGTTTTCCGAGCAGCAGAACTACAGAGGATGATGACAAGAAACCGCCTTGCTTCTTTCCACTGGAAAGATGAATGTGGCCAAAAGCCTGCGACACCTGTCTATACTTAACCGGAAAAGACATTGCTTCTCTTTTTCCGGATAATTTAACGTTCAACAACGCTAGCGGTTTCTTGTAAATAGAAGCAGCATTCTGATTCGTTGGAACACATTCAGGGTAGTGTTGATGGAATAAATCCTCTCAACCCTGTATTGTACCGAATGTGGAGGGTAAATCCCCTCCATATCCCTTCATCATTCGTCTGAATCAGTTGAAATCATTGTCAACAGTATCTGACCGCGTAGATAACTGGACCGACGCAGCACCATGCGACAGCTCAGATTTTGAGACTGCCGTTGATTGCTACTGCACTTGCTGGGATGCTGCGCATCTGCGTCAGCAAAACCGTAACGGAGGCCTGAGGAGCAGAGGTCATGTGGCCGCCGGCTGCTCCCGGGACAGTGTGTCTGAGGCAGCACTTTCTCTGGACGTCCCGATATATGAGGCCTCGTCTAAGCCACTGAATAGCGCTGCTTTCGAGCTGTCGCAGCATTCTGATTCTCAGGAACGAACTCAGGGAAGTATTGATGCATAAACAATATCGCCACCCTGTTGTTCCGAAATGGAAGGGTATTTCTCCTCCAAATCCCTTTCATCCTCCAACTGAATCAGATTATATTCAAGGTCATCGGCATCTGAATGCGCAGTTGACTAAACTGACCCAGCACCTTCCGACAGCTCAAGTTCTGAGACTGCCGTCATCTGCTCCTGCATTTACAGGGATGCTGCGATAAGCTGCGCAATCTGCGACAGCAAGTCCGTTACGGAGGCCCAAGGAGCAGCGGTCTTCTGTTGCATGGCCGCCGGCTGCTCCTGGGACAGTGTGTCCGAGATGGCTCTTTTCTGCGGACGTCCCTATAAATGAGGCCACGTCTCCTTGGCTACTATATGGAGTGACTTCTCTGATGAAGAGTGACCTGTCGGCAATGCAGGCTGGATATCAGAAGTCAAGTAGCCAAGGTGCGGTCGTGTCTGCTTGGTGTTGAAGAAGCCGTATAGCCGACCCCGGCTGTAAACTGAATGAAGCATCCCGGACGGGAGGCGTGGACATATGCTCCGAATGACGCAAGTTCCAATCTATAATATCTGGCCCCAGATGTTATAATAAAAGAGAGAGGGGGCTCTCTCGCTCGCGATCCTTCAGACCTCGCCAAACTTCCTGCTGAACTTGCCGGCTTCTTCCTTTCCATCGCAGGGTGAGCCTTATATTGATATTATATTATAGTGCTCGCTCTACCCTTTCTATTCTCCTTGACCGCAACGGACACACCCGGCGTCACGGTACCCTCAGGTTGTGTACCGCTTCACCAGTCGAACTAGCTGGCGGCAGGGATTTGAAACCATACTGTGGTTTATTGCCCTGTCTAATATTCATGAGCACTTTTGCCGCTAGCTCTGATTGACTATTAAATGCGACGACGGAAGCACACTATCTGACGGCGTCACGTAAACATCACCATGTTCTTGTTCCTCTGAAAATATAAACTAATAAACTAGAGCGACCTTAGGGTGAGAGAACCGGAGACAGCCTCTCATCGCGACAGGAGGGGCAGTGGTCCCTCATTAACAACGTACCGTTACACCCTTCAGCAACGTTTGTCATCCTATGCAACACATATGAGCAAGAATTAGTAGAAGTACATCGACTACAAGCAAGGCAACCTACATGAAAATAAGAGGAAAGACTTCCTCACCTTGCTTATTGAGCAATATGCTTATAAAATGAAGCAGACTAAGTCAATCGTACTTCCACCAATTCCACAATAAATACAATTAAAAAGATACATAAGAAAATCATTCAAAATATAAATCGAAAAATAGTTTACACAAAAAAAATTTTCGAAAAATTTTGACAAGAGCCCAAGTTCCCAAAGGGAACGTAGAGCCCAAATGTATCCCAAAAGAGCCCAAGTGTGGACAAAAATAATTTTTTTCTCCAAAAAATTAACTGCCACACTATGGGACTGTCTAATGTATCTTACAACAGACCTACCATATCAAAAATAGGAACATACACATAAATAACAAACGTTGCTAATTTAAACAACATCAAACTGAAAACCGGAAACGAGACCCCAGACAACACGGCCTGAAGTCAGTTAACAGAATTTTTAACTATCCAATGTAAGGCAAGATCTTCATCAGAAGAAAAAACGATACATTGGATTATGATGCATGACTAAAAAACGCCTAAACACCCTAAGGGTGAGGACGTAACCCTGGGGATATACAGAAAAAACTTTCTGTTTTACACGTTAAACTCCCAAGAAATTTTATTTAAAAAATTAAAAAAAAAAAAACAAGCCAAAATGCTTGAGGGTTTAACTGGGGGGGAATCAAGGGAGGTTAGGGAAGGAATATTTAACCAACAGTGGAAAATAATTATCAACAATGATGACGTCAGGCCCATGTCCCGAAATTAGGGAACATGAACTAATTTTTATAAATATTATAAAATTACAGCCCTGAACATTTTCAAACCACCGTTTCTTCCTTCCTTCATCCAATTGTGTCCTTGAATCCACCAATTTAACCATTGATTTGTGTCTGGCATCATTATTAATTGAGATTTAAAAAGCATAAAATTCAGATTGTTGTTATCTGACAAAGGCCAAACAAAGAATGGCATTGGCGCCAATTCCATTCACTTCCCGACGTCTGCGCATGCGCAGAGGGTAAATGTATGGAGGACCAGTTAGGACTTCTATTTTTCGTTTTTGCATGCAAATTTGGGGGATTGGGGGGCAAAATTTGTGTTTGGCCCTAGATATTTTAGAGTAAGCACCAGCTATGTCTGGGCCATTGGTATACTGTGTAAAAGTTAAAAAATTTATAGTAATTTATATATTTTTTATACTTACCAATGACCCAGACTTAGCTGGTGCTAACTCCAACAAAACCAGGGCCAAACACAAATTTTGCCCCCCAATCCCCAAAATTTGCATCCAAAACAAAAAGAAATCATGTCCTAAAGGACCTCCATAGTACGCCTCTACTGCGCATGCGCAGTGACGCAGTCGTCCCGAAATTGGCGCCAATTATCATTCTTACTGGCAGTGCCTGGTCAGCGCTATGTACTCAGCGGGGAGGCAAGAGTTCCCAACTCAGGGAGGGCCATCCCCGTCTGGGTCATTGGTAAGTATAAAAAATATATAAATTACTATAAATTTTTTAACATTTTTATACTGTACCAATGACCCAGACTTAGCTGAATAGTAAACAGGCTGGAGGGCCTAGGACATAGAGGAAAATCCAATAAGCTCAATTATAAATAAAGAGGTAACCCCTTAAGGAGAAAAGGAGTATTAGGCTTTACATGTATCTTTCTTATTTAATATTAAATTAGAAAGACACACTACCCTTAATAATTGAGCACAATAACATTCATGTTCTCTATTAACATCCAGTATAACCCTTATACTAATTATTTTTAAAGCAAGCCAATAAATAAAGTAGTCCAGAGAATTGAGACTCTTTATAATCATTTAAAAGTGTCCGAGTATTGTATATTAAAGCCCGTTTGACACTTGACATATACAAATGCTTCACACCGAGCTACACTTTAAAAATAAGACATGAATGAAATTAAACATTAATATTACACTTTAAAACCATCCCGGAAGAGACTCAGAAATACTGTCTTGGAGGAGGCATTCCCTTGCTTTTCACTATAAAGCAGGTGACCTAAGGGAACACCCGCCCCCCCCCTTCCCCTTGCCCTGGGTCAAATAGCCCAGAGCGAAGAGGGCAGTCGGACGGAGTCACTGCCGGAACAGAAAGCCTGCATAACTATAGTTGCAACTGTTTAGTGGACGACATTCTGAGCAACAGATAACGGACCTAAACAATGCAGGTCTCCAGAAATGGACTCAATATTTCTGAGATAAAAATTAGTAAATGTGGATGGCTGAGACCAAGAAGCAGCCTTCATTAAATCTGTAATAGCAACACTATTAGCATAAGCCCAGGAAGTACAAAGAGCTCTTACTTCATGAGCAGAAATCTTAAGCACAGACTGCTGAGAAGAAGATAAATCTTCATAAGCAGTACGGATAGTTAACTGAATCCATCTAGCAATAGAATGGACTGAAATGTCCTTTCTATTAGGCATCAAAGACAGAAAGAAAAGTTTCCGTCCCTTTCTGATGAACTGAGATCTCTGTTTATAGATACGTAGTGCTCTAACAGGACAGAGTAAAGGCCTACGCCCGTCTGAAGACGGAAGAGCCTTAATAACAATAGGTTCCGGATATTTATTAGGAGCCTGATTCTTAGCTAAAAAACCCACATTAGTAGTGAAGGTGATAGTGTTCCCAACACTACGATAATGAGAATCATCCACCGATAGTGCATGAAGCTCACTGACTCTTCTGGCAGAAGAGAAAGCTAAGAGAAAAGCTGTCTTATAAGATAAGAATTTGAAATCTACTGTCCCAAGAGGTTCAAATGGCTTTTCCTTCAATTTAAGGAGAACCCAAGCTAAATTCCACTTATGAATTAATCTAAGAGTTGTAGGTCTATTTATCGAAAAGTTTCGAACCAATTTCGATAAAGAGACATTAGATCCAATTTGTAAACTATCATGATGTGCATAGGTATCAGATAACATAGATCTATAACCCTTTATAGTAACAGGCTGCAGTTTGATTTCGTCAAACAAGTATACTAGAAAGTTTGCAATGTCTGGTATAGAGGGATCAAATATATCTACAGAATGATCCCTACACCAACGACGGAAAACCTTCCACTTAGCCGCATAGTTTAGCGAAGAGGAGGTCCTCCTACAGTTAGAAATCGCGTCCACTGCTCGTCCTGTAAAGTGCTTGCCATGCAAGAAGGACCGCACAACGGAAAAACGTGAAGGTTGAGACCCTGCGGGTTGTGATGGAGTTGGCGCGATTTCCCCTGCGAAAGAAGATCCTCTCGTGGAGGAAGCTTCCGCGGTAGGTCCCACAACAGACACCTGAGTAGATTTATCCACGGTCTCTGTGGCGACAGAGATGCTACCAACAGAATCTTGCATTGAGATTGTTTTATCTTTAGCAATACTTGCTGAATTAACGGCGCTGGAGGATACGCATATCCTATCATTCCGTCCCAAGGGATCGACAGAGCGTCTACTGCAAATGCTCTTGGATCCGGACACGGGGACACATACGTCTGCAACTGATTGTTGAGATGTGTCGCAAATAAGTCTATCATTGGCCGTTCCCATTGGTAGCAAATCTGATTGAATACTTGTTTGTTGAGAGTCCACTCTGACGGCAACAAGCGACCCTTTCGTGAAAGGGAGTCTGCTAGCACATTCAGACGACCCGGTATGTGACGGACCGAAAGAAGAACGTGATGTTCCAACGCAAACAGAAGGATTCTTTCCGTTAGATTGAACAACGGAACTGAATGAGTGCCTCCCTGATTCCGTATATACGCCACTACTGTCGTATTGTCGGATAGGATTTGGACATGAGCATCGTGAATAATGTCCATCCAGTGACGTAACGCAAGCCAAATTGACATCATTTCCTTGATGTTTATGTGCTTGCACAGGAATTGCGGATCCCAAAGACCCTGGCATCTCGAATCCGTTGGGATTAATGATGCACCCCAACCTGTTTGACTGGCATCCGTCATAATGGTAAAACTCGGATCCGGCAACTGCAGCGGAACTCCTTGAGTTAACCACTGAATGTTTGCCCAAGTCTGAATCTCTTGTTTCACTTGATCTGACAAGAGAACGTCTACATCGAGCGAATGAATTTTCACACTCCAATTCTGAGTCAGGAAAATTTGAAGAGGACGTGTGCGTAGCCGCCCCATCGGAATGAGATCCGCGGCGGCTCCGCACAGACCTATCAGTCTCATAAATTCTCTCGCCGTGACTTTGTCTGCATGCAGACAATAGCGAGCGTAACAACTGACTAATTTCGCTCTGGTTAACGGCAGACGAACGAGATTGTTGTGCGTCTCGAAGCTCATTCCCAGATGAGTGAATGACTTGGACGGCACCAGATCCGACTTCTCCTCGTTTACTATGAAACCGAGACGTCGGAGCAATAGAAGAAGATTCTGAACATCGTTCTGAAGCGTTAACTCGTTGCCGTACCTCTGAAGAATGTCGTCCAGGTAGGCCGACGTTACCGCAGACGAATGAGCTCGGAAGTAGATCATTACCGAGTTCATTACCCGAGTGAAAGCCCAGGGTGCTAGATTCAATCCGAAGCACATGGCCCGGAACTGATACACCACTCCTAGGACTGCGAAGCGTAGATACTTTCGGAATGTCGGATGTACCATGACGTGAAAGTACGCATCCTTGAGATCTATGCTCGTTGCATAATCGTTCACCCGAATACTCGCTCTGACCGATCGAATCGTCTCCATATAAAACTTCGGAGCGACGATCAGCTTGTTTATCCAGCTCAAATCTATGACTGGACGGAACGAGCCGTCTGGTTTCGGAACCAGAAACAGATGGCTGTAGAATCCCAGCGATTCCTGGTTTTCTACGACCTCTACCGCGTTCTTCATTAAAAGAGACTGCACCTCTGATAACAGAGCGTCTCTTTTCTGTGGATTTGACGGAAGATGAGTCCACTTTGGACTTCGAGTTAATGGAGGCTTTCGTTTGAAGGATATCTTTAGACCTTCCGAAGTCACTCCTCTCACCCACGGGTCGTCCGTAATCGACGCCCACTCTTGTGAAAAACTCGACAACCTTCCGCCAACCGGAACGCGATAGAGGTTTAAGCCATCACCTCCTGGACCTGCGAGGCCTGCGGTAGGAGAAACCACGTCTTCCACGACCCGCACCTCGCCTCGTCGACCTCGGGGCGTCCGACCGATTGTCCCGGCCTGAAGGACTAGTCGCTATCCTGACGGTCTCTCGAATAAGACCAAGAGGACGCACCGGAACCTCTATAGGAACCTCTCTTGGGCGCATTAGACCCAGAAGTGCCCGCCTTATTCGTGTCTGCTGTATCCGACCTTTTAGGAGCGGATCTGAACAACAGAGAATCATTAGCTTTCTTTTTAATATTATCATAAATAGCAGAAAGCTTGCCGTCAAAGAGAAGTTCTCCTGAGACCGAAGCGACTCTAAGAGAGTTCTTCACCTTAGAATCCACTAGTGTGGATGTAGCCAGGGCTGCGTCACGTCTAACCAACTCCAGATTAGCCACTGAAAGGGCGGAGTTACACGTGGAATAAGCTACTGCCCTTGAAAGAAGTCTTAAAGAGGATTGTATATCCTGAAACTCTTCCCCTTGAAGGCGCAGTGATAACGCCTTAGTAAGGTGATCTGCGTAAGATAAGGCATCTAAATTGGCTCTGTTAGACGCAATAGCTGTTTCCAACACCGCGGTTGGAATAGAAGCTGACGACGGTAATGATAGCTCTAAGTCTTCCGCCTCGTCGTCCATACGCAGAGGAACTCTCGGTATACCCTGTCCTGCCGTGTCGAATTTATTCCTTGCATTAATGAAAGGCAGGTTGAGAGTATTTGCGGACAAGAAACCTGCTTTCCCCGTCCTGGAAGCAAGTTTAAATATAGCGTCGTTCAATAATTCAAATGTTCTTGCAACATTATTGGACTGCGACGGAAACTCGGGAGCGATGTCCCTGAACCGCTCAAAAAATTCAGAGTCCAATGACGCTATAATTCTCTTGTCCGGAAGCGCAGCAGTCTGGCCCGACGGAACAACTTGAGGGAGAAAGTGCCGGATGAAGTCCACGGCAGCTTTATGTTGTTCCGAAAGGGATAGCTCCAATTCATCCGTATCCCTTTCACCATCCGGTCGGACCTCCCGATGTTCCCGGTCGTCCGCCCCCGATGCTTCGGCGGAGCGTACCGACCCAGCGCCGTCGGATAATTCTCGATCCGACACCGTTTCTGTCGGCTGCTGGGATGCTGCGATAAGCTGTGCTATCTGCACTAGAATATCCGACGTCGAGACCTGCGGAGGCGCGGTCTTTCGCTGCTTCGCCGAGGGCAGCTCCGCATCAGATGGCTCCCGCATACTTTTCCTTTGCGAACGTCCGGAGTCCATCGGTCTCGAATCCCTGGCTGCCGGATGGTGTGACCTGGTCGCCGAAGAATCCTTCACCGGCGAAGCTGGCAAAATATCGGAGGTCACGCAGCCAAGGTGCGGTCGTGTGCGCCGACGAGAAGAGGAAGCCTTAACAGTCTCTGCGGACTGCTTATACAACGGAGCGTCCCGAGCGACGGACGTATGCTCCGCTAAAGACACATTTTGTACCACAACATCTGGTCCCAGATGTTGTTGTACGAGAGAGGGGCCTCTCTCGCTCGCGGCCCGGCTGGACCTGGACGAGCTAGGAACCGGACTAAAAGGCTTCCTCCGTTCTCGTTTACTATCCGCCGTCACTGGGTGTGCATCTATTATGTTTATAGTGCTCGCATCACCCAAAATTTCCTCTTGGACCGCATCGGACGAACCCGGCTGCCGAACCATTCGGTGAATGGACGCTACACCAGGCGAGCTAGCGGACGACATTTGTCTAATCTCCATGAGCACTTTTGCCGCTAGCTCTGAATTTATTTGTGACGATGGACGCACACTTGAAGAAGATAACATGGAAACATCACCCTGTTCTGGTTCCTCTGAAATAGAAACTGAGAGAGTAGAGTGACCTTGTGGAGAAAGAGCCGGCATCGCTCTTTCTCCAGAAACAACATATCGTGACACACGTTTCCAATGTTTCTCATCCCAATGTTCACATATAGGACAGGGATTAATGCGAGAACACTGACTACAATTAATACAATGATCATGAAAGTCAGAGGAAGATTTCTTCCTATTACAATTTGAACAATGTCCCTTCATTGTGAAAGAACAACAATAAGTCCTAGTTACTCGCAAAAACCCCTGACACAAAGATACATAATAACATGATCCATTAATAAATGAAAAAACAATTGCAAAACAAAATAATTTTGAAAAAATATTTTTTCAGAGAAGCCCAAGTTGCTGAAAAGTAACGTTGAGCCCCGATGGATCCGATGGCAAAGTGTGGTCAAAAATTTTAAATTTATATAAAATAATTAATGAGACACTTTCGGATAATATTAATGTATCTTATAATGAGATAAACTACTACAAAGGCAAACAGCCCCCCTCAAAAAAGGCTGTTGCCAATGAAAACAAACAGTGTAAACACACTAGAAAACATGACTCCAGGCACTGAAAAAACTGGCCCGGAATCAGTCATCAATTACACTCTATCTGATGCAAAACAGAGACTCCCAGGGGAGAATCTGCAGAACATCAGATGGAAGATGCAGAACACAAACGTTATACACCCATGGGTGAAAACGTAACTATGGGGAAAATAACAGAAAACATTCTGTAACCAAGCAACTCTCCCAGGAAATTTTAGAAATGAAACTTCTCAAAAATATGCCAAAAGCATGGGAGAATTGCAAGGGGGGACTTTAGAAGGCTAGGGGAGAGGAAACACTGAATAAGCAGTGCAACAATTAGCAAGAATGACAACAAGAGGCCCATGCCTCGAAAATAGGCAACTTAACATAATTTCAACAAAAAATTTTAAGTACAGCCCTGATTATTTTTTGCCACTTCTTTTTTCCTCTCCTCCTTCTATCCTCCTTAGAATCACATTTTCTCCAAAAATTACGTGTCTGGCATCCTTTAAACTGAGATTTACAAGCACAAAGATCAGTGAGATGTTGACTGATGAAGGGCCAAACAGAGAATGATAATTGGCGCCAATTTCGGGACGACTGCGTCACTGCGCATGCGCAGTAGAGGCGTACTATGGAGGTCCTTTAGGACATGATTTCTTTTTGTTTTGGATGCAAATTTTGGGGATTGGGGGGCAAAATTTGTGTTTGGCCCTGGTTTTGTTGGAGTTAGCACCAGCTAAGTCTGGGTCATTGGTACAGTATAAAAATATACTTTTTTTTTGGACGCAAGTTTTGAGCATTCTGAAGACACTGGTCGTCCTTGATATCTTTAATATGCAGTGTCGATATTTCAAATTTGGTAATGTTATTTTGGGAGTAGTGCTGAAACTATTAGCCCGATAACTGGTTTGCAACTGGTTATCGGCGTAACCGGTTAGAAAAGCTGTCAACCGGATAACCGCTATACCTATAGTTTATGGGATAGCATTGGGAAAATAAATAGTATTTGACCGCGAGATGTTAGAATTCTTTTGCTGACACAAGCTTTGTCAAAGCTACCAAACATTTGTCAATTTACAATGATGTGTACTCGATGTAACATGAAAGGGTCAAGGTGTTAGAATGTTCAATGAATAGTTATTTCAGTCGCTTGGGATATCAAGTCAGGCCAGGTCGCGGATAAATGTTTGTAACAAATTGCCAACAGTCGAGTGCACTGCAAGTTGTTTTCTGCTTGGGCAGCAGTGAGCATGCACCTGTCAATGTAACATAACCTTCTACAGACAAATTTGACATTCTTCTCTTTGATGAGGTGTTGTTAATTGCAGATTATAATGCAGAACAAATCCGTCAGTGCAAGTAATGGTGGTTCCAAAATAAATTGACTGTTTGGTTCTTTACCAACATGTTTCAGATAAAACATGTTTTGATTTTACTGAACTGTTTAAAAATATGAATGTTTGTCATAAAAAAAAACTATTTTAAAATCTTGCATTTTAAAATTTGTTTTTCAATGGTCAATGTCAGACAATGAGGGCCTCTCGGACAGATTAGTGTCATTATTTGTACACAGGTGTTTTGTACACTGACTGTTTCGTATACATAAGAAGACGTTTTGTAAATATATCAAAGGAATTTTGCGTGCAGGTAAATTTTATAGGGTTTTTACATATTTTTTATATGAAATAATAGATACTTACTTTTATAAGGTATTATAACACAATATTAAAAAATTCACATTTGAAATATCACGGAACAGAATTTAATACGTGCAACACCACCACAATATGTTGTACATTTGAAAATATTGTTAGGAAATAAAATGAACCGCAGACTGTAAAAACATCTTTCTTTGATGAAAAATCAAAACATTATGATGTGAGCTCATTGAAGATTAATTAACTTTGTTCATTTCTGATGATATGTAATCACAGCATTGTTATTCCACTGGAGTCATCATTATTAGCATATGAACACAATAAAATGATTAATGTTTAGTACATGTACAACACTTTTTTATCACTGCAATGTTAAATACCCAGTAATCATCATGGTAGGGCCACAAACACCCCTTCCCCACCCCCCGTCTCCCACCTTACCCCAAGTTTAAGTAAGACAATTTACTGAGACGTCATGGAAGGATTATACCACCTATGCTAAGGAAGCAACTTGGGAATTCCACGTTCTAAGTCCCATCCTTAGCATAGGCCTACTTATAATAAATATTTTCCAGTATTTTATTTGTGTACTGCACAAAGTCAGACTTATCTTTGTAGAACTTTGTATCATTCCAGTATGTTTTGTATTTATATAAATATGTTACTGCAATAAATTTGTTATTTTTACTTACGGGTTGTTATCTTTACTTGGCTCAAAACGTCCAAAATTGCTGTGTATGAAATGCTCATGTACGAAACGTCCAGCTCCCCTCTCAGACAATGAGACATATAATAATTTCTTAACACACCCCTTTCATGACTCGCAACATATTCCCGCCAGAATTTCATTACTCTTAGCAGAGAACAGAAAAAGATACTTGAAAAATTAGGAGAATATATTCACCCTATGATCACATCAAATTCAAGTCACTCAAGGTAAGAAGCTCTTTGTTAATACAGTTAACTATGCCGAACTACAATTTACAAACTGGTTGGAAAACTCTTAAGCAATATATCAATAATAACAACCATCCCTCACTTCAAATGCAAGCATGTGGGAACAAATTGCACAATTAAACTTTGTTTCAGGTGCGTGGCATGTCACGTGCCTGTGACTTTCAAATGGGTGACCACAGTTATGAAGTGTTAACAATCATTTGCACTTCAACGATTTTTGTTGGCACGCCATGGTTTTCTTTTGTTTACTTTTTGCGGAAGTCAGGTGGCACAGTTTTGCCATTCCTTACTGATTTTGCGTCATAGAAATAATACCAGCGGCTGAAATTAATGGATATCCGGTTTAAATCTGGTTATGCCCAATGGTTAGCTGGTTATAAAAATGGGCCAACCGTTTCAGCACTATTTGGGAGGGATTTTCCTCGGCATCATAAAATTTGGAAATGAGACAATACTGATACTGTCACTGAATGGTATTTTTTATATACTGATCTGCTCTTGGTCACCATTCTATAGTAGTCAGGGAATCAGAATCTTCAACTCATGAGGATGATAGGACTGGTTGTAATCCATGCTGGAAATGTTGGAAATTTAAAGTAATTTCAATATTTATTAACCCTTTATCCAATGTATCGACCAAAACCGACCAGCGCTATTCCAAAAAATCGCCAATTAATTTTCATTATTTTTTCATTTTTTTTGTCTCAAAAACATAGGTTATGACAAAAAATGAAAAAAATTCATTATTCAAGAATTTTTTTGCAAGTGTTGTCTGCTTTACATGTTAGGTGAAAAAAAGTCCAGAAAACTGTCAGTTCCGAAGTTCAAGGCAATAACTCTGCAAAATATCATTTGACAAGAACCAAACCCAAACTCCATTTGTAGGTACCATGACAAAGTGACATACCAGAAATGGGCCAATTTTCTCAATTCATGGTGAAAAACTGTTATTTAAGAATGAGATAAAGTTGAAACAAAGGATTGACAGAGGGATAAGGGTTACATTATATGCCCCGGCACATTTTATGGCAGAGGCATAAAAAGCCTACTTCCCTCATAAAATTGAGGGAAAATTACTGGAGAAACAAGATTTTTCTATAGACCTTAATGAAACCATAAGTCCTTAATCAGACATGTTAACCTCAGAAAATTTTTTTTCAGGGAACTTGAGGGTGATTTTTAGGGAAATCGGATGAATTTCAGGGAAACGTATGTGTGCGAACAATATACATAAGAGATTTCAGCTCTTGGACCACCAATGGCACCAGTTTGCACTGATTAGTTCATAGGCTAAAAATTTGCTGATGCCCTTAATGCCATGTTAAAAATCATTGGTTAAAATACTTCATCTCCCTTCCCCCCACCCTCCCCTTTCCTGCCAGCACACACACACACCACCACTACAACTTGCAGTTATAATTGGACCAAAGTGCACAGTCAGATAACACTCTTCCAGAATGGTCAATAAAATGTAATTCCATTTTTCATGACTCACACACTTTAATCCAACTTCCCCTTATTTAGTGTTGTTTGTGGTGTTTCTTTATATGCCCCAATTTCTATGAGGGGAAGCAAGATTTTTTCTCATCAGTAATTCATAATTCTGTTTTGAACTGTGTAAATAACATTCGGAGCTTTCCGGAATTAGACGCCTCAACTGTTACTCACGAAGCACAATGATCAGTGTTATTGACTTATTTACAAAATATGTCCGCTGTGTTTCGATTTTAAGTCGTAATTTTTCGGCATATCACGGAAGCAAGGTGAATTTTTCCGAGCAAATTGACCCATTTTATACTGTATTTGTCTACTTTGCCGAAGTGGATCACAAATTGAGTGGATAATTGAATTAAAAATGAGTGGATGTTTGAATCAAATAAAGAAATATGAATTCTTTCATTCTTTTGCATACATTTCATTTTATTCACCAGAAATTATTAATTATGTGAAGGTGGATGACAATAGGTGATGTACTTAAGTCACTTATTTTCACTTCGGCACTCGTAAATTGACCACACAGCAAAACTGAAATGAATAAAACAGAAAAAAACAAGGATCTAAGTGAAATATTGATACTAAGGGTCTCTTTTATTAAATATAATCCACTTGTATGCATATTTTTTTCTTTAATTCATTATGATCAAAGCTTCGAAGGACTATTATTATATATCTGGAAATTGAAAATTTTTCAATTGAACTATTTTCTAGAATTTTTGTCCAAAACTGATTCCCTTCCGGGAGGCTAGGAACTACACAAAATTTACGGGATTTTCCCGGGCATTCTGGGAGAGTTAACATGTCTGTCCTTAATGAAAAGTGTTTCCAGGACTGACATTCACAAACTATTTCAAATTCTTGTAAATATGTGTAAATACAAGTAATAACAATATTTTACCCATTCAATAATTTCTTCAAATATTTTTACTGTTGTGTTTTCTAAGTGATGATGATGTTTTGCACAAACTGTCTACAACCAGGGCTGGAACTTCTTGCCAAAGAATTTGTCGCAAATCAGATAACACATATATGACATAGGTACTAATAACACGTTTTCGCATCACATATTGGACAAAAGTCAAGAGAATCCTTGTTTTGCAACTGAAGATGTAATGTCCATTTTTTTGACTCTGGATTGTCTTAGGAATATGTAAATAATGATAAAATCATTTTTTAGAATCTTTACCACCAGAACTCAAACTGTGTATCAATGCCTCGATTTGACTGTGCTTATCAAGTTGCTCTCTCTGTTTTCTAACAGTTTCATTACACTTTTTAATTTCTACATCTTTTTCTTGTAACACAGCTTCTAAAGATGTGATCTGAAAAAAAAAATGAAAGTGTCAATGACACTGTAGCTCAACTTGTCAAGACAAAGACATGTACATGTATAGTATGTGACACAGCAATGACAAACATCTAGGTAATGAACTGATAACAAAGGTACATATAAAGTACTGTAACGGTCTGTACATAAATACTGACAGTTGCCTGTAACAAATGTATAGGTAAAGTATTGTAAAGGTGGGTGACAGTCAGATGCTAAACTAGAAAAGAAATCTTTGAGTCCCAGAGTGGGTCTGACTGAACCCCAAAATATTTGTTCTCATAGCACAGTGATAACAAAGGCACCCCAAAACACACTCGTTCATGTCCCAAGGTGACAACAAAGGTACACAAGAAGTTTTGTGAAGATCAGTTCATAAATACGAGCTGTATAGAACTTGTGACAAAAAACTGATTGGACCTAATTTCGGTACAAAATGGCCACTGGCAGCCATCTTGAATTTTGGACCGCACCCAGAAACACTCATTCTCGTCCCAAGGTGATAACAAAGGTACCCAAGAAGTTTTGTGAAGATCGGTTCATAAATACAGCCTCTACCCTGAGCCATATTGACATGTGTGCTTACATAGTGTAAGTAGCACTGAATAAATCAAAGTTCATCTAATTTGCATAATTTCTGCACGAAAAAAAACCCCTTACAATATGTGATGTATTCCATGTTACTAAACATTCATACAAAATTTATTCAAATCAGAACTTTCATACAGAAGTTCTGTACAAAACATTGATTGCACTAATTTTGGTACAAAATGGCTGCTGGTGGCCATCTTGAATTTTGGACCACACCCAAAAACACTCACTCTCATCCCACGGTGATAACAAAGGTACCCAAGAAGTTTCGTAAAGATTGGTTCATAAATATGGCCTCTAGTCTGAGCCGTATAGAAGTTGTGTACAAAAAACTGATTAGACCTAATTTCGGTACAAAATGGCCACTGGCAGCCATCTTGAATTTTAGACCGCACCCAGAAACACTCGTTCTCATCCTAAGGTGATAACAAAGGTACCCAAGATATTTTGTGAAGATCAGTTCATAAATACAGACTCTAGCCCGAGCCGTATTGACATGTGTACTTACTGTGTGTAAGTCGCACTGAAAAAATCAAAGTTCATCTAATTTGCATAATTTCTGCACGAGAAAAAAAACCATATTATATGTGATGTATCCCATGGTACTAAACATTCACACAAAAAATTATTCAAATAGCGCTTTCATATGGAAGTTCTGTGCAAAAATCTGATTGCACCTAATTTTGTACAAAATGGCTGCCATCGGCCATCTTGAATTTTGGACCGGACCCAAAAACACTCGTTCTCGTCCCACGATGATACCAAAGGTACCCAAGAAGTTTCGTAAAGATCGGTTCATAAATACGGCCTCTAGCCCGAGCCGTATTGGCATTTGCACTTACATTCCTGAAAGTAACACCAAAAAACATCAAAATTAGTCTAATTTGCACAATTTACGCATGAGAAAAAAACCTGTATTATATGTGATGTATCCCATGGTACTAAACATTCATACAAAAATTATTCAAATCAGAGCTTTCATATGGAAGTTCTGTACAAAAAACAGATTTCTGCATCGTCGGCACAAAATGGCAGCCATCTTGAATCTCGGACCGCACCCAGAAACACTCGTTCTTGTCCCACGGTCATAACAAAGGTACCCAAGAAGTTTCGTAAAGATTGGTTCATAAATACGGCCTCTAGCCCGAGCCGTATCCAATTGTTGACGTACGGACAGACTGACAGATGGACGGACGGACAGACGGACGACGGGCCATGACAAAAGCTCAAATTTGGCTTCGCCAAAGTTGAGCTAACAAAAAAAAGTTAAAAAATTTATAGTAATTTATATATTTTTTATACTTACCAATGACCCAGACTTAGCTGGTGCTAACTCCAACAAAACCAGGGCCAAACACAAATTTTGCCCCCCAATCCCCAAAATTTGCATCCAAAACAAAAAGAAATCATGTCCTAAAGGACCTCCATAGTACGCCTCTACTGCGCATGCGCAGTGACGCAGTCGTCCCGAAATTGGCGCCAATTATCATTCTTACTGGCAGTGCCTGGTCAGCGCTATGTACTCAGCGGGGAGGCAAGAGTTCCCAACTCAGGGAGGGCCATCCCCGTCTGGGTCATTGGTAAGTATAAAAAATATATAAATTACTATAAATTTTTTAACATTTTTGTACTGTACCAATGACCCAGACTTAGCTGAATAGTAAACAGGCTGGAGGGCCTAGGACATAGAGGAAAATCCAATAAGCTCAATTATAAATAAAGAGGTAACCCCTTAAGGAGAAAAGGAGTATTAGGCTTTACATGTATCTTTCTTATTTAATATTAAATTAGAAAGATACACTACCCTTAATAATTGAGCACAATAACATTCATGTTCTCTATTAACATCCAGTATAACCCTTATACTAATTATTTTTAAAGCAAGCCAATAAATAAAGTAGTCCAGAGAATTGAGACTCTTTATAATCATTTAAAAGTGTCCGAGTATTGTATATTAAAGCCCGTTTGACACTTGACATATACAAATGCTTCACACCGAGCTACACTTTAAAAATAAGACATGAATGAAATTAAACATTAATATTACACTTTAAAACCATCCCGGAAGCGACTCAGAAATACTGTCTTGGAGGAGGCATTCCCTTGCTTTTCACTATAAAGCAGGTGACCTAAGGGAACACCCGCCCCCCCCTTCCCCTTGCCCTGGGTCAAATAGCCCAGAGCGAAGAGGGCAGTCGGACGGAGTCACTGCCGGAACAGAAAGCCTGCATAACTATAGTTGCAACTGTTTAGTGGACGACATTCTGAGCAACAGATAACGGACCTAAACAATGCAGGTCTCCAGAAATGGACTCAATATTTCTGAGATAAAAATTAGTAAATGTGGATGGCTGAGACCAATAAGCAGCCTTCATTAAATCTGTAATAGCAACACTATTAGCATAAGCCCAGGAAGTAGAAAGAGCTCTTACTTCATGAGCAGAAATCTTAAGCACAGACTGCTGAGAAGAAGATAAATCTTCATAAGCAGTACGGATAGTTAACTGAATCCATCTAGCAATAGAATGGACTGAAATGTCCTTTCTATTAGGCATCAAAGACAGAAAGAAACGTTTCCGTCCCTTTCTGATGAACTGAGATCTCTGTTTATAGATACGTAACAGGACAGAGTAAAGGCCTACGCCCGTCTGAAGACGGAAGAGCCTTAATAACAATAGGTTCCGGATATTTATTAGGAGCCTGATTCTTAGCTAAAAAACCCACATTAGTAGTGAAGGTGATAGTGTTCCCAACACTATGATAATGAGAATCATCCACCGATAGTGCATGAAGCTCACTGACTCTTCTGGCAGAAGAGAAAGCTAAGAGAAAAGCTGTCTTATAAGATAAGAATTTGAAATCTACTGTCCCAAGAGGTTCAAATGGCTTTTCCTTCAATTTAAGGAGAACCCAAGCTAAATTCCACTTAGGAATTAATCTAAGAGTTCTAGGTCTATTTATCGAAAAGTTTCGAACCAGTTTCGATAAAGAGACATTAGATCCAATTTGTAAACTATCATGATGTGCATAGGTATCAGATAACATAGATCTATAACCCTTTATAGTAACAGGCTGCAGTTTGATTTCGTCAAACAAGTATACTAGAAAGTTTGCAATGTCTGGTATAGAGGGATCAAATATATCTACAGAATGATCCCTACACCAACGACGGAAAACCTTCCACTTAGCCGCATAGTTTAGCGAAGAGGAGGTCCTCCTACAGTTAGAAATCGCGTCCACTGCTCGTCCTGTAAAGTGCTTGCCATGCAAGAAGGACCGCACAACGGAAAAACGTGAAGGTTGAGACCTTGCGGGTTGTGATGGAGTTGGCGCGATTTCCCCTGCGAAAGATCCTCTCGTGGAGGAAGCTTCCGCGGTAGGTCCACAACAGACACCTGAGTAGATTTATCCACGGTCTCTGTGGCGACAGAGATGCTACCAACAGAATCTTGCATTGAGATTGTTTTATCTTTAGCAATACTTGTTGAATTAACGGCGCTGGAGGATACGCATATCCTATCATTCCGTCCCAAGGGATCGACAGAGCGTCTACTGCAAATGCTCTTGGATCCGGACACGGGGACACATACGTCTGCAACTGATTGTTGAGATGTGTCGCAAATAAGTCTATCATTGGCCGTTCCCATTGGTAGCAAATCTGATTGAATACTTGTTTGTTGAGAGTCCACTCCGACGGCAACAAGCGACCCTTTCGTGAAAGGGAGTCTGCTAGCACATTCAGACGACCCGGTATGTGACGGACCGAAAGAAGAACGTGATGTTCCAACGCAAACAGAAGGATTCTTTCTGTTAGATTGAACAACGGAACTGAATGAGTGCCTCCCTGATTCCGTATATACGCCACTACTGTCGTATTGTCGGATAGGATTTGGACATGAGCATCGTGAATAATGTCCATCCAGTGACGTAACGCAAGCCAAATTGACATCATTTCCTTGATGTTTATGTGCTTGCACAGGAATTGCGGATCCCAAAGACCCTGGCATCTCGAATCCGTTGGGATTAATGATGCACCCCAACCTGTTTGACTGGCATCCGTCATAATGGTAAAACTCGGATCCGGCAACTGCAGCGGAACTCCTTGAGTTAACCACTGAATGTTTGCCCAAGTCTGAATCTCTTGTTTCACTTGATCTGACAAGAGAACGTCTACATCGAGCGAATGAATTTTCACACTCCAATTCTGAGTCAGGAAAATTTGAAGAGGACGTGTGCGTAGCCGCCCCATCGGAATGAGATCCGCGGCGGCTCCGCACAGACCTATCAGTCTCATAAATTCTCTCGCCGTGACTTTGTCTGCATGCAGACAATAGCGAGCGTAACAACTGACTAATTTCGCTCTGGTTAACGGCAGACGAACGAGATTGTTGTGCGTCTCGAAGCTCATTCCCAGATGAGTGAATGACTTGGACGGCACCAGATCCGACTTCTCCTCGTTTACTATGAAACCGAGACGTCGGAGCAATAGAAGAAGATTCTGAACATCGTTCTGAAGCGTTAACTCGTTGCCGTACCTCTGAAGAATGTCGTCCAGGTAGGCCGACGTTACCGCAGACGAATGAGCTCGGAAGTAGATCATTACCGAGTTCATTACCCGAGTGAAAGCCCAGGGTGCTAGATTCAATCCGAAGCACATGGCCCGGAACTGATACACCACTCCTAGGACTGCGAAGCGTAGATACTTTCGGAATGTCGGATGTACCATGACGTGAAAGTACGCATCCTTGAGATCTATGCTCGTTGCATAATCGTTCACCCGAATACTCGCTCTGACCGATCGAATCGTCTCCATATAAAACTTCGGAGCGACGATCAGCTTGTTTATCCAGCTCAAATCTATGACTGGACGGAACGAGCCGTCTGGTTTCGGAACCAGAAACAGATGGCTGTAGAATCCCAGCGATTCCTGGTTTTCTACGACCTCTACCACGTTCTTCATTAAAAGAGACTGCACCTCTGATAACAGAGCGTCTCTTTTCTGTGGATTTGACGGAAGATGAGTCCACTTTGGACTTCGAGTTAATGGAGGCTTTCGTTTGAAGGATATCTTTAGACCTTCCGAAGTCACTCCTCTCACCCACGGGTCGTCCGTAATCGACGCCCACTCTTGTGAAAAACTCGACAACCTTCCGCCAACCGGAACGCGATAGAGGTTTAAGCCATCACCTCCTGGACCTGCGAGGCCTGCGGTAGGAGAAACCACATCTTCCACGACCCGCACCTCGCCTCGTCGACCTCGGGGCGTCCGACCGATTGTCCCGGCCTGAAGGACGTCCCGAACGAGAGTCGCTATCCTGACGGTCTCTCGAATAAGACCAAGAGGACGCACCGGAACCTCTATAGGAACCTCTCTTGGGCGCATTAGACCCAGAAGTGCCTGCCTTATTCGTGTCTGCTGTATCCGACCTTTTAGGAGCGGATCTGAACAACAGAGAATCATTAGCTTTCTTTTTAATATTATCATAAATAGCGGAAAGCTTGCCGTCAAAGAGAAGTTCTCCTGAGACCGAAGCGACTCTAAGAGAGTTCTTCACCTTAGAATCCACTAGTGTGGATGTAGCCAGGGCTGCGTCACGTCTAACCAACTCCAGATTAGCCACTGAAAGGGCGGAGTTACACGTGGAATAAGCTACTGCCCTTGAAAGAAGTCTTAAAGAGGATTGTATATCCTGAAACTCTTCCCCTTGAAGGCGCAGTGATAACGCCTTAGTAAGGTGATCTGCGTAAGATAAGGCATCTAAATTGGCTCTGTTAGACGCAATAGCTGTTTCCAACACCGCGGTTGGAATAGAAGCTGATGACGGTAATGATAGCTCTAAGTCTTCCGCCTCGTCGTCCATACGCAGAGGAACTCTCGGTATACCCTGTCCTGCCGTGTCGAATTTATTCCTTGCATTAATGAAAGGCAGGTTGAGAGTATTTGCGGACAAGAAACCTGCTTTCCCCGTCCTGGAAGCAAGTTTAAATATAGCGTCGTTCAATAATTCAAATGTTCTTGCAACATTATTGGACTGCGACGGAAACTCGGGAGCGATGTCCCTGAACCGCTCAAAAAATTCAGAGTCCAATGACGCTATAATTCTCTTGTCCGGAAGCGCAGCAGTCTGGCCCGACGGAACAACTTGAGGGAGAAAGTGCCGGATGAAGTCCACGGCAGCTTTATGTTGTTCCGAAAGGGATAGCTCCAATTCATCCGTATCCCTTTCACCATCCGGTCGGACCTCCCGATGTTCCCGGTCGTCTGCCCCCGATGCTTCGGCGGAGCGTACCGACCCAGCGCCGTCGGATAATTCTCGATCCGACACCGTTTCTGTCGGCTGCTGGGATGCTGCGATAAGCTGTGCTATCTGCACTAGAATGTCCGACGTCGAGACCTGCGGAGGCGCGGTCTTTCGCTGCTTCGCCGAGGGCAGCTCCGCATCAGATGGCTCCCGCATACTTTTCCTATGCGAACGTCCGGAGTCCATCGGTCTCGAATCCCTGGCTGCCGGATGGTGTGACCTGGTCGCCGAAGAATCCTTCACCGGCGAAGCTGGCAAAATATCGGAGGTCACGCAGCCAAGGTGCGGTCGTGTGCGCCGACGAGAAGAGGAAGCCTTAACAGTCTCTGCGGACTGCTTATACAACGGAGCGTCCCGAGCGACGGACGTATGCTCCGCTAAAGACACATTTTGTACCACAACATCTGGTCCCAGATGTTGTTGTACGAGAGAGGGCCCTCTCTCGCTCGCGGCCCGGCTGGACCTGGACGAGCTAGGAATAGGGCTGGGCGATATTTCGATATACCGGTAAATACCGGTATTGAAATCAGTACCGGTTAAATATCGTCTATTTTTTGGCAATACCGGTATATCGTCTGTAACGATATTGGTTTGGGTCACATGATAATAAAATTTCAACATGTGTTTTTTCGTAAAATCGCACAGAAAGTTGCTTTGAAAATACAGGAAGTTTATCTTTCCTTATTTCGTGAACAAATGATAAACAGCGAGAGATGATGAGAGTAACGGAAAACACACCCGACTGTCACGCTGTAAAAACACGGCCACCTGCTGTTGGTCGCATTTGTTTGAACTGTAATCAGCAAGCCATACTTATCGCTTAATTCATTGTCAGCAATCTGACACAAAAATGTTTCAAATCACACATATTCACAATTGCGAAATGTGCAACAATTTTTGTCAAATATGACAGAGGTGTGATTCCATCACTGGGAGAAAACATTGTCGGCTGGTGATTGACACTTGCAGACTATCATGAAAGTGAAGGGTGAACACGTCTTGGAGGCGTGCTTAATAGCAACAGATCGACTGGCCTGACATGTGACAGATAACATTTGACATTGTCATCTTAGGAAGTTCACTGCTGGAAGATAGGAGAAGGGGAGGAGCTACTACTGGTTCTTTGTGAAACCAGGCCCTCGGAATTCCATCAACTGGATACCCGTTGTTTTGATAAAAAGTTTTGCTTGCCACAGTTTTCATGAAGCCACACATACGCAATTAACACAATGTGACAATTGACTGGCTCAGAAATTGAACGCTTATCAGTCTAGAGAGGCTGGCCATGTTTTTACAGGAATTAAATTGACAAAGACTAATTTACTTGTATCCCAGATTCAGATGAAAGCCAGTAAACCCATGATAATTTTATGGCTTATTTTCGTATTAAACAATAGGTTCAATAACTTTGTAGACATGGATTATTGTGGTCTTCCATTCAAATCACTCATTTTTCCAGAGCAGTAAGTGATACTTCTATCTTTTGCTCCAAAAATATCTTTTTTATTCATGATATCCTTTGCACTTAATATGTGTTTCACACACTGGTGCACGATATACCGGTATATCGCGATATTTTTTCTGATATCGTTACCGGTATTCAGATTCCCATATCGCCCAGCCCTAGCTAGGAACCGGACTAAAAGGCTTCCTCCGTTCTCGTTTACTATCCGCCGTCACTGGGTGTGCATCTATTATGTTTATAGTGCTCGCATCACCCAAAATTTCCTCTTGGACCGCATCGGACGAACCCGGCTGCCGAACCATTCGGTGAATGGACGCTACACCGGGCGAGCTAGCGGACGACATTTGTCTAATCTCCATGAGCACTTTTGCCGCTAGCTCTGAATTTATTTGTGACGACGGATGCACACTTGAAGAAGATAACATGGAAACATCACCCTGTTCTGGTTCCTCTGAAATAGAAACTGAGAGAGTAGAGTGACCTTGTGGAGAAAGAGCCGGCATCGCTCTTTCTCCAGAAACAACATATCGTGACACACGTTTCCAATGTTTCTCATCCCAATGTTCACATATAGGACAGGGATTAATGCGAGAACACTGACTACAATTAATACAATGATCATGAAAGTCAGAGGAAGATTTCTTCCTATTACAATTTGAACAATGTCCCTTCATTGTGAAAGAACAACAATAAGTCCTAGTTACTCGCAAAAACCCCTGACACAAAGATACATAATAACATGATCCATTAATAAATGAAAAAACAATTGCAAAACAAAATAATTTTGAAAAAATATTTTTTCAGAGAAGCCCAAGTTGCTGAAAAGTAACGTTGAGCCCCGATGGATCCGATGGCAAAGTGTGGTCAAAAATTTTAAATTTATATAAAATAATTAATGAGACACTTTCGGATAATATAAATGTATCTTATAATGAGATAAACTACTACAAAGGCAAACAGCCCCCCTCAAAAAAGGCTGTTGCCAATGAAAACAAACAGTGTAAACACACTAGAAAACATGACTCCAGGCACTGAAAAAACTGGCCCGGAATCAGTCATCAATTACACTCTATCTGATGCAAAACAGAGACTCCCAGGGGAGAATCTGCAGAACATCAGATGGAAGATGCAGAACACAAACGTTATACACCCATGGGTGAAAACGTAACTATGGGGAAAATAACAGAAAACATTCTGTAACCAAGCAACTCTCCCAGGAAATTTTAGAAATGAAACTTCTCAAAAATATGCCAAAAGCATGGGAGAATTGCAAGGGGGGACTTTAGAAGGCTAGGGGAGAGGAAACACTGAATAAGCAGTGCAACAATTAGCAAGAATGACAACAAGAGGCCCATGCCTCGAAAATAGGCAACTTAACATAATTTCAACAAAAAATTTTAAGTACAGCCCTGATTATTTTTTGCCACTTCTTTTTTCCTCTCCTCCTTCTATCCTCCTTAGAATCACATTTTCTCCAAAAATTACGTGTCTGGCATCCTTTAAACTGAGATTTACAAGCACAAAGATCAGTGAGATGTTGACTGATGAAGGGCCAAACAGAGAATGATAATTGGCGCCAATTTCGGGACGACTGCGTCACTGCGCATGCGCAGTAGAGGCGTACTATGGAGGTCCTTTAGGACATGATTTCTTTTTGTTTTGGATGCAAATTTTGGGGATTGGGGGGCAAAATTTGTGTTTGGCCCTGGTTTTGTTGGAGTTAGCACCAGCTAAGTCTGGGTCATTGGTACAGTATAAAAATATATATTTCTCTTCTATAATTTTTTATCATACGAGGTCCTCCAAAGGGAAGTTGAATATTCTGCAAAATATTAATTGTTTTATTTCCCTCTTAAATCTTCTGTAATTTGTCGAGTCAAAGTTTTACTAAATGGCCTGTATTCAAGTGACAACTGTCCGAACATTATAATGCAACCAAGCCTGGAAATAAGCATACTGTCATCTAAGGAATGAGGACCACAGAGTGTGAATTTGGTGATGCTACCCTGCACAGTAGGGTAGAATTACTAAATTTACCCTCGGTGTACCTCAATCTGAATCAAGGTCTCAGGCCTAAACAGAAAGAGGTACCAGAGGATATATTGGGGGATTCTATCCCTCTGTATGAGATAGCATCAGCCAATTCCCCCTCTTGAGACCTCATTCTGCAAATGACAGATTGTTTATTTCCAGGCTTGCTCCTGATTGATCCGCTCTCTGTAATCTAGTGCATGCTGTTTATTTAATGAGATTGTGTATCGTATTCTCTGTTGAATTTTATCTGAGGAATAAAATGATTAATGCCAGGCATTGATCAGTGGTTTCCGTTTTTAACTGATAATAACAGTAACACTACTGCACCCACATGCTTGTGTTAAATCTTTACCTAACACGGAAGGTAGACAACACTTTTTTCATTTTTTGCATCAAAAACATAGCTTGTGACCCCCTCACTGGAATGAGTCCAATGAGCTCGTTATAATGATGGGGTCATAAGCTGTGCTCTTAAGACGAAAAATGACAAAAATAAAAGAAAACTGATGTGATTTTTGTGAATAGTGCTGGATCGTTTGGGCCGTTATGTTGGGTAAATGTTTATTTATTATTTAATCTGTATGGATTTGACAAACTACAATTTATGGGAGAGTAATAATAATAACACTTCGGCTGGCCGCTGATTTGTCGCGGTTCTCATATGAGAAGGCCTTGGTTACCCATGTTCTACCAACTGCCTCCCTATTCCCGCGCTTCTTCTCTCATCCCAACACTCGGGAGACAAACTGCTTGATGACATCCCTTGCCCCATTCTTTCCAATCTCTCTGATTAGTATATTAACCCTCTCCTTTGAGTCGCCCTCCTAACCACATGTCCTTCATTCTCCCATCCCACTTCTCCATTATACTCCCCGTGAATCTTGTTCTTTTAGACTGGTATTTTGGGCATTCTATAAGAAAGTGTTCCAAGGTCTCCACCACACCCATGTACACATCTGGCACTCCTTTTCACTGTTTTTCCCAATTTTTCCCCTCAGCTCCAGGGACCGCGACCTCAGCTTGAACAACAGTGCCCCCCCAAAGGTGCCATCAAGGTACTCTTCAAAACCAGGCTTCTCTTTATCACGCAGGCCACCCAAAGATCTCTTTGATTTGACCTCCTCTCGCCAATTACGGTTACAATCCTCCATGACCCTTTCTCTGACGATTTTTTTGCCCTGGTTTGCTCCAACGTCAAGGTCCGAGATCTCCAATGAGTAGTTTTCTACTAGCTCCCTCACTTGGACCATCCACCCCGTCTTGATATTTGAGTTGAAAGTTCTCAGGAACATTACTTTACACCATCGGCTATCGGGGAGATTTACCAAATAATTAAGATAACCGAGTTTCAATAGGTCTATCCTGTCCTTGATCCTCATCCACCCAAGCTCACCTGATTGCTTCTAGCGCTGCAGCATTACTCGAGCCTGTTATCCATCGGCCTGCATAGTTCTGCAGGATTTCCAAGCTCTTAACAGCTGTCTGGTTTAGGGGTACAACTTCTGTACCGTATGTTATACTTGGCAGACCCACCATTTCCCAAATGGCTTTCCCCACGAAAACCTTATTGAAACTGTTTCTCCCTATAAGTTTCATTTGGTTAAGGATTCGCTTCCCCTTCAGAATCAATTTATTTGTGTGGTTTCAGTAGATGCCTCTTCCTGTGATGTTTATATTTACCCCCAGGTACTCATAGTCACTAGTCTCTCCTATACTAAGAAGTCTACTGCTACCTTCCGGAATGCAGAACTCCCCCACTCTCCACCTTCGAGTGGGGTCCACTTTGCGGCCCACAGGTATAACTTTGCTCTTGCTTTCATTAAGTTTGAGTCTCCATTTGCTCCCATATTTCCCAACAATTCCCAGCATCTTCGCTAGCCCCTCTTCGCTTTCTGACAGTAGCACCATATCGTCTGCAAAAAATAGCCCTGGGATCTTCAAGTCACCAACTGCAACCCCCTCGTCGCTATGCAGGAGTTCATCTCCTAAACCTTTGATGTACAATGCAAAAAGAATTGGCGAAAGGATACAACCCTGTTTTAGGCCTATCTCCACAGGCACACGTTTTGTTGTAATGTTTCCCAGGCTAAGTTCACTCTGTATGTCTTTATATATTGCTTTCATAATCCCAACACACTCGCCCCCCAAGCCCAGAGCCTCCAGCTTGCGCCACATACCCTCCCTCCATACTCTATCGTAAGCCTTTTTAACATCCAAAAAGGCCATGAACATCTTTTTCTTTTTTGCTTTTGCGGATTCTATCATTTGGGATAGCGTGAAAAGATGGTCAGTGACTCTCCTTCCCTTCCTGAAGCCATTCTGGATTTCTCCCAAAAAACCCTTCTCTTCAATCACCTCCTCTAATCTCCCATACAGGACTTTACAAAAGACTTTTCCAATGTTGCTGCTGACAGAGATCCCTCGATAGTTATCCAAGACGTCTTTTTCCTCCTTTTTGTGAATAAATGTCACTTTACTTTCCCTCCACTCCTTTGGGACCTCTTGTTTTTCTATGGCTAAATTGAATAGGGCAGTTAGGCTTTCCAAGAGTTCCTCTCCCCCTTTTTTGATAAACTCGTTAGGAATTTCGTCCACCCCTCCCGCTTTTCCATTCCTCAATTTTGAGATCACCCTTCGCACCTCCTCAGTTTTGATTTCGCTGCACATGAAGTCCAATAGATTTTCCTCGACCTGGTTCGGACACTCTGGTGGGTTCCCCATGCCCCATCGCTTATCGTTTACCTTTTCCCAGTGCTTGACTAGTTCTGATGCGATTTGATCTCGCTCTTCTGTAACTCTGCCATCTACTTTAATGCTCTGTGGGTTATTCCCTTTGTTACGTTTGTTCACCCATTTCCAAAATACGCTCGAACTCGACACCCCCCCCCGCCCCCCCCCCCACCCCCCCCCCCCCCCCCCCCGCCGTTCTTATCGTCCTAATAAGACTGCTATTTCGCACTCTCCGGTTGTCGTCTTTAATCTTGTTTACTTTATTTTGTGCTTGTTGGTATTCTTCCTTTGCTACCATGGCCTCATTGCTTTCCACCCCCTTAAGTTTTCTACTTCTCCTGTATGCAGCACATTTAGCTTTTCTAACCTTTATGGCCCTTTTCAGTTCCTACAGGCTTTCTCCCATAAATTGTAACAAGGCATAGACATGTGAAGAAATTCTTAGTACAACAAATAATACAGCACTTCACCAGTTACCCTGTACATGTATTGCAATTAACCTGTACATACCCTGACTGCATCTTGTTTCTTGACTTCCTCAGCTTTTCCAATTTGTATTCGCAGTTTATCAATAGCAATTTCCATTTCTTCATTTTCTTTCTCTGTTTTTTTCAGGTTTTCTTGGAGGGCTTGATTTTCTTTGGTCATATCTGAAAATGTAATCATAGTCAGTTTGTATTGACACTTTTATAACAAATTTAACAAACACAGACTGAATGTTTAGGATACACAGAAGTTCAGGGTTCACACAGATTTCAAAAATGCTAATTCAAGCACTTTCAATGAGTCTTACACAAAATTTTTTTCAACAGAGCTACCCAATAAATGGGTATAGGTTCAACACATTCATTTGTAGCAAAAACATGAGAAATAATTTACAAATAAGCTGTATTTTTTTAAAAACAAATTGAAACTTTTTATCAAATACTTGAAAATGCTATTGCTGTTAAATGAAATGTAACTATTTCTATACGGAGTGCGGCAGCTCAGTGGTTACAGCATTGGATTTCAAACAAAAAGGTCTATGCTTCGGCCCCCAACAGGGGTAACTGTGTCCTTGGGCAAGACACTTAATCCCGATTGCCCAGGAGAGGACAAGACGACGCTGTGTACTAAGACGTACTGCACGTCGATGCTGCACTTGTCTTCAACCAATGCTAACCAGACAGTTGCTTGCTGCAACTCAGTGGTTCTCTGGATACTCTGGCTTCCTCCACCCATAAAATTGTCTGACACGAGGTGACCCTGGGTGTTGAAAGTGTCATTAAACCCCAATAAAAAAATAATGTTAATGACAGTACTGATGGACCCTGAAGTCGTCAATAGCCTGAAGTATATGGAGTCTGCAGTCAATGTGAAGGCAGTTCCTGGCGAATGGTCCAGTAGACGAATCCATGAATGTGCACGGTTTGCAGCAGCAGAAGAACGAAGAGAACATAGGCATTATTATGGCTATGTAATTGCACACACACATGAAGAAGAGAGACATACATTAACTGCATTAGAGCACAACACATCCGAGAATATCTGCGAACTTCCATGTCGAAGAACAGGATGGCAGGACCATCCAGATGGAAACGTAGTGATGTGATCACGAACAATACGGAAGCAAGAGAGAACTACACACATATGGTGGGCAATAACTGATGAACATATACAAAAATGTGATCATTGAGTCAACCAACGACAGATGATTCACAGGTTGCGAAGGGAAGGCTTAGTCATGAGTACATGGCACATTGGGCATTGAAAATACACTTTCCATTTACATGAATGTAGCGGGTATAGCAATCAGAAGACCAGCGACCTAAGACTTTGATTAAATGATCTTCTACCCACCCTGCGGCAGCAGAAGTAGCTGCACCAATGCGAAAAGAATGGCCAATGAATTGTGTGTTTGCATAACCAAGCATGGGGAGAAGCGCTTTCAGCTTCGCTATGAAAACATCACGAGTCAATGGCAGTCCATTCTCCATACAGAAAAGAGGTTCCAGGGGACTACATAAATGTGATCGACGCAGACGGAAATATTTGAGTAAACTTTTTACAGGACATACTGCACCTTCTGTGCCGTAAAGGAGGATTGTTATGCCCTTGCGGAAGGGATCAGTTTTTGAAGCTTGTAAAAACAGTGACATAACATTATCTTGGGCATTATATGACACATCATGCAGACAAAGATGTTGGTGGGGGTCCAATGGGGAATTGCGTGTGGTGAACTCCCCACAGCAGAGAAAACCGAAAAAAGGCTAAACAGCAAGCAGCGGCTAATAAGGCATCAATGTAAGGAGTAAAAACACCCTTTTGTAAGAGGTTGGTGATCTGACATAAGATGTGAAAAGTGATGGGTAAACGAGTGTGCCCTGGTGGTTTCTGTAAATGTTTAACACCATGCAAAAATAACTGTAAAAGTAAAACCTGTGAATCATCAATGTAGGTGTACGGAGCCGCGATGTTAAAGACAAAAATAATGTATACCTGCCAAGTACAATTTTATGGTACTGAAAGCTAACCCCTAAACACCATGACTGCAAGCAACATATGCTATCAAGACATTCTCGGTGAGATGTGGAAGAAAACTTGAGGGTGAAGTAGGGATTTGATATAGGACACAAAATTCCTGAAAATTACGCAAGGCGGACAAATAGAGTATTCGCACTGACGGGAGCGTGCCACACATCCTTCTGAATCTGGATCAATCTAGGATCAATGCGAATAATGCTGGTAGTGAGACAGGAGTTGGTTCCGGTTCAGGGAGCAGATGATGGAATTCCTGATAACGAGAAATAAGATCAGCTATAACATTGTCTCTACCTGATACATGTTCGGCATAAAACATGAAATTTTGGTTGGCTGCACACCAAGTCAACCGTCGCATAAGTTTCATAATAAAAGTGCACTTATAGGAACTGCGACCCTTCTTTAAAATGTGAACCGTTGCCATATTGTCACAATGGAAGACAATTCTTTTTCGACTCCATAAATGCCCCCAAAGCACTGTAGCCACAACGATGGGGTACAGTTCTAACAGAGCCATTGACATGGTGCCATGACAATTTTTGAGCTCATTGTGTAATTCTACAGACCACCTGCCTTGAAACCATTTACCTTGAAAGTAGCCTTCAAAACCCACTGTAGAAGCAGCATCAGTAAAAAGATGGAAGGCAGGTGCATGGGTGAAGTTGGTTTCCAGAAACAAGGACACTCCATTCCAGTTTGAGAGAAATTATACCACATGATTAATTCACGTCTACAACTCTGGTTCAGATACACAAAATGATGTAATTTTTTAGCTTTGCCTGATAATTCAATAAGAACAGATATGAATGACCTCCCAGGAACAATGACATGACAGGCAAAATTTAAATGGCCAAGAAGGCTCAGCAATTCTACCTTCTTGCATTTAGATTTTGACAAAAAGCAGGAGATGATATTGATGATACATTCAACTTTGGTGAGAGGAAGACGTGCTTCCATTTTTTCTGAATCCAAAATAAGACCTAAAAATTCCAGAGTCATAGCAGGACCCTGTGTTTTGTGTTTGGCAATCGGCATATTGAGTCGGCGGAAAGTTAAAAAAATTTATAGTAATTTCTATATTTTTTATACTTACCAATGACCCAGACATAGCTGGTGCTAACTCTTAAAATATAGGGCCAAACACAAATTTTGCCCCCCAATCCCCAAAATTTGCATCTAAAACCAAAGAAAACATGTCGTGAATGGCCCTCCACACTACACCTCTACTGCGCATGCGCAGTGTCAAGGACGTTCCGAAATTGGCGCCATTAATCATTCTAATAACCAGTGCCTGGTAAGCGCTATGTACTCAGCGGGGAGGCAAGAGTTCCCAACTCCTGGGAGGGCCATCCCCGTCTGGGTCATTGGTAAGTATAAAAAATATAGAAATTACTATAAATTTTTTAACATTTTGATACTGTACCAATGACCCAGACATAGCTGAATAGTAAAAAGGCTGGAGGGCCAAGGACATAGAGCAAGATGGAATACGCCCAATAATATAAAATAGAGTCATCCCCTCTAGGGAAAAAGAAGTAATAGGCCTTACATGTATCTTTCTTATTTATGATAAATTAGAAAGATACAACACCTTCCAAAATTGAGCATCATACATCCATGTACTCTATTAATATCCAATATAATCCTTATACTAATAATTTTTAAAGTAAGCCAATAAATAAAGTAAGTCTAGAGAATAGAGACTCTTAAACTCCTTAAAAGTGTCTGAGGATTACATAATCATGTCCGTTGACACGTGCTATAATCAAAAGCTATACTTTAAAAACTAAGACTTGAATGAATTTTTAAAACATAAACTTCTCACTAAACAACCATCCCAATAACAGCTCAGAATTACTAACTCCGGAGGAGGTATCCCCTTGTTTTCATAGTAAAACAGGTGACCCAAGGGAACACCCTCACCCCCCCCCCCCCTTTTCTTGCCCTGGGTCAAATAGCCCAGAGCGAAGAGGGCAGCAGAACAGAGTCACTGCCGAAACAGACAGCCTACCTAGCTATAGTAGCAACTGTTAAGTGAATGACATTCTGAGCAGTAGATAATAGACCTAACAATAGAGGCCTCCAGAAATGGACTCGATATTTCTGGGATAAAAATTCATGAATGTGGATGGCTGAGCGCAATGAGCAGCCTTCAAAAATCTATAATAGCGACACTATTAATGTAAGCCCAAGATGTAGAACTCTTACTTCATGAGCCGAAATCTTAAGCACAACTGCTGAGTGAATGATATACCATAAGCAGTACCGATAGTTAATTGAATCCATTAGCAATAGAATGGAGCGTAACGTCCTTCTATTAGGCATCAAAGACAGAAGAAGCTTACGCCCGTAGTAATAAACAGATATCTGTTTATAAATACATAAACTCAAACCGGACAGAGAAAAGGCCTATGCCCGTACGAAGACGGAAGGACCTTAATAACAATAGGTTCCGGATATTAGGAGCCTAACTCTTATGCAAAAATCCAACCTAAATAGTAAAGGAAGTAGTGATTCCGAAACTACGAAAGTGAAAATCATCCATCGATAGTGCATGAAATTCACTGACTCTTCAGTAAAAGCGAAGCCAACAGAATTACTGTCTAAAAGGTCAGAATTTGAAAACTACTGTTTCCAGAGGCTTAAATGATTACTTAGCTAAATAAGAACCGAAGTTAAATTCCATATAGGAATTTAATCTAAAGATTCTAAGTCTATTTATCAAAAAGTTACTAACTGACTTAGATAAAGAGACATAAGACTCAATTGTAAACTATCATAGAGTGCATAGGTATGAGGTAACATAAACCTATAACCTTAATAATAAGAGGCTGCAGTAGATCTTGTCAAACAAGTATACTAAAAAGTTGCAATGAGTAGTATGGAGGGATCAACAATATGAACATAGTAATCCCTACACCAACGACGGAAGAGCCTCCACTTTAGCCGCATAGAATACAGAAGAAGAGGATCTCCTATAGTAAGAAATCGCGTCCAAAGCTCGTCCAGTACAATGCTTACAATGCAATACGGACCACACAACAGAATACGTGAAGGTTGCGACCTTGCGGATTGTGATAAAGATGACACGATTTACCCAGCGAAAAAAGATCCTCTCATTGAGGAAGATTTCGCGTTAAGTCCCACAGTAGACATCAGAGTAAATTACCCACGGTCTCTGTGAAGATAGAGATGCTATCAACAGAAATGTATTGTGGTTGTTTATCTTAGCAATACCTGCTGAAACAACAGCGCCAGAGGATACGCGTATCCTATCATTCCGTCCTATTAGATCAATAGAGCGTTAACAACATTAGCTCAGAGATCCGGACAAGCCAACACATACGTCTGCAATTGATTAGCAAGATGTGTCGTAAATAAATTATCATTGGGCGCTCCCATAGATAGCAAATCAGATTGAATACTTGTTTGTTGAGAGTCCATTCTGACGGCAACAAGCGACCCCTAAGTGAACAGGAGTCCGGTAAAACAATCAGACGACCCGGAATATGACGGACCGAAACAGAACTTGGTGTACTATAACCAACAAACAGATTCTTTCCATTAAATTGAATAACGGAAACGAATGAGTGCCTCCCTGGTTCCGGAGATACGCCACTACTGTCGAATTAACGGACAGGATTTGGACATGCGTTTCTGAATAATGATCATGCAATGACATAAAGCAAGCCTAAAAAACATTATTCCGCGGAAGATAATTGCTTGCTTAGAGACTGCGGAACCCAAAGACCCCGGCACTTCGAATCCGTTGGGATCAATATTATATCCCAATCTGTTTGACTGGCAACCGTCATAACTATAACACTCGGATCCGGCAACTGCAGTGGCACTCTCTGAGTCAACCACCGAATGTTGCCCCAGTCTGAATCTCTTGTAACACTAGATAGACAAGAGAACGTGTAAATCGAGCAATTCATGGATTGCTGAAAAGTTGCCGTCGAAGAGAGGCTTCTCCGAGAACGAAGCGACTCTGAGAGAGTTCTTCACCTTACTATCCACGTGCGTGGATGTAGCTAGGGCTGCGTCACGTCTAACCAACTCCAATCAGCCACTAAAGGGCGGAGTTATACGTGAACAAACTACTGCCCTCAAAAGAAATCACATTGAGAATAATATCCCGTAAATCTTTTCTTGAAGACGTAATGATAACGCCTCAGTAAGGTGGATTACGTATGATAAAGCGTCTAAGTTAAGTCTACTAGACATCATTGTCGTTTCCAACATTGTGGTTGGAAAAGACATAGACGGCGAAAAAGAATATTTCCAGTCTTTAACCACGCCGTCTAGACGCATATGAACTCTCGGTATGCCCAGCTCTGCCAAAATAAATTAATCCGTATAAATGATAAAACGGCAGAAATGAGCATTGCGGACAAGAAACTAAACTATCATGCTTGGTAGCAGGCTTATATGCATATATAGCGTCGAAAAATAAAACACATGTTGTAATGACATTATTGGACTGCGTCGCTAAGTCAGGGACAATGTCCCTGAACCGATCCAAAATTCCGTGTCCAATGACGCTATAAGTCTCTTATCCAACATCGCAGCAATGTAGTCCGAAATAACAATCACTGGAAGATAATGCCAGAAGATATGAATGGCAGCTTCCAATGCTACAAAAGGGAAAACTCGAAATCTTTCTAATCCCTTTCGCCATCCTGTCGGACCCTATAAAGCGTTCGGTCGTCCGTACCTGATGCAACCACGGACCGCACCGACCCAGCGCCGTCAGATAATTCCTGATTCGAGTAAGAAACTGTCGATTGCTGGGATGCTGCGAAACAACTGTGGTAACTCGGATAGCACGTCCGTCACCGAGGCCTGAGGAGAAGCGGTCCTACAATGCATTGCCGCTGGAAGCTCCGTGATCGTTACCCCGTGCATACTACCAATATGCGAGCGAACGGAGTGTATAGGCCTCGTGTCCCTTGGCTACCGGATGGCGTGACCTATTCGCTGTGGAATCACTGAATGACAAAACTGATCGGATACTCGAGGTCACGTAGCCAATGTGCGGTTGTGTGCCCTGCTGTGAGGATGAGGAAGCATTATCGACAGTCTCTCGGACTGTCAATATAACGGAGCGTCCCGACCGACAGACATATGCTCCGAATGTAAAATATCTGAACCACAACATGAGGTCCCCTATGTTGTTGGACGAGAGAGGGACCTCTCTCGCTCACAGCCCAGACGGACCTGGACAAGCCAGGAACCGGACTAACAAGCTTCCTCCGATCTGTCCTCAATCTGCCATCACTGGGTGAGTACTAAAGTAATTATAGTGCTCACATCACCCAAATCTCCTTCCTAGACCGCAACGGACGAACCCGGCAGCTGAACCATTCGATGAATGCACGCTACACCGGGTGAGCTAGCGAATGTCACTCCGTCGATCCTACAAGGGATCTCTTAGGCGATAGACATATTCCATGAGCACTTATTGCCGCTAGCTCTTCATTAACTATAACGACAGAGGCACACTTTGAAAGACATCTCCGTAACTTTGCGAACAAGAAACCAGAAATGCTTGGTTATAGCAAGCATATAATAATAATATATATAGCGTCGTTCAATAATTCGAAAGTTTGTGTGACATTATTGGACTATGTCGGAACTGAGGGACGATGTCCCTGAACCGAACCAAAAATTTCTAAGTCCACCGACGCTATCAGTTTCTTATCCGGCATCGCAGCATTCTGGTCCGACGAAAGAAGCTGTAGAAGATCAAGTCAGATGACATACACAACAGCATATGTTGTTCCGAAAGGGAAAGCTCGAAATCCTCCAAATCCCTTTCGGTATCCCGTCGGACCGGATGAAATTTTCGGACGTCCGTACCTGCTTCCGTGGAGCGTCCCGACCCAGCATCGTCGGATAAAAAATATGCGACAGATTCAGTTGATGCTGGGATGCTGCGATAAACTGTGCTATTTAGGAAAGCACGTCCGTTCCCGAGGCCTGTGCAGTAGCGGTCTTACGATGCATTGCCGCCGGAAGCTCCGTGTACGTTGACTCCCGCACATTTCCTATGCGAACGTCCGGAGTCCGCAGGCCTCGTGTCCTTGGCTACCGGATGGTGTGACCTGGTCGCCGAAGATTCTCTGACTGGCGAAGCTGACTGGATATCCGAGGTCACGTAGCCAAGAGCGGTCGTGTGCGCTACCATGAGAATGAGGAAGCCTTATTGACAGTCTACTCCGGACTGACTATATGTCGGAGCGTCCCGAGCGACGGACGTATGCTCCGAATGCGAAACATTTTGTACCACAACATCTGGGGCCAGATGTCGTTGTACGAGAGAGGGGCCTCTCTCGCTCGCCGTCCGGATGGACCAGAACGAGCTATGAACCGGACTAAAAGGCTTCCTCCGTTCTCCCTCTAATCCGCTGTCACTGGGTGTGCATTTGGTAGATTTATAGTGCTTGCATCACCCCAAAACTCCTTCTAGACCGCAACGGACGAACCTGGCTGCCGAACCATTCGATGAATGGATGCTACACCGAACCTACTAGGGTCCTCTTAGGCAATTGGCGTATTTACATGAGCACTTTTCCGCTAGCCCTTCATTAATTGTGACGACGGAGGCACACTGTTGGAAGACATCACAGATACATCACCCTAATCTTGGTCGTCTGAAATAGAAATTGATAAAGTAGAGTGACCCTGCGGGGAAAGGACCGGAGTGTCCAATTCCCCACTAACATACCGTGACATACGCTTCCCATGTTGTCATCGAAATCATACGATACAGAACAGGAGTTAATGCGAGTACACTGACCACATATAGAATGATTATAAAAGTCAGAGGAAGACTTCCTCTTATTACAATTGATCAAAATCCTTTCAATGTGAAAAGAAAACAAGTCCTGGTACTCGCACCAACCCCTGGCAATCAAAATACATAATAATAATATGATCCATTAATATAGAAAAAATAATTGAAATCAAAATATTTTGAAAAAATATTTTTTCAGAACAGCCCAAGTTTCTGAAAAGTAACGTTGAGCCCCAATGGATCCCAAGCCTAAGTGTGGACAAAAATTTAAAAAATATTTTAAACAATTTATTCAACACTTACGAACAATAATAATGTATCTAGTTATGATTAAAATAACATCAAGATATTATTTTCAAGAAATCCCCCCCTCACACAGAGGGCTGTTGTAAATGTAAACAATGAATGTAAAAACACTAAAATAAGACTCCAGGCACCCATGCCCGGAATCAGTTACCAAAAATACACTATCTGATGCAAAACAGAGACTTCCAGGGAAGAAACTGCAGAACATCAGATGGTAGATGCAGAACACAACGCCTAACCACCCGTAGGTGAAGACGTAAACATGGGGAAAAGAACAGAATTCATTCTGTTATTCAGCTAAAACTCCCAAGAAAATTTAGTAATAATAATTACAAAAACTATGCCAAAAGCATGGGAGAATAGCAAGGGGGGACTTAAAGGACAGGGAGAGAGGAAAACACTGAAAAATCAGTGTAACTAAATAATCAGAATGACAACAAAATGGCTGCTGCCTCGAAAATAGGTAACTTAACATAATTTCATTAAAAAAATTTTAAGTTACAGCCCTGATAATATTCTGTCACACATTTTTCCTCTCCTCCTTCTCTATCCTCCTTAGAATCACCATTTCACTAATATTTATGTGTCTGGCATCATTTAAACTGAGATTTACAAGCACAAAGATCAGTCAGATGTTAACTGATGAAGGGCCAAACTTAGAATGATTAATGGCGCCAATTTCGGAACGTCCTTGACACTGCGCATGCGCAGTAGAGGTGTAGTGTGGAGGGCCATTCAGGACATGTTTTCTTTGGTTTTAGATGCAAATTTTGGGGATTGGGGGGCAAAATTTGTGTTTGGCCCTATATTTTAAGAGTTAGCACCAGCTATGTCTGGGTCATTGGTACAGTATAAAAATATCATGGCTAACAATGCCATAGTTCAGGAAGGCTTTCTACGAGGTGGATCAATAGTAAGGAAATCATCTAATAAGTGCAGAATGTGTTGGATCCCATAATTATGTTGTGCAACCCAACATATTGCTGTAGATAGCTGGTCGAAAATTTTTGGACTTGAGCGACTGCCAAAAACTACCCTCACAAAGAAATAATATTTTTCTTGCCACTTCATCCCATGCAAATTCCAGAGTTTAGGGTTGATAGGTAATAATTTAAAGGCATCAGTAATGTCTGTTTTCCACATCCATGAACCAGGTCCCAATTTGCATATAATTTTAATAGCATCATCAATCTTGCAGTAAGACAGAGAAAAAGATTGCTTGTCAATGAGTTCATTAATACTGGGAATGACGCTATTCTTGTGTGGAGCTGACAAATCTACAATCAAGCATTTCTTTTTGGAGTATTTGCCTTCGGCAATACCAATTGGACTGATTCTGTACATAGAGAAAGGTGGAAAAGTGAAAGGACCAATGAGATAACCTTTGTCTAGTTCGGTAGTTAAAAGAGAATCAACAATTTCTGGTTGGTCAATAGCTGAACAGACTTTTTTGCATTCAAATGTCTCAGTGGGTTGTACTTCGACACCAGTTTGAAAACCTTCGGTCAAACCATCAAGGAGATAATGTATGTAATTTTGATCTGGGTGTCTTCGCAGCTCCTTATGCAATTCAGTGGTGTTGATTGGCGTAGAAGCCTTACCCATGGTAATTAAAGAAGGAGACATAATGACAGACAATGCTCCGAACATGCAGGGAGTTGGGAACATGCTTTATCGGACCCCTTCCCAGCCATTATGGAGTTGTTCTGGCAAACTGGAATGAGCTCACCAAATGGCAAATGCCCATCTATCTCATCACGTGAGCTGCTTAAACCCTCAGACTCATTGTTTTGTTCACAAGCAATTTTGATTGCAGCGGTACGTGCATTATTAAACATACACCTGGCAACATGGGATTCCGCCACATCAGTCACATTCCAATTGTTTGACGTGCATTCAGGTGCAGTCTCACAGAGGAAGAGGAACTGATGGAGGGGAGCTCCTCCTGATGGAGGTAGTCATTTGTTAGAACGTTGAACTCTACAATTAGCAACAGAATGGTCATCTTTGCATTGTAAACAAGCATGCAAAAAACTACATGACGAGCGATTGCACCCCCTCGAAGAATTGAAATTATTGCAAATTTCCTTACCCATATGTAGAACTCTCTGACGTCCTAGAATGTCCAAACCACTTTCCGAGGGCCACTTGGTCACATGACTGGGGGACCTCGAAAAATAATTTGTACCAGTATTAGTATCCACCCGTGGACAAAATTCTGTTGAATGGTCTTCAAGATTGCAAATTTTGCATTTTAGCATTTGGTGCCCAGCAAATATGGTGCTGAACAGCCTGGTGTCCCTTCTACTCCAATCGACCCATCGTTCATTGTAAAGCAATTGATTAGCGACCTGGGCTGAAAGACCTTGTGATAGGAAAAGAAGAGGGTACCACCAAGCTGTTGAGCCATTTCAACAATATCGTTTTCATAATGGTCCAGTTCTTGACGCCTGCCTGGGAAGGTTTCACACATTATACTTTTAAAGATTGTAAACACCGTGATAAATTCTCCCAGAGAAAGCTGTCGAGACAATCTAGGATCCGGACGTAAGTTTGCTTGTCCGTCACCTGTATTGATCGAACGGTTGGTGCAAACGACGCCATAGTGAGTAATTAATAAACTTGCCATGTTTACATCTTTACCTGTTAAAATTTGAGAATATAAAGTGGGTGAGATTGTATCGATTCGTTGTAAAGTATTAGGGTCACTGCCTGGTTGCGACAGGAGAGCAGAAAATTTGTGTGACTGACTCGAACCAGCACCCAGAGTTGTACCTGTATGATAATTTTCAAAGAAATCAGGATTGAAAGAAACGGGTGTTTTGCCATTATAGGTGTTTGAACCTCCAGTGAATGATTCCAGTGATGTTCCCCGTGTGGTGTATTCAAAGGCCTGTTGTAGAGATGACACAGTGGCTTGTAGATCGTGAAGGGATCGCAAGATATCAGGCTGTTGTGGTCGTCCCGGTAATTCTGCGCTATGCGACCTTGACTCGACATGTGATGTCATATCCGTTTCGGGATTGCCGGAAGACGATGAAAAATGACAAATTCATAGTAATTTCTATATTTTTATACTTACCAATGGCCCAGACATAGCTGGTGCTAACTCTAAAATATCTAGGGCCAAACACAAATTTTGCCCCCCAATCCCCCAAATTTGCATGCAAAACCGAAAATTAGAAGTCCTAACTGGTCCTCCATACTTTTACCCTCTGCGCATGTGCAGATGTCAGGAAGTGACTAGAATTGGCGCCACCACCATTCTTTGTAAAAGAGAGTATTACATAATAATTCAGCAGGGAGGTATGAGTGCTCATTCATGGGCCCTTCCCGTCTGGACCATTGGTAAGTATAAAAATATAGAAATTACTATGAATTTGTCATATTTTTACACAGTATACCAATGGCCCAGACATAGCTGAATCATAAATAGGTGGAGGGCCTAAGACTTCTGAAATAATTCCAATCCTGCAATCCATGATGAAGGAACTTAGTATAGTTAGGAATTACATGTATGTCTCTCAATACCGTAATAGAGGAGACATATTCTAAACAATGAGCCCAGTTAAGTAATTCCTTATTGTAAGTATGAAGACAAGTTCCTAATTTTCCAAGGCTAGTGCATACTAAGCCCCCAAAATTAGGATGGCGTATCTGAGAATAAAAGAAAATCTCCCATAAACATATGCCTTACAATAACATTTCATCTGTATGCAGGATATGAAAACGGATAAAACAGCATCCTTCAAAGATACATACATTTTAAGCCAGATTATGGGTAAAAACACAAACTCCCCCCAACCCCTTTTTTGAAGAGATCTTCAAAATAAACTAGAGGATGGCCACCAAAGGGTGGCTGATTCCCCCGAAAAAAGCCTTGATAGCCATTCCAACCTTATTCGCGACACACCCTCTGGTTGCGGGCAATAATAATATCAAGTATCATTAATATCCTTGAAGGCTGTAAGAAGTTATGGAGCGGACACGAATCCCGTCTACGCTCGGACGGACAGACGGACGACGTCACAGCTAGATTCCCCCAAATTTTTTTTCGGGGGAATAAAAAGGGGGAGCTCTGGAAACAATAAGAGCGGTACCAAAAAAACAATATAAATAATCGTCGAACAGGCACTCAGGTATTAATTCAAGATTAATAAATGGTGCTTTACGTTAATTCAGAAGTTACGGCTATAGCGACGATCCTGTAATTAATATGGCAAACTAAATAACATACACCGCAGGAGACGTACACAGATACGTCGAAAACCAGTGATATATAAAAGTATAACATACACATATCCAATCAAGCCACAGTGAACGATTCCTGAAGAGAAAATACACTTCCTACATAATCCATAAGCGGCCACTGTACAATAAATTCCAGTAACAACTCTCTCCAATGTGTATAATCCGATATCTATGATTGTAAAAGCACATGTGAGATGAGCACAAAACAAAATAGAAACTTGGATCTAGAGATGTACATAGGTATGATTAACAGGCTCCTACACGGACCGCCCCCAAAATAGATTATTATTTCAAGGTCCACCAAATACAATAAAGCGTTAGCCTAATAATAATAATGCGCGAGAGCATTTATATTTAGCATGTAATCATCTGAATACCAGTTAACGGGTTATGCAGCCTGTGAGGTACTCAAGAGTAGCAATTTAATTGAAATGATTTATAAATAAATGTTTGTATATAACAAATCAACAAAAATAACAGGGCATTAATTCATCTAAAAAGTGCATAAGCCCATGAGGTTGCCACAGAACACGACATAAATGCATAGTATGCATGTATTAAATTATATGAGGCTTGCGGGAAGAAAACTACGTGTTGCCCGGTAATTGCCTCTAATACATAAGGCAGTGTGTGCGAGTGGGGGGGAATTTGAAGTCATAACGAAATCTCCTCACCCTCATTATTTAATCGTTCTTGTGTCAGTTACCAGAAAAATATAGAAACCGCGATGGTTCCCTCACGTCTAACCGACTCCATATGCCACTATGGACAGAGAAGGACGTGAAGAACAAAACTTCCCCAGAGAGAAGACCCTCTCATGGAGACAGCTTCTGGGGAGCGTCCCATAACAGACACTTGAGAATATTGATCCAAGATTTCAGTGACAACAGAGGTGCTACAAGTAGGATTCACAACGAGACTGTTTAAACTAAAACATAATCTACTGAATCAAATGAATAGAAGATACGCATATCCTATCATTCCTCCCCATGAACTTTGCAGAGCGTCTACTGCCTGCGCTCAATAATCTGGGCATGGCGACACAAATGACGGTAACTAATTGTTCCGGTGTGTCGCAAACTAAAGAATCATGGGGTGATCCCACTGGTAGTAAAAATGTACAAATAAACGCATGTTGAGCGTCCATACAAATGAAACAGGCGACCTTTCCGAGAAGCGAGTCTGCTAGTACGTTCAGACGACCCAGTATATGATGGACAGAGAGATGAACATGAAAATTCTTCTCAGTTAGGTATCATAACAAAACTGAATGGGTGCCACCCTGGTTCCTGATGTACGCTACCACTATTGAGTTGTCCAACAATATCTGAACAAGTGTGTATGCATTGATGTAGTGCTAACAATATTGACATCATTCTTGATGATTATGTGTTTCTGCTGGAACCGAGGGTCCCAAAACCCCTGCATTTGGAGTCTGTCGGATTCAGGGTCGTGCCCCAATCTATTGACTCATACCCGTCATAATCGTGAAAGCTGGATCTGGCAGCTGCAGCGGAACTAATAAGTTAACCAGTGAATATCTGCCTCAATATGGACCCTTTTGTTTACTTCATCCGTTAAAACAATACCGGTCCTGAGCGAATTATCACACTCCAGTACTGGGCAAGAATAACAGGAGGGGACGTGTGCGTAAGAAACTCATCTAAACAAGATGCGTAGCTGCTCAGCACAACCCCATCAGTCGCTTAAAACTAATTTTGTTCTGGATAATAGCAGACAAACCAGATTGTTATGAGACATTACCAAGTTAATTTTTGAGTGACAGCGCAGGGCGCTATCTTCAAACCAAAGCTACCCTTAGATCTACGCTTATAGCATAGTCAATCACTCGAACACTCATTTTAAACAGCTAAATGATAACCATAAATAAACTTTTAGAGCTTTGATAAACTTGTTATCGAGCTCCAGTCTATTATCTGTCGGAATGAGCTCTATGGCTTCGGTACGGGTAACAGGTGACTACAGAATCCTAGAGAATCTTGATTCTCGACGACCTCTATTACTTTCATTGTCAGGAGAACCTTTATCTCCGATTGGAGAGACTCTTATGCAAGGATTTGATGGAAGCATTGTCCATCAGACATTAAGTTAGTTGTGGTTCTCTTTTGGAAAGATAGCCGTAGGCCTTCCGAGACCACACTTCTTGCCTAGATGGTCTTCCGTAATAGTTATCCAGATTGATGCTAATCTTGATAACCATCTGTCAACTGCTAAGCAGCAGATGTTCTAACCCACACCTGTAGTACCTGCGAGGCCTTCGGAAGGAGGAACTGTGTCTCATTCGCGAAGAGCCTCGACCCAGCAGTTTAGGGGCGTCTGACCGGTAGTCTCGATCAGACCTAAGCCCTGTATCCAGGTTGCTGAATGACGATCCCTAGAGTAATATAGGAGGGTTAACTATACCCTCACGAAGAGTCCTTATCGGCGACCTTCTGTCTAGAACGTCCTCCCTCACTCTTTTCTGCTATTGCGGGTTGATTAAACGTAGACTTAAGGAGCTGAGTATTAATGCTTTCTTGCAGCTTGGTCATTAAACCTATGAAAGCTTATCGTCAAAAATTTAGTGTCCGGAAACCGGAGCGACTCTAAGAGTTTTTCACCTTGTCAACTATTAAGGATGACGACGTAAGGGCTCTGTCACATCTATTTAACTCCGAATTAGCAACTGTTAAGACAGAGTTATTCCTTGATAAATATAATAGCCCTGGAAAGGACAATAAATGAGGTACGAACGTTCTTCAATTCCTTTCCGTAGAGACAGTTCTAAAAGGTGATCTGCATGATACAGCGAGTCTAAATTCGCTCTGAATGAATAAATGCCGTCTCAATTGTGACCAAGCGAACAATGAATGACGATGGTAAGGCCATAGATAGGTCCTTAGCCTACTCATTCAAATGCAGAGGAACTCTCAATACATCTTCCCTGTTTCCCGATCGGCGAAATTACGGAAGATGATGACAAGAAACCGCCTTACTTCTTTCCACTGGAAAGTTGAATATGGAGTCGTCTAAAAGGCCTAAAGCCTGCGGCACCTGTCTATACTTAACCGGAAAAGACATTTCCTTCTCTTTTTCTGGATGAAGTCAGTGTCCAACAATGCCAGGGGTTTCTTGCAAGTAGTCGCAGCATTCTGATTCGGTGGAACAAATTCAGGGTAGTGTTGATGGATTAAATCCATCTGAACCATGTGTTGTTCCGAATGTGAAGGGTAATTCCCCTCCATATCCCTTTCATCATTGTCTGAATCAGTTGAAAATCACGGTCAGCGGCATCTGAACGCGCAGATAACTGGACCGACCCAGCACCATTCGACAGCTCAGGTTCTGAAACTGCCGTCGACTGCTTCTGCACTTGCTGGGATGCTGCGCTGCGCATCTGCGTCAGCAAACCTGTAATGGAGGCCCGAGGAACAGCGGTCTTCTGGCCGCCGGCTGCTCCCGGGACAGTGTGTCCGAGACGGCTCTCTCTCTCCAGATGTCCCGATATATGAGGCCTTGTCTTAGCTACTGAATAGTGCTATTTTCGAGCTGGCACAGCATTCTAATTCTCAGGAACAAACTCAGGGAAGTATCGATGCATAAGCGCTATCGCCACCCTGTGTTCTTCCGAAACGGAAGGGTAATTCTCCTCTAAATCCCTTTCATCATCCAACTGAATCAGATTATACTCACGATCATCGGCATCTGAACGCACAGATGACTGGAATGACCCAGCACCCTCCAACAGCTCATGTTCTGAGACTGCCATCGTCTGCTTCTGCATTTGCTGGGGTGCTGCGATGAGCTGCGCAATCTGCGACAGCAAGTCCGTTACGGAGGCCCAAGGAGCACCGGTCTTCTGTTATATGACCACCGACTGCTCCTGGGACAGTGTGTCCGAGATGGCTCTCTTCTGAGGACACCTCGATAAATGAGGCCTCGTCTCCTTGGCTATTGTATGGTGTGACTTCTATGACGAAGTCGGACTTTCTCGGCGATGCAGGCTGGATATCAGAAGTCACGTAGACAAGGTGCTGAAGAAGCCGTAACCACAGCCGACCCCGGCTGTAAACTGAACGGAGTGTCCCATACAGGAGGCGTGGACGTATGCTCCAACTGACGCAAGTTCCGAACCATAACATCTGGCCCCAGATGTTGTAATAAAAGAGAGAGGGGGGCTCTCTCGCTCGCGGTCCTTCAGACCCTGCCGAGCTTCCTGCTGAACTTGCCAGCTTCTTCCTCTCTGTCGTCGCAGGGTGAACCTTATATTGATATTATATTACAGTGCTCGCTCTACCCTTTCTATTCTCCTTGACCGCAACGGACACACCTGGCATCACGGTACCCTCAGGTGGTGTACTGCTTCACCGGTCGAGCTAGCTGGCAACACACTGTAGTTTATTGCTCTGTGTAATATTCATGAGCACTTTTGCTGCTAGCTCTGATTGACTATTTAAATGCGACGATGGAAGCACACTCTCTGACAGCATCATGTAAACATCACCATGTTCTTGTTCCTCTGGAAATATAAATGAAATGAATGTGTCAATGACATTGTAGCTCAACTTATCAAGACATGTACATGTGTAGTATGTGACACAGCAATGACAAACATCTAGGTAATGACCTGATAACAAAGGTACATATAAAGTATTGTAACAGTCTGTACATAAATACTGACCCTAGCCAGTAACAAACGTATAGGTAAAGTATTGTAAAGGTGGGTGACAGTCAGATGCTAAACTAGAAAAGAAATCTTTGAGTCCCAGAGTGGGTCTGACTGAACCCCAAAATATTTGTTCTCATAGCACAGTGATAACAAAGGCACCCCAAAACACACTCATTCCTGTCCCAAGGAGAAAACAAAGGTACCCAAGAAGTTTCGTGAAGATCAGTTCATAAATACGAGCTGTATAGAAGTTGTCACAAAAAAACTGATTGGACCTAATTTCAGTACAAAATGGCCACTGGCAGCCATCTTGAATTTTGGACCGCACTCAGAAACACTCGTTCTCGTCCCAAGGTGATAACAAAGGTACCCAAGAAGTTTCGTGAAGATCGGTTGATAAATACAGCCTCTAGCCCGAGCCGTATTGACATGTTCACTTACAGTGTAGAAGTAGCTCTAAATAAATCAAAATTCGTCTAATTTGCATAATTTTTGCAGGAGAAAAAAACCCATACTATATGTGATGTATTCCATTTTACTAAACATTCATACAAAAATTTATTCAAATCAGAACTTTCATACAGAAGTTCTGTACAAAAGACTGATTGCACTAATTTTGGTACAAAATGGCTGCTGGTGGCCACCTTGAATTTTGGATCACACCCAAAAACACTCGTCCTCATCCCACGGTGATAACAAAGGTACCCAAGAAGTTTCGTAAAGATCGGTTCATAAATACGGCCTCTAGCCTGAGCCGTATAGAAGTTGTGTACAAAAAACTGATTAGACCTAATTTCGGTACAAAATGGCCACTGGCAGCCATCTTGAATTTTGGACCGCAGTCAGAAACACTTGTTCTCGTCCCAAGGTGATAACAGAGGTACCCAAGAAGTTTCATGAAGATCGATTGATAAATACAGCCTCTAGCCCGAGCCGTATTGACATGTGTACTTACTGTGTGTAAGTAGCACTGAAAAAATCAAAGTTCATCTAATTTGCATAATTTCTGCACGAGAAAAAAACCCGTATTATATGTGATGTATCCCATGGCACTAAACATTCACACAAATTTTTTTTTAAATCAGCGCTTTCATATGGAAGTTCTGTGCAAAAATCTGATTGCACCTAATTTTGTACAAAATGGCTGCCATCGGCCATGTTGAATTCCGGACCGCACCCAAAAACACTCGTTCTCGTCCCACGGTGATACCAAAGGTACCCAAGAAGTTTTGTAAAGATCGGTTTATAAATATGGCCTCTAGCCCGAGCCGTATTGACATTTGCACTTACAGTGCTGAAAGTAACACTAAATACATCAAAATTAGTCTAAGTCACGTACGAGAAAAAACACTGTATTATATGTGATGGATCCCATGGTAATAAACATTCATACAAAATATTATTCAAATCAGCACTTTCATATGGAAGTTCTGCGCAAAAATCTGATTGTACCTAAGTCTGTACAAAATGGCCGCCAGCGGCCAACTTGAATTTCGGATCGGACCCCAAAACATTCGTTCTCATCCCATGGTGATAACAAAGGTGCCCAAGAAGTTTCGTAAAGATCGGTTCAAAAATACAGCCTCTAGCCCGAGCCGTACTGAATTGTTGACGGACAGACGGATGACTGGCCATGGCATAAGCTCAAATTTGGCTTCGCCAAAGTTGAGCTAAAAAAGCAGAGTGACCTTAGGGCAAGAGGAACGGCGGCAGCATCCCATCGTGAGAGGACCGGCAATGGTCCCTCGCTAACCACATACCGTGACACCCGTCAGCAACGTTTGTCATCCCACGCGATACATGCTGAGCAAGAATTAGTGGAAGTACACTACAAGCAAGGCAACCTACATGAAAATAAGAGGAGAGACTTCCTCGCCTTGCTTAATGAGCAATATGCTTACATAATGAAGCAAACTAAGTCGATTGTACTCCCACCAATTCCACATTAAATAAAAATAAAAAGATACATAACAAAAACATTCAAAATATAAATCGAAAAATAGTTTACACAAAAAAAATTTCCGAAAAATTTTGACAAGAGCCCAAGTTCCCAAAGGAAACGAAGTGCCCAAATGTATCCCAAAAGAGCCCAAGTGTGGACAAAATGAATTTTTTTTTTCCAAAAAATTAACTGCCACACTACGTGACTGTATAATGTATCTTACAACAGATCTACCATATAATAAATAGGAACCTACATTTTAATAACGAACGTTCTTAATGTAAACAACATCAGACTGAAAACCAGAAACAAGACCCCAGGCAACATGGCCCAAAGTCAGTAACAGATTTTTGAACTATCCGATGTAAGGCAAGATCTTCATCAGAAGAAAAAACGATACATTGGATGTATGATGCATGATTAAAAATGCCTAAACGCCTAAGGGTGAGGACGTAACCCTGGGAATATACAGAAAAAACTTTCTGTGCAACACGTTAAACTCCCAAGAAATTTTATAAAAAATTTTTAAAAAAAAAACAAGCCAAAAAGCTTGAGAGTTTAACTGGGGAGATCAAGGGAGGTTAGGGAAGGAATATTTAACCAACAGTGGAAAAATCATTATCAACAATGATGACGTCAGGCCCATGTCCCGAAATTAGGGAACCTGAACTAATTTTTATAAATATTATAAAATTACAGCCCTGAACGCTTCTAACCACCGTTTCTTCCTTCCATCATCCAGTTGTGTCCTTGGATCCACCAAATTAACCATTGATTTGTGTCTGGCATCATGATTGAGATTTAAAAAGCACAAAAGTCAGTTTGTTGTTATCTGACAAGGGCCAAACAAAGAATGGTGTTTGCGCAAATTCCAGTCACTTCCTGATGCCTGTGCAGAGGGTAAATGTAAAATTTTTGGTTTTGCATGCAAATTTTGGGGATTGGGGGCAAAATTTGTGTTTGGCCCTAGATATTTTAGAGTTAGCACCAGCTATGTCTGGGCCATTGGTATATTGTGCAAAAATATTTGGATTAGATAGTAGGTGGGCAGGCACTGTTGCAGTGTCCATGGCTGTTATTGGAGTGGTGCGTTGTTTCGCCACATTACCCTTATATAATTGCAGAAGAATTGGTTTGTTCAAGCCAGGTGGGACAAAAAATCCACCCTTCGACAGTTCTGAGCATAACTTTCTGACAGTCCAGTTATCCGGATTCATGGGATTCCAACTCTGCCTGCCGGTTTCAGTTTCTGAATCAGCAATATTGCATGAATGAATAGTGTCAGTGAGTGTGTTTTGACTTTCACTGTCAACATTTCTAGAACGCGTCGCTCATAAATATGTCCATTTGGCTGGAGATCCCATCACTCTCTTACGGCTGGAGCAACCCATTATTGTAATGAAAGATTCCTTTGTAAAGTGTACTTGTAACTAATAGAATACAACTGTAAACTGTCTCAGTCGGTGAAGTCACAAAGTGTTTCCACTGACATCCAGTCGATTTCAATGCACAACATAGCATACTGAATTACAGTGAATATAGCAAACAAAGTTTTTAGCCTTATGAAATGACACAAACTCCATCATTATCACATACCATTGGTAACACAATGTCCGAAATGGTATGCGTGAATAGAGTGATTTTGAGAAGTAAGTGGAAAGTTAAAAAATTTATAGTAATTTATATATTTTTTATACTTACCAATGACCCAGACTTAGCTGGTGCTAACTCCAACAAAACCAGGGCCAAACACAAATTTTGCCCCCCAATCCCCAAAATTTGCATCCAAAACAAAAAGAAATCATGTCCTAAAGGACCTCCATAGTACGCCTCTACTGCGCATGCGCAGTCGTCCCGAAATTGGCGCCAATTATCATTCTTACTGGCAGTGCCTGGTCAGCGCTATGTACTCAGCGGGGAGGCAAGAGTTCCCAACTCCAGGGAGGGCCATCCCCGTCTGGGTCATTGGTAAGTATAAAAAATATATAAATTACTATAAATTTTTTAACATTTTTATACTGTACCAATGACCCAGACTTAGCTGAATAGTAAACAGGCTGGAGGGCCTAGGACATAGAGGAAAATCCAATAAGCTCAACTATATAGTAAAGAGGTAACCCCTTAAGGAGAAAAGGAGTATTAGGCTTTACATGTATCTTTCTTATTTAATATTAAATTAGAAAGATACACTACCCTTAATAATTGAGCACAATAACATTCATGTTCTCTATTAACATCCAGTATAACCCTTATACTAATTATTTTTAAAGCAAGCCAATAAATAAAGTAGTCCAGAGAATTGAGACTCTTTATAATCATTTAAAAGTGTCCGAGTATTGTATATTAAAGCCCGTTTGACACTTGACATATACAAATGCTTCACACCGAGCTACACTTCAAAAATAAGACATGAATGAATTTAAACATTAATATTACACTTTAAAACCATCCCGGAAGCGACTCAGAAATACTGACTTGGAGGAGGCATTCCCTTGCTTTTCACTATAAAGCAGGTGACCTAAGGGAACACCCGCCCCCCCCCCCCCCCCCCCCCCTTCCCCTTGCCCTGGGTCAAATAGCCCAGAGCGAAGAGGGCAGCCGGACGGAGTCACTGCCGGAACAGAAAGCCTGCATAACTATAGTTGCAACTGTTTAGTGGACGACATTCTGAGCAACAGATAACAGACCTAAACAATGCAGGTCTCCAGAAATGGACTCAATATTTCTGAGATAAAAATTTGTAAATGTGGATGGCTGAGACCAATAAGCAGCCTTCATTAAATCTGTAATAGCAACACTATTAGCATAAGCCCAGGAAGTAGAAAGAGCTCTTACTTCATGAGCAGAAATCTTAAGCACAGACTGCTGAGAAGAAGATAAATCTTCATAAGCAGTACGGATAGTTAACTGAATCCATCTAGCAATAGAATGGACTGAAATGTCCTTTCTATTAGGCATCAAAGACAGAAAGAAACGTTTTCGTCCCTTTCTGATAAACTGAGATCTCTGTTTATAGATACGTAGTGCTCTAACAGGACAGAGTAAAGGCCTACGTCCGTCTGAAGACGGAAGAGCCTTAATAACAATAGGTTCCGGATATTTATTAGGAGCCTGATTCTTAGCTAAAAAACCCACATTAGTAGTGAAGGTGATAGTGTTCCCAACACTACGATAATGAGAATCATCCACCGATAGTGCATGAAGCTCACTGACTCTTCTGGCAGAAGAGAAAGCTAAGAGAAAAGCTGTCTTATAAGATAAGAATTTGAAATCTACTGTCCCAAGAGGTTCAAATGGCTTTTCCTTCAATTTAAGGAGAACCCAAGCTAAATTCCACTTAGGAATTAATCTAAGAGTTCTGGGTCTATTTATCGAAAAGTTTCTAACCAACTTCGATAAAGAGACATTAGATCCAATTTGTAAACTATCATGATGTGCATAGGTATCAGATAACATAGATCTATAACCCTTTATAGTAACAGGCTGCAGTTTGATTTCGTCAAACAAGTATACTAGAAAGTTTGCAATGTCTGATATAGAGGGATCAAATATATCTACAGAATGATCCCTACACCAACGACGAAAAACCTTCCACTTAGCCGCATAGTTTAGCGAAGAGGAGGTCCTCCTACAGTTAGAAATCGCATCCACTGCTCGTCCTGTAAAGTGCTTGCCATGCAAGAAGGACCGCACAACGGAAAAACATGAAGGTTGAGACCTTGCGGGTTGTGATGGAGTTGGCGCGATTTCCCCTGCGAAAGAAGATCCTCTCGTGGAGGAAGCTTCCGCGGTAGGTCCCACAACAGACACCTGAGTAGATTTATCCACGGTCTCTGTGGCGACAGAGATGCTACCAACAGAATCTTGCATTGAGATTGTTTTATCTTTAGCAATACTTGTTGAATTAACGGCGCTGGAGGAAAGGCATATCCTATCATTCCGTCCCAAGGGATCGACAGAGCGTCTACTGCAAATGCTCTTGGATCCGGACACGGAGACACATACGTCTGCAACTGATTGTTGAGATGTGTCGCAAATAAGTCTATCATTGGCCGTTCCCATTGGTAGCAAATCTGATTGAATACTTGTTTGTTGAGAGTCCACTCCGACGGCAACAAGCGACCCTTTCGTGAAAGGGAGTCTGCTAGCACATTCAGACGACCCGGTATGTGACGGACCGAAAGAAGAACGTGATGTTCTAACGCAAACAGAAGGATTCTTTCCGTTAGATTGAACAACGGAACTGAATGAGTGCCTCCCTGATTCCGTATATACGCCACTACTGTCGTATTGTCGGATAGGATATGGACATGAGCATCGTGAATAATGTCCATCCAGTGACGTAACGCAAGCCAAATTGACATCATTTCCTTGATGTTTATGTGCTTGCACAGGAATTGCGGATCCCAAAGACCCTGGCATCTCGAATCCGTTGGGATTAATGACGCACCACAACCTGTTTGACTGGCATCCGTCATAATGGTAAAACTCGGATCCGGCAACTGCAGCGGAACTCCTTGAGTTAACCACTGAATGTTAGCCCAAGTCTGAATCTCTTGTTTCACTTGATCTGACAAGAGAACGTCTACATCGAGCGAATGAATTTTCACACTCCAATTCTGAGTCAGGAAAATTTGAAGAGGACGTGTGCGTAGCCGCCCCATCGGAATGAGATCCGCGGCGGCTCCGCACAGACCTATCAGTCTCATAAATTCTCTCGCCGTGACTTTGTCTGCGTGCAGACAATAGCGAGCGTAACAACTGACTAATTTCGCTCTGGTTAACGGCAGACGAACGAGATTGTTGTGCGTCTCGAAGCTCATTCCCAGATGAGTGAATGACTTGGACGGCACCAGATCCGACTTCTCCTCGTTTACTATAAAACCGAGACGTCGGAGCAATAGAAGAAGATTCTGAACATCGTTCTGAAGCATTAACTCGTTGCCGTACCTCTGAAGAATGTCGTCCAGGTAGGCCGACGTTACCGCAGACGAATGAGCTCGGAAGTAGATCATTACCGAGTTCATTACCCGAGTGAAAGCCCAGGGTGCTAGATTCAATCCGAAGCACATGGCCCGGAACTGATACACCACTCCTAGGACTGCGAAGCGTAGATACTTTCGGAATGTCGGATGTACCATGACGTGAAAGTACGCATCCTTGAGATCTATGCTCGTTGCATAATCGTTCACCCGAATACTCGCTCTGACCGATCGAATCGTCTCCATATAAAACTTCGGAGCGACGATCAGCTTGTTTATCCAGCTCAAATCTATGACTGGACGGAACGAGCCGTCTGGTTTCGGAACCTGAAACAGATGGCTGTAGAATCCCAGAGATTCCTGGTTTTCTACGACCTCTACCGCGTTCTTCATTAAAAGAGACTGCACCTCTGATAACAGAGCGTCTCTTTTCTGTGGATTTGACGGAAGATGAGTCCACTTTGGACTTCGAGTTAATGGAGGCTTTCGTTTGAAGGATATCTTTAGACCTTCCGAAGTCACTCCTCTCACCCAATGGTCGTCCGTAATCGACGCCCACTCTTGTGAAAAACTCGACAACCTTCCGCCAACCGGAACGCGATAGAGGTTTAAGCCATCACCTCCTGGACCTGCGAGGCCTGCGGTAGGAGAAACCACGTCTTCCACGACCCGCACCTCGCCTCGTCGACCTCGGGGCGTTCGACCGATTGTCCCGGCCTGAAGGACGTCCCGAACGAGAGTCGCTATCCTGACGGTCTCTCGAATAAGACCAAGAGGACGCACCGGAACCTCTATAGGAACCTCTCTTGAGCGCATTAGACCCAGAAGTGCCTGTCTTATTCGTGTCTGCTGTATCCGACTTTTTAGGAGCCGATCTGAACAACAGAGAATCATTAGCTTTCTTTTTAATTTTATCATAAATAGCGGAAAGCTTGCCGTCAAAGAGAAGTTCTCCTGAGACCGAAGCGACTCTAAGAGAGTTCTTCACCTTAGAATCCACTAGTGTGGATGTAGCTAGGGCTGCGTCACGTCTAACCAACTCCAGATTTGCCACTGAAAGGGCGGAGTTACACGTGGAATAAGCTACTGCCCTTGAAAGAAGTCTTAAAGAGGATTGTATATCCTGAAACTCTTCCCCTTGAAGGCGCAGTGATAACGCCTTAGTAAGGTAATCTGCGTAAGATAAGGCATCTAAATTGGCTCTGTTAGACGCAATAGCTGTTTCCAACACCGCGGTTGGAATAGAAGCTGACGACGGTAATGATAGCTCTAAGTCTTCCGCCTCGTCGCCCATACGCAGAGGAACTCTCGGTATACCCTGTCCTGCGGTATCGAATTTATTCCTTGCATTAATGAAAGGCAGGTTAAGAGTATTAGCGGACAAGAAACCTGCTTTCCCCGTCCTGGAAGCAAGTTTAAATATAGCGTCGTTCAATAATTCAAATGTTCTTGCAACATTATTGGACTGCGACGGAAACTCGGGAGCGATGTCCCTGAACCGCTCAAAAAATTCAGAGTCCAATGACGCTATAATTCTCTTGTCCGGAAGCGCTGCAGTCTGGCCCGACGGAACAACTTGAGGGAGAAAGTGCCGGATGAAGTCCACGGCAGCTTTATGTTGTTCCGAAAGGGATAGCTCCAATTCATCCGTATCCCTTTCACCATCCGGTCGGACCTCCCGATGTTCCCGGTCGTCCGCCCCCGATGCTTCGGCGGAGCGTACCGACCCAGCGCCGTCGGATAATTCTCGATCCGACACCGTTTCTGTCGGCTGCTGGGATAAGCTGTGCTATCTGCACAAGAATGTCCGACGTCGAGACCTGCGGAGGCGCAGTCTTTCGCTGCTTCGCCGAGGGCAGCTCCGCATCAGATGGCTCCCGCATACTTTTCCTATGCGAACGTCCGGAGTCCATCGGTCTCGAATCCCTGGCTGCCGGATGGTGTGACCTGGTCGCCGAAGAATCCTTCATCGGCGAAGCTGGTAAATTATCGGCGGTCACGCAGCCAAGGTGCGGTCGTGTGCGCTGACGAGAAGAGGAAGCCTTAACAGTCTCTGCAGACTGCTTATACAACGGAGCGTCCCGAGCGACGGACGTATGCTCCGCTAAAGACACATTTTGTACCACAACATCTGGTCCCAGATATTGTTGTACGAGAGGGACCTCTCTCGCTCGCGGCCCGGCTGGACCTGGACGAGCTAGGAACCTGACTAAAAGGCTTCCTCCGATCTCGCTTACTATCCGCCGTCACTGGGTGTGCATCTATTATGTTTATAGTGCTCGCATCACCCAAAATTTCCTCTTGGACCGCATCGGACGAACCCGGCTGCCGAACCATTCGGTGAATGGACGCTACACCGGGCGAGCTAGCGGACGACATTTGTCTAATCTCCATGAGCACTTTTGCCGCTAGCTCTGAATTCATTTGTGACGACGGACGCACACTTGAAGAAGATAACATGGAAACATCACCCTGTTCTGGTTCCTCTGAAATAGAAACTGAGAGAGTAGAGTGACCTTGTGGAGAAAGAGCCGGCATCGCTCTTTCTCCAGAAACAACATATCGTGACACACGTTTCCAATGTTTCTCATCCCAATGTTCACATATAGGACAGGGATTAATGCGAGAACACTGACTACAATTAATACAATGATCATGAAAGTCAGAGGAAGATTTCTTCCTATTACAATTTGAACAATGTCCCTTCATTGTGAAAGAACAACAATAAGTCCTAGTTACTCGCAAAAACCCCTGACACAAAGATACATAATAACATGATCCATTAATAAATGAAAAAACAATTGCAAAACAAAATAATTTTGAAAAAATATTTTTTCAGAGAAGCCCAAGTTGCTGAAAAGTAACATTGAGCCCCGATGGATCCGATGGCAAAGTGTGGTCAAAAATTTTAAATTTATATAAAATAATTAATGAGACACTTTCGGATAATATAAATGTATCTTATAATGAGATAAACTACCACAAAGGCAAACAGCCCCCCTCAAAAAAGGCTGTTGCCAATGAAAACAAACAGTGTAAACACACTAGAAAACATGACTCCAGGCACTGAAAAAACTGGCCCGGAATCAGTCATCAATTACACTCTATCTGATGCAAAACAGAGACTCCCAGGGGAGAATCTGTAGAACATCAGATGGAAGATGCAGAACACAAACGTTATACACCCATGGGTGAAAACGTAACTATGGGGAAAATAACAGAAAACATTCTGTAACCAAGCAACTCTCCCAGGAAATTTTAGAAATGAAATTTCTCAAAAATATGCCAAAAGCATGGGAGAATTGCCAGGGGGGACTTTAGAAGGCTAGGGGAGAGGAAACACTGAATAAGCAGTGCAACAATTAGCAAGAATGTCAACAAGAGGCCCATGCCTCGAAAATAGGCAACTTAACATAATTTCATCAAAAAATTTTAAGTACAGCCCTGATTATTTTTTGCCACTTCTTTTTTCCTCTCCTCCTTCTATCCTCCTTAGAATCACATTTTCTCCAAAAATTACGTGTCTGGCATCCTTTAAACTGAGATTTACAAGCACAAAGATCAGTGAGATGTTGACTGATGAAGGGCCAAACAGAGAATGATAATTGGCGCCAATTTCGGGACGACTGCGTCACTGCGCATGCGCAGTAGAGGCGTACTATGGAGGTCCTTTAGGACATGATTTCTTTTTGTTTTGGATGCAAATTTTGGGGATTGGGGGGCAAAATTTGTGTTTGGCCCTGGTTTTGTTGGAGTTAGCACCAGCTAAGTCTGGGTCATTGGTACAGTATAAAAATATGAAAAGTATTAGAAGAACAATTTCATTGAAAACACTGAAATTGCTTCCAGTCAGTGTTCATTAGTTATTGGATGGAAATCAAATTCAAGATGGCCACCATTGAAGCCATAATGAATTGGTCACTGGTGGCCATCTTGGTTGAGCTTACTGGTCCAAAATCAAAAGGAAGCTTCATCTAGATACCAACAATGAACAATTAAAAAATAAAAATGATTCGAGTCAGCATACATTAGTTATTGGATGTAAATCAAATTCAATATGGTGGCAATATTGAATTGGCTAGCACTTCCTCTAGACACCAATAATGCATAACCAAAAACAGAAATTGATTTGATTCAGTACTCATTAATTATTGGGCAGAAACCAAATTCAAGATGGCCACCATAATGAATTGTTCACTGGTGGCCATTTTGGATCGCTGACTGGTCCAAAATCGAAAGGAAGCTTCCTCTAGACACTAACAACGCATAATTAAATGAAAGTGCCAATAACACTGTAGCTCTTAATTTGACTGTGTGTTGTGTTTGATGAAAAGGATAATGTTCAAAGTTTATGAAAGGATTATGAAATATGACAAGAATTGTGATAATTGAGAATATGTTAATTTCTGTTCCCTGTATGATGTTTTCAATAAAAATAATTTGAGTTGTAGACTGTACTAAAGAATTGAGGGGTGGGTTAATGTGGACCTCACAGTTAATGTACCAAGTTACAGTGAAATTATCCCAAAACGTATCATGCTATCAAGTTACAATGAAATCCCTTCATAAATACAGCCTGCAGACTTTGCTAAAGGTTTTCGAGCTTAGGGGCCTGTGTAGCCATCACAGTTGACCGATCGCAACAAAAAGGGAAGATCCTCATCTAGACATTATAAGAATTCATCCTACCAAGTTATAATGAAATCCCTTCATAAATATGACCTACAGCCTGTGCTAAAGACTTTCGGGTTTTGGACTCGTGTTGCCGTCAGAGGTTGAATGAACGCCACCAAAAGGGGACGTTCTCATCTAGACATTATCTGGAGTCATCCTACCAAGTTACAATGAAATCCCTTCATAAATAAGACCTGTAGACTGTGCTAAGGGTTTTTGTGACTCAGGCCACTGTAGCCATAACAGCTGACCAATTGTGACCAAAAGGAGACGTTCTCATCTAGACATTATATGGAGTCATCCTACCATGTTACAATGAAATCCCTTCATAAATACGACCTGTAGACTGTGCTAAAGGTTTTTGTGACTCAGGCCCCTGTAGCTATCACAGTTGACCAATCGTGTCCAAAAGGGGATGTTCTCATCTACACATTATATGAAGTCAACCTACCAAGTTACAATGAAATCCCTTCATAAATATGACCTGCAGCCTGTGCTAAAGACTTTCGGGTTTGGACTCGTGTTGCAGTCACGGGTTGAATGAACGCCACCAAAAGGGGACGTTCTCATCTAGACATTATCTGGAGTCATCCTATCAAGTTACAATGAAATCCCTTCATAAATACGACCTGTAGACTGTGCTAAAGGTTTTTGTGACTCAGGCCCCTGTAGCCATCACAGTTGACCAATCGTGACCAAAAGGGGACGTTCTCATCTAGACATTATATGGAGTCATCCTACAATGAAATCCCTCCATAAATACAAACTGTAGACTGTGCTAAAGTTTTTCAAGTTTTGGGCTCGGGCCGCCATCATGGTTGACAAATTTGCTACCAAATGGGGTAGTTCTCATCTAGACATCATACATAGACATCCTACCAAGTTACAATAAAATCCCTCCGTATCAGATATGGAAAAAGTTTTTGAGTTTCGGGCTTGGGCAGCTGGCACCGTGAACAGATCTTGACCAAAATGGGACGTTCTCATCTAGACATTATACAGAGTCATTACAATGAAATCCCTTCATAAATACGACCTGTACACTGTGCTAAAGGTTTTCGGGTTTTGGGTTCGGGCAGCCATCACGGTTGGCCAATCATGACCAAAAGGGGACGTTCTCATCTAGACATGACCTCAAACCTGCATATGAAATTTTGTGATGATCGGACATGAACTACAGGGTGTAGCCTGTGCTAAAGGAAAATGTGAACAGACTCACAGACTTCTGCACATGTGACAATAGTTTATCTTGACTTTGTAAAGTTCAGTTAAAAATAAAAATGATTTGAGTCACCATTCACTAGTTATTGGAGGGAAACCAAAGAATGTCAAAAATGGCGGAGGATTGAAGGATGCGCTTGGGAGAGAAGGAGAGAATTCTATATTTGTGAGGTGTTTTTTTAGACCTTTATTGAACTATGGTTCTCTAGAATAGTTGAGGTTGTCTCCCGAGGTCGTGCTATGGAAATTTAGTGTTTATCGCTTTCTATTTCATTGTCGGAAGGATCTTCAAGACTTCAGTTGAATTCAAGTCAATTTGGTTATGATCTCGTTCTGGTAATTCGCCACTCGTCAGTCTGTCGAGTATGTGGAATAAAACAATTATAATTACCAAATTATTATTTAATTATTCCATGCAGCAGTCGAGGTGAAAAAAATGAAATGCAACCTAAACAAAACCCTTTTTAGATTATTGCGTATTCAAGGATAACTGATGGAACAATTATGGTGAGGTGAAAAAAAAATTATGTGACTTTGGCTATTTTCTTTTGACGCGTACTGTATTGTTATGCTTGTTTTGGAAACCTTTCTCAATATGTATACTTGTGGAGCATGACACACTTCACGGTCCAACGACAACGACAGCTTTATCATTACAGTGAACACTTTTAACTTTTGTGTCCAGCATACATACTTTCTCACATATCGCAAATATCTTTCAATAACCTTTGACATCTAAATGCTTGCCACCAAAAAAAATAATAAGAGATCTCGTCCCTTGGGTTCTTCATTGAGCGATACTAACCATAGTGTAGAGGAAGTCGTTCGAACTAAGTCTAAGAAGAAACAAAAAAAAAAGCTGAATACTTCTAAAAGTGACAAGGACACTCACAATAACCCAGACAATAACCCAGACATGGCACATTCTATAGAAGTAACAATGTTTTCCCGTCTGGAGGCTCTGGAAAAAAAAATTGAGAATCTGCCGACATCGGAAATGATTGACTTGCTAGGCCAGAAAATTGACAATCTTGTGACCAAAGATGAAATAAAAACAAACTTGGAACAATTACATGAAAAGCTACTGATGAAATGTGAAAGTCTAGAGTCACACATCTCAGCGTTATCAGACAAAAGTTAAAAAATTTATAGTAATTTCTATATTTTTTATACTTACCAATGACCCAGACATAGCTGGTGCTAACTCTTAAAATATAGGGCCAAACACAAATTTTGCCCCCCAATCCCCAAAATTTGCATCTAAAACCAAAGAAAAACATGTCCTGAAAGGCCCTCCACACTTCACCTCTACTGCACATGCGCAGTGTCAAGGACGTTCCGAAATTGGCGCCATTAATCATTCTAATAACCAGTGCCTGGTAAGCGCTATGTACTCAGCGGGGAGGCAAGAGTTCCCAGCTCCTGGGAGGGCCATTCCCGTCTGGGTCATTGGTAAGTATAAAAAATATAGAAATTACTATAAATTTTTTAACATTTTTATACTGTACCAATGACCCAGACATAGCTGAATAGTAAAAAGGCTGGAGGGCCAAGGACATAGAGCAAAATGGAATACACTCAATAATATAAAATAGAGTCATCCCCTGTAGGGAAAAAGAAGTAATAGGCCTTACATGTATCTTTCTTATTTATGATAAATTAGAAAGATACAACACCTTCCAAAATTGAGCTTCATACATCCATGTACTCTATTAATATCCAATATAATCCTTATACTAATAATTTTTAAAGTAAGCCAATAAATAAAGTAAGTCTAGAGAATAGAGACTCTTATACTCCTTAAAAGTGTCTGAGGATTGCATAATCATGTCCGTTGACATATGCAATATTCAAAAGCTATACTTTAAAAACTAAGACTTGAATGAATTTTTTAAAACATAAACTTCTCACTAAACAACCATCCCAATAACAGCTCAGAATTACTAACTCCGGAGGAGGTATCCCCTTGTTTTCAAAGTAAAACAGGTGACCCAAGGGAACACCCTCCCCCCCCCCCCCCCCTTTTTTCTTGCCCTGGGTCAAATAGCCCAGAGCAAAGAGGGCAGCAGAATGGAGACACTGCCGAAACAGACAGCCTACCTAGCTAAAGTAGCAACTGTTAAGTGAATGACATTCTGAGCAGTAGATAATAGACCTAACAATAGAGGCCTCCAGAAATGGACTCGATATTTCTGAGATAAAAATTCATGAATGTGGATGGCTGAGCGCAATGAGCAGCCTTCAAAAATCTATAATAGCGACACTATTAATGTAAGCCCAAGATGTAGAAGAACTCTTACTTCATGAGCCGAAATCTTAAGCACAACTGCTGAGTCAATGATATATCATAAGCAGTACCGATAGTTAATAGAATCCATTAACAATAGAATGGAGCGTAACGTCCTTCTACTAGGCATCAAAGACAGAAGAAGCTTACGCCCGTAGTAATAAACAGATATCTGTTTATAAATACATAAACTCTAACTGGAAAGAGTAAAGGCCTATGCCCGTACGAAGACGGAAGGACCTTAATAACAATAGGTTCCGGATATTAGGAGCCTAACTCTTATGCAAAAATCCAACCTAAATAGTAAAGGAAGTAGTGATTCCGAAACTACGAAAGTGAAAATCATCCATCGATAGTGCATGAAACTCACTTACTCTTCAGTAAAAGAGAAACCAACAGAATTACTGTCTAAAAGGTCAGAATTTGAAAACTACTGTTTCCAGAGGCTCAAATGATTACTTAGCTAAATAAGAACCGAAGTTAAATTCCATATAGGAATTTAATCTAAAGATTCTAAGTCTATTTATCAAAAAGTTACTAACTGACTTAGATAAAGAGACATAAGACTCAATAGTAAACTATCCTAGAGTGCATAGGTATGAGGTAACATAAACCTATAACCTTAATAATAACAGGCTGCAGTAGATCTTGTGAAACAAGTATACTAAAAAATTGCAATGAGTAGTATGGAGGGATCAACAATATGAACATAATGATCCCTATACCAACGACGGAAGATCCTCCACTTTAGCCGCATAGAAAAGCGAAGAAGAGGATCTCCTATAGTAAGAAATCGCATCCAAAGCTCGTCCAGTACAATGCTTACAATGCAATACGGACCACACAACGGAATACATGAAGGTTGCGACCTTGCGGGTTGTGATAAAGATGACACGATTTACCCAGTGAAAAAAGATCCTCACATTGAGGAAGATTTCACGTTAAGTCCCACAGTAGACAACAGAGTAAATTACCCATGGTCTCTGTGAAAATAGAGATGCTATCAACAGAAATGTATTGTGGTTGTTTATCTTAGCAATACCTGCTGAAACAACAGCGCCGGAGGATATGCGTATCCTATCATTCCGTCCTATAGATCAATAGAGCGTTAACAACATTAGCTCAGAGATCCGGACAAGCCAACACATACGTCTGCAATTGATTAGCAAGCTGTGTCGTAAATAAATCATCATTGGGTGCTCCCATAGATAGCAAATCTGATTGAATACTTGTTTGGTGAGAGTCCATTCTGACAGCAACAAGCGACCCCTAAGTGAACGGGAGTCCGGTAAAACAATCAGATGACCCGGAATATGATGGACCAAAACAGAAGTTGGTGTACTATAACCAACAAACAGATTCTTTCCATTAAATTGAATAACGGAAACGAAAGAGTGCCTCCCTGGTTCCGGAGATACGCCACTACTGTCGAATTAACGGACAGGATTTGGGCATGCGTTTCTGAATAATGTTCATGCAATGACATAAAGCAAGCCTAAAAAACATTATTCCGCGGAAGATAATTGGTTGCTAAGAGACGGCAGAACCCAAAGACCCTGGCACTTCGAATCCGTTGGGATCAATATTATATCCCAATCTGTTTGACTGGCAACCGTCATAACAGCAACACTCGGGTCCGGCAACTGCAGTGGCACTCTCTGAGTCAACCACCGAATGTTTGCCCCAGTCTGAATCTCTTGTAACACTAGATAGACAAGAGAACGTGTAAATTGAGCAATTCATGGATTGCTGAAAAGTTGCCGTCGAAGAGAAGCTTCTCCGAGAACGAAGCGACTCTGAGAGAGTTCTTAACCTTACTATCCACGCGCGTGGATGTAGCTAGGGCTGCGTCACGTCTAACCAACTCCAATCAGCCACTGAAGGGCGGAGTTATACGTGAACAAACTACTGCCCTCAAAAGAAATTACATTGAGAATAATATCCCGTAAATCTTTTCTTGAAGACGTAATGATAACGCCTCACGTATGATAAAGCGTCTAAGTTAAGTCTACTAGACATCATTGGCGTTCCCAACATTGAAGTTGGAAAAGACATAGACAGCGAAAAAGAATATTTCCAGTCTTTAACCACACCGTCTAGACGCATATGAACTCTCGGTATGCCCTGCACTGCCAAAATAAACTATTCGTATAAATGATAAAATGGCAGAAATGAGCAACGCGGACAAGAAACTAAACTATCATGCTTGGTAGCAGGCTTGTATGCATATATAGCGTCGAAAAATAAAACACATGTTGTAATGAAATTATTGGACTGCATCGGTAAGTCAGGGACAATGTCCCTGAACCGATCGAAAATTCCGAGTCCAATGACGCTATAAGTCTCTTATCCAACATCGCAGCAATGTAGTCCGAAATAACAATCACTGGAAGATAATGCCAGAAGATATGAATGGCAGCTTCCGATACTACGAAAGGGAAAACTCGAAATCTTTCGAATCCCTTTTGCCATCCTGTCGGACCCTATAAAGCATTCGGTCGTCCGTACCTGATGCAACCGCGGACCGCACCGACCCAGCGCCGTCGGATAATTCCTGATTCGACCAAGAAACTGTCAATTGCTGGGATGCTGCGAAACAACTGTGCTAACTCGGATAGCATGTCCGTCACTGAGGCCTGAGGAGAAGCGGTCCTACAATGCATTGCCGCTGGAAGCTCCGTGATCGTTACCCCGTGCATACTACCAATATGCGAGCGAACGGAGTGTATAGGCCTCGTGTCCCTGGCTACCGGATGGCGCGACCTATTCGCCGTGGAATCACTGAATGACGAAACTGATCGGATACTCGAGGTCACGTAGCCAATGTGCGGTCGTGTGCCGTGCTGTGAGGATGAGGAAGCATTATGGACAGTCTCTCGGACTGTCAATATAACGGAGCGTCCCAACCGACAGACATATGCTCCGAATGTAAAATATCAGAACCACAACATGCGGTCCCCTATGTTGTTGGACGAGAGAGGGACCTCTCTCGCTCACAGCCCGGACGGACCTGGACAAGCCAGGAACCGGACTAACAGGCTTCCTCCGATCTGTCCTCAATCTGCCGTCACTGGGTGAGTACTAAAGTAATTAAAGTGCTCGCATCACCCAAATCTCCTTCCTAGACCACAACGGACGAACCCGGCAGCCGAACCATTCGATGAATGCACGCTACACCGGGTGAGCTAGCGAATGTCACTCCGTAGGCGATAGACATATTCCATGAGCACTTATTGCCGCTAGCTCTTCATTAACTATGACGACAGAGGCACACTTTTGAAAGACATCTCCGTAACTTTGCGAACAAGAAACCAGAAATGCTTGGTTATAGCAAGCATATAATAATATATATATATAGCGTCGTTCAATAATTCGAAAGTTTGTGTGACATTATTGGACTATGTCGGAACTGAGGGACGATGTCCCTGAACCGAACCAAAAATTTCTAAGTCCACCGACGCTATCAGTTTCTTATCCGGCATCGCAGCAATCTGGTCCGACGAAAGAAGCTGTAGAAGACCAAGTCAGATGACATACACAACAGCATATGTTGTTCCGAAAGGGAAAGCTCGAAATCCTCCAAATCTCTTTCGGTATCCCGTCGGACCGGATGAAATTTTCGGACGTCCGTACCCGCTTCCGCGGAGCATCCCGACCCAGCATCGTCGGATAAAAAATATGCGACAGATTCAGTTGATGCTGGGATGCTGCGATAAACTGTGCTATTTAGGAAAGCACGTCCGTTCCCGAGGCCTGTGCAGTAGCGGTCTTACGATGCATTGCCGCCAGAAGCTCCGTGTACGTTGACTCCCACACACTTCCTATGCGAACGTCCGGAGTCTGCAGGCCTCGTGTCCCTGGCTACCGGATGGTGTGACCTGGTCGCCGATGATTCTCTGACTGGCGAAGCTGACTGGATATCCGTGGTCACGTAGCCAAGAGCGATCGTGTGCGCTACCATGAGAATGAGGAAGCCTTATTGACAGCCTACTCCGGACTGACTATATGTCGGAGCGTCCCGAGCGACGGACGTATGCTCCGAATGCGAAACATTTTGTACCACAACATCTGGGGCCAGATGTTGTTGTACGAGAGAGGGGCCTCTCTCGCCCGCCGTCTGGATGGACCAGAATGAGCTATGAACCGGACTAAAAGGCTTCCTCCGTTCTCCCTCCGATCCGCCGTCACTGGGTGTGCATTTGGTTGATTTATAGTGCTCGCATCACCCCAAAATTCCTTCTAGACCGCAACGGACGAACCCGGCTGCCGAACCATTCGGTGAATGGATGCTACACCGGGCGAGCTAGCGGACGTCAAAGGCCGTCGAACCTACTAGGGTCCTCTTAGGCAATTGGCGTATTTACATGAGCACTTTTCCGCTAGCCCTTCATTAATTGTGACGACGGAGGCACACTGTTGGAAGACATCACAGATACATCACCCTAATCTTGATCGTCTGAAATAGAAATTGATAAAGTAGAGTGACCCTGCGGGGAAAGGACCGGAGTGTCCAATTCCCCAATAACATACCGTGACATACGCTTCCCATATTGTCATCGAAATCCTACGATACAGAACAGGAGTTAATGCGAGTACACTGACCACATATAGAATGATTATAAAAGTCAGAGGAAGACTTCCTCTTATTACAATTGATCAATATCCTTTCAATGTGAAAAGAAAACAAGTCCTGGTACTCGCACTAACCCCTGGCAATCAAAATACATAATAATAATATGATCTATTAATATAGAAAAAATAATTGAAATCAAAATATTTTGAAAAAATATTTTTTCAGAACAGCCCAAGTTTCTGAAAAGTAACGTTGAGCCCCAATGGATCCCAAGCCTAAGTGTGGACAAAAATTTTAAAAATATTTTAAACAATTTATTCAACACTTACGAACAATAATAATGTATCTAGTTATGGTTAAAATAACATCAAGATATTATTTTCCAGAAATCCCCCCCTCACACAGAGGGCTGTTGTAAATGTAAACAATGAATGTAAAAACACTAAAATAAGACTCCAGGCACCCAGGCCCGGAATCAGTTACCAAAAATACACTATCTGATGCAAAACAGAGACTTCCAGGGAAGAAACTACAGAACATCAGATGGTAGATGCAGAACACAATGCCTAACCACCCGTAGGTGAAGACGTAAACATGGGGAAAAGAACAGAATTCATTCTGTTATTCAGCTAAAACTCCCAAGTTTAGTAATAATAATTACAAAAACTATGCCAAAAGCATGGGAGAATAGCAAGGGGGGACTTAAAGGACAGGGAGAGAGGAAAACACTGAAAAATCAGTGTAACTAAATAATCAGAATGACAACAAAATGGCTGCTGCCTCGAAAATAGGTAACTTAACATAATTTCATTAAAAAATTTTAAGTTACAGCCCTGATAATATTCTGTCACACATTTTTCCTCTCCTCCTTCTCTATCCTCCTTAGAATCACCATTTCACTAATATTTATGTGTCTGGCATCATTTAAACTGAGATTTACAAGCACAAAGATCAGTCAGATGTTAACTGATGAAGGGCCAAACTTAGAATGATTAATGGTGCCAATTTCGGAACGTCCTTGACACTGCGCATGCACAGTAGAGGTGAAGTGTGGAGGGCCTTTCAGGACATGTTTTTCTTTGGTTTTAGATGCAAATTTTGGGGATTGGGGGGCAAAATTTGTGTTTGGCCCTATATTTTAAGAGTTAGCACCAGCTATGTCTGGGTCATTGGTACAGTATAAAAATATAAGAAACTGAAAGAGGAAGTGGAACTATTAAAAAAAAATAATGAAAAGAGTAACATTGCGTTACAATGCTTTGAAAATAAGTTGAAAACAGATAATCAGTGCCATGACAGAGAAATATTTCAGGCACTGGTGCATGCTAATCAAAACGAAGAGTATTCCAGAAAATCTTCAGTCCAAATATGGGGAATTAAAGGGGATAATAAAATGGAATCATCGGATGACTGTGCCAAGAAAGTGTGTGAAACTCTCAATAATCATTTAAAACTGAAATTATCAACTGACGATATCGACATGGCCCACAGAATTGGGAAAACTAACTTCAACAATCCTTCGGAAAAGGTGAGGCCTATAATTGTACGCTTATTCAAGCGAAAAGATAAATTGGATATTATTAAAAACAGAAAACTGTTAAAGGGTACTAAAATTGTTGTGCGTGAGGATTTGACACGTAAAAACCACGAATTACTGGTTATGGCAAAAAAACAAACATGTGTAAAAGACTGCTGGTCTTCCAATGGCAAAATTTTCGTCAAACTGGTCAATAATGCCGTGATGCCGATAGACTTGGACACAGACTTCGCTCAAATACAACCGAAAACTCCCTAAATTTGCCATCTCGATCTAGAAAAAACTACAACTTTAAAATGAGTTATTTTCACCCATATTCATTCATCCAATTTATTCATCCTCTTGTTTAATCCTTCAATCATTCATTCATTTATGTCTTGTCCGTTCGTCCACATTTTCCAGTCATACATTCACCCATTCATCTGTGTTAGTCATTCATCCATTTTATTATATTCATCCATTCATTTGTTTATTCAATCACCCTTTGCTCATCATTCTTCATCCACTGTGACACTCATCCATCCATTCACTCGTTTATTTATTCTCTGATTGATCGTCAAGCTCGAACTAAATAGTGACTATGGCGTGGAGTTTTTTTTTTTTAAGTTTGGACAAAAATAAAAATGTCCACAGTTATCCAATTCATTCAAGTATGTCCTGCTATCCCCATGGATAAGGCCCATCCTTACCCCCCCCCCCCCCCCCCCCACAACACACACACCTATATAAACATAATTGAAGAAATTTTCAATGATAAATTATGGCTACCATTGATTATTATTTTATTTTTTCCCACTCTTTTATGTACTTATTTATTTTATTTATTTAGTCTTTCTGATTTTTTCTCTGAAACATAGCTTGTGACGCCTCACTGGAGTGAGCTTGTTGAGGTCGTTCCAGTGAGTGGTCATGAGCTGTATTTCTGGGACAAGGGTTCAAAATATTTAATTATTCAAGAAATATCCTCCTTGTGAGTGTTGCAGACTATCCACTCTCGAAACATAGCTCGTGACGCCCAACTTGAGTGAGCTCCTTGAGCTCGTTCCGGTGAGCAGTCACGAGCTGCTTCTCGGACAAGAGGGCAGAATATTCAATTACCCAATTATTCCAGAAATCTCCTTTTTGTAAGTGTTACCTACTTCCACATGTGTTGAACCTTGTCAGCTAAATTAGCCATTTAAATTTAGAAAAAAAAAAAAAAAAAAAAAAAAAAAAAAACTTTATAAAGAGTTATTTTCATCGATATTCATTCATCAAATTTATTCATCTTCTCGTTTAATTCTTTAGGCACTCATCCATTTATTACTTGTTTGTTCTTAGACTTTTTCTATTCTTACATTCACCCATTCATCTGCGTTAGTCATTCATACTTTTTACATTCATCCATTCATTTGTTTATATTCACTCACTCATCGCTCAGCATTATCCATTCACTGTGACACTCATCCATCCATTCACTCACTTATTCATTTTCTCCTATGACAAAAAAATCCCAATATTTCATATTAGAATATATTCCTCAGCCCAAACTTTATTTCTCTCATTGGAATGGTAAAAATTAGATACTTGGGAATTTTGAAATGTAAGTATAGTTTAGAATATCGTCTGAAAAAATGAGAAACAAAATCCCAAATATCTTATTCAACCTTAGGCGCTCAATCTCAAACAAGCCAGCGTTAGCTCATTATTCACTATCCAAAGCCCAAACCAGCCAACACCTCACACAAAACCACCTTACAGATTTCATTGTTCTTATACTTTGTCCAAGCGACGTAGCTCGTGACCCCTCAATGGCGCGAGCCAAATGGGCTCGGTCCAATGAGTGGTCATGAGTTGTGTTTCTGGGACCTGGAATGAAACTTTTTCGTTATTCTAGAAGTTTTCTTTTGTGTTTCCAGCTATATAGGCCTGGGAAATTCATAAACATCTAAGAGATTGTTCTTCAGTCTAAAGCTGTGTTTCTGGGACCTGGAATGAAACTTTTTCGTTATTCTAGAAGTTCTCTTTTGTGTTTCCAGCTGTATAGGCCTGGGAAATTCATAAACATCTAAGAGAATGTTCTTCAGTCTAAGTGACCAACCACAAATTAAATTCATGTTTCCACTTGTTCGCTTCGCGGATATGATTTATGACCCCTCACTGGAATGAGCTCGTTGGGATCGTTCCAGTGATTGATCAGTGGCATATTTTTGTAGCAAGGAATAAGAAATTTGAGTTCTTCCAAAATTTCTCTTTAATAAGTGCCTCGTGTTGCCTACTGCCAAATTTCATCTGCCGTAAAAAATCTGTGGATCTCATTTCAGAAAATGTCTCAGGATTTCAGCCCAAACCAGCCTAAAGGACAAATCACAAATCAAATACATGTTTCCACTTGATCGCTTCGCGGATATGACTTATGCCCCCTCACTGGAAGGAGCTCGCTGAGGTCGTTCCAGTGAGTGGTCAGTGGCGTATTTCAGCCCAAACCAGCCTAAATGACAAATCACAAATCAAATTCATGTTTCCACTTGTTCGCTTCGCGGATATGACTTATGACCCCTCACTGGAATGAGCTCGTTCCAGTGAGTGGTCAGTGGCGTATTTTTGTGACAAGAAATGAGAAATTTTAATTATTCAAGAATTTCTCCCTAACAAGCGCCTCGTGTTGCCTACTGCCGAATTTCATCTGCCGGAAATAAACCCGTAGATCTCATTTCAAAAAATGTCTCAGCTTCTCAGCCCAAATCAGCCTAAATGACCAATCACAAACCAAATGCATGTTTCCGCTTGTTTGCTTCGTGGATATGACTCATGACCCCTCACTGGAATGAGCTCGTTTGGGGTCGTTCCAGTGAGTGGTCAGTGGCGTATTTTTTGTGTCAAGAAATGAGAAATTTTAGTTATTCAAGAATTTCTCTTTAACAAGTGCCTCGTGTTGCCTACTGCCGAAATTCATCTGCCGAAAATAAATCCGTTGATCTCATTTCAGAAAATGTCTTTGTCAAATATTCAAAAATTGTTCTTCTGTAAGTGTCCCTTGATGTGGATTATTAATGTAAAATCTCATCTGTTGGAAGTAATCCCGAATGATCCCATTTCAGAAAATGTTCTCTAGGCCTTCAGCGCAAACCAGCAAACGTTTTCCACAAAATTACCTTTCAAATTCTTGTTTCCATATTTATCCTAGCATGGCTGATGACCCCTCATTGAAATGAGCTCATTGAGTTTGTTCCAGTGAGTGGCCATGGACAATGTTTCCGTGACATTCCATAGTAGCAAATCATATGACCAATAACAGTTGGTAACACTCTTGTGGTAAGAAATGATAATTTGTCAAATATTCAAGAATTGTTCCTCCGGAAGTATCCCTTGATGTGGATTATTAATGTAAAATCTCATCTGTTGGAAATAAACCCGAATGATCCCATTTCAGAAAATGCTCCCTAGGCCTACAGCGCTAACCAGCCAACGCTTTCCATAAAATCACTTCTCAAATTCTCCTGTTTCCATAATTTGTCCTAGCATGGCTGATGACCCCTCATTGAAATGAGCTCATCGGGTTTGTTCCAGTGAGTGGCCATGGACTATGTTTCTGTGACATTCCGTAGTAGCAAATCATATGACTAATAACAGTTGGTAACACTCATGCGGTGACTCGTTCAATTGATATTTTTATTAATCTATTTATTTTTTACTCATCCGCTCACTTCATCCAGCACACCCCGGGAGATCATCCTCATTCATTAAGGCACACACAAATGAAATTATTTGAGTTTCTCTCATTTATCTCAATCTTTTCCTCCTTGCTGAAAATTTCTTCTTCCTCTATCTAACTCAATATGAACACATGGAATCGGGCTGTCGAACACATTCCAAATTGCTTAACACTATTTAACACACATAGTGAAGCTGGTGACAATAGTGCTGTCAATCGATATGGCAGGTAACATAACTTTAGACGAGGTTCAGACTGACTTGGAATATGACTTCATAGCCCAATATAACAATACATCTGTCTCCCCCGACGACGATGAGGATTCTCCGTTCCACAACCATAAACCCGAATGTAAGTACTATTTGCCAGAAAATTTTCGTTCGACTATTAACAAAGAAACCCAATCTCTCTCGCTTTTTCATATTAACTGCCAAAGTATTAGTGCCCACTGGGAATCGTTACACGATCTTCTGTTTAACCTGCAGGGAACCGAAAATAAGTTTGACGTCATTGGCCTAACAAAAATCTTCAATGTCCCTTCAAATATATCATACCGTCTCGACGGATATCATACTCTTATCAAAAACAACCGCCCCGACGGTGATGACGGTAGAGGAGGAGTTGGGTTTTTTATTAAAGATAACATTGATATTAAAATTCGTCATGACCTGTCGATTTTCATTCCTCACATCATAGAATCTCTTTTCATCGAAGTTAATGTTAATAAATCGCAGAGAGTCATTGGAGTAATTTACAGACCAAACACACCACCGAAAGCGGACATTGATATCTTCTTGAACAAACTCAACGAAATAACTGACAAATTAAATCAGGAAAATGTATCCTCCTATATCATGGGCGACATTAATATTGATCTTCTCAAATATGATTCCCACGCCAAAACAGAAAATTATATCAATTTGATGTTTAGCCAAGGATTTTTACCTGTCATTACAAAACCCACCCGCTTAACTTTACATTCAGCCACACTCATTGACCACATATTTACTAACAATATTTTATCCACTTCAATATCTGGGATAATAATAACTGATGTCTCGGACCACTTTGGTACTTTTCACGTGGATACAGTGCTCCCCAAAACAAAGAATGAGACACATTCGTGGATTCGAAAGGTAAATGCTGAAACTACGGCAAAAATTACTTCTATCACAATGTGACTTTTCCTCAGTTATAGGTACAGGTGACCCAAACACGGCTTATAACAACTTTTTACATATATATCTCGGATTATTTGATGCGGCTTTCCCCCGAATACGTGTCTGTACACATCAAAAATTCATAAAGAGGTAACCTTGGATGACAAGAGGCTTGGTAGTCTCATCAAATAATAAAAGCAAATTTTATAATAAAAAGTTAAAACACCCAACTGAATTTAATGTAAAAAACTACAAAAACTACTGTAGAATATTCAATAAAGTAAAAAAGCAGTGCAAAGTAACATATTTTAAAAGTATTCTAAACGAACACAAATACAACTTGCGCAAAACATGGCAAATACTAAATAACGCCATCAAAAAGCCAAACGGAGCTACCAACTTACCTAAGTTTTTCATTCACAATAATAAAGAAATAAATGACCCGTCAGAAATAGTTAGAGAATTCAATTCCTACTTCGCAAATATAGGTAAGCAAACGAGTGATAAAATACCAGTCACCAACAAGTCTTCTCACGACTTCATGGACCCAAATTCTACTAATAATTTTTACATAAGACCAACATGTGATCTTGAAGTTATAAATATTGTAAAATCCCTGAAGTCAAAAGGGAGCAAAGATTGTGATGATATTAGTCCAAATCTACTTAAACAAACCATTGACTCCTTGGTTAACCCATTAACACACATCTTCAATTGTTCGCTTGCAAATGGCACTGTTCCAGACAAAATGAAAATTGCAAAAGTTATTCCTATATTTAAAGCAGGCGACAAACATAATTTTACAAATTACAGACCCATTAGCATACTTCCGACATTCTCCAAAGTACTAGAGAAACTTATGTCAGTGAGACTCTTGAAATATTTAAATCATTTTAGTATCTTACACCCAAATCAATACGGTTTTAGAAAAGAACACAGTACGGTACACCCCGTTATGCAATTGCTGAAAACTATATCAGAACAAAATAATAAAGTAAGTAAGAACAGCACACTTGCACTATTTTTGGACCTTTCAAAAGCGTTCGATACAATAGACCATGGTATTTTATTAAATAAACTATATAGACACGGCATCAGATGTCTGGGTAATGAGTGGTTTAAAAGCTACTTATCTGATAGATCACAGTATGTTGCATATGGAGACCATATATCTGACAGAGCAAAAATATCACACGGAGTTCCACAAGGCTCGATACTCGGCCCAACATTATTCCTGATATACGTCAATGATATCTATCGTGCTACTTCCCTGGATCTCCTATCATTTGCAGACGATACCACCGGTTTAGTTGTCGGGTCCCGAGCCAAATAATTTAGTTCAACCCACAAATAAAGAGCTTGAAAAAATATTCGAATGGTGCTGCGCGAATCAACTTGTACTGAATGCAACAAAAACTAGATACATTTTAATCAACCCTTCCGCCAAAAAAAACACAACAATTCACCATAACGTTATGATAAACGGCCAAATAATAAGTAGAGTTGGATCAAATAATACCGAAAAATCTTTTAAATTCCTAGGAATACATATTGATGATTGTTTATCTTACAAACACCATATATCGCAACTCTCCTCGAAGATTGCTCGCGCAAATTATGCACTAAACAGAGTGAAGAATGCGCTTCCCCGAGAAGCTCTGAAAACACTTTATTATGCCCTTATACATACACATTTAGTATATGGGATAAATGTATGGGGAAATGCTAGAACAATTAAAAAGATACTGCTTCTACAGAAACGCTCCATCCGCATAATAAACAATAAAAAATATAATGCACACACAGATCCCCTTTTTCGGGAAAATCTAAATTTTATAGTAAATTTCCTTTCTTATTATACCTACCACAATTGTTTACTACAGGCTTGCACTACAGTGGAAGTCCCTAACTCGGATAAAATACTCTCTATTTTTGTCTTTCCCAAGCAAGTTGGGAAAGAAAAGTGGTGCAAAAGCACCAATAAAAATAAGCCAAAACTGGGTCGAGTGCAACCGGCGCAGACCCAGTATGGGACGCTCTCTCCCAAGTACAACTCCACGACTTCCATTGCCAGTGCGCATATACCGTCTCTAAAGACTCATTCTTTTTTGAATCCGTAAATGTCAGAGTTATGTGATCAGCGGGGAGGAAAGATTCTTTACCCGTAAAGAAGACGGGAGGGCCTCCATGTAAACAATTGTGGTAGGTATAATAAGAAAGGAAATTTACTATAAAATTTAGATTTCTTATCAACCTACTCACAATTGTTTACTACAGGCTGAATAGACAAAAGGCTGGAGGGAATCGCATAACCAACCCCCACATAACCCTAGTGCACTGGAACCATGAAGTAGATGGAAGAGGTCCCGAGGCTTATCAACCATAATGTCGCAATCATTGGTAAAGGACAATGAAAAGAGACATATGAGCCTGTGTGACACACAGACAGAAAAAGGGCAGTAACAGCACAAGGCTGAAACTGACCTTCAAGAAGCCTAATGGCTATGGCAGACAACAGCCTGAGCAGAAGAAAGAGGAACCAGGGCAAAAAGGTCCTCCGACTGCTCCTGCAACTGGCGTAAATAAAAGGTGGAGAAAGTAGAAGCATTTCTCCAGTAGGCTGCCTGCATAACATCCGACAACTTGACGGAGTCAGAATAAGCCCAAGAGGTAGACAGTGCCCGCACCTCGTGGGCAGAAATACGATTGGTAATACAATCGCCAGCTGCTAAACGACTATAAGCCGTACGAATAGCAAGACAAATCCATCGAGAAATGGATTGAGGAGAGATCTTCTGTCGACCCGGAATGAGAGACAGAAAAAAACGTTTTCTGCCTTTCCGTATGAAGCGTGTCCGATCAAGATAAATGCGAATAGCACGGACCGGACAGAGTAAAGGGCGAGTACCCTCAACAGAGGGAAGAGCCCTGATACAGATAGGAGGAGGAGTAGTATCTGGTAACTGATTCTTAGCCAAAAAGGAGCAATCAGTGGTAAAAGTAACACTGTTGGGAGAGCTCCTAAAAAAGGCCGGGTCAACCGAAAGGGCGTGAAGCTCACTAACCCGTCTGGCCGAAGCAAATGCCATCAGAAAAGCCGTCTTATATGTGAGAAAATGCATATCCACCTGGGATAAAGGTTCGAACGGCGCCCCCCCCCCCCCCCCTCCAAGCAAAACAGCACCCACGAAAGATTCCATCGTGGAGTGAGCTGCAAAGTCCGAGGCCTTTTCAAAGAAAAGTGCCGAACAAGCTTGGAGAGGTAAGGATTAGTGCCGATACGACGCTTCCCCACATAAGAAAAAGTCTCTGAAAGCACAGACCTGTAACCCTTGATGGTAACAGGCTGGAGACCCCGAGAATCAAACAGATATACCAGAAACTCCGCAATCTGTGAAATCGAAGGATTGGCATAATCAACAGAGTGATCAGCACACCATCGACAGAAGACCTTCCATTTAGCTGCATAAGCTAAACCAGTGGAGTGCCTCCTTGAAGAAGAAATGCACTCCACTGCTCGTCTCGAAAAACCTCTACGGAGGAGACAGGACCTGACAAAAGATATGCGTGAAGGCACAATGAAGTCGGGTCGACGTGAAACCTCCTCGGGCGACCTTGACAAAGAAGGTCGCGACGTAGCGGGAGACGTGCCGGAACCGCCGCCATCAGCGAGCGGAGCTGATTGATCCACACCCGCTGAGGCGACAGGGGAGCGATCAGAATGATTCGACAACTGCAGGTTTGAATTTTGGCGAGAACCTGAGGAAGAATCGGAACCGGCGGGAAGGCGTAGCCGACTAGACCGTTCCAATCGAGTGACAGAGCGTCCACGGCAAAAGCCAGAGGATCTGGACACGGGGACACGAAAGTGTCCACCTGATGGTTCCAACGAGTCGCAAAGAGGTCGATGTGGGGACGTCCCCAGAGATCGCAAAGCGACTGGAACACTGCCCTGTGAAGCATCCACTCGGTGGAAATAACCCTGCCCTGTCGGGACAGGGAGTCGGCTAGGACGTTCAGACGACCGGGAATGTGACGAACAACCACTCCGGCGTGAACATCCTGAGCGAGCAGTAAAAGATCCCGAGCTAACTCGTACATCGGAAGCGAGTGCGTGCCGCCCTGGTTCCGAATGTAAGCAACCACTGTCGAATTGTCGGATAGTAGAAGGACCTGGCGATTCGACAGGTGAGGGATCCACTGCCTGAAACTCAGAAGAAGAGCAAGAAGCTCCTTCTGGTTGATGTGTAGAGCTGCTTGATCCTGGTCCCACATCCCGTGTAGGGAAAGACCGAGAGGATCCAACGTCGCACCCCATCCGAGATCGCTGGCATCTGCCGTCAGAACGCGATCGGACGTGGGTAAGTCCAGCGGAACACCCTGCGTAATCCACTGAACATCTGTCCAGGGAAGAAGGTGAGGATACAGAGAGTCCGGAAACGGAAGCACCTGATCCAGAGAATCTACATTCGGTCTCCAACGACTGAGCAGAAAGTGTTGGAGAGGTCTGACACGCAGCCGACCTAGAGGAATGAGATCCGTCACCGAACCGCAGAGACCGATCAGCCGGAGAAAACTCCGAGCGGTCGCGGACCTGGACTGGGACAGAGTCAGAGCAAAAGCTGAGAGAATCACAGCCTTGGCCTGGGGAACAGCCACCAAATTGAATTTGGTTTGGAAAGACATCCCCAGATGACAAAACGACTGAGAAGGGACCAGGTCCGACTTCTCCTCGTTGACTCTGAATCCTAGCGACGTGAGCAAGCTCAACAGAGTGGCGACATCCGATTCCAGTAAGGCAGCATTGGAATGCCTCTGGAGGATATCGTCCAGATATGCCGAAGTAGTCACCCTGGACTGTGTGCGATGGAACGCTATCACATGCGACATCAGTCTGGTGAACGCCCAAGGAGCCAGGTTGAGGCCGAAAGGCATGGCCTTGAACTGGTAAACTCGCCCCAGAAAAGCGAACCTGAGATACTTCCGTGACGCCCGATGCATCGGAACGTGGAAGTAAGCGTCTCGCAGGTCGATGCTGGCTGCGAAATCTCCCTGGTGAATTGATTGGCAGACCGACCTGAAAGTCTCCATGCTGAACTTGGGAGCAATGATAGACTGGTTCAGGATACTCAGATCGATAACCGGTCGGAGTCGGCCGTCCTTCTTCGGCACCAAGAACAGGCGGGAATAGAAACCCACTGACTGAATGTTCTTGACGACCTCGATCGCCCCCTCTGCCAGGAGATTGGCAATCTCCGTGGACAAAAGTTCCCGACGTAAAACGTCTGAAGGAACTGTGGTTGGAAGAGGCACCCTTGACAGAGTGGGGTGCCGTTGGAAGGATATGCGCAGCCCGGACCGAACAACATCTAACACCCATGGATCGGATGTGATGGTGGTCCAATGGTCTGCGAACTCTGCTATCCTTCCTCCAACCTGGGACGAGTCGAGGTGAGGACCTTCATTTCGAGCCCCGACGAGGCCCGCGAGAGGAGAAACCACCTCCTCTGCTAAATGAAGAATCCTGAGACTTCCCTCGATTCTGCCGACCCCTACCTTTACCCCATGAGTAAGAAGTAGAGGCGGCGGCAGAAGGATCAGCCTTTTGCTTCACAGAGGAAGCAGAAGGGTACTTGTTAGGCTTGGAACGGCCCTTGCCTCCCCGAGAAGGCTGATCAAGCTGACGAAACAGCAGCTGATCTTTGGAATGACGTAGGACGTCATCCCGGACCGTCGACACGGAACCATGGAAAAGTTGCGGACCTGCCAAAGAAGCAGATCGAAGAGTAGCACGCTGCTCCTCGGGAAGGGATCGTCCTGTGTCCAGCACAGCGTCCCTTCGAACTAATTCCAAATTGGCCGTGTTACAGGCATGCGTGTGAGTAAGGTGCATAAGCGCCTTGGACAGCACACGCAAAGGAGCCTGTACCTCGTCAAACTTATCTGGAGGCAGATAAGCAGCCAAAGCTGAGACAACGTGATCTGAGAGAGAAAGCATGCCAAGCATCTCTCTAGATAAGCCCAACGTGGACTCCAGAGTCGTCATTGGAATGACGGCAGACTTGGGCTTGGAAAGCCCGAGGGAAGTGGAGTCCTGATCCAGAACCGTCAAAGCCTGGCAGACTGACGGATTGGCGGAATCGTAGGAACGATAACGCACAGGAGGCAAAAAGGTGTCAACCTTGGTGAAGAACGAAGTCTTCAAAGCCTTGGAATTCAGCTTGGAATTCAGCTTGGCATCTGTACCGACTGGCACGGTCGAAGGCGCCCAGAAGCAGGTTGCTCCATAGGCTGTTGGCGCGCGACCGATGATCGCGGCCAGGCTGACACTGTCGGCTGGTTAGCAGGTTTGAGCTCAGGCAGAAACCCAAACACAAAGTCAAGAGCCGCCCCCAAGTCCGAAGACTGCTGGCCCTCGACCTCAAGCATGTCGGACTCCTCCCCAGAGTCGGAAAACACATAGCCCATCGTGGGCAAACCAGCCGACGCCTCCCATGGTGTCGGGACACCAGAGGAATCGGAAACCGGCCTGTTTCCAATCCCGGGAGGCGGCGCCATAGAAGGCGCCTGGAAACCACCCATAGCCTCGCTGGAAGCAACAAGAAGGCTCTTAGAAAGAACCTGAGTGAGTAAGGAGAGGGCCTCCCTAAGCTCACTGCCTGTACCGACCGGTTCGACGGGGGAGCGAACCGGCAAAGTGGCTTCACCTCTGACCCTCTTAACCAGCGAAGGGTCACGATCCTCCAAAATACCCGACGCGGGACGACGGGCGGCAGCCGAAACATCTGAAGGCAGACGTGTATAGGGGTACGATGCACCCCGAGGATCAATATTGCGAGAACTCATGAGAGTCACCGCAGACCTCTGCGGGGCAGAAGGTCCAGGCTGCACAAAAGGCGTTGGTCCCCCAAAACTGGTCGTGTGACCAGAGTGAGTAGACGGAAACGCCACGGAGTTCATAGTGTTTCCACTACGAACATCCGAATCCAAAGACACAACTGTGGTGCTCGACGGCGAAGAGACCACAGCGATGGGCTCGACCGGCAGCCCCTTCCGACTTCGCCGAGTTGAAGTCAGGGAAGGCTGAGGCCGATATCCCACGTCTACAGTATCTGACAGTCCTGCAGTCCCCTGCAGCGAAAAGCCGAGGCCGGCTGAAACAGATAACGAAGCAGACGGGCCAGCAGCAGTAGTAGATACGTCGAGAGTCGTTGAGGCTGGTGAAATAGTGGAGAGAGCACACCGGCTCGGCTCCGAAGGAGGAGTCACAACCCTAGTGACAGCCTCAGATGTCGACTGGAGGGGGACCGTAGTCCCGGAACCAGGCATCTCTACACCAGAACACTCAACGGCTCCCGCAGTATCCACCACAGGAAAAGACTGCACATCCCCCACGGAGGAGGAATAACTCTCACCAGACAAAGTCGGCTCGGGAGGCCCCGAACGACCACGTTCTCCTTTCCCGCGGGAGCGGGAGGCACGGCCACGAGAACGAACGACACGGTTTACTGACGCCCAGAAGGTGGAAGACCATGTTCCACAGACACCACACGGCCGCTCGGCCGAACACCCATTACAGGAGGAACAAGACGAATGTACATCGTCCACATGCTTTGGCAGCAGACATTGCCCACAGGGAATTGTCCTGGGCATGATAGAGGTGAGAGGAGCAGAGAAGGTGAGATGAGATAACAGAACACCCCCAAAGAAGAGAGAAAGGTGACAGAAACAAAGACCCCAGACGGTCGACCGGGAACCACCCAACAGGAAGACTACTCTCAAAAGAAAGAAGAAACACTGCAGGAGTGGTACCCCGCTGACACCTAACTCTAACACAATTAGAAAATTTTGCAAAAAAAGCATTAACAATAATTGTGAAAAAATCTAAGTCCGAACCGCGTGGCACGCGAAATTCGCGCGCGACTCGTGAGAGAGCAAATAAATATACATTATGGACATATAATAGAAAAGAGAATATATAAAACACTGTTCCTGAGAATACAAAGGATACACTGTGGTATAATGAATCAGGAATCATCAAACATCGAGCTGGTGGAACACTGATAAGCGTGCAAGAAACATCTCGACACGAAGCGGATTTTAAAAAGAATGAGTCTTTAGAGACGGTATATGCGCACTGGCAACGGAAGTCGTGGAGTTGTACTTGGGAGAGAGCGTCCCGTACTGGGTCTGCGCCGGTTGCACTCGACCCAGTTTTGGCTTATTTTTATTGGTGCTTTTGCACCACTTTTCTTTCCCAACTTGCTTGGGAAAGACAAAAATAGAGAGTATTTTATCCGAGTTAGGGACTTCCACTGTAGTGCAAGCCTGTAGTAAACAATTGTGAGTAGGTTGATAAGAAACAATATTCTTAAAGTAAACGACCTTTTTAAACTCCATGCATGCCTGTTTGTATTTGACTGGTATCACGATAACCTGCCAGCATCTTTCAAATATTACTTCAACCCTGTAGTCAATGCTACGGGTAGAGCTAGTAGAAGAAGAGATACTCTCCAAATTGAAAGAACAAGGACAAGGTCTCTTGATAACTTTCCTACACACTTATACGCCAAACTCTGGAATGACTTAGATTCTGATTTACGCAATATAAATAACAAACAAATTTTTAAAAAACAATTAACCTCAAAATTTTTGTCCCAATACTCCGATAACATTGACTGTAATAATCCGTACTGTACGGACTGTGCCATCTAATAATAACAGGTATAAAAATTTCATAATAAACTGAGTGGGTATGCATTTTCAAGACTATCCAATTTTAGCGCTTTCCAAGGACAGTGCCTGCAGACGTGGACAGTGAAATAACAATAAGGGAAATACTGATTCTATTTTTAGCCCTGTTGAGGACTCCAACACTTTGCATCAGTCCGTGTGGGGCTCATATTCTCTCTCTTGAAGAAACACTCTAAGTGGCGTCGGCTTTGGAGTAGTCAGCGCTGGACAGGCAGTGGTTATTGACTCATTTCTGCTGGTACTGCAAATGTCTGGACAAAATCTCGTCTCGTCTTGTGTTAGTTGCACTTGCCACCAGTGACTAAGACCAAGTACAGCTCTACGGTTGTCTGACAGTCCGATTCCAATGTTCCAATATTGCATGCTATTATTTCTGGGGGGCGACAGGTAGACAGCCAATCTGGCTATGTCGTCTCCCTGCAGTATACAGGCCTATTAGATTATTTTTTGTCTCATATTCATGTATGTATATTTATTGCTGTATACTGCTAAATAAAGATTCATTCATTCATTCAACCAAATTTAATATGGCTGACATGGCTATATTAAATTAGCTAGCTGGACCAAAATCAAAAGGAAGCATTGTCTAGTCATCCACAAGTTACCCCTAAACACGCCGGACAGACATGGCTTATGTTTCCGTAGTCTATTTCGGATTACATGGAATAGTGGGACATGCGCAGTGAAGATACAGAATAGTAATCACAAGGAAACAGCAAATTGCACTTCAAATGTAAACCAGAATGGAATTTGAGGAAGTGGCGTGCGCAATTTTTGTTGATGATGTTGTCAATGACAACATGGCTGCTGTTTTTGCTCATCTCATTGCCGCATCTGTACAAAACAGCACAGCTCCCCTATGGATAGGTAGGTCAATATGACCAGATTAAAAAAAAAACAAAAAATTTACAAATAAACGCCGGCCAGAGCACTTGAGTTTTCTTATTATTTCGACTCCCATTTGTTCAGGGGGTAGCCAGGATTCTATAATTGAGGGAGGGAGGGGGGGGGGGGCCTGTCATTTCTAGCCATTTTTTGTGGAGGTCGGGGGCATACCATGATATTTGTAATGTTGTGGGGTTTCGGGGGTCGTTGCCTAGTCCACCCTTCCGTCGTTACCCCTGTCCTCCCACTTCCCTTCATGGAAGTGGGAGGAGGGTGGTAAAGACCGGAGGTCCTAGTTGGGACCAGGACGTGGGAGGAGGCGGGTGACGATCAAAGGGTCCTAGTTTGGACAAAGCATCCCTCGAGAAAATTTTGCAAAATTTAGTGCTCCAAGATTGAATATGAGGCAATTGTAGCATGTGTAGCCCTATATTGGAGAGCATTTTGGGGCTCTTAAGTTGTTTGAAACTTGTATTGGATCATCGTTTTGGGAGAGGGGATTCGAAAATTTGGGGGGGGGGGGGGGTGGATGGGCACAAAAAAATTGTGCCCATCCACCACTTTTTTGAGCTTCTGCTTCCCCTGGGGGAGGGGTGGGTGGGTTACTATTTGGAAGGTTGTTAGTGGGTTTCGGGGGTCCTCCCCTTGTCCTAACTAGGACTCTTCTGCCGTTACCCCTCCTCTCACTTCCTTGAAGGGAAGTGGGAGGATGAGCTAATGACCACAGGGTCCTAGTTAGGACAGAGAAGTTTGAGGAGGGGGGTAACGACAAGACCGACCAAGTCAAGATAGGGCCTACGTCGAGAAAATTTTGCCCAGTTAAGTGCTCTAAGATCGAATTTGATGCAATTGTAGCATGTGTAACCCTATATTGAAGAGCATTTGGGCCAATATTTCTTTTTTATTTAGGGAGGGGGAGGGGGGTTGCTAAAGCTTCAGGTTGACCTGGGCCTCCAGACCCCATAGCTACTGGCCAAGATGCTGGCTGAGCCGTGAGATTGGGGACAGGTTCTCACCATTGTGTCCATACAACTCTGCTTGTTGATGTTACCTGAGCGAGAACTGTTTTGAAAAATTCAGTATTTGGTGTCCACTATTTGTTGGTTATGAGTATACTGAGAACCAGCAAAGCCTGTTTGTGCACTCTCACCACAGAGTTCCCGTGAACAAGGTCGTGAATGCACTGACGCATTGTGTTAAGGTTCAGTAATAATACCCGAAATCTACAGGGTGAAGGTGCGGGGGGAGGCAAACTCACACAGTCTGGCTGGAGCGTTATAATGAGGCGGGGTGTGGCGACATCCTTCAAATTTCTAACTGGTAGGGGTGAGGTGGAGAAAGGTTTCCAGAACTTCAGTTTTCAGAATTTTGGCATTTTTGCATCCGTAGGATTTAAGCCTTGTAACCAAGTTGGTTGCACACCCCCATCCCCCCCCCCCCCCCACACCGCCACCCCCGACATTCATCATGTTAGGATTTCACATCCAGATGTAATGTTCTGTCACAATAATCAGGGTTGAGGGGAAATAAATGAGTCAGTTATGGGCGGTCAAGTGTGGTAGAAAACAAGAGGTCCTAGGGGGCCTGAGGCACTCACTTGACATGGTAGACTAAATATCAACCTAGAGAATTGATTTCAACAAATTGCATCTGCTCCTCCTAAGAAAAGCTTATATCAAATACCCAAAGATTCTGACCAGTGGATCTAAAAAAAAAAGATTTTTAAAGAATATTCCTCATATTGAATTAAGTTATAATTATTTCGCCCATATATGAACCCAGGGACTTGGCTTTAACAAACTTGAATCTTACCTTCCTCACCCCCCCCCCCCCCCCCCCCTCTCCCCTAAGGATGCTGCACACCAAATAACAAAACATTCCGACTGCTGGATCTGAAGAAGATTTTTAAAGAAAATTCCTCATTTTGAACTAAGTTACAATTCGAGCTCCCACAGTGAGCCCAAATATGGACCTAGGGACATGGCTTGAACAAACCTGAATCTTACCCTCCTAAGGATGTTGCATAAAAAATATCAAAAGCATTCATCTGCTGGATCTGAAGAAGATTTATAAAGAAAATTGCTCATTTTGAACTAAGTTGTCATTCGGGCTCCCATAGTGAGCCCAAATATGAACCAAGGGACTTGGCTTGAACAAACTTGAATCTCATCCCCCTAAGGTTGCTGCATGCCAAATATCAAAACATTCCGGCTGCTGAATCTGAAGAAGAAGATTTTTAAAGAAAAAATCCTCATATTGACTAAGTTACAATTCGGGCTCCCATCGGGGTGGTCAAGGGTGGTAGAAAACAAGAGGACCCAGGGGGCCTGAGGCGCTCCCCTGACATGGTAGACTAAATATCAACTTAGAGAATTGATTTCAACAAGTTGCATCTGCTCCTCCTAAGAAAAGCTTATACCAAATATCAAAACATTCCGACTGCTGGATCTGAAGAAAATTTTTAAAGAATATTCCTCATATTGAACTAAGTTATCATTCGGGCTACCACAGTGAGCCCAAATATGAACCCGGGGACTTGATTTGAACAAACTTGAATCTCACACCCCTAAGCATGGTGCATACACAATATCAAAAGATTCTGCCTGCTGGATCTGGAGAAGAAGATTTTTAAAGAAATTTGCCTGAAATGCACTAAGTTTGAATTCAAGCTTCTATAGTGAGCCCAAATATGAATCCAGGGGGCCGATTTGAACACACTTGAATCAGATCCACCCCACAATGTTGCATACCAAATATCAAAAGATTCTGCCTGCTGGATCTGGAGAAGAAGTTTTTTTAAGAAATTTGCCTGAAATGCAAGTTTGAATTTGGGCTCCTATACTGACCCCAGATATAAACAAAGGGGGCCGATTTGAACAAACTTGAATCAGATCCACCCTACAATGTTGCATACCAAATATCAAAAGATTCTGCCTGCTGGTTCTGGAGAAGAAGATTTTTTTAATGTTTTTCCCATTACCTACAGTGTTAAAAAGTGCCGACTCAGCACTTTTTCAAAGTTCTGAAACTGTACCCTATGATAAAACCGATGGCAATTTTTTTTGACCAATCCTTTCTGTTGGTCCTAAGGAAGCTTCACACCAAATAAAAATTCTCAGTGCCATGCAGTTTTGGAGATATGGGCATTTTAATTTTTTTCTATTTTTAGCTCATGTGGTTCCCACGGGGCTACAGGAAAAAAAAAATCGGCATAAATTAGGTACTTATGACCCAATAAGCCCTCACATAAAATTTGATTAAAATCAGCGTCTCGGTTCGGAAAATAGAAATTTTGGGCGGGGCTAGAAATTTTGCCCCTCCCATAACGACGCCATATATAGCCCATTAAACTTCTCTTGAACAAATCTGAGTCTACACCTTAGAAGGAAGCTGCATACCATATATCAAGTCTCTGCTACTGTGGTTCATGAGAAGAAGATTTTCAAAGATTTTGGTGCCCCTTGTGGGCATGACACCACCCAAGAGGAGGGGCAACTTCACTTGAACAAATCTGAATTGGCATTAGGCAATAAACATTTACCCAACATTTGAATAAAATTGGGCTAAGGGTTTCAAAGGAGAAGTCGATAATGTATGAATTCCAGGGTCCAAAAACCCCCATTTCCTTGCATATGAGCGAAAATTTTGAAGTTTTTTGTAGAAATACATTTGTACATTTGTAAGATTTCACACTTCACAATTTGAGTGCTTGTAATTGCGGGTGTGGAGTATAAATTAAATTTGTGTCTTCACGTTTTCTACTGCCCAATCTGCCTCCATAGGCAAGTGTTCAAGTGGTTTGTCTTAACAATCAACATTATAATTAACAAAAACTATTAGCTAGATGTATGATCAAAGAGAATATTCCTGAAAACAACTACTTTTATGATGATGTTTTGATTAGGATGAATGTGTATACTGATGACGGTCTACATTTTCACTGCCCCAGATATTAGGACAAGCAATCTACAGGCTAACCCCCTACACCACTACCCCCACTCCCCCCCCCCCCCCCCCCCACACGATTTTTATGCCACTTTTGGACATATTTTGAGAACCTGCGACCAACTTTGAGGAAAACTTGGGGAACATGCTCCCCCACCCCTCCCCCGTGACCATGCCACTTCGTACATGTTGTGTAAGAACATACCAGGTAACAAAGATATACAATGTCCAAATCACATTATAATTGTAACAAGAGGGATGTTACATCCCAATGCTCACCTACATTCGCGCTTGATATTGTCGTTCCAATGTAACATGCCTAATATTTAGTTAATATAAATCATTAACTAGGCATCAAATGATTACTGTGGTTTATGTGATGGCTATGGAAAGTCTATATTTCTGCATTTATTATATATCAATTCAACATAGAATCATTGGATATAAAAGCATTTTTTTCTTACTGTCTGATACAAGGTTTTAACTTTTAAGTCCGTTTAAGTACCAATTCTATACAACGTTGCTCTAACGTTAACAGTGTTACAATGTTACATCAAAATGATCACACAAAATGGTGTTTTCGTTCCAGTTAAGTTGTAACGATGTTGTTATACAGCACAACCATTTGATCACCTTGGAGTTTGACGAAACTGGGAAATTACGTCTTCAATATGTTTTTGTGTGACACAGCCTCCCCAGAACAAAAAGTTGTGCCTCCCCAGAACAAAAAGTTGTGGTTACGTTGTGTGCCACCCTGAGCTGGGTCCACTAATGCTTACCTAACTAAATTTTATGGACATTTTTGTAATTGATTGTAATACAATTGTCACTGTTGATGTTAAAAACTTAACTGGTGAGTTACTTCTGGTTGTAAAAATTTGCTGACGTGTCTTTTCCTTGTTACAATTTATGGGAGCGTGCCTACAGGCACCACCATGAATTGTAAGAAGGCAAATTCCAACAAAGTAATTTCATTTCGTAGATAATGTGAAGCACATCCAAAAAATATTGCAGCACTTTAACTTCAGAATAACTTAGCCCGAATATTGGCTCAGACGCCAGCACCCAACCATCTGAATAATAAAATTCATTTATTCAATTTTGGGTGTGTGTGTGGGGGGGGGGGGGGGGGGGGGGAGGGAGGGGGGGGGTGTGTCAATGGGCCTGTTGTTTAACTGACTCCATAGTTCTTTCTCTTTCTTTTCATCAATTATTTGTGGGTATGTTATGTTTAAATATTTTGCTGAATTCCATGTACGTGACATATTTGTTATTGTCTTGAACGCTCACACTTTTTTTGGAGAATACAACAAACGGAAATATTTTCCACTATTTGTTGATAATTGAGCATGTCAGGAATAAAAGGTAAACCATCTAAACCTGCTCACGAGGTGGTTTACTCAGAATGATTCGGAATGATATTCCAGAATGACGGTTTGCAAAGAAAACAGCCAGATTGATAATCTAAATTGTCTGCGCATGCCCGGAATAAACCATGTATTCTGGAATGGACTAGGAAACATGAGCCTGGTGAAAACATAATGCCCAGAGAGAATCTCGGGGCATAAAAACGTTTACAAAATGGAACTGTCAACCAGAAGTTCATCCAAATGTAAACAAAGTAGAGCTGGTTGGTGTTGAAATTTTCCTTTGGTTTGGTTTTCGGTTTCTGTAACACAATACATATTTTCCATATCTTATGTATTAAACTGGGACAGGATAGTACTAAAACAAGTCAAATAACAAACAGGTGAACTATAAATGAAATAAAACTGTATTGCGATTGTTTCCTATAAATTCGATGAACAAAAAATTACATCTGCAATCTGCGTATGCTTTCATAAAAAGTCATTCAAATGCAAGGGCGTAGATATGGGAGTCGGGAGTGTGTGCCAAGGGGGAGGGGGCTCAAACATTTAGTTGCAAAGATGCCGTTTGAGAAACTTATGATTCTACCATCATGTCAAATTCGTTTTTCATTTCCATTCAAGTGTACTGCCTGACATGAAAATAAGTGAAGAGTGTCAGAATTTCAAAAGCAATTGCACCAAATCAAGAAGTTGAGAACTTTAGAACACGACTTTTTACTTTCAGAAAGACAGATACCCATTTCACAAGCTTGACATTTGTACTTGAAAGACGCCAACTCTAAATCCCAGAATTATTCATTTACAAAGTACTGCAGAGGTTATGCAAATTATCGACAAGATGGTTATCTGACCTGATTTCCATGTCCATTCTTCCTTCTGGTTTGCAATGAATTACCATTATCAGAGAGTATTCACTGAATTCTGAGAATTCCCATTACTTCGAAAAACAACACAGCCACGTGCGTTTTTGCACATACAAGTGTATTTTGGATTTTTAGTTTTCATTCTTTTCAAATTTCCGATTAACACTTGGTATGTGCAGCTAACGTTTTATTAATATTAATTTAACCCCTTTCCTGCAATCCCGAGTTCCTCAACATTAATGGAGCATTGAGCGAATTTATACTTTTCTCTTACCTTGACAAGTTGTTTTGCAGGTGTCACAGTCCATTCTTTTTTCAGGAACAGTTTTGTACTCTTTGGCGTGATGATTCTGTATGTGGCGACATAGGTTGGAGGTATTTATGCACTGGGCAACGACTGACTTATTGCCTAATTGGCATTTGCCATTTCTATTGTCGCTTCTTCCAAAATATTGATTCATGCTAAGTATGCATTTTAGCTGGCATTTTGTTGATTATACAAAATCTATGGCATTCTAAAGGTGAATATTCAAAAGTTTAGGAAATCCAAAAATATATGGTTTTTAATCTCTTTTTTGGTTTGGATTTGGCTTCCACTTGGAAACTGAATTTCAGTTTCGGTTTGATTAAATTGACCAGCTCTAAAACAAAGATACTGGTAAAAGCTATTTATAAGCCTGACAACTTGCCAAGCTCATCTAAGGCCCAGAATGAGGTGAAATAACACAGATGCTATGCTATGACAACAGAATTTATGCCATTAAAGGTCACGATACAGTGAACAACATAAGGTGGCCAACTGTAAGGAAGTATTAAAACACATAAGTGAATACTTCTCTCTCCATTTTATATATACATATATCATGAAGGGTGAAACAAAATTCAAACAATTGACAAAATTCATGACATGGTTCACATTAAAATCAAATTTTTTGAAAATGTGTGTAATTTTAATAATTGCTGACTCTCCCAAAAGAACCGGAATGTACCGATGCTAATAAATGAAAGCAAAAATAGCCAAATCAGTTGTGACAGGGCCTAATTTAGGGGGCACCCAAGAATTGGTGTCCTTGGGTAGCCATATCTACTGTAAACAAACACAGAAATATTATTTTTGGAAAAATATAATGAATGCCAAAATGTTAGGCAGACAGATTATAAATATTTATAAATGAATGGTTATACAATAGGGAAAAAGATCCAAATAAGGGCGAGACATGTTTCAACAAAATGTTTCTCCGTTATTTTTATAATAAAAAACGCAGTCCTGGTGTATTCTTTTTCTGCCTTCCATACATCCTATAAACATTGATGATCTTCCCCAACAAACATCCCTGTTGACCCAGTGTCTGTGCTTCATAACTTTGAAGAGCAGGGTAACAAAAAACTATCCATAGAGGCCAAACAGAAAAAATAGTAGTTAGGTCCCACAAAGTAGATCTTCTGTTTCTCAGGCCATTTTTTTGTAAAATTGCATATGTGCAAGCGTTTTTTTTATTTTATTTTTGTAATTATTTCTTTGCCAGCAAAAGTTCTTGTTCTTGGTTTGTTTTATGTTTTAGGCCTCATAATCTACAGAATAGCATGGGTGGTGGAGTATTTTGTCGCTTTAGTGCAAGAAGGCTTTGTAATGCTACAGCATTGCAAAACCTTGTTGCACTCAAGGGGCAAATTTATCAATTTTATAAACATGGGTAAAATATCAAACATAAACCATTTAATTTTTATTTTTTTTAAGTTCGCATTGATTATAGAAAGTGAGCATGTTGTAGCCAAAAAGCCCAGGTTGGAGGGCCTGAGAAATAGATTTTTAACTTTTTTAGGCCTTATTGGAGGCACTTCCTCAGCTTCTGTACACATGCAAACATCAATCTATGGAGTACGATGCAGGATTCTTACTTTTTTAGTTATTTTGCTTAAGTTTTGAGGGGAGGGGGGGAGCTGCGAGGTTTAAAAATTCTGTGTTTGGCCTGATTCTTAGACCAGAGCTATCTATCTAGTCTGGGCCAGTGGTAACGGTTATAAATATGATATTTGTTAACATTTCTCGATCAATTCTGCACAGAATTGATAAAACATTATCAAAAATCGATTTCCAGGTTTCAAAGTGTACTATGCCATTCTGGTGAAAGCAGCTGATATGACTTCAAACTGCAGCATGCAATGGTATATTACCCGACCTGTTAACTCTCCCGGTTTCACCATGAGTCTCCTGGTTTGAGGCACCAACTCACGTTCTTGGGTCACATCCTATTTTCTCCCGATTTGACACTTTTCAAAATGGTTGTCCTGTTCTATTTTGAAAATTAAACAAGTTGTCAAGTTGGTCACAATATATAAATTTATGACGCAGAATACTTGTTGGAAACGATAATTTATCAAAGATTCACAGTGAGTTTTACCAATTCTGAGTTCCGAGAATTGAGAGCGTGAATTCCCATGTTGTTGATGGAAAAGTCATGGAAATTGAAAGTAGCATTTCGAAAACAAGTGTATTATAGTCTGTTTTTAAAGATGTTACTTTCGTAAAGCCATGCTGGACGGGGACGTTTTGTCCCAAGGTTTTTGGAGCAAGGAAGAAGGCCCAATTATTATTATTACCTGATGTGATCCCTGCAAAAATAGCTGCTCAAAAATAAATACGAATTAATGCCCCCAAGTTGTAAAATCCAGTTTGATCCATGCTACATGAAAGACTGTTCTGAAAACAAAACAAGGGAGAGCCATATTGTTTACAACAATGGGGATACATTATGTGCACCAGGGCGATCAGTTTAAATATAGTTTGTTTATTTATGAAACATGGCCACATGTTTTTATCAAATGCATTGTATGCCAAATATATATTCTCATTCTGTCGCGGTTACGTGAAATCAAAATTATATAAACTCGAAATATAAATTAAATAAAAACATAATCTCTCAAGTATAATTAACTACAGCTGACCCATTATATATACTATTGTTATGGTTCATACCAAATTTATCTGTTTTGTGTAAAAAAAAATATAATTTAAAGTTTGTTGAAAACTGAAAAAAATCTGTTGTGAGATATCACAAAAATTAAGTTACCTCCCCTTACTTATGTACAAACAGATTGAGAACATGTCCAGCAGAGTATTTTGTCTTCATTTTGAACCAACAGGATTATTTTGTTTGTTTTTTTCACAATGGGAGTTGTGAATACTGAGGTCACATTCTCTTATGTGAGTAATACAAAACACAGTTCAAATATTTTTTTTAATAAAAGACGAAAACGAAATTACCCCAATCACACACAACTTCATTGTATCAGCAACAACAGGTGGGTTTTTCTAAACAAAACGATATGTATTTTTAGCATTGAGTAATTTTTACTGTACAATAAAACCTGTCAAAAGACAATAAGAATGAATATTTTCTCACTAAAAATGTACAGATTGAACAAAGAGTTTACATGAATAAATGGCATGAACAAAGAAAAAATGCTTGTGTTGGTTCTTGAACGTTTTGGTCCTGGGGCGTTTCGGCCCAAGATGTTTCAGCCTCCATGTATTGAAGCACCGGGATGGGCTTGCATGAGCAAGGAAAAATGGCCGGACTGAGGGGAGGGGGGGGGGGGGGGGGGGCGGTTGGTACAGGCAAAGGCTAGATAGGCATCCACTCACATTTGTGTGTGAGTTGGGGGGGGGGGCATTGTCCCTGGGGGTGGGGGGTGGGGGCTTGGACCAGTGATATCCATATTTGTATGCTTTTACTGACAAATACCATTAAAAGTGTTAAATTATTAAAATGATATATAATGCATTTGGCTTGGGGGGTGCCCGGGTGGGACTGTGGGAGTCATAACAAGGAAAATATTGATGTATTGGCCGTGCGCAAAAATCTCACTGACAAGCATCCAAATCTCACTGATAGCTCATCAAAATTTCACTGACAGTCACCTTCAGAGGTTAACAGGTCTGTATATTACCCGTTAAAATTTTTGTGTTATATATAATGCAAAGGCTTCCATGGGATAAAGTGCACAATTGAAACAAAATGTCAAGTGGAATATATCCTTTACATGCAAATCTTATCTGCATTACCATCAAGGACTAAATCAAAGAATTCCTCATGTTGAAGCCTCAAAGTGCACAGTAACAATTAGAACAAGCAGTTGTGAGAATTGGGCTGCAACAATTAATCGCGTCTGCTGCACGTACCGAAGGCATGTGCACATGCAGGGGAGTTGGGGGGGGGGGAGGGTTCTCCCCCCCAAGAAAATTTTATTTCTAGATGCTCTCAGATGCATTCTGGTGGCATTTTGAACATAAAATGCTGACTAATTCCATGAGGAAAAAGCATGTTTGTTACCTTACAATCCGGACAAATCACCCATGGTCCCTATTCCTGACAGCTTACGATGGGAGACTTACTTGAAGAATCAACTTACCTCCTTGATTCTCTTATCAATTTTCCATGATGTGCAACCATACATTCATCCATCGTGGCATGCAGACAGCATGGTGAAAATAAAGTATTCCTTCAGTTGACGGGACCTTTTTTCCCACCAAACGAAATACAGGACACAAGAACATTAGCTGTTTTGAACTTCCTTGTGACGTCGTGACATATTTACATTTGAATGCCGACAACTGTAACGCTTGATGCCAGACAATCTGAACACTTGAAGACTGTCACAGGACTTAATCAGCTATATGCTGTTGTTTGGGCTAGTGTTGACTTTATGGGTGTCGTCAACGTGGTTCAAGGATTAAAATTTAAAATACACACTTACCAGATTTTGGGTTGGGGAGGGGGCTGTCATTGTGGGGTACCGTGTTATACGCTAATTACTTTGTATTGAGATGTTGCCTTGGGAACAAAGAACTTACTTATAGGTATCCGGGTACTTCACATCTCGACACTGTCATATTAAGCTGACTGAATGAGATTATGAGAATTTGAAAAATGGCTTTGATAACTATCATCTGATCGACCTTGTTAATTTATATTATATTGCTCTTGAAAGGGGGGATGCGAAGGGATTTGAGTCGATCAAGCAGTTGTTATCATATGTCATTTTTTTCGAGTTCTCGGTTGGTTCAAATCACAATGGAAAATCATAGGGAGTTAATTCAACGCTCGAATTCGTCAGGATGTTAAAAAATTTATAGTAATTTCTATATTTTTTATACTTACCAATGACCCAGACATAGCTGGTGCTAACTCTTAAAATATAGGGCCAAACACAAATTTTGCCCCCCAATCCCCAAAATTTGCATCTAAAACCAAAGAAACCATGTCCTGAAAGGCCCTCCACACTTCGCCTCTACTGCGCATGCGCAGTGTCAAGGACGTTCCGAAATTGGCGCCATTAATCATTCTAATAACCAGTGCCTGGTAAGCGCTATGTACTCAGCGGGGAGGCAAGAGTTCCCAACTCCTGGGAGGGCCATCCCCGTCTGGGTCATTGGTAAGTATAAAAAATATAGAAATTACTATAAATTTTTTAACATTTTTATACTGTACCAATGACCCATACATAGCTGAATAGTAAAAAGGCTGGAGGGCCAAGGACATAGACCAAAATGGAATACGCTCAATAATATAAAATAGAGTCATCCCCTGTAGGGAAAAAGAAGTAATAGGCCTTACATGCATCTTTCTTATTTAAGATAAATTAGAAAGATACAATACCTTCCAAAATTGAGCTTCATACATCCATGTACTCTATTAATATCCAATATAATCCTTATACTAATAATTTTTAAAGTAAGCCAATAAATAAAGTAAGTCTAGAGAATAGAGACTCTTATAGTCCTAAAAGTGTCTGAGGATTGCATAATCATGTCCGTTGACATATGCAATAATCAAAAGCTATACTTTAAAAACTAAGACTTGAATGAATTTTAAAAACATAAACTTCTCACTAAATAACCATCCCAATAACAGCTCAGAATTACTAACTCCGGAGGAGGTATCCCCTTGTTTTCATAGTAAAACAGGTGACCCAAGGGAACACCCTCCCCCCCCCCCCCCTTTTTCTTGCCCTGGGTCAAATAGCCCAGAGCGAAGAGGGCAGCAGAACGGAGACACTGTCGAAACAGACAGCCTACCTAGCTATAGTAGCAACTGTTAAGTGAATGACATTCTGAGCAGTAGAAAATAGACCTAACAATAGAGGCCTCCAGAAATGGACTCGATATTTCTGAGATAAAAATTCATGAGTGTGGATGGCTGAGCGCAATGAGCAGCCTTCAAAAATTTATAATAGCGACACTATTAATGTAAGCCCAAGATGTAGAAGAACTCTTACTTCATGAGCCGAAATCTTAAGCACAACTGCTAAGTCAATGATATACCATAAGCAGTACCGATAGTTAATAGAATCCATTAACAATAGAATGGAGCGAAACGTCCTTCTACTAGGCATCAAAGACAGAAGAAGCTTACGCCCATAGTAATAAACAGATATCTGTTTATAAATACATAAACTCTACCCGGAAAGAGTAAAGGCCTATGCCCGTACGGAGACGGAAGGACCTTAATAACAATAGGTTCCGGATATTAGGAGCCTAACTCTTATGCAAAAATCCAACCTAAATAGTAACGGAAGTAGTGATTCCGAAACTACGAAAGTGATAATCATCCATCGATAGTGCATGAAACTCACTGACTCTACAGTAAAAGAGAAACTAACAGAATTACTGTCTAAAAGGTCAGAATTTGAAAACTACTGTTTCCAGAGGCTCAAATGATAACTTAGCTAAGTAAGAACCGAAGTTAAAATCCATATAGGAATTTAATCTAAAGATTCTAAGTCTATATATCAAAAAGTTACTAACTGACTTAGATAAAGAGACATAAGACTCAATTGTAAACTATCGTAGAGTGCATAGGTATGAGGTAACATAAACCTATAACCTTACTAATAACAGGCTGCAGTAGATCTTGTGAAACAAGTATACTAAAAAATTGCAATGAGTAGTATGGAGGGATCAACAATATGAACATAATGATCCCTACACCAACGACGGAAGAGCCTCCACTTTAGCCGCATAGAATAGCGAAGAAGAGGATCTCGTATAGTAAGAAATCGCATCCAAAGCTCGTCCAGTACAATGCTTACAATGCAATACGGACCACACAACGGAATACATGAAGGTTGAGACCTTGCGGGTTGTGATAAAGATGACACGATTTACCCAGTGAAAAAAGATCCTCACATTGAGGAAGATTTCACGTTAAGACCCACAGTAGACGAGAGTAAATTACCCATGATCTCTGTGAAGATAGAGATGCTATCAACAGAAATGTATTGTGGTTGTTTATCTTAGCAATACCTGCTGAAACAACAGCGCCGGAGGATACGCGTATCCTATCATTCCGTCCTATAGATCAATAGAGCGTTAACAACATTAGCTCAGAGATCTGGACAAGCCAACACATACGTCTGCAATTGATTAGCAAGCTGTGTCGTAAATAAATCATCATTGGGCGCTCCCATAGATAGCAAATCTGATTGAATACTTGTTTGTTGAGAGTCCATTCTGACAGCAACAAGCGACCCGTAAGTGAACGGGAGTCCGGTAAAACAATCAGACGACCCGGAATATGACGGACCAAAACAGAACTTGGTGTACTATAACCAACAGACGGATTCTTTCCATTAAATTGAATAACGGAAACGAAAGAGTGCCTCCCTGGTTCCGGAGATACGCCACTACTGTCGAATTAACGGACAAGATTTGGGCATGCGTTTCTGAACAATGTTCATGCAATGACATAAAGCAAGCCTAAAAAACATTATTCCGCGGAAGAAAATTGGTTGCTAAGAGACTGCGGAACCCAAAGACCCTGGCACTTCGAATCCGTTGGGATCAGTATTATATCCCAATCTGTTTGACTGGCAACCGTCATAACTATAACACTCGGGTCCGGCAACTGCGGTGGCACTCTCTGAGTCAACCACCGAATGTTTGCCCCAGTCTGAATCTCTTGTAACACTAGATAGACAAGAGAACGTGTAAATCGAGCAATTCATGGATTGCCGAAAAGTTGCCGTAGAAGAGAAGCTCCTCCGAGAACGAAGCGACTCTGAGAGAGTTCTTAACCTTACTATCCACGCGTATGGATGTAGCTAGGGCTGCGTCACGTCTAACCAACTCCAATCAGCCACTGAAGGGCGGAGTTATACGTGAACAAACCACTGCCCTCAAAAGAAATTACATTGAGAATAATATCCCGTAAATCTTTTCTTGAAAACGTAATGATAACGCCTCAGTAAGGCGGATTACGTATGATAAAGCGTCTAAGTTAAGTCTACTATACATCATGTCGTTTCCAACATTGAAGTTGGAAAAGACATAAACGGCGAAAAAGAATATTTCCAGTCTTTAACCACACCGTCTAGACGCATATGAACTCTCGGTATGCCCTGCTCTGCCAAAATAAACTAATCGTATAAATGAAAAAACGGCAGAAATGAGCAACGCGGACAAGAAACTAAACTATCATGCTTGGTAGCAGGCTTGTATGCATATATAGCGTCGAAAAATAAAACACATGTTGTAATGACATTATTGGACTGCGTCGGTAAGTCAGGGACAATGTCCCCGAACCGATCGAAAAATCCGAGTCCAATGACGCTATTAGTCTCTTATCCAAGATCGCAGCAATGAAGTCCGAAATAACAATCACTGGAAGATAATGCCAGAAGATATGAAAGGCAGCTTCCGTTACTACTAAAGGGAAAACTCGAAATCTTTCGAATCCCTTTCGCCATCCTGTCGGACCCTATAAAGCGTTCGGTCGTCCGTACCTGATGCAACCGCGGACCGCACCAACCCAGCGCCGTCGGATAATTCCTGATTCGACCAAGAAACTGTCAATTGCTGGGATGCTGCGAAACAACTGTGCTAACTCGGATAGCACGTCCGTCACTGAGGCCTGAGGAGAAGCGGTCCTACAATGCATTGCTGCTGGAAGCTCCGTAATCGTTACCCCGTGCATACTACCAATATGCGAGCGAACGGAGTGTATAGGCCTCGTGTCCCTTGGCTACTGGATGGCGCGACCTATTCGCCGTGGAATCACTGAATGACGAAACTGATCGGATACTCGAGGTCACGTAGCCAATGTGCGGTCGTGTTCCCTGCTGTGAGGATGAGGAAGCATTAAGGACAGTCTCTCGGACTGTCAATATAACGGAGCATCCCGACCGACAGACATATGCTCCGAATGTAAAATATCTGAACCACAACATGCGGTCCCCTATGTTGTTGGACGAGAGAGGGACCTCTCTCGCTCACAGCCCGGACGGACCTGGACAAGCCAGGAACCGGACTAACAGGCTTCCTCCAATCTGTCCTCAGTCTGCCATCACTGGGTGAGTACTAAAGTAATTAAAGTGCTCGCATCACCCAAATCTCCTTCCTAGACCGCAACGGACGAACCCGGCAACCGAACCATTCGATGAATGTACGCTACACCGGGTGAGCTAGCGAATGTCACTCCGTAGGCGATAGACATATTCCATGAGCACTTATTGCCGCTAGCTCTTCATTAACTATGACGACAGAGGCACACTTTTGAAAGACATCTCCGTAACTTTGCGAACAAGAAACCAGAAATGCTTGGTTATAGCAAGCATATGATAATAATATACAGCGTCGTTCAATAATTCGAAAGTTTGCGTGACATTATTGGACTATGTCGGAACTGAGGGACGATGTCCCTGAACCGAACCAAAAATTTCTAAGTCCATCGACGCTATCAGTTTCTTATCCGGCATCGCAGCATTCTGGTCCGACGAAAGAAGCTGTAGAAGACCAAGTCAGATGACATACACAACAGCATATGTTGTTCCGAAAGGGAAAGCTCGAAATCCTCCAAATCCCTTTCGGTATCCCGTCGGACCGGATGAAATTTTCGGACGTCCGTACCCGCTTCCGCGGAGCGTCCCGACCCAGCATCGTCGGATAAAAAATATGCGACAGATTCAGTTGATGCTGGGATGCTGCGATAAACTGTGCTATTTAGGAAAGCACGTCCGTTCCCGAGGCCTGTGCAGTAGCGGTCTTACGATGCATTGCCGCCGGAAACTCCGTGTACGTTGACTCCCGCACACTTCCTATGCGAACGTCCGGAGTCTGCAGGCCTCGTGTCCCTGGCTACCGGATGGTGTGACCTGGTCGCCGATGAATCTCTGACTGGCGAAGCTGACTGGATATCCGTGGTCACGTAGCCAAGAGCGGTCGTGTGCGCAACTATGAGAATGAGGAAGCCTTATTGACAGTCTACTCCGGACTGACTATATGTCGGAGCGTCCCGAGCGACGGACGTATGCTCCGAATGCGAAACATTTTGTACCACAACATCCGGGGCCAGATGTTGTGAACGAGAGAGGGGCCTCTCTCGCTTGCCGTCCGGATGGACCGGAACGAGCTATGAACCGGACTAAAAGGCTTCCTCCGTTCTCCCTCCGATCCGCCGTCACTGGGTGTGCATTAGGTTGATTTATAGTGCTCGCATCACCCCAAAATTCCTTCTAGACCGCAACGGACGAACCCGGCTGCCGAACCATTCGGTGAATGGACGCTACACCGGGCGAGCTAGCGGACGTCAAAGGCCGTCGAACCTACTAGGGTCCTCTTAGGCAATTGGCGTATTTACATGAGCACTTTTCCGCTAGCCCTTCATTAATTGTGACGATGGAGGCACACTGTTGGAAGACATCACAGATACATCACCCTAATCTTGATCGTCTGAAATAGAAATTGATAAAGTAGAGTGACCCTGCGGGGAAAGGACCGGAGTGTCCAATTCCCCAATAACATACCGTGACATACGCTTCCCATATTGTCATCGAAATCATACGATACAGAACAGGAGTTAATGCGAGTACACTGACCACATACAGAATGATTATAAAGTCAGAGGAAGACTTCCTCTTATTACAATTGATCAATATCCTTTCAATGTGAAAAGAAAACAAGTCCTGGTACTCGCACTAACCCCTGGCAATCAAAATACATAATAATATGATCCATTAATATAGAAAAAATAATTGAAATCAAAATATTTTGAAAAAATATTTTTTCAGAACAGCCCAAGTTTCTGAAAAGTAACGTTGAGCCCCAATGGATCCCAAGCCTAAGTGTGGACAAAAATTTTAAAAATATTTTAAACAATTTATTCAACACTTACGAACAATAATAATGTATCTAGTTATGATTAAAATAACATCAAGATATTATTTTCCAGAAATCCCCCCCCTCACACAGAGGGCTGTTGAAAATGTAAACAATGAGTGTAAAAACACTAAAATAAGACTCCAGGCACCCAGGCCCGAAATCAGTTACCAAAAATACACTATCTGATGCAAAACAGAGACTTCCAGGGAAGAAACTGCAGAACATCAGATGGTAGATGCAGAACACAACGCCTAACCACCCGTAGGTGAAGACGTAAACATGGGGAAAAGAAACAGAATTCATTCTGTTATTCAGCTAAAACTCCCAAGAAAATTTAGTAATAATAATTACAAAAACTATGCCAAAAGCATGGGAGAATAGCAAGGGGGGACTTAAAGGACAGGGAGAGAGGAAAACACTTAAAAAACAGTGTAACTAATTAATCAGAATGACAACAAAATGGCTGCTGCCTCGAAAATAGGTAACTTAACATAATTTCATTAAAAAATTTTAAGTTACAGCCCTGATAATATTCTGTCACACATTTTTTCCTCTCCTCCTTCTCTATCCTCCTTAGAATCACCATTTCACTAATATTTATGTGTCTGGCATCATTTAAACTGAGATTTACAAGCACAAAGATCAGTCAGATATTAACTGATGAAGGGCCAAACTTAGAATGATTAATGGCGCCAATTTCGGAACGTCCTTGACACTGCGCATGCGCAGTAGAGGCGAAGTGTGGAGGGCCTTTCAGGACATGTTTTCTTTGGTTTTAGATGCAAATTTTGGGGATTGGGAGGCAAAATTTGTGTTTGGCCCTATATTTTAAGAGTTAGCACCAGCTATGTCTGGGTCATTGGTACAGTATAAAAATATATATTTTTTCATTTTCACTCTAAAAATTAGTCGAAACCAATCAGTGGTACATGTAGGCCTACTATCAGTGATTGCTTGTAATCAATTCTGAGTGTGAAAACAAATTCGGACCACTTTCAATGATTTCTGCTTGCCTGAACACAATAAAAATTATATCATTATTGTATTGTGGCGCTTAATAATAATTGTACTATTACACTGTAGGCTTACACGGTCTTTGTTAAGGCGCAAGGGCAGTATTACATTCCTGAAGTCGGGATAGACCTTTTTTTGGGTGGGGGGGGGGGGGGTATGGCTAGAGGGCCCAGATGCTTCCTAAATGGCCAGTGTGATTAGAGGGCAATGGGGGTAAAATAATTTTTAACCTGTGGGTGTAGCTTCATGACAGGTGTATAATTTACTTTAGCCATTAATAACGTAGCTTACAGCACTAGCATGTCATTGTGAGCATCCTCCATCCCAAGAATTTGGTGGCACCTGCGTAATTTGTGCAATGAATTTTCAATGACTCTACCAGATTAAGAATTTGAACTTCAGGAGGATACACCTACATCTGTTTTTGCTTTTCTTCAATTGGAAAGCTTAAACCTCCAGAAGGAAAGCCTCTCTTGGAAGATTTGTCTAACAAGTATTCTTTTAAGTGGAGCTTGCTCGGGCTGATAGCCGCAGGCTTCCCAAGACAACATTCTCATCCACTGATCTTCCACAATTTATCTACTTTTGCGAGGTTTGTAACCTACTGCCAAGTGGTAAGCAACCAAAATCTATTCTCGATGACCTCAATTGATCCCTTCAATGAGAGAGCCTTTACTTCCACTAGGAGCAACTCTCTTTGAAAGTAACTTCCGTGATTAATGTCCAGTTTATCGTGAAGTTGATAATCCTCCATCAACTGGCAAGCAATAGAGGTCATGTCCATTACCTGTACGACTTACGATGCTTATGGGAGGAGAAACGTCCTCCCCGCAAAGAAGTTCGTCTCGTCGACCGCAATTGTTAATTGTTCCCTCCAATAAGAGACCCTTTACCTCCACTAGAAGTGACTCTCTTTGAAAGGAACTTCCTTGATTAATGTCCAGTTTCTTGTGAAGATGATAACCTTCTATTAATCGTCAGCCTAGGGGGGGTCTGATCCACAACCTTGATCAGACCTATACCCCTTTCCCGAGACGCTATAATGACGACCTCCAAAATAAAAATAAGAGGGTTATTGTACCCTCACGAGACATTCTCATGATGCTTTCTTAGAAGCACAATGGCCTCGCTTACCCCGGTCTGCTGAAGTGGGTTGATGAGTCAGCAACTTCAATAGCAGAGCACTGAAGCTTCTTGTAGCCTGCACATATATCAATGCAAGCCTGTTGTCAAATAGTATATTTCCGGTAACCAGAGCGACTCAGAGAGAGCTTTTCACCTTTTCATCTATAAGAGATGACAATGCAAGGGCAGCATCACGTCTTACCAACTCCAAATTCACTGTCAATGCGGAGTTGTACGTGGCATACTTGACTGCCCTGGAAAGAACTCTTAGCAAGGAACCACGTCGTCATATTTCTTTCCATTGAGACATTGCGCCCAGATTTGCTCTTTTCAATTAAACAGCACATTCCATTATTTCCGAGCATATATTAAACGATGCAGGTAGGGATATATTTTCATCCCCGGCCTGCTCATCTAAACGCAGCCTTATTCAGATGGAACAATATTCTTAAGAGCTTAAGACTTTTCATAGTCTTAAAAAGCCCTTCTGTGAGAGATGGAGACTCACACTCTGTATCCCTCACACCATCCAAATGTTCCATCCACAAATATGGTCAACTCCATCCGACTGAATGGATGACTGGACCAATGCAGCACCATCTGACAGCTTACCATCGGAGTCTGTTAAACGGTAGTACTAGTCTCAAATGACTAGCTATCAACCCGAACTTGCGAAGTCCGATAGCTAGTCTGTGGTCAACGTGCTTCATTAATGAAGCAAGGGAAGATGCCATAGCTGTCACCGAATCAGGCTGCAATGTAGAAAAAGTGTCCCAAACCGCAAGCGTGAAAGGGGGTCCCAACTGACTAAAGTTTCTTCCACCAAAAACAGTCGACTCTGACTGCTGACGGAAAGGAGAAGGTTCTCCAGCTCGCAGTCTGCTCCAGACCTCGCCGAGCGTTCCGTTAGAAACTTTTAGGCATTTATCCCTTATCATGCATATCCATGGAAGTAGAGGAAGCCGTAACCACAGCCGACCCTAGCTGAAGTGCGGAAGAAGCATCCCGACTCGTCACATAGGATGGATGCTCCTCCTCATTGAAGTTTCTTACAACACAAAACAGTCGTCCCAGACTGTTAACGGGACGAAAAAACGCTCTGCACTCTCAATCTGTCCCCAGACCTCGTAGAGTATCCCACTTAGAAACTTCAAGGCTTAATCCTCTTTTGTGCGCTTCCATGCAAGAAGAAGCCATAACTGCCGCCGGCCCCGGTTGCAGTGTGGAAGGAATGTTTTGATGCGTGTTCCGACTCAATAAAGTTTCTCACAACGGACACATAGCAGGGTTCAGTCTGGTAGCTGATTTTAGGGAGAAGTGACTTCTCCCTCCAGAGACTTTAGTGAGAAGTCAGGGGCCAGGAAGGAGAAGTCAGAAAAAAACATAAAACAAATATGACATCGTGACAAAATAAATGTACATAGAGGACACAACTGTGGAGAAAAAAATAAATAAAAGTTATACAAACATACATACACACACAACAACTAAGTCATGTTGGTTAAAATCCTCCCCCTTCCCCTACGAAAAATGGTGTCGTTCATGGTTTCTGAATATCCTAACTCTTTTCCGTAACAGTGATGACTAGGGTTACCATGCAGTTGATTTTGTATTTGCCTCAATGCTGTGGATTTGAAATTTAGCATTACCCATGCTGAGTGTTCTTCTCTGTAATAGAAGGTATACTTTTTTAAAAAAAATATTTGAAGTATTTAAAATAAATTTTAAGTTCACATAAGAAGCTGGTTCATTCATGGTTTCTGAATGTCCTAATTAAAATGAAAAGTGTAGTTAAACAGGTTTTCGATATCCTTTGTAAATTAAGCGTCATTAACAATTTGTGTTAATTTATTTCTAAGGTAAATGACAAAATATTTCAGTTGTCTCCTTTGCCTGCTGCGCTGGGTGACAATGCATTGTTCAGAAAAATTACAATTTCTGCCAACCATCTCACACTGACACGTGCGATTGGTGCTATAAGGCCTGCCTTATCCATCCTAATATGTGTGATTTCTATCGTAGCCTTATTACATTTAACCCCCTTCCAACACAAGTTTTCAATTTTTCAGTGGAACAGAGCGCAACCGCAAGCAATTTCAACGTTTTCTATGGTTGGATTGTCTCCTACACATTTTTTTGGTTTTCAAACGGTGGTTAACTTTAATAAATTCTAATTAATTCGATGCGTGTCTTGTGTGATTCGTTGTTTTTGCTGGCACTTTTGTTTTTAAATAGCCTTTTGTGCTGGTTGCTATCAGTTGGGGCGTATTGTTCGAACGATACGCCATTACAACTCTTTTCAGAAATATAAAATTGGACTAGTTTAGGCTATTTTCATAGCCGTATAACAGATTTTAACAGCAGCCGTGTTTACTTTTTTGTGAATGCACAAATGTTTTTTTGTGGAAATAAAACATAAGAAAATACAGTAAACTGCCATGTCTCCCAAGGAAGTTTTGGAGGGCGACTTGAATTTCGCCCCCCAATGTAAGCCAAGGCGACTTGAGGAATGACAAGGCCACTTCTTCGCCCTAGTCGCCCACTTGGCTGACCCCTGACACACAGTCGACCCAGACTGTTAACGGGACGGAGAGGGTTCTCCAAACGGAGATCTGATCCCAGATCTAGCCAAGCGTCCCATAGAAAAACTTCTGGCTTCTTCTACATGAACAATGGACTGGGCCAACCCAGCACCGTCCAACAGCTCAACACTGGAGTCTGCTCTTGCATTAGCTGGGATGCTGCTAATAGCTGCGCAACTGCGACAGCAAATTCGTTCCCGAGGCTTCAGGAGCAGCGGTCTTCTGTTTCTCCCACTGCTTGTTGCTCCTGGGACGAAGATCTGGAGATACATTTCTTCTCTGAGCATCCCGTTGATCAATGCCTCGGATTGCTAGCTATTGGATAGTACGACTTCAAGGGCAAAGAATGGCTCCATCTTTGTGCAGCTGACTGGTTATCTGAAGTCGGGTAGCTAGCCTGTGGTCGTGTGTGTTTTAATAACGTAGCGGAGGAAGCCAATACTGAAACCGAACCCGGCTGCAGACTAGACAGAGCATCCCGAGCGGCGGGTGGATGTATGCTCCATCTCGTGCAAGTTTCTCATAACATTTGGCCCCATATGTTGTTAGGTTACAGTGGTGCTTCTCCTGCTCTATTAGACCATGCTGAGCCTCCCAACAAGAAACTTGCTGACTTCCTCCCTATTTCCAGCATCGCTGGGTGAGCTTATTCATATTTAAGTGTTCACTCTACCCACATCTACACTTCCTTTGACCGCAACGGACTTACCCGGTGTCACGGCTCCCACAGACGGAGTAACCGCTTCACTGGTCGAGCTAGCTGCTTGCAAGAGATTAAAAACACTAACTAGAGGCCTTATCCCTTGCATATCATCTATTTGCTCAACGAAGCGCGACGACAGTAGCACACTTGGATGGGTGTCACAATATCATCACCATGTTCATGTTCCTCTGAAATAGAAACTAAAAAAATGAATTATAACACGGTGAGAGGACTGGCCTCAGAACCTCACCACCAACAACGTACTGCGACACCCGTCTCCAACATTAGTCATCAAAGTGAACACAAGAATGACAAGAGACCGCAGAAGTGCATCGACTAAAGTGGATATCAGTCCTCCAAACTCCAAAACAAAATATATAATTAAGATACATGAATAACTGCAATCAAAATTAAATTCAAAATATTTTGGGAAAAATTTGTTTTTGAAAAAATGCCTAAGTTCCCAAAGGGAACATTAAGAGCCCAAGGGCATCCTGATAGAGCCTAAGTGTGGACAAAATCCAAAATTATTGAACTACACTACCGGAATAATAATCCATGTATCCTATTGTATTTCTACAGTAATAGAACATAAAATACAACCTATACATGAGGACGTTGTCAATGTAAACAACGGCAATGAAAAAAACGGAAACAAGACATCAGGCACACAAAAAGGCCCAAAGTCAGAAATCAATTTAAATGCTACCAGATGCAAAGACAGATCTTCATACAAAGAAAAAACGATACATCTGATAGAAGATGCAAGACTAAACGACCTAACACCCCTAGGGTGAGGACATAACCATGGGGAAAGACAGAATAAATTTTCTGTAATACATGTTAAACTTCCAAGAAATTTAATAAAACATTTCAATAAAAAATAGCCAAAAAGCTTAAGAGTTTAACAGGAAGGGTTCATGGAAGGATAGGGAAGGAATACTTAACAGACAGTGGAATAATCATTATCAAAAATAATGACGTCAGGCATATGTCCTGAAATTGGGAAATATGAAATAATTTTTTATAATTATTATAAAGTTACAGCCCTGAACATCTAAAACCACCGTTGAACTCATCCATCATCCAATAGCAGCCTTGGAACTAACAATTTTTGCATTGATTTGTGTCTGGCATCCTCAAAAAAGTAGATTTTAAAGCACAGATGTCAGTTCATTGTTGCAGACTTCAGGGCCAAACAAAGAATGATGTTTGCGCCAATTCCGGTCACGTCCTGATGGCTGAGATACGTGGAGAGTAAAAGTATGGAGGACAAGATAGGACTTTTAATTTTCGAGTTTGCAAGTAAATTTTGTGGATTGAGAAGGGGAGGGGGGGTCAAAATTTGTGTTTGGCCCTTTATAACTTTGAGTTTGCACCAGCTAGTCTGGGCCATTGGTTTATAGTATTTTATAGTATAAAAATACACTTGACATATGGGACTGGTAGTATCAGAAAGGGGAAGGACAAACATGCACTATGCCTTTCCAACAAACCAGAGGCTCAAGTAAGCCAAAAATGCTCATAGGTGTAAAAGGATCAGAAAGGCAGATGCAAAATGAAGTGTCACCTTGTGCATGCACATATATTGCAATGACTATCAACAAAACCACTCTGAAAATGGATATCTGATTTTCAACAACCGCATCCTCCTCCTGGCAATCATCCTACATTAGACTTAAAATTATGTTGCATTTGTTTTGGGTAATTTTCTATCTGAAAAGATCTCCAAGGTTGGTTATAATTTGGAGTTGAAAGTGGAAGAAATATTCAGTGCCCCTGGAAACTATCAGTTGGGTGAAGAAATGGAGAGAAATGGTAGTTAACAAAGATATGACGGAGCCAGTTTTTTTTGTTTCTGACACACTAGGGCTTTCTGATTGTGTATTCTAACACATTCACAAACAAATGGAATCATTAAGAAAAGCAGAACATTTGTTTGGAAGAAAATTTGTTTTCTTACCAAATACCAAGAAGGTTCTGCCAGCTCCATCTGAAGATCTTGACAAAATATTCCTCATGTTACACTAAGTTATAATTTGGGATCCATAGGGAGTCAAATATGAAACCAGGATTTGATTCAAACAAACTTGTATTTGCCCCCCAGTAAGGATGATGTCTACCAAACATCAAAAGATTTTGACTGGTGAATCTGACTGAAGAGGATTTTAAAAGAATTTTCCTCACACTGAACCAAGTTGGGAATCCAGGTAAGAACCTGTGAACTTATCAGAACAAACCTGACTCTGCTCCTCTGAAGATGCTCAATCTTAAACAGGTGAAGATTGCACCTGGTCGACCTGAACAAAAGATTCTAACTGGTGAATCTGAAGAAGATTTTCAAAGAATGTTTCTTATATTCCTCGAAGTTCATTTTACCAAGTGGCTTGATTTGAGCAAACTTGAATATGACCTTCCAAGGATGCTGTATACAAAATATTAAAAGATTCAGACTGGTAGATCTGAAGATTTTTAAAGAATCCTCATACTGCACCGAATTAAAATATGGGCTAACAAATAAGAACACATTAACTTGATTTGAAGAAACATGAATCAGATTCCCCCAAGGATGTTGTATACCAAATATCAAAAGATTTTGATTGGCTGTTCTTCAGAAGATTTTTTTTTTTTCAATTTTTGAAAAGTGACTCCACGTTTTTCCATAATCCCATACTGTACCCGGCCCTATGACACAACCAACTGCAATTTTTTGGCTCATTTGATTCTACTGGTCCAAAGGATGATTCATACTAAATAACAATTCTCTGTTCAATGCAGTTTTGGAAAACGGGCATTTAAAATATTTTCTATTATAGCCCCTGGTGTTCCCATTGGGACATAAACAAAAATATTTCTGCCATAGATCAAGTATATGTCCCCTAATATTTGGTTCAAATTGTCCATCTTGTTTGGAACACGAATGGGGTCAACAATTTGCTCCACCAAGCACAAGCTCAAATATTGCCTGATAACCTTACTTTGAACAAGAAATTTTAATCTAAAGCATATTAAGTGGCACATCAAATTTCAAAACATTAATTGTGACTTTTGGTTTATGAGAAGATTTTTGAAGAATTTGGGGCTTTTCAGGCACTACACTAAGCCTATTAAGCTTAGCGACTTCTATCAAACAAACTTGGAAAAGGAAAACACCAAAGATAGTTTGTGCCAAGTATGGTTCAGTTTGGTCAAGTGAAGAAGATGATGATATGCAACTCTAACGGACATCGGATGCCAAGTGATGTCAATAGGTCATATTGATTTTCTGTCAGGTGATTTAAAAAGCTTCAATTGACAAAACATAATTCAACTGCTTTTCAAGTAACAAGTCTTTCAAGGGGTACCAGGAATTGAAAACAGAGAAGCGAAATTCCAGGTCTTTTAAGTAATTCCAAGCACCTGTGTGAACTTTTCTCTTGTTCTCTGGTCAGCAGAGTAAACAAAATAATATTACTAATTATTTTACTATCTGTAAGTTGTAAAAAAATGACTTGAGAACCCTTATTGTGGCAAGAACGGTACTTTTATGGCTGACTTTAGACTTTGTTACCTTGTACTGCAGTTTCTTTATCTTTCAGTTGCTTGGTCGTGACCTTCAGCTGTTTCGATAACTGTTTTCTCTCTTCTTCCAACTTCAAAAGCTGCTCAGATGCTCTGAAAGAAATGTAGCAGTTTTACAGAAAAAATCATGATGCAAAACTACACATTTACCTTAAGTGGTAACTTGTTTCCGAGTCTGTCACCAAAAAAACATGTCTCATTATCACCTCTAATTAATAGAGCACCAGGATTTCTCTATTGTTAAACCCACTTTTAAGGAGTAAAACAGACTATTATAGGCAAGTAAATAAATTTTCAGTACTGTGATCACAAAAATGGACAGAGAATTTTGATTACATCATGACTTTGTTAGGAACTAGTCAAAATTCTGTCCGCTTACTAGAGCTGAAATGGTTAATCAATTAATCAATGATCAACATCTTGATGGATCAAAAAAGTAATTGCTCAACTAGACTTTATGATTCTGGAGAATCATGGCTTTTCCCGATGAGATTCCATGATTTTTCATGACCCCACAGTGTCTGATGAATTGTTTTTAACTGTCTCACTGAAGTTCCTTCATTGATGTTATGAGAAAGGTGAGTATAGTAGTCTCAATTGACTCAGTTTGATAAAAAAAAATTGTTCAGGTAAAAACCATCATTAACGGTGGAGAAAGTTGATATCAATTTCATCGTCTAACGAGTCAATTGCCGACAAAAGGAGTTATGTTTGTTTGACACATACCCACTGAGTGCTGCGTCTATTTGAAAATGGTCCATTTTATCTCAAATGTATCCAAAATATTGATGTCTGGCAATTTGTAGAGGGTTAACAAGTGCTAACAGGAATATTTATTCATGCAACTTGTAATGTCACACCAAGAACTGCGAATGGCCATTTTTTCTTTAAAATCTACAAGATGTTTTCAGAGAAATCCAGGGAGAACATGAATTTTAAGCTTTTGATGGGTATCATTGTTTATCCAGCCCAAAACGGGTCAAGTGTTGTCTTTTGAATACTCTTATTACTTCCAAAAATAATTCTCAGTGAATTCTACTTCCTCTTATTTTGACCTCTCCTCTCAACTTCGGGTGCTGTGGGTACGCAAACACAGCCCATTTTATCAACATTTTGATGTTTGAGAACCTGCATAGGGTTAACAAATGCTTACAGGAATGTTAAAAAATTTATAGTAATTTATATATTTTTTATACTTACCAATGACCCAGACTTAGCTGTTGGTGCTAACTCTTAAATATCTAGGGCCAAACACAAATTTTGCCCCCCCAATCCCCAAAATTTGCATCAAAAACCGAAAATTACATGTCCTATATGGTCCTCCATACTTTTACTCCACTGCGCATACGCAGTGTCAAGGAGGTCTCGAAATTGGTGCGATTATCATTCTTACAACCAGTGCCTGGTAAGCGTTATGTACTCAGCGGGGAGGTATGAGTTCCCAACTCATGGGAGGGCCATCCCCGTCTGGGTCATTGGTAAGTATAAAAAATATATAAATTACTATAAATTTTTTAACATTTTTATACTGTACCAATGACCCAGACTTAGCTGAATAGAAAAAAGGCTGGAAGGCCTAGGACATAAAGGAAAATCCAATAGGCTCAACTACATATAACAGAATTATCCCCTCGAGGAGAAAAGGAGAAATAGGCTTTACATGTATCTTTCTTATTTGTATCAAAAAAGAAAGACACAACCCATTCTGTAATTGAGCACAATAACATCAATGATTTCTATTAACATCCAGTATAACCTGTTATACTAATTATTTTTAAAGGAAAGCCAATAAATAAAGGAAGGCCAGAGAAATGAGACTCTTTATACTCATTAAAAGTGTCTGAGGATTGTATATTAACGCCCGTATGACACGTGACATATACAAATGCTTCACACCGAGCTACACTTTAAAAATATTACCTGGATGAGTTAACATTAGCTTTACACTTTAAAACCATCCCGGCACCGACTCAGAATTACTGACTCCAGAGGAGGTATTCCCTTGCTTTTCACTATAAAGCAGGTGACCTAAGGGAACACCTCCTCCCCCCCCCCCCTTCCCCTTGCCCTGGATCAAATACCCCAGAGCGAAGAGGGCAGCAGGACAGAGTCACCGCCGGAAGAGAAAGCCTGCATAACTATAGTTGCAACTGTTTAGTGGACGACATTCTGAGCAACAGACAACGGACCTAAACAATGCAGATCTCCAGAAATGGACTCAATATTTCTAAGATAAAAATTTGTGAAAGTGGAAGGCTGAGACCAATATGCAGCCTTCATTAGATCTGTAATAGCAACACTATTAGCGTAAGCCCAAGATGTAGATAGAGCTCTTACTTCATGAGCTGAAATCTTAAGCACAGACTGCTGAGTTGAAGATAATTTATCATAAGCAGTACGGATAGTTAATTGAATCCACTTAGCAATAGAATGGACCGAAATGTGGAGGAAGCTTCAGCGGCATGTCCCACAACAGACACCTGAGTAGATTTATCCACGGTCTCTGTGGAGACAGAGATGCTACCAACAGAATTTTGCATTGAGATTGTTTTATCTTGAGCAATATCTGCTGAATGAACGGCGCTGGAGGATACGCATATCCTATCATTCCGTCCCACGAGATCGATAGAGCGTCTACTGCAAAAGCTCGAGGAACCGGACATGGTGACACATACGTCTGCAACTGATTGTTGAGATGCGTCGCAAATAAGTCTATCATTGGCTGCTCCCATTGGTAGCAAATCTGATTTAATACTCGTTTGTTGAGAGTCCATTCTGACGGCAACAAGCAACCCCTCCGTGAAAGGGAGTCCGTTAATACGTTCAGACGACCCAGAATATGACAGACCGATAGGAGAACTTGGTGTTCTAGAACAAACAGAAGGATTCTTTCCGTTAAATTGAATAACGGAATGGAATGAGTGCCTCCCTGGTTCCGAATATATGCTACTACCGTCGTATTGTCGGACAGAATTTGCATGTGTGCATTCTGAATAACGTTCAACCAATGACGTAGCTCAAGCCAAACTGACATCATTTCTTTGATGTTTATGTGCTTGCCTAGGAACTGCGGATCCCAAAGGCCCTGGCACTTCGAATCCGTTGGGCTCAATGTTGCGCCCCAACCTGTTTGACTGGTATCCGTCATAATCGTAAAACTCGGATCCGGCAATTGCAGTGGAACTCCCTGAGTTAACCACTGAATATCTGCCCAAGTCTGAATCTCTTGTTCACTTGATTTGACAAGAGGATGTCCATATCGAGCAATTGAATCTTCACCCTCCAATTCTGAGTCAGAGAGATGTTGAGAGGACGAGTGGTGCGTAGCCACCCCATCGGAATAAGATCCACGGCAGTTCCGCACAAACCTATCAGTCTCATGAATTCTCTCGCTGTAACTTTGTCTGAATGAAGACAATAGCGAGCGTAACAACTGATTAATTTCGCTCTGGTTAACGGCAGATGAACGAGATTGTTGTGCATCTCGAAGCTCATCTCCAGGTGGGTGAATGACTTGGACAGCACCAGATCCGACTTCTCCTTGTTTACAATGAAACCGAGACGTCGGAGCAATAGAAGCAGATTCTGCACATCGTTCTGAAGCGTTAACTCGTTGCCGTACCTCTGAAGAATGTCGTCCAGGTAGGCCGACGTTACCGCAGACGAATGAGCTCGGAAATGAGTCATTACCGAGTTCATTATTCGAGTGAAAGCCCAGGGCGCTAGATTCAGACCAAAGCACATTGCTCGGAACTGATACACGACTCCTAGGACGGCGAAGCAAAGATACTTTCTGAATGTCGGATGTACCATGATGTGAAAGTGCGCATCCTTGAGATCTATGCTCGTAGCATAGTCGTTCACCCAAATGCTCGCTCTGACCGATCGGATGGTCTCCATATAGAATTTTGGAGCCACGATCAGCTTGTTTATCCAGCTCAGATCTTTGACTGGACGGAGCGAGTCGTCTGGTTTCGGAACCAGAAAAGATGGCTGTAGAAACCTGGAGATTCCTGGTTTTCTACGACCTCTATCGTGTTCTTCTCCAGAAGAGACTGGACTTTTTATAGAAGCAAGCCTCTTTTCTGCTGATTTGACAGAAGCTGAGTCCATCTTGGACTTCGAGTTAACAGAGGTTTTCCTTTGAAGGACAGCTTTATTCCTTCCGAAATCACCCCTCGAACTCAAGGGTCGTCCGTAAACGACTTCCAATTGGTTGAGAAACTCGACAGTCTTCCGCCCACTGGAACACGATAGAGGTTTATACCATCACCTCCTGGACCTGAGAAGCTTGCGGAAGGAGAAACCACGTCCTCTACAGCCCGCACCTCGCCCCGTCGACCTACGGGCATCTGACCGGTTGTCTTGACCAGTATTACAGCCCCTACCTGAGTCGCTTCCCTGACGGTCTCTAGAGTAAGACCTAGAGGACGCACAGGAACCTCTATAGGAACTTCCCTTGGACCTATTCGCCCCAGAAGTGCCTGTCCTACTCTTCTCTGCTGAATCCGACTATATGGAACCGAATTTTAATAGCAGAGAGTCTAAAGCTTTCTTAGTTAACTGATCATAAACTGCAGAAAGCTTGCCGTCGAAGAAAACACTCCGAAGACCGGAGTGACTCTGAGAGAGTTTTTCACCTTACTACCTACACGCGTGGATGTAGCCAGGGCCGCATCACGTCTAACCAACTCCATATTGCCACTAAAGGACGGAGTTTTACATGAGGCCCTTGAAAGAACTCTTAAGGGTATTATCATCCTAGAATTCTTTTCCCTTTGAGACGTAATGATAACGTTCTGGTAAGGTGATCTGCGTACGATGATGCATCTAAGCTGTCCCTGCTAGACGATATTGTTATTTCCAACATTGTGGTTGGAAATGACATAGACAACAGTAAAACAATACTAGTTCCTGACCTGGTAGTCTAGATGCAGAGAACTCTCAGAATGCTCTGTCGTGCCGTTTCAAAATATTCAATGAAATGATGAAAGGCAGATGTAGAGCATATTGACGATAAGAAACCTGACCTGCCCATTTAGGTAGCAAGTTATATAAATTTTGCGTCATTCAACAGATTAAATGTCCGTGACTGGACTATGTCGGAAACTGAGGGATGATGTCCCTAAACCTATTAAGAATTCTATATCCAGTGGCGCTAGAATGAAGGCCTCGTATCCTTGGCTACCGGATGGCGTGACCTGGTCACCGTAGCATTCCTGATCGGCGATGTTGGTTGAAAATCACAGGTCACATAGCCAAGGTGCGGTCGAGTGTGCTGCCGTGAGGATGAGGAAGCCGAAAGAGCAGTCTCTCCAGACTGTCTATATAACGGAGCGTCCCAAGCGGTAGACATATACTCCGACTGAGGAACGTTTTGTACCACAACATCTGAGCCCAGATGTTGTAATACGAGAGAGGGACCTCTCTCGCTCGCAGCCCGGATGGACCTGGACGAGCTAGGAACCGGACTAATAGGCTTCCTCCGTACCATCCTCGTATCCGTTGCCACTGGGTGTGCACACTGTATTTTATAGTGCTCGCATCACCCAAATCTCCTTTCTGGACCGCAACGGACGGACCCGGGTGCTGAGCCAATGTCATCGATCCTACTAGGGAACTCCAGGCAATTGACATATCTACATGAGCACTTTGCCGCTAACTCTTCATTTGACTGTGACAACGGAAGCACACTATACGAAGACATCACGGTAACAATATCTAGTTCATGTTACCCAATGAGACCTGTGGAGCCGCGGTCCTACGTGAAATATCCGCTGGAAGCTCCCGGGACGTTCATTCCAGCATTTATATAATATGCAAACTTTCCAACTGGAAAGGTCTCGTATCCTTGGCTAGCAGATGGAGTGACCTGGTCGATGTGTATTCCTTGGTCGGCGAAGCAAGAGCACCAGAGACATTCAATCCTGCATTATATAATATGCAAACGTCCCCTGAAAATCTGTGGTCACATAGCCAAGGTGCAGTCGTGTGTGTTGACGAGGATGACGAAGCCAATATAACAGCCTCGTCGTACTGTCATGCGACGGAGCGTCCCGAACAGGAGGAGTGGACGTAAGCTCCAACTAAGCAAACAACATACAACAACATCGCAGTGCAGATGTTGATGCAAGAGAGAGAGGGCCTCTCTCGCTCGCGGTCCAGGGGACCTGGACGAGCTAGCTATCGGACTGACAGGCTTCCTCCGTACTATCCTCGGATCCGTCGTTGGTGGGTGTGCACATCTGAAGTTTTATAGTGCTCGCATCACCCAATCTGCTTCCCTGGACTGGAACGGACTAACCCGGGTGCTGTACCATTCTTATTTCCTGGTGAATGGACGTGACACCGGGCCGATTGGCGGGCGACAATGCCTTCGATAGAACTAGCTAACTCCCAGCAATTGTCGTAATACCTTGAGCACTTCCCGCTAGCCCTAATATTGCAATGACAGAGACACAGTTATTGAAGACATCACGGAAACATCACTCAGAGTTCTGAAAAAGAAACTGATAATATTTTGTGACCCTACGGAGAGAGGACCATAATGGACCTCTCTCCGCAACAAAATACCGTGACACACGTCTCCAACGTTGTCATATCAATCAACACACACAGAGTAAGAATTAATGCGATGACACTGACTATAAGAAACACAATGAACAAGTGAATTAGAGGAAGATATCCTCGCATTACGACTAAAGAATATTTTTTCAACCAGAAAAAATACACACCGTCATATTACTTGCACTAACTCTTGAAATAAATATACATAATATATTATAATTCATTATAACATTTCAAAAGAAAATAATTTTCCAAAAAAAATTTTTGAAAAAATTTTCAGAAGAGCCCAAGTTCCCAATGGGAACCCTGAGCCCCAAAAAGACTAAGTGTGGACATAAATTTTAATCATTTTGAAAAAATTAATGTAACACTTACGGACAATATTAATGTATCTTGCTATAAACTAAATTAAGCAGAAGACAAGTAATCATTGTCAGAAGTAACACTTGTCAACATAAGCAATAGTGTCAACAAACCGGAAACATGACTCCACTCCAGGCACTGAAACAAACATGGCCCGAAATCATTTACCAATTTAAACACTATCTGATGCAAAACAGAGGCTTCCAGAGAAGAAACTGTAGAACATCAGATGGTAGATACAGACCAAACGCCTAAACACCCCAAGGGTGAGGACGTAAACATGGGGGAAAAAACAGAAAAAAGTTAAAAAAATTTATAGTAATATATATATTTTTTATACTTACCAATGACCCAGACATAGCTGGTGCTAACTCTTAAAATATAGGGCCAAACACAAATTTTGCCCCCCAATCCCCCAAATTTGCATCTAAAACCAAAGAAAACATGTCCTGAATGGCCCTCCACACTTCACCTCTACTGCGCATGCGCAGTGTCAAGGACGTTCCGAAATTGGCGCCATTATTCATTCTTATAACCAGTGCCTGGTAAGCGCTATGTACTCAGTGGGGAGGTAAGAGTTCCCAACTCCTGGGAGGGCCATCCCCGTCTGGGTCATTGGTAAGTATAAAAAATATATAAATTACTATAAATTTTTTAACATTTTTATACTGTACCAATGACCCAGACATAGCTGAATAGTAAAAAGGCTGGAGGGCCAAGGACATAGAGCAAGATGGAATACGCTCAATTATATAAAATAGAGTCATCCCCTCTAGGGAAAAAGAAGTATTAGGCCTTACATGTATCTTTCTTATTTATGATAAATTAGAAAGATACAACACCTTCCAAAATTGAGCATCATACATCCATGTACTCTATTAATATCTAGTATAATCCTTATACTAATAATTTTTAAAGTAAGCCAATAAATAAAGTAAGTCTAGAGAATAGAGACTCTTAATACTCCTTAAAAGTGTCTGAGGATTGTATAATAATGTCCGTTGACACGTGCTATATTCAAAAGCTATATTTTAAAAACTAAGACCTGAATGAATTTTTAAAACATAAACTTATCACTTAAAAACCATCCCAGCAACAGCTCAGAATTACTAACTCCGGAGGAGGTATCCCCTTGTTTTCATAATAAAACAGGTGACCCAAGGGAACACCCTCCCCCCCCCCCCCCCTTCTCCTTGCCCTGGGTCAAATAGCCCAGAGTGAAGAGGGCAGCAGGACAGAGTCACTGCCAGAACAGAAAGCCTACCTAGCTATAGTAGCAACTGTTAAGTGAATGACATTCTGAGCAGTAGATAATAGACCTAACAATGGAGGCCTCCAGAAATAGACTCAATATTTCTGAGATAAAAATTCATGAATGTGGATGGCTGAGCCCAATGAGCAGCCTTCATAAAATCTATAATAGCGACACTATTAATGTAAGCCCAAGATGTATAAAGAGCTCTTACTTCATGAGCCGAAATCTCAAGCACAAACTGCTGAGTCAATGATATACCATAAGCAGTACTGATAGTTAATTGAATCCATTAGCCAATAGAATGGAGCGTAATGTCCTTTTATTAGGCATCAAAGACAGAAAAAGCTTACGTCCGTACTAATAAACTGATATCTGTTTATAAATACATAAACTCTAACCGGACAGAGTAAAGGCCTATGCCCGTACGAAGACGGAAGGACCTTAATAACAATAGGTTCCGGATACTATTAGGAGCCTGACTCTTAACCAAAAATCCAGCCTAAGTAGTAAAGGAAGTAGTGTTTCCGATACTACGAAAGTGAGAATCGTCCACCGATAGTGCATGAAGCTCACTGACTCCTCGGTAAAAGAGGAGACTAACAGAATTACTGTCTAAAAAGGTCAGAATTTGAAAACTACTGTTTCCAGAGGCTCAAATGATTACTTAGATAAATAAGAACCAAAGTTAAATTCCGTATAGGAATTTAATCTAAGGATTCTAGGTCAATTTATCGAAAAGTTTCTAACTGACTTAGATAAAGAGACATAAGACTCAATTGTAAACTACCATAGAGTGCATAGGTATGAGATAACATAGACCTATAACCTTAATAGTAACAGGCTGCAGTTGATCTTGTCAAACAAGTATACTAGAAAGTTGCAATGTCTAGTATGGAGGGATCAAAAATATCAACATAATGATCCCTACACCAATGATGGAAGAGCCTCCACTTTAGCCGCATAGTATAGCGAAGAAGAGGTTCTCCTACAGTAAGAAATCGCGTCCATAGCTCGTCCTGTACAATGCTTGCTGTGCAAGAAGGACCACACAATGGAATACGTGAAGGTTGAGACCTTGCGGGTTGTGATGAAGTTGACACGGTTTCCCCAGCGAAAGAAGATCCTCTCATGGAGGAAGTTTTCGCGGTAAGTCCCACAGTAGACACCTGAGTAAATTTACCCACGGTCTCTGTGAAGACAGAGATGCTATCAACAGAATTGTATTGTGGATGTTTATCTTAGCAATACTTGCTGAATCAACAGCGCTGGAGGATACGCATATCCTATCATTCCGTCCTATTAGATCAATAGAGCGTTAACAACATAAGCTCAGGGATCCGGACATGCAAACACATACATCTGCAATTGAATAGTGAGTTGTGTCGCAAATAAATTATCATTGGGCGCTTCCATTGATAGCAAATCTGATTGAATACTTGTTTGCTGAGAGTCCAGTCTGACGGCAACAAGCGACCCTTACGTGAAAGGGAGTCTGCTAATACAATCAGACGACCCGGAATATGACGGACCGAAGTAGAACTTGGTGTACTATAACAAACAGAAGGATTCTTTCCGTTAAATTGAATAATGGAATCGAATGAGTGCCTCCCTGGTTCCGGAGATACGCAACTACTGTCGTATTATCGGACAGGATTTGGACATGCGTTTCTGAATAATGTTCATCCAATGACATAGTGCAAGCCAAAATAACATCATTTCCTGGAAGTTAAGTGCTTGCCTAGAAACTGCGGAACCCAAAGACCCTGGCACTTCGAATCCGTTGGGATCAATATTATACCCCAACCTGTTTGACTGGCATCCGTCATAATCATAAAATTCGGATCCGGCAACTGCAGTGGCACTTTCTGAGTCAACCACCGAATGTTTGCCCCAGTCTGAATCTCTTGTTACACTTGATAGACAAGAGAACGTGTATATCGAGCAATTGATAGATTGCTGAAAGGTTGCCGTCGAAGAGAAGTTGCCACTGAAGGGCGGAGTTATACGTGGAAAAACTACTGCCCTTGAAAGAAATCACATTGAGGATCATATCCTGGAATTCTTTCTCTTGAAGACGTAATGATAACGCCTCAGTAAGGTGGTCTACGTATGATAAAGCGTCTAAGTTAAGTCTAATAGACATCATTGTCGTTTCCAACATCGTGGTTGGAATTGACATAGACGGCGAAAAAGATAATTCCCAGTCTTCAGTCCCGCCATCAAGATGCATAGGAACTCTCGGTATGCCCTGTTCTGACAATATAAATTATTCCCTAGAACTGACGAAAGGCAGAATAGAGCATTGCGGACAAGAAACTAGATTATCATGCTTGGTAGCAAGCTTATATATAGCGTCGTTAAATAATTCGAATGTTCTAAAGACATTATTGGACTGTGTCGGCAACTCAGGGACAATGTCCCTGAACCGATCCAAAACTCGGTGTCCAATGACGCTATTAGTCTCTTATCCAGCATCGCAGCAATGTAGTCCGACGGAACAACCTCTGGAAGATAATGCCGAAAGAAATGTATGGCAGCTTCTGTTGTTCCGAAAGGGAAAGCTCGAAATCGTCTGAATCCCTTTCGCCATCCTGTCGGACCCTATAAAGTGTTCGGTCGTCCGTACCTGATGCAACAGCGGAGCGCACCGACTCAGCGCCGTCGGATTATTCGTGATCCGACCGAGAATCTGTCGTTTGCTGGGATGCTGCGATAAGCTGTGCTATTTTGGATAGCACGTCTGTCACTGAGGCCTGTGGAGAAGCGGTCTTACAATGCTTTGCCGCTGGAAGCTCCGTGTTCGATACCCAGTGCATACTTCTATTATGCGAGCGAACGGAGTGTATAGGCCTCGTGTCCCTTGGCTACCGGATGGAGTGACCTGTTCGCCGTGGAATCACTGAATGACGAAGCTGGCCGGATACTCGAGGTCACGTAGCCAATGTGCGGTCGTGTGCGCTGCTGTGAGGATGAGGAAGCATTATCGACAGTCTCTCGGACTGTCAATATAATGGAGCGTCCCGAGCGGCGGACATATGCTCCGAATGCGAAATGACTGTACCACAACATCCGGTCCCATATGTTGTTGTACGAGAGAGGGACCCCTCTCGCTCGCAGCCCGGACGGACCTGGACGAGCTAGGAACCGGACTAACAGGCTTCCTCCGATCTTTCCTCTAATCCGTCGTCACTGGGTGTGTACTAAAGTCTATTATAGTGCTCGCATCACCCAAATCTCCTTCCTAGACCGCAACGGACGAACCCGAGTGCCGAACCATTCGATGAATGTACGCTACACCGGGTGAGCTAGCGAATGTCAACTCCGTCGATCCTACTAGGGACCTCTTAGGCGATTGACGTATTCCATGAGCACTTATTGCCGCTAACTCTTCATTATCTATGACGACAGAGGCACACTTTTGAAAGACATCTCAGAAACTTTGCGAACAAGAAACCAGACATGCTTGTTAATAGCAAGCATATAATAATATATATATAGCATTGTTCAATAATTCGAAAGTTGTGTGACATTATTGGACTGTGTCGGAACTGAGGGACGATGTCCCTGAACCGAACCAAAAATTTCTGTGTCCACCGACGCTATCAGTTTCTTATCCGGCATCGCAGCATTCTGGTCCGACGAAAGAACCTCTAGAAGATAAGTTAGATGACATACACAGCAGCTGATGTTGTTCTGAAAGGGAAAGCTCGAAATCCTCCGAATCCCTTTCGGCATCCCGTCGGACCGGATGAAATTTTCGGACGTCCGTACCCGCTTCCGCGGAGCGTCCCGACCCAGCGTTGTCGGATAATACATGATGCGACAGAGATTCTGTGTCTTACGATGCTTTGCCGCTGGAAGCTCCGTGTACGTTGACTCCCGCATACTTTGTTATGCGAACGTCCGGAGTCTGCAGGCCTCGTGTTCCTGGCTACCGGATGGTGTGACCTGGTCGCCGATGATTCTCTGATTGGCGAAGCAGACTGGATATCTGAGGTCACGTAGCCAAGAGCGGTCATGTGCGCTATCATGAGGATGAGGAAGCCTTATTGACAGTCTCTACGGACTGACTATATATCGGAGCGTCCCGAGCGGCGGACGTATGCTCCGAATGCGAAACATTTTGTACCACAACATCTGGGGCCAGATGTTGTTGTACGAGAGAGGGGCCTCTCTCGCTCGCAGTCCGGATGGACCTGGACGAGCTAGGAACCGGACTAAAAGGCTTCCTCCGTTTTCTCCTCTAATCCGCCGTCACTGGGTGTGCATTATGTTGATTTATAGTGCTCGCATCACCCAAAACTCCTTCTAGACCGCAACGGACGAACCCGGCTGCCGAACCGTTCGATGAATGGACGCTACACCGGGCGAGCTAGCGGACGTCAAAGGCCGTTGAACCTACTAGGGTCCTCTTAGGCAATTGACGTATTTACATGAGCACTTTTCCGCTAGCTCTTCATTAATTGTGACGACGGAGGCACACTTTTGGAAGACATCACGGATACATCACCCTGTTCTTGATCGTCTGAAATAGAGACTGATAAAGTAGAGTGACCCTGCGGGGAAAGGACCGGAATGGCCATTTCCCCACTAACATACCATGACACACGCTTCCCATGTTGTCATCGAAATTAACACATACAGAACAGGAGTTAGTGCGAGCACACTGACTACATTATACAATGATTATGAAAGTCAGAGGAAGATTTCCTCTTATTACAAATGAACAATATCCTTCCATTGTGAAAAGAAAACAAAGTCCTAGTACTCGCACCAACCCCTGACAATCAAAATACATAATAACATGATCCATTAACATAGAAAAAATAATTGAAATCAAAAAAATTTGAAAAAATATTTTTTCAGAACAGCCCAAGTTTCTGAAAAGTAACATTGAGCCCCAATGGATCCCAAGCCTAAGTGTGGACAAAAATTCTAAAAATATTTTAAAAAATTTATGCAACGCTTACGAACAATAATAATGTATCTAGTTATGATTAAATTAACATCAAGATATTATTTTCAAGAAATCCCCCCTCACACAGAGGGCTGTTGTAAATGTAAACAATAAGTGTAAAAACACCAGAACAAGACTCCAGGCACCCTGGCCCGAAATCAGTTACCAATAATACACTATCTGATGCAAAACAGAGAGTTCCAGGGAAGAAACTGCAGAACATCAGATGGTAGATGCAGAACACTACGCCTAACCACCCATAGGTGAAGACGTAAACATGGGGAAAAGAACAGAATTCATTCTGTTATCCAGCTAAAACTCCCAAGAAATTTTAGTAATAATATTACAGAAAATATGCCAAAAGCATGGGAGAATAGCAAGAGGGGACTTAAAGGAAAGGGAGAGAGGAAAACACTGAACAAGCAGTGTAACTTGATAACAAGAATGACCACAACAGGCCCATGCCTCGAAAATAGGTAACTTAACATAATTTCATTAAAAAATTTTAAGTTACAGCCCTGAATATTTTCTGTCACTCATTTTTCCTCTCCTCCTTCTATATCCTCCTTAGAATCACCATTTCTCTAATATTTATGTGTCTGGCATCATTTAAACTGAGATTTACAAGCACAAAGATCAGTCAGATGTTAACTGATGAAGGGCCAAACAAAGAATGATTAATGGCGCCAATTTCGGGACGTCCTTGACACTGCGCATGCGCAGTAGAGGTGAAGTATGGAGGGCCATTCAGGACATGTTTTCTTTGGTTTTAGATGGAAATTTTGGGGATTAGGGGGCAAAATTTGTGTTTGGCCCTATATTTTTAAGAGTTAGCACCAGCTATGTCTGGGTCATTGGTACAGTATAAAAATATAGGTAACATGTAACAATTTCTTAAAATAATTATAAGTTACAGCCCTGAACATTTGTTTCCACTGTTTTCTCCTCTCCACCTTGTATTTCCACCATATATCCACCATTTCTCTCATAAATATGTGCCTGGCATCTTTAAAATTTAAAGCACAAATAACAGTGAAGTGTAACTGTATTGAGGGCCAAATAAAGAATGACTTTTGACGGCAGTTTCGAGATCTCCTTGACACTGCGCATGCACAGTGGGGTAAAAGTATGAAGGACCTTATAGGACATGTAATTTTCGGTTTTAGATGCAAATTTTGGGGATTGGGGGGTAAAATTTGCGTTTGGCCCTAAATATTTTAGAGTTAGCACCAGCTAAGTCTGGTTTATTGGTACAGTATAAAAATATTATAAGTTACAGCCCTGAACACATTCTGCCACTGTTTCTTCCTCTCATCCTTTATTTCATCCTTAGATTCACCATTTCTTTCAAAATTATGTGTCTGCCATCATTTAAACTGAGATTTACAAGCACAAATATCAGTGACATGTTACTGATTTTAGGGCCAAACAAAGAATGATAATTACGCCAATTTCGAGACCTCCTTGACACTGCGCATGTGCAGTGGAGTAAAAGTATGGAAGACCATATAGGACATGTAATTTTCAGTTTTTGATGCAAATTTTGGGGATTGGGGGGCAAAATTTGTGTTTGGCCCTAGATATTTAAGAGTTAGCACCAGCAACTAAGTCTAGGTCATTGGTACAGTATAAAAATATTTTGTACATGCAACTTGTAATGTCACCCTAAGATCTGAGAATGGCCATTTTTTCTTGAAAATCTACGAGATGTTTTCATAGAAACCCTCGGATATGAATTTTTAACCTTTTGAGAGGTATCGCTCTGTAACCAATCCTAAATGGGCTAATGCTTGGTTTTGTGAATACCTTCATTACTTACAAAAATGATTGTAGGTGAATTCCACTTCAATGAAGGAGGTTATGTTTATCTCGCAAGTACACATCTGGTGATATGGTTGCCCAAGAACAGCCCATTTTCTCCAAATGTCTATGCTTGGCAGCCTCTGAAGGGTTAACAAATGCTTACCAAAATATTTTGCCCATGCAACTTGTAATGTCACTCCAAGACCTGCGAATGGTCAATTTTTCTTGAAATTTTTTTTTTTGAGAAATCAACAAAAAACTGGAATTTTAAGCTTTTAAGGGGTATATCTCCTTAACTAGTCAAAAATGGGTTAAGACCTCGATTTTGAATACACTTACTACTCATAAAAATGTTTCCCTGTCAGTTTTGCGTCTGTAAAAGAAGTTATGTTTCTCTGTTGCATTCCCATTTGATGTTGTTGGTGTCCAAAAACAGTCTATTTTTTTCAAAATTTTGACATTTAGCAGCCCATGGAGGGTTAACAAATGCTTACCGGAATAATTTTTCCAATCAACTGGTAATGTGACACCAAGACCTATCAATGTCCATTTTCTCTTGAAAACCCTACCAGATGTTTGTAAAGAAATCCAGGGAAAACATAAATTTTTAAGCTTTTGATGGGTATCAGGATTAACAACCTCAAAAGGGGTTAATGCTTGGTTTTTTTAATAACCTTATTACTTACAAAAATGGTCCTCGGTGAATTCCACTTCCAACAAAGGAGATTATGTTTATTTCTCAGGTACATGTTGGGTGCTGTGCGTGTCCGAAAACAGCCCATTTCAACAAAATTACGATGCTTGGCAGCCTGTAGAGGGTTAATAAACGCTCACCGGAATATTTTGTCCATGCAACTTGTAATGTCACACAAAGACCTGCGAGTAGACAATTTTTCTTGAAAACCTACAGGATGTTTTTTGAGAAATCCACAGAAAATGGGAATTTCAAGATTTTAAGGCATCTCTCTCTTCAGCCTGTACAAAATGGGTCAGTATTTTGTCCATGCAACTTCTATTGTCACACCAAGGCCTGGGAGTGACAAATTTTTCTTGAAAATCTACAAGACTCATTTAGAGAAATCCACGGAAAACATGAATTTTTGAGCTTTATGGGGGTATTTCTGTTTAACCAGCCCAAAACGGGTTAACGCTTGGTTTTTTTAACACCCTTATTACTTACAAAAATGATCCTCGGTGAATACCACTTCCAATAAAGGAAGTTATGTTTATCTCTCGCATATCGTTTGGGTGCTGTGTGGGCCTGAAACCGGCCCATTTCATCAAAATTTTTATGTTTGGCAGCTCGTGGAGGGTTACCATATGCATCGCCTGATATGTCAGGTGTATCAAAGGTCGTGTCACAGGCAGGTCTAGCAATGATGAATGTTTAAAAAAAATCTACAAGACCTGTTTCGAGAAAGTGCCGAAAAACCTCAATTTTGGCAGTTTTTTGCCAATTCGGACGAAACAAGGGTTAAATCGAAAAATCTGCTTCGGTACATTTTTAGATTTTGTGCCCCTCTATGTGTGTGCAAAATTTTGTGAAAATTGGTTTGAAAATGGCTTCTGAATCATACGGACAAACTGTGTGGGAAAAATAAAAAAAAAAGCCCCCCCCCCCCCACCCCCCAAAAAAAAAATAATAATCTGTAGAAAAACAATAGTCTTTTCCAGAGGGAAAAGTATAATTAAAAGTTACTTTTGAACTACTGAATTATATGGATTAACAAAGGAACAAACTTGCTCGAAACACGCAAACATTGTCACATTGACTCACATCAATTATTTTAGACAAAGTAAAGCATGCAAGTTACGTGTTGACTTACTTGTTCACTTGCATGATCATTATACTATGCTTATGTTTCCGTAGTCTATTCTGGATTACATGGAATAGTGTGACATGCACAGTGAAGATACAGAATAGTAATCACGAGAAAATAGCAAATTGCACTTTAAATGTAAACCAGAAGGGAATTTGAGGAAGTGGCGCTCGCAACTTTTGTTGATGATGTTGTCAATGACAACATAGATGCTGTTTTTGCTCATCGCAGTGCCGCATCTGTATAAAACAGCATAGCTCTCCTATGGATAGGTAGGTCAATATGACCAGATTAAAAAGAAACAAATAAATTACAAAGAAACGCTGGACAAAGCACTTGAGTTTTATTATTATTTCGACTCCCATTTGTTCAGGGGCGTAGCCAGGATTCTATAATTGAGAGGGGGGGGGGAGGAGTAGCCATTTCTTTTGTGAGGGTGGAGGCATACCATGATATTTGTAGTGTTGTGGGGTTTCAGGGGTCCGTGCCTAGTCCAAGCTAGCACCCTCTCGTCGTTACCCCTCCTCCCACTTCCCTTCATGGAAATGGGAGGAGGGGGGTAACGACCGGAGGCCCAGTTAGTACAAGGACCTGGGAAGAGGCGGGTGACGACCAGAGGGGCCTAGTTTGGACAAGGCCTTCTCTGAGAAAATTTTGCAAAATTTAGTACTCCAAGATCGAATATGAGGCAATTGTAGCCTGTGTAGCCCTATATTGGAGAGCATTTGGGTCAATATTTTTTTTTATTTAGGTGGGGAGGGGGGGGGGGGGTGCTAAAGCTTTAGGTTGACCTGAGCCCCCCCCCCCCTCCCCCCCCCCCCCCCCCCAGCTCCCCCACTGACCCAGACGCCGGGAGATTGGGGACAGGTTCTCGCCATTGTGTCCATTCAACTCTGCTCGTTGACGTTATTTGAGCGAGAATTTAAAAAGAAATTCAGTATTTGGTGTCCACTATTTGTTGGTTGTGAGTATACTGAGAACCAGCAAAGCCTGTCTGTGCACTCTCAGCACAGAGTTCCCGTGAACAAGAAGGTCATGAATGCACCGCCACGTTGCTAAGGTTCAGTAACAATATCTGATCTCAACAGGGAGAAGGTGGGGGGAAGCAAACCCACACAGCTTGGCTGGAGCGTGAATATGGGGCGGGGTGTGGTCACACCCCTCAAATTTCTAACTGGTGAAGAAAGATTTCCAGATCTTCAGTTTTCAGAGTTTTGGCATCTGTAGAATTTGAGCCTTGTTACCAAGTTGGTTGTCCCCATCTACCCCCCCCCCCCCCCCCCCCCCCCCCCAACGTTCATCATTTTAGGATTTCACATCCAGATGTAATGTTCTGTCACAATAATCAGGGTTTTGGGTCAAGGGGAAATAAATGAGTCAGTTTTGAGCGGTCAAGAGTGGTCGCTTCACAAAAACATGAATTCCAGGGTTCAAAAATATCATTTATTCAATTTGGGGGTGGGTCAACGGCCCTGTTGTTTAATTGAATTAACTCCATAGTTCTTTCTCTTTATTTTCATCAAATATTTGTGGGTATGCTATGTTTAAATATTTTGCTGAATTCCATGTACATAACATATTTGTTTTTGTCTTGATCACTCAAACGTTTTGGAGAAGACAACGAACAGGGAAATATTTTCCACTATTTGTTGATAATTGCGCATGTCAGGAATAAAAAATAACCCATCTAAACCTGCTCGCGAGGTGGTTTACTCAGAATGATTCGGAATGATATTCCAGAATGACGGTTTGCAAAGAAAACAACTTGGTAATCCGAGTTGTCTGCGCATGCCTGGAATAAACCATGTATTCTGGAATGGACTACGGAAACATGAGCTATATCAGTAGCTGGAAATGATAAATTTAAAGTAATTTGTATATTTTTTATACTTACCAATGGCCCAGACTTAACTGGTATAAACTCAATATTATCAAGGGCCAAACACAAATTTTGAACCCCCACAATCCCCCAAATTTGAATACAATGCCGAAAATTAAAAGTCCTATCTGGCCCTCCATACTTTTACTATCTGCACATGCACAGTACTCAGGAAGAGAGCGGAATTGGCGCCAACATCATTCTTTGTAGACGAGCCTAATAAAATAATAACTCAGCGGGGAGGTATGAGTGTCCACTCATGAGAGGGCCATCCTCGTCTGGGCCATTGTTAAGTATAAAAAAAATATACAAATTACTTTAAATTTATCATATTTTTATACAAATAACCAATGGCTCAGACTTAGCTGAATCATAAAAAAGTGGAGGCCCCAGGACTTAAGAATTAGCAGACCAAATACAGCTCCTAAGCCTGCATTCCAAGGTGAAAAGGAGCTTAAATTTAAAAGGAATTACATGTATGTCTCTCTATACAATAATAGAAAAGACATATCATAAATAAGGAGCCATATCCAAGTAATTCCATAATCTTAGCATGATTGGGTGTAACAAGCCCCCAATTTTAAGACTAGTCTGGACTAAGCCCGTTAAATTTGGATGGCGTATTCAAGAGTGAGAGACTAACCCCCCCCACACTAACACATATAAATAATAAACAAGCTGTATCTAGGAAGTAATAATCTACAGGCAAAACAGCTTCACTATAAAAGTTACTCACGTATCAAGCTGGAAGAGATGAAGAAAAATCACCCCCCTCCCTTTTTTTGAAGGAATATTCTTCAAAACAAAGAGAGAACCTCTTTGGAATCATTGAAAAGCGGTACCAAATAATCAATATATACTCGCCCAATGGGCACCCAGTAATTAAATACTGGTGCTTAACACCACTTCAGAAGCTAAGGCTATCATGGCGAACCCGGTTATTAACAGCGCACACTTCTAACATATAGTCGGAATACGGAGATAGGTCGAAAACCGGCAATCTAACGTGTACAACCATACACTTGTCCAATTGAATCCCAATGGAAAGTATCCGTTAGAGCAAACACGCTTCTAAGGCAACCAACAGCCGACTCTGTTCTGGTGTACAATTAATTCCAATAATAAAACTCCAATTGAACCGTGCGAATATACGAGAATGTGTACCGTCTCTGGTAGAAACCTGGATTTAGAACATGGAACGAGCTATGATTAACAGACTCGTCACGGACCGTCCCCAAAATAATTCATTGTCTCCTAGGTCAGTAACAACCAATGACTTTTCGGAGAAAGAATATACTACTCCGAATAATGATGCCAAAAATTGAGAACGTATGCATAGACGGCATATTGGAAATTCCATAACTGATCCAAATAGCCCCGAAATTCTCTCGAGCTCTATAAAGCAGAGCAAGAATTTATATAATCTGTTCAATAATGTGTCTGCTTAATAAATACACAATGAAATCCCGCATGTACTCATCTGAATACAGCTTGCATCCAGGGTATGACCGAGTGATACAAGTGTCACCAGGAAACTGAATGAATAATACGTAATTATGCAGTTAACTGAGTTATAAACTCATACGTCATAAAAGGCCAGACCGCTCTGAGAGAAACTTTTCAGAGTGAACTAATTGCCACATTGGAGAATGTCGTCAAGATAATCGACATGTCAGCCACACAGGTACACGAAGGCTAGCAATTTTATAGATAAGAAATCAAATGCTCATATATGACTTATAAACGAACAACCACAGGAAACAAACCAACTAAATAGTGGATATGCCTATGAGGTCGGCGTCAGAACACGACCCAGCCACCAATCGTGGGGCCATGAAAGCATGCATATACTTGAATGCATTCGAGGCTTACAGGAAGAAAACTACATCCTGCCTTGTAATTGTCTCTTAACACATTAGCAGGGGGAAGAGTTCAACAAATAATTCCTTTCTTGTTTTGTTAAGTCTGTCAAATATATATGCACCCTCCCTGCTGCTTATAATATATTTAGAGATTTGAGAAACACATAGGTATACTTGACAAACACATGAGGACTAATACAATGAACACTTGTGAGTGGCTGCTTCTAGGGTCTACCGACGTATGTGGGCGGATGCGTCATGGAACCTTTTGTAAGGTCCACAATGCTCGTGTGAAGAAGGGTGGAGGCCCACTATCCTGCAAAGGCTGTGGTAAGGGCGTCAAAACAGCGCTAGCCCTTTGTAAAAACTGTGGTGTGGGGTACGCTCAGCTGGCTAAATGGCGACAATGGCAATCTAAAATTAAGGACGAGTTTCGGTGCCTAGCCGCGATAGATAACACTTTTGAAATTTCCTATTAGAGAAATGTTAACATATAGATATACTCATTACACAACATGATAACTATGAATGATCTACGTGCTCAAGCAAAACAATTTGAGTTTAGGAGGTATTCATCCTAACCAAACTAGATGTAGAAGAAGCCATCATCGCTTTCGGAAAGAAGAACGTAGTGTGGCTCCCCGAAGATAGAGATCAGGGCTGCAACATCATCGGGAAATTCACTCAGGGTGCAAAAGCCGATGGTATATGATTGACGCACCACCTGGTCACGGATCATGGTGAACTGGATTATCTTGTGAGAGATACTTGCCAAAGTGGCACTCTTGTCGGGGCCCCAAAAAAGTGTCTCCTAGGCCAAGTGTTAACTTACTACGACAGAAGCCAGCTCCAATACACCCACCTAAGGGCCTCTATGTTAGTAGCATACACACATATTAACCTTCTCAGTATGTTACAGTGTTTCGACAAGGACGAGGTGGTTCAGGTGGCGACAGACAGCATATATATCAAGAAAGCAATACTCCATAAACTTGACGGTGTCCAAGTCTACGTACTACAAGAAGTTCATCCTGAGGGTTTTTGAAGAACATGCTGCCTCTATCATGAAGAACCCACCCTACAGCCTCCAAAAAAGCATAATGTCCTGCCAGCTCAATGGCTAGATTAGGGGGAAACTCTCTACATGCCCCAGGATCATGCCGCATATCTTCCAAAGACAGAGTATTGGTGTCGGAAAAAAGACATCCCTGATTCTACAACTCAAAGTATGACGACCCACTGACTCACCAATGGCTGAGCTACCTCGACGGGGGTTGTGGTAGCGGCAAGACAACGAGAGCAATCAAGCTTTTCAGGGTGCGAGATCCGCTTGTCTTTACTCCAACTCACCGCCTTGCCAAAGAGATGCGAGGTAGGGGAGTCAGGGCCCAGACCTACCATAGCTTCTTCTGGTGGAGTGGACAAAATGAGTGGACGCCAGATCGCATGGGCCAAAAGTTCATTCCCCGTGTTATCATCTGGGACGAGGTCTGTACTCTGCCCCGACCAATCCTTGAGACCTTCCTATGCTGGTTTGAGCAATGGGGTGTCCAAGTCATCTGCTGTGGCGATCAGGGCCAGCCGCCGATTGCAGGCGAGATGCCACACGATTGGCTGTGCCATGCCGCTGACTACTACGAAGAGGTCGAGGTTAACCATAGGGCAAAAGATGACACACTCAAGGCTCTGAAAAGGCGCATCCGTCTCCATACTGACAAGGTCCAGTGCCAGGAGATGCGAAGGGCTCTCCCAAGATGCCTGGGATGGGACAGGTTTGTAGAGCAGTGGAAGCCCAGGGACCTAATCCTTACCAGCCGCCAAAAAGTCCGAGATCGTGCCCAGAGTATTCTGGTCCATCGCCACAAGAAGGCGTTCCCAAACGAGCCTGTTGTACCGACCAAAGGACACTCGGCAGCAAAATTGTTTGGTGACGATCCCAGGTCCTGTAATAGCCAATGACAGCCGATCCAGCCAGGAGGAGTTAGTTCTTAACGATGTCGTGAAGGTACCTGTTCGATACGCTCAAGAGGTCACTGACTGTAAGTGCAGTTATGATTGGGCTCTCGGCTACGTAATGACAGTACACTCCAGTCAGGGTCTCACCATCAGCGACCCACAGAAGGTCTGGATTATCGATGACTATCTCCAGTGGTCAAATCTTGCCTACCTCGCAGTGTCACGTGTGGAGTATATGCATCAACTTGAGAGGGGAACTTGTCCTCCAGAAGAGGGTTCTGAGGTCAGGTTGCAGAGCAACAAGCAACTCTGCAAGCAAATCTAAAAGAAACTTGTGGCATACAAGCATCAGGGTCAAATGTCTCCGGGGGTTTAACCTGAAGGTTGACTACATCTTGCAGCTCAGAGAGGCTCAACAAAACCGCTGCACGACATGCAACATCGAGTTGACATGGGCGTATACCCCAAAAGACACACAGCAGTTCTCTGTCGACCGGCTGGACAATAGCAGGAGACACTGTGGAGGTAACGTACGACTGACATGTCTAGAGTGCAACAGAAAAAGAGGGGGTGCCACAATTACAACTGAGTAAGAACCCTATCGAGCGGCAACCTGGTGTCAGGGGCACCACGAGGAGCTTCTCTTGGACAAACCCACATGGTGGCACATCCAACAAATAATAAAGCACAGGTTCGCCGAGCTTGGTGACCGAGCGTCCAAACTGGTAGACCTGGAGGGACCACACAGGGTCAGTTGCACGACGGCGACCATTCTCAAGTTCGCCTGGCTGGTAGAGGTAGCTAACACCCATGCCAGAGGGTAGCTTCTGCTCTCGGATGCCAACAGGAGGAGGGCTTTCGTGCTACAGTCTTAGCCTTGATGGCTTCTTTCCGGTTAGGTGAGTCACCTTACCATTCAGAACTGCAATGACTGCAGGCACTCGAGCCACCCACTCGGTTGATCGTTTGCCAGGTGGAAGTCGCATCTCTTGAGTGTATTGGTGCCCAAAGAGTCGCTCTGCCAGGGTGCGGTTGAAACGCTCTACAATTCCCTGGTCCCGGTGGACATCCACATGGCCACGCCGCACTTCTGTCCCGTGTTTGGCCAGCAGCTGGTTCACTGCACCCATGAACTCGCGGCCAGGGTCGACCTGTAACAATTGCGGCCATCTGAGGGGGCTCTCCTTGTAAATCCTTTCAAGGGCAACCTCTTTGGCCTCTTTCGTGGCCAGGGGTTCTGCCTCTTTATAGCGGGAGGCTACGTCAACGACAGTGAGCGCATATTTGTACGTTTTGCAGGATGCCCGGTCGTGTGGCAGAAAGAGCAGGTCGGCCTGGTGGACTTCATTCAGTACGGATACGTCAAATGTGGGTCGCGGAATGTGTCGCGGAGGGGGCAGGTATATCTGCCAGATGGCCTGCTTCTTGAGCCATGCCTGAGCCACATCTTCAGAGACCTTGGTCACAGAAGCAAGGTTTTTAATGACCGCAAGTCCCTTCCGGTACCCCTTGGGGCTGTAGTAGATTGAAGCCAACTTTGTTGCAATCTTGCTGTCCATTCTTGGGTATACCGGCATCCTTTGGACCTCTAATATGCACAATTGAAGATTTATCATGTGTTGAGTATCCAACAAGCACACAAAGCAATAGTCACAGACATGAGCTGGCCAACAAAAGAGGATTTCAAGAAAAGCGAAGCTTTGAAACGGAGAGACCTGCCCATAGGCACCTACCAACTTATGGAAGAAAAGGATCTTCTAGGTGGCATGATCCTCACCCTTGTCACACAAATCGGCAAGAGGTGTGTGGTCTGGGCACCAAATAGATTAGCGTCCGATTTGCAGGGGTCTCACGGGGAGGTGAAATATATATACAATGATGGTCTTGTTTATTTATTGTTATTTATTATTTATTGATGTTTAAGGTCACATATTTATGCACAATGGCTAATCATGACCGTGACAGTTTTACGGGTGGAGGAAGCCAGAGTACCCGGAGAGAACCACCGAGCAACTGCCAGCTCCCCAACATTGTAACTCCGCACTGCAGCACAGGCAGGGTTAGATTGGTTGAAGACATGCGTACCATCGACGTGCAGTACGCCTTAGTACACGGCGTCATCGTGCCCCCACGAAGGCAATGGAGATGAAGTGTCTTGCCCAACGACACAACGTGGTTGCCGCAGGTGGGATTCGAACCAGATGGTCTTGTTACTAGTAATAAAAACCCTTCACGACAATATTATGGTTATAAATTCTTATAAACGTTTCTGGTTTTCAGCTGACTCAAGACTAATTTGACCCATATTGGAGGATTCTTATCTTATTATAAAACTATAGATGTACGTGACACTATCCGACATTCAAACCGTGGACCTACCAAGGGCGCTCCCTGTTGGAGAGCAATATGAGTGTGCACTTGCTGAAGTAACATACTACCCTCTTTGGTACAACATTAGCTCGCGGAAATGCAACAATACTATTCGCATTGTGTCTGAGAATGATGACGAGCTAAAGATGATTTCAATCCCAGATGGCTATTACAATGTATGCGAGCTAAATGATGAGGTGTTTAGTCAAGTTGGGGCTATATTGGATCTTCACAAACCATTGGGTCGTCAGCAACTCAAGACAGATAAGTCTCTGAAACTAGGAAAGTTGGCACGCATATTAGGATTTACAACAACCAAAATCCCAGGGGGAGGGAGGATGATGGGGGGTGACTTACCTAGTCTTGCAGCCCACCGTGAGCTCTTCGTTTATCTGTCAGAAGTCGGCACCACAAACAATGTTTACAATGGGCTACCCAGCACACTACTCAGAACAGTACCTGTAGCAAATGAAAAATGTGCCGCGCCCGCAACAGATGCTTACTAAGCATCTCATGGGCATTTGCTGTGCGAATAAGGATTGATTAGTAGCTAGGCGCAGCGCAGCAACAAAAAAAACATTTTTTTTAGACACTGTTACTGTTTTTTTTTTCTCGGTTACAACGGCGGGCAGCACAGCTGCAGTTTCGAAGGAACACATTCACTTGGCGAGTTTGTAGGCCACCAGGCCCGTCGCAGCCATCCCCAAGATAACAAAGGCAACCTCACGGTCTTTTTAGTTGGCTGATGGTGTGTAAAAGTCTTCTAGTTGCGGCTCTGGGCCAAGACTGTTTAAATTGTCCCCAGTTACCCGTGCATATTCGCGAATTGCAGCCTCGACATCCTGGAATGTGCGTAATGCATGACCTTGGCGATGTATTTCTTCGTTAATCCAATTGAGGCGTTCTGTTCTCTTATGGGACCATGCTGCCTGAGCTGTCTGGAGCTTTTCTATGGCTTTGTCATGTCGTACACGTTCCTCACCAGTCTCAATATCCCAAAACATGGAGAAGAGGTAGTTGCTGCCAGAGATGGCCAATGCGTTAACAAGGGCGCCCCCAACTAGCATTGCGACCGAGGCCATCTTGTTATTTCATAATATTTGGTGGAATGATTCCTTGTTTAATTAGCATGTCCTTGGTTGCCATCGCCAGCCTGACGTCAAGGACTAGCATCCTGACGTCATAGCTGGTGAAATCAAGTTTAGGGGTGGCATCCTTCATTGCCATCTTACCTAAGCAGGCGTACCCTATTGCTAAGACACAGACTACGGTGCTGTGATAGGCAGCATTGACTAGCATCTTTCCATCAGCTGAAGACATGTTTACTCCATATGTAATGGGTCATTAGATACCCTTAACTGCTTGTTCGGAGGTGCGACTTGGTTGACCGGTTAAGCATTAGGCGGTCCCACTGGACTGGTCCTCTTCCTTTTGCTCTGCAAAAACCATAATGCCAAGCTAGCCAACCCAACAGCCCCAGCAATCGATGGAAAACATTTGTCCAATAAACTGCATTCGTGATGCATCGAGATCCCTTGCTGGTGTTGTTCCCGTTTGGAAGGAACACCAACCGCTTGGGTTGCGTTGTTTATGGCCATTCTCTGGAGATTGGCCTTCTCTTCTCGCAATTCGACCAAGGCTTTTTGTTGTTTTGCATTCCAGGTGGCAGCTCCTGCCCTCCCAGCAGCCACACTTTTAGGGTCTTTCTGTCGCTTCTGTACGGGAACAACAGGTGACTCAGTGGTTGGCACAGCTGTCACTCTCTCCGCCAGGTTTCTCGCGGCTTCCAATCACATCGTTCTCTCGTAGACAGTCCTCGAAGCTATCTCTGTCCTTGCGCAGTAGAACAGCCAGGCCCAGCGGATCTGCTCGCGGAGATCTTTTAAGCCAGAGTTATATTTCTGAGTCAACACCCAAACTCTCTGCTGCGCATGACGACCCGAGAAGGCTAGCTCAGACAGCATGTCTTTCTTTTGCGTCAAAGCTTTTGTAGCCGAGCAGTTGTCGATGAAGTACAACATTGGCTCCCCCTAGAACAGCTGATAGAAGGCCCGAAGATATGAATGGAAGCACTCACCAGGATTTGCAAAGTATACATCCGGATCTTTCCAAATCCATGGACGGTCTTGGTATGTCTTGTATTTCAATGTAGGACAGGGGACCACAATGTGCTGAAATACGCCCCGACACGTGTGTGGCTCCATAAAGAAAAGGTTATTAATAAAGTGCGTTGGTAAACTGACCATGTTCAAAGTTAAGCTGCGCATCCATGAGAACGTACAGGTATATGTTCAATGTGCCACTTGTCTCTGCTGTCTTTGTGATCAGGATAGTGATACCTTCACTGGCATTTTCTATCCGCCAGCCACTGCTGTGTAGCTCGCCATCATCTGTGGTCTGGAGGTCAAGCCACAGAGAATACTTGCGGGTCAAGAACTCGCCCAGTGTGACATCACCCAGAGATAGTTCCTTTGCAACCATGGCCACCTCAGAATTCCTTTTGCTGCTGAGACAAGCTCCAAAGTGCCGAGTGGCCTCATACCATTGCTGATAGGCACGCAATCCCTGGGAGTACAGCTGGTTGGGCACTCCCTCAATGATAACCTCAACTTTGATCTTTGTATTATAAAAGACCTCAGGCTTCCTAGCGAAAGCATCACCAGCTGTAGCAGGGTCCTCGAACAGCATCAGAATCCCTTTCATGCTCCGCGCCGCCACACTGAGGTTGATATTCCACAGAGTGTCGCTTTTATCTTTTGTCATTTTTGCGGTGGCGAAGGACGCGGTCGTAGAGGATAGCAAGACGACCAGAGTACTAGTTGTGGACCATGCAAGCAAGTTTATGTTGGGTGACCATCTCATATTCCAGGCTGATATTATCAATGGTGTAACTGGCATTCGACATCGCCTGAAGCCTGGACCACCCGGCTGTAATCATTGAACGTAAGCTTGTACTCGAACCGACCCCCAAGCACACTCTGGTAGAAAAGCATATGAGCCTCAAGGAGTTCAAAATCCAGCGGGATACAGAAACGGTTGCCATGGGCATCAGCAATAACCTTGTCTGCAACAACAGAGTCATTCTTGTCTCCTGCGCCGACCCGCAACTTGGTAGCATTTCTTTTCGCGGATGTATCAATACCCTGGTAGTGCGCATTGTTGCACTCGTAAGCTGTCTTCCAGAGGTCAAGGAAGCAGTGTTACACATCTGCATCGACGACCGACATCACCTCGTTCCCGCTGATCTTGATTGCCATTTTCTTGATGATGGAACGGCCAAGATTCTGAACAACTGACCTGTTATCATCTGTTCGAGTTCACGGTGACTGTAAAGACAAGGCGTACAGTACCCGGTGTAATAAGATGGTATTCTCCAAGATTCGAAAATCGGACATTGAGCGATTGGTTCTGGTCAATCGTACTGGGATTGTGCGTAATGACAACTGATTGCCTGACTCCCTTTACCCCAAGAGGCATTCGTAGTCTGCGGTGTGGGTTAAGCTTGCGTCCATATTGGCTTGAAGACATGCTGAATTGTATTGAACTCTGTCGCTCAAACTTCAATACAATGGCAGACTTTGATGTCTTCGACCAACCGATGAACAAGGTGGCCGTGATGATGGAGAAGAAGATGGCGATGCTGTCGGGGAGATAGGTGATCGTCTACCTTCATTGCAGCAAGAGATGCTGGAGACGACCATTAATGACTACTACCAGAATATGTCTGAGAAAGGGATGGTGCCCCTTTTACGTGACTATACCATGTTTGAGATCGACAAAAAAAGGACTGCTGAGGCCCATCCAGATTTCGACATTGTTAATAGGTCAGGAACACCCCTTGCTCTCTCAACAATTGCTGGGAGGCGTGGCGGTGGTGAGGTCATATGGAATGAGCTGGGGTTTGTGGACTGGACTCGTGGGACAAAGCACTTAAGCCTAAGGCGCTTGAAGCACTGCGGGTCAATAACAATGAGTTGGGTGAAGCAGTTGCTAGGGTCAGATCAGATACTACAGAACTGCGAGACTTGGGACAGGTGGCTAATGCTGCATCAAATTCCACTCAAAACATGGTGGAAAGTCTTACCGAGGAGGAAGAAATTGCACTTAAAACCTTACATGACCCTCCACTTGATACCATGGGATTGGAGTACAGCATCAGAGAGCTCCGTGGACTCGATAAGGCAATGCAGACATCCCGTGGTGAGCTGATAAACAACCTGGCTAAAGTGTCCGAACTTGATGAGTACATCGCTTCAGAGAAGCGCAAAATGGACACTGGAGGCGTTGATGAATCTATCAGGTACCGAATTGCAGAACCTGGAAGATGAACGAGCTTCATGCCTGGAGGCAGCCGCAACGAATAGAGAGGCTCTCCGATCCTAAATCAATCAAATCAGAGAGACGATCAATCAGATCCTCAATGAGGACACGACACTCGCTGAGCGCATTCGCACCCTCTTCTGGGAACAAGGGATTACAATCGCATCTATCCTCACAGCGATTGGGATGGCAATCTCGACCCTAGTACTTGTGCTGACCGGTGGGGCTGGAAGTCTCCCCGCTCCACCACCATCTGATAAGGGGAGCCTCAAAGAGTGGGTGAAAAAACACCTACAGGGTCTTGGGCGTATCCTAGCCAAGCAGGCGGGGAAGGTTGCGGCTGCATTACCTGGAATTATAGGCTCTGTCGTTTCGTGGGTATTAAAACAACTCGCAAAGGTTACGGGCTGGTTGGCTGGAAATCTATGGGCTGAGGTCCTTGCTCTTGGAGGGCTGCTTCTCGTGGTCGCTCGCGACTGGTTAACGAAGTAACCATAGTGCCAGTAGCATGACCGCGACTCCACCCATGACGAGGGCAGCTATTTCTTCCTTATGCTGGCGTGTCTTTGACAGTTCCTTGCTCCCTGTAGCTTGCAGCTCGACCTGCTTGTCTTGTTCTTTTTGGAATGATTGTGGCTTGACTAACCACATCTCATGTGTGAGCGTTGGTGGTGGGGTGGGTGTTGTGTTTACATCCGTATTCACACCCAGGATCTGGGTTGTGGTGGCGATAACAATCTCGTTGTTATACCCCACCACATGACCAATACGGAGCAGCATATCACTTGGGGCCATGTAGAGTCCGATCCCAAAAACAAAGTTGACCTTAGAGCCAGCGTACCGCAATACATCTTGATAACACTTGATTGCTGAAGGGAGGTCCACTGTGGATGAGATGGCATCCTCAACGTTTGAAAGGAACTGCTTCTGCGCATCGATGTTGTGCAACGGCGATAATTCGAGTCCGTGTCTGGGCCTGTGCCCCCAAGACTGCCCACACGTAGGTTATGATGCTAAACTCCTGAGATTTATCGAGTATGAATGTGTTCCACGTGCTATCTGCGTTTGGTGAAATCGATGTGGACAAACTCGTTGATGTCCGGTGTGTGAATGGCATTCTAGTAGGGTCGTAGTCAGGGTCAGCTAAGGGGTGAGGGCCAAGGTTTGTCCAGTAGTTGTACACCCGCCCCATGCCATGGTTTGGGACTTTGACACACCAGTCGGTGTGTGGGGATACATCAAACTCACCACAGATTAGCTAATATGCCCTCCTCTGAGGTGCTTAGGTTATCTTACATGGACACGCCAGAGCCTGTCGTTGCACACCAGATTGCCGATATTTAGCTGGTTCTGCCAGAACTGCATTGGATTGCTAAGCCATGTCTGTACTAGCTTGTCAGATTCGACAAGTGGCAGCCGATACCTCTGGAACACATCAGGATAATGCTCTTGGAAATATGCATGTGACGCGGCCGGGACACGGATGCTGGGTTTTGTTAGTTGCTTCACTATGTCTTTGGATGAGAACACCCTGCCTGTCTTGTATTTTGCACCACTATTGAAACTAAATGCCTGGGTATCCGTAGTATGTATGTCTAAGACAAGACTTCAAAATGGCCAGACGACTGCCCTTCCCAAGTCGAATGAGATTGCTGCACCTTCCATAAAAAGGACTTAAATGTTGGTAATAACAAGAGATCCCCATGATATTCTGTTTTGGCCACTACTGTATATCAAAACATTAATCGACCCAGTGTTTGAACAGTGCATTTTAACACAGATAAGAGCCAAATATCTCTTTGTATCATCTGTTCTTTTATCGTCAGTGTGTTGTCCAGATCAAATATAAATCTGATGACAAAATGTTCTCACCGTGATGGATATTGCACAATTCAGCCAGGAAGTTCTGTGCTTACATTTACCTTGGATACAGTGTTCTTGACAAAAAATTGTTATCTGTGATAGCTTTGATGATGAATAATGGTCCGTGAGCCGTTCATGCAGGAACACTGGATATTGGAAAAGCAGAACTTAATCGTCTCTGTGCCATTCATGCAGGAACGCCGGATATTGTATAGGGAACCCACCTATACTTATTGTTGAACAGCCGGAGCAGCTGGGAGGGTGCATATATATTTGACAGACTTAACAAAACAAGAGAGCCCGGGCCGGCTAAGGTAATGGGCCGTCCCATAGGCTCTCGCCGTTCATGGGCTTGAGAGTTTTTTTTTCAAGCTTTCTAAATTTGTATGCTGACCCTCCCTGCTGCTACTTTACCACTTACCTTCCCAAAACACTATAGGATCTAACCTGTTGAAAAGGAAATACTGGCACATTGAATCAGATATGCTTTTTTTGTTAGATTTCTCTTGACGTGGTCTTGATTTTGTAGTATCTTATTTATGAAATATCAACTTACTGGGGTAAGTAGTTGGCATGTGAAAAGAATGCTTTTGTGATCAGAGTACTGTGTCTAAATTTTAGAGCAAAACCTGTTTGCTCCATTAGATTTTCCCATACTATTAGAATTGTACAATGTGAGGGCAGTAACAATGTGATGAATATCTGGCTTGAGCAAATTTATGTCATGCACATCTGATTCAGGCAAAGTTGATTAAGTCTCAGTGATATCTTAACAAATGTGGAAGTTTTCTACACAAGATTTTTCATTTTCTCATGCTTTTACATTTGTAGAATTCAAAGGGAGATAACTCTATAATGCCTGAATTGAGCCTCAGCAAATTAATGCCAATCACACCTACACTTGTATGCAAAATTTCAAACCAACATCTGAAAAAATGTGAAAGTAGTCTTCTCAACAGGCTTTCAACAGACCAACCTAACTAACCAATTGCTTGGTGCTGTGACTGCTAGGTGATACAACCCCAACCCCCATCCACCAAACGAATGCAAACAATCTACTCCACAACAAAAAAGAATTAAACATCATGTGGCTTTGCAGTATTGTGTGAACAATATTTAATTATTTATTTATTAGTGCTTGAGATCATTTTCAGCAACTATGGCAACAGCACAAGTATAAAGTCATGTTTTATAGTTAATCCTTCATATTTATGTTGTCCCTTTCAGCAGATTCACACCCCCATGCATTAGTTACCAGATCCTGTTGCAACAGTGAAGCAGCACCTGTGTACCACAAAGAACAATTGTAATGCCATGGGTGACCAATCCCCCACCACTGAAGTCCAACAAGGACAATAACTTACAGAGAAATACTTAGATATAGCTGGTTTTCAATCCCATTTATGATATTATAAAAAACAAAGATATAGATGAAATTAAGAAAAAATATTTAACAGTTTTCTTTGAAATGTGATGACAAGAAATGGTAATCTGATGACAATAAATACAAGTCCAACAAGGGTAATAAATCTTGACGAAATACTTGAACATGGCTGTTTGCAATCCCAATCATGATATTATCACCGATAAGCTATATCTTAAATTTGTGGAAAAAATCTTCAATGGTTTCCTTTGAAATGTGATGACAAGAAAAGTTAATGTGATGACAAGAAAGTCTCAAGTCCAACAAGAACAATAACTCTTGAAGAAATATTTGGACAGAGCTGGTTTGCAATCCCATTCATGATATTTGGACCAAAGAACTATATATAAATTCTAGGAAAAATATTTTGAATGGACAGATGGTAACTCAGATGGATGGACAGAACCCATTCCTATATTCCACTCCCACTGTGAAGAGGATTAACAAGTCTAACTTCAATTCCTGGGGTTCCCTTAGGTGACGTAATTACAACTTGATTTCAGAAATACAAATTTACAGCTCCCCATGCCCTTTATAGTAGGGACATAAACTGACCTCCTACTGGAGAACACGCTGTTGCCAGGATTGCTTCGATTCTCATGTCTGCTTCTCATTCATTTTTTTTTTTTTTTCTTCATTTTTTCTTTTCTTCGTATTTGTTTTTTTTTTTTTTGTTGTTGTTGTTGTTGTTGTTTTGTTTTGTTTTTTTCTCACCTTTTCTTGTTCATCTTTTTTTAAACGGGAATGGCGGGAAGACAGCCACTAGTGGCTACGTCATCTCCCTGTGGTGCAATCATGTAGTTGTGAATAATGTTACCTCTATGTATATTTTTGGATTTGATTGTATACATGTGGCACTTCTGAATAAAACCATTCATTCATTCATTAATAAAAACCCTGTTAAATTTGAAGGATGTGAATTTTAATTATGTCATCATATTATAGTTACATCCTAATTTAAAGTAAATGTGGGTATTGAAGCAATTTCAATGGAAGCCTCTAGTCAACCCTATTGTTGGAGCTTTGTGTTTGAGTATTAAATGACAGGCACATGGCACAATTAGAGAGAAGAGAGTGTAGAGGTAAAAATTTGCATGTATCAATAATCACACAGGGAGAGAAAAGCACACTGTCATCAGGCTTAAAAAAGTTAAAAATTTGTTTCTCAGGCCCCCACGCATGGTCCTTTAGGCTGCAGTATGCTCTGTTTTTATAACCAATGCAAACTTAAAATAAAAATTAAATGGTTTATGTCTGATATTTTACCCAAGTTAATAAAACTGATAAATTTGTCCCTGGAATGCAAGACTTTGGAATACTTTAGCTTTGCAAGCCTTATTGCACTCAATGGACGAAACACACGACCACCCATGCTATTCTGTAGATTATGAGGCCTAATACATAAAACAAACCAAGAATATGAACTTCTGATTGCAAGGAAATAATTACAAAAATAAACAAGAGCTATTGCTGAGGGCAATTTATACCCCCACTGCAGTGCTGGACTGATGAAGCATAAATGAACAAAACAAGTAAAAAAAAATAATTTGACAAGACCGAAAATCATTCTAGTCTTGGGAAATTTAATTACATACCAAGTTCCATAATAATTTACTTAAGTTATGAATATTCTCAGACGGACTCACACACGGATGCACGGACAGACAGGCGCATGCAATCCAGTATACCCCCCCCCCCATTTTCTTCGAAAGTGGAGGTATAAAAATAAAACAAGAGGCCCCAGGGGACCTGAGGGCACTCACCTGGCATGGTAGTCTAAATATCAAACCAGGGACTTGACTTGAATAAGCTGCATATGCCCCTCCTAAGAAAAGCATATACCAACTAGATGAAGCGATTGTGCCCACACAATACACAGGATTTTCTTTCCATTTTCAGTTCCTGCACTTTTACGTCCCAAAATTGAGATAAACACATAAAAAACACATTTTTTTTTATTTTTGTTCAGAAATTTTCGAAGTCCCAAACAAAATATTTTCAGACTAAAATTTTTTTTTTTCTTCTTGAAATTGACCAAAATGCATAAAAAACCAAAAAACTAATTTCAGGATTTTGGTCCAAAATTTCTAAGTCCCACCCGGCCCCCAAATTTTCAGTGTAAAAAAATAAAAAATTTTTGTCTTAAAATTTACCAAAATGCACAAAAACAAAAAAAACTCATTTCCGGATTTGGCTCCAAAATTTCTAAATCCAGACCGGGACCCCAAATTTTCAGCTTAAATATGAACCCAGGGACTTGGCTTGAACAAACTTGAATCTCACCCCCCTAAGCATGCTGCATACAAAATATCAAAAGATTCTTATTGGTAGATCTGAAGAAGATTTTTAAAGAATATTCCTCATACTGCACTAATTTGAACATTTGGGCTCCCATAGGGAACCCAAATATGGATCGAGGGATTTGATTTCAACAAATATGTGAATCAATGTTCCAAAGATGTTATATGTAAAACATGAAAGCTTTTGGAGCAGTGGTTTGGAAGCAAACAATTCTTTATTTTTTTCCCATTGCCCAGTGTTAAAAAATGCTGACTCAGCATTTTTTCAAAAGTCCCGAAAAAGTACCTTATGACAAAACCAATGGCAATTTTTTTTACCATTCCTTTCTGTTGGCCCAAGGAAGCCTGACACCAAATAAAAATTCTCAGTGCCATGCAGTTTGGGAGATCTGGACGCTTTCTTTTTTTTCTATTTTTGGCTCCTGAGGTTCCCACGGAGCTGCAGGAAATTTTTTTACTTATAACCCAATAATACATCATATTAAATTTGGTTCAAATTGGCCTCTCAGTTCAGAAAATAGAAATTCTCGGCGGGGCAAAAATGTTTGCCCCTCTCAGAACAAAAGCAAATATTGCCCGTCAAACTTCTCTTGAACAAACTTGAGTCTATACCTCAAATGGAAGCTGCATACCAAATATCAAGTCTCTGCTACGGCTGGTTCATGAGAAGATTTTTTTAAATTTTGTGCATTTTCGCCCCACTCCCCTCCACAATATGAGCAGAAACCCAATTTGAAGAAAAACCCAAATGTGCCTATATAACCGCTACTCATGTGAATTTTCATTGAACTGCAGCCAGTGGCTTGGGAGAAAATGACTCAAACACCACCTTCATGGCAAACAATGGATGACGGACAAAAAGTGATCAGAAAAGCTCACCCTGACTTTCAGTTAGGTGAGCTAATAAAAAGAACACCTACCCATATGCAATTTTACAAAAAATGGTCTGAGAAAAAGAAGATGTACTTTGTAGGGCCTTAAGTTTCGTTTCTTTTTATGGTCAATCAAAATAATGTGACAGTGCCAGAAAAATGTCTAGAGTTGGTTACATAAAATAGGGCTGAGTCAGAAAGCCGGAATCGAAACCAGCTTATTTGACTTCACCTCATTGGAATGAAAAATTTTACACCTGAAGTTAAAAGTGAAGATTTAGCTAATACCGTGGTTACTCAAACGTAAAATTACCCAAAACAACTTAAGATTACATTCACGTGGGTGGAATTCCAACTATTATAGATGAAGCTAACCCACAAAAATTTAACTGGTGATCTCCTTGGCACGAAATGACTAAATAAAACAAGAGCAATGCTAAGGCGAGTGCTAATGCCCCCGAAGGTAGCCACGTCATACTCACATGTGGATAATCAGACAACAGCTTCACTGCTGCTACATTGCAGAACAACACTACATTGCAGAACAACAGTAAGGAATGGCAAAGTGCCAATAAAATTATTATTACTTATATTTTGTTAATATGTTTTGTAACAACAGACAACAGCTTCACTGCTGCTACATTGCAGAACAGCACTAAGGAGTCAGTAATAGAGAAAAAGTGATAAAAATAATTGCAGATGACTTGAATGGTGCCATATTGAATAATAACTGAAAGAGGCAAAAATAGGTATAGTACATACCTTTGTTAAAAATTCTCAAACCAGTGAAAAAGTAGAACTGGTCTTGCATCTTTTCCAAGTGAAAAAGGGGGCATAACTGCATCAAAAATTGCCGAGTCAAAACTCAAATTGAAACTGACCTGTACTTTGACATGAGTAATCAGCATATAAAATTTGAAACTCATCGGTTCAGCCAAACAATTTTAATTGGTAGGAAACCAAAAAATCATCAATTTTCAAAGTAAACAAGGGACATAACTCCTGTAAGATTTGTCGGACGAAACCCTAGGTACAAGGGCATCCGTTCCCCCAAGCTGCCCTATCACCATACCAAAGAACATTAAATTCTGACAACTGATGTTCCGAGTTATAATACAAAATGTTCGTACGCCAACCAAAAAAATCATCAATTTTCAAAGTAAATAAGGGACATAACTAATGTAAGATTTGTCGGACGAAACCCTAGGTACAAGGGCATCCGTTCCCCCAAGCTGCCCTATCACCATACCAAAGAACATTAAAATCCGACAACTGATGTTCGAGTTATAATACAAAATGTTTGTACAGACGGATGGAAAAAGTAAATAAGGGACATAACTCCTGTAAGATTTGTCGGACGAAACCCTAGGTACAACGGCATCCGTTCCCCCAAGCTGCCCTATCACCATACCAAAGAACATTAAAATCCGACAACTGATGTTCGAGTTATAATACAAAATGTTCGTACGGACGGACGAAAAAAATAAATAAGGGACAAAACTCCTGTAAGATTTGTCGGACAAAACCCTAGGTACAAGGGCATCTGTTCCCCCCAAGCTGCCCTATCACCATACCACAGAACATTAAAATCCGACAACTGATGTTCGAGTTATAATACAAAATGTTCGTACGGATGGACGGAGACCTCCACCATATACACTTAGTAGAAAAAATTTTTCGGGGGCATAAAAAAAGATACCATTAAAAGCTCCATTTTAGAACTCAACAAGATAGTCTGGTGACATATCCCTTGCAGACTTTTAATTTAAAAGAAAAATAGATTTTTCAAAGTTACTTCACAGATATGGGAGTGCAGTGGCTCAGTGGTTATGGCATTGGACTTTAAACTGAAAGGTCCACGGTTTGACCCCTGCTAGGGGAAACTGTATTGTGGCCTTAGGCAAGGTACTTATTCCTGATTGCCCAAGTGGGGGCACATTGGAACTGTGCACTGAGGCATACTACACATCGATCGTGCACTTGTCTTCAACCAATGCTAATCCTGCTTGTGTGGAGTTAGTATGTTGGGGAGTCTGATAGTTGCTTGCCATTGCTCAGTGGTTCTCTAAGGGTACTCTGGCTTCCTCCACCCATAAAACTGTGCAATGTGAGGTGACCCTGGCTGTCAAAAGTGTTGTTAAAACCCCAATACATAAATACTTTACAGTTATATGACAAGTGCAGCATCAGTAAGCAACCTTTTCTCCACTGAGCCCGAAATATCAAAATTTTAAGCTGCATATTTCTCCCATAAACCAACAAGAGCACTATGAGGCGTGTCTAAAAATGCCCGTTAGACATACTGAATTGTACCAAACATTGGTTGAGATCAAATGATCCAAACTGGAGTTATCGGTCGGAAACCAAAAATGTTAATAGACGCTTGAATTCCAAGCCGAAAAAGGGCTGTAACTTATGTAAAAACTAGAAACCGTTTTAGCACACTAAAACATACGTCTCCCCTTCCTTTCTATTTAATGCACTGCAAGTTATATATACATGAATAATATTGACAATCATACCAAATATCTAAGGCCTGACTCAAAAGACAAAAAAAGTACTGTCCGGACAAAGTTTCCCTTAAAAAAACACATTTATATTTATTTATTGTTGTTTAAGGTCACATACTTCTGAACAATGGCTAATCATGACCACAACATGGAGATAAAGTTAAGGTCAGTCAATCGTTTATACCCCATGTTGCCTATTTTAGAGGACTCGCACCCCAAGCATTAGTGACAGGGTCCTATGTTACCAGTGAAACAGAGCTTGTTTACCACAGTAAACAAGCACTGCTTCACTTCCCGGGGTTCCCACGGGGAACAAAAAGCACATAAATCTTCCATTCAGGTCAAAGTTCAAGGTCACATGAAGGTCATTATGGTACGTGACACACCGGCTCATGGTGATACATCCACATGCCAAATATCTAAGGTCTGTATTTTGAACGGGTGAATAAAAATGGAACTGAATCAATTCAATCCTGTTTGATAGAACTCAAAGAGTTCTGTCAAACAAGAATAAATTTGTTACACACCGTGACACACCGGCTCATGGTGATACATCCACATGCCAAATATCTAAGGTCTGTATTTTGAACGGGTGAATAAAAATGGAACTGAATCAATTCAATCCTGTTTGATAGAACTCAAAGAGTTCTGTCAAACAAGAATAAATTTGTTAAATTTGTAGCTGCATTATTTTGACATCAGTTTGTAGAGGGTCTATACGTCGGGCATTTATCTGTGCAAACAAATAAAAGCTCCAACATACTTGTCATGTTGCTGTTTCAAGGTTTCATTGTGCTTCTGAAGTGTCTCACTGATTTCCTGCACTGACTTAAGCTCTTGTTTGCAGGTGGTTAGTGCATTCTCTGTGTCTTCAAACCTGAAATGATAAAAATAAACTTTCTATAAAAGCATATTTAATTTTGTCAAAACTGGAATCATATTTACATACACATAATGTTTCTAGAAAATCTGGAGTGCATAGCTCTTAACTGTACCCATAGGCCTACCAAAGGCAAACAATAAAACATGCCGGTCCTGGATAAGTGGGTTTTTTTTCTGTTATTCTGTGGTACCTCTATAGCTCTATGTGTACAGTTGAGAGGTACACAGTCCAGATTTTTTTAACAAGCATGATAATTCCTGCTGGTTGATGCAATTTGTAAGGTGCAAATAACAAACTATTAATTGAAATCAGAAAGTTTAAAATTTTTGAAATTCACTTAAAAAAATTTTCACAATCCTGTATAAGTATTTCCACTAGTTCCTAGAATCCTGCACCCTATTCAACAAGTCAAGTTTCATCAACCGTTTTTCTCTACGGTGTGTACTTTAGAGGGCCCCCACCCCAGGAATTGGTTACCAGGTTCTATTTTACAACGCAAACAAAACTTGTTTACTGCAGTAAACTAGCACTGGCCCACTACACCTGTTCTCGCAGTGGATAACAATATTAAAATACATTTTATGGAAAGTGGATTACCACAGAAACATAAACAGACTCGAGTTTGCATCCAGAAAAGAAGTTTTACATTCTGTGGAAAACCTCAAAAAGCAAAGTTTCAGCAATCAGACCTTCAGTTTTAACACAAAGATCCACTGCTGAAAATCAGCTTGGGTTTGGCATGATTTCTTTCATTAATATGAGTGACTACCTGGGTGGAAATTACACTCCACATATCTGTTAGTGGTAATCAACTATGGCCACATAATGAATACTGAGACTAAACGTGCATTTTGCGTCCGTATCTTGGAACATTTAAGGGATGTCAGAAACAAACTTGATAAACCCGTCAGCAAACACTATAATAAACCGGACCACTTGTCCGACAATTTGGATTTCCGTATTATTGACGTACTTCCAAGTGACTCTGACCTCAACCAAAACACACGAATCAGGCATGATAAGGAACTACATTGAATCATTATCTTGAAAACCATGCATCCTTATGGTTTGAACAAGCTTGACTTTTAGTCTTTATATTATGAGTAGTTGGTAAACTTTTAGTCTTTTCCATTATGCCAATGTGATTTATTGGCTAGTGATTACTGGCAGGGATCAATATTTTTCCTACCCGCATAGAAGTGAACATTTCGGTTACATTCGGAGGGCAACAGAGTCACACTCTTAGTCACTGACAATGGGGAACATACCCCACTGACTTGCCCAATCCTCATCAGCTGCGATAAACATTATCAAACGCAGGTGAATTAATACAACTCTGTTATGCAATAATCACACCCCAGGCACTTCAAAAGAAGTCCCTGATACCTCAAAAAATTACCCTTTTACAATTTACTCTTGCGAGAGACAGTGTGATCCTGCTGACCTACACACACTAGCTGGGGCGACAACCAAGCACCACACTCCTGGTCACAAAAAGAGGGGAAGCCACTCTTACCACACTTTGCCGAGGGTATCCACTAACCCAGGACATGACCTTTTAGAGGAATAACAGTAGCAAGGGAGACAATTCCATTCGTAACGTTATTATTCACGTTTACAGCGTGCACACATACATTCCAAAAAATGGAGTTTGTCTGCAACCTTAGATCCAAGGCTTATTCACATCAGCAGAGCCTGGAAAGGCATATATACACAACCCACATGGAGGCGGGCAGAGTAGTTTGTTCGAAAACAATTCATATGCAAGGAATACCTGAAACAAGCCAAGACCAATACCGGGTCTGGACCTGCGACGCTGTATGCAATTGAATCGGCAAACAGGAAGTGGCTGCACGGCAGATCTGAAAATTGCATACACGATACAACTGATCATTATCAGGCTCCAGATGAAATATAAAATCAATCCCTTGCATAGAAGCCGAGAAAAGTTTGACGAGAAATTTCAATGTAAGATAATTCTTGTTCAAAAACAGAAACGATTGAGAGAATTCTTTACTGGGCATTGTTCGGGCTTGCTGTTGGCAATCGTGAGCTCATCATCGATATTGCTTGGGAACTTTAAATTTGCTTTCAGCAGTGGTAGTGACTAGTGAAACTGGAATTAGCATGGATGGTGGCATGGGTACACATGCCCAAACAAACTCCCTGCATCACCTCCTGTGTATTACCTCCTACCCAACTCCACTACACACACAAAAAATAACATAAAAAAACAGGAAACAGTAAGTTTAGAGCCCCCTTTTTAGATTGGTCTTCCATGAAGTTTCTCAATCTCTTATCATGTGCACTGTCAAATTTTATGTCTAGTAATAATTAATTTATGCTATACATGCTCAGTCACTAACATTATAAAGGGTCAGGGTTCCCTCACTTGAATGAGTAGTCAATTCCCAGAGTCCTTGGGCACCTTAGGAGTGCAAGATAAAAAGGTGTATAAGACAAAAAAAGTAAAGGATTTTCAAACAAGTTCTGAGGCAAAAACAAGGGAGTACCTTCCAAGAGCTACACCTAGTTCCATATACATGTAAGTTGGAGGAGTTTGTGTTCAATATTGCCAATTTAATGTTTTATCTTACAATAAGTATGTATTAGGTCCACAATTACCTGAATACCACATGTATTAGGGATCCCTGATACAAAATCTGTACCTTGCAACTGCATAATACAGCTGGATACTTGGTTACGACTTGTTTACATTATTATTTATAGAACATGCTCTCGGAACGTGTTTATGAGTGACTTGTACATTTTTGTATATGAAAAGAGAAAAAAAAAACACTTCTCAAAAGTATGATTATTAAATTACGGAAATACACTGCTTTTATGCTTTTGTATCTGAAGCATTGGAAATTTTCAAGCTGGAACAACAGGCAGTTACAATGTTAAGTGCATAGTCTTTTCAAAAGTTTATTCAAGGATTGCAAAGTTCAAGGCAGTCACATTGAGTTCATTCGAATAAGGGGACATATGATATGGTTTTGTTGAAGCTTTTGGAAAAATAATTCTAACTACTCAATTTGTACATTACATGGGATGCTGCAGCTGTTTGTTAGGAAAGTATTAATCAAGCTGTTACAATTGTGGAGTGTAAGATAAGTCTATCATCACCAGCACTTCACAGCAGCCATGACTAGATTTGATGAAAAATATCTTGCAAATACTCAGCAGGGATTTAACTTCCACTGTATTCAAGGAGCTACTGGGACCTGGAATGTGAACTTTAATACGTGATGGCCCATAAAACAGATGCCCAATATACAGACTTTGAGTAAACTTGCAAGTTATATTTCGGGAAGTTTGGCAGGTGTTTCTGGGTAAGTCGTGGCTGCCAAGACTTACCTTGAAACAACTGCAAATCCACAGGACATAGACTGTCAAAGTGTAGTAAAAAATGTACCAAAAATCCCCAGTTCTTTAAGGGTTAAAACATGGAACATTGCAGAATACATTACAGAACCTTGCACTACACTCATTGATATATTTTTTTCATCTCCCACTCAAAATCTCATCACTGGAGAATATTTGTTTCAGCTGGCATTGAGTTAAGCTACATACCTTCATATCTAAAACTCTGCTTCTCAAACAGCCTTGAACATACATTAACTCTACTTCAACTACACAAATAGATATGGTTCCAAGGTGTCAAAGTGTTAAATTTTAACAGAATTCAGTTAGGAGAAACTGAGCCTCGAGGATCTGTTGTATAATTACCAAGAAGAGAGAAAATACATACTAAAATAGACCATTCATGTCTTTGCATCTATTTAGAAATAAGCTGGAGCAGTAAATAAAAAGAGTGTTTTTCTATCACAGTGTGTTTAAAAATTATGAGGAGACAGTAGACATTAAACATTAAGACAGAACACAAGTATGGAGTACGAGGGACAGGAGTCAAAGACCAAAGTTGAAATTTTTGAAGCATTTCACGAGTGCTGTAGCATGAGTAAAATTTAGGAAAAACTCCCAACAAGGGTTGCTGATTTGCAAACTCTATATTTTGTCTTAAAAGATAAAACACAATGTTTGACAAAATGGTTTTAGCATAAAAAATGAATGTTCCATGTTTACTGTCATCTTATATAAACATCTAGTTACACTAAAATCTATAACATGCTGGAAAAGAGATTTCACAATTTTGATTAAATATAAGCAATCAAGTGTGATAAACAAATAAATAAAAATTACTTACTTTTCGGTTATTTCATTATATGTGGCTGTGAGCTCCTGATGTTCTTCTGCAATCACCTGCAGTCTGAAAATAGGAGACACAAAATATGAGAGCTCAGTCAGAGAGCAGATGAGAGATTAATTTTGATCTCCTCCCTAAAAGGTGCTAATCATACAAAAAGACAAGAAGAAAAGTGAAGACCACACAGATTTTTATCAATTTTTAATGGCCTGAGTAATTTTAGGCCTATTAAAAAAAATTCTTGATAGGCCTAAAAGTTAAAATCTGTTTCTAGGCCTTCCTGCATGGTCATTTTGGCTGCCACATGATAGTTTTGGCTGCTGCATGGTCATTTTGACTGCTGCATACTCTCTTTTTATAACCAATTCAAACTTTAAAAAATAAAAATTAAATGGTTTATGTCTGATATTTTACCCAAGTTAATAAAATTGATAAATTTGGCCCTTGAGTGAAAAAAGGCTTTGTAATGATTCAGCACTGCGAAGACTTCTTGCACTCAAAAGATGAAAGATACCATCACCCATGCCATTCTGTAGTTTATGAGGCCTAAAACATAAAACAAACCAAGAATACAAACTTTTGATGGCAAAGAAATAATTGCAAAAATAAAATAAATAACCACCACTCGCATGCAATTTTACAAAAAAATGGCAAGAGAAACAGAAGATCTACTTTGTGGGACATACTCAGGCAATTTTTCCCTCACTTTTATGATGAGAGAGAGAGGCATTTTTTTGTTGTGTTATCCACAAAACTATCCCTGAAAATAGTTGGAATTATTAATTTAACTCTTTTCACCATTCTGTGGAAAAACCAATGTTTTCAGCATTGAAAATTTCCCACACTACACCAGCATATTTAACCAACTATATTTTGTCTTACCCAGCTACGTGAGTTTTGTCAAAGAAGATAAAGTTCATTGAATTTTTAGTCCTCCAAGAGTGCAAAATGAAAAAATTTATAGTAAATTATATATTTTTTATACTTACCAAATGACCCAGACTTAGCTGGTGCTAACAATAAAATATTCAGGGCCAAACACAAATTTTGCCTCCCCAATCCCCAAAATTTGCATCCAAATCAAAAAATGTCCTATATGGTTCTCCATACTTTTGCCCACTGCGCATGCGCAGTGTCAAGGAAGTACCGAAATTGACGCCAAATCCTCATTCTTACAACCAGTGCCTGGTAAATGTTATATAATCAGCACTGAGGTATGAGTTCCCAACTCATGGGAGGGCCACCCCCATCTGGGTCATTGTTAAGTATAAAAAATATATAAATTACTATAAATTTTTTCATATTTTTATACTGTAACCAATGACCCAGACTTGGCTGAATAGAAAAAAGACTGCTGGGCCTAGGACACAAAGGAAAATCCAAGAGGCTCAATTACATATAAAGAATTATCCCCTCAAGGAGAAACAGGATTTACATATATCTTTCTTGTTTATTAAAAATAAGAAAGACACATTACCAGTTTGTAATTGAGCACGATAACATCAATGATCTCTATTAACATCCAGTATAACCCATTATACTAATTTCTTAAAGGAAAGCCAATAAATAAAGATAGTCCAGAGAATGAGACTCTTTATACTCATTTAAAAGTGTCCGAGGATTGTATATTAATGCTCGTATGACATGTGACATATACAAATGCTTCACACCGAGCTACACTTTAAAAATATTACATAAATGAGATAAACATTAGCTTTACACTTTAAAACTATACCAGCACTGACTCGGAATTACTGACTCAGGAGGAGGTATTCCCTTGCTTTTACTATAAAGCCGGTGATATAAGGGAACACCATTCCCCCCCTTCCCCTTGCTCTGGGTCAATCACCACAGAACGAAGAGGGCAGCAGGACAGAGTCACTGCTGGAACAGAAAGCCTACATAACTATAGTTGTAACCGTTTAGTGGATGACATTCTGAGCAACAGATAACGGACCTAAACATCTAAGGTCGCCAGAAATAGACTCAATATTTCTAAGGTAAACATTAGAGAACGTAGAAGGCTGAGACCAGTATGCAGCCTTCATCAGATCCGTAATAGCAATACTATTAGCATAAGCCCAAGATGTAGACAGCGCTCTAACTTCGTGCCCTGAAATCTTAAGCACGGACTGCTGAGTTGAAGATAAACTTTCTTAAGCAGTACGAATAGTCAACTGAATCCACCTAGAAATAGAATGGACCATAATGTTCTTTCTATTAGGAAGCAGAGACAGAACGAAACGTTTTCGTCCCTTTCTGATAAACTCAGATCTGCGTTTGTAAATACGCACAGCTCTAACTGGACACAGCAAAAGCCTATGGCCATCTGAGGATGGAAGAGCCCTAATTATAATAGGCTCAGGGTACTTATTAGGAGCATGATTCTTAGCCATAAATCCCACAGTGGTAGTTAAAGTAATAGTATTACCAACACTACAATAGTGAGAATCATCAACAGATAGAGCATGAAGCTCGCTAACTCTTCTAGGGGAAGCGAAGGCTAAGAGAAAAGCTGTCTTATAAGATAAGTATTTGATGTCTACCGTGTTAAGGGGTTCAAAAGGAGCTTCTTTGAGCTTCAGAAGAACCCAAGCTAAATTCCACTTAGGAATTAACCTAAGGGTTCTAGGTCTATTTATCGAAAAGTTTTTAACTAATTTTGATAAAAAGACATTAGATCCAATTTGTAAGCTATCATGATGAGCATATGTATCCGATAGTATAGACCTATATCCCTTAATAGTTACTGGCTGCAGATTGATCTCGTCAAACAAGTAGACCAAAAAATTAGCAATGTCTGGAATGGAGGGATCATAAATATCAATAGAATAATCCCTACACTGACGAGAGAAAACCTTCCACTTTGCTGCATAATTTAGCGAAGAGGAAGCCCTCCTACAGTTAGAAATTGCGTCCACTGCTCGTCCTGTAAATTGCTTGCCGTGCAAGAAGGACCGCACAATGGAAATACGTAAAGGTTGAGACCTTGCGGGTTGTGATTTCCCCTGCGGAAAAAGGTCCTCCAATGGAGGAAGCTTCCGAGGAATGTCCCATAACAGACAACTGAGAAGATTTATCCATGGTCTCTGGGGCGACAGAATCTTGCAGTGAGATTGCTTGGTTTTTAGCAATATCTGTTGAATCAACGGAGGTGGAGGATATGCATATACTATCATTCCGTCCCAAGAGATCGAGAGAGCGTCTACTGCAAACGCTCGAGGATCTGGGCATGGCAACACATACGTCTGCAACTGATTGTTGAGATGCGTCGCAAACAAGTCTATCATTGGGCGATCCCATTGGTAGCAGATCTGATTGAATACTCGCTTGTTGAGAGTCCATTCTGATGGCAACATGCGACCTTTTTCGAGAAAGCGAGTCCGCTAGAACATTCAGACGACCCGGAATATGACGGACCAACAGAAGAACATGATGCTGTAGAACAAAGAGAAGGATTCTTTCTGTTAAGTTGAATAACGGAATGGAATGAGTGCCTTCCTGTTTCCATATGTATGCTACTACTGTCGAATTGTCGGACAGTATTTGAACATGTGAATTCTGAATTATGTTCATCCAATGACTAGGCGCAAGCCAAACTGACATCATCTCCTTGATGTTTATGTGCTTGTTCAGCAACTGCGGATCCCAAAGACCCTGGCACCTCAAATCTGTTGGGCTCAATGTCGCGCCCCAACCTGTTTGACTCGCATCCGTCATAATCATAAAAACCGGATCCGGCAGTTGCAATGGAACTCCCTGAGTCAACCACTGAATATCTGCCCAAGTCTGAATCACTTGTTTTACTTGGTTCGATAAGACGATGTTCGTTTCGAGAGAATGAATCTTCACACTCCAAGTCTGAGTGAAAAATATCTGGAGTGGACGTGTGCGTAAGTGCCCCATCGGAATAAGGTCCGCGGCGGCTTTGCACAAACCCATCGGTCGCATGAATTCTCTCGCTGTTACTACATCTGAGTGTAGACAAAAGCGAGCATAACAACTGACTAATTTCGCTCTAGGTAACGGAAGATGAACCAGATTGTTGTGCATCTCGAAGCTCATTCCCAAGTGAATGAATGACTTGGACGGAACTAGATCCGACTTCTTTTTGTTTACAATGAAACCGAGATGTCGGAGCAATTGAAGCAATTGAAGCAGACTCTGAACTTCGTTCTGAAGAGTTAATCTGTCGCCATATTTCTAAAGAAGGCCATCCAAGTAGGCCGACGTTACCGCAGCTGAATGAGCTCGGAAATGAGTCATTACCGAGTTCATTATTTGAGTGAAGGCCCAGGGCGCTAGATTCAGTCCGAAGCACATTGCTCGGAACTGATAAACGACTCCTAGGACAGCGAAGCGAAGGTACTTTCTGAACGTCGGATGTACCATGACATGAAAGTACACATCCTTGAGATCTATGCTCGCAGCATAATCGTTCACTTGAATGCTCGCTCTCACCGATTGAATGGTCTCCATATAAAACTTCGGAGCCACGATCAGCTTGTTTATCCAGCTGAGATCTATAACTGGACAGAATGAGCCGTCTGGTTTTGGTACCAGGAACAGGTGACTGTAAAAACCGGGTGATTCCTGGTTTTCTACGACCTCTATTGCATTCTTCTCCAGAAGAGATTGCACCTCTGATAGAAGCGAATCTCTTTTCTGAAGGTTGGACAGAAGCTGAGTCCATCGTGGACTTCGTGTTAACAGAGGTTTTTCCCTGAAGGACAGTTTTAGACCTTCCGAAATAACCTCCTGTACCCATCGGTCATCCGTAATTGACAACCAATTGGTCAAAAATCTTGACAGCCTTCCGCCCACTGGAGTGTAGTAGAGGTCCTGACCTTCACCTCCTGGACCTGCGAGGCTTGCAGGAAGAGAGACTACGTCCTCCCAATCCAGCGCCTCGACCAGTCGACCTAGGCGCATCTGACCGGTTGTCTCAGCCCCTACATGAGTCGCTACTCTGACGGTCTCTGGAGTAAGAGCTGGAGGATTTTTTAGATCTCCTATAGGAGCTTCCCTTGGATGTACTCGCTCCAGAAGCTCCTGACTTACTCCTCTCTGCTGAGTCCGGCTTCTTAGAAACAGACTTAAAGAGCAGAGAATCTGAAGCTTTCTTGGTAATCTGATCATAGATTAATGAAAGCTTACCATCAAAGAGAAATTCTCCTGAAACCGGAGCGACTCGAAGAGAGTTTTTCACCTTAGAATCCACCCTAGTGGATGAAGCCAGGGCAGCATCACGTCTGACTAACTCCAAATTTGCCACTGAAAGGGTGGAGTTATACGTGGAAAATGCGATTGCCCTAGAAAGAACTCTCAAGGAAGTTTGAACATCCTGGAATTCTTTACCATCGAGACGTTGCGTTAACACTCTGGTAAGGTGACCTGCGTATGATAATGTGTCTAAACTGGCTCTATTAGACGAGATTGTCGTCTCCAACGTACTGGAGAGAATTAACATAGACGCCGGCAATGACACTTCCAAATCTTCGGCCTGGTCGTCCAAACGCAGAGGAACTATCAGCACGCCCTTTCCAGCCGTAGCAAATTTATTCCTATTGTTGATGAATGGCAGATGTAGAGCATGTTGCAATAAGAAAATGGTTCTGCCTGTCTTAGAGGCTAACTTAAAAATAGCGTCATTCAGCAATTCAAACAACCCTGAGACATTGCTGGACTGGCCCGGATACTCAGGAACATCACTCTTAGTCCAGCCGAAAAAGTCTGTATCCAGTGACGCTATCAGTCTCTTATCCGGTATCGCAGCCCTCTGGTCCGATGGAACAACCTCTGGAAGGTGTTGACGGATAAAATCCACCGCCAGCTTATGCTGTTCCAGAAGGGAAAAAACCAGCTCCGCAGTTTCCCTTTCACATCCGACTGGACCAGATGCGAATCTTGGTCGTCCCTGTCTGACACTGCAGAGGAACGGACCGACCCAGCTTCCTCCAACAGTTCCCGATCTGAAACCGTTTTCGAAGGATGCTGGGACGCTGCGATGAGTTGCGCTATCTGTGATAGCAAGTCCGTCACGGAGGCCTGTGGAGTTGCGGTCTTACGTTGCTTAGCCGCTGGAAGCTCCTGGGACGGTACATCCTGCATAATCCTTTAATGCGTACGTCCCGACTGGTGAGGCCTCGTGTCCTTGGCTACAGGATGGAGTGACCTAGACGACATGGAATCCTCTGTCGGTGAAGCAGGCTGGATATCTGAGGTCACGAAGCCAAAGTGCGGTCGTGTGTGCTGGCATGTAGAAGAGGAAGCCAATAGACTAGCCGATGTCTATGCAATGGAGCATCCCGAGTGGGAGGAGTGGACGTATGCTCCGACTGACGAACGTTATGCACAACAACATCTGGCCCCAGATGTTGTTGTAAGAGAGAGGGGCCTCCGGGTAGACCTGAACGAGCTTGCTACAGGACTGACTGGCTTCCTCTGATCCATCCTCCGATCAGTCATCACAGGGTGTGCGTGATCCGAGATTATAGTGCTCGCAACACCCTTTTTCCTCTCCTGGACCACAACGGACATACCTGGCGTCACATCACCCACATTACGAGTGATAGATCCACCGGTCGAGCTAGCTGGCGACAAGACCGTAAATCCCTTTTGGGACCTAGGCACTTGTCTGATTTCATTGAGCACTTTTGCCGCTAGCTCTTCATTGATTTGCGACGATGGCAGCACACTTCCGGAAGATATTACGGAAACATCACCCTGTTCTTGTTCCTCTGAAAAAGAGAATGAAAAACTAGAGTGAACCTGTGGTGAGAGGACCGGCATCGACCTCTCACCACTAACAATGTACCGTGACACACGTCTCCAACGTTTGTCATCCCAACTGGCAAAAACCATACAAAAATTAGTGCGAGTACAGTGACTACAGCAAATACAATGAGCATGAGAATCCGAGGAAGACTTCCTCGATTTACAATTTGAACAATATTTTTTCATAATTAAAAATATTAATTACACAGCCGTAGTGCTCGCACTAATCCTAAAAAATACAAAGATACATAATAATAATACAATCCATATCAAAATTTCAAAAAATAATTCAAAAGAAAATTTTCGAAAAAAATTTTTTTGACATGAGCCTAAGTTCCCAAAGGGAATGATGAGCCCAAATGGATCCCAAACAAGCCTAAGTGTGGACAAAAATTTTAAAACAATTCTAAAAATTAATGTCACACTTACGGATAACATTAATGTATCTGACTACATAATAAACCTTACAGGAGACAAGGAATCACCAACAGAAAGTAACCGTTGTCAACATAAACAAAAGTCAATAAAAACCAGAAACAAAACTCTAGGCACTGAAAAACATGGCCCGAAGTCTGTATCCAATTTTAAACACTATCCGATGTAAAACAGAATCTTCCACAGAAGAAACTGGAATACATCAGATGGTAGATGCATGACCATAACGCCTAAACACCCCAAGGGTGAGGACGTAACAATGGGGACAACAGAATAAACATTCTGTAACTAAGCTAAACTCCCAAGAAATTTCAATAAAATTTTTTTTAAAAATTATTCCAAAAGCATGGGAGATTACCAAGGGGGTTTCAAAGGAAGGGAGAGAGGAAACACTTAACAAACAGTGGAGATTTCATAGCAAGAATGAAAACATCAGGCTCATGCCCCGAAATTAGGAAACATGAAATAATTTTAGATAAAAAAGAAAAAATTAATAGTAATTTATATATTTTTTATACTTACCAATGACCCAGACTTAGCTGGTGCTAACTCTTAATTATTCAGGGCCAAACACAAATTTTGCCCCCCCCCCCCCCCCCCAATCCCCCAAATTTGCATCCAAACCAAATAAACATAAAAATAAAAAAATCATGAAAATTGCTCTAAGCATTTTCAAGTTATTGTTCGACATGTGAAAAATAAAGTCCCATAACTCTGGAATGACTAATCGAATGGCGACACCAACCGAAAGGGAGCTTCCGTCCATCAACATAAACCACCTACCAAAAAATCGTGAAAATCTCTCGAAGCATTCTCGAGTTATCGTACAACGTGTAAAAAATCAACAATTTTCTAAGTAATAAAGTCCCATAACTCTGGAATGACTAATCGAACACTGACACTAAACGAAAGGGAGCTTCCCTCCATCAACATAAACCACCTACCAAAAAATCGTGAAAATCTCTTGAAGCGTTCTCGAGTTATCGTACGACGTGTAAAAAATCAACAATTTTCTAAGTAATAAAGTCCCATAACTCTGGAATGACTAATCGAACGGCGACACTAAACGAAAGGGAGCTTCCCTCCATCGATATACACCATCTACCCCAAAATCACGAAAATCTCTCAAAGCATTCTCGAGTTATCGTACGACGTGTAAAAAATCAACAATTTTCTAAGCAATAAAGTCCCATAACTCTGGAATGACTAATCGAACAGCGACGCTAAACGAAAGGGAGCTTCCCTCCATCGATATACACCACCTACCCAAAAATCATGAAAATCTCTCAAAGCGTTCTTGAGTTATCATACGACATGTGACCGGACGGACAGACGGACAGCGGTATACCATAATACGACAGTTTTTTCAAAACGGGAGTATAAAAATTCAATGTCCTATATGGTCTTCCATACTTTTGTCCACCGTGCATGCACAGTGTCAAGGAAGTAATCCTTATTCTTACAACCAGTGCCTGGTAAATGTTATATAATCAGCAGGGAGGTATGAGTTCCCAACTCATGGGAGGGCCATCCCCGTCTGGGTCATTGGTAAGTATAAAAAATATAAAAATTCCTATAAATTTTTTCATATTTTTATACTGTACCAATGACCCAGACTTTGCTGAATGAATAGAAAAAAGGCTGGAGGGCCTATGACATAAAGGAAAATCCAATAGACTCAATTACATATATATAGAATTATCCCCTCAAGGAGAAAAGGAGAAACAGGATTTACATATATCTTTCTTGATTATACAAAATAAGAAAGACATTACCAATCCGTAATTGAGCACAATAACATCAATGATCTCTATTAACATCCAGTATAATCCATTATACTAATTTCTTAAAGGAAAGCCAATAAATAATGATAGTCCAGAGAATGAGACTCTTTATACTCATTTAAAAGTGTCTGAGGATTGTATATTAATGCTCGTATGACACGTGACATATACAAATGCTTCACACCAAGCTACACTTTAAAAATATTACATAAATGAGATAGACATTAACTTTACACTTTAAAACCATCCCAGCACCGACTCGGAATTACTGACTCCAGAGGAGGTATTCCCTTGCTTTTCACTATAAATTTAGCAGGTGATATAAGGGAACACCATCTCTCCCCAAACCCCCCCCCCCCCCCCCTCCCCTTCCCCTTGCTCTGGGTCAATCACCCCAGAACGAAGAGGGCAGCCAGACAGAGTCACTGCTGGAACAGAAACCCCGCATAACTATAGTTGCAACTGTTTAGGGGACGACATTCTGAGCAACAGATAACAGACCCAAACATCTAAGGTTGCCAGGAAAAGACTCAATATTTCTAAGGTAAAAATTTGTGAACGGAGAAGGCTGAGACCTGCATGCAGCCTTCATCAAATCCGTAATAGCAATACTATTAGCATAAGCCCAAGATGTAGACAGTGCTCTAACTTCATGTGCTGAAATCTTAAGCACAGACTGCTGAGTAGAAGATAATCTTTCATAAGCAGTACGAATAGTCAACTGAATCCACCTGGAAATAGAAAGGACCGTGATGTCCCTTCTATTAGGAAGCAGAGACAGAAAGAAACGTTTTCGTCCCTTTCTGATAAACTCAGATCTACGTTTGTAAATCAGCACAGCTCTAACTGGACACAGCAAAGGCCTATGGCCCTCTGAAGACGGAAGAACCTTAATAACAATAGGTTCAGGGTACTTATTAGGAGCCTGATTCTTAGCCAAAAATTCAACATTGGTAGTCAAAGTAATAGTATTACCAACACTACGATAGTGAGAATCAACAGATAGAGCATGAAGCTCACTAACTCTTCTAGCAGAAGAGAAGGCTAAGAGAAAAGCTGTCTTACAAGATAAGTATTTGAAGTCTACCGTGCCAAGGGGTTCAAATGGCGCTTCTTTTAGCTTCAGAAGAACCCAAGCTAAATTCCACTTAGGAATTAACCTAAGGGTTCTAGGTCTATTTATAGAAAAGTTCTTAACTGACTTTGATAAAGAGACATTAGATCCAATTTGTAAGCTATCATGATGAGCATAAGTATCCGATAGCATAGACCTATAACCCTTAATAGTTATTGGCTGCAGTTTGATCTCGTCAAACAAGTAGACCAAAAACTTAGCAATGTCTGGAATGGAGGAATCATAGATATCAATTAAATGATCCCTACACCAATGAGAGAAAACCTTCCACTTAGCAGCATAATTTAGCGAAGAGGAGGTGGTCCTCCTACAGTTACAAATTGCGTCCACTGCTCGTCCTGTAAATTGCTTGCTGTGCAAGAAGGACCACACAACGGAAATACGTGAAGGTTGAGACCTTGCGGGTTGTGATGCAGTGTGCGTGATTTCCCCTGCGGAAGGTCATCCCATGGAGGAAGCTTCCGAGGAATGTCCCATAACAGACACCTGAGTAGATTTATCCATGGTCTCTGGGGCGACAGAATCTTGCAGTGAGATTGCTTGGTTTTTAGCAATATCTGTTGAATCAACGGAGGTGGAGGATATGCATATACTATCATTCCGTCCCAAGAGATCGAGAGAGCGTCTACTGCAAACGCTCGAGGATCTGGGCATGGCAACACATACGTCTGCAACTGATTGTTGAGATGCGTCGCAAACAAGTCTATCATTGGGCGATCCCATTGGTAGCAGATCTGATTGAATACTCGCTTGTTGAGAGTCCATTCTGATGGCAACATGCGACCTTTTTCGAGAAAGCGAGTCCGCTAGAACATTCAGACGACCCGGAATATGACGGACCAACAGAAGAACATGATGCTGTAGAACAAACAGAAGGATTCTTTCTGTTAAGTTGAATAACGGAATGGAATGAGTGCCTTCCTGGTTCCAAATGTACGCCACTACTGTCGAATTGTCGGACAGTATTTGAACATGTGAATTCTGAATTATGTTCATCCAATGACTAGGTGCAAGCCAAATTGACATCATCTCCTTGATGTTTATGTGCTTGTTCAGGAACAGCGGATCCCAAAGACCCTGGCACCTCAAACCTGTTGGGCTCAATGTCGCGCCCCAACCTGTTTGACTCGCATCCGTCATAATCGTAAAAACCGGATCCGGCAGTTGCAATGAAACTCCCTGAGTCAACCACTGAATATCTGCCCAAGTCTGAATCTCGTTTTACTTGGTTCGATAAGAGATGTTCGTTTCGAGAGAATGAATCTTCACACTCCAAGTCTGAGTGAAAAATATCTGGAGTGGACGTGTGCATAAGTGCCCCATGGGAATAAGGTCTGGGGCGGCTCCGCAAAAACCCATCAGTCGCATGAATTCTCTCGCTGTTACTACATCTGAGTGTAGACAAAAGCGAGCATAACAACTGACTAATTTTGCTCTGGGTAATGGAAGATGAACCAGATTGTTGTGCATCTCGAAGCTCATTCCCAAGTGAATGAACGACTTGGACGGAACTGGATCCGACTTCTTTTTGTTTACAACGAAACCGATACGTCGGAGCAATTGAAGCAGACTCTGAACATCGTTCTGAAAGAGTTAATCTGTTGCCATATTTCTGAAGAATGCCATCCAAGTAGGCCGACGTTACCGCAGACGAATGAGCTCGGAAATGAGTCATTACCGAGTTCATTATTCGAGTGAAGGCCCAGGGCGATAGATTCAGTCCGAAGCCCATTGCTCGGAACTGATAAACGACTCCTAGGACAGAAATTGCGGATCCCAAAGACCCTGGCACCTCGAATCTGTTGGGCTCAACATCCCAACCTGTTTGACTCGTATCCGTCATAATCGTAAAAACCGGATCCGGCAGTTGCAATGCAACTCCCGGAGTTGACCACTGAATATCTGCCCAAGTCTGAATCTCTTGTTTTACTTGGTTCGACAAGACGATGTTCGTTTCGAGGGAATGAATCTTCACACTCCAATTCTGAGTGAAAAATATCTGGAGTGAACGAGTGCGTAGGCGTCCCATCGAAATAAGGTCTGCACAAACCTATCAGTCACATAAATTCTCTCGCTGTTACTACATCTGAATGTAGACAAAAGCGAGTGTAACAACTGACTAATTTCGCTCTGGGTAACTGCAGACGAACCAGATTGTTGTGCATCTCGAAGCTCATTCCCAAGTGAATGAACCACTTGGACGGAACTAGATCTGACTTCTTTTCGTTTACTATGAAACCGAGACGTCGGAGCAATTAAGCAGACTCTGAACATCGTTCTGAAGAGTTAATCTGTCGCCGTACCTCTAAAGAATGTCGTCCAAGTAGGCCGACGTTACCGCAGACGAATGAGCTCGGAAATGAGTCATTACTGAGTTCATTATTCGAGTGAGGGCCCAGGGCGATAGATTCAGTCCGAAGCACATTGCTCGGAACTGATAAACGACTCCTAGGACAGTGAAGCAAAAGTACTTTCTGAACGCCGGATGTACCATGACGTGAAAGTATGTATCCTTGAGATCTATGCTCGCAGCATAATCTTTCACTCGAATGCTCGCTCTCACCAATCGAATGGTCTCCATATAAAATTTCGATGCCACGATCAGCTTGTTTATCCAGCTTAGATCTATAACTGGATGGAACGAGCTGCCTGGTTTTGGTACCAGGAACAGGTGACTGTAAAAACCGGGAGATTCCTGGTTTTCTACGACCTCTATTGCGTTCTTCTCCAGAAGAGATTGCACCTCTGATAGAAGCGAATCTCTCTTCTGAATGTTTGACGGAAGTTGAGTCCATCGTGGACTTCATGTTAACGGAGGTTTTTCTCTGAAGGACAGTTTTAGACCTTCCAAAATAACCTCCTGAACCCATCGGTCGTCTGTAATTGACAACCAATCGGTTAAGAATCTTGACAGCCTTCCGCCCACTGGAGTGCAATAGAGGTTCTGACCTTCACCTCTTGGACCTGCGAGGCTTGCGGGAGGAGAAACGTCCTCCTCGACCCGCACCTCGACCAGTCAACCTAGGGGCATCTGACTGGTTGTCTCGGCCAGCATTACGTCCCCTACCTGAGTCACTACTCTGACGGTCTCTGGAGTAAGAAGTAGAGGCTTTTTTAGATCCTCTATAGGAGCCTCCCTTGGACGTACTCGCCCCAGAAGTCCCTGACTTACTCCTCTCTGCTGAGTCCTGTTTCTCAGAAACGGACTTAAAGAGCAGAGAGTCTGAACCTTTCTTAGTAATCTGATCGTAGATTAATGAAAGCTTACCATCAAAGTGAAGTTCTCCTGAAACCGGAGCGACTCGAAGAGAGTTTTTCACCTTAGAATCCACCCTAGTGGATGAAGCCAGGGCAGCATCACGTCTGACTAACTCCAAATTTGGCACTGAAAATGCGGAGTTATACATGGAATATGTGATTGCCCTAGAAAGAACTCTCAAGGAAGCTTGAACTTCCTGGAATTCTTTACCATCGCCACGTTGTGCTAACGCTCTGGCAAGGTAATCTGCGTAAGATAAGGTGTCTAAACTGGCTGTTAGACGAGACAGTCGTCTCCAACGTACTGGAGAGAATCGACGTAGATGCCGGCACTGACAACTCCAAGTTTTCTGCCCAGTCGTCTAAACGCAGAGGAACTCTCGGAACGCCCTTTCCTGCCGTTTCAAATTTATTTCTACTGTGGATAAACGGCAGATGTAGAGCATGTTGCAATAAGAAACTGGATCTGCCAGTCTTAGAGGCTAGCCTAAAAATAGCGTCATTCAGCAATTCAAACGTCCGTGAGACATTTCTGGACTGGACCGGAAACTCGGGAGTGACGTCTTTAGTCCAGCCGAAGAAGTCTGTGTCCAGTGACGCTATCAGTCTCTTACCTGGTATCGCAGCTCTCTGGTCCGGTGGAACAACGTCTGGAAGGTGTTGCCGGATATAATCTACAGCCACCTTATGTTGTTCCAGAAGGGAAAAATCCAGCTCCGCAGATTCCCTTTCACCATCCGACTGGACCAAATGCGAATCTCGGTCGTCCCTATCTGACACTGCAGGGGAGCGTACCGACCCAGCTTCCTCAGACAGTTCCTGATCTGAAAGAGTCTCCAAAGGTTGCTGGGATGCTGCGATGAGTTGTGCTATCTGCAATAGCAAGTCCGTCACGGAGGCCTGTGGAGCTGCAGTCTTACGTTGTTTAGCCACTGGAAGCTCCTGAGACGGTACCTCTTGCATAATTCTTTTATGCGTACGTCCCGACTGGTAAGGCCTTGTGTCCTTGGCTACCGGATGGAGTGACCTGGTCGACATGGAATCCTTTGTTGGCAAAGCAGGCTGGATATCTAAGGTCACGCAGCTAAGGTGCGGTCGTGTGTGCTGGCGTGTGGAAGAGGAAGACAATAGACTAGCCGACTGACTGACGAAGCGTCCCGAGCAGGAGAAGTGGACGTATGCTCCGACTGACGAACGTTATGTACAACAACATCTGGTCCCAGATGTTGTTGTAAAAGAGAGGGGCCTCTCTCGCTTGCGGTCCGGAGAGACCTGAACGAGTTCGCTACAGGACTAACTGGCTTCATCTGATCCATCCTCTGATCCGTCGTCGCCGGGTGTGCGTGATCCGAGATTACAGTGCACGCAACACCCCTTCTCCTCTCCTGGACCACAACGGATGAACCCGGAATCACATCACCCACATCACGAGTGATAGATCCACCAGGCGAGCTAGCTGGCGACAAGGTCATCAATCCTACTAAGGATCTAGGCACTTGTCGAATTTCCTTGAGCACTTTTGCCGCTAGCTCTTCATTGGTTTGCGACGACGGCAGCACACTTCCGGAAGACATCACAGAAACATCACCCTGTTCTTGTTCCTCTGAAAAAGAGACTGAAAAACTAGAGTGACCCTGTGGCGAGAGGACCGGCATGGACCTCTCACCACTAACAATACACCGTGACACACGTCTCCAATGTTTGTCATCTCAACTGGCACACACTGAACAAGAATTAGTGTGAGTACAGTGACTAAAGCAAATACAATGAGCATGAGAATCAGAGGAAGACTTCCTCGATTTACAATTTGAACAATATTCATTCATATTTAAAAAATGCCGCTCAGGATCACAGATCCAATGTCGAGTTGTGACCTTGACCTTTGACCAGGCGAGTCCAAGGTCAATAGGGTTCTTCCTCGCACCAAGGCCAACACACCTATGAAGTTTCATGACTCTAGGTTGAACCACTATCAAGTTCTCATCCGGAAACCAATTGTTGCGATATACTATGTTCAAGGTCACTGTGACCTTGACCTTTGACCTGGTGAGTCCAACATCAATAGGGTTCTTCCTCGCACCAAGGCCAACACGCCTGTAAAGTTTCATGGCTCTAGGTTGAACCACTATCAAGTTATCATCCGGAAACCAATTGTTGCGATATACTATGTTCAAGGTCACTGTGACCTTGACCTTTGACCTGGTGAGTCCAAGATCAATAGGGTTCTTCCTCGCACCAAGGCCAACATACCTATGAAGTTTCATGACTCTTGGTTGAACCACTATCAAGTTATCATCCGGAAACCAATTGTTGCGATATACTATGTTCAAGGTCACTGTGACCTTGACCTTTGACCTGGTGAGTCCAAGATCAATAGGGTTCTTCCTCGCACCAAGGCCAACACACCTATAAAGTTTCATGACTCTAGGTTGAACCACTATCAAGTTATCATCCGGAAACCAATTGTTGCGATATACTATGTTCAAGGTCACTGTGACCTTGACCTTTGACCTGGTGAGTCCAAGATCAATAGGGTTCTTCCTCGCACCAAGGCCAACACACCTATGAAGTTTCATGACTCTAGGTTGAACCACTATCAAGTTATCATCCGGAAACCAATTGTTGCGATATACTATGTTAAAGGTCACTGTGACCTTGACCTTTGACGTAGCGATTCCAAAATCAATAGGGTTCTTCCCCTCACCAAGGCCAATCTACCTATGAAGTTTCATGAATGTGAGTTGAACCATTATCAAGTTATCATCCGGAAACCAATTGTTTAAGATTTACTATGTTCAAGGTCACTGTGACCTTGACCTTCGACGTAGCATGTCCAAAATCAATAGGGTTCTTCCTCCCACCAAGACCAACCTATGTATGAAGTTTAATGAATGTGAGTTGAACCACTATCAAGTTATCATCCGGAAACCAATTGTTTACGCCCGCCCGCCCGCCCCGCCATTCACCAAACTATAAGTCGAGTTTGACTTCGTCACAACTCGACTAAAAATAGGCCGATGAAATCGTCAGATGTGTACCCATGTGCGCAATTAGTAGAAAGCTGTATGACGGAGGGCCACCACGGATGCTGACATAATGTACACCATACAAGGTATGGTTACATATAGAAATGGATTGGAGGAGTGTCTAATTTGATGGATAAAGGGTTAATATCTCCGGATCAAATTACCAGATTAACATAAAAAACTATACAGCACAGCACATCAGTAACCTGAATAAATATATAAAGTAACATGATAATCGGATTGATATTTTTTGAGTTATCTCATGCCAAAGGGATTGGAGGAATTTTCAATTTGAAGGATAAAGGGGGTTAATATCTCCGGATCAAATTATCAGATTTACACCAAAAACTATACAGCTCAGCACATCAGTAACCTGAACACAATTATAAAGTAACTTGACAATCCAAGCAATATTTTTCAAGTTATCGAATGCGAAAGGGATTGGAGAAATTTTCAATCTGAAGGATAAAAGGTTAATATCTCAGGATTAAATTATCCGATTTACACCAAAAACTATACAGCTCGGCACATCAGTAACCTGAACACAAATATAAAGTAACTTGACAATCCAAGCAATATTTTTCAAGTTATTGAATGCTAAAGGGATTGGAGGAATTTTCAATTTGAAGGATAAAGGGTTAATATCTTAGGATCAAAATAACAGATTTACACCAAAAACTATACAGCTTGGCACATCGGTAACCTGAACACAAATATAAAGTAACTTGACAATGCAAGTAATATTTTTCAAGTTATCGAATGCCAAAGGGATTGGAGGAATTTTCAATTTGAAGGATAAACGGTTAATATCTCGTAATCAAATCATCAGATTTACACCAAAAACTATACAGCTCGGCACATCAGTAACCTGAACACAAATATAAAGTGACTTGACAATCCAAGCAATATTTTTCAAGTTATCGAATGACAAAGGGATTGGAGGAATTTTCAATTTGTAGGATAAAGGGTTAATATCTCAGGATTAAATTATCAGATTTACACCAAAAACTATACAGCTTGGCACATCAGTAACCTGAACACAAATATAAAGTAACTTGACAATCCAAGTAATATTTTTCAAGTTATCGAATGCCAAAGGGATTGGAGAAATTTTCAATTTGAAGAATAAAGGGTTAATATCTCAGGATCCAAATACCAGATTTACACCAAAAACTATACAGCTCGGCACATCAGTAACCTGAACACAAATATAAAGTAACTTGACAATCCAAGCAATATTTTTCAAGTTATCGAATGCCAAAGAGATTGGAGGAATTTTCAATTTGAAGAATAAAGGGTTAATATCTCAGGATCAAATCATCAGATTTACACCAAAAACTATACAGCTCGGCAAATCAGTAACCTGAACACAAAGGATGGACGAACGACGGATGGTCACCCCAGATGCCGGCATTATGTGTACCATACATAGTATGGGTACACATAAAAATATTATACAGCCGTAGTACTCGCACTAACCCTTGAAAATACTAAGGTACATAATAATCATATAATCCATAACAAAAATTTCGAAAAATAATTCAAAAGAAAAAATTTTCGAAAAAGTTTGACATGAGCCCAAGTTCCCAAAGAGAATGATGAGCCCAAATGGATCCCAAAAATGCCTAAGAGTGGACAAAAATTTTAAAACATTTCTAAAAATTAATGTTACACTTACAGACAATATTAATGTATCTGGCTATATAATGAACCTTACAGAAGACAAGGAATCACTGACAGAAGTAACCGTTGTCAACGTAAACAAAAGTCAATAAAAACCAGAAACAAGACTCCAGGCACTGAAAAACATGGCCCGAAATCAGTCAACAATTTAAAACACTATCCGATGTAAAACAGAATCTTCCACAGAAGAAGCTGCAATACATCGGATGGTAGATGCATGACCAAAATGCCTAAACACCCGTAGGGTGAGGATGTAACCATGGGGATAACAGAATAAACATTCGGTAACTATGCTAAAACTCCCAAGAAATTTCAATAAAAAAATTCCAAAAATTATACCAAAAGCATGGGAGATTAGCAAGGGGGGTATCAAAGAAAGGGAGAGAGCAAACACTTAACAAACAGTGGAGATTTCATGGCAAGAATGAAAACATCAGGCCCATGCCCCAAAATTAGGGAACATGAAATAATTTTACATAAAAGTTAAAAAATTTATAGTAATTTATATATTTTTTATACTTACCAATGACCCAGACTTAGCTGGTGCTAACTCTAAAAAATCCAGGGCCAAACACAAATTTTGCCCCCCAATCCCCAAAATTTGCATCTAAAACCAAAAGAAATCATGTCCTATAGGACCTCCATACTTTGCCCTTACTGCGCATGCGCAGTGTCAAGGACGTTCCGAAATTGGCACCAATTATCATTCTTACTGGCAGTGCCTGGTCAGTGCTATATACTCAGCGGGAAGGTATGAGTTCCCAACTCCTGGGAGGGCCATCCCCGTCTGGGTCATTGGTAAGTATAAAAAATATATAAATTACTATAAATTTTTTAACATTTTTATACTGTACCAATGACCCAGACTTAGCTGAATAGTAAAAAGGCTGGAGGGCCTAGGACATAGAGGAAAATCCAATAAGCTCAACTATATAATATAGAGGCAACCCCTCAAGGAGAAAAGGAGTATTAGGCTTTACATGTATCTTTCTTATTTTATGTAAAATTAGAAAGATACAATACCCTTCATAATTGAGCACAATAACATTCATGTTCTCTATTAACATCCAGTATAACCCTTTATACTAATTATTTTTAAAGTAAGCCAATAAAGAAAGTTAGTCCAGAGAATTGAGACTCTTTATATTCTTTAAAAGTGTCCGAGGATTATATATTAATGCCCGTTTGACACTTGACATATACAAATGCTTCACACCGAGCTACACTTTAAAAATATGACATGAATGAATTTTAACATTAATATTACACTTTAAAACCATCCCGGAAACGACTCAGAAATACTGACTTCGGAGGAGACATTCCCTTGCTTTTCACTATAAAGCAGGTGACCTAAGGGAACACCCTCCCCCCCCCCTTCCCCTTGCCCTGGGTCAAATAGCCCAGAGCGAAGAGGGCAGCCGGACGGAGTCACTGCCGGAACAGAAAGCCTGCATAACTATAGTTGCAACTGTTTAGTGGACGACATTCTGAGCAACAGATAACGGACCTAAACAATGCAGGTCTCCAGAAATGGACTCAATATTTCTGAGATAAAAATTTGTGAATGTGGATGGCTGAGACCAATAAGCAGCCTTCATTAAATCTGTAATAGCAATACTATTAGCGTAAGCCCAAGAAGTAGCAAGAGCTCTTACTTCATGAGCCGAAATCTTTAGCACAGACTGCTGAGAAGAAGAAAAATTCTCATAAGCAGTACGGATAGTTAATTGAATCCATCTAGCAATAGAATGGACCGAAATGTCCTTTCTATTAGGCATCAGAGACAGAAAGAAACGTTTTCGTCCGTTTCTGATAAACTGAGATCTCTGTTTATAGATACGTAACACTCTAACAGGACAGAGTAAAGGCCTACGCCTGTCTGAAGACGGAAGAGCCTTAATAACAATAGGTTCCGGATATTTATTAGGAGCCTGATTCTTAGCTAAAAACCCACATTAGTAGTGAAGGTGATAGTGTTCCCGACACTACGATAGTGAGAATCATCCACCGACAGTGCATGAAGCTCACTGACTCTTCTAGCAGAAGAGAAAGCTAAGAGAAAAGCTGTCTTATAAGATAAGAATTTGAAATCTACTGTCCCAAGAGGTTCAAATGGCTTTTCCTTCAGTTTAAGAAGAACCCAAGCTAAATTCCATTTAGGAATTAACCCAAGAGTTCTGGGTCTATTTATCGAGAAGTTTCTTACCAACTTAGATAAAGAGACATTAGATCCAATTTGTAATGATGTGCATAGGTATCAGATAACATAGACCTATAACCCTTAATAGTAACAGGCTGCAGTTTGATTTCGTCAAACAAGTATACTAGAAAGTTTGCAATGTCTGGTATAGAGGGATAAAAAATATCCACAGAATGATCCCTACACCAACGACGAAAAACCTTCCACTTAGCCGCATAGTTTAGCGAAGAGTAGGTCCTCCTACAGTTAGAAATCGCGTCCACTGCTCGTCCTGTAAAGTGCTTGCCATGCAAGAAGGACCGCACAACGGAAAAACGTGAAGGTTGAGACCTTGCGGGTTGTGATGGAGTTGACGCGATTTCCCCTGCGAAAGAAGATCCTCCCATGGAGGAAGCTTTCGCGGTAGGTCCCACAACAGACACCTGAGTAGATTTATCCACGGTCTCTGTGGAGACAGAGATGCTACCAACAGAATCTTGCATTGAGATTGTTTTATCTTTAGCAATACTTGCTGAATTAACGGCGCTGGAGGATACGCATATCCTATCATTCCGTCCCAAGGGATCGACAGAGCGTCTACTGCAAATGCTCTTGGATCCGGACACGGAGACACATACGTCTGCAACTGATTGTTGAGATGTGTCGCAAATAAGTCTATCATTGGCCGTTCCCATTGGTAGCAAATCTGATTGAATACTTGTTTGTTGAGAGTCCACTCCGACGGCAAGCGACCCTTTCGTGAAAGGGAGTCTGCTAGTACATTCAGACGACCCGGTATATGACGGACCGAAAGAAGAACCTGATGTTCTAGAGCAAACAGAAGGATTCTTTCCGTTAGATTGAACAACGGAACTGAATGAGTGCCTCCCTGATTCCGTATATACGCCACTACTGTCGTATTGTCGGACAGGATTTGGACATGAGCATTGTGAATAATGTCCATCCAATGACGTAACGCAAGCCAAATTGACATCATTTCCTTGATGTTTATGTGCTTGCCCAGGAATTGCGGATCCCAAAGACCCTGGCATCTCGAATCCGTTGGGATTAATGATGCACCCCAACCTGTTTGACTGGCATCCGTCATAATGGTAAAACTCGGATCCGGCAACTGCAGCGGAACTCCCTGAGTTAACCACTGAATGCTTGCCCAAGTCTGAATCTCTCGTTTCACTTGATCTGACAAGAGAACGTCTTTGTCGAGCGAATGAATTTTCACACTCCAATTCTGAGTCAAGAAAATTTGGAGAGGACGCGTGCGTAACCGCCCCATCGGAATGAGATCCGCAGCGGCTCCGCACAAACCTATCAATCTTATAAATTCTCTCGCTGTGACTTTGTCTGCGTGCAGACAATAGCGAGCATAACAACTGACTAATTTCGCTCTGGTTAACGGCAGACGAACGAGATTGTTATGCGTCTCGAAGCTCATTCCCAGATGTGTGAATGACTTGGACGGCACCAGATCCGACTTCTCCTCGTTTATTATAAAACCGAGACGTCGGAGCAATAGAAGTAGATTCTGCACATCGTTCTGAAGCGTTAACTCATTGCCGTACCTCTGAAGAATGTCGTCCAGGTAGGCCGATGTTACCGCAGACGAATGAGCTCGGAAATACATCATTACCGAGTTCATTACCCGAGTGAAAGCCCAGGGTGCTAGATTCAATCCGAAGCACATCGCCCGGAATTGATACACCACTCCTAGGACTGCGAAGCGTAGATACTTTCTGAATGTCGGATGTACCATGACGTGAAAGTACGCATCTTTGAGATCTATGCTCGTTGCATAATCGTTCACCCGAATACTCGCTCTGACCGACTGAATCGTCTCCATACAAAATTTCGGAGCGACGATCAGCTTGTTTATCCAGCTCAAATCTATGACTGGACGGAACGAGCCGTCTGGTTTCGGAACCAGAAACAGATGGCTGTAGAATCCCGGAGTCTCCTGGTTTTCTACGACCTCTACCGCGTTCTTCATTAAAAGAGACTGCACCTCTGATAATAGAGCGTCTCTTTTCTGCGGATTTGACGGAAGTTGAGTCCATTTTGGACTTCGAGTTAATGGAGGCTTTCGTTTGAAGGATATCTTTAGATCTTCCGAAATCACCCCTCTCACCCAAGGGTCGTCCGTAATCGACGCCCACTCTTGTGAAAAACTCGACAACCTTCCGCCAACCGGTACGCGATAGAGGTTGAAGCCATCACCTCCTGGACCTGCGAGGCCTGCGGTAGGAGAAACCACGTCCTCCACGACCCGCACCTCGTCCTGTCGACCTCGGGGCGTCAGACCAGTTGTCCCGGCCCGAACGTGAGTCGCTACCTTGACGGTCTCTTGAATAAGACCAAGAGGACGCACCGGAACCTCTATAGGAACCTCTCTTGGGCGCATTAGACCCAGAAGTGCCTGTCTTACTCTTATCTGCCGTGTCCGACTTCTTAGAAGCAGATTTGAACAGCAGAGAATCCGAAGCTTTCTTTGTAATTTTATCGTAAATTGCAGAAAGCTTGCCGTCAAAGAGAAGTTCTCCGGAGACCGAAACGACTCTGAGAGAGTTCTTCACCTTAGTATCCACGAGTGTGGATGTAGCTAGGGCTGCGTCACGTCTAACCAACTCCAGGTTTGCCACTGAAAGGGCGGAGTTACACGTGGAATAAGCTACTGCCCTTGAAAGAAGTCTTAAAGAGGATTGTATATCCTGAAATTCTTTCCCTTGAAGGCGCAGTGATAACGCCTTAGTAAGGTGATCTGCGTAAGATAAGGCATCTAAACAGGCTCTGTTAGACGAAATAGTTGTTTCCAACACCGCGGTTGGAATAGACGCCGACGACGGTAATGATAATTCTAAGTCTTCCGCCTCGTCGTCCATACGCAGAGGAACTCTCGGGATACCCTGTCCTGCCGTGTCGAATTTTTTCCTTGCATTAATGAAAGGCAGGTTGAGAGTAATGGCGGACAAGAAACCTGCTTTTCCCATTTTGGAAGCAAGTTTGAATATAGCGTCGTTCAATAATTCAAATGTTCTTGCAACATTATTGGACTGAGACGGAAACTCGGGAGCGATGTCCCTGAACCGCTCAAAGAAATCAGAGTCCAATGACGCTATAATTCTCTTGTCCGGAACCGCAGCAGTCTGGCCCGACGGAACAACTTGAGGGAGAAAGTGCCGGATGAAGTCCACGGCAGCTTTATGTTGTTCTGAAAGGGATAGCTCCAAGTCATCCGTATCCCTTTCACCATCCGGTCGGACCTCATGATGCTCCCGGTCGTCCGCCCCCGATGCTTCGGCGGAGCGTACCGACCCAGCGCCGTCGGATAATTCCCGATCCGACACCGTTTCTGTCGGTTGCTGGGATGCTGCGATAAGTTGTGCTATCTGCACAAGTACGTCCGACATCGAGGCCTACGGAGGCGCAGTCTTTCGCTGCTTCGCCGAGGGCAGCTCCGCATCTGATGACTCCCGCATACTCTTCCTATGCGAACGTCCGGAGTCCATCGTCCTCGTGTCCCTGGCTACCGGATGGTGTGACCTGGTCGCCGAAGAATCCCTGATCGGCGAAGCTGGTAAAATATCGGCGGTCACGTAGCCAAGGTGCGGTCGAGTGCGCTGACGAGAGGAAGAAGCCTGAGCAGTCTCCGCGGACTGCCTATACAACGGAGCGTCCCGAGCGACGGACGTGTGCTCTGCTTGCGACACATTTTGTACCACAACATCTGGTCCCAGATGTTGTTGTACGAGAGAGGGGCCTCTCTCGCTCGCGGCCCGGCTGGACCTGGATGAGCTAGGAACCGGACTCAAAGGCTTCCTCCGATCTCGCCTACTATCCGCCATCACTGGGTGTGCATGTTGAATGTTTATAGTGCTCGCATCACCCAACATTTCCTCCTGGACCGCATCGGACGAACCCGGCTGCCGAACCATTCAGGGAATGGACGCTACACCGGGCGAGCTAGCGGACGACATTTGTTTAATCTCCATGAGCACTTTTGCCGCTAGCTCTGTATTCATTTGTGACGACGGAAGCGCACTTGCGGAAGATAACATGGAAACATCACCCTGTTCTTGTTCCTCTGAAATAGAAACTGATAGAGTAGAGTGACCCTGCGGAGAAAGAGCCGACATAGCCCTTTCTCCACTAACAACATATCGTGACACACGTTTCCAATGTTTGTCATCCCAATATTGACATATAGAACAGGGATTAGTGCGAGAACACTGACTACAATTAATGCAATGATCATGAAAGTCAGAGGAAGATTTCTTCCTATTACAATTTGAACAATATCCTTTCATTGTGAAAAGTCAACAACAAGTCCTAGTTACTCGCACAAACCCCTGACACAAAGATACATAATAACATGATCCATTAATAATGAAAAAACAATTGAAAATCAAAATAATTTTTGAAAAATATTTTTTCAGCGAAGCCCAAGTTTCTGAAAAGTAGCGTTGAGCCCCAATGGATCTGATGGCTAAGCGTGGTCAAAAATTTTAAATTTATATTAAATAATTAATGCAACACTTACGGATAATAAAAATGTATCTTATAGTGAGATAAACTACTCCAAAGGCAAACAGCCCCCCTCAAAAGAGACTGTTGCCAATGTAAACAAACAGTGTAAAAACACCAGAAAACATGACTCCAGGCACTGACAAAACTGGCCCGAAATCAGTCATCAAAATTACACTCTATCTGATGCAAGGCAGAGACTCCCAGGGGAGAATCTGCAGAACATCAGATGGAAGATGCTGAACACAACGTTTATACACCCATGGGTGAAAACGTAACTATGGGGAAAATAACAGAAAACATTCTGTAACCAAGCAACTCTCCCAAGAGAATTTAGAAATGATCTTTCTCAAAAATATGCCAAAAGCATGGGAGAATTGCAAGGGGGGACTTAGAAGACCAGGGGAGAGGAAACACTGAATAAGCAGTGCAACTTTTTAGCAAGAATGACAACAAGAGGCCCATGCCTCGAAAATAGGCAACTTAACATAATTTCATAAAAAATTTTAAGTACAGCCCTGATTATTTTTTGTCACTCCTTTTTCCTCTCCTCCTTCTATATCCTCCTTAGAATCACCATTTCTCCAATAATTACGTGTCTGGCATCCTTTAAACTGAGATTTACAAGCACAAAGATCAGTGAGATGTTGACTGATGAAGGGCCAAACAGAGAATGATAATTGGCGCCAATTTCGGAACGTCCTTGACACTGCGCATGCACAGTAAGGGCAAAGTATGAAGGTCCTATAGGACCTGATTTCTTTTGGTTTTAGATGCAAATTTTGGGGATTGGGGGGCAAAATTTGTGTTTGGCCCTGGATTTTTTAGAGTTAGCACCAGCTAAGTCTGGGTCATTGGTACAGTATAAAAATATCACAACTTACTTCAATAAAAGTTATCCACTGTCATTTGAAGCAGGAACCATTAAGAAACCGGGGTATTTTGAAGCGATGTAATAATTACCGAAATAAGCACAACAACTGCACATTATCCACCAAAACCAGGGTGAGAGTTTAGAGACTCCTTAAAAAAATATGAGAACGTTGATTTGTGCTCAAATGTAGCTTTTCTTGTAAATTTTTGCATCTTGACAAGGCCCCAAATCTCACTGACAGAACAAGGCAGATCCCATCAGTGGTGGAGCCATGGTTTGAAATCCTGGGGGACCATGCTGGTGAAGAGTTTGGGGGTGGGGGGGGGGGTGAATCTCAGTACTGAGGGTACTGTAATTGTACTGAGGGCAGGAAATAAAAAAGAATTTTTTCAAATCGGGGATAGGAGGAGCAAAGGGATTTGGGGGCCTGGGCTCCCTAGATACCCCCATGGCTCCACCATAGCCTACCACCATTTGTCCATTAGCTGAGAAGAATGGTGAGCACTGAGTAACCCGGGTGACTCAACATGCTGTAGGAGCCTCATGACTTGGATGACAAATACAGACCCATTTTATGTGTACATTACCCTCTAAAATGTGGATTTCTACAATATATTTTGAAAAACAGAAACCGAACTGAAAACAGAGTTTTTGTACAAAACCGAAACTGAACCGAAATGAAAATTTCAAAACTGCCCAGCCCTAGCAAATAGTTCAACGCGGGTTGTTCCCAATTTCAATAGTAATCAAAACCTCATATTATTGGACACAATATTGGGAGTATGGTTATCGGGTTGATGGCTTTCTAACCGATTGAGTTTCTTTGCAACCGGATGCAAACCGTGTATATCCGACTAACCAGGGCAGCTCTATATATTACACATTAACAAATAAGCTAATATACATGTGAATGATTATCTAAATTTGGAGGGTTATCCACATTTTTTTGGCATAAACGTTTTGGGGTTGTCTAAATTTTCAATTTGTGCGTCCCTGCTTACCTCTTGATGTCTTCAACAGCTTGTTCTAACTCTGTCTTGAACTGTTCTCTTTCCAATTTTACTCCATGTAATTTCGCTTTCAGCTCTGAAGACTGATTTTCAGATGTTTTTAACACAGAACACATTTTACTGGTCTATGAAATGAAAAAGAGTAGAGTCCACTTAACTGGATATTTTTTAATTGAATAACCCTGTTAAATGCACATCACTTCCAACACCAAATTATGTACCATATCTCCTGACAAATTTGACCTGTTGATTGCATTTTGGTTATAGAATAAATTATTGTTTATGGAATAAAAGGGTTTTGTGTTCTATTGAAAAAGTGCTCAAACAACCAATTAATTCCCCTCATTTATAGATCAATTTAGCTTCAGTGCATTCAGTGTAAGCATTTAATAGAGCTAGAAGGTTTTTTGGTTCTTCAGTTTGGTTCCAGTCACTTGTCACTTGGTGTATCGGGCAAAGAGGCAAATACGTCAGGTTATCATTGTTACATTTTCTCCCTTATTGACTCGTCCACCGAGGAGAACACATGTGGCATTGAGAACTAGCATAGAATAGATGAGCTTTATTCATTTGTTACCCTAAAATATGTTTTTTTTTCTGACTCAATAAGCTTCGCAACAGAATCCCCTAGAAGCTGTAAGCTGAATGCTGAAGTATTTTGCAAAGTCAAAGCAGAGCAGAGCCTTCATAACTGGTCCAGCCATCTGCGAATCAAGACAGGCAGTGTATGGACAACATTAAAAATGTTTGGCCATACCGTGGGGTTGACTGAGAGTGGAGTACCAGCAAACACTACATGGTTGGGGGACAAATTTCCGAGTCTTATAATACATCATCAGCTCTTCTGCGTCCATCTTACAGAGATCAGTACCACAGACAATATTCTCAATGAGCAACCCAGTACACTAATCAGAGCTCTGCCAATTGGGGATTGAGTCTGGAAATAAGCAGACTGTCATCTGTAGAATTAGGTCCCCAGAGCATGAATTTTGTGATGCTACTCTGCATAGCAGGTTAGCATTACTAAATTTACCCTCTGTGAACCTTAATTAGAATCAAGGTCCTTAAGCCTAAACAGAAATTGGTACCCAAAGGATAAATTGTGGAATTCTAGCCCACTGTATGGGATAGCAACTGCATATTCACCCTCTGGGGCAAGCCAGAAAATAAGCAGACTGTCATCTGCAAAATGAGGTTCCCAGAGGGTGAATTATGTGATGCTACCCTGAATTTACCCTCTGTGAACCTCAGTCTGAATCAGGGTCTCAAAACTAAACAGAAAGAGGTACCCAGAGGATAAATTGACCCACTGTATGGGATAGCATCATCAAATTCACCCGCTGGGGATCTCATTCTGCAAATGTCAGACTGCTTATTTTCTGGCCTGCTCTGGGGACCTCATTCAGCAATTGCTTATTTCCAGGCTTGTTGACAATGAAAGATGTGGTCGTGGTAGGACAGAGACCTTCACATATCTACAATATAAAAAGATTGCCACAGGCCCAATCAACCAGCTCACGATTCAAGTTTTGAACAAGAGAGTCTAACGACATCCATATCCCCTGCCGACTTTTATGTTAAGAAAGAAATAAGCATAGGAGGCGATGAAGACAGATGAAAAGATGGATGAGCAAACACTTAGATGGTGAATAGACTTCATTGGACAAGTTTAAATACCTCATTTGGTTCATTGAAACTGAAGGAATCATATGGGAAATTCAAATGAGAAGAAATCAAAGTATATAAAGGCAGGGGTCAGCCGAGTGGGCGACTTGGGCGAAGAAGTCGCCTTGTCATTCCTCAAGTCGCCTTGGCTTACATTGGGGGCGAAATTCAAGTCGCCCTCCCAAACTTCCTTGGGAGACATGGCAGTTTACTGTATTTTCTTATGTTTTATTTTTTAAAAACACACGCTTCCGCAAAAAACAGTAAACACGGTTGCTGTTAAAGTCCGTCACATGGCTATGAAAATAGCCTAAACTAGCCCAATTTTATATTTCTGAAAAGAATTGCAATGGCGTAGTCGTTCGAACAATTCGCCCCAACTGATAGCAACCAGCATAAAATGGCTATTTAAAAACAAAGTACCAGACAACAACGAATCACACAAGACACGCATCGAGTTAATTAGAATTTATTAAAGTTAACCATCGTTTCAAAACAAAAAAAAATGTATTGGAGACAGTTCGTCCGTATCGAAATTGCTTGCGGTTACGCTCTGTTCCACTGAAAAATTGGCTGCATTGAAATTCGCCCCGCAATTTGCATTGAATGTTTTTCTTTGAAAACTTGTGAAGTTTGTTGGAAGGGGGTTAAATGTAATAAGGCTACAATAGAAATCACAGGTATCTGGATGGATAAGAATGGCAGACCTTCAAAGCACCAATCGCACGTGTCAGTGAAAGATGGTTGGCAGAAATTGTCAGTTTTCTGAACCAGTGTATTATTAGTTTTCCCAGCGCAGCCGGGAAGGGAGACAACTGAAATGTTTTGTCATTTACCAAAGAAATTAATTAACTCAAATTGTTAATAACGCTTAATTTACGAAGGATATCGAAAACTTTTTTAACTACGCTTTTCAACTCAGTTAGGGTATTCAGAAACCATGAATGACCCAGCTTCTTATATGAACTTGAAATTTATTTTAAACACTTTAAATATTTTTTTAAAAAGAATATACCTTCTGTTACAGAGAAGAACACTCTCACCATGGGTCATACTAAATTTCAAATCCACATCGTTGAGGCAAATACAAAATCAACTGCACGGTAACCTTAGTCATCACTGTTAGGCAAAGAGTTAGGGGGTATTCAGAAACCATGAACGACACAGTTTTTTGTAGGATGGGGTGGGGGATTTTAACCTACATTCTGTTATGTAACCATCTTGACTTAGTTTTGTGTGTGTTTGTATAAACTTTTACTTTTATTTATTTTTTTTCTCCACAATTGTGTCCTCTATGTTCATTTATTTTGTCACGATGTCATAAACGTTTTATGGTTTTTTTTTTCTGATTTCTCCTTCATGTCCACTGACTTCTCCCTCCTGGGTCCTGACTTCTCCCTAAAGTCTCTGAAGGGAGAAGTCACTTCTCCCTAAAATCAGCTGCCAGGCTGACCCCTGTATAAAGGGATATAACTGTGCTGGAAATTTTCATAAGATCATAATCAAATCGGACCTATTAGCAATGTAACTTGTCAAATAGCTTTCCAGCATTTATTTCTGAAGATACAATGCAAATAAGTGCAATTTTCACTAGAAATTTCAAAACAAAAGACGACCATAGCTCAGGACAACTTGATTTAACATGTGAACTACACTTTTTTCTCAAACTTCAAACCAAGTTTCAAAGAACATATTGAATAATGTATGAGTACAGAAAGGGCAATAATTCAGGTAAAAAAAAATGCGGACTAATCTTATCAACCTGGACATGTCTTCATACCCAATAATGTCACTCAATAAATATCATTCATTTCTTTTATTGCAACTGAAGATATCCTCCAAAAACCTGAAATTTTACAGAAATTCAGAAGAACTGTAAGTTCAGAAAGGGCCAGAAAGGACCATAAATCTGGTTAAAAGATGCGGACCAATCTCATTATCGACCTGGACATGTATTCAAACCCAATAATATCACTCACCAAATATCATTTAATTTCTTTAATCACAACTGAAGATATTTTCCCAAAACCTGCAATTTTGGAAAATTCAAAGTTGACAAGGGCTATAACTCTGAAAAAATTATTCAAATCGAAACTTCCTTTCCATATGCACATGTACACATCATACCCACACTGCACACCAATTTCGTAAAAATCCAATGAAAAATGCAGGAGTTATTTATTTATTTATTGGGGTTTAACGACACTTTCGACAGCCAGGGTCACCTCATGTCGGACAGGTTTATGGGTGGAGGAAGCCGGAGTACCCGGAGTCAACCACCGAGCAACTGTCAGGCTCCCCAACATGCTAGCTCCACACAAGATTGGTTAGCATTGGTTGAAGACAAGTGCACCATCGATGTTCAGTATGCCTTAGTACACAATGCCACCGTGCCCCCATGTGGGCAGTGGGGGTGAAATGTCTTGCCCATGGACACAATGCAGTTGCTGCAGGTGTGATGCGAACTGAGGACCTCGAGGCTTGCAGCCTGCACCTCTACCTACTGAGCCACCGCGTCCCCGCAGGAGTTAAGTGGACAAGCATTTGAGACGCAAATTTTTCTATTACCAAGGGCTGTAACCACACAAAATCAGTCACATCGAAAATTCCTGACCACATGTACATCTGTAATTGATACTTCAGACCAACTTCCGTAAAATTCCAATGAAAAATGTAGGGGGAGTTGACTGGACAAGCATTTGTGATGGAAGTTTTGCAATAACCGAGGGCCTTAACCATTCAAAATTTGTCGCATCGAAAATTCCTGACCACAAGCACATCTACACTTGATACTGATACTTCAGATCAAGTTTCGTAAAAATCCACTGAAAACTAGGAGGAGTTAAGTGGACAAAGTTTGTGAATGACGGATAGACAGATACCATTTCAATATCACCCTCCCGACTTCATCGGCGGGGGATAAAAAGAAGGAAATGAACTGGCTACAGACCACATACCGATCATACCACATATTCAAGAAAATGGCTAATAGAGGAGAACCAGGTATGCAAAATAACTAAAATATCTCCATGCCTTTAAGGGTTAATTTGTTGCATCGAAAATGAAAAAATTTATAATAATTTATATATTTTTTATACTTACCAATGACCCAGACTTAGCTTGTGCTAACCCAAAAATATCTAGAGCCAAACACAAATTTTGCCGCCTAATCCCCAAAATTTGCATGCAAAGCCGAAAATTAGAAGTCCTATCTGGCCCTCCATACATTTTACCCTCCACGCATGCGCAGACGCAGGAAGTCACAGAATCTGGCGCCAATAAATCATTCTTTGTAGAAAAAAAGATTGTAATAATTCAGTGGGGAGGTATGAGTGCCCAGTACTGCCCATTCATGGGAGGGCCATTCCTGTCTGGGTCACTGGTAAGTATAAAAAATATATAAATTACTATAAATTTTTTCATATTTTTATACTGTAACCAATGACCCAGACTTAGCTGAATCGTAAAAAGGCGGAGGGCCTAGAACTTCCGAAATAGTAGATCAACATAGATCAAATCCTTCAATCCATGAAATTAGAATTTACATGCATGTCTCTTAATACCATAATAGAAGAGACATATCCTAATATGGATCACAATTATATAAATCCTGCATCTTGGCATAAAATAATGTTAATTAGGATGTAACAAATAAACCATTTTTGAGACTAGTCTGGACTAGGCCCTAAAAATTACAAGAGCTGGACTTTCGTCCGGTGCATACCCCCACGTGGTGTACCGCCTAGTGTGCGCATACCTATGACCAACAAATATCATTTATGAATATTCTTGTATGGACTGATGGACAGATGCACAGATGGACGGACGCAATCCAGTATACCCCCCCCCCCCCCCCCCTTCCATTTTCTTCGAAAGTTTTCAAAAATTTCTAAGTCAAAAGGTATGGTAAATTGTTTGGTGTTTGGAAGTTTTATGCAATGAAGCAGAAGCCTTTGTCATAGGCAAACTGCATGCCATATTTCACTGAAATCTGATAACCCCAATCCAGTATGCACCCCCCCCCCCTCCCATTTTCTTCAAAAGTTTTCAACAATTTCCAAAATTTCTAAGTCAAAAGGTATGATAAATTGTTTGGTATTTGGAAGTTTTATGCAACGACGCAGAAGCCTTTGTCATAGGCAAACTGCATGCCATATTTCACCAAAATCCGATAACCCATACCTGAGATACAGGTTGAACAGACAAATAATGTCTATTTCCTACAATTTCTAAGTCAAAAAAGGGGGATAACTCTAAAAAGGAGAATGGGAGAAATACCGTTGAATCCTTTTTTTAAAGTCTATACCATAAGCAGTGTTCATGGCAAATTTCATTGCAATAGAACATTCGATACCCGAGATACAGGCTGAACAGACAAAATTTGGCTCGGACGGACACAATTTCTAAGTGAACAATTAATAAAAAAAAAAAAAATAATAAAAAAAAAAATAACTAGTGTGGGCATATCTATGACCAACAAATATTATAAAAAGTTAAAAAATTTATAGTAATTTATATATTTTTTATACTTACCAATGACCCAGACTTAGCTGGTGCTAACTCCAACAAAACCAGGGCCAAACACAAATTTTGCCCCCCAATCCCCAAAATTTGCATCCAAAACAAAAAGAAATCATGTCCTAAAGGACCTCCATAGTACGCCTCTACTGCGCATGCGCAGTGACGCAGTCGTCCCGAAATTGGCGCCAATTATCATTCTTACTGGCAGTGCCTGGTCAGTGCTATGTACTCAGCGGGGAGGCAAGAGTTCCCAACTCCAGGGAGGGCCATCCCCGTCTGGGTCATTGGTAAGTATAAAAAATATATAAATTACTATAAATTTTTTAACATTTTTATACTGTACCAATGACCCAGACTTAGCTGAATAGTAAACAGGCTGGAGGGCCTAGGACATAGAGGAAAATCCAATAAGCTCAATTATATAGTAAAGAGGTAACCCCTTAAGGAGAAAAGGAGTATTAGGCTTTACATGTATCTTTCTTATTTAATATTAAATTAGAAAGATACACTACCCTTAATAATTGAGCACAATAACATTCATGTTCTCTATTAACATCCAGTATAACCCTTATACTAATTATTTTTAAAGCAAGCCAATAAATAAAGTAGTCCAGAGAATTGAGACTCTTTATAATCATTTAAAAGTGTCCCAGTATTGTATATTAAAGCCCGTTTGACACTTGACATATACAAATGCTTCACACCGAGCTACACTTTAAAAATAAGACATGAATGAATTTAAACATTAATATTACACTTTAAAACCATCCCGGAAGCGACTCAGAAATACTGACTTGGAGGAGGCATTCCCTTGCTTTTCACTATAAAGCAGGTGACCTAAGGGAACACCCGCCCCCCCCCCCCCCTTCCCCTTGCCCTGGGTCAAATAGCCCAGAGCGAAGAGGGCAGCCGGACGGAGTCACTGCCGGAACAGAAAGCCTGCATAACTATAGTTGCAACTGTTTAGTGGACGACATTCTGAGCAACAGATAACGGACCTAAACAATGCAGGTCTCCAGAAATGGACTCAATATTTCTGAGATAAAAATTCGTAAATGAGGATGGCTGAGACCAATAAGCGGCCTTCATTAAATCTGTAATAGCAACACTATTAGCATAAGCCCAGGAAGTAGAAAGAGCTCTTACTTCATGAGCAGAAATCTTAAGCACAGACTGCTGAGAAGAAGATAAATCTTCATAAGCAGTACGGATAGTTAACTGAATCCATCTAGCAATAGAATGGACTGAAATGTCCTTTCTATTAGGCATCAAAGACAGAAAGAAACGTTTCAGTCCCTTTCTGATAAACTGAGATCTCTGTTTATAGATACGTAGTGCTCTAACAGGACAGAGTAAAGGCCTACGCCCGTCTGAAGACGGAAGAGCCTTAATAACAATAGGTTCCGGATTTTATTAGGAGCCTGATTCTTAGCTAAAAAACCCACATTAGTAGTGAAGGTGATAGTGTTCCCAACACTACGATAATGAGAATCATCCACCGATAGTGCATGAAGCTCACTGACTCTTCTGGCAGAAGAGAAAGCTAAGAGAAAAGCTGTCTTATAAGATAAGAATTTGAAATCTACTGTCCCAAGAGGTTCAAATGGCTTTTCCTTCAATTTAAGGAGAACCCAAGCTAAATTCCACTTAGGAATTAATCTAAGAGTTCTGGGTCTATTTATCGAAAAGTTTCTAACCAATTTCGATAAAGAGACATTAGATCCAATTTGTAAACTATCATGATGTGCATAGGTATCAGATAACATAGATCTATAACCCTTTATAGTAACAGGCTGCAGTTTGATTTCGTCAAACAAGTATACTAGAAAGTTTGCAATGTCTGGTATAGAGGGATCGAATATATCTACAGAATGATCCCTACACCAACGACGAAAAACCTTCCACTTAGCCGCATAGTTTAGCGAAGAGGAGGTCCTCCTACAGTTAGAAATCGCGTCCACTGCTCGTCCTGTAAAGTGTTTGCCATGCAAGAAGGACCGCACAACGGAAAAACGTGAAGGTTGAGACCTTGCGGGTTGTGATGGAGTTGGCGCGATTTCCCCTGCAAAAGAAGGTCCTCCCATGGAGGTAGCTTTCGCGGTAGGTCCCACAACAGACACCTGAGTAGATTTATCCACGGTCTCTGTGGCGACAGAGATGCTACCAACAGAATCTTGCATTGAGATTGTTTTATCTTTAGCAATACTTGTTGAATTAACGGCGCTGGAGGATACGCATATCCTATCATTCCGTCCCAAGGGATCGACAGAGCGTCTACTGCAAATGCTCTTGGATCCGGACACGGAGACACATACGTCTGCAACTGATTGTTGAGATGTGTCGCAAATAAGTCTATCATTGGCCGTTCCCATTGGTAGCAAATCTGATTGAATACTTGTTTGTTGAGAGTCCACTCCGACGGCAACAAGCGACCCTTTCGTGAAAGGGAGTCTGCTAGCACATTCAGACGACCCGGTATGTGACGGACCGAAAGAAGAACGTGATGTTCTAACGCAAACAGAAGGATTCTTTCCGTTAGATTGAACAACGGAACTGAATGAGTGCCTCCCTGATTCCGTATATACGCCACTACTGTCGTATTGTCGGATAGGATTTGGACATGAGCATCGTGAATAATGTCCATCCAGTGACGTAACGCAAGCCAAATTGACATCATTTCCTTGATGTTTATGTGCTTGCACAGGAATTGCGGATCCCAAAGACCCTGGCATCTCGAATCCGTTGGGATTAATGATGCACCCCAACCTGTTTGACTGGCATCCGTCATAACGGTAAAACTCGGATCCGGCAACTGCAGCGGAACTCCTTGAGTTAACCACTGAATGTTTGCCCAAGTCTGAATCTCTTGTTTCACTTGATCTGACAAGAGAACGTCTACATCGAGCGAATGAATTTTCACACTCCAATTCTGAGTCAGGAAAATTTGAAGAGGACGTGTGCGTAGCCGCCCCATCGGAATGAGATCCGCGGCGGCTCTGCACAGACCTATCAGTCTCATAAATTCTCTCGCCGTGACTTTGTCTGCGTGCAGACAATAGCGAGCGTAACAACTGACTAATTTCGCTCTGGTTAACGGCAGACGAACGAGATTGTTGTGCGTCTCGAAGCTCATTCCCAGATGAGTGAATGACTTGGACGGCACCAGATCCGACTTCTCCTCGTTTACTATAAAACCGAGACGTCGGAGCAATAGAAGAAGATTCTGAACATCGTTCTGAAGCGTTAACTCGTTGCCGTACCTCTGAAGAATGTCGTCCAGGTAGGCCGACGTTACCGCAGACGAATGAGCTCGGAAGTAGATCATTACCGAGTTCATTACCCGAGTGAAAGCCCAGGGTGCTAGATTCAATCCGAAGCACATGGCCCGGAACTGATACACCACTCCTAGGACTGCGAAGCGTAGATACTTTCGGAATGTCGGATGTACCATGACGTGAAAGTACGCATCTTTGAGATCTATGCTCGTTGCATAATCGTTCACCCGAATACTCGCTCTGACCGATCGAATCGTCTCCATATAAAACTTCGGAGCGACGATCAGCTTGTTTATCCAGCTCAAATCTATAACTGGACGGAACGAGCCGTCTGGTTTCGGAACCAGAAACAGATGGCTGTAGAATCCCAGAGATTCCTGGTTTTCTACGACCTCTACCGCGTTCTTCATTAAAAGAGACTGCACCTCTGATAACAGAGCGTCTCTTTTCTGTGGATTTGACGGAAGATGAGTCCACTTTGGACTTCGAGTTAATGGAGGCTTTCGTTTGAAGGATATCTTTAGACCTTCCGAAGTCACTCCTCTCACCCAAGGGTCGTCCGTAATCGACGCCCACTCTTGTGAAAAACTCGACAACCTTCCGCCAACCGGAACGCGATAGAGGTTTAAGCCATCACCTCCTGGACCTGCGAGGCCTGCGGTAGGAGAAACCACGTCTTCCACGACCCGCACCTCGCCTCGTCGACCTCGGGGCGTCCGACCGATTGTCCCGGCCTGAACGAGAGTCGCTATCCTGACGGTCTCTCGAATAAGACCAAGAGGACGCACCGGAACCTCTATAGGAACCTCTCTTGGGCGCATTAGACCCAGAAGTGCCTGTCTTATTCGTGTCTGCTGTATCCGACTTTTTAGGAGCCGATCTGAACAACAGAGAATCATTAGCTTTCTTTTTAATTTTATCATAAATAGCGGAAAGCTTGCCGTCAAAGAGAAGTTCTCCTGAGACCGAAGCGACTCTAAGAGAGTTCTTCACCTTAGAATCCACTAGTGTGGATGTAGCTAGGGCTGCGTCACGTCTAACCAACTCCAAATTTGCCACTGAAAGGGCGGAGTTACACGTGGAATAAGCTACTGCCCTTGAAAGAAGTCTTAAAGAGGATTGTATATCCTGAAACTCTTCCCCTTGAAGGCGCAGTGATAACGCCTTAGTAAGGTGATCTGCGTAAGATAAGACATCTAAATTGGCTCTGTTAGACGCTATAGCTGTTTCCAACACCGCGGTTGGAATAGAAGCTGACGACGGTAATGATAGCTCTAAGTCTTCCGCCTCGTCGTCCATACGCAGAGGAACTCTCGGTATACCCTGTCCTGCCGTATCGAATTTATTCCTTGCATTAATGAAAGGCAGGTTAAGAGTATTAGCGGACAAGAAACCTGCTTTCCCCGTCCTGGAAGCAAGTTTAAATATAGCGTCGTTCAATAATTCAAATGTTCTTGCAACATTATTGGACTGCGACGGAAACTCGGGAGCGATGTCCCTGAACCGCTCAAAAAATTCAGAGTCCAATGACGCTATAATTCTCTTGTCCGGAAGCGCAGCAGTCTGGCCCGACGGAACAACTTGAGGGAGAAAGTGCCGGATGAAGTCCACGGCAGCTTTATGTTGTTCCGAAAGGGATAGCTCCAATTCATCCGTATCCCTTTCACCATCCGGTCGGACCTCCCGATGTTCCCGGTCGTCCGCCCCCGATGCTTCGGCGGAGCGTACCGACCCAGCGCCGTCGGATAATTCTCGATCCGACACCGTTTCTGTCGGCTGCTGGGATGCTGCGATAAGCTGTGCTATCTGCACAAGAATGTCCGACGTCGAGACCTGCGGAGGCGCAGTCTTTCGCTGCTTCGCCGAGGGCAGCTCCGCCGAGGGCAGCTCCGCATCAGATGGCTCCCGCATACTTTTCCTATGCGAACGTCCGGAGTCCATCGGTCTCGAATCCCTGGCTGACGGATGGTGTGACCTGGTCGCCGAAGAATCCTTCATCGGCGAAGCTGGTAAAATATCGGCGGTCACGCAGCCAAGGTGCGGTCGTGTGCGCTGACGAGAAGAGGAAGCCTTAACAGTCTCTGCGGACTGCTTATACAACGGAGCGCCCCGAGCGACGGACGTATGCTCCGCTAAAGACACATTTTGTACCACAACATCTGGTCCCAGATGTTGTTGTACGAGAGAGGGACCTCTCTCGCTCGCGGCCCGGCTGGACCTGGACGAGCTAGGAACCGGACTAAAAGGCTTCCTCCGTTCTCGTTTACTATCCGCCGTCACTGGGTGTGCATCTATTATGTTTATAGTGCTCGCATCACCCAAAATTTCCTCTTGGACCGCATCGGAGGAACCCGGCTGCCGAACCATTCGGTGAATGGACGCTACACCGGGCGAGCTAGCGGACGACATTTGTCTAATCTCCATGAGCACTTTTGCCGCTAGCTCTGAATTCATTTGTGACGACGGACGCACACTTGAAGAAGATAACATGGAAACATCACCCTGTTCTGGTTCCTCTGAAATAGAAACTGAGAGAGTAGAGTGACCTTGTGGAGAAAGAGCCGGCATCGCTCTTTCTCCAGAAACAACATATCGTGACACACGTTTCCAATGTTTCTCATCCCAATGTTCACATATAGGACAGGGATTAATGCGAGAACACTGACTACAATTAATACAATGATCATGAAAGTCAGAGGAAGATTTCTTCCTATTACAATTTGAACAATGTCCCTTCATTGTGAAAGAACAACAATAAGTCCTAGTTACTCGCAAAAACCCCTGACACAAAGATACATAATAACATGATCCATTAATAAATGAAAAAAACAATTGCAAAACAAAATAATTTTGAAAAAATATTTTTTCAGAAAAGCCCAAGTTGCTGAAAAGTAACGTTGAGCCCGATGGATCCGATGGCAAAGTGTGGTCAAAAATTTTAAATTTATATAAAATAATTAATGAGACACTTTCGGATAATATAAATGTATCTTATAATGAGATAAACTACCACAAAGGCAAACAGCCCCCCTCAAAAAAGGCTGTTGCCAATGAAAACAAACAGTGTAAACACACTAGAAAACATGACTCCAGGCACTGAAAAAACTGGCCCGGTATCAGTCATCAATTACACTCTATCTGATGCAAAACAGAGACTCCCAGGGGAGAATCTGTAGAACATCAGATGGAAGATGCAGAACACAAACGTTATACACCCATGGGTGAAAATGTAACTATGGGGAAAATAACAGAAAACATTCTGTAACCAAGCAACTCTCCCAGGAAATTTTAGAAATGAAACTTCTCAAAAATATGCCAAAAGCATGGGAGAATTGCCAGGGGGGACTTTAGAAGGCTAGGGGAGAGGAAACACTGAATAAGCAGTGCAACAATTAGCAAGAATGACAACAAGAGGCCCATGCCTCGAAAATAGGCAACTTAACATAATTTCATCAAAAAATTTTAAGTACAGCCCTGATTATTTTTTGCCACTTCTTTTTCCTCTCCTCCTTCTATCCTCCTTAGAATCACATTTTCTCCAAAAATTACGTGTCTGGCATCCTTTAAACTGAGATTTACAAGCACAAAGATCAGTGAGATGTTGACTGATGAAGGGCCAAACAGAGAATGATAATTGGCGCCAATTTCGGGACGACTGCATCACTGCGCATGCGCAGTAGAGGTGTACTATGGAGGTCCTTTAGGATATGATTTCTTTTTGTTTTGGATGCAAATTTTGGGGATTGGGGGGGCAAAATTTGTGTTTGGCCCTGGTTTTGTTGGAGTTAGCACCAGCTAAGTCTGGGTCATTGGTACAGTATAAAAATATAATAATTTACTTAAATTATGAATACTTTCGGACGGTCTCACACACGGATGCACAGACAGATGGACAGACAGACGGCCAGACAGACGTAGACTAATGAAAATGGCTATTTTTTTAGGGTACGTTATCATAAAATGCATGTCCATTCTATTAAAACAACTTTTTTGGAAAAAATGTTTTGGGGTAGTAGCAAACCCTAATCCTACCCTTTACTGACCCTAACCCCACCCACCCCAACTCTAAACCCTACACTAGAAAATTGGGATTTACTTGTGGGACTAGCCACCTAAATCGCGGTAGTCACCTAATCCCTGTTTATACCGATAATTAGCCCCCTGAGTAGTCATTTATGAGTGCGGACGGATGGACGGATGCATGTAATCCAGTATACCCCCGTTTTCTTCAAAAGTGGGGGTATAATTATTTCATACTGAGAATGAGAAAAAATTCCCAATAAACCTACGCCACACAATAAAACTGCAGCTGATCACCGAACATAGTACAGACAAGACAGCTTCCTCAATAGTTACATACCCTATAAGGCAGAGAAGTGGACAAGGACAAAATGCCCCCCCCCCCCCCCCCCCCCATTTTTTAGAACATAACTTCAAAAGAAAGAGGGGAGAGCTCTGGAATCAATGAGAGAACCCTGAAACGATATAAATAAATATCGATCAGGGACTCAAAAAATTAATTCATGAATTATAAATTGTGCTTAACGCCACTTCACAAGCCAAGGCTACAGCGATGATTTTGGTAAATAACATTATCCACTATAAAATATGCACTGCAGACGCCGTATACAGGTACAACGAAATTAGTGAGAAATTAATTATAACATATACATACAAAAACGGGATACGATGAACAATCTCTGAAGAGAAAACACGCTTCAAGATCATTCACAGGAGGCCTCTGAAATATTAAATCCTGTAAAAAACACTCTCCAACGTGTACTATTTGGTATCTACAACTATAAACACGTGAGAATATGCGATTTGAGAAACGACAAAATAGAGACCAGGATCTAGAAATGGAGGTAGGTATGATAAACCGGCTCCAAAATCAGAAAATAAATACCAGAAACAAATGCAACAGAACTGCATATATGCCTACGATGGCACCATCCAACACGACCCAGATGCAAGGTATGTATGTATTTAAAAAATATATATATATGCGACAGCGTGAGTGTGTGTGTGTGTGGGGGGGGGGGGGGGGGGGGAGAGAATTCGAATATATGTCGAAACCTCCTCACCCACATTACTTAATCATTGCTGGTGCAGACAGCAATAATATATAGTGACCATCCATAAAGCTCTTTCATGTCTGAAATACTCTGTAATGTCACTGACAGCGGAGGATGACATGAAGAATAAAACTTCCCTTAAAGAAGAAAACCCTCTAACGGGGAAGCTTCTGGCAAATGCTCAATAGCAGACCCCATAACCTCAATGAAATCAATAGAAACAAATGAATAGAAGGATACACATATCCTATCATTCATTCCCATGAAAACGGCTGAGCGTCAAATGTAAGCGCTCAAAAGCCTTATAATAGCGACACAAATAATGGAAACTATTATTCCCATGCGCCGAAAACTTAACTATCCTGAAGAGATCCCACTTAAGATCATGTAATAGCCAAACAGTTAGAATAAGCGCAAGATATAGCCAGCGCTAACTTATGCACTGAAATCTTAAGCATTGACTGCTAATTGGAAGATAAATAACCCAAGCAGTACGAATAGCTAATTGACTTATTTAACAACAGAATGAACATAAATGTCCCTTCTATTGAAAAATAATGACAAAAGAAGGTTTACTTCTCTTCTGATAAACTCTGATTATGTTTATAAATACATGAACGGAAAAACATTTGATGATGTAATCGTAAACAATGAGACATTATTGAATATGTGATTTCCAATAACCGAGGGTCCCAAGATCCCTGCATAGAGAGACCCTCGGACTCAGGATATAACGCAATATGTGAACTCACGCCCGAAATAATTGAGAAAACCGTAATATATGCCCAAACTTGACCTTATGTTAAAAGATTCTCTAAAACAAAACAGGTCAAGAGGGAAAAACGTCTACCACTCCAGTTAATAACTGGAGTGGACATGTGTGTTAGCGACCCATCGAAATAACATTCCAAGCCGCTCCACACAACTCCATCCGGCGCATAAAACTATCGCTGTTAATGCGTCAGATAACATATAAAAGCGAGCCAAACAGCTGGTTAATTCGCTCTGTGAAACAACAAATGAACCAGCCAAATGAATAGTGGGATATTGTATCCTATCATAAATCCCATGAGACATAATCTAGTTCACAAAACAAGTGATCTAAAGAACTATACTCACTACAATTGCTGAACGTTCGCTTTTTGACTGAAAGATAATCATAAATAACCTAATTATCCACTTCCAGTCAAAATCGGCCGGACCGAGTTCTATAGAACCTCAAACCACCGGCTCAGGGGAGTCTGATCAGTAACTCAGTCTGACGAGAAACCCTTATCCAAGTGGCTGTATAGACAATCCTAAAGAAAAATATATAGGAGAGATACCTATACCTTCGCTATGAGCCCTTATAAGCGAATTGAGTCCAGGACAAACTCTCTTCTGTTGGCTGTGGTCGATTAGACCCCAACTGAAAGAGTCGAGAATAGATGCTTTCTTGTAGTTTAATCCTACAATAATGAAAGCTTACCATCAAAGACTTAGGTATACCTATACCTAAGCTATGAGTCCTTATAGACGATCAGAGTCTAGGACAACCTCTCGTACTCTTTCTGCTGGTGTTGGTACATTAGACCCCAGGTTAAAAGAGACGAGAATTGATTCTTATCATAAAAACTAGAGTTGGAAGACTAAAGCGACCTATGGCAAGTTTTCCACCTAGTCAAATGCAAAGATGAAGACACAAGGCTTTGCTGCATCAGAATAACTCCCACTTAACATTAGTTAAGACCGAGATATAAATACTAGATCTGGAAACAATTTTAAAAGGTACAAACGACCACAGAATTCCTTTCCATATAGACGATGCGTCACAGTACTTAAAATTAAAGTACACAAGACCATGAGACTAAATTCGCTCTGATTAAGAAATTATCTTCTCAATTGCATCTGAGCGAACAGCTAAATGATGAAGGTAAGGCTAAAACTAGGATCTTAGCCTGCTCAATCAACGCAGAGGAACTCTCCACATCTTCCCCTGTTGTTTTTAAAAGTATGTGAACAATCACAAACGATTAAAAATACAGAGGAAGAAGATAAGACACCGAATTACTTTTTCCCGCAGGAAGTTAAATATGGTTTCGTCTACACAATCAAAGACCTGTGACACCCGTGTAGACTTAACCGGAAAGAGATCTTATTACCCTGCTTTTTACCCGGATGAAGTCAGCGTCCAACTACGCTAGTGGTTTCTCATAATTGCTCGCAGCATTTTGAATCACTGGAACAAGTTCAAGGAAATGATAATGTATGGTATCTATATCATCCAAGAGTTGTTCCAGAAGGAAAAGTTATCCTTTCCATCATACGTTCAAATCAGTTAGAATCACAGTCACCAGCATCTAAACAGGCAGGTGACTGGACCAAATAAGCACCATGCAGCAGCTCAATATTTGAGACTGACGTTGAGTGCTTCTGTCTTAGCAGAAATACTGCGATTAGGTACGCAACTGCGACAGCAAGTCCGTTACAGAGGCCTGAGGAGCAGCGGTCATGAATAGCCTCTTTGCCAGCTGCTCCTAGGATAGGGAGTCCAATATAGTTATTACTGCGGATGACCCGATGAATGAAGCCTCATCTCCTTAGCTACTAGATGGTGCGACTTCACAAAAGATGGACCTTTTGACGATGCAGATTGGAAATCCTGAGTCACTAAGCCAAGGTGCGGTCGGGAGTGCTTGGTAGACGCTAAAGAAGCAAAACTGTAGCCGGCCCCGGCTAAGAATTGAACTAAGCGTACCGGACAATAGCTATGTACATAAGCTCTGACTGACGAAAGTTCCTACCAACAACACCCGGCTCCAGATGTTGTTGAGAGAGAGGGGTCTCCCTCTTTCTCGCGGTCCGGAGAGACCTGGACGAGCGTACCTCAGAACTTGCCGTCTTCTTCCTTCCATCAACACTGGGTGAGCATGGATTCGATCAACAGTGCTCGCTACACCCTTATTCTCTCTCGACTGCCACGGACATACCCGGCATCACATCACCCACATACAAGTGAGATCTGCCAGTTCAGCTAGCTGTAGACAAGGGACGTAAGCCTCTATTGAAGCCTAGCCCTTGTCTTTTCTAATATCATTGAGCACTTTTCCACTAGCTCTAAATACAATGCATATGTGACACATCTGAAGTCACGGTCCTAGTATCCAATCTTAACCGTTTCACCGGCGACAGGGAACTGAAACCACTCATCAGGTTTTATAGCCCTGTGCAATATAAAGATCACTTTGTCTGTTATGTAGAGGAAACCATAAGACTAGTCGACCCCGGCTGCCTATTAGACAGGACGTCCCGGACGAGGAGGCATGGACGTACACTCCTCTCTCTCTTACTCATGGTCCTGGATGACCTGGACGAGCGTACCTCATAACTTGCCGGTTTCCTCCTTCAGTCGTCGCTGGGTGAGCATAATTGCATATCATATTGTTCGCTCCACCCTATATGATCTCTCTTTTTCTAGCCCGGATCGTACGCACCCGGCGTCACAGTTCTCAGAGGCCTGAGTAACTACTTCACTGGTCGAGCTAACTGGCGACAATGGACCTGTGCGGTCGTGTGTGCTTTTCGAACATAGATGAAGCTATAAGACTGGCCGACCCCGGCAGTCTATGGAATGAGCATCCCATGGACGAAAGTTCCAACTGACACAAGTTCCTACCAACAACCTCTGACCCCAGATGTTGTTATAAGACAGAGGGGCCTCTCTCCTGCTCACGATCACGGATGACTTGGACGAGCATACCTCAGAACTTGTCTGACCGACACAAGTTCCTACCAACAACCTCTGACCCCAGATGTTGTTATAAATAAGAGAGAGGCCTCTCTCTTGCTCGTGATCACGGAAGACCTGGTCGAGCATACCTCAGAACTTGTCTACTTCCTCCTTCCCATGCTTCCTCCTTTCCATCATCGCCGGGTGAGCATGTTCGTATGTTTATAGTGCTCGCTACACCCTTATACCTCTTCTCGACCGCTATGGACATACCTGGCATCACATCACCCACATACGAGTGAGATCTGCTGGTCGAGCTAGCTGGCGACAAGGTCATCAAATCTACAAAGGATCTAGGCACTTGTGTAATTCCTTGAGCACTTTTGCCGCTAGCTCTTCATTGATTTGCGACGACGGTAGCACACTCCTTGACGGCATCACGAAGCCACACCATGTTCTTGTTCCTCTGTAAATAGAAACTAAACAAGAGGCCCCAAGGAGCCTTAATCACTCACCGGCCAAAGTGGTTCAAAGAAGTATTTGGGGGTCACATTCAGTTAGCCATGGTTCATCAACACTACAAAGGAATGAAGTCATGAGAGACAAATTTTATGGAACTAGGGCCATGGCTTGAACAAACTTGAATCTTACCCCCCTAAGGATGTTGCATACCAAATATCAAAAGCATTCATCTGCTGGATCTGAATAAGATTTTTAAAGAAAATTCCTCATTTTGAACTAAATTATCATTCGGGCTCCCACAGTGAGTCCAAATATGAACCCAGGGACTTGGTTTGAACAAACTTGAATCTCACCCCCTAAGGATGCTGCATGCCAAATATCAAAACATTCCGATTGCTGAATCTGAAGAAGATTTTTAAAGAAAAATTCTTCATATTGACAAAGTTATAATTTGGGCACCCACAGGAGCCCAAATATGGACCCAGGGACTTGGCTTTAACAAACCTGAATCTCACCCCCCTAAGGATGCTGCATACCAAATATCAAAACATTCCGACTGCTGGATCTGAAGAAGAAGATTTTTTAAAGAAAATTCCTCATTTTGAACTAAGTTATCATTCGGGCTCCCACAGTGAGCCCAAATATTGACCTAGGGATATGGCTTGAACAAACTTGAATCTCACCCCCCCCCCCCTAAGGATGCTGCATACCAAATATCAAAACATTCTGACTGCTGGATCTGAAGAACATTTTTAAAGAAAATTCATCATTTTGAACTAAGTTACAATTCAAGCTCCCACAGTGAGCCCAAATATAAACCCAGGGTCTTCACTTGAACAAACTTGAATCTCACCCCCTAAGCATGCTGCCTACTGGATCTTAAGAAGAAGATTTTTAAAGAAATTTGCCTGAAATGCACTAAGTTCAAATTTAGGCTCCTATACTGAGCTCAAATATGAACCCAGGGGGGCCGATTTGAACAAACTTGAATCAGATCCACCCCACAATGCTACATACCAAATATCAAAAGATTCTGCCTGCTGGATCTGGAGAAGAAGATTTTTTAAGAAATTTGCCTGAAATGCACTGAGTTCGAATTCGAGCTTCTATAGTGAGCCCAAATATGAATCCAGGGGGCTGATTTGAACAAACTTGAATCAGATCCACCCCACAATGTTGCATACCCAATATCAAAAGGTTCTGCCTGCTAAATCTGGAAAAGAAGATTTTTAAAGAAATTTGCCTGAAATGCACCGAGTTCGAATTTGGGCTTCTATACTGAGCCCAAATATGTTTCCAGGGGGCCGATTTGAACACACTTGAATCAGATCCACCCCACAATGTTGCATACCAAATATCAAAAGATTCTGTCTGCTGGATCTGGAGAAGACGATTTTTCAAGAAATTTGCCTGAAATGCACTAAGTTGAAATTCGGGCTCCTATACTGAGCCCAAATATGAACCCAGGGGGCCGATTTGTACAAACTTGAATCAGATCCAGCCCACAATGTTGCATACCAAATATTAAAAGATTCTGCCTGCTGGATCTGGAGAAGAAGATTTTTCAAGAAATTTGCCTGAAATGCACTACGTTCAAATTCGGGCTTCTATAGTGAGCCCAAATATGAACCCAGGGAGCCAATTTGAACAAACTTGAATCTGACCCCCCTAGAGATGATGTATACCAAATAGGAAAGAATTCTGCCTGGTGCATCTGAAGAAGAAGTTTTTTTTTAATTTTGGAAAGAAATTCATGGGTGCTATCAGAGTTATGCCCCTTGTGGTGCCCCTTGTGGGTGGGGCAAGTTTATTTGTACTAGTTTGAATTGACATATTATAGGGAACATGCACACCAAATTTGGTTCAATTTGATCCAGTAGTTTGGGAGGAGTAGTCGATAATGTAAAGTTCACGACGGACGACGGCGGGCGACGGACGGCAAGTGATAAGTTAAGCTCCCTTCGGTGAGCTAAAAACTATAGTGAACTTTAGATGAGAGACACCACGACAGGACGGATAGTGTCCACTCGCCTAACACAAACCATGACGCCCGTCATTCAGATTATCAAATCTGACACATGGAGTAGAATTAGTGGTAGTACATCAAGTAAACTCATTACAACGACCAAGTAAATAAAGGAAAGGTTTCCTCTATTTGCCATATTATTAGATAAAAATAATTACCTAAATACTAATATATGTCACTGTGCCACCACCAAATCTACATATAATATAAGATAACATTAAATATAATCAATGAAATAAATATATCCAAAAGAAAAACTCTTTCAAAAATAAAATAAAAATTTTTGAAAAAATTTTCCTAATATAAGAGCCCAAGTTCCCAAAGGGAACGATGAGCCCAAAAAAAGCCTAAGTGTGGACAAAATTATAAAAACTGTGTAAAATTAGCTACCACACTATCAGAATATTTAATTTTACTTACAACTGTTGTTCCTAAACAAAAATAGGAAACTACCTAGAGTAATGTAAACAAAACACTGGAATCAAGACCCCAGGCAACACGGCCCGAAGTCAGTAACAGAAACAAGACTCTCCGATGTAAAGCAAGATCTTTCTCAGAAGAAAAAACGATACATTGGATGTAAGATGCATGACAAAAACGCCCGAACACCCTAAGGATGAGGACGTAACCCTGGGGATGTACAGAATAATCTTCTGTATAAAACGTTAAACTCCCAATAAATTTTATAATTTTTTTTTATTAAAACAAGTCAAAAAGCTTGGGAGCTTAACTGGGGGGGATCAAGGGAAGGCAGGGAAGGAATACTAAACAGTGGATAGATCATAATCAATCATTGATTTAACATCAGGCTCATGTCCCGAAATTAGGGAACATGAACTAATTTTAATAAATATTATAAAATTACAGCCCTGAACATTTCAAACCACCGTTTCTTCCTTCCTTCATCCAGTTCTGTCCTTGGATCCACCAATTTAACCATTGATTTGTGTCTGGCATCATTATTAATTGAGATTTAAAAGCACAAATATCAGTTTGTTGTTATCTGACAAGGGTCAAACAAAGAATGATTTATTGGCGCCAGATTCGGTGACTTCCTGGCGTCTGCGCATGCGGGAGGGTAAAATGTATGGAGGGCCAGATAGGACTTCTAATTTTCGGTTTTGCATGTAAATTTGGGGGACAGAGGGGGAAAATTTATGTTTGGCCCTAGATATTTTGGGGTTAGCACCAGCTAAGTCTGGGTCATTGGTTACAGTATAAAAATATTCCTGATCACGCACACATCTACACTTGTTATTGATACTTCACAGAAAGTTCAGTAAAAATCCACTGAAAACTGTAGGAGGAGTTAAGCAGACAAAGTTTGTGACTGACGGACAGACAGACACCATTTCAATATCCCCCCTCCCGACTTCATCGGCAAGGGACAAAAAGAAGGAAATGAACTGGCTACAGACCACATACCGATCATACCACATATTCAAGAAAATGTCTAATAGAGGAGAACCAGGTATGCAAAATAACTAAAATATCTCCATGCCTTTAAGGGTTAATGCCATTATAAAACAATAGAGATGGCACATCCCATCCGCTCACCTACATCTGTATTTGATACAGTCGATGCAATGTCCAGAAAGCTCCTTCAACCTGCATTTTTGTTGTTTATATCACCCCAATTAATGGATATATTTAATTTTTAATGGGATATATAGTAATTATCACAAAGTTTCAGAAAAAAAATACCAAGCAAGAATCAGTATGTATTAATAGGTAACTGATCAACAAAATAAGTTGTAAATATTACTGCAATGGTCTTCACCAACCCAAGTCTACAATATCAATCAACTGAAAAGACCCACAGAAACAGAACTTACCTTAATACAAACTTTTACAACCTAAAATTTAACATGTCTGGAAAATGATAAATTTTAAGTAATTTGTATATTTTTTATACTTTCCAATGGCCCAGACTAGCTGGTGCTAACTCAAATTAATCCAGGGCCAAACACAAATTTTGCCACCCAATCCCCCAAATTTGCATGCAAAACAGAAAACATCAAGTCCTAGATGGTCCTCCATACTTTTTATATCTGCGTATGTGCAGTAACCAGGAAGGTACTGAAATTGGCGCCAACAACCATTCTTCCTACAGATTGCCTGTTAAATGTTATAAACAGCGGGGAGGTATGAGTGCCCACTCATGGTAGGGCCATACCCATCTGGGCCATTGGTAAGTATAAAAAATATACAAATGATATATGACAACCAATGGCCCAGACTAGCTGAATTGTAAAAAGGCTGCAGGGCCTAGGACTTGAAGGAAAATCCAATCTCTCAATAACTTCAGTAAAGAATAGCTCCTACAGGAGAATAGAAGACATAAGAATTATATATGTCTTTCTCTTTTACGAGAAAAGAGAAAGACATAACACCAACAATGTAATCGAGTATTACGTAATATATAATTCTCCATTTAATGCCAGCATAACCCGTTATGCTAATTGGGTGAAGGAAAACCAATATATAAAGATAGTCCAGAGAATGAGGCTCTTTATACTCATTTAAAAGTGTCTGAGGATTGTATATTAACGCCTGTTTGACACGTAACATACACAAATGCTTCACAGTGCGCTACACTTTAAAAACAGTACATAAATGAGACATAGTTATTGCTTCACACCGAGCTAAACATTAAAGCCATCTCAGCACCTACACAGGACTGCTGACACCAGAGGAGGTATTCCCTTGCTTTTCACTATAAAGCCAGATGATCATAGGGGAAAAACTATCCCCCCCTTCCCCTTGTTCTGAGGTAAAATTCCTCAGAACAAAGAGAGCAACAGAACAGCGTCAGTGCTGAAACGGACTGTTTAAAGACCTTATAGATGTAACATTAATGGACTACATTCTGAGCAATAGAAAGAGGACCTAAAGATCTAAGGTCACCAGAGATGGACTTTAAATTTCTCAGGTAAAACTTGGTAAATGAAGAGGGCTGTGTCCAGTCAGCAGCCTTCATGAGATCAGTAATGGCTATACTGTTAGAATAAGCTCAAGAAATGGACAGTGCTCTAACCTTGTGCGCTTATTGACAGAACGTTGATCTGAAGATAAATTTTCATAGGCAATGAGTATTGCTAACCGAATCCATCTAGCGACAGCATGAACAGAAATATCTTTACTGTTAGGGATCAACAAAAGAAAGAAACGTTTTCTTCCCTTTCTAACAAAATCTGACCGATGTTTATAAATGCGCATAGTCCAGACTGGACACAGCAAAGGTCTATGGTTATCCAAGGACGGTAAGGCCTTAATGACAATAGGCTCTGGCCGTTTATCCGAAATCTGATTCTTAGCCAAAAACCCACTTCCATAGCGAGGGTAATGGTATTACCCACACTACGGTAGTGAGATTCATCAACAGATAATGCATGAAGTTCACTGACTCTTCTAGCAGATGCAAAGGATAAGAGAAACGCCGTTTTATAGGTCAAAAATTTGAACTCTACGACATTCAATGGCTCAAAAGGAACTTCTTTGAGCTTCAACAGAACCCAAGCCAAATTCCACTTAGGAATTAATCTGAGGGTCTAGGTCTATTTAATGATAGAGAAATTTCTAACTAGCTTGGATAATGAAGTATTTGATCCAATAGCCAAGTTATCATGATGAGCGTACCTGATAACATAGACCTATAGCCCTTAATAGTGATGGGCTGCAGTTTGAGATCGTCAAACACGTAGACCAGGAAATCGGCAATATTTGGTATGGATGGATCGTATATGTCTATCGACTGATCCCTACATCAATGGAAGAAAAGGACCTCCTACAGTTAGAAATTGCGTCCCCAGACACCTGAGAAGATTGATCCAAGGTTTCGGTGATGACAGAGGAGCTACCAGCAGGATTTTGCAATGAGACTGTCTGTTTGATCTTTAACAGAATCTGCTGAATCAACGGAGCTGGAGGATATGCATATCCCATCATCCCATCCCATGAAATTGACAGAGCATCTACTGTGGATGCTCGATGATCTGGAAATGGTGACACGAACGCCGGTAACTGATTGTTCAAGTGTGTTGCAAAAAGATCTATCATGGGATGATCTCACTGGTAGCAAATCTGCCTGAATATTTGCTTGTTGAGAGTCCACTCCGATGGCAACAGGCGACCTTTCTGAGAAAGCGAATCTGCTAATACATTCAGACAACCCGGTAGTACGACGGACAGAGAAATGAACGTGATGATTCATGACGAATAGGAGAATCGTCTCCGTTAATTCGCAAAATGGAATCCAGTGAGTGCCGTCTTGGTTCCTGAGGTAAGCAACTACTGTCGAATTGTCAGACAGAATTTGAACGTGGACATTCGCTATTAGGCGAATCCAATGTTGTAGTGCTATCCATATTGACATCAACTCTTTGATGTTTATGTGCTTCTCTAGGAAGCGAGAGTACCAAAGACCCTGGCACCTCAAGTCTGCAGGACTTAGGGTCGCGCCCCAGCCTGTCTGACACGCATCCATCATAATTGTGAAAGCTGGATCCGGCAGTTGCAGCGGAACTCCTTGTTTTAACCACTGAAGATCTGCCCAAATCTGAACCTTTGTTTTACTAGGTCCGTTAAAACAATACTGGTTTCGAGCAAATGCATCTTCACACTCCAGTTCTGAGTAAAGAATATCTGGAGGGGACGCGTGCGCAGGCAGCCCATTGGAATAAGATCTGCAGCCGCTCCACACAGCCCCTTCAGTCGCATGAACTCCCTCGCTGTTATTGCATCTGAGTTTAGACAAAACCGAGCATAACAACTGACTAATTTCGCTCTGGGTTACGAGTCTTGAAGCTCATTCCCAAATAAGACATTACTGAGTTCATTATTCGAGTGAAAGCCCAAGGAGCCAGGTTCAGACCAATGCACATTGCTGAACAGATAAACCTTTCCTTGCACGGCGAACCACAGGTACTTTCTGAATGCTGGATGTAAAGTAAGTGTAAAGCATAAGTAAGTGTAAAGTAACCATCCTTTAGATCTATGCTTGCCGCATAGTCGTTCACTCGAATGCTCGCTCTTACCGACTGAATGGTTTCCATATATAGAACTTTGGAGCCACGATTAACTTGTTTATCCAGCTCAAGTCTATTACCAGTCGGAACGAGTCGTCTGGCTTCGGTACGAGGAACATGTGACTGTAAAAACCCTGACAATTTTGATTCTCGACGACTGCTATTGCTTCCTTTAATAAGAGAGCCTGTACCTTCACTAGGAGAGACTCTCTTTTGAAAGGATCCGCCGGAAGATTTGTCCAACGTGGACATCTTGTTAGTGGAGGTGTCACTCGGAATGAGAGCCGCATGCCGTTCGAGACTACACTTCTCACCCACTGATCTTCAATCCAGCTTCTCGTGAAGTTTAATTTATTTATTTGATGTTGTTTTAAGGTCAAATGATAACCTACCGCCAGCTGGCAAGCAATAGAGGTCTTGACCATCACCTGTAGGACATAAGAGGCTTATGGGAGGAGAAACTACATCCTCCCCGCGAAGATCCTCGCCCCGTCGGCTTAGGGACATCTGACCGATAGTCCCGATCAGACTTATGCCCCTTTCCTGAGTCGCTGTATTGACGACCTCCGGAGTAATTATATGTGGGTTTCTTGTACCCTCGCGAGGAGTTCCCTTTTGATGATTTTGATCTGGAACATCCTCACTTACCCCGGTCTGTTGAAGTGTGTTGTTGGTACGCCGACTTCAAAAGCAGAGCACTGGAAGATTTCTTAGTAGCCTATTCATAGACCAATGAAAGCTTGTCGTCAAAGATAGTATGTCCAGAGACCGGAGCGATCTGGAGAGAGCTTTTCACCTTGTCATCTATAAGTGATGAAGACGCAAGGGCAGCACGTCTAATTAACTCCAGATTTGCCACTGTCAGGGCGGAGTTATACATGGTATACATGATTGCCCTGGAAAGAACACTAAGTGAGGTACACACGTCCTCAAATTCCTTCACGTTGAGACGTTGCACATTAGCTCTGGTAAGGTGATCTGCGTAGGACATTGCATCCAAATTCGCTCTATTCGTTGAAATTGCACTTTCCATTACATCTGAGCGAATGGTGAAACAAGCAGGTAAACATATGTCTAAATCCCCGGCCTGCTCATCTAAACACAGTGGAGCTCTCTGAACATCTTCTCCAACAATTTTAAATGAACGTGGTGCAAGGAACGTTATATTTATGGAAGATGTTGATAAGAAACCACCTTTTTTCCTCACACTCGAGAGGTTAAATATGGCGTCTACATGGCCGAAAACCTGCCTCTAGACTGAACCGGGAAAAAAAGAACTTCTTCCTTCCTCCATATAAAGTCTGCGTCTAAAGACGTCAGCGGTTTCTCCCTTGTTGTCGCAGCTTGCTGATTCGGCGGAACAAATTCAGGATAGTATTGATGGATAAAGTCCATCGCAACCTTATGTTGTTCCAAAAGGGAAGGGTAATTCTCTTCCTTACCCCTTTTACCATCCAACTGAATCAGCTGTGAATCCCGGTCCATTGCATCTGCGAGAACAGATGATTGGACCGACCCAGCACCATCCGATAGCTCACTTCCGGAGTCTGCTCTCGCACTTGCTGGAATGCTGCGATCAGCTGCACAATCTGCAACAGCAAGTCCGTCACTGTGGCTTGAGGAGCAGTGGTTTCTGTTTTTTAGCCGCTTGCTGCTTCTGGGATGACGTTCCGGAGATGGATCTCTTCTCCAAATGTCCCGATGATGGAAGCCTCGGTTCCCAAGCTACCGGATGGTCCGACTTCATGTCTTCGCACAGCTGGTTGGATATCTGAAGTCGAGTAGCTAGGATGGGGTCGTGTGTGTTTACTAATTGTAGAGGAGGAAGCCATGACTGTAGCCAAGGCCATCTACAGTCTAGACGGAGCGTCCCGAACGGCAGGTGTGGAAGTGTGCTCCGGCCCGTGCAAGTTTCTCATAACAACATCTGGCCTCAGATGTTGCTGGGTTAGAGAGGGATCTCGCCCACTCGCGGCCTTTTCAGACCTCGCTGAGCTTCCTGACAAGAAACTTGCTGACCTCCTCCCCAGTTCCGTCATCGCTGGGTGAGCTTTTGTTTCTAAGATGCTCGCTCTACCCACTACACTTCCTTCGACCGCAATGGACATACCCGGTGTTACGGCTCCCACGGATGGAGTAACCGCTTCACCAGTCAAGCTAGCTGCCTGCAAGGGATTAAGAACACTGCCCAGTGGCCCTTGCCTAATATTCATGAACAACAGAGCGTGATGACGGTAGCACACTTTTGGTGGGTGTCACAATACCATCACCATGTTCTTGTTCCTCTGAAGAAGAAACTGAAAAACTTGAATTATCTTGCAATGAGAGTTCCGGCATAGGAATCCACAATAAATATATAATAAAGATGCATAATAAATAGCAATCAAAATCAAAAAATTAAATTCAAAAACTTTTTCAAAAAAAATCTGACAAAAGCCTTAGTTCCCAAAGGGAACATGAAGAGCCCAAGGGCATCCAGATAGAGCCTTGGTGTGGACAAAATCCAAATTCTTTTTGCTACACTATCGGAATATTAATTAATGTATCTTGCAACAATCCTACAGGAAAAATAAATAAATACTACATATATTTAAAGACGATGCCAATGTAAACAATGTCAAGGAAAAAAACGGAAACAAGACATCAGGCACAGAAAAAAAGGCCCAAAGTTAGTAACAGATTTTAAAGCTACCAGATGTAAAGCAAGATCTTCAAACGAATAAAAAACGATACATCGGATAGAAGATGCATGACCCAAAACGACCTTACACCCCTAGGGTGAGGACGTAACCATGGGGATAAACAGAATAAACATTCTGTTACACACATTAAACTCCCACGAAATTTAATAAAAAATTTCAATAAAAATAAGCCAAAAAGCTTGGGAGTTTAACAGGAGGGTTTCAAGGGGGGATGGAGAAGGAACATTTAACAAACAGTGGATAAATCATTAGCAAAAATAATGACATCAGGCGCATGTCCCGAAATGGAAAAATGAAATAACTTTTATAATTATTATAAAGTTACAGCCCTGAACGTTTCTAACCACCGTTGTTCACTTCCATCATCCATTTATATCCTTGGATCCACCAATTTTACCATTGATTTGTGTCCAGCATTCTCAAAAAAGGAGATTTAAATGCACAGATGTCAGTTCAATGTTGCTGACTTTAGGGCCAAACAAAAAATGATGGTTTGCGCCAATTTTGGTACCTTCCTAGATACTGTGCATGCGCAGATCTCAAAAGTATGGAGGACCATCAAGGACTTGACTTTTTTGGTTTCGCATGCAAATTTTGGGGATTGGGGGGCAAAATTTGTGTTTGGCCCTGAATTAATTTGAGTTAGCACCAGCTAGTCTTGGGCACTGGTTGACGTATAAAAATGAAAAAATTTATAGTAATTTATATATTTTTTATACTTACCAATGACCCAGACTTAGCTGGTGCTAACTCTTTATTATTCAGGGCCAAACACAAATTTTGCCCCCCCCCCCCCCCCCCCCATCCCCAAAATTTGCATCCAAATCAAAAAATTCAATGTCCTATATGGTCTTCCATACTTTTGTCAACTGCGCACGCGCAGTATCAAGGAAGTACCGAGATTGGCACCAAATCCTCATTCTTACAACCAGTGCCTGGTAAATGATCAGCGGAGAGGTATGAGTTCCCAACTCATGGGAGGGCCATCCCCGTCTGGGTCATTGGTAAGTATAAAAAATATATAAATTACTATAAATTTTTTCATATTTTTATACTGTACCAATGACCCAGACTTAGCTGAATAGAAAAAAGGCTGGAGGGCCTAGGACATAAAAGAAAATCCAATAGGCTCAACTACATATATATAGAATTATCCCCTCAAGGAGAAAAGGAGAAACAGGATTTACATATATCTTTCTTGTTTATACAAAATAAGAAAGACATATTACCAATCCGTAATTGAGCACAATAACATCAATGATCTCCATTAACATCCAGTATAACCCATTATACTAATACTATACAGAGAATGAGACTCTTTATACTCATTTAAAAGTGTCCGAGGATTGTATATTAACGCTCGTATGACACGTGACATATACAAATGCTTCACACCGAGCTACACTTTAAAAATATTACATAAATGAGATAGACATTAGCTTTACACTTTAAAACCATCCCAGCACCGACTCGGAATTACTGACTCCAGAGGAGGTATTCCCTTGCTTTTCACTATAAAGCAGGTGATATAAGGGAACACCACCCCCCCCCCCCCCCCTCCCCCTGCTCTGGGTCAGTCACCCCAGATCGAAGAGGGCAGCAGGACAGAGACACTGCTGGAACAGAGAGCCTGCCTAACTATAGTTGCAACTGTTTAGTGGACGACATTCTGAGCAACAGATAACGGACCCAAACATCTAAGGTTGCCAGAAATAGACTCAATATTTCTAAGGTTAAAATTTGTGAATGTAGAAGGCTGAGACCAGTATGCAGCCTTCATCAAATCCGTAACAGCAATACTTTTAGCATAAGCCCAAGATGTAGACAGCACTCTAACTTCGTGTGCTAAATCTTAAGCACAGACTGTTGAGTAGAAGATAATCTTTCATAAGCAGTACGAACAGCCAACTGAATCCACCTGGAAATAGAATGGACCGTGATGTCCCTTCTATTAGGAAGCAGAGACAGAAAGAAACGTTTTCGTCCCTTTCTGATAAACTCAGATCTATGTTTGTAAATACGCATAGCTCTAACTCGACACAGCAAAGGCCTATGGCCATCTGAGACGGAAAAGCCTTAATAACAATAGGCTCAGGGTACTTATTAGGAGCCCGATTCTTAGCCAAAAATCCAACATTGGTAGTCAAAGTAATAGTATTACCAACACTACGATAGTGAGAATCATCAACAGATAGAGCATGAAGCTCACTAACTCTTCTAGCAGAAGAGAAGGCTAAGAGAAAAGCTGTCTTATAAGATAGTATTTCATGTCTACCGTGTCAAGGGGTTCAAATGGCACTCTTTTTAGCTTCAGAAGAACCCAAGCTAAATTCCACTTAGGAATTAACCTAAGGGTTCTAGGTCTATTTATAGAAAAGTTTTTAACTAACTTTGATAAAGAGACATTAGATCCAATTTGTAAGCTATCATGATGAGCATAAGTATCCGATAGCATAGACCTATAACCCTTAATGGTTATTGGCTGCAGTTTGATCTCGTCAAACAAGTAGACCAAAAAATTAGCAATGTCTGGAATGGAGGGATCATGGATATTAAATGAATGATCCCTACACCAACGAGAGAAAACCTTCCACTTAGCAGCATAATTTAGCGAAGAGGAGGTCCTCCTACAGTTAGAAATTGCGTCCACTGCTCGTCCTGTAAATTGCTTGCTGTGCAAGAAGGACCACACAACGGAAAAACGTGAAGGGTGAGACCTTGCGGGTTGTGATGCAGTGTGCGTGATTTCTCTTGCGAAAGAAGGTCCTCCAATGGAGGAAGCTTCCGAGGAATGTCCCATAACAGACACCTGAGTAGATTTATTCATGGTCTCTGGGGTGACAGAGATGCTACCAACAGAATCTTGCAGTGAGATTGCTTGATTTTTAGCAATATCTGTTGAATCAAGGGAGCTGGAGGATACGCGTATCCTATCATTCTGTGCCAAGAGTTCGAGAGAGCGTCTACTGCAAACGCTCGAGGATCTGGGCATGGCGACACATACGTCTGCAACTGATTGTTGAGATGCGTTGCAAACAAGTCTATCATTGGACGATCCCACTGGTAGCAGATCTGATTGAATACTTGCTTGTTGAGAGTCCATTCTGACGGCAACATACGACCTTTCTGAGAAAGGGAGTCCGCTAGAACGTTCAGACGACCCGGAATATGACGGACCGACAGAAGAACCTGATGCTCTATGACAAACAGAAGGATTCTTTCCGTAAAGTTGAACAACGGAATGGAATGAGTGCCTCCCTGGTTCCGAATGTATGCTACTTCTGTCAAATTGTCAGACAGTATTTGAACATGTGAATTCTGAATTATGTTCATCCAATGACGTAGCACAAGCCAAATTGACATCATCACTTTGATGTTTATGTGCTTGTTCAGAAATTGCGGATCCCAAAGGCTCTGGCACCTCGAATCTGTTGGGCTCAATGTCGCGCCCCAACCTGTTTGACTCACATCCGTCATAATCGTAAAAATCGGATACGGCAGTTGCAGTGGAACACCCTGAGTTAACCACTGAATATCTGCCCAAGTCTGAATCTCTTGTTTTACATGGTTCGACAAGACTATGTTCGTTTCGAGCAAATGAATCTTCACACTCCAATTCTGAGTAAAAAATATCTGGAGTGGACGAGTGCGTAGACGCCCCATCGGAATAAGGGCCGCGGCGGCTCTGCACAAATCTATCAGTCGCATAAATTCTCTCGCTGTTACTACATCTGAGTGTAGAAAAAAGCGAGCTTAACTTCTGACTAATTTCGCTCTGGGTAACAGCAGACAAACCAGATTGATGTGCGTCTCGAAGCTCATTCCCAAGTGAATGAACGACTTGGATGGAACTAGATCCGACTTCTTTTCGTTTACTATGAAATCGAGACGTCGGAGCAATTGAAGCAGACTCTGAACATCGTTCTGAAGAGTTAATCTGTCACCGTATTTCTGAAGAATGTCGTCCAAGTAGGCCGACGTTACCACAGACGAATGAGCTCGGAAATGAGTCATTACCGAGTTCATTATTCGAGTGAAGGCCCAGGGCACTAGATTCAGTCCGAAGCACATTGCTCGGAACTGATAAACAACTCCTAGGACAGCGAAGCGAAGGTACTTTCTGAATGCTGGATGTACCATGACGTGAAAGTACGCATCCTTGAGATCTATGCTCGCAGCATAAACATTCACTCGAATGCTCGCTCTCACCGATCGAATGGTCTCCATAAATTTCGGAGCCACGATCAGCTTGTTTATCCAGCTTAGATCTATAAATGGATGGAACGAGCCATCTGGTTTTGGTACCAGGAACAGGTGACTGTAAAAACCGGGAGATTCCTGGTTTTCTACGACCTCTATTGAATTCTTCTCCAGAAGAGATTGCACCTCTGATAGAAGCGAATCTCTCTTCTGAAGGTTTGATGGAATCAGAGTCCATCGTGGACTTCGTGTTAACGGAGGTTTTTCTCTGAAGGACAGTTTTAGACCTTCCGAAATAACCTCCTGAACCCATCGGTCGTCCATAATTGAAAACCAATTGGTTAACCCTCTTCACTCTGATGTCAAAATAGCAAAATTTCAGGAAGCTGTTTTTCCCATAATGCATCTAGAAATTTAACCAATTCAATCTCATTTGACAGAGCTTAATGAGCTCTGTCAAATGAGATTGAATTGGTTAAATTTGTAGTTGCATTATGGGAATTTTTTTCTGCCTGAAATTTAGATATTTTGACATCAGTGTGCAGGGAGTTAAGAATCCTGACAGCCTTCCGCCCACTGGAGCGCAATAGAGGTTCTGACCTTCACCACCTGGACCTGTGAGGCTTGCGGGAGGAGAAACTCTGTGCTCCCCGACCCGCAGCTCGACCTAGGGGCATCTGACCGGTTGTCTCGGCCAGCATTACATCCCCTACCTGAGTCGCTACTCTGACGGTCTCTGGAGTAAGAAGTAGAGGCTTTTTTTAGATCCTCTATAGGAGCTTCCCTTGGACGTACTCGCCCCAGAAGTCCCTGACTTACTCCTCTCTGCTGAGTCCATTTTTTTAGAAACGGACTTAAAGAGCAGAGAGTCTGAAGCTTTCTTGGTAATCTGATCGTAGATTAATGAAAGCTTACCATCAAAGAGAAGTTCTCCTGAAACCGGAGTGACTCGAAGAGAGTTTTTCACCTGAGAATCCACCCTAGTGGATGAAGCCAGGGCAGCATCACGACTGACTAACTTCAAATTTGCCACTGAAAGGGCGAAGTTATATGTAGCATATGCGATAGCCCTGGAAAGAACTCTCAAGGAAGTTTGAACAACCTGAAATTCTTTACCGTCGAGATGTTGTGCTAATGCTCTGGTAAGGTGATCTGCGTAAGATAAGGCATCTAAACTGGCTCTGTTAGACGAGATTGTCGTCTCCAACGTACTGGAGAGAATCGACATAGACGCCGGCAATGACAACTCCAAGTCTTCTGCCTGGTCGTCCAAACTGCCGTTTCAAATTTATTTCTACTGTTGGTGAATGGCAGATGGAGCATGTTGCGATAAGAAACTGGATCTGCCAGTCTTAGAGGCTAGCCTAAAAATAGCGTCATTCAGCCATTCAAACGTCCGTGAGACATTTCTGGACTGGACCGGAAACTCAGGAGCGACGTCCTCAGTCCGGCCAAAGAAGTCTGTGGCCAGTGACGCTATCAGTCTCTTATCTGGTATCGCAGCTCTCTGGTCCGGTGGAACAACGTCTGGAAGGTGTTGCCGGATAAAATCTACAGCCACCTTTTGTTGCTCCAGAAGGGAAAAATCCAGCCCCGCTGATTCCCCTTCACCATCCGACTGGACCAAATGTGAAACTCGGTCGTCCCTATCTGACACTGCAGGGGAACGTACTGACCCAGCTTCCTCAGACAGTTCCTGATCTGAAAGAATTTCCGAAGGTTGCTGGGATGCTGCGATGAGTTGCGCTATCTGTGATAGCAAGTCCGTCACGGAGGCCTGTGGAGCTGCGGTTTTACGTTGTTTAGCCGCTGGAAGCTCCTGGGACAGTACCTCTTGCATAATTCTTTTATGCGTACGTCCCGCCGGGTGTGCGTGATCCGAGATTATAGTGCTCGCAACACCCCTTCTCCTCTCCTGGACCGCAACGGACAAACCCAGCATCACATCACCCAATTACGAGTGATAGATCTGCTGGGCGAGCTAGCTGGCGACAAGGTCGTCAATCCTACTAAGGATCTAGGCACTTGTCGAATTTCCTTGAGCACTTTTGCCGCTAGCTCTTCATTGGTTTGCGACGACAGCAGCACACTTCCTGAAGACATCGCGGAAACATCACCCTGTTCTTGTTCCTCTGAAAAAGAGACTGAAAAACTAGAGCGACCCTGTGGCGAGAGGACTGGCATAGACCTCTCACCACTAACAATATACCATGACACACATCTCCAATGTTTGTCATCCCAACTGGCACACACTGAGCAAGAATTAGTGCGAGTACAGTGACTACAGCAAATACAATGAGCATGAGAATCAGAGGAAGACTTCCTCGATTTACAATCTGCACAATATTCTTTCATATTTAAAAAATATTATACAGCCGTAGTAGAGAAAATACAAAGATACATAATAATAACATAATCCATAACAAAAATTTCGAAAAATAATTCAAAATAAAAAATTTTTGAAAACATTTTGACATGAGCCCAAGTTCCCAAAGGGAACAATGAGCCCAAATGGATCCCAAAAAAGCCTAAGTGTGGACAAAAATTTTAAAACATTTCTAAAAATTAATGTTACACTTACGGACAATATTAATGTATCTGGCTATATAATGAACCTTACAGAAGACAAGGAATCACTGACAGAAGTAACCGTTGTCAACGTAAACAAAAGTCAATAAAAACCGGAAACAAGACTCCAGGCACTGAAAAACATGGCTCGAAATCAGTAACCAATTTAAAACACTATCCGATGTAAAACAGAATCTTCCACTGAAGAAGCTGCAATACATCGGATGGTAGATGCATGACCAAAATGCCTAAACACTCCTAAGGTGAGGACATAACCGTGAGGATAACAGAATAAACATTCTGTAACTATGCTAAAACTCCCAAGAAATTTCAATAAAAAAAAATTTCCAAAAATTATACCAAAAGCATGGGAGATTAGCAAGGGGGGTATCAAGGAAAGGGAGAGAGGAAACACTTAACAAACAGCGGAGATTTCATAGCAAGAATGAAAACATCAGGCCCATGACCCAAAATTAGGGAACATGAAATAATTTTTCACAAAAATTATAAGTTGCAGCCCTGAACACATCCTTCCACTGTTTCTTCCTCTCATCCTCTTATTTCATCCTTGGATCCACCATTTCCTTCATGATTTTGGGTCTGGCATCATTTTAACTGAGATAATAAGCACAGATATCAGTGAGATGTTTCTGATAGAAGGGCCAAACAAAGAAAGAAGATTTGGCGCCAATTTAGGTACTTCCTTGACACTGCACATGCGCAGTGGACAAAAGTATGGAGGACCATATAGGACATTGAATTTTTTGATTTGGATGCAAATTTTGGGGATTGGGGGGCAAAATTTGTGTTTGGCCCTGAATAATTAAGAGTTAGCACCAGCTAAGTCTGGGTCATTGGTACAGTATAAAAATAAAATCTGAATATTTTGACTAAAAAAGAAAATTCCATAAAATTTGTGCATACGGTAGGGTTAATATCTAAAGATGTCCTTCAAATAAAAAAAGTATACAGTAATGAGAAGTTAAGGCATCACATTACACATAAAAGCTGACCTTAACGCTAATTCTTACAACCAATATGTAATATGTTTTGGCTAAATATCTCAATCAAATAAATGAAATAATCAGAAGATTAGGTTTAAATATTACGGCAATCGTCTTCACAAACACAAGTCTACAATATTAATCACAAGGAAAGACACATAGAAACAAAACCCACCTTAAAGCAAACTTTTACAACCTAAAATTGACGAAGTCCGAGGAAAAAGATGAAAATTATGACTGAAAATTTGTTAAAATTTGTGAATACAGTAGGGGTAATATCTAATGACGTCCTTCGAATAAAAAACATACAGGGTAATGAGAAGTTAATGAATGACAATGTGCATAAAAGCTGATGAAAATCTAAATTTTATAGTAAATTTCCTTTCTTATTATACCTACCACAATTGTTTACTACAGGCTTGCACTACAGTGGAAGTCCCTAACTCGGATAAAATACTCTCTATTTTTGTCTTTCCCAAGCAAGTTGGGAAAGAAAAGTGGTGCAAAAGCACCAATAAAAATAAGCCAAAACTGGGTCGAGTGCAACTGGCGCAGACCCAGTACGGGACGCTCTCTCCCAAGTACAACTCCACGACTTCCGTTGCCAGTGCGCATATACCGTCTCTAAAGACTCATTCTTTTTGAATCCATAAACGTTAGAGTTATGTGATCAGCGGGGAGGAAAGATTCTTTACCCGTAAAGAAGACGGGAGGGCCTCCATGTAAACAATTGTGGTAGGTATAATAAGAAAGGAAATTTACTATAAAATTTAGATTTCTTATCAACCTACTCACAATTGTTTACTACAGGCTGAATAGACAAAAGGCTGGAGGGAATCGCATAACCAACCCCCACATAACCCTAGTGCACTGGAACCGTGAAGTAGAAGGAAGAGGTCCCGAGGCTTATCAACCATAATGTCGCAATCATTGGTAAAGGACAATGAAAAGAGACATATGAGCCTGTGTGACACACAGACAGAAAAAGGGCAGTAACAGCACAAGGCTGAAACTCCTTCAAGAAGCCTAATGGCTATGGCAGACAACAGCCTGAGCAGAAGAAAGAGGACCCAGGGCAAAAAGGTCCTCCGACTGCTCCTGCAACTGGCGCAAATAAAAGGTGGAGAAAGTAGAAGCATTTCTCCAGTAGGCTGCCTGCATAACATCCGACAACTTGACGGAGTTAGAATAAGCCCAAGAGGTAGACAGTGCCTGCACCTCGTGGGCAGAAACACGATTGGTAATACAATCGCCAGCTGCTAAACGACTATAAGCCGTACGAATAGCAAGACAAATCCATCGAGAAATGGATTGAGGAGAGATCTTCTGTCGACCCGGAATGAGAGACAGAAAAAAACTTTTTCTGCCTTTCCGTATGAAGCGTGTCCGATCAAGATAAATGCGAATAGCACGGACCGGACAGAGCAAAGGGTGAGTACCTTCAACAGAGGGAAGAGCCCTGATACAGATAGGAGGAGGAGTAGTATCTGGTAACTGATTCTTAGCCAAAAAGGAGCAATCAGTGGTAAAAGTAACACTGTTGGGAGAGTTCCTAAAAAAGGCCGGGTCAACCGAGAGGGCGTGAAGCTCACTAACCCGTCTGGCCGAAGCAAATGCCATCAGAAAAGCCGTCTTATATGTGAGAAAATGCATATCCACCTGGGATAAAGGTTTGAATGGTGCCCCCCCCCCCCCCCCCCCCCCCCCCAAGCAAAGCAGCACCCACGAAAGATTCCATCGTGGAGTAAGCTGCAAAGTCCGAGGCCTTTTCAAAGAAAAGTGCCGAACAATCTTGGAGAGGTAAGGATTAGTGCCGATATGACGCTTCCCCACATAAGAAAAAGTCTCTGAAAGCATAGACCTGTAACCCTTGATGGTAACAGGCTGGAGACCCCGAGAATCAAACAGATATACCAGAAACTCCGAAATCTGTGAAATCGAAGGATTGGCATAATCAACAGAGTGATCAGCACACCATCGACAGAAGACCTTCCATTTAGCTGCATAAGCTAAACCAGTGGAGTGCCTCCTTGAAGAAGAAATGCACTCCACTGCTCGTCTCGAAAAACCTCTACGGAGGAGACAGGACCTGACAAAAGATATGCGTGAAGGCACAACGAAGTCGGGTCGACGTGAAACCTCCTCGGGCGACCTTGACAAAGAAGGTCGCGACGTAGCAGGAGACCTGTCGGAACCGCCGCCATCAGCGAGCGAGCTGATTGATCCACACCGCTGAGGTGACAGGGGAGCAATCAGAATGATTCGACAACTGCAGGTTCGAATTTTGGCGAGAACCTGAGGAAGAATCGGAACCGGCGGGAAGGCGTAGCCGACTAGACCGTTCCAATCGAGTGACAGAGCGTCCACGGCAAAAGCCAGAGGATCTGGACACGGGGACACGAAAGTGTCCACCTGATGGTTCCAACGAGTCGCAAAGAGGTCGATGTGGGGACGTCCCCAGAGATCGCAAAGCGACTGGAACACTGCCCTGTGAAGCATCCACTCGGTGGAAATAACCCTGCCCTGTCGGGACAGGGAGTCAGCTAGGACGTTCAGACGACCAGGAATGTGATGAACAACCACTCCGGCGTGAACATCCTGAGCGAGCAGTAGAAGATCCCGAGCTAACTTGTACATCGGAAGCGAGTGCGTGCCGCCCTGGTTCCGAATGTAAGCAACCACTGTCGAATTGTCGGATAGTAGAAGGACCTGGCGATTCGACAGGTGAGGGATCCACTGCCTGAAACTCAGAAGAAGAGCAAGAAGCTCCTTCTGGTTGATGTGTAGAGCTGCTTGATCCTGGTCCCACATCCCGTGTAGGGAAAGACCGAGAGGATCCAACGTCGCACCCCATCCGAGATCGCTGGCATCTGCCGTCAGAACGCGATCGGATGTGGGTAAGTCCAGTGGAACACCCTGCGTAATCCACTGAACATCTGTCCAGGGAAGAAGGTGAGGATACAGAGAGTCCGGAAATGGAAGCACCTGATCCAGAGAATCTACATTCGGCCTCCAACGACTGAGCAGAAAGTGTTGGAGAGGTCTGACACGCAGCCGACCTAGAGGAATGAGATCCGTCACCGAACCGCAGAGACCAATCAGCTGGAGAAAACTCCGAGCGGTCGCGGACCTGGACTGGGACAGAGTCAGAGCAAAAGCTGAGAGAATCACAGCCTTGGCCTGGGGAACAGCCACCAAATTGAATTTGGTTTGGAAAGACATCCCCAGATGACAAAACGACTGAGAAGGGACCAGGTCCGACTTCTCCTCGTTGACTCTGAATCCTAGCGACGTGAGCAAGCTCAACAGAGTGGCGACATCCGATTCCAGTAAGGCAGCATTGGAATGCCTCTGGAGGATACATCCAGATATGCCGAAGTAGTCACCCTGGACTGTGTGCGATGGAACGCTATCACATGCGACATCAGTCTGGTGAACGCCCAAGGAGCCAGGTTGAGGCCGAAAGGCATGGCCTTGAACTGGTAAACTCGCCCCAGAAAAGCGAACCTGAGATACTTCCGTGACGCCCGATGCATCGGAACGTGGAAGTAAGCGTCTCGCAGGTCGATGCTGGCTGCGAAATCTTCCTGGTGAATTGATTGGCGGACCGACCTGAAAGTCTCCATGCTGAACTTGGGAGCAAAGATAGACTGGTTCAGGATACTCAGATCGATAACCGGTCGGAGTCGGCCGTCCTTCTTCGGCACCAAGAACAGGCGGGAATAGAAACCCACTGACTGAACGTTCTTGACGACCTCGATCGCCCCCTTTGCCAGGAGATTGGCAATCTCCGTGGACAAAAGTTCCCGACGTAAAACGTCTGAAGGAACTGTGGTTGGAAGAGGCACCCTTGACAGAGTGGGATACCGTCGGAAGGATATGCGCAGCCCGGACCAAACAACATCTAACACCCATGGATCGGATGTGATGGTGGTCCAATGGTCTGCGAACTCTGCTATCCTTCCTCCAACCTGGGACGAGTCGAGGTGAGGACCTTCATTTCGAGCCCCGACGAGGCCCGCGAGAGGAGAAACCACCTCCTCTGCTAAATGAAGAATCCTGAGACTTCCCTCGATTCTGCCGACCCCTACCTTTACCCCGCGAGTAAGAAGTAGAGGCGGCGGCAGAAGGACCAGCCTTTTGCTTCACAGAGGAAGCAGAAGGGTACTTGTCAGGCTTGGCACGGCCCTTGCCTCCCCGAGAAGGCTGATCAAGCTGATGAAAAAGCAGCTGATCTTTGGAATGACGTAGGACGTCATCCCGGACCGTCGACACGGAACCATGGAAAAGTTGCGGACCTGCCAAAGAAGCAGATCGAAGAGTAGCACGCTGCTCCTCGGGAAGGGATCGTCCTGTGTCCAGCACAGCGTCCCTTCGAACTAATTCTAAATTAGCCGTGTTACAGGCATGCGTGTGAGTAAGGTGCATAAGCGCCTTGGACAGCACACGCAAAGGAGCCTGTACCTCGTCAAACTTATCTGGAGGCAGATAAGCAGCCAAAGCTGAGACGACGTGATCTGAGAGAGAAAGCATGCCAAGCATCTCTCTAGATAAGCCCAACATGGACTCCAGAGTCATCATTGGAATGACGGCAGACTTGGGCTTGGAAAGCCCAAGGGAAGTGGAGTCCTGATCCAGAACCGTCAAAGCCTGGCAGACTGACGGATTGGCGGAATCGTAGGAACGATTACACAGGAGGCAAAAAGGTGTCAACCCTGGTGAAGAACGAAGTCTTCAAAGCCTTGGAATTCAGCTTGGCATCCAATGCTGAAAAAGCTTCAACCACCTGTACCGACTGGCAAGGTTGAAGGTGCCCAGGAGCAGGTTGCTCCATAGGCTGTTGGCGCGCGACCGATGATCGTGGCCAGGCTGACACTGTCGGCTGGTTAGCAGGTTTGAGCTCAGGCAGAAACCCAAACACAAAGTCAAGAGCCGCCCCCAATTCCGAAGACTGCTGGCCCTCGACCTCAAGCATGTCGGACTCCTCCCCAGAGTCGGAAGACACATAGCCCATCGTGGGCAAACCAGCCGACGCCTCCCATGGTGTCGGGACACCAGAGGAATCGGAAACTGGCCTGTTTCCAATCCCGGGAGGCGGCGCCATAGGAGGCGCCTGGAAACCACCCATAGCCTCGCTGGAAGCAATAGGAAGGCTCTTTGAAAGAACCTGAGTGAGTAAGGAGAGGGCCTCCCTAAGCTCACGGCATGTACCGACCGGTTCGACAGGGGAGCGAACCGGCGAAGTGGCTTCACCTCTGACCCTCTTAACCAGCGAAGGGTCACGATCCTCCAAAACACCCGACGCGGGTCGACGGGCGGCAGCCGAAACATTTGAAGGCAGACGTGTATAGGGGTACGATGCACCCCGAGGATCAATATTGCGAGAACTCATGAGAGTCACCGCGGACCTCTGCGGGGCAGAAGGTCCAGGCTGCACAAAAGGCTTTGGTCCCCCAAAACTGGTAGTGTGACCAGAGTGAGTAGACGGAAATGCCACGGAGTTCACAGTGTTTCCACTACGAACATCCGAATCCAAAGACACAACTGTGGTGCTCGACGGCGAAGAGACCACAGCGATGGGCTCGGCCAGCAGCCCCTTCCGACTTCGTCGAGTTGAAGTCAGGGAAGGCTGAGGCCGATATCCCACGTCTACAGTATCAGACAGTCCTGCAGTCCCCTGCAGCGAAAAGCCGAGGCCGGCTGAAACAGACAACGAAGCAGACGGGCCAGCAGCAGTAGAAGATACGTCGAGAGTCGTTGAGGCTGGTGAAATAGTGGAGAGAGCACACCGGCTCGGCTCCGAAGGAGGAGTCGCAACCCTAGTGACAGCCTCAGATGTCGACTGGAGGGGGACCGTAGTCCCGGAACCAGGCATCTCTACACCAGAACACTCAACGGCTCCCGCAGTATCCACCACAGGAAAAGACTGCACATCCCCCACGGAGGAGGAATAACTCTCACCAGACAAAGTCGGCTCGGGAGGCCCCGAACGACCACGTTCTCCTTTCCCGCGGGAGCGGGAGGCACGGCCACGAGAACGAACGACACGGTTTACTGACGCCCAGAAGGTGGAAGACCATGTTCCACAGACACCACACGGCCGCTCGGCCAAACATCCATTACAGGAGGAACAAGACGAATGTATATCGTCCACATGCTTTGGCAGCAGACATTGCCCACAAGGAATTGTCCTGGGCATGATAGAGGTGAGAGGAGCAGAGAAGGTGAGATGAGAAAACAGAACACCCCCAAAGAAGAGAGAAAGGTGACAGAAACAAAGACCCCAGACGGTCGACCGGGAACCACACAACAGGAAGACTACTCTCAAAAGAAAGAAGAAACACTGTAGGAGTGGTACCCCCGCTGACACCTAACTCTAACACAATTAGAAAATTTTGCAAAAACAGCATTAACAATAATTGTGAAAAATCTAAGTCCGAACCGCGTGGCACGCGAAATTCGCGCGCAACTCGAGAGAGAGCAAATAAATATACATTATGGACATATAATAGAAAAGAGAATATAAAACACTGTTCCTGAGAATACAAAGGATACACTGTGGTATAATGAATCAGGAATCATCAAACATCGAGCTGGTGGAACACTGATAAGTGTGCAAAAACATCTCGACACGAAGCGGATTATAAAAAGAATGAGTCTTTAGAGACGGTATATGCGCACTGGCAACGGAAGTCGTGGAGTTGTACTTGGGAGAGAGCGTCCCGTACTGGGTCTGCGCCGGTTGCACTCGACCCAGTTTTGGCTTATTTTTATTGGTGCTTTTGCACCACTTTTCTTTCCCAACTTGCTTGATAGAGAGTATTTTATCCGAGTTAGGGACTTCCACTGTAGTGCAAGCCTGTAGTAAACAATTGTGAGTAGGTTGATAAGAAACAATAATTCTTACAACCAGAACATGGTCATGATAAGCCATTGTGCAGAAATATGTGACCTTAAACACCAAAAAATAAATAATTAACAACCAGAACTAAACTAAGTTTTGGCTAAAAATCAAAGTCATGAAATATACAAATGATAAGGTTTAAATAATACTGCAATGGGCTTCAGTAACCCAAGTTTACAATCACCTGGAAAGACACATAGAAACAAAACTCACATTAACACAAACTTTTACAACCTAAAATTGATTAAGTCAGTGTAAAACATGAAAGTTTTGACTGAAAAATTAAAAAAATGTCTAAAATTTGTGCCTACAGTAGGGGCAATATCTAAAGGTGTCCTCTGAATAAACAACAAGAGACCCAAGGGGCCTTAATCGCTCACCGGCCAAAGTGGCTGAAAGAAGTATTTGGGGTCACATTCAGTTAGACATGGTTCATCAACACTATAAAGCAATGAAGTCATGAGAAGCAAATTTTATGGAAAAACACTAAGGAATGGATTTGAACAAACCTGAACCTAACATGCCCCCCTGCCACCCCACAAATTGACTTCGGGGCGAGTTGAACACCGAGCGAAACGACCTATGCTCGGTTACCCTGACAACCAGTGAACTGTTTGGCAAGAACAACAGTGCACGCACAATTTAAATTTTTCGTATAAAGATTTGTTAACCTGGGGTGGTGGGGTCATTACTGCAACTGCACAGAAATTTAATTGAAAGAATAATAATGTACTTACATACTTACATATTTTCCCTTTGGGAGCCGCCCGCATCACTGCCTGTTGATGTCTGCTGCAAAGTTTGCAAGTAACTTTTGAAACATATGATTTTCCATCATCATCCAGTTGCATTTCAATTGCATACTGATTTGCAAATGAAAATTTAATGAATGTACTGACAAGAATTGTTTTATTTGCATTAAATTTCGACACTGATGACAGTCTCTAAGTTTTCAATTTTTATGTACTCGGGTTGCATTCCATCCACTGCACAGACACCAGAGTTGTTAGAATTTCGCACCAATGTACAAAAACCGAAATGGAGACAACCCGTTCAATTTGTCAATAATGTGTTTGGGATTTAACTTTTTTTGCGGGGCCGATTAATCGGCCCGGTAATGTTTTTCAGGAGCCGTTTACGGGGCTGAGACCAATCGGCCCGATCAAAATGAAAGCACTGCTAGAGATGTTGTATACCAAATATGAAAGCATTCTGACTACAGGGTCTAAAAAAGATTTTAAAAACAAGTCGGAACAGAACCCAAAACTTTCAGGCTATAAAAAAATGCATAAAAATCCCCCAAAATGTCCGAATTTGGTCAAAAATTTCAGTCCGAACCTGACCCAAAATTTTCAGACTCAAAATTTTTTTTTGCCCGTCTCAAAATTGAACAAAATGCATAAAAAATCCCCCCAAAATTTCTGAGTCGGAACCGGACCCAAAATTTCCAGTTTAAATTTTTTTTTTCTGTCTCAAAATTTAACAAAACGCATAAAAAATCCCCCCAAATTTCCGAATTTTGGTCAAAAATTTCGGGAGTCCAAACTGGTCCCAAAATTTTTAGGCTAAAAATTTGGATGGTTTTTCGTCTCAGAATTGAACAAAACGCATAAAAAATCCTGAAAAGACTTTTTTCTCGAATTTTGGTCAAAAATTTCTAAGTCTGCACCAGACCCAAAATTTTCAACTCAGGGACCCGATTTGAACAAACTTGAATCTGCCCCCTCCTAGAGATAATGTATACCAAATATTAAAGGATTCTGAATGGCGGATCTGAAGAAGATTTTTAAAGAAATTTTCTTATATTGCACTAAGTTAAAATTCGGGCTCCCATAGGGAACCCAAATATTAACCGAGAAACTTGATTTGAACAAACTTGAATCTGGCCCCCCTAGAGATGATGTATACCAAATATGAGAGGATTCTGACTGGTGAATCTGAAGAAGATTCTTAAAGAGTATTCTACATATTGCACAAAGTTAAAATTTAGGCTCCATAGGGAGCCCAAATATTAACCCAGCGACTCGATTTGAACAAAATTGAATCTGACCCCCTTATAGATGTTGTATACCAAACATGAAAGGATTCTGACTGGTGGATCTGAAGAAGAAGATTTTTAAAGAAATTTCCTCAAATTGCACCAAGTTAAACTTTGGGCTCCAATAGAGAGCCCAAATACTAACTCAGGGACCCGATTTCAACAAACTTGATTCTGACCCCCCCTCCCCCCTCCCCCCCCCCCCCCCCCCCCCCCCCCCCCCCCCCCATAGAGATGTTGTATATACCAAATATGAAAGCATGCTGACTGGTGGATCTTAAGAAGAAGATTTTTAAAGAAATTTCCTCATATTTCAGTAAGTTAAACTTTGGGCTCTAATAGAGAGCCCAAATCTTAACCCAGGGACTCACTTTGAACAAACTTGAATCTGACCCACTAGAGATGTTGTATAACAAATATGAAAAGATTCTGACTAGTGGATCTGAAGATGATTTTTTTGAATTTTTGAACAAAATTATGGGTGCTATCAGAGTTATGCCCCTTCTGGAGCCCCCTGTGGGTGCGGCAAGTTTATTTGTACAAACTTGAATTGACATATGATAAGGAACATGCATACCAAATTTGGTTCAATTTGGGACAGTAGTTTGTGAGGAGAAGTCAATAATGTAAAGTTTATGACAGATGTCGACGGACGACGATGGATGGCAAGTAATAAATTAAGCTTCCTTCGGTGAGCTAAAAATATACAGTAATGAGAAGTTAAGGCACCACAATGTGCATAAAAGCTGATGTAAACACTAATTCTTAATACCAGAACATAACTGAGTTTGGGCTAAAAATCTCCATCAAATTCCTGGAATATTCAAAAGATAAGATTTAAGTATTACTGCAATGGACTTAGCAACCCAAGTTTACAATCACCTGGAAAGACACATAGAAACAAAACTCACCTTAACACAAACTATTACAACTTAAAATTGACTGGGTCCAAGAGAAAAATGAAAATATTAATTAAAAGTACAACAAAACTCAGCTAAATGTTCACATAGATTGGAGTTAATACCAAAATATGTTATTCAACTAAAAAAAATACACAGTAATGAGAAGTTAATGCCCCACAATCGGTTCAAAATCCTACTTAAATACTAATTCATACAACCAGAAACTGACTGAAGTTTGAGCTGAAAATTTTGGGAAAAATTGGGGAAAATGTCAGTGTTTTAGGGTTGGATACTGTTGTGAAAGACTCCTCCAACCTACATATGCAAAGCCCTGCATCCAGATGATTTTGAAAAAAATGAGCTTAACACTAATTCTTACAACATTGGACACATAAGTCTAATGCCAACAAGATGCCGCTGGAATCATTAGACAACCTCACCACTTGAAGTAGGTGAGCTAAAAATAAGACCATCAGCTAAGTCTGCACAGCACTAAAGGGGTGGGACTGTAAATCACACGAGCAGTGCACTTGGTCAATGGCATTTATTTGTAGTATAAAGTCTATACTTTGGCATTTACCATGACTCTACTGACTGCCTTGACTAATTTCAAGTGTTAGAAAAGTCTTCTGCAAACGATATCACACAACTAATTACCTCAGCTTCCTGTTTTGCTATTCTACACCTGTACTGTGCTAGTAATCTATCAGCCTGTGAAAGGGCTAATGCCTTCGCATCCAGCAAGTCTTGAAGGTGATCTTCCTTTGTCTAAAATACAGAGAAGTAAAGGACTCTAAAAATAAAACCTAGCTTCTTTTGACAATTTTGTCTGAGTTTTTTTGATGAAGGAGAGGAGCTTTCTGTTATTACTTTTCAAATCAGAAAAACAGTTCTGAAAATAGTTTTACCTTTTATCTAATGAATCAGCTGCATCCACCCAATTAATTCACAAATCATGCATTTGCAAAAAGAAATTATTTTTAAACTAGAGCAATGCAAAGCATGGCATATGCCCCCGACGATGTCAGAAAAGGGAAAGTAAATCTCTCAAGGGCATAATCAAATCAAAAGGAAGCTTCCTCCATACAGCAATAATGCATCCCCAAAAAAAGAAAACTGATTTCAGTCAGCATTCATTAGTTACTGGACGGAAACCAAATTCAATATGGCCGCCATGCCAGCCACATTGAATTGGCTAGCTGATCCAAAATCAAAAGGAAGCTTCCTCTAGACACCAATAATGCATAACCAAAAATTGAAGTTGAATCGAGTCAGTATTCATTAGTTACTGGATGGAATCCAAATTCAAGATGGCCACCATGGAAGCCATAATGAATTGGCCATTGGCGGCTATCTTGGTTCAGCTGACTGGTCCAAAATCGAAAGGAAGCTTCATCTAGACACCAATAATGCATAATTAAAAAAATGAAAGTGTCAATGACACTGTAGCTCAACTTGTTAAGACATGTACATGTATAGTATGTGACACAGCAATGACAAACATCTAGGTAATGACCTGTTAACAAAGGTACATATAAAGTATTGTAAAGGTCTGTACATAAATACTGACCGTAGCATGTAACAAATGTATAGGTAAAGTATTGTAAAGGTGGGTGACAGTCAGATGCTAAACTAGAAAAGAAATCTTTCGAGTCCCAGAGTGGGTCTGACTTAACCCCAAAATATTTGTTCTCATAGCACAGTGATAACAAAGGCACCCCAAAACACACTCGTTCCTGTCACAAGGTGAAAACAAAGGTACCCAAGAAGTTTCGTGAAGATCAGTTCACAAATACGAGCTGTATAGAAGTTGTGACAAAAAACTGATTGAACCTAATTTTGGTACAAAATAGCCACTGGCAGCCATCTTGAATTTTGGATCGCTCCCAGAAACACTCGTTCTCGTTCCAAGGTGATAACAAAGGTACCCAAGAAGTTTTGTGAAGATCAGTTCATAAATACAGCCTCTAACCCGAGCCGTATTGACATGTGAACTTAAAGTGTATAAGTAGCACTGAATAAATCAAAGTTCATCTAATTTGCATAATTTCTGCACCAGAAAAAAACCTGCACTATATGTGATGTATTCCATGTTACTAAACATTCATACAAAAATTTATTCAAATCAGAACTTTCATACAGAAGTTCTGTACAAAGACTGATTTCACTAATTTTGGTACAAAATGGCTGCTGGTGGCCATCTTGAATTTTGGACCACACCCAAAAACACTCGTTCTCATCCCACAGGGATAACAAAGGTACCCAAGAAGTTACGTAAAGATCGGTTCATAAATACGGCCTCTAGCCTGAGCCGTATAGAAGTTGTGTACAAAAAACTGATTAGACCTAATTTTGGTACAAAATGGCCACTGGCAGACATCTTGAATTTTCGACCGCACTCAGAAACACTCGTTCTCGTCCCAAGGTGATAACAAAGGTACCCAAGACGTTTCGTGAAAATAGGTTCATAAATACAGAAATACAGACTCTAGCCCGAGCTGTATTGACATGTGTACTTACTGTGTGTTAGTAGCATTGAAAAAATCAAAGTTCATCTAATTTGCATAATTTCTGCACGAGAAAAAAACCCGTATTATATGTGATGTATCCCATGGTACTAAACATTCACACAAAATTATTAAAATCAGCGCTTTCATATGGAAGTTCTGTGGAAAAATCTGATTGCCCCCAAATTTTGTACAAAATGGCTGCCATCGGCCATCTTGAATTTCGGACCGGACCCCAAAACACTCGTTCTCGTCCCACGGTGATAACAAAGGCACCCAAGGAGTTTCGTAAAGATCAGTTCATAAATACAGCCTCTAGCCCGAGTCGTATTGGCATTTGCACATACAGTGCTGAAAGTAACACCAAAAAACATCAAAGTTAGTCTAATTTGCATAATTTACGCACATGAAAAAAACCCGTATTATATGTGATGTATCCCATGGTACTAAACATTCATACAAAAAATTATTCAAATCAGAGCTTTCATATGGAAATTCTGTACAAAAAACAGATTTCTGCATCGTTGGTACAAAATGGCGGCTGGCAGCCATCTTGAATTTCGGACCGCACACCAAAACACTCATTCTCGTCCCAAGGTCATAACAAAGGTACCCAAGAAGTTTCGTAAAGATCGGTTCATAAATACGGCCTCTAGCCAGAGCCGTATCCAATTGTTGACGTACGGACAGACAGACAACGGGCCATGGCAAAAGCTCAAATCTGGCTTCGCCAAAGTTGAGCTAATAAAAATGATTTGAGTCAGCATTCATTAGTTATTGGCTGGAAACCAAATTCAATATGGCCATCATGGTGGCCATATGGAATTCGCTTGCTGGACCAAAATCGAAAGGAAGCTTCCTCTAGACACCAATAATGCACAACCAAAAACTGAAATTGATTCGAGACAGTATTCATTAGTTATTGGGACGGAAACCAAATTCATGATGGCCACCATAATGCATTGGCCACTGGCAGCCATCTTGGATCAGCTGACTGGACCAAAATCGAAAGGAAGCTTCATCTAGACACCAACAATGCATAATTAAAAAAATAAAAATGATTTGAGTCAGCATTCATTAGTTATTGGGACGGAAACCAAATTCAATATGGCCACCATGGCAGCCATATTGAATTGGCCAGCTGGACCAAAATCAAAAGGAAGCATTGTCTAGTCATCCACAAGTTACTCCTAAAATTATAATTTGATCAATTAAGCATTTCTTTAGTTATTTGACAGAAACCAAAAGTTAACCAACGGATGCCAGATGAATGGACATGGTGAAAACATAATGACTCCCGAGAGGTTCTCGGGGGCATAGAAATGTCAACAAAACCATCCCATGTGACCTCTCATTGGAACAAGCTGGTTAAAGTTAATTAAAAAAAAAAAAATTGAAATAACAAATTTTGGTATCATGTGCATTGGGTAAAGGGTTAAACAGACTCAAAAATCTTGAATTCTAACTATCCTGGAAATGATATATCTGAAAAATAGAAGAGAAAATAATTAAAACCATCTCATAAATTTAAAATTCTTACTCTCCAGGAAATTCTCATTCAGGGCTTATTTCTGATTCTGACAAAATTTGTGGCCTCAATAACAGACTTTAAGGAGAAGTCTACTGAATACAGGGAGAAGTAGACCAGAAGGATAAGTATGAATAATGGGCTTCAGCATGATTGGTCCATTACATAGTTTTTCTCACATTAGAAAAAGAAATTCTATAAAAAGAATTCTAGGAGGTACATAATTTTTATAAAGTACATCTCACCATAAGTGATGGGTAGTTTCCTTGTTTAGGAGGACCCTTTACTGAAGCCAGTACTCTTCAAAACTAATTAGAGTGCAGCTTGATAACATCAATCAGACAGATGTTTTTAACTTTTTGCACTTCAGATGAGAATTAAGGCCAAAAAAAAAATATTTTGGTTCTCTGGCAATTGGTTTTCCAAATTCAGTGAGAGTGGGCAGTTTTTATTTATTTTTTTTTTTTACCACAGCAAGTATACCCTATTCACATAGCCTCACAATACCCACAATGGACCTTTGGAAATTTATTTTAAGACAGACAAGATACATTTCTGTTCCAAAAAGAATAAACTAAGTCACGGTTAAGTGACGGCGCGGGGGGGGGGGGGGACGTTTTAAGGCTGGAACCCCAAACCAGCAATCTACCAGAGGTACTGCAATACTGACGTCTTAAACTTCGCTTGAGGTGAAAAGGTTTGTTCTGTTGTTGTGACTTGTCAGCTTAACGATACTGAAATGGTGGCCAGCGTGATCTTTATAAAGACTTTAAAAAAGAGTTCATGATATCAAAGTCTGAGATCACTAAAAATTATTTAAAATAAGCCATGGAACGAAGCAAATTAAATTTGGTGAGACATATGGGGGCATGGGGGGTCACATTAGGCATAAAGCACTGTCAGCAATCTCCACTGCATGAAAAAAAGAGAGTTCTTCGATAGTTAATTTGATTACCTCCCTTACATTAGTTACCTTTCAACAGTACAAAAATACACTTTTTAATATTCTTCTGGTGAGCTGTTTATACGTCCCAATGCTGCTTCGAACAGTGTTGGTTCAGTGGCGGATGAAGGACATTACTAAAAGCTGTGAGGGTCGGATTGGGGGGGGGGGCACACCTAGACGATTACCTTGCACCCGAAGTAGATATCCACAATGCACAACCCGTCTCCGGGAGAAAATAGGGTGGGTGGGGTAGGGGAGGGGTAGGGGGTGAGGAGGGGGGGAGGGGGTAGAGGAAAGGCACATACCAAGTGCACCGATAACTGGATTCGCCCTTGTGGTAAAATAATGTGATTGTAACGTTATTAATAGACCATTTAATAGATGTTTCAATGCATAAGGACACTATTTAATGCATGTCCATTGCAGAGGCAGCTCACCCCGTTAGGAGTACAATGGACAGGTGCAGGGGATCCCGCTCCAGGGTGGGGGGGGGGGGGGGGGAAATGTGGGAAGTTACAGACCAAAGTCAGTAAAGAAGTATGCATTTGGGTAAAAGCTGAACAAGAAATTATTCACCGGGAATTCTGAAAATCAGATCAATGAAAAGATGCCCCCCCCCCCCATTCCCTTTCCTCAGCAGAACCCTAAAGTGCTAATGCATCTGTGTCCCTTTGCGAAGGGAAGCATCCATGGGTAGCAAACTGCCAATTCCTCAGACATCACAACTCTTCCTCCTCCTCCATACAGCATTTTTAAATTTCTCTCAAATACTGGTAATAGCAATAGAATATTAGACAACCCTTGGGTTTGACACGAACATGTATTTTATTTTATTTTCTTTCAGAAAGATATCCATGAAACCTTTCAAACAATCGTTGTCAATGTTTAATGGAGTGTTAAAAAAGTAGAGGCAACTGAAAATTGTCTACATGCCCATACTAGAAATCTATTAAAAATCAGTTTTTCATTTTCTGTCCACGGGCAGCTTTTTAGGTGAATTGATATTCTGGCGTGGTGCACTTGATAGGTTACTATGTTGTGGAGAAGCATGTCCAAATGACTGAGAACAATCAAAAGTGTGTAACTACTATTTATTCATGAAAAATATCTGAAAGAATGTTTTAGAAAACTATATTTATATTATTTAATGGCGTTTAAGGTCACATATTTCTGCACTATGGCTAATCATGACGGCGACAGTTTTAATGGGTGGAGGAAGCGGGCGTACCCGGAGAGAACCATCGAGCAATGGTGAGTAACTGTCAGCTCCCCAACATACTGACTCCACACAAGCAGGGTTAGCATTGGTTGAAGACAGGTGCACCGTCAACATGCAGTACGCCTTAGTACACAACGTCTCCATGCCCCCACGTGGGCAATGGGGGTGAAGTGTCTTGCCAAGGACACAACATGGTTGCCGCAGGTGGGATTCGAACCGAGGACCTCTCGGCTTGCAGCCTGCACCCCTACCAACTGGGCCACCGCACCCCCGTTTTAGAAAACTAAGTGAGCATGAACATTGTGGACAACTTTCCCGTCCACATCATGACACGCAGTTTGAGTTGTAATATCCCATCTCAGTTTCGTACCACTGGCAACTCAACCCATCGTTCATGTGAATTTAACATTCTCAGACACCGTGAACGACTGTACTTTTGATTGTGGATATCCTGTAACCTGTCTAAAATCCATCCACGGTACATGGTGGCGGCTTTTGTATAGAAACCCCAACAGAGTGGAATTTCCATGCATACTGGATTGTGTAATGTGAAAGAAACATTCTCAACTTCAAGAGAGCTTCGAACCAATATAATAAACCCAATCCACTGAACCACACTGTGTGTTCCTTGTGCTTGCTTTGTCACAGAAACTGAGTATATCATTTGGGTGGATATTTCACCCCTGGAGTGGTTTGCAGACACCACAATTATATGATAGGGAGATCTTTGAAGAATAACTCTGGTCATCGGGCGAGTAGATGAGTACAAGTGGAGTTTCCTCGAGCTGAAATTTGCAAGACTTCAGTCGGATATCCCAAACGGTGGGTGGGGAAGGGAATTTTATAGACCCATTTCACACAAGACCCTGTCATATCTCTAATATAGGCATACAGTTCATTTAGAGTGGACTGCCATTAAATCACCTGCACTGTGAAGTTTTTGTCCTACACACTTGAAAGTTGATGCAAAGACGTTTAGTCCTCAAGCCGTCCTCAAATAGACTGCTGTGTGTTTTTCCTGTTATTTGTCCTTGTCGCACATACTTTTTTTCCTCAATGAACTGTGAATGTAGGCCTATGCATAAGCTGAAGATATTGTACTTTCACTTCTTCAAGAGAGGTTGTCAGGTTTAAATTTTCATAGATTGTCACCAGACCGTTGTTTCTTTGAATATTCTACATTCTTGCTCCTCATTTATGGAACAAATATGATTATTATTTATTGATGCTGAAGGCTACAACAGCAGCTTGGGCTATATTGTGGCGACGGCCACATTCGTGGTGTAAAGTACGGTACCAATAAATATGGTTGATGATCGCTATCCTTCTCGATGTAAGCATACTGAGAGCGGTATATGCAGACTCATCCTGCCTGAACAGAGAAGATTTTTCTTCATTTGCGGCAGTTTTCAGGTAGCAATCAGTAATGTTGGCAATCACCATTTGTGTGTTTCTTGGACAGTAGATGGTGTGAATAAGCTTTGAAAACAGTCCTGTCAATATACAAAGTTCCCGTTTTATGACCTCAATTAGGAAATGGGTTACTTAACAACAATTAGGTGTAAAATTTATATTTCCATGGGTGTTATGTTCTTTTATCATCAGTGATCAAGGATTAATGATGAAGAATGATTGAAAAGACCTGATCCGGAGAAAAATCAGTTTTGGATAAAAAATTAAAATAAAAAACCAACTAATTTTTTTCGGCTGTTTTATTTGTTTACAGGAACAGGATTTTTCAGCAAATTAGCTGATTTCAGCGAATTCGTGCCCCAAATGCTGAAATTTTATAGAAATTAAGTATTTCTAAACCAACAAGTTTACTCTGCGTTTTTAGATTAAAAAAAACTTGATTTTCACAAATTTATTGGTTGAAATATTCAGGGGACAGTTTGACTTGGGGTGAAATCGTTCGCCAGCTTTATGGCCTTGCCGCTGAAGGTCGGTTTAGGTCAAATAGTGAGGACGGTTCAGATGAAAACAAGAGCTGGACTTTCTCCGGTGCATACCCCCACATGGTGTCAGGGACCAGCCGTGAGGGCAACTAGGGCGATTATGTCGCCCTTCTAAGCCAAAGTTGCCTAGAAAAATAGTCGGGGCGATTACAAGTCGCCCTCTAAAAATTGGCAAAAATGAGGAAAGGCTGAACTGAGTGATGTGAGGTTTGCATGAAGACGATTATTTTCAAAAATTGAATGTGCTCGAGTGTGATAAATGGGCATTTTAATTCATCAAATAAACGTCCATTTATTTGAAATCACATGACAATCAATTGACCATTGTAGCTTTTGCGGATTTTTTTATTTCTATTTTGTTGCGTTTCAGTCGGAGCTTCAAATGTCAAAACGAAAATAGGTGACGTACGTGACTCAACAAAATAACCCAGTTTGAAAGTAGGTTACGTCGCCTGGGATGCTGAATATGTATACACAACGGACGTATTTTATAACACAGTATTTTTATTTCATTTTGCTGATGACTGTTAACTGTTGGGCAGTCTATTCCCAGAAAAACACGAATTGAATTGAACCACATGAAAAAAGCTTCAGTGATGACAAGAAAAGCTTTGTACAGGACACAAGTGTGCATGTGGACAATCTTGAAAAAGGGTCCTCCTAAACAACGGAATGACACGAAATGACGCGAAATGACACCAGAATGCCATAAAAATGATGCGGAATGACATTTCTTTTACAAAATACTCGACCCCAGAATATATTTTGTTTATTGACTAACAAAGTACCTCCCAAGCAACCTTCTTACATCTGGTCCTGTTCACACTTTCAGACTTAGGAAATTATTAGCTTAGTAGACTTTGGTGAAAGGCAACCACAGGAGGGTGCTGGGGGATTGGCATGAAGAAGCGGGGAGGGGTCATGAAGGAGAGGGTAGCAGTGGGGGATTTTCAGTCAATAATTACTTTGTGATTTTTTAACCTGGCATAGATGCATCATAGACAACTGGACCTGGATTATTTGGACGTTAATGGAGGACCACAAATTGAACATATGAAAGGGCGGCGGGGGTGGTACATGAATACTCTTAATTTTCCCCACTTGCCTATGAAGTATCCCTACATGACTCTGCAGTCTCCCTATTTTTTCTGGAGGGAGACATGGAGTCTCCCTAAAATTCCCCCCTAGGCTGGTCCCTGCGTGGTGTACTGCATAGTGTGGGCATACCTATAATCAACAAATATTATTTATAAATATTCTCGTATGAACTGCCGGAGAGATGCACAGATGGACGGATGCAATCCACTATACCCCTCCCCCCTCCATTTTCTTCGAAAGTTTCCAACAATTTCTAAGTCAAAAGGTATGGTAAATTGTTTGGTGTTTGGACATTTTATGCAATGAGGCAGAAGCCTTTGTCATAGGCAAACTGCATGCCATATTTCACTGAAATCCGAGAACCCCCAATCCAGAATGCACCCCCCCCCCCTCCTATTTTCTTCGAAAGTTTTCAACAATTTCCAACAATTTCTAAGTCAAAAGGTATGGTAAATTGTTTGGTGTTTGGAAATTTTATGCAATGAGGCAGAAGCCTTTGTCATAGGCAAACTGCATGCCATATTTCACTGAAATCCAATCACCCATACCTGAGATATAGGCTGAACAGACAAATAATGTCTATTTCCTACAATTTCTAAGTCAAAAAAGGGGGATAACTCTAAAAAGGAGAATGTGAGAAATATTGTTGAATCCTTTTTTTAAAGCCTATACCATAAGCAGTGTACATGGCAAATTTCATTGCAATAGAACATTCGATACCCGAGATACAGGCTGAAGAGACAAAATTTGGCTCGGACGGACACAATTTCTAAGTGAACAAGTAATAAAAAAAAAAAAATAATAAACCATCGTACTGAATAGCAAGTCGCAGCCCCACTGTGTTATTATTAGGTGTAGCTAGTGATATGAAAAAGGCCTCAAAAAGGAATGGGAAGGTTTTAAATGATATTGAAAATTTGCTGCGAATTGCTCATTAAAAATTCAGTTGGAGATTGAGCCCGTATTATCGGTATTTGGATTTTTTATGGTGATTTTATGAACAAATTTATCCATGTTTGCCAAGTCGAAAGAAGTCACAGATATTAACTGATAAAATGTTGGTGTCAAAACATTTTTATTAGGCTATTTCAAAACGATCACATGCTGGGCCGTTCGTACATTCACATTTCACACAAGTCTCATCCCCACGTTCAACAATAGCACCAAATAAATCATCTAAAAGACGATTATCCGATTTAGCAGCGACTTTGATTTCACTGTCTGGGCTTCTTGTGAAAACTAAAACTGGTTATTTCGACAATTTTTGGGGCTTATTTTCTTTCATCTTCACCACTAATTTACAAGGCGAATCCGATTCGAAATGATATTGACAGATGTTCGAGTCGAGTTACAACACATTTCTTTTCCTAATGATATGTGTTGGAGATCAAAGTTAACGACCTCGTGAATAGTGCACTATATTCTGCATTACATAGCGCAGAAGTTATTGCATGTTTAACTAGGTTTACTTGACTGTTCTGCACTAGATAGCACATTAACTAAAGAGCCTTTTCTGCACTAGATGCGACAGGACTTCTAGTTTTAACTGTAGCTTTCTTGTGCGTGTTTTCGCAGTGTCTCATGTATTGTGTTAGGTAAAGGGTTGGTTGCTTTGGATTTTCTGTTCATAGGTAGTCATCTTGTGTTCAGTTCTGGTGGGAAAAAGTCTTTGGCAGGAATCTCAGTTTGGTTTTCACAACTGACAATAGTATCTGTTACGGATGTTGCTGCTGATGAAAGTTATTTATTTTTGTATACCTGTAAGTCTTTTCAAAATGGTGAGCATGTTTAAAGTTTATACTTTTGATTATTACTTGTTGCTCTGCTTGCAATACGATCGGCAATGAAACCCCGATTGCATTTCAGTCAGATCATCAATAGATCGTTACCTTTTTTTCATTAAAGGGTTATCCTCCATAACCTTATTGTGCAATGATACTTATGTCATTTTAATTATATATTTCAGGGTTTATTATAATCTGTTGATGATGTTGTGAGCTGTAATAAAATGACATGGAGAGATGAGATGTAGATTTTTATGTAAATATACATTGTGCGATATTCATAGGATGTTTTGTTTTATTTGAAATTGCCTACTGCCCACATTTCATTGCAAAGGGAACCAACTCAAATCTACGACCTCAGCGATAATAATTAAGTCTTCCAGGCAAGAACAGACCAACAATGACAATGGTTTCTAATCAAGAAGAGACTTGACTAGAAATCACTGTCATGCCACCAGATTTATAGGCTGTGGTGTAGAGGAAAGTCAGGCTATTTATCCAGAGTTTTAAGGTGTAAAAGTCATCCAACAGCTGGTTTTTCAAGTCAAAGTTTCAATCATTTTATCTGACAAGAATTTTGTGTAGACTTTTCAAAGTTTTGAAAGGATAAGAAGACTTAGTCAGGTTAGAAATATAAGTACTATAAATATTGGCTGTAGTGACCAAATATAAGACCAGAAAAAAATTTTCCCAACGAAAAATGTTTGTCTGAGAGTATTTTAATAAAAGATGTGCCCCAGAAATCTACTTCTTTGATAGCCTAAAGGTATATTTTAACGGCCAAATGCACAACATATCTCATAATAATGCAAGGTTATTACACATCACACTGAAAATAACATGCATATTAATCCAAGATAAATACTTCCGAACTGCAATACTTTTTCGATTTCTATTTTCACTTCCCTCCATGTTTCCAGTAAAGCAGTTTCTGAATAGACCTCAAAAATGGAAAATACTTCATATCAATATCGGTATCAGATCATGCATGCTGAAATTGTGTACTCTGAACTTCATCTCATAAGTTTTAACCCTATAGCATGACCCTGAAGGTTGACCTGCGTCACTTAGACAATAGAGTTATCTTGCATCTATCGTAAAATCGTGACAGCGAGCACACAGTCATGGGCTGTCTTAAGTTCATAACTGTACTTTTCTTACACATTGTGGCCGAAGTATCAGTTGGTTTTAGCTTAAATAATATCAGACTTTTGATTTGTTAAGTTATTAACAAAATAATATCCGGATACTGATCAAAAAGCAAATGGAAAGACTGTTAAATAGTACACGTTCCACAAACTGAACTTCCGTGCTTGAAAATGAAAGTAGAACTTACCAATTTTAATTTCACCGCTGCCGCGTTCAAGGTAATTTCTTTCTCAAAAAAAATTTAAATCTTTTTTGTGATGATTGTGAATGTGAGACCGTAAATTGGTTGTGTTGGCCGTTGATGCAGCTACTAAACTATTACAAAGTTTACACCTGCAAGACTTCTTGTCAAATCTTTCAAAATATGTCGCCTATGTGCTCTTAGACCTGCGTTCTGCCATGTTTTTAGTGAATTATGAGGAATTAACGCCTTATCCTCTATCAACTTGCACAAAATCTAAATATTGAAATTTCGCTTAACTTCATTTCCATTCGGTCCGATATTCGATTCAAAGAAATATCGAAACCGTACCGAAAATTTGGTATATCGCCCAGCTCTAATTTATCATACCTACCACTGGCTCAGACATGCTGTTGACAGCTCTATTATTAAGCTCTATTATTAAATCACATCAAACACTTAATTTTTAACTGCCAACCCCCCCCCCCCCTACACACACCCCTCCCCCCGCCAAGTAACTCAAAATAAAGAGTCCTGTATTGTACTCATACATGACATCTGGGAAGTGCTGCTCAATCCTGCCAACAACCATTCCTTTGTTGTGCTTGCTATTTCTAAACACTGCAGGGAGGTGTGAGTGAATAACTCGTGGCATTACGTGTACAGTGCATTAAAAATCTGAGTCCTCTCAATCAAAGGTAATTAAGATCAGTCAGCCTATAAATAGATTCTGTCAATGGAACTATTTCAGTCACCATGGTAATAAACAATCCGGCTGTCCTTGTTGAGATGAGTGAGGAAATGTTAATTATTTATACCCAGAGAGAAAACTGGGAATGTTGAGGGTATTATAACACAAACCAGTAATTTACATTAATTTATCTTTTATTACGCTAATTAAAACAACTATGTACATCATCAAATATAGACTTTAGAAACATGACAGGTATATACAAGTTCAAGGAAAATAAAAATTAACTTCAATAGGAAAACTAGACAGGCATAACTTCCAGATTAAATCGAGTTTTTAAATTTAAAAAAAAAACTGCAGAACTATGATCTGATTTGTTGACAAACAAACTGGGTAAATTGACTAGCGCCTGATCAATCTACGGCGAAATTTGGAAAGTTGGATGATGAAATGTATCTTTGAGATGTGAATTTTGGGCAAGACTTTGTTCATCAAAGTTATCATTACTTACTTTCCGCCTGGCACTTCCTAAGTTTGATACATTATCTATCCAAGACACAAAGAAAAACACGCAAAACAAATGTGTTTACAAATTAAAGCCGAAATTGAATTTCGATCAAAACAGAAATCTGGTGGAAAAAATTATTGATCGACTGAGAGATGTGACGTCATTATTCATATTTAGACGCATTGGGCCATTATAGGCTTGCTTGGCTGTTATTGTCAATGACGGTCCAATATGTTACGTGACTTTTACTTGTTGAGCATTAATATTAATATTATAGTTGGCGATTAATAAAGTGCCAGTGAGGAATATTGTAAAACGAGTACTGAGAGATTGAAAGGGACAATGGGGTTGGTATGACGTGTGTGGAACAGAGGGAATGAAGGCCTCCTCAGCAAAGGGGAGTGACAAATTAATCAAGGTATTGGGTCGGAATTAAAACTTCTATTCTACGAGTAGGCTTCAGAATTAAACTTACGAGCCTTAGGCAAGTAAGTTTAATTCTGAAATTTACGAGTATAAAAATTCCAAACGCAGACGGCAACGAATGAATACAGTTCGCAAATATTTTCCCATAGGCTTGAAGAACTGGACATTTCGCATTTCAGCGTGGGAGTTTTGGCCTCAAACAAGACGGCAAGGGTGTAACCATGGAGGGTCAGGAGGGTTGTACATCCCCACCCCTCGAATCCCAAAGGTCCACAGCCGATATTCTCCACAGCAATCTAATACATGCCTACACTGAATTTGATTCACTTTCCCTCAACATGAAATCTTTGATCACTGCTGATATCAAATATTGAATAATAGCCCACAGCCCCCCCCCCCCCCCCCCCCCCCGCCCCCCACCAGCTATCTGATGTTACATCCATAGGCCTATTGAGCCAAAACCTTTGTACAGTGTTCGGTTTGGGTAATGTTCAGACAGTTACCTCCAGTCCAGTTTGGCGCAAATCTTACCTGAAACACTCAGTGCACTAAAGTTTTAAAAAAAGTCTGTGTGGAGGGCCTCTGGACCCCTATTCTAGGGAGGGGCACTCCCTCTCCCAGGCCCACCGCCCGCTCGGACTTGGTTCCATCGGACATGACTAAGGCATGTTATGTCATGCTGCCGCTTAATATTGCTCAGCTCCACCCCCACCTCTTATTTGAGAATGCAGCCTGCATTCAATACGATTTATTCACACAATGCGGCCTATAACTGCCATAAACGTAATTAACTATAGGCGAACAGATATCCCCCCCCCCCCCCCCTTTTAAATTATTGTTAAACTTCGTCCCTCAAAAGTATGGATTGCGACTGTAGGCCGTACCTGCAGGACAAGTGAGTGTACATATTCTTCCATTTACATGTACGTAAGGAAAGTGTTAAACAATTATAAACAATAAACAAACAACAAAATAAACATGGTGTTTAACTATTTGCCTGCATACACAAAAATACGCTTTTTATCCCTAAAGTAAAAGGCAGACTGTCACCAATCAGACAATTATAGTCAATCTGTGTTTGTATGCACAATCACCAGAAAGACGGCCCATTGGGGTTATTAGACATTCTGATTATCGCATAAACTGTGAGCTAAATTCTTAAAGGAAAGTGCGTATCTGCAGGACAGAAAACGGAAAGAAAATTACAACTTTTTATTCAGCAATAACATTGAGTAGCCTGTATTTTCTCATGAGTGCAAAGTGTTTCACACAGTCATGTCGAACACATTCATGAGAATACAGACATTTTGCTGTTTACATTTACTCCTATGCAGACCAACCCATTCTGTTAAATTGAATCAAACGTCATATTATAGCCGTAGATAACTTATTTTTTGACGGTGGCCGTCAAGTAGCCTGGTACAAACTCTGCTGAGTACAATGCCATATTGGACAGATTTGAAAACGTCAACTGAGTGTAAATTCCACCCAGATAATAAATCAAGTTCAGTGTGAAACTGGAAAAAAATATATTTAAAAAAAGTTAGTAAAGGGACTTATGAACTGAAATAAGAAACTTCGAGGGGAAACTCCACTCTGAGTGTACGCGTCAAAATTAACCTATGCCATCCATCATCCAATTCAATGTACTGAAGACAAATTATTAACATTTCAATAGAGTCCTGTAAACAAAGAATGTAATAAATTTGTCACAAACTCCCAATAAAAATAGACTGTGGATACAGAAGTCACACCTCACGAATCTTTTGAACTTGCACAGGTGAAGATGATTACAATAATTTGTTCAGTAATTAAAACCTGTGGCAATAATCTTTTAATAAGACAGACTCAACAGGGGTATTGTTAGCGACCAGTGACATAATTGAACTACTACTTGTTATTGTTTAAAGCTTCTTCTGTTCACCGACTCACAGCAGCCTACTGTTTTGTACATGTTAACTTCAAATTAATAGTCGAACAAGATCACTTGGCAATGTGAATAATCAAACTCTACATTCATTTAACAGTGAAAATCAGTTTTTAGACCTCTCTCTCTTTCTCAGTTGATAAGCTTGGGATAAACTTCAGAAGAAATCAACAATGGAGGTGGGGAAGGGCGATGAAAGTCGCGAGAGTGCGGCAATTTCTTATTTTTTATTTATTTATTTGTTGTTTTTTGTTTTTGTTTTTTTTTTGGGGGGGGGGGGGGGGATTTCCACGTCACTGTTTGTGGCGCCTAATTCTTAAAATTTCTGGTTAAAATCTTAGGAACCACCCACAACCATTGAAAGACACCTAGCCCTTTTGCAAAATATATTAAACTTATAAATAATTGTTGCTCCCCACCCCCCACACATACAATGATTTAGTGGTAAGCAAACTAAAATTCATCTTCTCTATTCTTATGCTGTGTAATATGGTATAATACAGAGTTTTGTACAGGTATTCCCTTTTGTATACAGCAAATGTAATCTGTTCCAATAAATATTGTTTAAACTAAACTAAAATGCATGTGATGAGCAATGACTTGGATACGAAGCCTAAGGTCTATATGTTGAGTCCTAATTTTTTGGGTGGGGGGTGGATGTTGTCAACAGCCGGTAAATAGAGATATGCCCAACCTGTTTATTCTTGGACCTTCCCAGGTTTATGTAGGCCATCACATGTACCATTAACAGGGCTCCCCTTTTGTTTTTAAAGCTTATTTCTATTAAATTTTAGCTTGCTGTTATACACTTAGAGTACCAGTATTCCCATATTTATTTGCGTGAATGTATCATTTGCAACGATGTTTATCAAATTTTCATCTGGTGGGCTTAAATTGTCATGACTGCTGTCGACCCCTCGATAAAGTTTTCCATTCGCAAGGGCATATTTTTCCACAGGCTTAATAAAAACAGAAGTGCGAATGAATTTAAATGAACATTGAACACAAACACAACCAATTAATGTTTTTCAAAGATAAATATTTGTGCTGCGAATGCAAACCGTGGATCGGCGCTGAGATGTTCTACGAATTTCTTTCTAACAGTTTGCAGTGAGCATTGGTGGGATGTCGCACATATTTATGCCGGCGCCTCATTGTTTGGTTATAATTAATGGACAGGATTACGGTCATGTCGAAAACAGAATACCCCTCCGCAGATTAAAATGTCATGTTATTGACACTTTTACGACACGCAGGCCTGCCAAATTAATAATTTTCTTATGGTTATGCATTTTCGAATAAAATAGGTTTCTTTTGATTGATTCAAATCTTGCCTGTTAGATGTCAAGTTCGCGAGGTGTGACTTTTTTGTCAGACTGTACTGATAGCGAGATTAATTGGTTACACTTGGTATTTTCCCAGTGCTATAGATAGTAATGCAAACCGGGTTCGTCACCACTAGTTTAGCACTAAAAATCAGGGGTGATGGAACCCGGGTCTTTAATGGACTGTACAAATAATGAAGGCATTTCCTGTCTGGCAATGGTAGGTATGATAAACAGAAAATTAATTATTTAAATTTCCAATATTTATCCACTATTACCACTGGCCATGACATGCTGAATAAATAAGAGTACAGAGGGCCAATACAGGATTAACTGGTAGTGTGCTAAATTATTTTTAGTCATCAAAAATCTGTTCAAAAGTCTTTGACTTGCAACAATTTATGGGAGAGTGCCTGTAGACACTCTCCCATAAATTATTACAAAGAAATTCCCTACCGACTAAATAATTTATCTTCAAAGATAATATGAAGGACATTCACAGAGTTTGAAGCCTTTGAGTTGCAATGAGAGTAAAGCCCAAATATGGGCCCCCAAACACTCGACTAGTTAAGGAGTAAAGTTGAAAGCAGGCTTGCCAGTAACTCCAGGAGAAAGACATCTCTAAAAGAGATAAGAGATAACATAATAGTCTACATCTACCAATAATAACTAAATAGCTATTGACAGATGTAGACATTGCACAGGATAAAAGAATCCTAAACTGGAGTAACGTATATTACCTCTTTAAAGACCAAGCATTTCCCAAAATGCTATAATTAGACCACGTGAACCTATACAGTACAGCAGCCGAGGACTGGTCACTTTCCATGGGTAGGCAATATTTCCACAGCTGCAATATTACATTCCAAACACTAATGTATAGGAATAATTATCAAAAATGCCACTCAGGATCACCGATCCAATGTCGAGTTGTGACAACAGTTCCTCGCACCAAGGCCAACACACCTATGAAGTTTCATGACTCTAGGTTGAACCACTATCAAGTTCTCATCCGGAAACCAATTGTTGCGATATACTATGTTCAAGGTCACTGTGACCTTGACCTTTGACCTGGTGAGTCCAACATCAATAGGGTTCTTCCTCGCACCAAGGCCAACACGCCTGTAAAGTTTCATGACTCTAGGTTGAACCACTATCAAGTTATCATCCGGAAACCAATTGTTGCGATATACTATGTTCAAGGTCACTGTGACCTTGACCTTTGACCTGGTGAGTCCAAGATCAATAGGGTTCTTCCTCGCACCAAGGCCAACACACCTATGAAGTTTCATGACTCTAGGTTGAACCACTAGCAAGTTATCATCCGGAAACCAATTGTTGCGATATACTATGTTGAAGGTCACTGTGACCTTGACCTTTGATCTGGTGAGTCCAAGATCAATAGAGTAGGGCTGTCGCGATTATTCGATTAGTCGACTAACCGTCGACTATTGAAGTAGTCGACGTTTTTTTTATTTTTAGTCGATCGTCGTTCATTTTCAAGGTACTACACGTCGGGGCTAAATTGCATTGTTTTGTGAGGTGAATGATCAATGAAGGTGAATAACTTTAAATATCTAACCATAGTTAACATTCATATCCGGAAGACTGTACGACTGTCACTGACTGTGTAAGAAAGAACACTCACAGTTACTCGAGAAGAATAGATTCTTCTGAATTTCTCCAGTCTTGTACACACGAATGCACCCATTGGAAAACCCAAAGCGCGGAAGTGCGGAAGTGACAAAATTATGACGAAAGTCAGAACGTCAGATCACTTCTCAAAGTTCGGAACTTCAGACTAAGATCCAATTTTAACAACTGACGAGGGAATGCATAGATCTCAATGTTCAAAATTTCGAGAAACTTATTGCAGAAAGGAAACATATGCAGGAACGTTCTTTGGTAAATTCATTTTAATTCATCGGCTTCAATCTAGTTCAAACTTGGACCCGCAGTCAGTTATATTATTTTTGGGGTTGGTACGTCCTACAGGACGTACCAACCCCAAAATTTATATTATGGACTGTGGGTCCAAGATTGGACTACATGTAGCTTCAGTCGGGACCGTTTTGTTGTTCCCACAACCCCACTTCGTCTGAACACACTGCCATTGTCATTTTCAGAGTTTTACGAACAGAAGAATGATTTGCTAAAAAATCATGGGAAGCGACTATTAATCGACTAACCGTCGATTACTGGTCACGATTAGTCGATTACAAAAAATGATAGTCGCGACAGCCCTACAATAGAGTTCTTCCTCGCACCAAGGCCAACCCACCTATGAAGTTTCATGAATGTAGGTTGAACTACTATCAAGTTATCATCCGGAAAGGAATTGTTGCGATTTACTATGTTCAAGGTCACGTTGACCTTGACCTTTGACGTAGCGAGTCCAAAATCAATAGGGTTCTTCCCCTCACCAAGGCCAATCTACTTATGAAGTTTCATGAATGTGAGTTGAACCATTATCAAGTTATCATCCGGAAATCAATTGTTTAAGATTTACTACGTTCAAGGTCACTGTGACCTTGACCTTCGACGTAGCATGTCCAAAATCAATAGGGTTCTTCCTCCCACCAAGACCAACCTACGTATGAAGTTTAATGAATGTGAGTTGAACCACTATCAAGTTATCATCCGGAAACCAATTGTTTACGCCCGCCCGCCCGTCCGCCCGCCATTCACCAAACTATAAGTCGAGTTTGACTTCGTCACAACTCGACTAAAAATATAATTAATGAAGCACTGGATACAATCCAGTGCTTCATTAATAAAAATTTTGCTGCTGATGTTTATTACCTGGTAAATGCATACATGGACATCACTGACCACGTGTGGATTACGACCAACCCACGGCAAGTGTACTGTTTATAATGTGCCCAGAGGTAATGTAAATAAGATGATTTAATATCAAGAGTACAAATCATGAGGTACCAGAAAAAAAACCTTTGCAAGCATGGAAATAAGAGGCAACGGTAATGGAGAAATGAAGTAATTTATAATCCGATTTTTGTATTGAAAATAATAACTTAGAATAAACTCCTTGTCAAAACAAATGTAATGCAAAACAGACAAGGGGAGAGGGAGCAAGTGGGTGGGTGGGGTGCATGGCACCCTGCCTCACTCCCAACAAGAGGTGTTGTCAGAAATTAGGCAGTGGTACAATACCGATCAATATTTGTTTATACCAGGGTTTCCTATATACCGGCACAGGATCCATCAAACGTCCGCATTTCCCCGCCAGGTCATCTTCTCGACATAACAGAATCTTTGAAATTTGCATTGATCTGCCCGTTCCCCGAGAATACATATAGTTCCTAGCTTGTAGAATTGCCATTTCTAAACTTCTTTTGCCAATTTCTGTACACATATTTCATTGAAAACAAAATGCATGTCCGTTTCACCGTTGAAACGGTTCTGTCGCAGCACCTGGAAAGTAATTGATTTCAAAGCGGTTTTTCAACATCAAAGACATCAAACAATAGTAATATCGAGTATTGTTGTAGAAATGCTATAAAATCCCACTCGTGTGACATCATCAGAGACAGTCTGTGAACCAGGAAAGACTTCCAGAATTCTCCGGAACCTGTTCCCGAGCTGTGAAGACGAATTCCACCACTCTGAGGCCTCATGTGACCGGGAATAACCAATTGGAATCAGAGAACACCGACGTCAAGAAGACCAGCCTCTGTCTTTTTTTGACTTGACCGCGAGAATCAGGAGTTCAGAAATTCTGCACAGATTTAAATTCGGTGTGTTTGTCGGGAAAAATTGGTAAGATCCTAGCTATTTTACCCGCAATGTTTTTCTAAAGTAGAGATTTACCAAACCCAAGTCTACTTTAGTATTCGTTTTCACAGTGGCAAAATTTGTACCATGCACGTGCAAGGAGATTTTTGCGCAGTGCTTGTGACTGCTAAAATATCTCACAAACGTCATTTCGCCCCTCATTTAAAATTGAATTTTTAAATTATGGGTGAATCTTCCCTTCCTACTCACACTTTTTATTCGCCCTGGACGTTTAGTCCCAATGAAAATGCCAAGGCTTGACAGTTTTATTGGGATGAAACGCCCTGGGCGAATAGAAAGTCACGTATACTACAAATTATTTTTCGGTTGAGCAACCATTTTCTCTTATTTACGTTTTATTCATATTTATTTATTGATGTTTAAGGTCACATATTTATGCACAATGGCTAATCATGACCGTGACAGTTTTACGGGTGGAGGAAGCCGGAGTACCCGGAGAGAACCACCGAGCAACGACGAGCAGCTGCCAGCTCCCCAACATCGTAACTCCGCACTGCAGCACAGGCAGGGTTAGATTGGTTGAAGACATGCGTACCATCGATGTGTAGTACGCCTTAGTACACGGCGTCATCGTGCCCCCACACGGGCAATGGAGATGAAGTGTCTTGCCCAAGGACACAACGCGGTTGCCGCAGGTGGGATTCGAACCGAGGACCTCTCGGCTTGCAGCCTGCACCTCTACCAACTGAGCCACCGTGCTCCCTACGTTTTATTCATCGTAAATTACTGGCTGTCAATGTGTAAAATCAGACAGATATATCTCTGTGAAAAGACGCAAAATATCCTCTCAGATGCAAGGAAATGGGGGTTTTGGGATTCCTTAATTCAAAATTTTCCTACCACGGGCCGAACCATGGTCGGCCTGTGGTAGCGACAATCATCGGTCGCCAAGTGAACGGCCTCATTCCCTTTCCCCTAGCGGCAAACGCGTTATACACATGTACATGTGAATGGGATTAGAAGTACATATATGTAAAAAATGGCCCAAACCAAATCTTTGCCCCCACAAAAGAGAAGGTGATTCCAGAAGAAGCATGGCCTATTCTTTTAGTAAATACGATTGTATGGAATACTCCCAGAGTTCAAAAACCATGTACAATCATACAAAAACCGAACAGTGGCATTTAGTGTGCATTCCTGATTACTGCACAAGAGAGGAGCTCAGATAACTGTCAGCCAAGAAAGTTTTAGAATAATATGCAAACATACCCTCCCCACCCCTTTGTTGTGTGAGATGCCTTTTACATAAAACAAAGAAGGGAGCGACAGTAAATGTCAAACGTCGCAAACAAAATGTGCTGTAAGTTTTATAGAACACTTTGCACCACAGGCAGAGGACCTAGAGATCGTAGATCTCCTGCAAGATTCTAGATTTCAAGGATAACAGGTTGTGAATGTGCAAATCTCAGACCAGTAAGCAGCCTTAACATCTGACAAAGCGACTGAATTAGATTATGTCCATGAAGACGATAATGCTCTAAACCCATGTGCTGATATTCTATTCACCCTGCTATCCACATCAGATCAGGAGTAAAAGACCCTCCACTTCACTACATAATTCGGAGATGATTAGGTCCTCTATGGAGCAAAAATGCAGTCCAATGCTCTTCTGGAAAAACATTTATGTCTGAGGAAGGACCCTGACAATGGAAAGGCATGAGTTCCTGAGTGAATAAAATAATCTGTTTCGCTAAGGAAAATGTTGGACGAGAACAGGCCTCGAAATGTTGAAAATTTTCCACCTGTCACAGGCGACAGGTAAATATATTTTCTACCTGTCACCTCCATAAAACTACCTGAACAAAAGGTATCTGACAGTGGAAGCCCGCCGTGCGAGCGACGTAGATGCGAAGACACAAGTGCCGAAGGCACGAAGCTGCGAGCACCAAAGGCGCGAAGCATTTGGCCGGGGGTCTGGGTCCTCCCCCTGAAAATTTTGAAAAATTGTTGTGCTCACATGCGTTTTCCTGTGTACTGCAATGGTTATAAGGCTAATTTTCGGTTCCATTTCATGTGATTTTTTTTGTAGGGAAACATTTTTAATGCGAATAATTTTCAATATGCTCCCACCCCACGCACACACTGTAATGGCGTAATCCCGCCTAAGACATTGATCGTCGTTTCTATCACGTCTTTAAAACATGTGACCATGTTGAACCATAGGCTTACACCGTACCAATCTTTTTCAGCATATATGTAAATTTTAATGAAAGTTTACCTTGTTTCTTCCCAAGTGTTTTGTGTTCTTCCTAGCCCTGTTTTTCCTTCCAAAATTGTAATTCTTTTGAGATCACGCCGAAATACAACTTTTTGATGTTCCGACGAGATGTTCACTTGACACAACTAGAAGAACCGGAAAGCACTGGCAGGTATATGCGACTGATGCAAAATACATCATTCACTGACTCACCCATTATTTGTGAACAGGTAGGCCTATTATTTCTTTACAGCAGGTAAGAGAAGGTGGGAGGAGGTAGCGGCCAGCTGAGGGAGAGGCTGTTTACATATGTTATTTTTTTATCAAGTGTTGAAAATTAGTGGCAGTAATTTTCAGTACATAATAACAAAATAATATTTGTGAACAGGCATTATTTCTTCACAGGATGGGGGGGATTTTAGGTGGGGAGGGGCAGGGTAGATTTTATTCAACAATACGAGTTTATTTGCGCAATAGGAGTGGGAATGGTAAGTGCTTCTTAAACATTTGTTGATCTTTAGTTGAACATTTTAAGACTGACAATAGAAAAATACCTGGCACAAACAATGCCATTTTTGTCCCTTTTCGCGCGTTGCCAGATATTTGAGCTCACCTGTCGCCAGCGACAGGTAACCACTTTTTCTACCATGGCGACAAACACCTGTCGGCGACAGGCAGACAAGTGTACATTTCGAGCCCTGGACGAGAATGAGTTCCCTCTTAATTCTGCAGATAAGCTACTACTGTTGAGTTGTCTGAGAGAATCTGAATGGGGACCTGATAATAGCATTTTCCAGTGTGGAACAGAGAAAAATTTCCAACAACTGCTTTTGGTTGATGTGCAGAATTGAATGAGCAGCATTCCATTGACCTCGACAATAAAGATTAACTGGAATGTAGGAGGCTCTGCAACCTTGCTTGCTGGCATCGGATTATCTTGAACGCTGAAGGATGAGTTTCCAATGGAATTATGTGCGCCATCTACTCGATGCCTGTCCACTTTTGAATTTCCTGTCTGATAGAAGTGTAAAGGCAAATCTTCTGATACAATGTGTCAGTTTTGGCTGACCAGTTGTCTAGGAAATAAAACTAGAGAGGTCTGGTGAAAGGACGATCTCATGAATTCCCTCGCAGTCACCACATCCCTTTGAAAAAATAGAGGGAGATTATTCTAAGACAAGCTCTTTTTAGAGAAGGACATTGAGTTCGAAATTCCATACCCAAATGAAGAAAAGCAGCTGACAGGGTCAGATTAATCTTCTGTAACTTGATGATAAAGCCCAGTGACTGCTTCAAGAGGACAGTATCTAACAGACGTTTCAAAAGTTTGATCTATGATAATGAAACAAAAAGCGCACCGAGCAAGAATGTTGATGTTAAGAGAAAAATGCTTCCTCTCTTGACGTAGGACTGACTGTGAGTAAATACCTGGGCACCTTGTACGATAATGGGATATCTTTCTTAGACACATAAACTGTACCATCTGCTTTGTGTATGAGAAATGTATTGTTCCTGTACAATACTTCAAAAACTTGTGCCAACTGTGTCGAAAACAGCAAAGCCTTATGTTGATTCTGAAAATGTTGACATAGAGGAAAATGCTTACATCTATGATGATGATGATTGTGTGAAGCTCTATTGCTTGTACAGACCGAGTGTCTGCTCGGTAAATGTCAGTGATGATGAGGCTGATGTATTGACAAAGACAAAAAGTATCGACTGACTGAGTTTCCACAAGATGGGGCAAAGATCCTGAAAATAGAGGTAAGGTACTGGCTGATATACGTGAAAAACCCTTAGAGACCATGCCTCATGTGATTTCCCTAATAGTCTACATGTCTCTCCTACCGTTTCCATTCCATTATTCAAACCCAGCAAAGGAAAAACCAGATGCTGAGCCAAATTACTCCTGGTGGAATTTGTTCCTGATGTATGTGACCAAACATTGTCTGTCATACACTTCTGTATTGTAGAATCTTCTGTTGATCTCCATGCAATACTTTAGAAGCCTTCTGTGAGTTATGACTAAGAGACAACACTGGCATGACTTGGTCTGAGCCAACAAGCGACGGTTGAACCTTTTTCCAACATTTATTGTCCTATTTGTCAGAAACATTACAAGTTTTCTGTGGGTTACAGTACAAGTTAAGCACAATATGTGGTTATTGAAGCTTGACTTCCTAGCAAAGCAATCTGAACAAAATCTTTTCATCATTTAAATTGTTCAACTGCACGAAAGATAAAACTTTTACACCAAATTTTATTTCTAAATATACTTACCAAAGTAACACAAGTGCCTTAACCTTATACTTAATTCAAACTTGAAAATGAGCCGAAGAGAAAAATTCCTTAGAGAACAGAAAAGAAAAAAAAAAACAAAGTTTTGACCACACTGGACTGACCAGGGTTTGAAAAATGGAGGACGGAAGGTGCATAGTCCAGTATCCAGTAACTATATTCCAGAACAGTAACCATTATCCAATTTCCGCCAGACATGCACAATTCAATTTCTGAAAATTTAAATATCATATGCATATGCATGTATATTTATGAAGCAGGGAGGAGGCACATATAAATAAATAAATAAAATACTTTATTGCTGGGTGAGCAATGTTTTGAGTCACTTTGGTATTTATATTACGAAATAAAATTTTATATAAAATTTCATAAAGTGTAAATGTAATTATAGCTTTACCAACCTCCACCCAATGTAAAATGACATGCACACTGGCGGTTGTCATGCATAAACTTGTCTTTAAAACTAAAACAAAGTTAAAGAGAAAAAGACAAAGTGTAAGATATCCTATCTGTTCGAGATAAATGATCATAAGATATAACGATAAAGGATTCCAACAGAGAAAAAGTAAGGAAAGATATACTTCCCACCTGGAAGAAATAATTCTAGCAACATATGTCCAAACAGCTCTAACGGCACACAAAAAATAGTCATTTTGAGGATTGGTATACATGAAGTAAAGCACTAATCCGAAAAACAAAAAAAATCAGTTAAATTCAGTTTAATCTTTGCATAAGCAGGGTTAATACCTGAAAATGTTATTGAAATACTGAAATTGACCAGGTCTGACAATTTTCACAACAGACACAAAACTCACCTAAACACAAACATTTCCAATCTAAAATTGACAAAGTCCAACAGTTTTTTATTAGGGTTTAACAACACTTTCAACAACCAAGATCACGTCATGTCAGACAATTTCATGGCTGGAGGAAGCCGGAGTATCCAGAGAGAACCACTGAGCAATGGCGTGCAACTGTCAGGTTCCCCAACGTTCTAACTCAACAGAAGCAGGGTTAGCATTGGTTGAAGACAAGTGCACCATCGATGTTCAGTATGCCTTAGTACACAATGCCACAGTGCCCCCATGTGGGCAATAGGGATTAAGTGTCTTGCCCAAGGACACAATGCAGTTGCCGCAGGTGGGATTCAAACCGAGGACCTCTCAGCTTGCAGCCTGCATTTCTACCTACTGAGCACCATGCTCCCGACAAAGTCCAATAAAAACATGAAAATTCTGACTGAAAAATAAAAACAAATTCAGTTACAATCTGCACAAAAGCTGACCTAAAAGCTAATTCTTACAACAAGAAATTGTCTAAGTTTGGGCTGACAATTTTAGGTGAAATTGAAAAAAAAGTCGCAGTATTAGGGTCAGATACTGTTGTGATGGCCCCTTACAGCCTACATATGCAACATATAAGCCCTGGCTCCATTGGAATTTGAGAGAATGACCTAAATATTAATTCTTACAAAGCTCAACACGTGCGTCTGATGTGGAAGCCGCCAGAGTCACCACATAAGATCACTATTCCTCTGAAGTAGGTGACCTAAAAAGCTTATCTAATTGCCCAATTTAATTGGGTACCAAACCGGGAGTCTCCCGGCAAAAGCGGAAGAGTTAACAGGTCTGGTCTGGGCTGGTTTTCGAACCTGACCTACAGATTCTTCGGATGAACTCAAATACTGGATACTCACTCAATCAATAATTATTTTCATATTATCAGGGTGACGAATGAAAAATTTGTAAAAATCGACTAATTAGGACCAGTAACTTTGCCCCTAATCAAAAGACCAGGCTGGTTTTCGAACGTGACCTGTTGATACTTTACTTGAACTCGAATACCAGATATTGGCCCAATCAATGAATATTTGTTGAAATCATCAAGCTACTGAACAAAAATTCACCAAACTTGACTAATTAGGTGCCATAACCCTGTCCCTGATGATTGGATCAGGCCGGTTCTCAAAGTTATCATGCTAACAAGCACACTGTTATGGAATGACAGACAGACAAGGGTAATAATACTATATGCCCCTTTCTTCATGTTATGGCAGGGGCAAAAAATGCCAAAGGTGCAGAAACAACTGAGGAAACAGGATGGAAACATTGAACATTTTTAAATAATATTAAACGTACAGTTATGCATCAGGGAAAGACACAAATGAGGGTTAGAGAGCAGTCTAAAAAAAATTTCAAAATAATTTTTTTAGAAAACACTAACCTGTGCAAAATTGTTTGTCTGCCCTCCCTCATTCCTTGAAATACTGCAGATCTTTTAATGAAGCATTCCTCTGAGATCAAGTGCTGAATCAAGTACACCTACATTTTTTGGCCTCTGGTCAGCCCGGTTTGGTCAAAAATTTGTAATTTTTTACTTTTATATTCTCTAATGTATTTTTCTCTTGAAGAAACTTTGCTGTTCATTTTTAAAAAGGAATTAAAATATGATTACAAAGAAATAATGATCTGTTTACACAGAGGCCAAACAAAAGAATGGTTATTGGAGGGATTAAGGAGTATGGTGGCTCACTAGTTACAGTATTGGACTTCAAACAGAAAAGTCCATGGGTCGAGCCCCACCAGGGGTAACTGCGTTGTGTCCATGGGAAAAGCACTTAATCCTGATTTACCCATGTGGTGGCATGGTAATGTTGTGTACCAAGGCATACACTACATTGATGGTGCACTTGTCTTCAACCAATGCAAACCCTGCTTGTGCAGAGTTAGTATATTGGGGAATCTGACAATCACTTGCCACTGCTTGCTGGTTCTCTCCAGGTACTCTGGCTTCCTCCAGCCATAAAACTATTGGACACGAGGTTCCCTGGTTGTCCAACATGCCGTTAATCCCAATAATAACTAGAGGTATGACTGTCCAAGATGGGCCTGTCCATGATTATTCTAAAATGAAAAAGGGCATAACTTTGGCCAAAAAAGTCCAATCAAACTATAATCACAGGTGACAGGTTCCCATGGTAGTGAACATCCGTACCAGGTTTCAAAGGAATCGACCCATAAACATCTGAGAAAATCTCAGGACAAAATTCAGGCATTCTAAAATGAAAAGGGGCATAACTCTGGCAGAGAAGGCCCAATCAAAATTATAATTGCAGGTGCACAGGTTCCCATGGTAGTGAACACCCATACCAAGTTTCAAAGAAATCGACTCATAAACATCTGAGAAAATCGCCAAACAAAATTCTAGGCAATTCAGGCATTCTAAGATGAAAAGGGACATAACTCTGGAAGAAAAGCCCAATCAAAACTATAATCACAGGTGCATAGGATCCCATGGTAGTGAACATCCAGACCAAGTTTCAAAGGAATCGACCCATAATCATCATGATGGACCATACAGGATTCTTTATTTTTTAGCTTAACTTGACAAAGTCAGGATACGCTTTTTGCCATCACGCGTGCAGAAGTCTGTCAGTCTGTTCACATTTTTCTTTAGCACAGACTACACCCCGTAGTTCTTGTCTGATCGTCATGAAATTTCAAACGTCCCCATTTGGTCGTGAGCGGTCAACCGGTATGGCTGCCCGAGCCCAAAACCCGAAAACCATAAGCACAGTCTACTGGTCGTATTTATGAAGGGATTTCATTGTAACTTGGTAGGATGCCTCTGTATAATGCCTAGATGAGAACGTCCCCTTTTAGTCATGATCTGGCAACCGTGATGGCTGCCCAAGCCCAAAACCCAAAAACGTTTAGCACGGTCTGGAGGTCATGTTTAATATGGAGCGATTTCATTTAACTTGGTAGGATGACTCCGTATGATGTCTAGAGTAGAATTTCCCCCATTTTGGCGCGATCTGTCAACCGTGATAACTGCCAAGCCCACAAACCAGAAAACCTTTAGCACAGTCTACAGGTCATATTTATGGAGGGATTTCATTTTAACTTGGTAGGTTGACTTCATATAATGTCTAGATGAGAAAGTCCCCTTTTGGACGTGATTGGGCAACTGTGATGGCTAGAGGGGCCCGAAGCCCAAAAAACCTTTAGCACAGTCTACAGGTCATAATTATGAAGGGATTTCATTGTAGCTTGGTAGGATGACTCCAAATAATGTCTAGATGAGAACCTCCCCTTTTGGTCACGATCATTCAGCCTTGATGGCTGCCTGAGCCCAAAAACCTTTAGCATAGTCTATAAGTCGTATTTATGGAAGGATTTCATTGTAATTTGTTAGGTTGGCTCCATATAATGCCAAGATGATGACATCCCCTTTTGGTTATGATTGGCCAACTGTGACTGCTACAGGGGCCCAAAAACCTTGAGCACAGTCTACAGGTCATATTTATGAAGGGATTTCATTGTAACTTCATAGGATCACTCCAGATGATTCCCAGATGAGAGTGTCCCCTTTTGGTTGCGATCATTCAACCATGATGGCTGCCCGAGCCCGAAAACCTTTAGCACAGTCTACACGTCATATTTATGAAGGGATTTCATTGTAATCTGGTAGTTTGACTTCATATAATGTCTAGATGAGAACGTCCCCTTTTGGACGCAATTGGGCAACTGTGATGGCTACAGGGGCCCGAAGCACGAAAACCTTTAGCACAGTCTAGAGGTCATATTTATGAAGGAATTTCATTGTAACTTGGTAGGATGTCTCCAAATAATGTCTAGAATGTCTAGATGAGAAAGTCTCCATTTGGTCGGAATCATTCAGCCTTGATGGCTGCTGGAGCCCAAAACCCCAAAACCTTTAGCATAGCCCATAGGTCGTATTTATGGAAGGATTTCATTGTAACTTGTTAGGTTAGGTTGACTCCATATAATGCCTAGATGATGACATCCCCTTTTGGTCGTGTTTGGTCAACTGTGATGGCTTCAGGGGCCCGAAGCCCGAAAACCTTGAGCACAGTCTACAGGTCATATATATGAAGGGATTTCATTGTAACTTCGTTGGATCACTCCAGATTATGCCCAGATGACAATGCCCCCTTTTGGTCGCTATCATTCAACCGTGATGGCTTCCCAAGCCCAAAACCAGAAAAATTTTAGTACAGACTACAGGTCGTATTTGTGAAGGGATTTCAATGTAACTTGATAGGATGACTTATTTTGGAATAATTTCACTGTAACTTGGTAACTTTTATTGACATACGTTAACTGGAGGGCCACATACATTAACTGTGAGGTCATATTAACCCACCCCTCAGCTCTTTAGTACAGTGTACACCTTATATTATTTTTTAGTAAAAACATAGCATACAGGGAACAGAAATGAACATATTCCCAATTATCACAATTCTTGTCTTATTTCATAATCCTTTCATATAGTCCAGGCACATTAGACATAAAAATGAGAAAGTAAGGAAAAAAATCAGAGAAAGCTGATTTTTTTATATGTTTCTGGGACACACATTGCGGATAAAGTGTGAAAAGTCCCCGCGAATCCGAGTTGAGCTTTTTTAGTTATAGCGTTTTTTTTGATGAAAAAAAAAATTTTGTAAAAAATTCGACCCAGCTCCATATTTCTCATTCTTATTCGCCTTAGTAGGGTGAGAATCATAAATATCGTGCTGAATTATATTGAGAATACATATCCCCAACAGAAAATGCCAACTTTGTACCAATCCTCACACTCAATGGTGAAATATTCACGAAAATGTACAAAATTACGAAATTTTTTTTATTGTTTTCATACACACAACGGTACACAACGTCCATTAAATCAAATCTACGACTACTTTGGGAGTTAAATTATATATCAAAAATTGTAGAAAAGCAGTGGCTTTATAATGATATATAACAATAGTCATTTATTCCATAATGAACTGGTGAAACGTGTGAAATATTAACCATACCCCCTAAACTCAAATTCAAACGGCAACGACTTTTCTCATTCAAATACCGTATTATAGCATCATTGTTTCAATTTTCATGTTCGATTAAATCACATAATGTGGTGTTCGCCTACACTCAAGATGCATTGGCATGTAATGTGTGCACGCCCTTGATGTGTACTCATAAACAAATTTGTATTGTACAGACAACAATGGGTGAATCTGATCCGAAAAATTTGAAACTCGCAAAAACAGTTGACAGTCTTTGGTCTTTGACGCATGTACTGAGAGTACCATGCCCATCTTGGGCTGGATATACACACATTGTCACATCATCAGATGATTATGAAACAAGTGATGTCGAGATACTTCCCTTTATTAATTTTGATCCATCCAACCCGAGCACAATTTACACTGCTCTCATGTTTGCACAAACTGAATGTGAGAAACAGGGACTGAACGTTTGTCCAGTGACGTTTGACCAACCACTTTATATCAAAGCAGTGGAGATTGTGTCTTCGTCAGATAAGTTGACAAAAGTTTTCGTTAGACTCGGCGGCTTCCATATGATTATGTCATATTTAGGAGCAATTGGTTCGATCATGGCTGGTAGCGGCTTGGATGAACTTTGGGGGACTGTTTATGCTGGTGTGTCAATCCATCATTTGATCAGTGGTCATGCATATTCAAGAGCAGTTCGTGCCCATTTGCTAACACAAATTGCCATTACAAAACTTGTGTTTGAAAAAAGCCGAACACTAGATAACATAGACTGCACAGAAGTCAATGAAATATTCTGTGGACTTGCCAGAGGTGACTGTACAACAGCTGACGCTGTCAATCAAGAAAGTGTCAACCATCTACTGTCAAAATTACACGAACTGCTCCAGAATGCGTCCGTAGGACGCACAGGAAAGCTTTGGGTACAATACTACGAGCAAATAGGTCTTCTCCAGTTGTTCTTGAGAGCAGAGCGCACAGGCGACTGGGAACTCCACACATATTGTGTTCGCAATATGATTCCAGTATTTCACGCAGGTGGTCATTTTGCATACGCAAAAAGTTCTCATCTCTATTTGCAGCAGATGAATGAGCTAACAGAAATAATGCAACAGGATGATTTGAAGTTGTTCACTGAGAAAGGTTACTTTACCATAAGGCGCTCAGATAAATTCTGGGATGGGATATATTCTGATCAGACCATAGAGCAGTGTTTAATGAGAATGTTCAAGCTCCCTGGTGGTCTCACACATGGCAGGGGAATAACCGATAGCACTGTTGCGAAATGGGTACATGGACTACCTCTTTGCCTTCCGATATGTAATGCTCTCGAAAATTTTGTTCATGTTCACACTGGTCATGGCGAACAACATCGGGATCTCCGTCAAAGTTCACAATTGACTGATGCCAATGATATCACCAAATTATTGAACTGGCTCAGAGTGCATTCCCCCTTTCAGAATAGAGATCCACTACAATTAGTCTCTATAGCAACCGGGCTTGTGGCCGACGAAACTGTGAACTGTGACCAAGTTCGCAAAATTGGTGAATGTTGCGTATCGAATGTTGTAAGCAAAACGTTCAACAGCATCAAACTACGAGGTGTTGACACTGTGAAGTCTTTCGCATCAATGGCAAATAGCATCAAAGTCCGTGGAAGTAAGGTAGTGATTGACCCCACAATTCTGTTCAACCGCATCACATGTGTTATTCAGTCACAAGCAGAGATGGAAGAGTATCTCAAATATAAACTCGCCCCGAAACCACCAGCATTGTTTGATTCTGCTGGAATGAGGAAGACACAGAAAAGCACGCTCGGTAAGATCCTCAAAACATACGGTTCCGAGCAAACTAAAATCCCAGAACATTCTCTGTTTGTTGTAGATGGTGGATTTTTATTGAGGGCAGTTGTATGGCCTAAACAGTCGTCATATAAGGACATATGTACATCATATTCCAATTATCTAGTGAGACATTTTGGGGCGAACGTTGTGGTTGTTTTTGATGGTTATGCTTGTACAATGTCGACAAAGGGCATGGAACAAGCCCGTAGATCTAAAGACAGGTATTCCATTGATATCAATATCTCACCTGAGTTACCAGCCACCACACCCCAATCCGATTTCCTTGCAAATGCCAAGAACAAAACCCAACTGATCGATCTTCTAATGCAGGAGCTATCTGCTATCAATATTCAGTGCAAGCAGGCCGAGGCTGATGCTGATGTACTGATAGCCGAAACTGCACTTGACATCGCTCAAGATGACAACAATGTTGTCGTTGTGGGAACAGACACAGACTTGTTAGTCATTCTTACCTCTCGAGTTCAACCGGGATGCAATATTCACATGATGTATTCCATTACCCCAAACTTACTAGTTTCAGTTAGTGAAATAGCAACCAAAATGGGTGACCATAGAAGCAACCTCCTTGTAGCACATTCTATAAGTGGTTGTGACACTACTTCTGCACTCTTTCGAGTTGGTAAGAAGAAAGTATTCAGTACAATTGTCTCCGATGTTACTAGCGACTCACAACAGTATGTCAACACAATTTAGGCGGATGACAGTACACCAAGTGCAGTAGCCGCTGCCGGGGAACAACTTCTCCTGATCTTATACGGGAGTAAAACTGTTTCATCTCTCGACCAATATAGATATGTCACTTACAAGCGTTATGTTGCAAAATCTAAACTGAATAAACCCATCGACCTAGCCTCACTCCCACCAAGCAGCGATGCTGCAGAACAACATGTCTACAGATGTTATCTCCAGGTCCAACAATGGCTGGGCACTTCGCTTCCTCCGACGGATTGGGGGTGGTCGCTAGACAATGGACTTCTTGTACCGACTGCAGCCACAAAGCCATGTGCCCCCGATAACCTACTGAATCTGATCAGTTGTGGTTGCAAGAGTGCTTGTACAAAAAGGTGTGGGTGTAAGAAGGCAGGACTCTCTTGCTCAGGTTTGTGTAATTGCAGTTTGGATTGTAACAACCACAGAAACACTGTCCTGTCGGAAATTTCTGAGTTCGATGAATAATATGTATATAGGTCATGTCATTTCTGTATATAGCGTTGATAATAGTCAATGTAACTTAATCCATGTTGATTGATTTGTACATTCTGTAAATATTATTTATTGATTTTTGTACATTCTGTAAATATTATTTATTGATCTAATGCTGCCAGACACAGACGTGTCTGTTCGGTCCCAAGCCCGAAAATAGTTGAGTTCTCATGCTGACGAATTTTATGCCAAAAGGGGAACTTGGCCAGAAGCAGAGGGGGTCTTCCATAATGTCTATTTTGTAAGCAATGATAAAAGTCTTCAAATGGTGGTGGATTTTTTATCGTCTGTCCAACTAACATCCCGTTCTGTACTACGACCCTTTGGGCAAATCCGTTAGGAAAATCGTCATTTTTTGCGTAAATCAGATACTTTTTTGTGAATTTTCAATAATTTTTCGCAGAAATTGTCACAGAATGCACATTTTCCTTTAGGTAAATGTATATTAGACATTATGTAGCTCGAAATACGCGTAAACAAAAAATACAGTTGGATCAATTCGAGGTTACAAAGTTCGTGCGATGTTTTTTTATTTTTCTCAAACGCGTTTTCGAAAAAAGGCTGTAGAAAAAAAAGCTCAACTGGGATTTTAGGGGACTTTTGTCTAATCGTTCAGTGACATGTACTCGACATTCCCTGAAAAAATCAGCTTTCTCCGATTTTTTTCCCTAGTGAAACCTAATGTTCTTGGGCTAATAATCTTTTCATAAACATTGAACATCATCCTTTTCATCAAACCCAAGACACAGACAAGTTAAGCTACAGTGTCAATTTTTTTTTTTGGGGGGGGGGGGGGGGGGAGGGGGTATGGTTGGAGTATGGGCCGATATGATTAAATAGAGCTGTCAACAGCATGTCTGGGCCAATGGTAATGGTGGATAAATATAAAACAAAGAATTTTTGTTAAACAAGAGCCCCCAAGGGACATTAATCGCTCACCTGCCAAAGTGGTTAAAAGAAGTATTTGGGGCGAAATTCTGTTCGACATGGTTCATCAACACTACAACGGAATGAAGTCATGAAAGGCAAAGTTTAAGGAAAAACACTAAGGAATGGATTTGAACAAATCTGAACCTAACATGCCTCCCACCCCCACCACCACAACCAGAGAGAGCCCAAATATTAAGCCAGGAACTCAAATTGAATAAACTTGAATCTGATCCCCCTTGAGAGATTATATACTAAATATGAAAGAATTCTGACTGGTGGATCTGAAGAAGGTTTTTAAAGAAATGCCCTCATATTGCACTAAGTTAAACTTTGAGCTCAAATAGGGAGCCAAAATAGTAACGCAGAGACCCGATTTGAAAAAACTTAAGCCAGGAACTCAAATTGAACAAACATGAATCTGACCCACGTGGAGATCTTGTATAACAAATATGAAAGGATTCTGATTGGTGGATCTGATCTAGATTTTAAAAGAAATTCCCTCATATTGCCCTAAGTTAAAATTCAGTAGTGCTGGGCAGTTTATTACTCTAAATCTTTCAAATTATATTTGGAAGCCAAACATTTTGTTACATCTAACTGCTCCCCCCCCCCCTCCCCCGGACAAGGAAGGGAGGGATGGACATTTTTGCATAAATCCACTCTAATTCATCTTGGAACCCAATTTTGAAAAGAATCAACAACAAAATTTCTGAATTTGGTCCAAGTCGGAACTGGACCAAAATTTTCAATCTATAAAAAAAGAAATTTTCATCTCAAAATTGAACAAAACGTATAAATTTTTTTTAAAAATCGCGACATCGATGCCGTAGCTGCGACGGGTGGTGCAATCTCACAAACTTCTAAGTTCATCAAGGGCCATAACTCCAAGAAAAATATTTGGAACAACACATGCATTAACAGTGGCTAGACATCAATAAGATACACTTACATGCCAAATATAAAGTCATTCCATCAAGTATTTCAAAAGTTATTGAGTTTTGAAACTTGTTGGTCACAGACAAACTCGTTGGTCACAGAAAGACCGACCGACCGACATTGCCACTTATAGAGCTGCTAGTCGCAGCTAAAAAACAATTTACAAATTTTTGGAGTCCGAACTGGACCCCAAATTTTCAGACTAAAAAATTTTTTTTCGTCTCAAAATTGAACAGACCGCATAAACAAAACAAAAAAAAATTTCCAAGACTGAGTCGGACACAAAATTTTCAGGCTACAATTTTTGTTTTTTTTTCTCAAAATTGAACAAAACGCATAAAAAATCCCCCCAGAGATGATGTATACCAAATGTTAAAGGATTCTGACTGGTGGATGTGAAGAAGATTTTTAAAGAAATTTCCTCAAATTGCACTAAGTTAAAATTTGGGCTCCAATAGATCCCAAATACAAACTCAGGGACCCAATTTGAACAAACTTGAAGCTGACCCCCCCCCCCCCCCCCCCCCCCCCCCCCCCCCTCTCTCTCTCTCCTAGAGATGTTGTATACCAAATATCAAAAGATTTCAACTGGTGGATCTGAAGAAGAGTTTTAAAGAATATTCCACATATTGCACTAAGTTAAAATTTGAGCTCCAATAGAGAGCCCAAATCTTAACCCAGGGACTCGATTTGAACAAATCTGAATCTGACCCCACTAGAGATGTTGTATAACAAATATGAAAAGATTTTGACAGGTGGATCTGAAGAAGAAGAATTTTTTGAATTTTTGAAAAAATGTATGGGTGCTATCAGTTATGCCCCATGTGGGCATGGCAAGTTTATGTTAACAAAACTTGAATTGACATACGATAGGGAACATGCACACCAGATTTGGTTCACTTTGCTCCAGTAGTTTGTGAGGAGAAGTCGATAATGAAAAGATAAGTTAAGCTCACTTTGGTGAGCTAAAAAAACATTCACGATTTCACGTTTATAAGTCATTTATATAAAACCACATCAAACAAGTTAAAATGGATAAGCTGTGAAGGACTGAAATCATGACATCTGTAGAAACAGGGTGTTTTAGTGGATTATTCTTACCTGTAGAGACTGTAATTTGTGCTGGTACACATCAATAATTTCTGAAGATGTAACATCCTTCATCTGGAAGTAATATAAGTTAAAAAATTTATAGTAATTTATATATTTTTTATACTTACCAATGACCCAGACTTAGCTGGTGCTAACTCCACAAAAACCAGGGCCAAACACAAATTTTGCCCCCCAATCCCCAAAATTTGCATCCAAAACAAAAAGAAATCATGTCCTAAAGGACCTCCATAGTACGACTCTACTGCGCATGCGCAGTGACGCAGTCGTCCCGAAATTGGCGCCAAATATCATTCTTACTGGCAGTGCCTGGTCAGCGCTATGTACTCAGCGGGGAGGCAAGAGTTCCCAACTCAGGGAGGGCCATCCCCGTCTGGGTCATTGGTAAGTATAAAAAATATATAAATTACTATAAATTTTTTAACATTTTTATACTGTACCAATGACCCAGACTTAGCTGAAAAGTAAACAGGCTGGAGGGCCTAGGACATAGAGGAAAATCCAATAAGCTCAATTATAAAATAAAGAGGTAACCCCTTAAGGAGAAAAGGAGTATTAGGCTTTACATGTATCTTTCTTATTTAATATTTAAATTAGAAAGATACACTATCCTTAATAATTGAGCACAATAACATTCATGTTCTCTATTAACATCCAGTATAACCTTTATACTAATTATTTTTAAAGCAAGCCAATAAATAAAGTAGTCCAGAGAATTGAGACTCTTTATAATCATTTAAAAGTGTCCGAGTATTGTATATTAAAGCCCGTTTGACACTTGACATATACAAATGCTTCACACCGAGCTACACTTTAAAAATAAGACATGAATGAAATTAAACATTAATATTACACTTTAAAAACCATCCCGGAAGCGACTCAGAAATACTGTCTTGGAGGAGGCATTCCCTTGCTTTTCACTATAAAGCAGGTGACCTAAGGGAACACCCGCCCCCCCCCCCCCCCCCCCCCCCCCCCCCTTCCCCTTGCCCTGGGTCAAATAGCCCAGAGCGAAGAGGGCAGCCGGACGGAGTCACTGCCGGAACAGAAAGCCTGCATAACTATAGTTGCAACTGTTTAGTGGACGACATTCTGAGCAACAGATAACGGACCTAAACAATGCAGGTCTCCAGAAATGGACTCAATATTTCTGAGATAAAAATTAGTAAATGTGGATGGCTGAGACCAATAAGCAGCCTTCATTAAATCTGTAATAGCAACACTATTAGCATAAGCCCAGGAAGTAGAAAGAGCTCTTACTTCATGAGCAGAAATCTTAAGCACAGACTGCTGAGAAGAAGATAAATCTTCATACGCAGTACGGATAGTTAACTGAATCCATCTAGCAATAGAATGGACTGAAATGTCCTTTCTATTAGGCATCAAAGACAGAAAGAAACGTTTCCGTCCCTTTCTGATGAACTGAGATCTCTGTTTATAGATACGTAGTGCTCTAACAGGACAGAGTAAAGGCCTACGCCCGTCTGAAGACGGAAGAGCCTTAATAACAATAGGTTCCGGATATTTATTAGGAGCCTGATTCTTAGCTAAAAAACCGACATTAGTAGTGAAGGTGATAGTGTTCCCAACACTACGATAATGAGAATCATCCACCGATAGTGCATGAAGCTCACTGACTCTTCTGGCAGAAGAGAAAGCTAAGAGAAAAGCTGTCTTATAAGATAAGAATTTGAAATCTACTGTCCCAAGAGGTTCAAATGGCTTTTCCTTCAATTTAAGAAGAACCCAAGCTAAATTCCACTTAGGAATTAATCTAAGAGTTCTGGGTCTATTTATCGAAAAGTTTCTAACCAATTTCGATAAAGAGACATTAGATCCAATTTGTAAACTATCATGATGTGCATAGGTATCAGATAACATAGATCTATAACCCTTTATAGTAACAGGTTGCAGTTTGATTTCGTCAAACAAGTATACTAGAAAGTTAGCAATGTCTGGTATAGAGGGATCAAATATATCAACAGAATGATCCCTACACCAACGACGGAAAACCTTCCACTTAGCCGCATAGTTTAGCGAAGAGGAGGTCCTCCTACAGTTAGAAATCGCGTCCACTGCTCGTCCTGTAAAGTGCTTGCCATGCAAGAAGGACCGCACAACGGAAAAACGTGAAGGTTGAGACCTTGCGGGTTGTGATGTAGTTGGCGCGATTTCCCCTGCCAAAGAAGATCCTCTCGTGGAGGGAGCTTCCGCGGTAGGTCCCACAACAGACACCTGAGTAGATTTATCCACGGTCTCTGTGGCGACAGAGATGCTACCAACAGAATCTTGCATTGAGATTGTTTTATCTTTAGCAATACTTGTTGAATTAACGGCGCTGGAGGATACGCATATCCTATCATTCCGTCCCAGGGGATCGATAGAGCGTCTACTGCAAATGCTCTTGGATCCGGACACGGGGACACATACGTCTGCAACTGATTGTTGAGATGTGTCGCAAATAAGTCTATCATTGGCCGTTCCCATTGGTAGCAAATCTGATTGAATACTTGTTTGTTGAGAGTCCACTCCGACGGCAACAAGCGACCCTTTCGTGAAAGGGAGTCTGCTAGCACATTCAGACGACCCGGTATGTGACGGACCGAAAGAACGTGATGTTCCAATGCAAACAGAAGGATTCTTTCCGTTAGATTGAACAACGGAACTGAATGAGTGCCTCCCTGATTCCGTATATACGCCACTACTGTCGTATTGTCGGATAGGATTTGGACATGAGCATCGTGAATAATGTCCATCCAGTGACGTAACGCAAGCCAAATTGACATCATTTCCTTGATGTTTATGTGCTTGCACAGGAATTGCAGATCCCAAAGACCCTGGCATCTCGAATCCGTTGGGATTAATGATGCACCCCAACCTGTTTGACTGGCATCCGTCATAATGGTAAAACTCGGATCCGGCAACTGCAGCGGAACTCCTTGAGTTAACCACTGAATGTTTGCCCAAGTCTGAATCTCTTGTTTCACTTGATCTGACAAGAGAACGTCTACATCGAGCGAATGAATTTTCACACTCCAATTCTGAGTCAGGAAAATTTGAAGAGGCCGTGTGCGTAGCCGTCCCATCGGAATGAGATCCGCGGCGGCTCCGCACAGACCTATCAGTCTCATAAATTCTCTCGCCGTGACTTTGTCTGTATTCAGACAATAGCGAGCGTAACAACTGACTAATTTCGCTCTGGTTAACGGCAGACGAACGAGATTGTTGTGCGTCTCGAAGCTCATTCCCAGATGAGTGAATGACTTGGACGGCACCAGATCCGACTTCTCCTCGTTTACTATGAAACCGAGACGTCGGAGCAATAGAAGAAGATTCTGAACATCGTTCTGAAGCGTTAACTTGTTGCCGTACCTCTGAAGAATGTCGTCCAGGTAGGCCGACGTTACCGCAGACGAATGAGCTCGGAAGTAGATCATTACCGAGTTCATTACCCGAGTGAAAGCCCAGGGTGCTAGATTCAATCCGAAGCACATGGCCCGGAACTGATACACCACTCCTAGGACTGCGAAGCGTAGATACTTTCGGAATGTCGGATGTACCATGACGTGAAAGTACGCATCTTTGAGATCTATGCTCGTTGCATAATCGTTCACCCGAATACTCGCTCTGACCGATCGAATCGTCTCCATATAAAACTTCGGAGCGACGATCAGCTTGTTTATCCAGCTCAAATCTATGACTGGACGGAACGAGCCGTCTGGTTTCGGAACCAGAAACAGATGGCTGTAGAATCCCAGCGATTCCTGGTTTTCTACGACCTCTACCGCGTTCTTCATTAAAAGAGACTGCACCTCTGATAGCAGAGCGTCTCTTTTCTGAGGGTTTGACGGAAGATGAGTCCACTTTGGACTTCGAGTTAATGGAGGCTTTCGTTTGAAGGATATCTTTAGACCTTCCGAAGTCACTCCTCTCACCCACGGGTCGTCCGTAATCGACGCCCACTCTTGAGAAAAACTCGACAACCTTCCGCCAACCGGAACGCGATAGAGGTTTGAGCCATCACCTCCTGGATCTGCGAGGCCTGCGGTAGGAGAAACCACGTCTTCCACGACCCGCACCTTGCCTCGTCGACCTCGGGGCGTCCGACCGATTGTCCCGGCCTGAAGGACGTCCCGAACGAGAGTCGCTATCCTGACGGTCTCTCGAATAAGAGCTAGAGGACGCACCGGAACCTCTATAGGAACCTCTCTTGGGCGGATAAGACCCAGAAGTGCCCGCCTTATTCGTGTCTGCTGTATCCGACCTTTTAGGAGCGGATCTAAACAACAGAGAATCACTAGCTTTCTTTTTAATATTATCATAAATAGCGGAAAGCTTGCCGTCAAAGAGAAGATCTCCTGAGACCGAAGCGACTCTAAGAGAGTTCTTCACCTTAGAATCCACTAGTGTGGATGTAGACAGGGCTGCGTCACGTCTAACCAACTCCAGATTTGCCACTGAAAGGGCGGAGTTACACGTGGAATAAGCTACTGCCCTTGAAAGAAGTCTTAAGGAGGATTGTATATCCTGAAACTCTTCCCCTTGAAGACGCAGTGATAACGCCTTCGTAAGGTGATCTGCGTAAGATAAGGCATCTAAATTGGCTCTGTTAGACGCAATAGCTGTTTCCAACACTGCGGTTGGAATAGAAGCTGGCGACGGTAATGATAGCTCTAAGTCTTCCGCCTCGTCGTCCATACGCAGAGGAACTCTCGGTATACCCTGACCTGCCGTGTCGAATTTATTCCTTGCATTAATGAAAGGCAGGTTGAGAGTATTTGCGGACAAGAAGCCTGCTTTCCCCGTCCTGGAAGCAAGTTTAAAAATAGCGTCGTTCAATAATTCAAATGTTCTTGCAACATTATTGGACTGCGACGGAAACTCGGGAGCGATGTCCCTGAACCGCTCGAAAAAATCAGAGTCCAATGACGCTATAATTCTCCTGTCCGGAAGCGCAGCAGTCTGGCCCGACGGAACAACTTGAGGAAGAAAGTGCCGGATGAAGTCCACGGCAGCTTTGTGTTGTTCCGAAAGGGATAGCTCCAATTCATCCGTATCCCTTTCACCATCCGGTCGGACCTCCCGATGTTCCCGGTCGTCCGCCCCCGATGCTTCGGCGGAGCGTACCGACCCAGCGCCGTCGGATAATTCTCGATCCGACACCGTCTCTGTCGGCTGCTGGGATGCTGCGATAAGCTGTGCTATCTGCACTAGAATGTCCGACGTCGAGACCTGCGGAGGAGCGGTCTTTCGCTGCTTTGCCGAGGGCAGCTCCGCATCAGATGGCTCCCGCATACTTTTCCTATGCGAACGTCCGGAGTCCATCGGTCTCGAATCCCTGGCTGCCGGATGGTGTGACCTGGTCGCCGAAGAATCCTTCATCGGCGAAGCTGGCAAAATATCGGAGGTCACGCAGCCAAGGTGCGGTCGTGTGCGCCGGCGAGAAGAGGAAGCCTTAACAGTCTCTGCGGACTGCTTATACAACGGAGCGTCCCGAGCGACGGACGTATGCTCCGCTAAAGACACATTTTGTACCACAACATCTGGTCCCAGATGTTGTTGTACGAGAGAGGGGCCTCTCTCGCTCGCGGCCCGGCTGGACCTGGACGAGCTAGGAACCGGACTAAAAGGCTTCCTCCGTTCTCGTTCACTATCCGCCGTCACTGGGTGTGCATCTATTATTTTTATAGTGCTCGCATCACCCAAAATTTCCTCTTGGACCGCATCGGACGAACCCGGCTGCCGAACCATTCGGTGAATGGACGCTACACCGGGCGAGCTAGCGGACGACATTTGTCTAATCTCCATGAGCACTTTTGCCGCTAGCTCTGTATTTATTTGTGACGACGGACGCACACTTGAAGAAGATAACATGGAAACATCACCCTGTCCTGGTTCCTCTGAAATAGAAACTGAGAGAGTAGAGTGACCTTGTGGAGAAAGAGCCGGCATCGCTCTTTCTCCAGAAACAACATATCGTGACACACGTTTCCAATGTTTCTCATCCCAATGTTCACATACAGGACAGGGATTAATGCGAGAACACTGACTACAATTAATGCAATAATCATGAAAGTCAGAGGAAGATTTCTTCCTATTACAATTTGAACAAGTTCCCTTCATTGTGAAAGAACAACAATAAGTCCTAGTTACTCGCAAAAACCCCTGACACAAAGATACATAATAACATGATCCATTAATAAATGAAAAAACAATTGCAAAACAAAATAATTTTGAAAAAATATTTTTTCAGAGAAGCCCAAGTTGCTGAAAAGTAACGTTGAGCCCCGATGGATCCGATGGCAAAGTGTGGTCAAAAATTTTAAAATTATATAAAATAATTAATGAGACACTTTCGGATAATATAAATGTATCTTATAATGAGATAAACTACCTCAAAGGCAAACAGCCCCCCTCAAAAAAGGCTGTTGCCAATGAAAACAAACAGTGTAAACACAGAAGAAAACATGACTCCAGGCACTGAAAAAACTGGCCCGGAATCAGTCATCAATTACACTCTATCTGATGCAAAACAGAGACTCCCAGGGGAGAATCTGCAGAACATCAGATGGAAGATGCAGAACACAAACGTTATACACCCATGGGTGAAAACGTAACTATGGGGAAAATAACAGAAAACATTCTGTAACCAAGCAACTCTCCCAGGGAATTTTTAGAAATGAAACTTCTCAAAAATATGCCAAAAGCATGGGAGAATTGCAAGGGGGGACTTTAGAAGGTTAGGGGAGAGGAAACACTGAATAAGCAGTGCAACAATTAGCAAGAATGACAACAAGAGGCGTTTGCCTCGAAAATAGGCAACTTAACATAATTTCAACAAAAAATTTTAAGTACAGCCCTGATTATTTTTTGCCACTTCTTTTTTCCTCTCCTCCTTCTATCCTCCTTAGAATCACATTTTCTCCAAGAATTACGTGTCTGGCATCCTTTAAACTGAGATTTACAAGCACAAAGATCAGTGAGATGTTGACTGATGAAGGGCCAAACAGAGAATGATATTTGGCGCCAATTTCGGGACGACTGCGTCACTGCGCATGCGCAGTAGAGTCGTACTATGGAGGTCCTTTAGGACATGATTTCTTTTTGTTTTGGATGCAAATTTTGGGGATTGGGGGGCAAAATTTGTGTTTGGCCCTGGTTTTTGTGGAGTTAGCACCAGCTAAGTCTGGGTCATTGGTACAGTATAAAAATATAACAAGAGCCTCTTCTTTAAATTACTAAATTATGCTGTAAGGCCAACTTTGGGACATTTAATGTGTAATTTCAACTTTTGTTTGTCATTTTCTGTTTCAGAAGGGTACACCCACAATTTCAGGAACTCAATTCCTGAAATTTCAAGGACATTTCTGCATTGAATTTATTAGTTTCCCAATGCTTGCCACAAATTTGTTTAGACTAAATTTAAGAACCTAGCAGGGCCTCTACAAGGGTTCCTGCTGGCAAGGACTGATAAAATTCAAAGAAATTCATGACACGAAAGTTTTCAGGAGGGAGGAAGTGGTAATGACCAGAGAGATCTAGTCTGGACTACACCTTTGTGAACTCTGGCTAAAAAAAAAAATAGACGTGAATATTCATGTCTTTTCAAGGCCTCCTGGCTCACTTCCCAGAATTTCAAGTCCTTCAATGGTACATAAGTCAAATTTAAGGCTGTTCCTTGAATCCAGGGCCCCATAAGAGCCTTGCTCTGCAAAAAAGAGAAAATGAATAGCCTAACTTTCAATACTCACTGGTTTAACTCCCTGCCCACAAGTCATAATCTGTTAAACACTTCACACTGAACATAAGGAATATACACTATTATAATTTGTTTGACAGAGCTCTCTGAGCAGTGTTAATCAAGATATAGGGAGCGCGGTGGCTCATTGGTAGACTGTTGGACTTCTATGCTAGAGGTCCCGAGTTCGATCCCCGTCCGGGACGACCCGCGTTGTGTCCTTGGGCAAGGCACTTTATCCTGGTTGCCTACATGGGGGCACGATGACGCCATGTACTAAGGCGTACTGCACGTCAATGGTGCACGTCTTCAACCACTGTAACCCTGCTTGAGCGGAGCTTGAACAGAGTTAGAATGTTGAGGAGATGACAGCTGCTCGGTGGTTCTCTCCGGCTTCCTCTGGCTTCCTCCACCCGTAAAACTGTCACGGTCACGATTAGCCATTGTGCATAAGTATGTAACCATAAACACCAATAAATAATAATAATGATAATCAAGATATAATACCTAGAGCTGAGCAGATTGAAAATTTGAACTTGGTTTCAGAACTGGTTTTGAGAAAAAACATTTTTTCGGTTAATTTGTGTATTTTCAAATGACAGCAAAAACAGGTTATTAGTTGGTTATAACACATTACTAATCTGTTAAAACAAATTATGAATCTGTTATGAAATTTTATTAATCTGTTGTAACAGATAAATAAGTGGAGACGAGCTGGCACTAATACGCCACCGTTGAAAACAAATTTCGTTTGCAGTGTGACCCAAATCGTCTGCCAAGGGTTTGAAAATGCATGTATAGTGATCTTTCGCTTTTACCGAGGCTATTGCACAACGGCTTCTTTCTGTAGCCTGTTTTACCCTATATAACACTGTAACCTCCCCCCCCCCCCCACACACGCAGTTAGCAGATACACACGCACACACAGACACACCTCCGTTGCCACAATGACATTCTCAGAACACAGCCGTCCTCTCGTCCTGACGACACTCATGCACATGGCCCTTTTGCGACATCACTCTTGTATAATCCCTCTTTGATTAAACCGTGACTATAGAATTGCACACGACCCAAATGGGCCTTATCATGCTTTACCCCATGTGACACTGTACTGATACTGCCCATTCGTTTTAACATCAAAGGCCTTGGGGCAAACCCCATGCAGTTCTACTGACTTTACACCGGGCCCAAAGATTTGTGACAGCCACCTGGTCTTTCTGTCGACTATTTTAGACTGGTGTCCAAACAAGCGCGCCTTACCTCCGTTTCTTCTTGCAACTTTTATCATACAGGAAATCTTTCAGACTCTTAAATTTCCCCTGTTCTACACACAACCCAGTCACCTCCATAAAATATTCATCCAGTAGGTGATTAAATTATGCAACTTGCCATTTTGACTGAAACTCCCCTGCCTCCTCTTGCCCTCTCTTGCACACGGCGCCACTGACCTTTTTAGAAGTAAGCCGTAACCCGTGACTCCTGTTGGCCCCACATATATACGCAGTCCAAGTATCTGTGAGGTGAGGCCTTATACCCTGGTACCTAGGCCTATACTTTGGTTCTCTAATTTCATAGAAAAATAAATTGAGACTATCTTTATAATTCCATGTCGGTGTTGAGACCAATTTGTATCAGCCACATCTCACTCTACCATAAAATAAAACATTGTTGAAGTTTATTGCAAAGTTCAAAGCTTCCAAAAGTTTTGCACATTGCAGTAACATAAAGTGTCGAATCTACTTTCATTCACAGGAACTCGACGTATTATCAGATGTTATCAATTTTAATAAAATGCATATTATATTATCAATACTCAGTTTATTTAGTATTGATAATGTAATATATATTTTATTAAAAATGATAAAATCTGATAATTCGTTGAGAGCCTGTGCACAGAATAATTCATGTTAGCTGCCGATAATGCGATCAACTTTTTCCGTGTTGTCGTTTAATTCTTCGTCGAGAAGCGCAATCTTGAACAACATTGATTATTCTGAATACCCTGTAATGTCAAATGAACGTTTCCTTGAGAACAACATTCTGTAATTGAACTGCGCATGACACACTAGTCTGGTGAAATCTGAATAAATTTGGAATGGCCCACGGAAACGTACCCATAGACTTTAGGACATGGCAAAGAAATTGCTATTAAAGAAGAAGCAAATTAAAGATGACATCCAAGGTAGCCATTTCTTGTAAAAACTTAGTAGCTGTCATCAGAAATTAGTACACTGAATTCAGGACTGAGGGATACAGACTGTAGAATATGAAGATTGACTCGAAGAATGCAACTTCAAGATCCAAGACGGCACTTGCACAGCACAAGAAATTTGATAGCTCATACCAGGATGTCACTCCAAACCTTAAAACGAAATTTCATGTTGATCTGTTGATTGATATGGGCTGTAGGACAAGCCAAAGGCATTTACCATGTATGATAGGTAAAATCCAAGATTTCCTCCATTTTTCCTCAATAGCTGACACATAGGTGTTCCACAAACAAGGATGTGAAATTTCAAGACCAATAATGGAATGCAGGCTTTAGTGTGTTTCTAAGGATTTAAAAAAAAAAATTCAAGACTGCTGCCAGTAATAATGTTTTTCAAGCTTTGGAGGTGAAACTCATCAGCTCACATCTACATGTTGGCACAAGCCTGTACATGAATTTCACACTGATCATATGGCTATATTTCTTGAAAACTAGCCAAACTTGATAGTTCTCATCTAGATGTTCTTCTCAACAAGCATATAAAATTTCAAAATTCTCAATAGAGGGATCTGGGCTGTGCTGAAAATTTTAACAGGCAACATGCAAGATGGGCATCAGCAGGAAATATTTTCAAGCTTCAGCAGTGAAAAATGACATTGCAAATCTAGATTTTCTCCTGAACCTGCATATGATATTCTGCATTGCTTAAATGAAGGATGCAGGAAGAAGGGCATACCAATGGAACTCTTGAAAAACATGCAAAATCAAAGAAGGCCATCATGATGCCTGTTTTATCTCCATACACTGTGACAGTCCATTGCTTACATCTAAATGTTGTCCGAAACAAACATTAAATTACTAAATCATCTTTTAACGCTTAAGGACCTAATTCTGACTTTAATAACGTATTTCTACAACACAGGTGCCCTAACATACTGTCTTTGGGTAAACTTGTAAGCTACATTCACTGAATTGCCTTGGCAGTTGTTTCTGGAGAAGTCTTGGCTGTCTGTATAGGCCAAGACTTGTCCAGAAACAACTGATAAGTCAAAGATGTGGACTGTCAAAGAATAACAAAATGTCTAAAAAGTTAAAAAATTTATAGTAATTTATATATTTTTTATACTAACCAATGACCCAGACATAGCTGGTTCTAACTCTTAAAAATGTAGGGCCAAACACAAATTTTGCCCCCCAATCCCCAAAATTTGCATCTAAAACCAAAGAAAACATGTCCTGAATGGCCCTCCATACTTCACCTCTACTGCGCATGTGCAGTGTCAAGGACGTCCCGAAATTGGCGTCATTAATCATTCTTATAATCAGTGCCTGGTAAGCGCTATGTACTCAGCGGGGAGGTATGAGTTCCCAACTCCTGGGAGGGCCATCCCCGTCTGGGTCATTGGTAAGTATAAAAAATATATAAATTACTATAAATTTTTTAACATTTTTATACTGTACCAATGACCCAGACATAGCTGAAGAGTAAAAAGGCTGGAGGGCCTAGGACATAGAGGAAAATCCAATAAGCTCAATTATATAAAATAGAGTCATCCCCTCGAGAGGAAAAGGAGTATTAGGCCTTACATGTATCTTTCTTATTTATGATAAATTAGAAAGACACAACACCTTTCATAATTGAGCATCATAACATCCATGTACTCTATTAATATCCAGTATAATCCTTATACTAATAATTTTTAAAGTAAGCCAATAAATAAAGTCAGTCTAGAGAATAGAGACTCTTTATACTCCTTTAAAAGTGTCTGAGGATTGTATAATAACGCCCGTTGACACATAATATATTCAAAAGCTATACTTTAAAAACTATGACCTGAATGAATTTTTAAAACATAAACTTATCACTTAAAAACCATCCCAGTAACAGCTTAGAATTACTAACTCCGGAGGAGGTATCCCCTTGTTTCATAATAAAACAGGTGACCAAAGGGAACACCCTCCCCCCCCCCCCCTTCTCCTTGCCCTGGGTCAAATAGCCCAGAGCGAAGAGGGCAGCAGGACGGAGTCACTGCCGGAACAGAACGCCTACCTAGCTATAGTAGCAACTGTTAAGTGAATGACATTCTGAGCAGTAGATAATAGACCTAACAATGCAGGCCTCCAGAAATGGACTCAATATTTCTGAGATAAAAATTCATGAATGTGGATGGCTGAGCCCAATGTGAAGCCTTCATAAAATCTATAATAGCGACACTATTAATGTAAGCCCAAGATGAAGAAAGAGCTCTTACTTCATGAGCCGAAATCTCAACCACAAACTGCTGAGTAAATGATATGCCATAAGCAGTACCGATAGTTAATTGAATCCATTAGCAATAGAATGGAGCGTAATGTCCTTCTATTAGGCATCAAAGACAGAAGAAGCTTACGTCCTTACTAATAAACTGAGATCTGTTTATAAATACGTAAACTCTAACCGGACAGAGTGAAGGCCTATGTCCGTACGAAGATGGAAGGACCTTAATAACAATAGGTTCCGGATATTATTAGGAGCCTGATTCTTAACCAAAAATCCAACCTAAGTAGTAAAGGAAATAGTGTTTCCGAAACTACGAAAGTGAGAATCGTCACCGATAGTGCATGAAGCTCACTGACTTCTCAGTAAAAGAGAAGACTAAGAGAATTACTGTCCTAAAAGGTCAGAATTTGAAAACTACTGTTTCCAGAGGCTCAAATGATTACTTAGCTAAATAAGAACTGAAGCTAAATTCCGTATAGGAATTAATCTAAGGATTCTAGGTCTATTTATCGAAAAGTTTCTAACTAACTTAGATAAAGAGACATAAGACTCAATAGTAAACTATCATGGAGTGCATAGGTATGAGATAACATAGACCTATAACCTTAATAGTAACAGGCTGCAGTTGATCTCGTCAAACAAGTATACTAGAAAGTTGCAATGTCTAGTATGGAGGGATAAAAAATATCAACATAATGATCCCTACACCAACGACGGAAGAGCCTCCACTTTAGCCGCATAGTATAGCGAAGAGGAGGTTCTCCTACAGTAAGAAATCGCGTCCATAGCTCGTCCTGTACAATGCTTGCCGTGCAAGAAGGACCACACAACGGAATACGTGAAGGTTGAGACCTTGCGGGTTGTGATGAAGTTGACACGATTTCCCCAGCGAAAGAAGATCCTCTCATGGAGGAAGTTTTCGCGGTAAGTCCCACAGTAGACACCCGAGTAAATTTACCCATGGTCTCTGTGAAGACAGAGATGCTATCAACAGAATTGTATTGTGGATGTTTATCTTAGCAATACTAGCTGAAACAACAGCGCTGAGGATACGCATATCCTATCATTCCATCCTATTAGATCAATAGAGCGTTAACAACATAAGCTCAGGGATCTGGACATGGAAGCACATACGTCTGCAAATGAATAGTGAGTTGTGTCGCAAATAAATTATCATTGGGCGTTCCCATTGATAGCAAATCTGATTGAATACTTGTTTGTTGAGAGTCCATTCTGATGGCAACAAGCGACCCTTACGTGAAAGGGAGTCTGCTAATACAATCAGACGACCCGGAATATGACGGACCGAAGCAGAACTTGGTGTGCTATAACAAACAGAAAGATTCTTTGCGTTAAATTGAATAACGGAAACGAATGAGTGCCTCCCTGGTTCCGGAGATACGCAACTACTGTCGTATTATCGGACAGGATTTGGACATGCGTTTCTGAATAATGTTCATACAATGACATAGTGCAAGCCAAAATAACATCATTTCCTGGAAGTTAAGTGCTTGCCTAGAAACTGCGGAACCCAAAGACCCTGGCACTTCGAATACGTTGGGATCAATATTGTACCCCAACATGTTTGACTGGCATCCGTCATAATCATAAAACTCGGATCCGGCAACTGCAGTGGCACTCTCTGAGTCAACCACTGAATGTTTGCCCCAGTCTGAATCTCTTGTTACACTTGATAGACAAGAGAACGTGTATATCGAGCAATTGATAGATTGCTGAAAGGCTGCAGTCGAAGAGAAGCTTCTCCGAGACCGAAGCGACTCTGAGAGAGTTCTTCACCTTACTATCCACGCGCGTGGATGTAGCTAGGGCTGCGTCACGTCTAACCAACTCCAGGTTGCCACTGAAGGGCGGAGTTATACGTGGAAAAACTACTGCCCTTGAAAGAAATCACATTGAGGATCATATCCTGGAATTCTTTCTCTTGAAGACGTAATGATAACGCCTCAGTAAGGTGGTCTACGTATGATAAAGCGTCTAAGTTAAGTCTAATAGACATCATTGTCGTTTCCAACATCGTGGTTGGAATTGACATAGACGGCGAAAAAGATAATTCCCAGTCTTCAGTCCCGCCGTCAAGACGCATAGGAACTCTCGGTATGCCCTGTTCTGCCAATATAAATTATTTCCTAGAATTGATGAAAGGCAGAATAGAGCATTGCGGACAAGAAACTAGATTATCATGCTTGGTAGCAAGCTTATATATAGCGTCGTTAAATAATTCGAATGTTCTAATGACATTATTGGACTGTGTCGGCAAGTCAGGGACAATGTCCCTGAACCGATCCAAAACTCCTTGTCCAATGACGCTATGAGTCTCTTATCCAGCATCGCAGCAATGTAGTCCAACGGAACAACCTCTGGAAGATAATGCCGGAAGAAATGTATGGCAGCTTCTGTTGTTCCGAAAGGAAAAGCTTGAAATCGTCCGAATCCCTTTCGCCATCCTGTCGGACCCTATAAAGTGTCGGTCGTCCGTACCTGATGCAACAGCGGAGCGCACCGAGAATCTGTCGTTTGCTGGGATGCTGCGATAAACTGTGCTATTTTGGATAGCACGTCCGTCACTGAGGCCTGTGGAGAAGCGGTCTTACGATGCTTTGCCGCTGGAAGCTCCGTGTTCGTTACCCCGTGCATACTTCTATTATGCGAGCGAACGGAGTGTATAGGCCTCGTGTCCCTTGGCTACCGGATGGCGTGACCTGTTCGCCATGGAATCACTGAATGACGAAGCTGGCCGGATACTCGAGGTCACGTAGCCAACGTGCGGTCGTGTGCGCTGCTGTGAGGATGAGGAAGCATTATCGACAGTCTCTCGGACTGTCAATATAACGGAGCGTCCCGAGCGGCAGACATATGCTCCGAATGCGAAATGACTGTACCACAACATACGGTCCCATATGTTGTTGTACGAGAGAGGGACCCCTCTCGCTCGCAGCCCGGACGGACCTGGACGAGCTAGGAACCGGACTAACAGGCTTCCTCCGATCTGTCCTCTAATCCGTCGTCACTGGGTGTGTACTAAAATCTATTATAGTGCTCGCATCACCCAAATCTCCTTCCTAGACCGCAACGGACGAACCCGACTGCCGAACCATTCGATGAATGGACGCTACACCGGGTGAGCCAGCGAATGTCAACTCCGTCGATCCTACTAGGGACCTCTTAGGCGATTGACGTATTCCATGAGCACTTATTGCCGCTAGCTCTTCATTATCTATGACGACAGAGGCACACTTTTGAAAGACATCTCCATAACTTTGCGAACAAGAAACCAGACATGCTTGTTAATAGCAAGCATATAATAATATATAATAATATATATATAGCGTCGTTCAATAATTCGAAAGTTGTGTGACATTATTGGACTGTGTCGGAACTGAGGGACGATGTCCCTGAACCGAACCAAAAATTTCTGTGTCCACCGACGCTATCAGTTTCTTATCCGGCATCGCAGCATTCTGGTCCGACGAAAGAACCTCTAGAAGATAAAGTCAGATGACATACACAGCAGCTGATGTTGTTCCGAAAGGGAAAGCTCGAAATCCTCCGAATCCCTTTCTGCATCCCATCGGACCAGATGAAATTTTCAGACGTCCGTACCTGCTTCCGCGGAGCGTCCTGACCCAGCGTTGTCGGATAATACATGATGCGACAGAGATACTGTCGATGCTGGGATGCTGCGATAAGCTGTGCTAATTGGGATAGCACGTCCGTCACCGAGGCCTGTGCAGTAGCGGTCTTACGATGCTTTGCTGCTGGAAGCTCCGAGTACGTTGACTCCCGCATACTTTCTTATGCGAACGTCCGGAGTCTGCAGGCCTCGTGTCCCTGGCTACCGGATGGTGTGACCTGCACGCCGATGATTCTCTGATTGGCGAAGTTGACTGGATATCCGAGGTCACATAGCCAAGAGCGGTCGTGTGCGCTACCATGAGGATGAGGAAGCCTTATTGACAGTCTCTCCGGACTGACTATATATCGGAGCGTCCCGAGCGGCGGACATATGCTCCGAATGCGAAACATTTTGTACCACAACATCTGGGGCCAGATGTTGTTGTATGGGAGAGGGGCCTCTCTCGCTCGCAGTCCGGATGGACCTGGACGAGCTAGGAACCGGACTAAAAGGCTTCCTCCGTTCTCTCCTCTAATTCGCCGTTACTGGGTGTGCATTTGGTTGATTTATAGTGCTCGCATCACCCAAAACTCCTTCTGGACCGCAACGGCCGAACCCGGCTGCCGAACCATTCGATGAATGGACGCTACACCGGGCTAGCTAGCGGACGTCAAAGGCCGTCGAACCTACTAGGGTCATCTTAGGCAATTGACGTATTTACATGAGCACTTTTCGGCTAGCTCTTCATTAATTGTGACGACGGAGGCACACTTTTGGAAGACATCACGGATACATCACCCTGATCTTGATCGTCTGAAATAGAGATTGATAAAGTAGAGTGACCCTGCGGGGAAAGGACCGGAATGGCCATTTCCCCACTAACATACCGTGACACACGCTTCCCATGTTGTCATCGAAATTAACATATACAGAACAGGAGTTAGTGCGAGTACACTGACTACATTTGTACAATGATTATGAAAGTCAGAGGAAGATTTCCTCTTATTACAAATGAACAATATCCTTCATTGTGAAAAGAAAACAAAGTCCCTGTACTCGCACCAACCCCTGACAATCAAAATACATAATAACATGATCCATTAACATAGAAAAAATAATTGAAATCAAAATATTTTGAAAAAATATTTTTTCAGAACAGCCCAAGTTTCTGAAAAGTAACATTGAGCCCCAATGGATCCCAAGCCTAAGTGTGGACAAAAATTCTAAAAATATTTTAAAAAATTAATGCAACACTTACGAACAATAATAATGTATCTAGTTATGATTAAATTAACATCAAGATATTATTTTCAAGAAATCCCCCCTCACACAGAGGGCTGTTGTAAATGTAAACAATAAGTGTAAAAACACCAGAACAAAACTCCAGGCACCCTGGCCCGAAATCAGTTACCAATAATACACTAACTGATGCAAAACAGAGACTTCCAGGGAAGAAACTGCAGAACATAAGATGGTAGATGCAGAACACTACGCCTAACCACCCATAGGTGAAGACGTAAACATGGGGAAAAGAACAGAATTCATTCTGTTATCCAGCTAAAACTCCCAAGAAATTTTAGTAATAATATTACAGAAAATATGCCAAAAGCATGGGAGAATAGCAAGAGGGGACTTAAAGGAAAGGGAGAGAGGAAAACACTGAACAAGCAGTGTAACTTGATAACAAGAATGACCACAACAGGCTATTGCCTCGAAAATAGGTAACTTAACATAATTTCATTAAAAAATTTTAAGTTACAGCCCTGATTATTTTCTGTCACTCATTTTTCCTCTCCTCCTTCTATATCCTCCTTAGAATCACCATTTCTCTAATATTTATGTGTCTGGCATCATTTAAACTGAGATTTACAAGCACAAAGATCAGTCAGATGTTAACTGATGAAGGGCCAAACAAAGAATGATTAATGGCGCCAATTTCGGGACGTCCTTGACACTGCGCATGCGCAGTAGAGGTGAAGTATGGAGGGCCATTCAGGACATGTTTTCTTTGGTTTTAGATGCAAATTTTGGGGATTGGGGGGCAAAATTTGTGTTTGGCCCTACATTTTCAAGAGTTAGCACCAGCTATGTCTGGGTCATTGGTACAGTATAAAAATTCTCCTTTTCCTTTAGGGTTAAGAGATATGGTGTAAAAGGCATTTTCATGTAAATTTAAAGAAACTAGACTTTATGATTCTGGAGAATCATGGCTTTTCCCGATGAGATTCCATGATTTTTCATGACCCCACAGTGTCTGATGAATTATTTTTAACTGTCTCATGGAAGTTCCTTCATTGATGTTATGAGAAAGGTGAGTATAGTAGTCTTAAATGACACAGTTCGATAAAAAATTGTTTAGGTAAAAACCATCATTAACGGTGGAGTGGGTTAATGTCAATATCGTCGTCCAACAAGTCAATGACCGACGAAATGAGTTATGTTTGTTTGACACATACCCACAGAGTGCTTTGTCAATTTAAAAATGGTCCATTTTATCTCAAATGTATCCAAAATATTGATGTCTAACAGCTTGTAGAGGGTTAGCAGCCTCTGGGGGGTTAAATGCTTACCAAAATATTTTGTTCATGCAACTTGTAATGTCACTCGAAAACCTGCGAATGGTCAATTGCTCTTGAAATTTTTTTTTTTGGAGAAATCCACAGAAAACTGGAATTTTAAGCTTTTAAGGGGTATATCTCCTTTACTAGTCAAAAAAGGGTTAAAACCTCAATTTCTGAATACACTTACTACTTACAAAAATGTTTCCCCATCAGTTTTGCGTCCGGTAAAAGAGGTTATGTTTCTCTGTTGCATTCCCATTTGATGTTGTTGGTGTTCAAAAACAGACTATTTTTTTCAAAACTTTGACTAAATATTTAACATCCCATGCAGGGTTAACAAATGCTTACCGGAATAATTTATCCAATCAACTGGTAATGTGACACCAAGACCTATCAATGGCCATTTTCTCTTGAAAACCCTACCATATGTTTGTAAAGAAATAAATTTTTAAGCTTTTGATGGGTATCACTATTAACAACCACAAAAGGGGTTAACACTTGGTTTTTGAATACCCTTATTACTTACAAAAATGGTCCTCGGTAAATTCCACTTCCAATAAAGGAGATTATGTTTATTTCTCTGGTACATGTTGGGTGCTGTGCATGTCTGAAAACAGCCCATTTCAACAAAATTATGATGCTTGGCAGCCTGTAGAGGGTTAATAAATGCTCACCGGAATATTTCTTCCATGCAACTTGTAATGTCACACAAAGACCTGCGAGTAGTCAATTTTTCTTGAAAACCTACAGGATGTATTTAGAGAAATCCACAGAAAATGGGAATTTTAAGATTTTAAGGGGTCTCTCTCTTTAGCCTGCCCAAAATGGGTTAAGACTTCGACTTTCGAATACCCTTACTACTTACAAAAATGTTTCTATATAGAATGTGCGCTCTATAAAAGAAGGCACTTTTCTTTGTGGCGTACCCATTGGGTGCTGTTGGCATCCAAAAACAGCCCATTTTATCACAATTTTGACTTTTTGCAGCCCATGGAGGGTTAACAAATGCTCACCGCAGTATTTTGTCCATGCAACTTCTATTGTCACACACAAGGCCTGGGAGTGACAAATTTTTCTTGAAAATCTACAAGACTCGTTTAGAGAAATACACAGAAAACATGATTTTTTTTAGCTTTATGGGGGTTTTGCTGTTTTACCAGCCCAAAACGGGTTAACGCTTGGGTTTTTGAACACCCTTATTACTGACAAAAATGATCCTCGGTGAATTCCACTTCCAATAAAGGAAGTCATGTTTATCTCTCGTGTATTGTGTGGGTGCAGTGGGGGCCTGAAACCGGCCTATTTCATCAAAATTTCGATGTTTGGCAGCCTGTGGAGGGTTACCATATGCATCACCTAATATGTCGTGTGTATCAAAGGTCGTGTCACAGGCAGGTCTAGCAATGACAAAAGTTTTAAAAAAATCTACAAGACGTATTTCGAGAAAGTGCCGATAAACCCCAATTTTGGCAGTTTTTTGCCAATTTTGACGAAATAAGGGTTAAATAAAAAATTCCACTTCGGTACATTTTTAGATTTTGTGCCCCTCTATGCGTGTGCAAAATTTTGTGAAAATCGGTTCGAAAATGGCTTCTGAATCGTACGGACAAAATGTGAGGAGAAAAAAAAAAAACAAACCTCCAAACCCCCCCCCCCCCCCCCCCCCCCCCAAAAAAAAATAATAATAATCCGTAGAAAAACAATAGTCTTTTCCAGAGGAAAAAGCCTAATAAGAAAGTGTTGATTAGGTAAGACATAAATTGGAACTGGAAAAAAAACCCAGAAAAACCTCATCCATGTATGTAAACCAGACTTCTGTCAACATTAAAATTGGAACTAGCTCATTCTAATGAGGGATCACGTGATACAGTTTTGTTGAAATATTTTGAAAAATAAGAACCGTTTTTCAACTGCTTAATTTGTAAATTACAGGGGCAATTCACTAGGTAAAGGGTTAGTGACAGTAAAGAACAAAAAAATTAACATCATTACAAAATTCATAATACAAGCCCTGTAAAAAATTATAAATATATCTTGCTATTCTTCACCTCAAAATTTGACTCAATTTTTTCGATCAAAGCCTGGACTGATGCATCTGTATCATTCAGCGTGGACTGAGATTTTAGCCGATTATCTGACATTGAGTTTTCTTTGTTTTCAGTGGAGTTAAGTGTGCTTCTGTGTATCTTATGTGGTGGTGAAGTTGTATCATCTGATCTCACCAAGTTAGGTGGTCTTCTTTCGTTGTTGGTAGCTATTGCATCGCCTAAACTAAAATGTAACAGCAATGTGTAGAGTTTAAAAAGAGTACGCAGAGACCAGAGCTCAATGCTTTAACCCTTTACTTTTATGAACATAAAATGACAGGCGACATTTGCAAAAAAAATTCATGAACAACTCAACACTTTCATTTTTAGAACCCCCGTTTTTCAAATAATTAAATTTAGATAGAATTTTTTGGAAATAGTACTGGCCATTTCATTCTGTGATGTTAGGTAAAGGTTTACCAAAACTAGATGGTGTCACTTGTGTGCAAAGCACACTATAGTGTATCCCCACATTTGCATCCTTGACTTTGCATGAATGCTTGATACAAAGATGAAATGTATTATATGGCACCCTAAAATCATATTGAGTGGCACAGGTGACACAGCTTCATGTGCACCTGCAGACTCCACTGCAACATTTGAGCATGGCTTTAGCGTTTCGAATTACATACATGTACCCTGGGAGCCTTTCGCCAGAAACGGTCTAAGAAAACATGAAAGTGGCAACGTTGCCACAGCCACGTGGCACCACAAAAATCCGAAACCCTCGTGCACATCTACAGACCCTACTGCAACATTTGAGCATAGTGTTAGCATTTCAAATTAATACTCTAGGAGCTTTTTGCCGGAAACGGTCTAAGAAAACATGAAAGCAAAACGGTAGTACCGCCACGTGGCACCTGAAAAATCTGAAACCTTTGTACGCATCTACAGACCCTACTGCAACATTTGAGCACGCGTTTAGCATTTCGAATTACAAACTCTAGGAGCCTTTCGCCGGAAACGGTCTAAGAAAACACGAAAGTGGCAATGGTGGCACAGCCACGTGGCACCTGAAAATTCCAAAACCTTCCAGTGCATCTACAGACCCCATAGCAACATTTAAGCATGGTTTTAGCATTTTGAATTACATACCCTAGGATCCTTTTGCCGGAAACGGTCTAAGAAAACGCAAAAGTGGCAACGGCACAGCCACTTGGCAGCTGAAAAATCCAAAACCTTTGTGCATATCTACAGACCCCACTGCAACATTTGAGCATGGTTTTAGCGTTTCGAATTACATACCCTAGGAGCCTTTCAGCGGAAAGGGTCTAAGAAAACACGAAAGTGGCAATGGTGGCACAGCCACGTGGCACCAAAAAAAATCTGAAACCTTCGTGCGCACCTACAGACCCTACTGCAACATCTGAGCATGTTTTTAGCATTTCGAATTACATACTCTAGGAGCCTTTCATCGGAAACGGTCTAAGAAAACATGAAAGTGGCAACGGTGGCACAGCCACGTGGCACATGAAAAATCCAAAACCTTCGTGCGCATCTGCAGACCCTACTGCAACATTTGAGCATGGTTTTAGCGTTTCGAATTACATACCCTAGGAGCTTTTCGCTGGAAACGGTCTAAGAAAACACGAAAGTGGCAACGGTGGCACAGCCACGTGGCACCCCAAAAATCCGAAACCTTTGTGCGCATCTGCAGACCCCGCTGCAACATTTGAGCATGGTTTTAGCGTTTCGAATTACATACCCTAGGAGCCTTTCGCCAGAAACGGTCTAAGAAAACACGAAAGTGGCAATGGTGGTATGGTCACGTGGCACCCAAAGAATCCGAAACCTTTGTGCACATCTACAGACCCTACTGCAACATCTGAGCATGCTTTTAGCATTTCAAATTACATACTCTAGGAGCCTTTCGCCGGAAATGGTCTAAGAAAACACAAAAGTGGCTATGGTGGCCTAGCCACGTGGCACCCGGAAAATCCAAAACCTTCGTACGCATCTATAGACCGTACTGCAACATCTGAGCATCGATTTAGCATTCCGAATTACATACCCTACAAGCCTTTCGCCGGAAAAGGTCTAAGAAAACACAAAAGTGGCAACGGTGGCACAGCCTGTGGCACCCAAAAAATCCGAAACCTTCGTACGCATCTATAGACCATACTGCAACATCTGAGAATAGTTTTAGCATTTCGAATTACATACCCTACGAGACTTTCGGCGGAAACGGTCTAAGAAAACATAAAAGTGGCTAAAGTGGCACAGCAACGTGGCACCCGAAAAATCCGAAACCTTTGTGCACATCTATAGTCCCTACTGCAACATATGAGCATGGTGTGAGCATTTCGAATTACATTCCCTACGAGCCTTTCGCCGGAAAGGATCTAAGAAAACACGAAAGTGGCTACGGTGGCACAGCCACGTGGCACCCGAAAAATCCGAAACCTTTGTGTGCATCTATAGACCCTACTGCAACATATGAGCATGGTTTTAGCATTTCGAATTACATACCCTATGAGTCTTTCGCCGGCAACGGTTCAAGAAAACACAAAAGTGGCTACGGTGGCACAGCCACGTGGCACCCGAAAAATCCAAAACCTTCCTGCGCATCTATAGCCTTTCGCCGGAAAAGGTCTAAGAAAACACAAAAGTGGCAACGGTGGCACAGCCTGTGGCACCCAAAAAATCCGAAACCTTCGTACGCATCTATAGACCATACAGCAACATCTGAGCATGGATTTAGCATTTCGAATTACATATCCTACGAGCCTTTTGCCGGAAACGGTCTAAGAAAACACAAAAGTGGCTACGGTGGCACAGCCATGTGGCACCCAAAAAATCCGAAACCTTTGTGCGCATCTATAGTCCCTACTGCAAGATATGAGCATGGTTTTAGCATTTCGAATTACATTCCCTACGAGCCTTTCGCCGGAAACGATCTAAGAAAACACGAAAGTGGCTACGGTGGCACAGCCACGTGGCACCCGAAAAATCTGAAACCTTCGAGTGCATCTATAGACCCTACTGCAACATATGAGCATGGTTTTAGCATTTCGAATTACATACCCTACGAGCCTTTCGCCGGAAACGGTCTAAGAAAACACAAAAGTGGCTACGGTGGCACAGCCACCCGAAAAATCCGAAACCTTCCTACATATCTACAGATCATTTAGCAACACCCTAGTGTAATTTTAGAACTCCGAATTACATAGGTTGGGACTATTCAGCAAAAAAGTGAAAAAATAACGCATTTTTTAAGTGGCTCCACAGAAGCCACCTGGTGGCACAAAAATTTAAAAGTTGTATTTTTGGTTTGCACAGACCCTATCGAACAACTGTAGAAAGTTATAGCATTTCAAATTACAAAACCGGACGTACGGAAGTACGAACGTATGGACGTACAGCCATATGGACGGAGATCATGACAATATCCCCACATTTTTTAAAATGCGGGGATAAAGATATATTGGCACAGGAAAGGAAACATCAAACTTACAATTAGGCCTTCTTGGAGATCATATTATACTTTTACTTATTTATTTATTTATTGGTGTTTAAAGGCACTTTTGACAGCAAGGGTCACCTCAAGTTGGATAGTTTTACGGTTGGAGGAAACTGGAATACCCAGAGAGAAACACCAAACAATGACAGCAACTGTCAGACTACCAACATACTAACGCCACAGAAGCAGGGTTAGCACTGTTAAATGCATTATCGACATGCAGTACGTATTAGTACACAGCATCACCATGTCCACATGTGGGTAATCGGGATTAAGTGTCTTGCCCATGGACACAATGCACTTACCCCTGGCGAGGATTGAACCATGGACCTGTCGGTTTGAAGTCCAAGGCCACAACCACTGAGCCACCGCACTCCCCATCCTTATAATTAATATAACAAAGATTTATAATAACCACTGTTTTATAAAAAATATTTTATTCTGAAAAACAGTCATAAAAGCTCGGAACTGAACTCTGTCTTCAATTTTTAAAAAGTGTCAGTTCTAGTTGGATAGTTTTGTTCATGAAAATACCAAACAGATCAACAATAAAAATTAAAGGCTTGCTATCAAATGTATCAGACTCTGCAACATAAGGCTACTGAAAATAAATATAAATTTTTTAGTAAATTTTGTTTCTATACATACCTACCATAATTGTTTACTATTGGCTTCTGCATGAAGTAAAAGGCCTACTCAGAAAAAACTATGTCTTAATTATTGGAACACTTGCTCAAGACCCTTGAACATGTTAGGAAGGGTGGAAAAGCACCATAAAAAATTAAGAATCAAAAACTGCTCCAATTTTTCTGCCATCGTGAAGATCTGTGATTAATGATTAGCAGGGAGGAAGTTTAGTTAAAACTATCCCCTAAATCAACAAAGTATATATTTTTTACACACCCACTCCCAATTGTTTTCTATTGGTTGATGAACAAAAGGAGGGAATCACATAGTAGCCCACCACATTCTGCATCAAGGAAAACTGCAGGAGAAACAAAAGGCAACCAGGTAGATGTTGTGAAAAGATAACAGGAACAGAAGCAAATTCCTGCCACAGCCCAGGTTCCAGGCCTTTAGATTACCCCAATTTCACACCAACTACAGGCGTGCCCAAATTAGAGAGGGTGTGAAGACATCAAGAAAAATATATAAATTCTCTCTGCCTCTACTATATATGAGAATAACTTCCATCATAATATGGCCATAGAAACACAAAGAAAGGCATGGCAATAAAACACAACAGGATAAAGCTGTTATTTCTAGTTTTAATGAGCCCAAATTAGGACAAAAGGGTGTGCTAAAAAAAAGAATTTAAAGGCTTGAGGTTCAAGAGTAGAAAGGGCACAACACACCATAACAATAGAAACAGTAAGGAGAGCAATCCTTACAGAATCTAAAGATAAAATGAAAGCCGTAAACATGAGTGCGGTAAACAAATCAAAGCTGAACCGGGAAGGAGAATGAACATACAGGTAGAAATAACTAATGACCAAGAAAGATAACAGACTGAGCAGAGGCTAATGGACCTAAAGAGTGGAGGTCGTCAGCCTGCTCCTGCAGGTGTCGAAGAAGGCAACTGGAGAAAGTAGAAGCATTTGTCCAGTATGCAGACTTCATAACATTAGGAAGAGTGACAGAGTTAATGTTAAACCCAACAAGCAGAAAGGCATGCACCTCATGACCATTAAATTTGTTGGCGATGAGGTCAGCAGATGCCAAACACGAATAAGGTTTTCATGCCGTTTCCTTGGACAACATTGTTGAAGGTCAGTACATAGAGGGAAATGGACTGGCAGGGCAGCCAGGAGAGGACAAAGCTGGTTGATCTACACCCTCTGCAGAGACAGCGGAGCGACCAGGTTGATTCTGCACTTACAAGATCAGCCTCTGCCAGAACTTGAGGGGGTACCAATGCTGGAGGAAAGTGTAACCGACAAGACCACACCGATCAAATGACAGAGTGCTCCCTTTGGAGAGAAGACTGTCAAACTCTCTCACCAAAAGTGGCCGAAACAGTGGGTTGGCAGGAACCTGGGTTGGAAAAGTGACCCGGCTTAACCTCAGGAAGGAATTCAACGATGAAATCAAAAGTCTGACATAAATCAGAAGAAATGGTGGAAACCCCATCACATACCGACCTAGGCACGAAGGCCTAGCGAAACCAAAGACCAGACCAGTTGGAGAAAGCATTGGACAGGAACGAAGGTAGCAAGCCTGAAAGCATAAGGGACTCCACCACTACGAGTGGAAGCCTGGAGGAGGAGGATAGACACAAAGGCTACACAATCTGACTCGGTCCTGAAAACCAGAGAGGTTGGTAACGTCCACAACAGCATCAAAGAGTCCGACGCCAGACTCATCCAGTCACATGGAAGTGAAACTGGCACAGAGGGACCAGAAGACGACAATTAATTGGCTGGGTTAAAGTCATGGAAGGCCATCCATGATCAACCTCAAAAGTGCTTGCCTACTGTAGAGGAGTGCAGTTCCCAAAGAAACAGGTAATGAGCTCACAGACTGAAGAGTGACAGGCAGAGGTTTGAACCCTGCATTAATCCTTGAAGGCCTGACCAGTTTTACACAATTTTTGCTGCACCATGAAAAGGTAAGTAATGTGGTAAAATCTTGGCTGCCCTTAAAGTAAAGCAAAGTATTCGCTAGAAGCCGGAGCTACAATAGTGATGTATTTTAACTTGGGAGTTTACCCACAGATTGCTTGTTAGAATACCTGAAGAATAACCAACAAGTCATAATTATGTCTCCAAGGGTCAATATGTTTACAATCAAATAAGTGAAATTAAGAAAAATATTGAAACACATATAGACTGTGAAGTACTGTATTTACATCTGATAGCACAAAAAAGTTAATACTTCAAACCCTGATGTTATCTTCCATGCCAGTTCAGCATCATCAATTAGAAGAGTCTATATTCATTAACTGGGTGAAGACCAATCAATATTTTCAATGTGCAGCCATTGGGCTGCATGTTGAAAATCCTGATTGGCCTACCACACCGATTCAAAGAGCAACTATCTGCTTATTGAATTCAGGTCGTGTCACAATACTGGGCAGGTAAAGCGGCCTTTTGGCTTCAAAGGGTTAATATACTTAGGCATAAATCAAACTTACACAACTGTTGGAAAGTCATCATATGCTGAGCCAAGAACTATTAGTTGCAATGCGACCTGTATCAGTTCTCTGTTATCAGACTTCAATCCATTTGCAAAAAAATAAGCAATATTTCCATCCTGTAAAAATGATAAATTTAAAGTAATTTGTATATTTTTTATACTTACCAATGGCCCAGACTAGCTGGTGCAGACTCAATATTATCAAGGGCCAAGCACAAATTTTGAACCCCCAGTCCCCAAAATTTGCATACAAAACCGAAAATTAAAAGTCCAATCTGGCCCTCCATACTTCTACCATCTGTGCATGCGCAGGGGTCAGGAAGAGACTGGAATTGGCGGAAACATCATTCTTTGTAGATGAGCGTACATTATGAGAGCCCACTCATGGGAGGACCATCTCTGTCGGGGCCATTGGTAAGTATAAAAAATTTATAAATTACTTTTTTATACTAATAACTAATGGCCCAGACTAGCTGAATCGTAAAAAGGCGGAGGGCCTAGGACTTAAGAATTAGCAGACCAAATACAGCTCCTAAGCCTGCATTCCAAGGTGAAAGGAAATTAAATTGAAAAGGAATTACATTTATGTCTCTCTATACAATAATAGAGAAGACATATCATAAATGAGGGGCCATATCCAAGTAATTCCGTAATCTTAGCATGAATGATTATGCTAATTGGGTGTAACAAGCCCCAGTTTTTAAGGCTAGTCCGGACTAAGCCCCATAAATTAGGATGGCGTATTTGAGAGTGAGAGAGTAAACCCCACAAACATACGCCATATATAAATAATGAACAAGCTGCATCCAGTATCAGATATAATCTACAGACAAAAACAGCTTCACTCATAGTTACACACTTATCAAGACGGAGGAGATTTTACCCAAAAATTCACACCCCCCCCCCCCCCCTTTTTTTTGAAGGAATATTCTTCAAAACAAAGAAGGGAACGCTCTGGAATTAGTGAAAAGCGATGCTAAATAATCCAAATATATTCGCCCAACAAGCACCCTGTTATTAATTATTGTTGCTTACCTGTTAATTATTATTGCTTAACGCCACTTCAGAAGCTAAGGATATTGTGGTGATCCTGGTAATTAACAGAGCACGCTTCTAACATATATCGGAATATGCAGATAGGATGAAAACCGGTGATATAACGTGTACCACCATACACTTGTCCAATTGAATGGAGAATGTCGCCCAGATAACCGACATGTCAACCATCCAGATAAACGAAGGCTAGCACTTTTATTGATAAAGAATCATATGCTCGTATATGACTTATAAACGAACAACCACAGGAAACAAACCAACTAAAAAGTGGATGTGCCCATGAGGTCGCCATTAGAACATGACCCAGCCGCCAATCGAGAAGCCATGAAATCCATGTATATACTAAATGCATACGAGGCTTACGGGAAGAAAACTACGTCCTGCCCTGTAATCGCCTCTTAACACACTGGCACGGAGGAGGGGGAGTGGGAGGGGTTCTATGAAAAATTCATATCAAACCCCCCTTACCCGCATTACTTGCATCACTCTTGAGTTAGCCATCAAAACAGAATAAGAACCGCGGGGCTCCCTCACATCTGACCGACTACATAATGCCACTAAGGACGGAGAGGGCATGATGAACAAATACACCATATTGACATAACCACACTAGGTAAATATGGCATCATTATCGCCTCATATAACTAACAACAAACCATACCAGTCGGAAGAGAATAACCTCCTCTAACATATGGTATCATGCCCAATAGGACAACGAACTCAGCCTAGCTGAAGCAGCTAAAGGTCTTCCTATACATGAAGACAATAAAAGGCTGATAACTGTGGCCTTAGAAGCTCACTACAGAGACTTACAACACTAGCCGTAGCTTAAGAGTCTTCATCGCCGTGAAGACAGATATATCAGTGTAAGTTGCGACCTTGAAGGCTCATGGAACGGAGACTTACAAGTATCGGCGCGCAAGGTAGGGAATGGAGAGTCGCTATTTAACAGCCCTAAATTCCCAAAGAGACAGCAGTCCCAAGAGATAATAAAATCAGTTATGTCACTGCATAATTACTGAAACAATCTTGCTCACGATTCTAGCGAGGCTACTATGGTGTAAACAATAAGACTCAAGTCTATGACACCTATGAAAACAAACCGAAAAGCACTGTACCTTTATCGGTTTTATTCTCAAAAGACAGCGGTCAGAACCTGGCTAACGTAGCTAGAAGCCTTCCTCTCCGTGAAGACAGATATCTCGGTGTAACTAGCGACTTGAAAGCTCACTAAATGGAGACTTACAACCATCGTCGCGCAAGGTGGGGAATGACAAGCTGCTATTCTAACAGCTGTAATTCCAAGAGACAGTAATCTGAAGGTAGCTACGCAGTTATGTGTCTTCGTCTACTTGGGGACAAATCTGTGTCACTTGCAGCCGTGAAAGCTCACTGAATGGAGACTTACAACACTATCTGCAAGAAAAGACCACTGTAACAGTAAATAAGACGACTGTGGCATCCACAATGACATTAAATGTCTTGACGCCAAGGAATACAACGCCGAGAGGGAAAAGACATACCTATTCCCTCTAACAGCTCTATTCCAAACAAGACAGCTGTTTCCACCTATCTATGCACTATTCGTCTGACTTCAGGATGAAAAACAGGTGATTTGAAAAAACCTGGAGAATATTTCGACGACCTCCATTGCTTTTCTTCAATAGGACAGCCTATACCTCGCAAGGAGAGACTGTCTTGGAAGAATTCGCCGGAAGAATTGACCAACACATACTTGTTGTAAGTGGAGCTTTGCTCGGACTGACAGGCCTGCCTAGACTATATTTTCATCCACTGATCTTCCGCAACTTTCATCCACTTTTTTGCGAGGTTGATAACCTTCCGCTAAGTGGAAAGCAACAGAAGTCTATTCTCGACGACCTCTATTGCTTCTTTCAATAAGAGAGCCTGTACCTCCACTAGGAGCGACTCCCTTTTGAAAGGATCCGCCAGAAGATTAGTCCAATGCGGACATCTGTAAGTAGAGGTTTTTGTTCAGAATCATAGCTGTAGGCCTTCCGAGACAACACCTTTTACCCACTGATCTTCTGTGACATAAATCCAGTTTCTCGCGAAGATGATAACCTTCCGTCAACTGGTAAGCAATAGAGGTCTTATTCATCACCTGTATGACTAACAAGGTTTACGGAAGGAGAAACTACATTCTCCCCGTGAAGAACCTTGTCCCGTCAGCTTAGGGGCGTCTGACCTATAGTTTGGATCAGACCAGCGCCCCTTTCCCGAGTCACTATACTGACGAATTCTGGAATAAGTATAAGAGGGTTTATTGTCCCCTCGCGAGGAGTTCCCTTAGCTAATTTAAGTGGAACGGCCTCACTTACAACGGTCTGCTTACGAGGCTTACGGGAGGAGAAACTACGTTCTCCCCGTGAAGAGCCTCGTCCCGTTGGCTTAGGGGCATCTGACCTATAAGCCTGATCAGACCTACACCCCTTTTCTGAGTCGCTGTACTGATGACCTCCGGAGTAATTATAAGAGGGTTTCTTGTACCCCCGCGAGGAGTTCCCTTTAGATGATTTAGATTTTGAACGTCCTCGCTTACCCCGGTCTGCTGAAGCATGTTTTTGAGACGCAGACTTCAGTAGAAGTGTACGGGAAGCTTTCTTGTAGCCTAGTCATAGACTAACGAAAGCTCGTCGTCAATAGTGTATATCCGGAGACCGGAGTGACTCGGAGCTTTTCACCTTGTCATCTATAAGTGATGACGATGCAAGGGCAGCATCATGTCTGATTAACTGCAAGTTTGCCACTGTCAGGACGGAGTAATACGTGGCATACATGACTGCCTTGGAAAGAACTCGAAGCGAGGAACAAACGTCCCCAACTTCTTTCTCATTAAGACGTTGCACCATAACTCTGGTAAGGTGATCTGCATTGGGCATCGCATCCAGATTTGCTCTATTGGATGAAATAGAACATTCCATCGCTTCCTTGCGCATATTAAATGATGCAGTTTAGGACATATTTTCATCCCGGCCTGCTCATCTAAACACAGAGGAGCTCTCTGGAATCTTCTCCAACCATTTTAAATGAACATGGTCCAAGGAACGGTATATTTATTGCAGATGTCGATAAGAAACCGCCTTCCTCTTAGCAATAGAGAGGTTGAATATGGTGTTGATAACATGGCCGAAGGCCTCCGACACCTGTCAAGACTGTTTTGGGAAGAAAAGAACATCCTCTTTCCTCCACACGAAATCTGCTTCAGAGACGACAGCGGTTTCTCTATAGTAGTTGCAGCTTGCTGATCAGGTGGAACAAAGTCAGTATAGTATGGATAAATAAAATTCATCGCTACCATATGCTGTTCCGAAAGGGAAGGGTAATTCTCTTTCTTGTCCCTTTCACCATCCGACTGATTCAGCTGTGACATTTGGTCATTCGCATCTGCGTGTACAGATGACTGGACCAACCCAGCACCATCTGACAGCTCACCACCGGTAAATGTTGTTGGGTTAGAGAGGGGCTTCTCCCGCTCGCTGTCTTATTAGACCTCGCCGAGCATCCCTAAAAGAAACTTGCTGACTTCTGCCCTATTGCCATCGATGCTGGGTGAGCTTTAGATTTTGAGGTGCTTGCTCTACACAAATCTACACTTCCTTCGACCGCAATGGACTTACCCGATGTCACGGCTTCCACGGACAGAGTAACCGCTTCACCGGTCGAGCTAGCTGCTTGTAAAGGATTAAGAACTCTAACTAGAAGCCTTAATCCTTGCTTATATTCATGAGCACCTTGCAGCTAGCTCTATTTGCTCAACAGAGTGCGACAATGGTAGCAGACTTTGGATGGGTGCCACAATACCATCACCATGTTCATGTTCCTCTGAAATAGAAACTGAAAAACTTGAATTATATTACGGTGAGAGTTCTGGCATAGGAACCTCACTGCCAACATCGCATCGCGACACCCGTCTCCAACGTCTGTCATGCCAATGTGCACAGTAGGACAAGAATTCGCAGCAGTGCATTGACTACAGGCAAGGCAACAAGCATGTAAATCCGAGGACGACTTCCTCGCCTTGCATTTAGAGCAGTAAGCTTTCATAATTACAATTAAAAGACAAAGTCGATAGCACTCCTACAAACTCCACAACAAAATATATGATAAAGATACATGAATAATCGCAATCAAAATTAAATTCAAAAATTTATAAAAAAAAATTTTAAAAATGTTTGAAAAAAATGCCTAAGTTCCTAAAGAGAACATTATGAGCCCAAAGGCATCCTGATAGAGCCTAAGTGTGTACAAAATCCAAATATTATGAGCTACTCTACCAGAATAATAATAATAATCAATGTATCCTAAAGTAATTCTACAGGAATATAATATGAAATACTACATATGTTTGAGGACGTTGCCTATGTAAACGTCAAGAAAAAAAAATGGAAACAGGACATCAGGCACAAAAAGCCCCAAAGTCGGAAACCAATTTAAATGCTACCAGATGCAGAGCTAGATCTTCATACAAAGAAAAAACGCTACATCGGATAGAAGATGCAAGGGAAGGAATACTTAACAAACAGTGGATTAATCATTACCAAGAATGATGACATCAGGTGTATGTCCCAAAAATGGGAAACATGAAATAATTTTTATAATTATTATAAAGTTACAGCCCTGAATGTCTGAAACCACCATTGTTCACTTCCATCATCCGTTAACAGCCTTGGATCCACCAATTCTTGCAGTGATTTGTGTCTGGCGTCCTCAAAAAAGGAGATTTTAAAGAACAGATGTCAGATCATTGTTACTGACTTTAGGGCCAAACAAAGAATGATGTTTGTGCCAAGTCTGTCTCTTCCTGACCACTGAACATGCGCAGATGGTAGGAGTATGGAGGGCCAGATAGGACTTTTAATTTTCGGTTTTGTATGCAAATTTTGGGGACTGGGGGTTCAAAATTTGTGCTTGGCCCTTGATAATATCGAGTCTGCACCAGCTAGTCTGGGCCATTGGTTAATAGTATAAAAATATAACAAAGATTATTGTTAGGGGTTTTGATGACATAGATTTAAGCATCACAAGCTAACCACAGTTTTCACAAACTGTCTTGACATTCACACGGCAAAGATTCTCTTACCCTGTCCAAAACTGATATTTGGGTGCACTACATCGTACTTTTTAACTTAAAAATCCAGATGACATTTCAGATGTACATGCACATATCCATGTCTGGGCAAAATTCCTATCTTTTTCTCATCTCTATCTCTATGGGAGAGAAATTAAGCTAAGAAAAGAACATTTTTCCGGGCCTGAACCTGATCTTCTTGGACAAGGTAGTTTTAGAAGGTACATGCTCATCTGCATATCCCAGCCAACATTACAGTTTGCATCCCATCTAGCTTCAAATGAGTAGCATGTTGCATTAACAAGCTCAGTCCTGACCATGTCCTTCAATGCCAAGATGACATTTCAGAAACTATGCACATACACACATCCTATGGTAATAATGCTGACAAGTTTCATTGTTATACCTCTACCAGGATGGGAAGTAGCTTTATGCACAAGGTAAAAAAGATAACTTTCATAAGTCCGAACACTGAGGTTCAAGGTTAAGATGGGGGGTGGTCGAAAAAAATTTGCAGTACACGATGCCAGGGTGGGTGGGTGGTCAAACGCCTCATAAACACATTTTTTCCAACCCCTTGCAAATTTTTTCCTGCTCCCATTTTATGCCAAACTAAACACCTTAAAATGATTTAGACTAATATACACACATTATAGCACTATTAGGGGGGTTGTATCGGTGGGTATGTTGAGCCATCTGGACCATTTTGGCCCAGTGCTGGGCCCATGATGTTTTGAACCAGCAGTCTGTCCGACCTTGAGTGTCTCGATTTCTATAATTGCATATCCTATTTGGGTATTTAAACATTTCTATTAATCACAGATAATCCAAAGCCTTTTAGGTTTCTCATGGCTCTCAAGAAATGAAGACTTTTTAAGTATACGTAAATCATTTTTAACATACATCAAGAATCAAGATACAACTAACAGTAAAAAAAATTATTCGTATAACAATTGCACCAACTGGTGTTAAAATAAAACAAGACTAACAAGACCACCCAGCCACGGATGCCCCCAAACTATGAAGTTGATCTGTGACCTTGACCTCCATCAAACAACATGTATGCCACAGGGCTGTGAGCAACCAGAAACAAAAAAAGATGAAAAACAAAACTGATAAGCTGGGGGTCAAGGGCAAAGCGCTGGTATGGGGTACTGGGAGGGGGGGGGGGGGGGGGGCAAAGCCCCTCTGGAAAACGTTGAATCTAAGCATTTCATAGGCTAATTTTGGAGCTTCCTCAGCCCATCTGAGCACAGGTTAATAACTAAAGAACAACTGAAAAATAGTGTTACAAAATGTTCATAATTTATAGTTTGAGATTTGCAGACTGGACAATGCATTTTTAGTGGAGGAATAAAATAATATTATAAAATCCAGTAATACTTATTCTATAAATTATTTTATTCTTGAATCATTGTTTGAAGTGAACCCATGGTCCAGATCATCAATTAGTCGGAATAAAAGCATCATTTGGATTGGCAAAACAAAATACGAATTACTTGATTGGTCGCAATGATCACAGGTATTTTATGGCATATGTTGTATGTCGTATATCGTATCTCGCATGTCGGCCCAGGATTTCCATACTCTTTGTTCAAATATTCAAAAGAATGAATTCACAACAAAAGCATAGACCTTTTCATTGACAATCTGAACAGTTTCTTAAACGACAGCCGATTAGATTAAACAGGGGTTACTCCATGCCCTAACCAATGAAAACCATTGTTATATTATAGAGGATTTTCAACACGATAAAAATAAACTGGGCGATACAAAAACGTGGAATCAAAATAAACAGATCCGGAATTTTACAAAAACGTGGAAAATCGTGGAAATGATAAACTTTAAGTAATTTGTATATTTTTTATCCTTACCAATGGCACAGACTAGCTGGTGCTAACTGAAATTAATCCAGGGCCGAACACAAATTTTGACCCCCAATCCCCAATATTTGCATGCAAAACCGAAAAAATTAAGTCCTAGATGGTCCTCCATACATTTGAGATCTGCACATGTGCAGTATTCAGGAGGTACCAAAACTGGCGCCAACCACATTCTTTCTACAATACGTGCTAAATGTTACAATGAGAGGGGTGGTATGAGTGCCCATTCATGGGAGGGCCATCCCCATTTGGGCCATTGTTAAGTATAATGAAAATGTCAATGAGTGTAGCTCAACTTGTCTGTGTGTTGTATTTAATGAAAAGGATAATGTTCAATGTTTATGAAAGGATTATGAAATAAGACCAGAATTGTGATAATTGAGAATATGTTAATTTCTATTCCCTGTGTGCTATGTTTACAATAAAAATAATATGAGGTGTAGACTGTACTAAAGAATTAAGGGGTGGGTTAATGTGGCCCTCACAGTTAATGTAATTGAGAATTACATAATATATAATTTCTCCATTTAATGCCAGCATAACCTGTTATGCTAATTCAGTGAAGGAAACCAATATATAAAGCTGGACCAGAGAATGAGACACTTTATACCCATTTTAAAGTGTCTGAGGATTGTATAATAATGCTCGTTTGACACATAACATATACAAATGCTTCACAGTGAGCTACACTTTAAAAAACGTACATAAATGAGACATAGTTATTGCTTCACACCGAGCTACACATTAATACTACCCAGCACCGACGCAGGACTACTGACACTGGAGGAGGTATTCCCTTACTTTTCACTATAACTCCAGATGATCGTAAGGGAAAAAAACGTCCACTCCCCCCCCCTCCCCCCACCCACCACCTGTTCTGAGGTAAATTCCTCAGAACGAAGAGGGCAGCGGAACGGCATCAGTGCTCAAGCAGACTGCCTAAAGACCTTAGAGATGTAACATTAATGGTCGACATTCTGAGCAACAGAAAGAGGACCCAAAATCTAAGGTCACCGGAGATGGACTCTAAATTTCTGAGGTAAAACTTGGTAAATGAAGAGAGGGCTGTGTCCAGAAAGCAGCCTTCATAAGATCAGTAATGGCTGTATACTGTTAGAATAAGCCCAAGAAGTGGACAGTGCTCTAACCTCGTGCACTGATATCTTATTAACAGAACGTTGATCCGAAGAAAGATTTTCATAGGCAATGCGTATTGCCAACTGAATCCATCTTGCGACAGAATGACCAGAAATATCTTTTATGTTAGGAATCAAAGAAAGAAGGAAACATTTTTTTCCCTTTCTAATAAAATCTGATTGACATTCATAAATGCACATTGCTCTGACTGGACACGGCAAAGGTCTACAGTTATCCGAGGATGGTAAAGCCATAATGACAATAGGCTCCGGCCACTTATCCAGAATCTGATTCTTAGCCCAAGACCCCACTTCCGCAGTGAGGGTAATGGTATTACCCACACTACGGTAATGGTATTCATCAACAGATAATGCATGACGTTCACTGATTCTTCTAGCAGAGGCAAAGGCTAAGAGTAACGCTGTCTTATAGGTCACGAATTTGAACTCTATGACATCTAATGGCTTAAAAGGAGCTTCTTTAAGCTTCAACAGAACCCAAGCCAAATTCCACTTAGGCTATGTACCAGGACATGAAAGTAAGCGTCTTTTAGAACTGTGCTTGCCACATAGTCATCCACTCAAATGCTCAGTTTTACCGACCGAATGGTTTCCATATAGAACTTTGGAGCCACGATCAACTTGTTTATCCAGCTCAAGTCTATTATAGGTCAGAACGAGCCGTCTGGCTTCGGTACAAGGAACAGGTGACTATAAAAACCTTGAGAATTTTGATTCTCAACGACCTCTATTGCTTCTTTTAATAAAAGAGCCTGTGTCTCCGCTAGGAGAGACTACTTTTTAAAAGAATCCGCTGGAAGATTTGTCCAATGCGGACATCTTGTAAGTGGGGGTTTTGCTCGGAATGATAGCCGTAGGCCTTCCGAGACTACTCGTCTCACCCACTGATCTTCCATGACTGCTGTCCAGTTTCTCGTGAAGTTTGATAACCTTCCGCCAACTGGCAAGCAAGAGGTCTTGACCATCACCTGTATGACTTACGAGGCTTACGGGAGGAGAAACTACGTCCTCCCCGCGAAGAGCCTCGTCCCGTTGGCTTAGGGGCATCTGACCTATAAGCCTGATCAGACCTACGCCCCTTTTCCGAGTCGCTGTACTGATGACCTCCGGAGTAATTATAAGAGGGTTTCTTGTACCCTCGCGAGGTGTTCCCTTTAGATGATTTAGATTCTGAACGTCCTCGCTTACCCCGGTCTGCTGAAGCGTGTTGTTGAGACGCAGACTTCAAAAGCAGAGCACTGGAAGCTTTCTTAGTAGCCTGTTCATAGACAAATGAAAGCTTGTCGTCAAACAGAGTATGTCCGGAGACCGGAGCAACTCGGAGAGAGCTTTTCACCTTGTCATCTATAAGTGATGATGATGCAAAGGCAGCATCATGTCTGATTAACTCCAAGTTTGCCACTGTCAGGACGGAGTTATACATAGCATACATGACTGCCCTGGAAAGAACTCGAAGCGAGGAACAAACATCCTCAAATTCCTTCCCATTAAGACGTCGCGCCATAGCTCTGGTAAGGTGATCTGCGTAGGACATCGCATCCAGATTCGCTCTATTTGAGGAAATAGCACATTCCATCACGTCCGAGCGTATATTGAATGAAGAAGGAAAGGATATGTCTAAATACCCAGCCTGCTCATCTAAACGCAGAGGAGCTCTCTGGACATCCTCTCCAACCGTCTTAAATGAACATGGTCCAAAGAACGGTATATTTATGGAGGATGTCGATAGGAAACCGCCTTTCCTCTCAGTACTAGAGAGGTTAAATATGACGTTGTCTACATGGCTGAAGGCTTGCAACATCTATCTAGACTGTATCAAGAAGTAACAAACTTCCTCTTTCCTCTAGGCAAAGTCTGCATTAAAAGCCGACAGCAGTTTCTCCCTAGTTGTCGCAGCTTGCTGATCAGGTGGAACAAATTCAGGGTAGTATTGATGGATAAATTCCATCGCTATCATATGTTGTGCGAAAGGGAAGGGTAATCCTCTTTCTTGACCCTTTCACCATCCGACTGAATCAGCTGTGACATTCGGTCCATCACATCTGCATGTGCAGATGACTGAACCCACCCAGCACCATCCGACAGCTCACTACTGGAGTCTGCTCTTGTACTTGCTGGGATGCTGCAATCAGCTGCGCAATTTGCGACAGCAAGTCCATTACTGAGGTTTGAGGAGCAGCGGCTTTCTGTTTTTTAGCCGCTTGCTGCTCCTGGGACGTAGCTCTGGAGATGGATCTCTTCTCCGAACGTCCTGATGATCGAAGCCTCGGTTCCCTAGCTCCTGGATGGTCCGACTTCACAGGCGAAGACTGGCTCCATCTTCGCGCAGATGGCTGGATATCCGAAGTCGGGTAGCTAGGATGCGGTCGTGTGTGCTTTTGAATCGTAGCGGAGGAAGCCATGACTGTAGCCGAGGCCAGCTGCAGTCTAGACAGAGCGTCCCAAGAGACAGGAGTGGATGTATGCTCCGGCCGGTGCAAGTTTCTCAAAACAACATCTGGCCCCAAATGTTGTTAGGTTAGAGAGGGACCTCTCCCGCTCGCTGCCTTGTCAGACCTCGCTGAGCCTCCCTAAAAAAAACTCGCTGACTTCCTCCCTATTTCCATCGTCGCTGGGAGAGCTTTTGATTTTAAGGTGCTCGCTCTACCCAAATCTACACTTCCTTCGACCGCAATGGACATACCCGGTGACACGGCTCCCATGGACAGAGTAATCGCTTCACCGGTCGAGGTAGCTGCTTGCAAGGGATTAAGAACACTAACTAGAGGCCTTATCCCTTGCTTAATATTCATGAATACCTTTGCAGCTAGCCCTGTTTGCTCATCAGAGCACAACGACGGTAGCACACATTTGGTGGGTGTCACAATACCATCACCATGTTCTTGTTCCTCTGAAATAGAAACTGAAAAACTCAAATTATTTTGCGATGAGAGTTCCAGCATAAGAATCTCACCACCAACGACGACAACCGTCTCCAACATTTTGTCATCCTAATCAACACATGTAGGACAAGAATCCGTAGGAGTGCATCGAATACAGGCAAGGCAACAAGCATGTAAATCTGAGGAAGACTTCCTTACCTTGCATTTAGAGAAGTAAGCTTTCATGATTCAATCAAAATACAAAGTCGATAGCACTCCTACAAATTCCACAATAAAATTTATAATAAAGATACATGAATAATTACAATTGAAAATTTTTTGAAAAAGCCGAAGTTCCCAAAGGGAACATGATGAGCCCAAGGGCATCCTGATAGAGCCAAAGTGTGGACAAAATCAAAAAGATTTTAGCTACTCTACCGGAATCATAATATGTGTATCCTACAATAATCCTACAGTAACATAATACTAAATACTACATATATTGAAGACGTTTGTCAATGTAAACAACGTCAAGGAAAAAAATGGAAACAAGACATCAGGCACACAAAAAAAGGCCCAAAGTCAGTAACAGATTTTAATGCTACCAGATGTAAAGCTAGACCTTCATACGAGGAAAAAACAATACATCGGATAGAAGATGCACGACCAAAATGACACGACACCCCTAGGGTGAGGACGTAACCATGGGGATAAACAGAATCAACATTCTGTAACACACGTTAAACACCCAAGAAATTTAATAAAAAATTTCAATAAAAATAGCCAAAAAGCTTAAGAGTTTAACAGGAGAGCTTCAAGGAGGGAATGGGAAGGAACACTTAGCAAATAGTGGATAAATCATCAGCAAGAATGATGACGTCTGGCATATGTCCCAAAATTGGGAAACATGAAATAATTTTTATAATTATTATAAAGTTACAGCCCTGAACACTTCCAACCACCGTTGTTTCCTTCCGTCATCCATTTAAGCCTTGATCCACCAATTTTACCATTGATTTGTGTCTGGCATCCTCAAAAAAGAAGATTTAAAAGCACAGATGTCAGTTCATTGTTGCTGACTTTAGGCCCAAACAAAGAAAGAATGATAGTTGGCACCAATTTCAGTACCTTCCTGGATAGTGCGCATGCACAGATCTCAAAAGTATGGAGGACCATCTAGGACTTGCATAAAAATAAAACTAACAAAAAATTAAAACAAAGCTCTCATGTCCCATTTGGATGAAATAGTCACAACTTAAAGGGCCTACGCAGGTTCATGTTTCAAAAAGTGGGTTTCTATAAAACCAATTGCATGACATTCGCTGTGTCAAAATACCACTGAAAAATCTTGGGGTCACATAAGAAACGCCAGAAACGCTAGAAAATGATCCTCGACAATGCAATTTTTACCACATGAATATATATAAGCCTCAAATAGTTTTTTGGTCCCTTGAAAAAAACTATTTCAGCTCATTTATGTCATAAACAAGCTTTGCTTTATGTCAATACAGCAAATTGGCTATTCCATGCATGCCAGTTTTAACGTCAGAGCAAAGACCTATAGCATGTGGTTAGTTTACTGGAAAAATCAGGAATAATGCCTAATACAGGATATCACCAGCTAATTACATCATAATTTATGTATTATATTATCACGCATTGACAAGGCAGAAAAGCTTAGAAAAGTGATTTAAAAAAATTGATATGATGCTGAGAGGGGTGGATGTCCCAAAATTGTTTTAAATTTTTTTTTTTTTGCAGGATATCGTGTGGGTGTTCAAAATGACCGGAAAAAATATGCAGAAAGTTAAAAAATTTATAGTAATTTATATATTTTTTATACTTACCAATGACCCAGACTTAGCTTAGCTGGTGCTAACTCCACAAAAACCAGGGCCAAACACAAATTTTGCCCCCCAATCCCCAAAATTTGCATCCAAAACAAAAAGAAATCATGTCCTAAAGGACCTCCATAGTACGACTCTACTGCGCATGCGCAGTGACGCAGTCGTCCCGAAATTGGCGCCAAATATCATTCTTACTGGCAGTGCCTGGTCAGCGCTATGTACTCAGCGGGGAGGCAAGAGTTCCCAACTCAGGGAGGGCCATCCCCGTCTGGGTCATTGGTAAGTATAAAAAATATATAAATTACTATAAATTTTTTAACATTTTTATACTGTACCAATGACCCAGACTTAGCTGAATAGTAAACAGGCTGGAGGGCCTAGGACATAGAGGAAAATCCAATAAGCTCAATTATAAAATAAAGAGATAACCCCTTAAGGAGAAAAGGAGTATTAGGCTTTACATGTATCTTTCTTATTTAATATTTAAATTAGAAAGATACACTACCCTTAATAATTGAGCACAATAACATTCATGTTCTCTATTAATATCCAGTATAACCTTTATACTAATTATTATTAAAACAAGCCAATAAATAAAGTAGTCCAGAGAATTGAGACTCTTTATAATCATTTAAAAGTGTCCGAGTATTGTATATTAAAGCCCGTTTGACACTTGACATATACAAATGCTTCACACCGAGCTACACTTTAAAAATAAGACATGAATGAAATTAAACATTAATATTACACTTTAAAACCATCCCGGAAGCGACTCAGAAATACTGTCTTGGAGGAGGCATTCCCTTGCTTTTCACTATAAAGCAGGTGACCTAAGGGAACACCCGCCCCCCCCCTTCCCCTTGCCCTGGGTCAAATAGCCCAGAGCGAAGAGGGCAGCCGGACGGAGTCACTGCCGGAACAGAAAGCCTGCATAACTATAGTTGCAACTGTTTAGTGGACGACATTCTGAGCAACAGATAACGGACCTAAACAATGCAGGTCTCCAGAAATGGACTCAATATTTCTGAGATAAAAATTAGTAAATGTGGATGGCTGAGACCAATAAGCAGCCTTCATTAAATCTGTAATAGCAACACTATTAGCATAAGCCCAGGAAGTAGAAAGAGCTCTTACTTCATGAGCAGAAATCTTAAGCACAGACTGCTGAGAAGAAGATAAATCTTCATACGCAGTACGGATAGTTAACTGAATCCATCTAGCAATAGAATGGACTGAAATGTCCTTTCTATTAGGCATCAAAGACAGAAAGAAACGTTTCCGTCCCTTTCTGATGAACTGAGATCTCTGTTTATAGATACGTAGTGCTCTAACAGGACAGAGTAAAGGCCTACGCCCGTCTGAAGACGGAAGAGCCTTAATAACAATAGGTTCCGGATATTTATTAGGAGCCTGATTCTTAGCTAAAAAACCGACGTTAGTAGTGAAGGTGATAGTGTTCCCAACACTACGATAATGAGAATCATCCACCGATAGTGCATGAAGCTCACTGACTCTTCTGGCAGAAGAGAAAGCTAAGAGAAAAGCTGTCTTATAAGATAAGAATTTGAAATCTACTGTCCCAAGAGGTTCAAATGGCTTTTCCTTCAATTTAAGGAGAACCCAAGCTAAATTCCACTTAGGAATTAATCTAAGAGTTCTGGGTCTATTTATCGAAAAGTTTCTAACCAATTTCGATAAAGAGACATTAGATCCAATTTGTAAACTATCATGATGTGCATAGGTATCAGATAACATAGATCTATAACCCTTTATAGTAACCGGTTGCAGTTTGATTTCGTCAAACAAGTATACTAGAAAGTTAGCAATGTCTGGTATAGAGGGATCAAATATATCAACAGAATGATCCCTACACCAACGACGGAAAACCTTCCACTTAGCCGCATAGTTTAGCGAAGAGGAGGTCCTCCTACAGTTAGAAATCGCGTCCACTGCTCGTCCTGTAAAGTGCTTGCCATGCAAGAAGGACCGCACAACGGAAAAACGTGAAGGTTGAGACCTTGCGGGTTGTGATGCAGTTGGCGCGATTTCCCCTGCCAAAGAAGATCCTCTCGTGGAGGGAGCTTCCGCGGTAGGTCCCACAACAGACACCTGAGTAGATTTATCCACGGTCTCTGTGGCGACAGAGATGCTACCAACAGAATCTTGCATTGAGATTGTTTTATCTTTAGCAATACTTGTTGAATTAACGGCGCTGGAGGATACGCATATCCTATCATTCCGTCCCAAGGGATCGATAGAGCGTCTACAGCAAATGCTCTTGGATCCGGACACGGGGACACATACGTCTGCAACTGATTGTTGAGATGTGTCGCAAATAAGTCTATCATTGGCCGTTCCCATTGGTAGCAAATCTGATTGAATACTTGTTTGTTAAGAGTCCACTCCGACGGCAACAAGCGACCCTTTCGAGAAAGGGAGTCTGCTAGCACATTCAGACGACCCGGTATGTGACGGACCGAAAGAAGAACGTGATGTTCCAACGCAAACAGAAGGATTCTTTCCGTTAGATTGAACAACGGAACTGAATGAGTGCCTCCCTGATTCCGTATATACGCCACTACTGTCGTATTGTCGGATAGGATTTGGACATGAGCATCGTGAATAATGTCCATCCAGTGACGTAACGCAAGCCAAATTGACATCATTTCCTTGATGTTTATGTGCTTGCACAGGAATTGCGGATCCCAAAGACCCTGGCATCTCGAATCCGTTGGGATTAATGATGCACCCCAACCTGTTTGACTGGCATCCGTCATAATGGTAAAACTCGGATCCGGCAACTGCAGCGGAACTCCTTGAGTTAACCACTGAATGTTTGCCCAAGTCTGAATCTCTTGTTTCACTTGATCTGACAAGAGAACGTCTACATCGAGCGAATGAATTTTCACACTCCAATTCTGAGTCAAGAAAATTTGAAGAGGCCGTGTGCGTAGCCGTCCCATCGGAATGAGATCCGCAGCGGCTCCGCACAGACCTATCAGTCTCATAAATTCTCTCGCTGTGACTTTGTCTGTATTTAGACAATAGCGAGCGTAACAACTGACTAATTTCGCTCTGGTTAACGGCAGACGAACGAGATTGTTGTGCGTCTCGAAGCTCATTCCCAGATGAGTGAATGACTTGGACGGCACCAGATCCGACTTCTCCTCGTTTACTATGAAACCGAGACGTCGGAGCAATAGAAGAAGATTCTGAACATCGTTCTGAAGCGTTAACTCGTTGCCGTACCTCTGAAGAATGTCGTCCAGGTAGGCCGACGTTACCGCAGACGAATGAGCTCGGAAGTAAATCATTACCGAGTTCATTACTCGAGTGAAAGCCCAGGGTGCTAGATTCAATCCGAAGCACATGGCCCGGAACTGATACACCACTCCTAGGACTGCGAAGCGTAGATACTTTCGGAATGTCGGATGTACCATGACGTGAAAGTACGCATCTTTGAGATCTATGCTCGTTGCATAATCGTTCACCCGAATACTCGCTCTGACCGATCGAATCGTCTCCATATAAAACTTCGGAGCGATGATCAGCTTGTTTATCCAGCTCAAATCTATGACTGGACGGAACGAGCCGTCTGGTTTCGGAACCAGAAACAGATGGCTGTAGAATCCCAGCGATTCCTGGTTTTCTACGACCTCTACCGCGTTCTTCATTAAAAGAGACTGCACCTCTGATAGCAGAGCGTCTCTTTTCTGAGGGTTTGACGGAAGATGAGTCCACTTTGGACTTCGAGTTAATGGAGGCTTTCGTTTGAAGGATATCTTTAGACCTTCCGAAGTCACTCCTCTCACCCAAGGGTCGTCCGTAATCGACGCCCACTCTTGAGAAAAACTCGACAACCTTCCGCCAACCGGAACGCGATAGAGGTTTGAGCCATCACCTCCTGGATCTGCGAGGCCTGCGGTAGGAGAAACCACGTCTTCCACGACCCGCACCTCGCCTCGTCGACCTCGGGGCGTCCGACCGATTGTCCCGGCCTGAAGGACGTCCCGAACGAGAGTCGCTATCCTGACGGTCTCTCGAATAAGAGCTAGAGGACGCACCGGAACCTCTATAGGAACCTCTCTTGGGCGGATAAGACCCAGAAGTGCCCGCCTTATTCGTGTCTGCTGAATCCGACCTTTTAGGAGCGGATCTAAACAACAGAGAATCACTAGCTTTCTTTTTAATATTATCATAAATAGCGGAAAGCTTGCCGTCAAAGAGAAGATCTCCTGAGACCGAAGCGACTCTAAGAGAGTTCTTCACCTTAGAATCCACTAGTGTGGATGTAGACAGGGCTGCGTCACGTCTAACCAACTCCAGATTAGCCACTGAAAGGGCGGAGTTACACGTGGAATAAGCTACTGCCCTTGAAAGAAGTCTTAAGGAGGATTGTATATCCTGAAACTCTTCCCCTTGAAGACGCAGTGATAACGCCTTCGTAAGGTGATCTGCGTAAGATAAGGCATCTAAATTGGCTCTGTTAGACGCAATAGCTGTTTCCAACACTGCGGTTGGAATAGAAGCTGACGACGGTAATGATAGCTCTAAGTCTTCCGCCTCGTCGTCCATACGCAGAGGAACTCTCGGTATACCCTGACCTGCCGTGTCGAATTTATTCCTTGCATTAATGAAAGGCAGGTTGAGAGTATTTGCGGACAAGAAGCCTGCTTTCCCTGTCCTGGAAGCAAGTTTAAAAATAGCGTCGTTCAATAATTCAAATGTTCTTGCAACATTATTGGACTGCGACGGAAACTCGGGAGCGATGTCCCTGAACCGCTCGAAAAAATCAGAGTCCAATGACGCTATAATTCTCCTGTCCGGAAGCGCAGCAGTCTGGCCCGACGGAACAACTTGAGGAAGAAAGTGCCAGATGAAGTCTACGGCAGCTTTGTGTTGTTCCGAAAGGGATAGCTCCAATTCATCCGTATCCCTTTCACCATCCGGTCGGACCTCCCGATGTTCCCGGTCGTCCGCCCCCGATGCTTCGGCGGAGCGTACCGACCCAGCGCCGTCGGATAATTCTCGATCCGACACCGTCTCTGTCGGCTGCTGGGATGCTGCGATAAGCTGTGCTATCTGCACTAGAATGTCCGACGTCGAGACCTGCGGAGGAGCGGTCTTTCGCTGCTTTGCCGAGGGCAGCTCCGCATCGGATGGCTCCCGCATACTTTTCCTATGCGAACGTCCGGAGTCCATCGGTCTCGAGTCCCTGGCTGCCGGATGGTGTGACCTGGTCGCCGAATAATCCTTCCTCGGCGAAGCTGGCAAGATATCGGAGGTCACGCAGCCAAGGTGCGGTCGTGTGCGCCGGCGAGAAGAGGAAGCCTTAACAGTCTCTGCGGACTGCTTATACAACGGAGCGTCCCGAGCGACGGACGTATGCTCCGCTAAAGACACATTTTGTACCACAACATCTGGTCCCAGATGTTGTTGTACGAGAGAGGGGCCTCTCTCGCTCGCGGCCCGGCTGGACCTGGACGAGCTAGGAACCGGACTAAAAGGCTTCCTCCGTTCTCGTTCACTATCCGCCGTCACTGGGTGTGCATCTATTATTTTTATAGTGCTCGCATCACCCAAAATTTCCTCTTGGACCGCATCGGACGAACCCGGCTGCCGAACCATTCGGTGAATGGACGCTACACCGGGCGAGCTAGCGGACGACATTTGTCTAATTTCCATGAGCACTTTTGCCGCTAGCTCTGTATTTAATTGTGACGACGGACGCACACTTGAAGAAGATAACATGGAAACATCACCCTGTTCTGGTTCCTCTGAAATAGAAACTGAGAGAGTAGAGTGACCTTGTGGAGAAAGAGCCGGCATCGCTCTTTCTCCAGAAACAACATATCGTGACACACGTTTCCAATGTTTCTCATCCCAATGTTCACATACAGGACAGGGATTAATGCGAGAACACTGACTACAATTTATGCAATAATCATGAAAGTCAGAGGAAGATTTCTTCCTATTACAATTTGAACAAGTTCCTTTCATTGTGAAGGAACAACAATAAGTCCTAGTTACTCGCAAAAACCCCTGACACAAAGATACATAATAACATGATCCATTAATAAATGAAAAAACAATTGCAAAACAAAATAATTTTGAAAAAATATTTTTTCAGAGAAGCCCAAGTTGCTGAAAAGTAACGTTGAGCCCCGATGGATCCGATGGCAAAGTGTGGTCAAAAATTTTAAAATTATATAAAATAATTAATGAGACACTTTCGGATAATATAAATGTATCTTATAATGAGATAAACTACCTCAAAGGCAAACAGCCCCCCTCAAAAAAGGCTGTTGCCAATGAAAACAAACAGTGTAAACACAGAAGAAAACATGACTCCAGGCACTGACAAAACTGGCCCGGAATCAGTCCTCAATTACACTCTATCTGATGCAAAACAGAGACTCCCAGGGGAGAATCTGCAGAACATCAGATGGAAGATGCAGAACACAAACGTTATACACCCATGGGTGAAAACGTAACTATGGGGAAAATAACAGAAAACATTCTGTAACCAAGCAACTCTCCCAGGGAAATTTTAGAAATGAAACTTCTCAAAAATATGCCAAAAGCATGGGAGAATTGCAAGGGGGGACTTTAGAAGGTTAGGGAAGAGGAAACACTGAATAAGCAGTGCAACAATTAGCAAGAATGACAACAAGAGGCGTTTGCCTCGAAAATAGGCAACTTAACATAATTTTAACAAAAAATTTTAAGTACAGCCCTGATTATTTTTTGCCACTTCTTTTTTCCTCTCCTCCTTCTATCCTCCTTAGAATCACATTTTCTCCAAGAATTACGTGTCTGGCATCCTTTAAACTGAGATTTACAAGCACAAAGATCAGTGAGATGTTGACTGATGAAGGGCCAAACAGAGAATGATATTTGGCGCCAATTTCGGGACGACTGCGTCACTGCGCATGCGCAGTAGAGTCGTACTATGGAGGTCCTTTAGGACATGATTTCTATTTGTTTTGGATGCAAATTTTGGGGATTGGGGGGCAAAATTTGTGTTTGGCCCTGGTTTTTGTGGAGTTAGCACCAGCTAAGCTAAGTCTGGGTCATTGGTACAGTATAAAAATATAAGAAAAATCTTGGGATTTAGGGGTGGATGAGTGTCCGGGAAGGTCGAATGCAAAAACAACGGCATTGTGTACTGCAATATTTTTCTGTACCCCCGCCCCCCCCCCCCCCTGCGTACACATCCTGAGTAATATTCCTTTCTAGTTTCATTATCAATCACCACCACCAGTGTGGAAGAAATTCCTCTCCCAGCCTTAACTAGAACGGTGTCATTTGTGTGTCGGAAACCGATTCTCTAATGACAAAAGTGGCCTTACAAGCGTCATCTAGGGCCGAATAAAAAATCTGAAACCTTTATGCACATCTAGAGACCCTACCGTTGCATATGAACAAACTTTCAGCATTTCGAATAAAAATGCCTGGAAGCCTTTCGCCAGACACCGATTCTCTAATGATAAAAGTGGTGCTACGGATGGCACATGGGGCCCAATCAAAAATCTGAAACCTTTATTAGGGATTTTACATGAAAATTCCCTAATGGGTTTTTTGTGATAAAACTGATTGGAAAATACTCCTCACTCCTGTGGTGAGAAAAAGAAATCTTTTTACAGAATCTAAATATTCCATGTAAATATTCCATGTAGTTTTCGAGTTATGTCATTTGAAGTTTCAAAATTTGTTGAAAATTTAGTCACAGGGACATAGTGCTTTCTGTATAAATCCCAGAACCCAAAACGCCCCCAAAAGTGGTGATTTTAGCACACTTTTTCCATGCAAATAAAGACATTAACACTCATAAAAATGAAAGCAGTAATCACAGAGTCTCAAGATTTCACACAGTCATGGGCCATATGATGGCCCAGAAGTTAACGTTAAATTTTTTTAACATGACCGAACCGTCTTCAAGTTAATTTGCATATAATTTGCATAAAAATGTTAATTTTTTCCTTTATTTTAAGAATATTCCCACATTTTTCCTACTAGACCTGAAATTACATCACAGGGATATTGCAGCAACTTGCACAACATTGACAGTTTGTTTTGTAACCATATCTGATTTAAAAAAACAGCTAAAATTTCTTAATTTGCATATTTAAGCCCCGCCCACTTTTTAAAATTCCACTATTAAGGAATGAATTGAACACAGACAAGCACAACTGACCACAAAATGGCATAAGTAATGAATCCACAACATTTTGAACCCCTGAAACATGTCAGCATGCCACCAGCTAGATATAACTATAAATAGCAGCACAATTAAAATATTTAGGCCACGCCCACTTCTTTGGAAAAATAAGAAAATGTATGTAACTGTTTGAATATACAACCAAACTAAAGATTACCAAGAAAACATGTGTCTACTAACCAACTGATTCCAACATTACCTTGAAGACAAAGCTCATAGAAGCCCAGTTCAGGTTCTAATAAAATTTAAAACTAATTAAATATGCAAATTTATTCAGTGATATTGTGCATTTAAAAAAATTCATTCTTATCTCAATCCATCATTTTGCCTCACTTCTCGGTCAAAGTCAGTCAGCATGGTGAGAATAAAATCTAAACCCTCTTGTATCGAACTAATGATCTCCAACTTCATGAGGTGATAAAATATAATTAAAATATTTTAATTATTTAATAAATATGCATATTTATTCATTTCAGTTTGATTTTTTACTATTATTCATTGCTAAAACCAACAACTATTTTTTCTTCTAATTTCCCGTGTAACTCAAGCAGCACGGTGGGGAAAAGAATGTTGAATGCTTTTGACTAAGACTACCAAAAGGCCACTCTGAAAGCTAGTCACCTTTCTTTCAGCTAGCTGGACAGACCATGTGTACAAGAGTAGTGTGCTGCTTGAAATGTGTAACACTCATTGTATAAGAAAGTTTTACAGCTTTGATCAGCAGTGCAAAATCCAAGAGGCCACTGGCTGGGATTGACAATAAATCTTTCAGTGAAAAAAGACAACAGACGAATGAAATATAGCATCAGTCAGGAAAAAAAAGTATTTGATTCCTGCACTTGTGTTCCATATAATCCTGTAATATTCATATTATTTTTTTATTTTCTACTCCATATTATTCGAATCTGAGCCCCTATTTTTATTCATTTTCACCAGGATGGACTATCAGCTAATCATTAGCATACACTATTTTGGAGTTGGGACTAAATTCTTATAATTTTTCCATAGCTGTTGAAAGTTGGAGTTATTTTAGAATTTTGAGGTTATTTATCCAAGATGTGGCACTTTGATGTATCATAAACTCAGTTTGAAACTTCAGTATCAGGCAAAAATATTCCACCCTGTACTATTATTCCAACCCATAGTATCGTTTCATTTTACCAAATCTTCCACCCTCTACTATTAATCCTCACCATACTATTATTTGGATGACAGGAGTATACCTCCTCTCACATAATTCACAGTAAAGAAACATGAGGACAATGGTCAGTCAATGAAAATACATAGAAAATTAGAATATGAGATGAAGATCATCCTCACCAGTCACCAACTTTATAAGCCCCCCCCCCCCCAACCCCTCCCCACCCAACTTCATTGTAACCTACCGAAAGATCCTGACAAGCTGAAGGCTTGTTCTGTATATTCAAGTTTTGAGACTAACCAGTAAAGAATTAGAGAAGCATGTAAATGGAGAAGAGATACAGCCTGGAGAGAGTGGATCACCATTAAACCACAAAACGCTTACAACAATTATGCACTTTTTGAGAACAGAAAACAAAAAACGTTACAGCGCAAAACAGCTGAGGATGCAAGAGATCTATGAGCTGAAAAATATACATTTATTATACTTCCTTGAAAAACTGTACCCACAATAATTGAATAAACTCAAGACTACTGTTCTTTGATATCACTCAGGGACCTGGTTAGGAGGATTTAGACAGAAGCCACAGGAAAAATCCAGCCCCACCACAGCCCTAGAATTTTCTACTTATGACACTAATAATTACAATTTGATGAAAGTCCTGTTGCCCACCCTCATAACATTCTTTTCGATTATAATTTGTTATGGTCCTGCTAAATTACCCCACCTCCACAGCCAATATTTTTCCAATTAGTGTTCACAGTAATTACTATTGACCAAAAATCTAGTTACCTACCACTACCCCTTATATTTTTTATGGCCTTGTGAAATTCCAGTTTATCCCTTATTACCCCCACCCCACCCCATCCACCCAGAGGTTTTCTAACAGTGCTCTCTGTAGTTACAATTAACAACTGGAAAGCAAGGTGAATGCTATTACCCCTTTCAAACATTTCTCATGGTCTTGGAAGTGTGAATTTCTGACTGCATCTTTTTTTTGTGTTTGACTATTTCCAAATCATGTTGAATTGTTATCAGTGAGAAAAGATTGTTTTCCAATTTTTATAGTGAAAGTTTCTGACTTTTTTACCACTTTTAAGCTTCAGAAATTTCATACTCAGGAATCTGTGATGGGATTTGGGTGGGGGCATCAAATACCCACACACCACCTCCATAACAACCATATCACTGGTTGTATTTGCAAGAAGGCCTACAAATGCTTCATATGGTTGATTTTTTTTTTTTTGAGGGGGGGGGGGGGGGCACAACAAATATACTCTTTCAACCTCACCCCCCCCCTTCCATGTGTGTTGAATCCCCAACATCCTTATGAACCTAAATCTATGGTTGTATTTGCAAGTATATTCGAATGTTATTTTGCTTAATTTTATGTAGTCTTTTCTACAATTTTTAATAATAGTGCATAATAGTTCCATATACCGACTGGTTGTTAAACTTTACGTAAAAACGTGTGGGACCAGATTAAAAATGAATTCAGTAACAGTGGATGTAAAACTGCCTGGTATCAAATTTATGCAATTAATAACTTTTGTTGCGCCGTTTTAATTTGCTGGGTTGATTTGCTGGTCGCCTGGAAACTGAAATTGAGAAAACACTTGGAGTGGAGACTGCGTGTTTATTGATGGGACTCGGTGACTGATCAAAAACGACTCGAGTTTCACCGTCTGGTCTGTCTCATTTTTTTCTTAAAAATATATCTTTAAAATGAATCAAAGTCATGAACTATTTACTGATTAAATTTATGTTCAAAGAAAAATGTGTATCCAAACTGCGTGCGTGTTGATAATTTTCTTTCTTGCAAACATAACCCGAGGACGTCAAATGGTCTTTCCCTGATGAAATTTGTACACAAGAACCTCCGTGTACGTAAAAGTGGGTCAATCTGAAAGTAGCAACCATTTTTGGTGGAGTTTCCACTGGAGGTGCTTGGGTGTATCACTTTAAAACCTTCATAAATGAAAAGATCGTATTCGAAATATCTTTACTAGGTACCGTACTTTTTGATAAAAATTTTTTTGAAGTGGAAAAATCGTTCCAAAAACTTTATTGCGTCAGAAAAATGGTAAAAAATTGACGATTCAAAAAGTACGGTACCCTGTGATAAAGAGCAAAGTCTCAGGAATCCCACTGCGTGCCTCATTTAATTGTATATGACGTATCCTCCAGCGGAAATTGTCATAAGCACGAGAGGGCAAATCCGTTGTTTACAAAAAACGCGGGTCAGAAACACGAAATGCGAGAAAATGTCGACTTGTCGAGTTTAAACATCTCGCGAAAAAAAAATGCATACAATTATAGAATTTCTTGTAGACCCACTTGTTCATGGATATTTTATTAACAAACGTGTTGCTTTGTGACCATCAACAATTTTTATTTATTTTTTTTACAAGCAATTGAAGTTCAAAAATAGGAAATTTTCACAAAGACTATTCGATGACGTCACACGACTGAACACTCTACCTTTATGCACATCTAGATACCCTACCTACATATGAACACACTTTCAATATTTTGAATTAAAACCCCTAGGAGTCTTTCACCAGAAACCGATTCTCTAATGATAAACGTGGTGCTACTGGCACCACCTGGGGCCAAATCAAAAATCTGAAACCTTTATGCAAATCTAGAGACTCTACCAGAACATATGAACACAATTTCAGCGTTTTTGAATTAAAACTCCTACGAGCCTTTTGCCAGAAACTGATTCTTTAACGACAAAAGTGGCTACAGGTGCCACATGGGTCAAATCAAAAATCTGAAACCTTTTTGCACATCTAGAGACCCTACCAGAAAATATGAACACACTTTTAATATTTCAAATTAAAACCCCTAGGAGCCTTTCGCCGGAAACCGATTCTCTTAACGACAAAAGTGGTGTTATGGGCGCCACATGGGGCCGAATCAAAAATCCAAAACTTTTATGCACATCTAGACACCCGACCGGAACATATAAACACACTTTAAACAACCGAAATTAGATATCCTAGGAGCCTTTCGTCGGAAAGCAGTATTTTGGCTCAGTCTTTAAGTGGCACCACCTGGTGACAAAAATTCAAACTAAACCTATTTTTGTCATCTCTATATCATACTTAAGAAGTATGGTAAGTTTCAAAATTATAGCTCAAAAAAGAGACGTTCAGACAGAGATCATCACAATATCCCCGCATTTTTGAAAATGCGGGGATAATAATGATGATTCCAAAGTCCTTAAATTGGTCTTCAAGGTTAGTCTTTGTACATTATTGTTGAAGTAGTAAAAATACAACCTGTAACCCCATAATGTTAATTAGGAATTTCACTGAGGCTCATTAAACAAGATTGAATTGGTTAAATTTTCAGTTGTATTACAAGAGAAAGGGGCCAAGGAGACCAATGAATAGAGTATGCTCATCTGCATGTCCTGGGCAATGTTCCTACAAAGTTCCATTACCGTAACTCTACGGATGTAGTAGTTTTATATCTTGACTTTGAAGACCATGTGACCTTTGGGAGGTGCATGCACATCTGAAAATTGCAGGAAATATCATGTAACCTACTTCTAATCATTGTGGGAAACACTACAAACCTCAAAACATGTCTTTCTAAGCCATAACCATAATCTTCAAAGCCAAGGTTGCTTTTGAGTGATACCCAAGCCTGGGAATAAGCAGACTGTCATCTGCAGAATGAGGTCCCCAGAGGGTGAATTTGGCAATGCTACCCTGCACAGCAGGGTAGCATTACTAAATTTACCATCGGTGAACCTCGATCTGAATCAACGTCTCATGCCTAAACAAAAAGAGATATTCAGAGGATAAAGTGGGGGATTCTAGCCCACTGTGTGGGATAGCATCAGCAAATTCAGCTTCTGGGGACCTCATTCTGCAAATGACAAATTGCTTATTTTCAGGTTTGGAGATGCTTCATGGGAGAATCAGGTATATATATATATACATCTACAACAAGACTTTACCAGATGCAACCACTAAGTCACAAGATTGTGAAAAACTATAATTAGGCCACAAAATGCAGACAATCAAGTATTTTAGTGCCAAAGACTAAATGACTGGCCAAAAATGACTGGCCAAAAATATATCAGATTATCTCTAACCTTTCCCTCTTTCCCTCTTTCAGTCAATAATAAGTAAATTGCACTCGGACTGCACACCTAAGAAAAGAGTGCTCTGTGTCATTTTTAACAGCATCACAAAAAGCATATTACCAACACAGCCAATAATACAACAACAGCTCTGCCAGGTGTGGCTAAATACACCTGTCAAGTCAAAAAAGGGATGTAACTATGTAAAAATAACTTGACAGAACCCATATTCAAACTTGGGTCAGTATTTTTAGCTGGAAAATGATAAATTTAAAGTAATTTGTATATTTTTTATACTTACCAATGGCCCAGACTTAGCTGGTGCAAACTCAATATAATTCAGGGCCAAACACAAATTTTGAACCCCACAATCTCCCAAAATTTGCATAGAAAACCGAAAAATTGAAGTCCTATCTGGTTCTCCATACTTTTGTTTACTGCATATGCACGGTAATCAGGAAGGTACCAAAATTGGCGCCAAGCATCATTCTTTCCATAGTGCCTGCTAAATGTTATAATCAGTGGGAAGGTATGAGTGCCCACTCATGGGAGTGCTATCCCCATCTGGGCCATTGCTAAGTATAAAAAATATACAAATTACTTTAAATTTATCATATTTTTATATTACAACCAATGGCCCAGACTTAGCGGAATAGTAAAAAGGCTGGAGGGTCTAGGACTTAGAGGAAAATCCAATCTCTCAATTACTTCGATAAAGAAGAGAAAGGAATTACATATGTCCTTCTCTTTTAAAGAAAAGAGAATGACATAACACCAACAATGTAATTGAGAATTACCATAAATAAAGGGCCATAACTCTACTGCAAATGGGCCGCTAGAAACGAAGTCAAACTCATCCTGTATTTTGTCATACTAAGGCGTTCAGCTTTAAATGAACGGAAACCAATTATTTTTCAAAAATTGTGTTTTCAAAGGGCCATAACTCTGCAGCGGATGGACTGAGAAACACCAATATCGAACTTGACCTGTATTTTATTGCTACAAACAACATCTGAAAGTTTGATGTCGATCCGTCAAGGCGTTCGACTTTAAATGAAGGGAAACCAATTTTTTCCAAAAGATTGTGTTTTCAAAGGGCCATAACTCTGCAGTGGATGGACTGAGAAACACCAATATCGAACTTGACATGTATTTCATTGCTAAAAACAACACCTGAAAAACTTGGTGTCAATCCGTCAAGGCATTCAGCTTTAAATGAACGGAAACCAATTTTTTTAGAAAAATTGTGTTTTCAAAGGGCCATAACTCTGCAGCGGATGGACTGAGAAACACCAATATCGAACTTGACCTGTATTTTATTGCTAAAAACAACTTCTGAAAGTTTGATGTCGATCCATCAATGCGTTCGACTTTAAATGAATGGAAACCAAATTGTTTACGGACAGACAGACATACGGACAGACAGACAGACTGATAACATAATACCTCCCATTTTTATAAACGGGCATATAAAAACAGTACATAAATGAGACATAGTTATTGCTTCACACCAAGCTACACATTAAAACCACCCAGCACCGACGCTGGACTACTGTCTCTGGAGGAGGTATTCCCTTGCTTTTCACTATAAAGCCAGATAACATAAGGGAAAAGACCGTGCCCCCCACCCCTTTCCCTTGTTCTGAAGAAAAATTCCTCAAAACGAAGAGGGCAGCGGAACTGCATCAGTGCTCGAGCAGACTGCCTAAGACACCTTCTAGATGTAAGATTAATGGACGACATTCTGAGCAACAGAAAGAGGACCTAAAGATCTAAGGTCACCGGAGATAGACTCTTAATTTTTTTAGGTAAAACTTGGTAAAAGTAGGCAGCCTTCATAAGATCAGTAATGGCTATACTGTTAAAATAAGCCCAAGAAGCAGACAGTGCTCTAACCTCATGCGCTGAAATCTTGTTGACAGAACGTTGATCGGAAGATAGACTTTCATAGGCAATACGTATTTCCTGCTGAATCCATCTAGTGATAGAATAAACAGATATATCTCTTCTGTTAGGAATCAAGGAAAGAAAGAATCTTTTTCTTCCCTTTCTAATAAAACTTGATCGGCATTTATAAATGCGCATTGCTCTAACTGGACACAGCAAAGGTCTACGGTTGTCTGAGGATGGTAAAGCCTTAATGATAATAGGCTCCGGCCGCTTATCCGGAATCTCATTCTTAGCCAAGAATCCCAGAATTACCCACACTATGGTAATGGGAATCATCAACAGATAATGCACTCCACTTCCGTAGTGAGGGCAATGGTATTACCCACACTACGGTAATGGTATTCATCAACAGATAATGCATGACGTTCACTCACTCTTCTTGCAGACGCAAAGGCTAAGAGAAAGGCCATTTTATAGGTCAAGAATTTGAACTTTATATCGTCTAACGGCTCAAACTGAGCTTCTTGAAGCTTCAACAGAACCCAAGCCAAATTCCATTTAGGAATTAATCTGAGGGTTCTAGGTCTATTAATAGAGAAATTTCTAACTAGCTTGGATAAAGAAGAATCTGCTCCAATAGCCAAGTTATCATGCTAGGCGTAAGTGTCTGGTAACATAGACCTATAGCCCTTAATTGTGACAGGCTGCAAGTTTAATATGTCAAACAAGTAGACCAGGAAATTGGCAATCTGAGGAATGGACGGATCGTAAATGTCTACAAACTGGTCCATACACCAACGGAAGAAAACCCTCCACTTCACTACATAATTCAATGAAAAGGAGTTCCTCCTACAGTTAGAAACTGTGTCCATGTGAAGGTTGAGACCTTCCTGGTTGTGATGCAGTGTGCGGGACTTCCCCTGATATAGAAGGTCCTTTCGAGGAGGAAGCTTCCGGGGAATGTCCCATAACAGACACCTGAGAAGATTGATCCAGGGTTTCTGTAACGACAGATTAGAGGTGCTACTGGCAGAATTTTGCAGTGAAACTGTTTTGTTTTTAACAGAATCTGCTGAATCAACGGAGCAGGAGGATATGCATATCCTATCATTCCGTCCCATGAGATCGAGAGAGCGTCTACTGCATACGCTCAATGATCTGGGCATGGCGACACGAACGTCGGCAATTGATAGTTCAGGTGTGTCGCAAAAAGATCTATCATGGGACGATCCCACTGGTAGCAGATCTGACTGAATACTCGCTTGTTGAGAGTCCACTCCGATGGTAACAGGAGATCTTTTGGAGAAAGCGAGTCTGCTAGTACGTTCAGACGACCTGGTATATGATGGACTGAGAGATGAACATGATGACTCTAAGCGAATAGAAGAATCTTCTCCGTTAATTTGCATAACTGAATCGGAATGAGTGACTCCCTGGTTCCTGAGATAAGCCACCACCGTCGAGTTGTCCGACAGAATCTGAACATGGACGTTCGCTATTTGAGCAATCCAATGTTGTAGTGCTAGCCAGTTAGACATCATCTCCTTGATGTTTATGTGCTTCTCTAGGAACCGAGGGTCCCAAAGACCCTGACACTTCAAGTCTACGGGACTTACGGAAGCGCCCCAGCCTGTCTGACTTGCATCCGTCTAAATCGTGGAGACCGGATCTGGCAACTGAAGTGGAACTCCCCGAGTCAACCACTGGAGATCCGCCCAAATCTGAACCTTTTGTTTTACTAGGTCCATTAAAACAATCTGGGTTTCGAGCGAATACATCTTCACACTCCAGTTCTGAGTAAAGAAATTCTGGAGGGGATGCGTGCAAAGGTGGCCCATCGGAATAAAATCCACAGCCGCTCCACACAGATGCATTAGTCACATAAACTCCCTCGCAGTCACAGCGGGAGAGTTTAGATAAAAGCAAGCATAACAACTGAATAATTTCACTCTGGGTAACGGCAGACAAACCAGAATGTTGTGAGTCTCGAAGCTCATTCCCAAGTGAATGAAGGACTTGGACAGAGCCAGATCTGACTTTTTCTTGTTTACTATGAAAACGAGACGTCGGAACAACTGAAGCAGACACTGAACATCGTTCTGAAGAATAATTCTGTTGCCGTATCTCTGAAAAATGTCGTCCAAGTAAGCCGCAGTTACCATTGCCGAATGAGCTCGGAAGTATGACATTACCGAGTTCATTATTCGTGTGAAAGCCCAAGGAGCCAGGTTCAGACCAAAGCACATCGCTCTGAACTGATAAACCTCTCCTTGCACGGCAAAATGCAGGTACTTTCTGAATGACAGATTTGCCAGGACATGAAAGTATGCGTCCTTTAGATCTATGCTTGCCGCATAGTTGTCCACTCGAAAGCTCACTCTTACCGACCAAATGGTTTCCAAATAGAACTTTGGAGCTATGATCAATTTGTTTATCCAGCTCAAATCTATTACCGGTCAGAACGAGCCATCTGGCTTCGGTACGAGAAACAGGTAAGTGTAAAAACCTGGAGAATTTTTATTCTCGATGACCTCTATTGCTTTCTTTGATAGGAGAGCCTGTACCTCTGCAAGGAGAGACTCTCTTTTGGAAGAATTCGCCGGAAGATTTGTCCAACGCAGACTTCTTGTAAGTGGGGGCTTTGCTCGGAATGATAGCCGCAGGTCTGCCGAGACTACATTTCTCACCCACTGATCTTCAGTAATTTCCATCCAGTTTTTCGCAAAGTTTGATAGCCTTCCGCCAACTGGAAAGCAACAGAGGTCTAGACCATCACCTGTACGACTTGCGGGAGGAGAAACTACGTCCTCCCCGCGAAGAACCTCGTCCCGTCGGCCTAGGGGCATCTGACTTATAGTCTTGATAAGACTTGCACCCCTTTCCTGAGTCGCTATATTGACGACCTCTGGAGTAACTGTAAGAGGGTTTGTTAGTCCCTTGCAAGGAGCTCCCTTTCGATGATTGGGAACTTGAACAATCTCGCCTACTCCGACCAGCTGATGCATGTTGTTGAGACGCTGATCCCAGTAGCAGTGCGCTGGAAGCTTTTTTGGTAGCTTGTTCATAGACTAAGAAAAGCTTGTCGTCCGTGTGTGTCCAGAGACCGGAGCGACTCGGAGAGAGCTTTTCACTCTGTCATCGATAATTAATGATGACACAAGGGCTGCATCATGTCTAACAATCTCCAAATTTGCCACTGAAAGGGTGGAGTGGTACGTGGCATACATGACTGCCCTAGAAAGAACTCTTAGCGAGGAACTAACATCTTCAAATTCCTTTCCATTTAGATGCTGCGCCAGAGCCCTAGTGATATGATCTGCGTAGGACATAGCGTCCAGAATTGCTCTATTAGATGAAATAGAAGATTTGATCACATCCGAGCGTAAATTGAAAGATGTAGGCAAGGATATATCCAAAACCACAGCCTGCTCATCCAGATGCAAAGGAGCTCTCTGAACATCTTCTCCAACCGTTTTAAAATAACGTGATCCAGGAAATGGTATACTGATTGAAGATGCAGATAAGAAACCACCTTTCTTTTTCGAACTTGCTAGGTTGAATATGGCGTCGGTAATGTGGCAGAAGGGAAGGAAAGAACATGATTTTTCCTTCGCACGACATCTCAATCTAGAGACGACAGCGGTTTCTGCCTGGCAGACGCAGCTTGCTGATCAGGTAGAACAAGGTCAGGATAGTATTGATGAATGAAATTCATTGTTACCACATGTTGTTCCGAAAGGGAAGGGTAATCCTCCTCCTTCTCCCTTTCACCATCCGAGAGATTCAGCTGAGAATTTCGGTCAACAGCATCTGAATGTACAGATGACTGGACTGACCCAGCACTGTCTGACAGCTCACCACCGGAGTCTGCGGAAGGCTGCGCTTGCACTTGCTGGGAAGCCGTGATGAGCTGCGCAATTTGCGACAGCAAGTCCGTTAGAGGCTTCAGGAGCAGCGGTCTTCTGTTTTTTCGCTGCTTGCTGGATCCGGACGTAGATCTCTTCTCCGAACGTCCCAATGAATGAAGTCTCGGATCACTAGCTACCGGATGGGCCGACTTCACGGGCAAAGACTGGGTACGTCTTCGTGCAGCTGCCTGGATATCCGAAGTCCGGTAGCTAGTGTGCGATCGTGTGTGCTTATCTGAACCTGAGGAAGAAGCCATAACTGTAGCCAACCCCGGCTGCTGTTTTGATGGAGCATCCCGAGCGGCGAGTCTGGACGTTAGCTCCGACTCGGGCAAGTTTCTCAAAACAACATTTGGCCCCAAATGTTGCTGGGTTAGAGAAGGCTCTCCTGCTTGCGGTCTATCAGACCTCGCCAAGCTTCCCAAAGAGAAACTTGCAGGCTTCTTCCCTTTTGCCGTCGTCGCTGTGTGAGCTTTAGTTTTTGAGGTGCTCGCTCTACCCAATTCTACACTTCCCTTGACCGCAACAGACTTACCCGGTGTTACGGCTCCCATTGTCGGGTTGGCCGTTTGACCGGTTGAACTGGCTGCTGAAATAAAAGGCCTTATTCCTTGTTTAATATTAAGGAGCACCTTAGCAGCCAGTTCTGTTTGCTCAACAGAGCGTGATGACAGCAGCACACTTTGGATGGGTGTCGCAATACCATCACCATATTCTTGCTCCTCTGAAAAAGAAATTGAAAAACTCAAATTATCCTGTGGTGACAGCTCTGGCATCGGAACTTCACAGCCGACGACATACCACGACACCCGTCTCCAACATCTGGCATCCCAATGTACACAAGTAGGTCAAGAACCTGTAGGAGTGCATCGGCTACAGGCAAGGCAACAAGCATGTAAATCCAAGGAAGACTTCTTCGCCTTGCATTTAGAGCAGTAAGCTTTCATAAATAATTACAATCCAAAAACAGAGTCGATAGCACTCCTACAAGTTCAACAAAAATAAATGATAAGGATACATGAAAATGAAAATAGCAATTAAATTAATTTCGAAACAATTATAAAAAAAATTAAAAAATTTTTTTTTGAAAATGCCTATGTTCCCAAAGGGAAATAAAAAAATTTAGATTTTTTGGGGGGGGAAAATGCCTAAGTTCCCAAAGGGAACATCATGAGCCCAAGGGCATCCCGATAGAGCCTAAGTGTGGACAAATGCCAATTTTTTGGAGCTACACTACCGGAATCAAAATCAATGTATCCTAGAATAATTCTAAAGTATTATAAAACTAAATGCTACATGTTAAGGGCATTGCCAAATGTAAACATCAATAGAAAAAAAAGGAAACAAGACAACAGGCATGTGAAAAGGCCCAAAGTCAGTAACCAATTTAAATGCTACCAGATGCAAAACTAGATCTTCATATGAAGAAAAAATCCAGCAAGAGGATCACAGATCCAGAAGTCGAGTTTTGACATTAAATTCTGAAGAAATAAGCTATTTATAGTAACAGTGACCTTGACCTTGGAGTCCCAGACTCCAAAATCAATAGGTGCCTTCCCTTTCCATAAGGTAACCTCTGGTATAAGTTTGGTAAAGGTGTGTCAAATAGAACTAAAGTTATTGCCTGGAAACCAATTTGTCACAAAATAATCTATTGATAGTAACAGTGACCTTGACCTTAGGGCCCCAGACTCCGAAATCGACAGGTGTCTTCCCTTCCTACAGGGTAACCTGTGGTATAAGTTTGGTGAAGATACACGGAATAGAACTAAAGTTATTGCCCGGAAACCAATTTGTCACAAAATATTCTATTTATAGTAACAGTGACCTTGACCTTGGAGTCCCAGGCTCCAAAATCAATAGGTGTCTTCCCTTCCTATAGGGTAACCTCTGGTATAAGTTTGATAAAGGTGCGTCAAATAGAACTAAAGTTATTGCCCGGAAACCAATTTGTCACAAAATATTCTATTTACAGTAACAGTGACCTTGAACTTGGGGCGCGAGACTCTGAAATCGATAGGTGTCTTCCTTTCCTATAGGGTAACCTTTGGTATAATTTTGGTAAAGGTGCATCAAATAGAACTAAAGTTATTGCCCGGAAACCACAGGCCTGGCATTCTGAAAAATGCAGGAGGGCAAAAAATCGCTTCCCTCAATCAGCTTAGGAGAGAAATTAGCTTTACACAGCATTTTAAGTATCCAGTTGAACGAACTCATTGAAACTGAAACCAACAGACTATTACATCAGTGATTTTATTAACTTTACTAAGGTAAAGCGAAATCTCTTAGACATCTAGATGTCTCACTCAACAACTGAACACACCCTTGACAAGACCTGTGTGTGTGCCCAAGTTGGGGGGTGAGGGGAGGGGGGGGGGGGGTTAAAGGTGGTAGTGGTAGGCGTATGACTTTCTTGGACAACAGGTCTGCTTGAATCTACAGTCACATCCTGTTGCATGTGCTTCAAGTGACAGGATAGTAGTAATGGTAGTATATTATAGTGTCAATATTCCTTGAATAATTACCCTTCAAACTGTGATGTCAGTTGTTGAAACTTACAGAAAAAAAAATATTGCTGTGACCCATTTTGCTTCAAATGATTGCAACTGTGTTTGGGTATGTACAAAGTACATACCCACACACAGTTGCAGGCATTACCTTTTACCACTAAACCACTTTCAAAATGAAATTACGTGATGTTATGTGACTTCGAAGTTAAATTACATTTTTGCTTTACAACAAAAATTTAATGTGAGCATAATACATGTAATCTCAATCATCCCAGACCAAAATATTTAGGAGGGCAATTTTTCGCTCTCCTTAATTTTTTCAGGAGGGCAGTAAGGAGAGCTAAAAAATCGCTCTCCTGAAATTGCCAAGTCTGAAACCAATTGTTTAAGCCCGCCGCCGCCCACCCGCCACTTCATCAAACTTTTAGTCGAGTTTTGACGAAAAATGATACAAACCCAAAATGACCCAACCCCCCAAAAAGCTTAGGAGTTTAACAGGAGGGTTCATGGAAATGGAAGGATAGGGAAGGAACACTCATCAAACAGTAGGTAAATCATTAGCAAGAATGATGACGTCAGGCGCATGTCCCAAAAATGGGAAACAAAAAATAATTTTATTATTATTGTAAACTTACAGCCCTGAATGTCTCAAACCACTGTTGTTCACTTCCATCATCCATTTATAGGCTTGAATCCACAAATTCTTTCATTGATTTGTGTCTGGCATCCTCAAAAAAAGGAGATTTAAAGCACAGATGTCAGATCATTGTTTACTGACTTAGGGCCAAACAATGATGCCTTGCGCCAATTTCGGCACCTTCCTGATTACCGAGCATGCACAGTAAACAAAAGTATGGAGGACTAGATAGGACTTCAATTTTTCGGTTTTGTATGCAAATTTTGGGGATTGGGGGGTTCAAAATTTGTGTTTGGCCCTGAATTATATCAAGTTTGCACCAGCTAAGTCTGGGCCATTGGTTGTAGTATAAAAATATACACATACCAACTTTGGTTGAGATCAAATGATCCAAACTGGAGTTATCGGTTGAAAACCAAAAATGTTGATAGACGTTCAAATTCTAAGTCAAACAAGAGGCCCCAGGGGGCCTGAGGACACTCAACTGACATGGTAGCCTAAATATCAACCCACAGAATTTATTTCAACAAGTTGCATCTGCTCCTCCTAAGAAAAGCTTATACCAAATATCCAAAGATTCTGACCAGTGGATCTAAAAAAAAAGAAGATTTTTAAAGAATATTTCTCGTATTGAATCCCACAGAGAGCCCATATATGAACCCAGGGACTTGGCTTGAACAAACTTGAATCTCACCCTCCTAAGGATGCTGCATACCAAATATCAAAACATTCCGACTGCTGGAACTGAAGAAGAAGATTTTTAAAGAAAATTCCTCATTTTGAACTAAGTTATCATTCAGGCTCCCACAGTGAGCCCAAATATGGACCTAGGGACATGGCTTGAACAAACTTGAATCTCACCCCCCTAAGGATGCTGCATACCAAATATCAAAACATTCCAATTGCTGGATCTGAAGAAGATTTTTAAAGAAAAGTCCTCCTTTGAACTAAGTTATAATTCGGGGTACCACAGTGAGCCCAAATATGAACCCAGGGACTTGGCTTAAACAAACTTGAATCTCACCCCCCCCCCCCCCCCCTAAGCATGGTGCATACCCAATATCAAAACATTCTGCCTTCTGGATCTTGAGAAGAAGATTTTCAAAGAAATTTGCCTGAAACGCACTAAGTTCACATTTGGGCTCCTATACTGAGTCCAAATATAAACCCAGGAAGCCAATTTGAACAAACTTGAATTAGATCCACCCCACAATGTTGCATACCAAATATCAAAAGATTCTGCCTGCTGGATCTGGAGAAGAAGATTTTTTTTAAAGAAATTTGCCTGAAATGCACTAAGTTTGAATTCGGGCTTCTATAGTGAGCCCAAATATGAATCCAGGCGGCCGATTTGAACAAACTTGAATCAGATCCACCCCACAATGTTGCATACCAAATATCAAAAGATTCTGCCTGCTGGATCTGGAGAAGAAGATTTTTTAAGAAATTTGCCTGAAATGCACTAAGTTCGAATTCAAGCTTCTATAGTGAGCCCAAATATGAATCTAGGAAGCCGATTTGAACAAACTTGAATCAGATCCACCCTACAATGTAGCATACCAAATATTAAAAGATTCTGCCTGCTGGATCTGGAGAAGGAGATTTTTTAAGAAATTTGCCTGAAATGCACTAAGTTCAAATTCGACCTTCTATAGTGAGCCCAAATATGAATCTAGGGAGCCGATTTGAACAAAATTGAATCAGATCCACCCCACAATGTTGCATACCAAATATCAAAATATTCTGCCTGCTGGATCTGGAGAAGAAGATTTTTTAAGAAATTTGCCTGAAATGCACTAAGTTCGAAATCGGGCTCCTATACTGAGCCCAAATATGAACCCAGGGGGCCAATTTGAACAAACTTGAATCAGATCCACCCTACAATGTTGCATACCAAATATCAAAAGATTCTGCCTGCTGGATCTGGAGAAGAGGATTTTTTAATGTTTTTCCCATTGCCTACAGTGTTAAAAAGTGCTGACTTGGCACTTTTTCAAAGTCCTGAAAAAAGTACCTTGTGATCAAACCGATAGGGATTTTTTTAACCATTCTATTCTACTGGATAAAAGTAAGCTTTATACAAAATAAGAATTCTCTGTGCCGTGTAGTTTTGGAGATATGGCAGTTTTAAGGTTTTTCCTATTTTTAGCTCCCGAGGTTCCCACAGGGCAATGAGAAAAATTTTTTTTGCATCAATCAACTACTTATCAGCCATTATCATCTCATATCAAATTTAGTTCAAATCGACCTCACGGTTCTGAAAATAGAAATTTTAGGCGTGGCCAAAATTTTTGCCCATCCCATATCGAAGGCAAATAATGCCCGACAAACTTCTTTTGAACAAACTTGATTCTAAAGCTCAAAAGGACTCTGTATACCACATATCAAGTCTCTGCTACTGGTGGTTCATTAGAAGAAGATTTTCAAAAAAATTGGCCAATTTTTCCCCACCCCGCTGCTCAATATGAGCCGAAACCTAATTTGCATAAAAATCAAAATGCCCCTGTATAACCACTACTCACATGAAATTTCATTAATATGTGGCCAGTGGTTTGGGAGAAAAAGGCCCAAACACCACCTTCATGACGGACGACAGATGAGGGACGACGGCCGAAAAGTGATCAGAAAAGCTCAACCTGACTTTCAGTCAGCTGAGCTAAAAAGGGTTGTAACTCATGAAAAATAATTGGACGGAACCAGACCTGTTAACTCTCCCGGTTTCACCGTGTGTCTCCCGGTCTGAGGCACCAACTCACGCTCTCACGGTCACATCCTATTTTCTCCCGATTTGACACTTTTCAAAAATAGTTGTCCTGTTCTATTTTGAAAATTAAACAAGTTGCATTGTATTCCAAATATATTCTCATACTGCCGCTGTTACGTGAAATCAAAATTATATAAACTCAAAATATAAATTAAATAAAAACATAATCTCTCAAGTATAATTAACTTCAGCTGACCTTTTATATATACTATTGTTATGGTTCATACCAAATTTATCCGTTTTGTGTAAAAAAAAATATAATTGAAAGTTTGTTGAAAACTGAAAAAAAATCTGTTGTGAGATATCACAAGAATTAAGTAACCTCCCCTTATTTATACACAAAGAGATTCAGAACAATCATGTCCAGGCTCCAGCAGGCCCCAGCAGTGTATTTTGTCTTTATTTTGAACCAACAGGGTTATTTTGTTTGTTTTTTTTCACAATGGGAGTTATGATTACTGAGGGCACCTTCTCTAATGTTAGTAATATTTTTTAATAAAAAACGAAAACCAAATTACCACAATCACACACAACTTCATTGTACCGGCAACAACTGGTGTTTTTTTTTAAACAAAACAATATGTATTGTTAGCATTGAGTAATTTTTATTGTACAATAAAACCTGTCAAAAGATAATAAGAATGAATATATTCTCCCTAAAAATGTACAGACTAAACAAAGAATTTACATGAATAAATGGCATGAACGAAGAAGGAATGCTTGTGTTGGTTCTTGAACGTTTTGGTCCTGGGGCGTTTCAGCCCAAGATGTTTCAGCCTCCATGTTTTGAAGCACCGGGATAGGCTTGCATGAGCAAGGAAAAATGGCCAGACTGAGGGAGGGAGGGGGGGGTGGGGGGTTGGTACAGGCAAAGGCCTGGGACTGTGGGCGGCATAACAAGGAAAATATTGATGTATTGACCGCGCGCAATAATCTCACGGACAAACATCCAAATCCCACTGAGAGCTCATCAAAATCTCACTGACAGTCACCTATAGAGGTTAACAGGTCTGAACAGAACCCATATTCGAACTTGGACTGTATGCTAGCTGGGTAATACGAATACCAACTTTGGCTGAGATCAAATAATCCAAACTGGAGTTATTGGTCAGAAACCAAAAATGTTGACAGATGGTCAAATTTTTATTAAAAAAAAAGTGCCATAACTCATGTAAAAATAATTGGTCGAACCCATATTCGAACTTGGCATGTATTACTAGCTGGGTAATACACGTATCAACTTTGGTTGAGATCAAATAATCCAAACTGCAGTTATCGGTCAGAAACCCAAATTGTCAATAGATGGTCGAATTCTAAGTCAAAAACGACACGACAAGTCAGCATTTTATTAACAAACATGCTGTTCAAATTTTTGATTCTGAAACATAGCTTATGGCCCCTCATTGGAATAGGCTTGGCTCAATTCAATGAGGTGTCAGCAGCTATATTTTTGGAGGCAAAAAATGAAGGATGAAAGTCCCTTTTAACTATGTCATGTCATAAAATATAATCAGCAGAGCCAATAATACCCAATGATATGTCCATTCTAGCTAGAATGGATCATGTCACTAAATTAGTTTTAAGCTAATAAATTAACAACTGAGTTACCTGTAATGTTTTAGTTGCAAGATCTTGAAAGTTCATGTTGCGACCTTTCAATTTTGACATCAGAAGTAGAGTATACAAAACCACATCAACTCCTTCAGTGCTGGAAAACAGATATTTTAAAGAATGTATAAAATGCATTACATGTATTTGTTAGATATGGGTTTTTTTCCCAGAATTGCCCATTATCAAGCTCAGCAGATATGACTTCAAACTCGGCTAATATGATGCTGATCTTGGCCGTTGTACCCTCTGATGTGTTACAAGGCACAGCCATTTTGTTTACAGCGAAATCGTTCACCCTTGTTCATCGAAAGCAATCAATTAGAAAAATTGCTGTTACCAGGCAAGAGGGAGTTTTGTATGGTGAGGAATTAATGATGGCAATAAGTAAGGATCCGGTGCATAAGAGAAAAAGATGCAAACTAAGATTCAGAGCCATAAGCGGAGATTCATCGAAGTGAGAGAAGAGACAGTTCAGCTATTTGAATGTCGCAGCTTTGGAAACCGTTGGGGAAACCGTGACATTCGAATAGCAGAACTTGGAGAAAAGAAAACTTTGGACTGTATGAAAAGAATGAGAAACAATAACACTGTCAGAAAACTGTACCAGATCTTAAAATATTTTGTAATTAATTGTTTTGGTTTGATAAATAAACAGATTATTACTTGGTTAGTTCATGTAAGCCGAGATATCAGACCTCGATAACTTTACATCAGCCTTTGACCTTCAGTTCCAGGTTGATATGAATTTACCCCGGGTTGACATCTCAGCCAATAGGAATCTAACACAGCAGTAGCAAGAGGGGCAATGCAAAGTGTGTGCCAATGACCCGACCCGCCAAATATTTTCTAAGTCAAAAGAGTGAAAAAGGGGCCATAACTCTGGAAAAATGTGTGGAAGAAACTCACGCTATACAGGTATCATTCCCCCATGATGCTCTATCACAACACCACATATCATTTAAATCGAAGTAGCAGAGGCTGAGATACAAGAGAAAATGTTGATATGGATGGACAGAGGAACATACGGATGGAGGTCTCCACTAGATACCCCTTCAACTTTTCAAGTCGGGGACATAATGATCTCTAAATACAACTCGGCATCAGCATAACAGATTACAACATTTCCCCACTTAATTACAGTTAAATCTTACTTAATAATTACTTTTCAATATATTATGAGATCATCCGAGAGGATTTCTAAGACCTACTACCTAAATCTCATCTCATGATTATATCTTGTTTAATATGGTTTAGTATGTGCCTGAAAAATGTACAATATCCTCCATGTTAACCATTTAGCTAACAAGCAATGCATCCGTCCACGTAATTTACAAATTGAGCAATTGAAAAAAAAATTATTTAAAAAAATTTCAACAAAGCCACATCATGTTACTCTTCATTGGAATGAGTTTATCATGCTCAAACCAATGAGAGATCACACAATATGGTTTTGTTGAAATTATTTGAAAAATCTGAAAAAATAATTAAAATAACAAATTTTGATATCGTGTGCATTGGGTAAATTAACTGCAAAATGAACAGTGGTCAAATGAAGTTACCGCTTCATAAACTTTGTATATTTGTTATACTCACAGTCAGAATGTATGTTTGTGATATTCTGATCATATTGTTTTAACATTCTGGAAAAATTAAGTCAGATGAAGTTGACATTAAATTAGCATGAGCACTGTAAGGCCACACAAAGTAGATCTTCTGTTTCTCAGGCCATTATTTGTAAAATTGCATGCGGGCGAGCGTTTTTTTATTTTATTTTTTATTTCAGTAATTACTTTTTTGCCATCAAAAGTTCATGTTCTTGGTTCAAGTTTTAGGCCTCATAATCTACAGAATAGCATGGGTGGTGGTGTATTTCATCCCTTGAGTGCAAGAAGGCTTTGCAATGCTAAAGAATTGCAAAGCCTTCTTGCACTCAACGGACAAATTCATCAATTTTTTCAACTTGGGTAAAATATCAGACATAAACCATTTAATTTTTATTTTTTTTAAGTTTAAATTGGTTATAAAAAGAGAGCATGCGGCAGTCAAAAGGACCATGCGGGAGGGCCTGAGAAACAGATTTTTTATTTTTTTAGGCCTAACAATTCAACTTTAGCATTGATAGAAAAGCATTAATTATTTCAAGTAGTAACTGATTGCAAGTAAAAATAACCTGCAACCACAGTTACAGTGGCCCTAACTCGAGCCGGATGCCCATCATGACTGAGTACATCTGGTTTCCATGATGTAAACATATGATAGTATTTAAGAACCCTACATGAGACCACCACCCCACCCTCCTCCTCCCAAGGATGGTAATATACCAAATATTCAAAGATTCAGACTGGTGGATCAGAAGAAGGTTTTGGAAGAATATTTCTCATATTGTACTACTTTAAAATTTAGGCTCACAAAGGGAGCCCAAATATAAATCCAGGGACTTAATTTTTTATTTTATCAATTTGAATCTGACACCTCTAAGGATTCTGAATACAGAATATGACAAAGTTTTGACTGGTGGAGCTGAAGAAAAGTTTTAAATATACCTCACTTTTCATTAAGTTAAATCTTGAACTCCTTAGGGAACCCAAATATAAAAGGCAGGGACTTCATTTGAACAAACTTAATGACACACATAAGTATGGTGCATACCAAATATGAAAAGATTCTGACTGGTGGACCTAAAGAAGATTTTTAAAAGAATTTTTCTCATATTAAATTACACTATGTTAACTTTCAGGCTTCTATAAGGAGCCTAAATATGAACCCAGGGTCTTGATTTGAACAAACTTGAATTTGACTCTTTTGAGGATGCTGTATACCAAATATCAAAGGATTCTGATTCGTGGTTCTGAAAAAGATTTATTAAATTTTGAGGAGGTACTAACAGAGTTAGCTGGGGCTCCTCAACAGTGTGGCAACTTTATTTGAACAAACTTGATTTGACATATGAGGTACCTGCATATCGAATCTGGTCTTGTAGTTTTTGAGGAAAAGTCAAAAATGTAAAGTTCAAGCCAGACGGATGACAGATGGAAAGTGCTAACTAAAGCTCCCCTTCAAGTTCCCTCAGCTGAGCTACAAAGCCTAGATTCTATATCAGAGTACAGTGTTTAGTTGGAGAATGTGGTATTTTTGCATGTTTCACGCAGAGAATTAATGCTAGCAAAATATTTGTCTATGCTCTGCTGGAGTAAGGGCTACAAAAATGTAATCCCATCAACAAGTGATAGTAAAAACACAAAATGAAATTGAATGCAGATATATTTTAATTAAATTTTGGCTGAAAAATCTTGCAGAAGAGTCAGAAACAGTTCAAAATCGAACTGGACCTTGAAATTTTTTAGTCAAAGAAAGAAATGAGCTATAAATCACTAATTCTGAGTTGTTCAAAGGTTATTGATGGAAACAAAAATTTTGTAGAATATCAAACACAACAGACATCAGAAATAATTAAAAATTGAATATGACCTCAGTAATGTAGTTATATGAGTATTCCCCAAACTCATTCGATTCTGAGCTGTTGTCCAAAAGTTATTTGACAAAGACAAACGTTTTTTTAAAATTCATTCTTGCCAAAAAATCGGAAGAAAGTCAGAAAAAGTTCAAAATTGAACATGATCTACTGGATACTTACAGAAGCATGCCAAAAAGTATTTGAGTCAGAACTTTTTATCAAAACTGAAGTTATTTTATTCGGAAAAATAAGAAAAAATAGTCTGAAATAGTTAAAAATCAAACTCCATCTACATTCTATATAGATATGAAATTATGCCCCAATCACCTAATTCTGAATTGATATTCTAATGTTAATGAATGGAAAAGAAATGAACAAGAGGCAGCTACATCTAAATAGCTCTGCCAAGGGTCACGTTTTAGAGGAAGCTCAGTACAAGGCAAGAATCTAAGTGTTACTGCTTGTAACCCTAAACCAGGAACCACCTGTGTAAGTAGCCAGCACACAATTGGCGATAAAAACTATTGATCTGGCATGCGGAAAGTAATATTAGGCATGATTTGTGGCATGTGATTCATTTCGTGACCAAGATAACCTATCAATATAATACAGATCACCATTACACTACAAACCCATGTCAAAGTCCTTAATTGTTTGAAAGCTCACCCCCCCATGTTTTAAGATTTAAGAATCGAGGAACCCTACTGATGTCAAAGCCCATTCCCCCATTTTTAAGTTGGCGGAGACATCAATTTCAGAGGAGTGAAACGAAAACAGTTGACTTATTGCAACATTTTAGTTACCAAATCAGGACCAGATATTCATGTTTTTATTTATTGAGGGACTTTTTTCTGCTTTTATTTGAAAAACATTGTAAATAAAAAATAATACTGGTGTTTACTTCGCTCATTTATTCCCCTGTGTCAATGAATAAATCCATTTTATTCAACACAGAAAGTTTGGCAGTAAACGTCAACCTAAATCAAAATACTTCACAAGCAGGTCAAGAGGTACAATACAGGTGTAAGAACATGGCAGAGCAGTGAATAAACTCATCATATTTGGCTGAGGTTGACACATGAACAAGTCCAACAATAAATAACTGTTCATTTCTAGACCAAAAAACTGTCATCAGCACAAAGTAAAGCTCAGTATGTGTGAATCCCAATCAAAACATTGACAGAAATTAAAAGAAACAGAGTACCCCAGTTTGAAATACAGGGGAAGGGAAATAACTGTATATTTCTTCTCCAAAAAGAAGATTCCCACAGATTATATAAATAATGATATTTATAGTCTGCCACTCTGGGATACCCCATTGAACAGTGTTTCAGTTTCTAAATACACATGTTGTCTTGTGCAGGTTCTATTTTCTTGAGTGTGAAAACATATCAGCAGGAATGATTGGTGGATTCATAAATAGAATACACTGACAGGGATTATTAGTGAAGAAGTAGAAAACATCACCACTTTTTTTCAGGATTTTATCATGTAAAGTGTAATTTTGATTAATTGAACCCATTGTGCACCTCATGATCTCCATTTTACCTTCAGTTTACTTCACATCACATTGACAGTTAGGGAAAAGCTTGCAAGTAAACAATTAAATATAATCAAAATTTTATTATTGAATTTAAATGCATTTACCAACTATTTGAAAGTAAGATTAATATTTTTTAAAATATTTTTATTAATTTTTTCACTCTCATGAAAAATAATAACAATCAAAGCAGGTGACAACTGGAACTAATATGGTTTGACAGCACTGTCTGCAGTTGTCAAAACATTGAGGTGATGCTCAATTTGTTCAACATTTTAAACTGATCACTTGTTAAAACAGCCGACAAATATGTGTGAGATAATTGGGTGTATATTATTTATTTGGGAGTTTATTCTATCTTTCTTGGGTGGCTTTCTACAAAAACGTATAATACCCAAAGGATAGAACTTTACTTATCTCCCATCCCGATGCAAACCTACTTGACTTGCAGACTTGATTTTGATTTGTCGTCCTGAAGCCCAACCCTCCATTTTTTTTTTATTTTTCCACTGCACGCACCCCCTGGGCTTTGAAACAGGTCAGGACTGTAAGTAGCTGATATTATATACTACTCAAACTTTGCTAAGCACCAAATATTTGACACATCATTGTGAAATTTGCTTGTGACATATTTGCGATATTTTTGGTGGATATGATTGAGGAATGTACGGAGATGGTCCCCAGTGTTTTCATTAGCTCTCTTGACAGGCAGACTTTTCGTGACAGTCATGGAAAGCATGTACCCCTTGATTTTTATGATGTTTTCGTGTACTGTCTGCATGTACATGGCATGTGTAGGGTATTCAATCTTCATTTCAACACAAACCCTTGTGATTTTATGATTGAATATGGCAATGCAAATGTAAGAAGACATTTCTCTGAAGCAGAAATGTGGCAGGCTGTAAGGATGGTGAAGCAAGGAGCTACCCATTGTCAGGTTGGTGAAGCCCTTGGTATGCACCATATGGTGATCACCAGAGCCTGGGCAAGATTTCAGCAGTATGGCACACCAGTAAGACGGCAACAGAGACAGGGCAACATCTGCAACTGAAGACCGGTTTTTGATCATTCAGGCCCGTAGTAACCTCTTTGCCACAGCAACCCAGCTTCGCAGTGAACTTAAGAATGCATCCGGGGTAAATGTTTTGACGCAAGGTTGCACGAATGTGGTCTCCGATCGAGAAGACCATGTATTCACATTCCGCTGTCCCAGAACCACCGCCAGGCACGATATGAATGGGCCATGGACCACGTTGGATGGACCAGAGAAGATTGTCCATTTTACAGATGAGTCAAGATACTGCCTAGACCACAGAAGATAGGCATTCTAGGGTATGGAGAAGCCCAGGAGAGCAATTCCATGCAGCCAACATTGCTGAGCATGACCGTTATGGTGGACGACGTACAGAGCTCTGTGTCCTTGAACGTGGTACAATGTCTACACAGCAGTATATTGATGAGATCCTGGATGTCCACGTCAGATTGAATATATTGAACCCATACCAGTTCGCTCTGTCAACTTTTTGGCAAATTGAAAAATTTCCTCTTTTACCAGTAATATCCATTTTCCAAGGCTATCATATTCAAAAGTTAAAAAATAATGTCAAACACAAATAAAATTTTAATTTCTGTACTTAAATCATTAAAGATATAATTAAATAAAAAATATATACACTTCATTACAGTATTTCAACCAAAACATAAAACAGGTAGTTGGATATACTTCGTGCTTAGCAAACTGTGAGAAGTATATGTCTACAACATGAAAAAATCTATAGTAATTTATATATTTTTTATACTTACCAATGACCCAGACTTAGCTTGTTCTAACACAAAAATATCTAGGGCCAAACTCAAATTTTGCCCCCCAATCCCCAAAATTTGCATGCAAAACTGAATATTAGAAGTCCTATCTGGCCCTCCATACATTTTACCCTCTGCGCATGCGCAGATGCTAGGAAGTCACAGAATCTGGCGCCAATTAATCATTCTTTGTAGAAAAAAAAGATTATAATAATTCAGCAGAGAGGTATGAGTGCCCAGTACTGCCCACTCATGGGAGGGCCATTCCCGTCTGGGTCATTGGTAAGTATAAAAAATATATAAATTACTATAAATTTTTACATATTTTTATACTGTAACCAATGAGCAGACTTAGCTGAATCGTAAAAAGGTGGAGGGCCTAGAACTTCCGAAATAGTAGATCAACATAGATCAAATCCTTCAATTCATGATGAAGAAATTAGAATTTACATGTATGTCTCTTAATACCATAACAGAAAAGACATATCCTAATATGGATCCCAACTATGTAAATCCTAAATCTAAGCATAAAATAATGTTAATTAGGCTGAAACAATGAAACAATTTTTGAGACTAAGTCTGGATTAGGCCCTAAAAATTATTATGGCATACTGAGAATGAGAGAAAATTGCCCATAAACCTATGCCACACAATAATACTGCAGCTGATCGTCGAACATAGTACGGACAAGACAGCTTCCTGAATAGTTACATACCCCATAAGGCAGAGAAGTGGAAAAAATGCCCCCCCCCCCCCCTATTTTGAACATATCTTCAAAAGAAAGAGGGGAGAGCTCTGGAATCAATAAGCAGAACCCGGAAACGATATAAATAAATATCGATCAGGCACTCAAAAAATTAATTCATGAATAATAAATGGTGCTTAACTCCACTTCACAAGCCAAGGCTATAGCGATGATTTTGGTAAATAACATTATCCGCTACAAAATAAGCACTGCAGACGCTATATACAGGTACGACGAAATCAGTGAGAAATCAAATATAACATATACATACAAAAGCGGGATAAGATGAACAATCTCTGCAGAGAAAACACGCTTCAAGATCATTCACAGGAGGCCTCTGAAATATTAAATCCGGTAAAAACACTCTCCAACGTGTACTATTTGGTATCTACAACTATAAACATGTGAGAATATGCGATTTGAGAACCGACAAAATAGAGACCAGGATCTAGAAATGGAGGTAGGTATGATTAACCGGCTCCAAAATCAGAAAATAAATATGGAAACAAATGTAACAGAACAGCATATATGCCTATGAGGGCGCCATACAACACGACCCAGACGCAAAGTATGTATGTATTAAAATATATATATACGCAACAGTGTGAGTGTGTGTGTGTGGTGGGGGGGGGGGGGGGGGATTCGAATATATGTTGAAACCTCCTCACCCACATTACTTAATCATTGCTGGTGCAGACAGCAATAATATAGTGACCATAAAGCTCTTTCACATCAGAAATACTCCGTAATGCCACTGAGAGCGGAGAATGACGTGAAGAATAAAACTTCCCTTAAAGAAGAAAACCCTCTAATGGGGAAGCTTCTGGCGAATACTCAATAGCAAACCCCATAACCTCAATGAAATCAATAGAAACAAATGAATTGAAGGATACACATATCCTATCATTCATTCCCATGAAAATGGCTGAGCGTCAAATGTATGCGCTCAAAAGCCTCATACTAGCGACACAAATAATGGAAACTATTATTCCCATGCGCTGAAAACTTAACTATCCTGAAGAGATCCCACATAAGATCATGTAATAGCCATACAGTTAGAATAAGCGCAAGATATAGCCAGCGCTTACTTATGTGCTGAAATCTTAAGCACTGTCTGCTAATTGGACGATAAAATAACCCAAGCAGTATGAATAGCTAACTGACTTATTTAACAATAGAATGAACATAAACGTCCCTTCTATTGAAAAATAATGACAAAACAAGCATTACTTCTCTTCTGATAAACTCTGATCTACGTTGAAAAATACATGAACAGAAAAAAATTCAATGATGCAACGTAAACAATGAGACATCATTGAATATGTGATTTCCAATAACCGAGGGTCCTAAGATCCCTGCATAGAGAGACCCTCGGAATCAAGATTGTAACGTAATATATGAACTCATGTCAGAAATAATTGAGAAAACCGTAATATATTCCCAAACTTGACCTTATGTTAAAAGATTCTCTAAAACAAAACAGGTCAAGAGGGAAAAACGTCTACCACTCCAGTTAATAACTGGAGTAGACATGTGTGTAAGCGACCCATCGAAATAACATTCCAAGCCGCTCCACACAATTCCATCCGGCACATAAAACTATCGCTGTTAATGCGTCAGATAACAGATAAAAGCGAGCAAAACAGCTGTTTAATTCGCTCTGTGAAACAACAGATGAACCAGCCAAATGAATAGTGGGATACGTGTAACCTATTATAAATCCCATGAGACATTATCTAGTTCACAAAACAAGTGATCTAAAGAACTATACTCGCTACAATTGCTGAACGTTCGCTTTTCGACTGAAAGATAATCATAAATAACCTAATTATCCACTTCCAGTCAAAATCGGTCGGACCGAGCTCTATAAGAGCCTCGAACCACCGGCTCAGGGGAGTCTGATCAGTAACTCAAACAGACGTAAACCCCCTATCCAAGTGGCTGTATAGACAATCCTAAAGAAATATATAGGAGAGATACCTATACCTTCGCTATGAGCCCTTATAGACGAACTGAGGCTAGGACAACCTCCTACTCTTTCTATTGGTGTGGTTGATTAGACCCCAACTTAAAGAGTCAAGTATAGATGCTTTCTTGTAGTTTAATCCTACAATAATGAAAGCTTACCATCAAAGACTTAGGTATACCTATACCTTCGCTATGAGTCCTTATAGACGATCAGAGTCTAGGACAACCTCTCGTACTCTTTCTGCTGGTGTTGGTCCATTAGACCCCAACTTAAAGAGTAGAAAATTGATTCTTCTTACCATAAAAGACTAGAGTTGGAAGACTAAAGCGACCTATAGCATGTTTTCCACCTAGTCAAATGCAAAGATGATGACACAAGGCTTCGTTGCATCAGAATAACTCCCACTTAACATTAGTTAAGACCGAGATATATAGATTAGGTCTGGAAAGAATTTTTTAAAAAGTACGAACGACCACAAAATTCCTTTCCATATAGACAATGCGTCACAGTACTTAAAATTAAAGTACATAAGACCATGAGACTAAATTCGCTCTGACAAAGAAATTATCTTCTCAATTGTGTCCGAGCAAACAGCTAAATGATGAAGGTAGGGCTACAACTAGGATCTTAGCCTGCTCAATCAATGCAGAGGAACTCTCCACATCTTCCCCTGTTGTTTTTAAAAGAATGTGAACAATCACAAACGATTAAAAATACAGAGGAAGAAGATAAGAAACCGAATTACTTTTTCCCGCAGGAAGTTAAATATGGTGTCGTCTACACAATCGAAGACCATGTGACACCCTTGTAGACTTAACTGGAAATATAAATTTTATAGTAAATTTCCTTTCTTATTATACCTACTGCAATTGTTTACTACAGGCTTGCCCTACAGTGGAAGACCCTAACTCGGATAAAATACTCTCTATTTTAATCTTTCCCAAGAGATTTGGGAAAGAAAAGTGATGTAAAAACACCACGAAAAAATAAGCCAAAACTGGGTCGAGTGCCATCGGCGCACACCCAGTAGGGGACGCTCTTCTCTTAGTACAATTCCATGACTTCCGTTAACTAGTGCGCAAGCAGTCATCAAACCATTCTTTTGAGTCTGCCAACATCAGAGTTATGTGATCAGCGGGGAGGAAGGACTCTTACCCGAATAAGACGAGAGGGCCTCCATGTAAACAATTGCGGTAGGTATAATAAGAAAGGAAATTTACTATAAAATTTATATTTCTTATCAACCTACCTTACAATTGTTTACTACAGGCTGAATAGACAATAGGATGGAGGGAATCACATAACCAACCCACACATAACTCAATTGCACTGGAACCGTGACAGAGGAAGAGATCCCTAGTCCTATCAAACCATAGCATCACAAACATTAGTAAAAGACAAATGAAAGATGAGGCGTATGGTGATGTGCAACGCACAGACAGAAAAGACAATAACAGCACAAAGCTGGAACTGACCCTGTAAGAAGCTGAATGGCTGGGATAGACAACAGCTTGAGCAGAAGAGGGCCCGTAGGACAAGGGTCCTCTGTCTGCTCCTGCAACTGTCGCAGATAAATGGAGAAGGTAGCATTTCTCCAGTAGGCTGCCAGCATAACATCCGACAATATGACGGAGTTAGTATACGCCCCGAAAGGAAGACAATGCACGCACCTCGTGGCAGAAAAATGATTGGTAATACAATCACCACTAGCTAGACGAGCGGAAGCTGACGAATAGCAAGACAAATCCATCGAGAAATGGATTCAGGAGAGATCTGGCATGTGAGAAAACGCATATCCACCCGGGATAAAGGTGCGAACGCCCCCCCCCCCCCCCCCCCTCCCCCCCCCCCCCCCCCCAAGCAGAGCAGCACCCACAAAAGTGTCCATCTTGGAGTAAACTGCAAAGTCCTAGGCCTTTTCAAGGAAAAGAGCTGAACAAGCTTGGAGAGGCAAGGATGAGTGCCAAAATGATGGGGTACCACATATGAAAAGGGTCTCCGAAGCATGGACTTGTACCCATTGCTGGAGACCTCCAGAAACAAACATATACCAGAAACTCCGCAATCGGTGTGATCGAAGGAGTGACAGAAGCAACAGAGTGATCGCACACCATCGACAGAAGAAACTTCCACTTAGCCACAGAGGCTAAACCAGTGGAGTGACTGCCTCCTTGAAGAAGAAAAGCAACTCCACTGCTCGTCTCTAAAAACCACTATAGAGGAGACATGCGCGAATGCACAATGAAGTAGAGTCAACCTGAAACCTCCTCGGGCGACTTTGGCAAAGAAAGTTGCGACGTAGAGGGAGACATGCCAGAACCGCTGCTAACAGAGAGTGGAGCAGATTGATCCACAACCACCGAGGCGACAGGAGTGTGATCGAATGGATTCGACAACTGCAGGTTCATAGCTGGCCTAGAACCTGAGGCAGAATCTGAACCGGCAGGAAGGCGTAGCCGACAAGACTGTCCCAAAGGAGGGCCAGAGCGTCCACGGTGAAGGCCAGAGCATCTGGACACGGGGACACAAAAGTGTCCACCTGATGGTTCCAACGAGTCGCAAAGAGATCGATGTGAGGACGACTCCAGAGATCGCAAAGAGACTGGAACTCCATGTGGAGCATCCACTCGGTGGAAAAGAACCTGCCTCATCGGGGCAGGAAGTCAGATAGGATGTTCAGACAACCGGGAATGTGACGAACCACCACTCCGGCATTGACATCCTGAGCGAGCAGTAGATCCCGAACCAAATCGTACATGGGAACATAGTGCATTCTGCCCTGGTTCCGAATGTAAACAGCCACCGTAGAATTGTCAGTCCACAGAAAGACCTGACAATTCGAAAAGCAGGGAATCCACTGTCGGAAACACGTCACACCCCATTAGAGATCTCTGGTGATTACCATCAGAACACGATCGGACGTGGGGAAGTCCAACGGAACTCCCTGCATAATCCACTGAACATCTGTCAGGGGAGAAGGTGACGAGGAAGAGACTCCTGTAACAGAAGCACCAGAACCAGAGGATCGACATGTGGCATCCAATGACTGAGCAAAAAGCATTGGAGAGGTCAGACATGCAGTTGACCTAGAAGAATGAGATCCGTCACCGAAACGCAGAGACCAAGCAGCCGGGGAAGGCTCCTAGCTGATGAAGTCCATCCCAGATGGCAAGACAGAGAAGGGACCAGGTCCGACTTCTCTCCGTTGACTCTGAACCCTAGTGACGTGAGTAGGCTCAACAGTGTGACGACATCAGACTCCAGAAAAGCGGCATTGGATTGCCTCTGGAGGATATCAACTAGACAAGCCGAAGAAGACACCTTGGACTGTGTGCGATGTAAGACTAACACATGTGACATCAGACAGGTGAAGTCCCAAGGATCCATGCTGAGGCCAAAGGGAATGGCCTTGAACTGGAAAATATCCTGGGGAATGGAGCGGCGAACTGATCTGAAAGCCTCCATGCTGAACTGAGGAGCAATGATAGACTGTGTCAGAATACTCAGATCGATAACCTATCTGAGTCGGCCGTCCTTCTTCGGCACCAAGAACATGCAGGAACAAAATCCCACTGAAAGAAAGCTCGATTGTCCCCTTTGACAGGAGATCGCCTATCTCCGTGGTCAAAAGTTCCCAACATGTAACGTTGAAAGGGACTCATGTTGGAAGAGGCACTCTCTACTTAGTGGAGTGCCGCAACCTGGGATGAAATCGAGGTGACTACTGCCGACACCTACCCCACCCCGTGAGTGAGTAGAAGTGGTGGTAGGAGGATCAGCTCTTAGCTTCGCAGAGGAAGCAGAAGGGTTCTTGTTAGGCTTTGGATGGCACCTGCCTGCAACAGAAGGCCGATCAAAACTGACTAAGAAGCAGCAGATCAATGGAATGACAAAGGGAGCCATCCGGACCATCACCACGGAACCATGGAATAGTCGCGGACCCGCCGAAAAAGGCAGATCGAAGAGCAGCGCACTGCCCCTCAAGAAGGGGACGTCTTGTGTCCAGCACAGCGTACCTGCGAAGCGATTCCAAGCTAGCCATGTAACGGGCATGTGTATGAGAAGATGCATGAGCGCCTTGAACAGCACACACAAAACAAAAACCTGTTTGTCATCAAACTCATCTGGGAGCAGATAAGCAGCAAAGCAGAGACGACGTAATCGAAGAGAGAACACATTCCATCATCCCTCTCGATAAGCCCAACCTGGACTCCAGAGTCTCCATATGGCTGAGGAGTTGGAGTCCCGATCCAAGACCGTCACAGTCTGGCAGACTGACGGATTGGCAAAATCATAGGAACGATAACGCACCAGAGGCAAAAAGTGTCAACCTTGATGAAGAACGGTGTCTTCATAGCCTTGGAACTCAGCTTAGCACCCAAAACTGTAAATGCTTCAACCACCTGTACCGACATGCACGGTCGAAGGCATCCAGAAGCATGTTGCTCCACAGGCTGTAGGCGTGCGACCGATGATCGCAGCTGGGCTGACACTGTCGGCTGGTTTGATGGTTTGAGACCTGTAAGGAACCCAAACACAAAGTCAAGAGCTGGCCCCAAGTCAGAAGACTGTTGGCTCTCGACGTCAGGAATGTCAGACTCATCCCATGAGTCGGAAGACACATAGCCCATCATGGGCAAACCAGCCGACGCCTCCCATGGTGTGGGCACACCAGGGGATCAGATCAAGCGACCTGTTTCCAATCTGGGAGGTGGCGCCATGGGGACGCCCGGAAACCACTCGAGGCCTCGCTGGAAGCAATAGAAAAGGCTCTTGGACAGAACCTAAGTGAGCAAGGAGAGGGCCTCCCTAAGCTCACAAACTGTGTCAGGACGGAACGACATGGAAACGAACCGACAGAGTGGCTTCACTCCTGACCCATTTACCAGCGAAGGGTCACGATCCTCCAATACACCCAACGCGGGGCGACAGGCTGCAGCCGAAAACATCTGATGGCAGATGTGCTGTGGGGTATCACATACCCCGAAGATCAACAGAGCGGAAACTCAGGAGAGTCGCCGCAGACCTCCGCGAGACAAAAGGTCTAGGCTGCACAAAAAGTGTTGGTCACACAAAACTGGCCATGGGACCAGAGTGCGTGGACGAAAACGCCACGGAGCTCATGGTGACCCCATCATGAACATCCGAATCCAATGAGAAAAAATTGAGGTACTCGACGGCTGAGAGATCACAGTAGAGGGTTTGGCCGGCAGCCCCTTCCAACTTCGCCAAGTTGAAGTCAGGGAAGGCTGAGGCCAATACCCCACATCTACACTACCAGACATCCACGCAGACCCCTGCAGGGATAAAACTGCTGTGCTCAACGGCTGAGAGTACACAGTTCGGTTGGCAGCCACTTCCAAGTTCGCCGAGTTGAAGTCAGGGAAGGCTGAGGCCGATATCCACGTCTACACTACCAGACACTGCTGCAGACACCTGCAAGGAGAAAACTGCTGTGCTCAACGACCGAGAGGACACAGCAGGGGGTTCGGTCAGCAGCCATTTCCGACTTCGCCGAGTTGAAGTCAGGGAAGCCTGAGGCCGATACCCCACGTCAACACCACCAGACACCTCTGAAGACCCCTGTAGGGATAAAACTTCTGTGCTCAATGGCTGAGAGGACACAGCAGGGGGTTCAGTCGGCAGCCACTTCCGACTTCGCCGAGTTGAAGTCAGGGAAGGCTGAGGCCGATACTCCACAACCACACTAGACATCACTGCAGACCCCTGCAGGCATAAGCCGAGGCCGGCTAAAACGGTGACCGATGATGTTGAAGACGGAACAGCAGTAGCAGCAGATACGACGGGAGCTGTTGGAACTGGCAGAAAAGGGGAGAGAGCCACCTAGCTCGGCCTCACAACCCTAGTGACAGCCTCAGATGTCGACTGGAGAGGGCGCATAGTCCTGGAACCAGGCATCTCTTCATCAGAAATCCAACAGCTCCAGCAGTATCCACCATGGTAAAAAAAAAATGCACATCCCCCACGGATGGGGAATAACTGTCACCAAACGTGGTCGTGTCGGGAGGCCCCGAAACGACAGCGTTCCCCACCCCTGTGGGAGGAGCTGCACATCCCCCATGGAAGAGGGATAACTCACACCAGATGTGGTCATGTCGGGAGGCCCCGAAATGTCAGCGTCCCACCTCCCCCATGGGTGCGGGAGGAACAGCCACGGGAACGCACCAAAAGCAAGGGCAAAAGGAATTGCCCTAAAGGAACCGACTGGAAATAACACAGGTGAGAGCAGTAGAAGAAAAAGGTGAACTCAACAGATACATAAAGTAGAAGAACACCCCCAACTATGAGAGAAGGTGGCAGAAAAAATAACCGGTGGGTACACGACTGAACCCAGACGGCCGACAGGGAACTAAAAAACAGAATTTCAGCCCTCAACAGAGTGAAGAAATTCTGTCCATACAGTCCCTCATTGACACCTAACTCCAATAATAATAATAATAAAATTGATCAACCGAAAAATTTTATTGCCGAACCGCGTTGACACGATGTCGAAAAAACATTCGCTAAAACGGAATTTATATATAAAATGCAATGAAAATGTGGTTGAAAATATTAACGAGAATGTATAAAATACAGTTCTGTTATTATATCTTCGTCAGATCCATAATTCCAGTCACAGGAAAACCATTATCGATGAGTTGAATTATCACGGTTTCATAAAGCAAAATGGCGACACGTCCTCCACGTTTCGCAGACAAAAAAAGAATGGTTTGATGACTGCTTGCGCACTGGTTAACGAAAGTCATGGAATTGTACTAAGAGAAGATTTCGTGGTGTTTTTACACCACTTTTCTTTCCCAAATCTCTTGGGAAAGATTAAAATAGAGAGTATTTTATCCAGGTTAGGGTCTTCCACTGTAGTGTAAGCCTGTAGTAAACAATTGTAAGGTAGGTTGATAAGAAAGAGATCTTATTACCCTGCTCTTTATCCAGATGAAGTTAGCATCCAACTATGCTAGCGGTTTCTCATAACTGCTCGCAGCATTTTGATTCACTGGAACAAGTTCAAGGAAATGATAATGTATGGTATCTATATCATCCAGGAGTTGTTCCGGAAGGAAAAGTTATCCTTTCCATCATACGTTCAAATCAGTTAGAATCACAGTCACCAGCATCTAAACAGGCAGGTGACTGGACCAAATAAGCACCATGCAACAGCTCAAGTTTTGAGACTGACGTTGAGTGCTTCTGCCTTAGCAGGAATACTGAAATTAGCTGCACAACTGCGACAGCAAGTCCATTTCAGAGGCCTGAGGAGCAGCGGTCATGAATAGCCTCTTCGCCGGCTGCTCCTAGGACAGGGTGTCCAATGTAGTTATTACTGCGGATGACCCAATGAATGAAGCCTCATCTCCTTTGGTGTGACTTTCTTCACAAAAGATGGACCTTTTGACGATGCAGACTGGAAATCCTGAGTCACTTAGCCAAGGTGTGGTCGGGAGTGCTTGGTAGATGCTAAAGAAGCAAAACTGTAGCCGTCCCCGGCTAAGAATTGAACTAAGCATACCGGACAATAGCTATGTATGTAAGCCCTGACTGACGCAAGTTCCTACCAACAACACCCGGCTCCAGATGTTGTTGAAAGAGAGAGAGGGGTCTCCCTCTTGCTCGCAGTCCGGAGAGACCTGGACGAGCGTACCTCAGAACTTGCAGTCTTCTTCCTTCCATCAACACTGGGTGAGCATGATTCGATTAAACAGTGTTCGCTACACCCTTATTCTCTCTCGACCGCCACGGACATACCCGGCATCACATCACCCACATATGAGTGAGATCTGCCGGTTGAGCTAGCTGTAGACAAGGGACGTAAACCTCTTTTGAAGCCTAGCCCTTGTCTAAAATCATTGAGCACTTTTCTACTAGCTCTGAATACAATGCATATGTGACACATCCGGAGTCACGGTCCTCGTATTCAATCTTAACCATTTCACCGGCGTCAGCGAACTGAAACCACTCATCGGTTTTTATAGCCCTGTGCAATATAAAGATCACTTTGTTCATTATGTAGAGGAAACCATAAGACTGGCCGACCCCGGCTGCCTATTAGACGGGACGTCCCAGACAGGAGGCATGGACGTATACTCCGACTGATGCAAGTTCCTACCAACAACATCTGTCCCCAGATGATGCTGTAAGAGAGAGAGGCCTCTCTCTTGCTCGCGGTCCTGGATGACCTGGACAAGCGTACCTCAGAACTTGCCGGTTTCCTCCTTCCGTCATCGCTGGGTGATCATAGTTGCATATCATATTGTTTGCTCCGCCTTATATCATCTCCTAGCCCGGATCGTATACACCCGGCATCACAGTTCTCAGAGGCCTGAGTAACTACTTCACCGGTCGAGATAGCTGGCGACAACGGACTTGTGCGGTCGTGTGTGCTTTTCGAACATAGAGGAAGCTATAAGACTGGCCGACCCCGGCAGTCTATGGAAGGAGCGTCCTGTAGACGTAAGTTCCAACTGACACAAGTTCCTCCCAACAACCTCTGACCCCAAATGTTGTTATAAAAGAGAGGGGCCTCTCTCTTGCTCGCGATCACGGAAGACATGGACGAGCATACCTCAGAACTTGTCTGACAGACACAAGTTCCTACCAACAACCTCTGACCCCAGATGTTGTTATAAGAGAGAGGGGCCTCTCTCTTGCTCACGATCACGGAAGACCGGGACGAGCATACCTCAGAACTTGTCTGACAGACACAAGTTCCTACCAACAACCTCTGACCCCAGATGTTGTTATAAGAGAGAGATGCCTCTCTCTTGCTCAAATCACGGTAGGCCTGGACGAGCATACATCAGAACTTGTCTACTTCCTCCTTCCTGTGCTTCCTCCTTTCCGTTGTCGCAGGGTGAGCATGTTCGTATCTTTATAGTGCTCGCTACACCCTTATTCCTCTTCTTGACCGCTACGGACATACCTGGCATCACATCACCCACATACGAGTGAGATCTGTCGGTTGAGCTAGCTGGCGACAAGGTCGTCAATCCTACTAAGGATCTAGGTACCTTATTCCTTGAGCACTTTTGCCGCTGGCTCTTCATTGATTTGCGACGTCGGCAGCACACTCCCTGACAGCGTCACGAAACGACACCATGTTCTTGTTCCTCTGTAAATAGAAACTAAAAAACTATAGTAACATTTTGACGAGAGGACCAGCCAAGTCCCCTCGCAGCGATAGGACCGATAGTGTCCACTCGCCTAACACAAACCGTAAGCCCGTCATTCAGATTATCAAATCTGACACATGGAGTAGAATTAGTGGTAGTACATCAACTAAAGTCATTACAACGACCAAGTAAATAAGGAAAAGGTTTCCTCTATTTGCCATATTATTAGATAAATATAATTACCTGAATACTAAAATATGTCATTGTACCACCACCAAATCTACATATAATATAAGATAACATTAAAATATAATCAATGAAATAAATATATTCAAAGGAAAAACTCTTTCAAAAATAAAATAAAAATTTTTTTCTGATATAAGAGGCCAAGTTCCCAAAGGGACCGATGAGCCCCAAAAAGCCTTAGTGTGGACAAAATTATAAAATCTGTGTAAAATTAACTACCACACTATCAGAATATTTAATTTTACTTACAACTGTTGTTCCTAAATAACTAGAGGATGGCCACCAAAGGGTGGCTGATTCCCCCGAAAAAAGCCTTGATAGCCATTCCAACCTTCTTCGCGACACACCCTCTGGTTGTGGGCAATAATAATACCAAGTATCATTAATATCCTTGAAGGCTGTAAGAAGTTATGGAGCGGACACGAATTCCGTCTACGCCCGGACGGACAGACAGACAGATGGACAGACGGACAACATCACGGCTAGATTCCCCCGAATTTTTTTCAGGGGAATAAAAATAGGAAACTACCTAGAGTAATGTAATGTAAACAAAACACCGGAATTAAGACCCCAGGCAACACGGCCCAAAGTCAGTAACAGAAACAAGACTATCCGATGTAAAGAAAGATCTTCCTCAGAAGAAAAAACAATACATTGGATGTATGATGCATGACCAAAATGCCCAAACACCCTAAGGATGAGGACGTAATCCTGGGGATGTACAGAATAATCTTCTGTATAAAACGATAAACTCCCAATAAATTTTTTAAATTTTTTTATTAAAACAAGCCAAAAAGCTTGGGAGCTTAACTGGGGGATCAAGGGAAGGCAGGGAAGGAATACTAAATAAACTGTGGATAGATCATAATCAATCAGTGATAACATCAGGCTCATGTCCCGAAATTAGGGAACATGAACTAATTTTAATAAATATTATAAAATTACAGCCCTGAACGTTTCAAACCACCATTTCTTCCTTCCTTCATCCAGTTCTGTCCTTGGATCCACCAATTTAACCATTGATTTGGGTCTGGCATCATTATTAATTGAGATTTAAAAGCACAAATATCAGTTTGTTGTTATCTGACAAGGGCCAAACAAAGAAATGATTTATTGGCGCCAGATTCGGTGACTTCCTGGAGTCTGCGCATGTACGGAGGGTAAATTGTATGGAGGGCCAGATAGGACTTCTAATTTTCGGTTTTGCATGAAAATTTGGGGGATTGGGGGGCAAAATTTGTGTTTGGCCCTCGATATTTTTGGGTTAGCACCAGCTAAGTTTGGGTCATTGGTTACAGCATAAAAATATCTTAATTTTTACGTTTTATACTTGTTACAATACAGACCTTCTGAGGCAAAAATGTAAATAGCTGTCTTAGATCCCTTCCCCCCCCCCACCACCCCCCACCCCCACCCCCACGAATGGCTTTGAAAAAAATGGCTACAAAATTTTTAATCTGGCTCCTTGTTTCAAATTTAGGCTTGTAGACTGGCTAGTAATTTTTTTAGGCAAGGGCGGTCCCTGCCTTAAACTTCATGATATGGCATTGGGTCAAAGTCATGACACTCAAGGTTAGGTTATGGGTAACAATGGTGTGAAGTATGAACAAGATCTGTCATGCAGATTCAATTATACAGACCAGACAAGGGCTGCACAACAATATCAAAGTATTGTTGTCTGTGACTTTGTCCTTGATGGTATGACCTTGGATCAAAGTCACGATACACTTTTGTGTCATGAGAAATAATTATACCAACTATAAATAAGATCTGTCAATCATACAGTTATGAACCAGACAAGGGCTGTATAACAATATAAGTTTTGCTGCCTGTGACCTCGAGCTTGACATGACACACCTTCGAGTCATGAGTAATAATTGTACCAACTATGAATAAGTCCTGTCAATCACACCAAGTTTTTTGGCACTTATGCTGACATGATTAAAAATATTACCATTTAATGATTTATTCATTTATTTTGTCTATTGGTACCCAGGGTCTCTTGTTAACAGGTGTCTGATGCTGATTGCGATTTCATTTTCGGGCATTGCCTGACAGGACCTATTTTGGCCTGCCGGTACAGCGGAGCTTGTTTACCACATTTAACAAGCACTGCTCCACTTCCCACTGCACCCATGGGGAAGAAAAATTAAAAACAAATTTCTATTTGTGATACTTGACCATCTTTAAAGCTTTCAAAGAACTTATACGCACCAACACCAGTCCTCACTATTTGCGATGTGGATTATACTACCAAAGTTGGACGTTGGGGTGCGATGGGGAAACTGAAATAGGCCGACGCAAATAATTTAAGAAAGACTAGTGGTATGTTACTAGTAATAAATCAGCCTCAAACATAGCATTCAACTAGATATTACAGAAGGATAAAGTCCGTAACTACCCAAATTACCGGGAGGATATATAGTTGTTCTAGCGCAATGCCCATGTTAGTTGCCCGCTTCAGTTACTCACTCCTCCCACCTTTACTATAACCTTTTAACTAAATGCTTTTCATATCTATAAAATGAATGTATATTATGTACTTTACATACTAGCCATCTACTTCATCTAAACTGTTTAGTAAATGAAGTGGAAATATGAAAGCAAAATTCACAGAAATTGCCTTTCAAATCAATTTTTCATTTTTTCTTTCAAACTGTAGCTTATGACCCCTCATTGGAATGAGCTTGTTCCTTTGAGGTACCATAAACTATGATAAGGAATTAAGTAATTGAAATATTAGGATTTTTTTCAATAAGAGGGCAACATTTTTTAAAATTGTGTCAGGAAAGAGTCAACACCCATGCGACCAGTATTTGTACATACAAAAAAAAAAATTAAACCTGTGTTCATGGAACAGTTTATCTCCTGAATGGGGACCAGCTTGACCAACCATGCACTGTCCTGCAAACATTATGGCCTGAATAAACAAATGTCAAAGTTTTTCTAAGTGTCACCTTATCATAGGGTCTGTGACCTTGACCTTGATGAGCACATACCACATTATAATTCAAGACACACTGTCTTTTGATATTACATAATAGTATAAAGTTTCATTAAATAATATTCAGCGGTTAAGTAATTACTGCCCGGAAATAGAAATGTCAAAGTTATATTATGATTTGTGACACACTGTCTTTTGATATTACATATTCGTATAAAGTTTCAATAAAAAATATTCAGCAGTTAAGAAATTATGGCCCGGACAAACAAAGTTTTTCTAAGTGTCGCCTTATCACAGGGCCTGTGACCTTGACCTTGAGGGGCACATGCCCTATTATAATTTGCAACAAACCGTCTTTTGATATTACATGTTTTGGTATGAAGTTTCATTAAAAAATATTCAGCAGTTAAGAAATTATGGCTCGGACAAACAAAATGTTGACGCCAGATGGACAACTTTGCATCAGAAAAGCCCAACTGACCCTGTCAGACTGAGCTAAAAAGTAAAGCACAAATTAAAATAGAATGACGGATGGACTAAAACTGATTCACCCCAAACCTTGTTTGGCAGATTAATAAATTATATTCATACCTCCAATCATCAGATGCACTTTCATTCAAGTTGCAATTCACTGTCAGCCGATTCTTTACAAACTGATACTCCAACAACTGGCTAAAAATTTGAACTTCAAAACCTGTAGCTATAGCTTTAACAAATCCATCTTCATTACATAATGGTTAGACAGTTAAGGAAAAATTTAAGACACACAGAGCAATATGGTCACAGCCCAGTTTAAAACTTTACCTAACACGAATAGAATAGCCTAAACTGAATAGAATGGCCTAAAAGCTTGAGGAACTAAAAGTTACCTCCAAAACATATTGCCTCTTGAGTGAGTTGCTTCCAAAATATATTGTCCCATGAGTGAATTGCTTCAAAGCATATCGTCCCTGGAGTGCAAGAAGACACCACATGCAATGCTTTAACATTACAGGGGGCACCTTATTGCACTAAAAGGACAATATCTTCTGACCTCCTAATTGGAAGCCACATTGAAAATAAAATCTGGAGTGACTGAAGTAACCTTCCACTACCCATCATCAATACATATCCAAGAGATCGGACTGATCAGTCAACGTATTCTCGAGTTAATTGACAAAAACCAAAATTCAAGATGGCTGTCATGGTAGCCATACTGAATATTAAATCCAGAAAATTATTGAAAGGAAATTCCACTACCCACCATGACAAATCATAATGAAAGTGTCAATGACACTGTAGCTCAACTTGTTTAAGACATGTACATGTATAGTATGTGACACAGCCATGACAAACATCTATGTAATGATTTGATAACAAAGGTACATGTAAAGTATTGTAACAGTTTGTACATAAATGCTCACCGTAGCCTGTGACAAATATATAGGTAAAGTATTGTAAAGGTGAGGTGACAGTTAGATGCTAAACTAGAAAATAAATCTTTGAGTCCCAGAGTGGGTCTGACTGAACCCCAAAATATTTGTTCTCATAGCACAGTGATAACAAAGGCACCCCAAAACACTCGTTCCTGTCACAAGGTGATAACAAAGCTACCCCAAGAAGTTTTGTGAAGATCAGTTCATAAATACAGACTCTAGCCTGAGCTGTATTGACATGTGCACTTACTGTGTATAAGTAGCACTGAACAAATCAAAGTTCATCTAGCTTGCATAATGTCTGCACGAGAAAAAACCTGTATTATATGTGATGTATTCCATGTTACTATTCATTCCTACAAAAATTTATTCAAATCAGAACTTTCATACAGAAGTTCTGTACAAAAAACTGCTTGCACTAATTTTGGTACAAAATGGCTGCTGGCAGCCATCTTGAGTTTTGGACCACACCCAAAAACACTTGTTCTCGTCCCACGGTGATAACAAAGGTATTCAAGAAGTTTCGTAAAGATCAGTTCATAAATACAGCCTCTAGCCTCAGCCGTATAGAAGTTGTATGTAAACGGATTGGACCTAATTTCGGTAGAAAATGGCCACTGGCAGCCCTCTTGAATTTTTGACCACACCCAGAAACACTCGTTCTCGTCCCAAGGTGATAACAAAGGTACCCAAGAAGTTTTGAGAAGATTGGTTCATAAATACAGCCTCTAGCCTGAGCCGTATTGACACCTGAACTTACTGTGTATAAGTAGCACTGAATAAATCAAAGTTCATCTAATTTGCATAATTTCTGCTCGAGAAAAAAAGCTGTATTATATGTGATGTATTCCATGTTACTAAACAATCATACAAAAATTTATTCAAATCAGAACTTTCATACAGAAGTTCTGTACAAAAAAACTGAATGCACTAACTAAAGTACAAAATGGCTGCTGGTGGCCATCTTGAATTTTGGACCACACACAAAACCACTCGTTCTCGTCCCATGGTGATAACAAAGGTACTCAAGAAGTTACGTAAAGATCAGTTCATAAATACGGCCTCTAGCCTGAGCCGTATAGAAGTTGTATGTAAACGGATTGGACCTAATTTCGGTACAAAATAGCCACTGGCAGCCCTCTTGAATTTTTGACCACACCCAGAAACACTCGTTCTCGTCCCATGGTGATAACAAAGGTACTCAAGAAGTTACGTGAAGATCGGTTCATAAATATGGCCTCTAGCCCGAGCCGTATCGGCATTTGCAGTTACAGTGCTGAAAGTAACACTAAATAGATCAAAGTTAGACTAATTGACATAATTTATGCACGAGAAAAAAACCTGTATTATATGTGATGTATCCATGGCACTAAACATTCACACAAAAAATTATTCAAATCAGCACTTTCATATGGAAGTTCTGTGCAAAAATCTGATTGCACCTAATTTTGTACAAAATGGCTGCCAGCGGCCATCTTGAATTTCAGACCGGACCCCAAAACACTCGTTCTCGTCAAATGGTGATAACAAAGGTACCCAAGAAGTTTCATAAAGATCGGTTCATAAATACAGCCTCTAGCTCGAGCCGTATTGAATTGTTGACGGACAGGCGGACAGATGGATGACAGACGACTGGCCATGGCATTAGCTCAAATTTGACTTACGTCAAAGTTGCGCTAAAAAACAGGAATGATTAGTGAAGGGATTTATGAGTTAACTGCCAGAAACCCAAATCAATATAGCTACCATGACAAATTCTATATGGTTGCCATGGGACCCATATTGAATGTGGCATCCAGGCAATTATGAAAAGGAATCTTCTATACCCATCCTCAATACATTACCAAGAGATGAGACTGATCAGCCAAGGAATTCTTGTATAAACTGACAGAAACCCAAATCAACATGGCTACTCTGGCATCCATACTGAATATCGATTCTAGACAATTATCAAAAGGAACCTTCCATTGCTCACCCTCCACAAATCATCAAGAGATGAAAACAATTAGTGAAGGCATTTTTGAGTTAATTGATGGAAAACAGAAGTTTACCAACATATGGATGGATGAATGATGGATGGACAGATGGACATTGTGTTAGAATAATGTCCCTTCTGATTAGATCTCGGGAGCATAAACACGGTTCACAATCGACCACTCTGCAAGTTGAGCAATCCAATAATGCTTTGTTGGACCAAATTTCCATTCAGTAGTATGCCAGAGTAATTAAATATCCAATCTTTGATGCTACTAAAAAATATGGGATACTTTACAAATGGAAAAATATCTCAAAATAAATTGGGTGAAAGATCTTCCTATTCTGTGACCAAGGTTTTAGAACACACATTTCTGACATCACCAATATTACAAAGACTGGAGTCAGTTAAATATTCTTACAAAACTAAGTGATGTGTAGCGATGTGTTCCCTGTGGAAACCCTGGGAAGAGAAGCAGTGCTTGTTCACTGTGGTAAACAAGCTCTGTTTTACTGGTAAAATAGGACCTGGTAACCAATGACTCGGGTGGAAGTCTTCTAAAATGGGCAACATGGGTATAAACAATTGGTTGGACTAGACTTTATATCCATTGTGCAGATATTATGTGACCTGAAAACAAATAAATAAATAAATAAATAAATAAATAAATAAATAATAAAATAAATAAATAAATAAATAAATAAATAAATAAATAAATAAATAAATAAATAAATAAATAAGTGATGTGTAGCCACATGTTATTATCTTATGATTCAAATAACATCACCTTATGAGCCCTGGTATGTTTTAGGCTTTCATTCAGTACTAGATATATTTGTGATACACATGCATTTTAATTGACTGAATGTATTACTCATGATTGGATTGGTCTGAACAAAATGGTAATAGTAATCAATCTATCACAGAAGCCTTTAGATACTTATCAATAACAGACAAAGTGGACTGGAAATCGCCAATAGAGCCAAAGAAGTGAACTGGAAACTGTCAAAAGAATAAACTCTTTCTGGGAAGTAAAAACCTCCTTGGACATAATACTCATCAAAGATTGTTCCAGGGTTTTCTAAGGGGGTAGGGTGTTATTCAAAGGTTTTCCAAGTTCCTGAAAATGATAAATTTAAAGTAATTTGTATATTTTTTATACTTACCAATAGTCCAGACTTGCTGGTCCAAACTCGATATTATCAAGGACCAAACACAAATTTTGAACCCCCCAATCCCCCAAATTTGCATACAATACCGAAAATTAAAAGTCCTATCTGACCCTCCATACTTTTACCATCTGCGCATGCACAGTGGTCAGGAAGAGACCGGAATTGGCGCCAACATCATTCTTCGTAGATGAGCGTACTAATAATAACTCAGTGGGGAGGTATGAGTGCCCACTCATGGGAGGGCCATCCCCGTCTGGGCCATTGGTAAGTACAAAAATATACAAATTACTTTAAATCTTGTGTATGTCCGCTATAGAAATGAATATAGGGCCATCCAGAGCGCCCAAAATGGGTCTATTAGGGGTACTTTTTATGGCGGAGGTCCTCGTCAGGTTTAAAAAAGTGTGTGGGGTGGAGGTGGGGGCAGGGCGGGGCACCAAAAGTTATGACCAAATGTTTTTTCACCGATATAGGTCTGTAAAGGGGTCTATTTGGGGTAACTTTTTATCAGGAATTTAATGGTGGTGTTTAAAAAAAGTGGCAGGGGTGAGGTGGGGGTGGGCAAAATTGATGGATTTCACCGATATAGGTCCTCAAAAGGGTCTACTAGGGGTAACTTTTTACCAGGAATCTAATGGTGGGGGGTTTAAAAAGCCAAGTGTGCCCCTATAGGGCAGGCAGGTCAAAAAATATGCGGCCCCTATTTTTTGTTTTTTTTGGGGGGGTACTTTTCATATGACCACTATATTTTCCCGTGCAACGCCGGGTAACCCTGCTAGTTTATCATATTTTTATACTAATAACCAATGGCCCGACTAGTTGAATCGTAAAAAGGGGGAGGGCCTAGGACTTAAGAATTAGCAGACCAAATATAGCTTCTAAGCCTGCATTCCAAGGTGAAAGGAAATTAAATTTAAAAGGAATTACATGTATGTCTCTTTATACAATAATAGAGAAGACATATCATAAATAAGGAGTCATATCCAAGTAATTCTGTAATCTTAGCATGAAAGATTATGCTAATTTAGTGTAACAAGCCCCCAATTTTAAGGCTAGTCTGTACTAAGACCCATAAATTAGGATGGCGTATTCGAGAGTGAGAGACTAACCCCCCACAAACATACACCACATATAAATAATGAAGAAGCTGTATCTAGGATCAGTAATAATTTACAGACAAAACAGCTTCACTCATAGTTACACACTTATCAAGCTGGAGAAGATGAAGAAAAATCCCCCCCCCCTCTTTTTTTTTGAAGGAATATTCTTCAAAACAAAGAGGGGAGCGCTCTGGAATCAGTGAAAAGCAGTACCAAATAATCAATATATATTCGCACGACAGGCACGCAGTTATTAATTATTATTAATTATTGATGCTTAATGCCACTTCAGAAGCTAAGGCTATTGTGGCGATCCCGATAATTAACAGCGCACGCTTCTAATGTATACAGGAGTTGGAATACGTAGATAGGTCGAAAACTGGCAATATATTGTGTACAACCATACACTTGTCCAATTGATAGTGTGGAAATTAAATTTTTTTAGTAAATTTTGTTTCTTAACATACCTACCACAATTGTTTACAATTGGCTGTAACATAAGTGCAAGCTCTACTTCGGAACTAACTCAAGCTTTTAGAATCTTTTCCAAACGAGTTGGAAAAGTACTAGAGTGCAAAAGCACGAAAAAGATCGAAAAAAGGGTCGAGCGAGACCAGCGCTCGAAATTACAGGTACTCTCTCTGCACACCTCTTGTGTTTACCGAGCGCATGCGCAACAACCGTGACGTCAATTCCGTATTTCCGCCAACGAGAAGTTTGTGATTTAGCGGGGAGGCATCGATATCAAAGATATCCCCAAGGAGGGTGGGCCTCCGGTAAACAATTGTGGTAGGTATTTTAAGAAACAAAATTCACTAAAAAATTTTAATTTCTTTTCAACCTACTCACAATTGTTTACAATTGGCTGAATAAACAATAGGAGGTGAATCACATAACCAATACCAACAAGAGTAGCAGAATGAAAGCAATGATGGCAGAGAACAATAATGAAAACCTGTAATGAAGATAGAGAGAAGGCACCTGAAAAGAACGAGGCTGAGCGAAGTGCAACCTCGACAAAAACAATTTTAACGAGGGTGCACAACAGCCTCAGCAGCAACGAGAGGGCCTAAAGAATAAAGGTCCTCAGATTGCTGCTGAAGGTGGCGGAGATAAAAGGAGGAGAAGGTAGAAGCATTCCTCCAGTAAGCCGCATTCATAACATCCCGGAGCGAAAAAGAATTGGAGAACGCCCAGGATGTAGAAATGGCACGAACCTCATGAGCATTAAGCAGGTTCGAAACAAGATCCGACGCAGACAAGCGAGAATAAGCCAGCTTGATTGCAAGACAGATCCACCTGGAAATAAAATGGGAAGAGATAGACTGCCTCTTAGGAATGAGAGACAGAAAGAATCTCTTCCGACCCCTCCTAATGAACTGAGTGCGAGTAATGTAAGTCTTGATCGCACGAACAGGACAAAGAAGAGGCCTCTGGCCATCTACAGCAGGGAGAGCCCGAATGCAGATGGGAGGAGGTACCGAATCAGGAAGTTGATTCTTAGCCAGAAAAGAGCAATCAGTAGTGAAGGTGACACTGTTAGCCTCATTTCGGAAGAAGGCAGAATCAACAGATAGCGCATGAAGCTCACTGACTCAACGAGCAGAAGCAAACGCTAGAAGAAAAGCCGTCTTATAGGTGAGAAAATGCATGTCGGTCTCAGATAAAGGCTCGAATGGCGCCCCCTCCAAACAGTGCAACACCCATGCCAAGTTCCACTTGGGTGTAAGACGCAAAACTCGAGGCCTCTTCAAAGAAAAGTGCCGAATAAGTTTGGAGAGAAAAAGATTACGACCGATGCACCACTTTCCCACATAAGAGAAAGTATCAGACAGCATAGACCGATAGCCCTTAATCGCAATAGGCTGGAGGCCCTTGGAGTCAAAAAGAAAAACCAGAAAATCCACAATTTGAGCGATTGACGGATCACGGTAATTCACATTGTGATCTGCACACCAGCGGCAGAAAACCTTCCACTTGGCGGCATAAGTCATGCCAGTGGAATGTCGCCGCGATGCAGAAATGCACTCCACTGATCGTCTCGAAAAACCTCTACGTCGGAGACTGGACCTGATAAAAGACAGGCGTGAAGGGACAGGCTCGCCAGGTTGTTGTGATACTTCCTGGGACGACCCTGTGAAAGAAGATCGCAACGTAGAGGTAGACGAATCGGTCGATCGGCCAATAGAGGCCGCAGCAGATTGATCCACACCCTCTGTGGAGACAGGGATGTGATCAGAATGATCCTGCAACTGCAAGCACGAATCTTCGCTAATACTTGAAGAATCGGTGCAGGAGGAAAGGCATAGCCAATCCAACCTGTCCAGTCCAGAGACAGAGCGTCTACTGCAAATGCCAGAGGATCTGGACAAGGGGAGACAAAGGGCTCTACCTGATGATTCCAGCGAGTAGCGAAAAGGTCGACCTGAGGACGGCCCCACTGCTCGCAAATCGCCTGAAACACCGACCGATGTAGCATCCATTTGGTTGGAAGGACACTGTCGCGTCGGGACAGGGAGTCTGCTAGGACGTTGAGATGCCCGGGAATGTGTCGAATGGACAGCTGAGCGTTCACATCCCGCGCCAACAGAAGAAGATCCCAAGACAGCCGATACATGGGAATCAAATGTGTGCCTCCTTGATTCCGTATGTAGGCCACTACTGTCGAATTGTCCGAAAGAAGTAGGACAAAATGGTCCGACAGATGAGGGATCCAAAGCCGAAAACTCAACAGAAGAGCAAGCTCTTTCTGGTTGATATGAAGGCCCACCTGCTCGCTGTCCCACTCTCCTTGAGTAGACAGACCGAGAGTATCCAACATCGCACCCCAGCCCCGATCGCTGGCATCCGCAGTAAGGATGCGATCGGCCAAAGGAAGATCCAATGGAACACCCTGTGTCAGCCAGGGAATATCTGCCCAAGGGCGGAGGTGACAAAGCAGAGACCGAGGAATAGTGAGTTCCAGGTCCAGCGGATCTACATTCGGACGCCAATGATCCAACAGGAAGTGTTGGAGATGTCTGACAAACAAGCGACCGAGCGGAATGAGATCTGTCACCGAACCGCAAAGGCCCAGCATCCGAAGGAAAGTCCTGGCCGAGACCGAGGAAGATTGAAGCAGGTCCCGAGTCAAGGCGGAAAGAATCGTCGCCCGAGCCTGGGGGACCGACACTACATTGTGAAGAGTGTCGAAATCCATCCCCAAATGACGGAATCTCTGAGAAGGAAGAAGATCCGACTTCTCGCGATTGACTCTTTAAACCCAGCGACGCTAGCAGGCAAAGAAACTGCCGGACATCGAACTACAGAACAGCAGCATCGTGGTGCCGTTGGAGGATGTCGTCCAGGTAGGCTGACGAAGTCACTGCTGACTGAGTGCGGTGGAAAGCAAGCACATGTGACATCAGTCAGGTGAAGGCCCAAGGAGCCAGGTTCAAACCGAACGGGAGAGCTCTGAATTGAAAAACTCGATAACGAGAACCGAAGGTATTTCCGTGACGCCAGATGAATGGGTACATGGAAGTAGGCATCCTTCAGGTCGATACTGGCCACAAAATCGCCCTGATGAACTGAACGTCGAACCAACCGGAAAGTCTCCATACTGAAAGGAGGAGCTATTATGTACTCGTTCAGGGTACTCAGATCGATGACAGGACGATATTGGCCGTTTTTCTTTGGCACCAAGAAAAGTCTCGAGTAAAACCCCGGTGAAAGGGTGTTCCTGACCACCTCGATCGCCCCTTTGGAGAGGAGATTGTCGATCTCCTGCACCAGAAGGTCCCGAAGCAAAGAATCGGAAGGGACCTGAGTCGGAAGGGGCACCCGAGATAAAATGGGGTGCCGATGGAAGGACAGTCGCAGACCGGATTGAATGACGTCGAGGACCCAAGAGTCCAACGTTATCTCTGTCCAACGGTCGTAGAACAGCGACAGCCTTCCCCCGACTGGAGGCGAATCGAGGCGAGAACCTTCATTTGCGGCCTCGACAAGGCCCCCGACAGGAGAAACCACCTCAGGAAGTGACAGAGTCCTGAGACTTTCCAGCCTGAGGCTGCCAGCGAGCCTGGCCACGTCGGCACTTCTTATGAGCAGAAGGAGCAGACGAAGCCGAAGGCGTAGCCAACATCGCCGACGAGGCATACGCAGCAGCACGCTTGGCGGACCTGGAACGACCCCCCACCCGCAGCAGCAGGTTGGTCAAGCTGTCGCAGCAAAAGCTGGTCCTTCGAATGACGAAGAACTTCGCCACGAACAGCTTCCATGGAACCATGGAACAACTGAGGTCCCACCAAAGAGACAGACCTCAGAACAGCACGTTGCTCAGAAGGAAGGGATGGTAAAGAATCCAACACCGTATCCCGGCGTGCCAGCTCCAAATTAGCCGTGTTACAGGCGTGAGCGTGTGTCAAGTTTATAAGAGCCTGTGACAAAACGCGAACTCCCCTGGTGGAAAATATTCAGCCAGAGCAGCGACGACATGGTCCGCGAGAGATAACATACCCAGCATCTCTCGGGACAGGCCCACCATGGACTCAACTACTGACATCGGGAGAACTGCCGACTTAGTCTTAGTCAACCCGAGGGAAGAAGAATCCTCATCCACAGTAGTCATCCCTTGGAAGACTGGTGGAGAGACGGAATCATAAACACGAAACCGCGATGGAGGCAGAAAGGCATCAGCTCTAGAAAAGGAACCCTTGAGGGCCTTAGAACGCATTTTGGCGTCTAAGCCCTGGAAGGGCTCAACAACCTGAGCCGATTGCAGAGGACGCAAAGCCCCGGAGCTAGAAGGCTCAACAGGGTTACGGCGCTCCACAGTGGACCGCGGCCAGACGGTCACAGAAGGCTGGTCGGAAGGTTGAACGTCCGGCAATAAGCCAAAGACGAAATCCAAAGCCTGCCCCAAGACTGACGAGGGGGGCCCATCACCTTCAAGATACTCGTCATCCTCCGCAGCAGAGGAGATGTAGCCTAACTCGGGCTGACCTGCAGAAACCTTCTGTGAATACTGTGCAGTATCCAAGGGGCCAGGCAAGACATCTCGGCGACCGACCAAAGGAGGTTGTGCCTCAGGAGGCACAGGGAGGCCAACTTGAGGGTTGCCAGAAAGCAACCGGGTGAGCGCCAAAACGGCCTGGCGCAGGTCACCCTGAGAATCCGTCGCAGCAGTATCGCCCAACGGAGTGTCCTGCCAATGGACCCTTCTGGAAGAAGAACCCAAATCCTCAGAAGAGACAAGACGTCGAACGTCGATCGGCAGACAGAATAGGGACACGGTGAGAAGACACCGGAGGATAGTCCCGATTGTGATGCCCAGGGGCCATCACTGACCCCTGCGAAACAGAAGGTCCTGCCTGCAAATCCTCTAAAGAGACCGACGGCGCACGTCGATCGGTAGCTGGACCTAGAACACGGTGAGAAGACACCGGAGGATTGTCCCAAGAATGACAGGAACCTGTCATTGGCCTCTGCGCAGCAGACGGCCCCAACTGCCTATCCTCTGAGACCGACGGCAAGCATCGATCGACACCCAGACTCGGAACACAGTGAGGAATCACCGGAGGAAGGTTTCGAGAGTGACAGCTAACAGGGCCTGTCACTGACCGCTGCCGAACAGCAGGCCCTGGATGCCAACGTCCCAACACCATCCCGCTAGGCGGCACACTAGCAGGGGAAGGTGGAACAATAAACGATTCACTCGAGGGACGAGGAATCGCTGCCGAAGCGACCGGCCGGCTCAACCGACTAGGAGCAAACCTAGCCAGATGAGACGGAGCAGACAGCAAACCCGCACAGCCCCGCCACGAGGCTGGGGGAGGCTGAGAACACACAGACACACCAGCAGATACAGCCTCGGTCCCCCAAGACTGTAGACCATCCCCAGAGGAGATGGAAGAGCCACCATCAGACAGAATAGGATCTGGAGTAGCAACTTCCTCAACAACAGTCGACGGTGTAGGAGGCAGATCAGAAAGGGTCACCGAGCTGACCTCGGAAAAGCTCTCAACAAAAACAGACGCCTCAATAGTGACATCAGAAGACAAAGAGACCACGGTCTCCTCGTCAGGTATCACTGAACTAACACCGTCAACAGTTGCAGAGGAACTCGCCACAGAAGGCAGATCAGAATCCTGTGTGACAGAGTCACCACGTGCACCAGCAGAAATGTCTGCTATGGCACGGCTACCCTTACCCCAAGAACGAGGGGTTCTAGCTCTGGAAAGAACCACCTTGTTAACAGAAGCCCAGAATTTAGAGGACCAAACCCCACAAATACCACATGATTGGGCCTGAGTGCAATTGTTGCAAGTGACACATGTGGAATGAGAGTCGTCCACATGCTTCACTTGCAAGCAAGAGGTACAAGGAATAGTCTTTGGCATTATATCAAAGTAATCAAGCTTCCCGCCGACGGAAAACAGCACGAAGGTTGTGTTCACACGTGGGGGAAAAACAAGATAAAGTGTGAAGAAACAAGCAATAAAAATACAAGTTAACATTAATTAACAATAATTTGGTAGCTTGACAAAAGGATACAATCCACTTGCACACTAAGAATGCAGAATAAGTTGTTCACGAAGAATAAACAGCATAATTAGCACGAGTCACAAAAATTTCCGACCATGTACAATGGCGGAAATAAAAGGAATTGACGTCACGGTTGTTGTGCATGTGCTCGGTAAACGCAAGAGGTATGCAGAGAGAGTACCTGTAATTTCGAGCGCTGATCTCGCTCGACCCTTTTTTCGATCTTTTTCGTGCTTTTGCACTCTAGTACTTTTCCAACTTGTTTGGAAAAGATTCTAAAAGCTTGAGTTAGTTCCGAAGTAGGGCTCGCACTTATGTTACAGCCAATTGTAAACAATTGTGAGTAGGTTGAAAAGAAATGATTTTTCGACTAGTTGACACTGACGCGATTAGTTCTAAACAAATCTATTAACCGATTAGTGAATCATTCGTCGATTAGTCGTCTGAGTGTATTGTTCGAATACCTTGAAGTTTCCACTTTGTGTTCCTTTACGAAATTTAATTTAATTTTATTAAAATTAATTCAGTGCTTTCGATTTGTGGTGTGCTATCGCACTCGTGATTCTACATTGGAAACAAGAAGCTCTCTTTTTCGTGCATCTCTAATTTTCAAGAAAATAGATTAAATTACTAGTCAAAGATTTGTGATTTCATTACACTGATTAAAACACACAAATGCGGTGTGAACACTATGCCTGCAAACTGTTGTGTCATTTTAATTAATGCTGACAGGATGTGACAGCAGAACTTCTACAAATGTTCTGCTTTTTGAACATGTTCTTATTTTGGATAAATGTTGCTGCAATAAGATTGGTCAGAAAACAAAAGGTCACATAATGATATTTACTACTGAATGAAGTTTTACAACTCGCATTACATAGTGCACATACTGACCAAACATATTGCACTGTTTGGTCATGTGATGTATTTAATATTCAATGAGGCTATTGTTTATAGTTTGTCTAGCTTTTCGTTGGGGGTTGATTAAGTTATGCAGGTCATGGAACAATCACGTCATCGAGTACACTTCTTCAGTGACCTGTTATCTGCTTTCCAAGTTTTTTAGCACAATAACAAAGTGCAGAAATTTCTTATTAAACCACCATATACAAGGAAATTTTGGGGAAAAAGTTCAATTGCGCTTAAAAATATTTGACAGAACCGAATATTGGAACACCAAAGATTTATTATTAGACCAATTTATTTTTTTTGTGATACCGGTTGTTTGGTCGTAAGGATATGGAGACATCAGCTTCTGTAATGTCACGCATTTAGACCCATTAACTGTATCGTAATTTGGAAGCAACTCCAGCCAATGAAATTAGTTAAAAACCACAGATTTGTAGAACTTACTGCTTAGTTAAGTATCTGACATTGCATACCCGACTAGTCGATTAATCATCGACTACTACCTGGCAATTAGTCGGTTAGTAAAAATCCAAATGACATTAATCGTTTCAACACTACCAATTGAATCCCAATGGAAAGCATCTGAAGAGCAAACACGTTTCTAAGGCAACCAACAGGCGACCCCACATATACGACGAATAAGCCCTCTCTAACCCCCCCCCCCCCCCCCCCCCCCCCCCCACCCACATTACTTGAATTGCTCTTGTGTCAGTTTTCAAATAGTATAGGAACCGCAGGGCTCCATCACGTCTGACCGACTCCATAATGCCACTAAGGATGGAGGACGTGATGAACAAAAATACACCATATTGACATAATATCCAGTCTTTAAGGTGGAAGTATAATCCACAGTAATAGATTGGATAGAAATGAAAAAGGAGACGAAAACAATGTTCCAAAACCTGATCATAAAAATGCAGATGAACTCCTTACGTTCGGTCTGAAATCAGGAAATATGTTCCTGAGAAGGGGTTAAGTATAGGCATTTGAAGAAACACTCATTAATCACACTGGGTAAATATCGCATCAACAATAGAGCTTATCGCCTCATATAACTAACACCAAACCATACCGGTCGGAAGAGAATAAGCTCCTCTAACATACGGTATCATGTGCGATAGAACAAACTCAGCCTAGCTGAAGCAGCTAAAGGTCTTCCTATACGTGAAGACAATAAAAAGGCTGATAACTGCGGCCTTAGAAGCTCACTTAGGAGACTTGCAACGCTAGTCGTAGCTTATAAGTCTTCATCACCATGAAGACAGATATAACGGTGTAAGTTGCGACTTTGAAGACTCACTGAACGGAGACTTACAACTATCGTCGCTTAAGGTAGGGAATAAAGAGCCGCTATTTAACAGCCCTAAATTCCCAAAGAGACAGCAGTCCCAAGAGAAAATAAATTCAGTTATGTCACTGCATAATTACTGAAACAATCTTGCTTATGATTCTAGCCAGGCTACTATGGTGTAAACAATAGGACTCAAGTCTATGACAACTATGAAATCAAACCGAAAAGCACTGTACCTTATCAGTTTTATTCCCAAAAGACAGCGGTCTGAGCCTGCCTAACGTAGCTAGAAGTCTTCCTCTCCGTGAAGACATAAATCTCGGTGTAACTAGCGACTTGAAAACCGACTAAACGGAGACTTACAACCAATGATATTAAATGTGTTGACGCCAAGGAATAGAACACCAAGAGGGAAAAAGACGTACCTATTCCCTCTTATGGCTCTATTCTAAACAAGACAGCTGTCTCAGCCTATTTATGCACTAATTGTCTGACTTCAGTCAGGACAAAAAACAGGTGATTTGAAAAAACGTGGAGAATATTTCGATGACCTCTATTGCTTTTCTTCAATAGGAGAGCCTATACCTCCTCAAGGAGAGACTCTCTTGGAAGAATTCGCCGGAAGATTTGACCAACATGTACTTGTAGTAAGTGGAGCTTTGCTCGGACTGATAGCCGCAGGCCTGCCAAGACAACATTCTCATCCACTGATCTTCCGCAATTTTCATCCACTTTTTGCAAGGTTGATAACCCTCCGCTAAGTGGAAAACAACAGAAGTGTATTCTCAACGATCTTTATTGCTTCCTTCAACAAGAGAGCCTGTACCTCCACTAGGAGCTACTTCCTTTTGAAAGAATCTGCCAGAAGATTTGTCCAACGCGGACATCTTGTAAGTGGGGGTCATGTTCAGAATCATAGCCGAAGGCCTTCCGAGACAACACTTTTACCCACTGATCCTCTGTGACATAAATCCAGTTTCTCACGAAGATGATAACCTTCCGTCAACTGGTAAGCAATAGAGGTCTTATTCATCACCTGTATGACTAATGAGGCTTACGAAAGGAGAAACTACATCCTCCCCTCAAAGAACCTTATCAGACCTGTGCCCCTTTCCCAAGTCTTTATACTGACGACCTCCGGAGTAAGTATAAGAGGGTTTATTGTACACTCGCGAGGAGTTCCCTCAGCTGATTAAGTGAAACGGCCTTGCTTAACCCGGTCTGCTGAAGCGTGTTGAGGCACAGACTTCAATAGCAGCATACTGGAAACTTTCTTGTAGCCAGTTCATAGACTAATGAAAGCTCGTCGTCAAATAGAGTACATTCAGAGACCTGAGCGACTCGGAGAGAGCTTTTCACCTTGTCATCTAGAAGTGATGATGACGCAAGGGCAGCATCACGTCTGATCAACTCCCAATTTGCCACTGTCAAGGCGGAGTTGTACGTGGCATACATGACTGCCCTGGAAAGAACTCTAAGCGAGGAACAAACGTCCTCAAATTCCTTCCCATTAAGAAGTTGCGCCATAGCTCTGGTGAGGTGATTTGCTTAGGACATCACATCCAGATTTGCTCTATTGGATGAAATAGCACATTCCATCACTTCCAAGCATATATTGAATGATGCAGGTAGGGACATATTTTCATCCCTGGCCTGCTCATCTAAAAGCAGAGGAGCTCTCTGGACATCTTCTCCAACCGTTTTAAATGAACGTAGTCCAAGGAACGGTATATTATTGAACATGTCTATAAGAAACCGCGTTCCTCTTAGCACGAGAGAGGTGAATATTGCATTGATAACATGGCCGAAGGCCTCCAACACCTGTCGAGACTGTTTCGGGAAGGAAAGAACATCCTTTCTTCCACATGAAATCTGCTTCAGAGACGACAGCGGTTTCTCTATAGTAGTCGCAGCTTGCTGATCAGGTGGAACAAAGTCAGAATAGTATTGTTAAATAAAATTCATCGAAAACCATATGCTGTTCCTAAAGGGAAGGGTAATCCTCTTCCTTGTCCCTTTCACCATCCGACTGATTCAGCTGTGACATTCGGTCATTTGCATGACTGGACAGACCCAGCACTGTCTGACAGCTCACCATCGGAAGTCTGCTCTTGCACTTGCTAGGATGCTGCAATCAGCTGTGCAATCTGCAACAGCAAGTCTGTTACCGAGGCTTGAGGAGTAGAATCTTCTGTTTTTTTGCCGCTTGCTACTCCTGGGACTAAGATCCAGAGATAGATCTCTTCTCCGAACGTCCCGATGAACAAAGCCTTGGATCGCTAGCTACCGGATGGTCTGACTTCACGGGCGAAGACTGGCTCCGTCTTTGCGCAACTGGCTGGATATCCGAAGTTGGGTAGCTAGCTTGCGGTCGTGTGTGCTTTTATAATGTAGCGGAGGAAGCCGTGACTGAACCGTCCCCGGCTGCAGTCTAAACGGAGCATCCCGAGCGGCGGGCTGACATATGCTCCGACTCATGCAAGTTTCTCAAAACAACATTTGGCCCCAAATGTTGTTGGGTTAGAGAGGGACCTCTCCCATTCGTGGTCTTATCAGAATTCGCCAAGCCTCCCGAAAAGAAAACTTGGTTCCGGCTTGTGCAAGTTTCTCAAAACAACATTTGGCCCCAAATGCTGTTGGGTTAGAGAGGGGCCTCTCCTGCTCGCGGTCTTATTAGACCTCGCCGAGCCTCCCTAAAAGAAACTTGCCGACTTCCTCCCTATTTCCGTCATCGCCACTTGAGCTTTTGATTTTGAGGTGCTCGGTCTACCCAAATCTACACTTCCTTCGATCACAATGGACTTACCCAGAGTCACGGCTCCCACGGACGGAGTAACCACTTAAACGGTTGACCTAGCTGCTAGCAAGGGATTAAGAACTCTAAATAGAGGCCTTTACCCTTGCTTATATTCATGAGCACCTTGAAGCTAGCTCTATTTGCTCAACAGAGCACGGCGATGGTAGCACACTTTGGATGGGTGTAACAATACCATCACCATGTTCCTATGAAATAGAAACTGAAAAACTTGAATTATATTATGGTGAGAGTTCCGGCATAAGAAATCCGAGGAAAACTTCCTCACCTTGCATTTAAGCAGTAAGCTTTTATAATTACAATCAAAAGACGAAGACGATAGCACTCCTACAAACTCCACAACAAAATATATGATAAAGATACATGAATGATCGCAATCAAAATTAAATTAAAAAATTTATAAAAAAAAATGTTCGAAAAAATTTCGAAAAAATTATAAATTCAAAATAATTTTTATATTTTTCATACTTACCAATGGCCCAGACTTAGCTGGTGCTAACTCCAAAATATCGAGGGCCAAACACAAATTTTGGCCCCCATCTCCAAAATTTGCATGCAAAACCGAAAATTAGAAGTCCTATCTGACCCTCCATATATTTACTCTCCGCACATGCGCAGACGCCAGGAAGTGACCGGAATTGGCACCACCATCATTCTTTGTAAAAGAGAGTATTACATAATAATTCAGCGGGGAGGTATGAGTGCCCACTCATGGGAGGACCATCCACGTCTGGGCTATTGGTTAAGTATGAAAAATATAACTAGAGTGATGTCACGGATGCAGCCCGACTGTCCCAGCAATGGCAATGCTTAGACACAATGGATTTTTAACCACAAACTTTTAAGCAAAAAAATAAAAGTTAAAAAATTTATAGTAATTTATATATTTTTTATACTTACCAATGACCCAGACATAGCTGGTGCTAACTCTTAAAATATAGGGCCAAACACAAATTTTGCCCCCCAATCCCCAAAATTTGCATCTAAAACTAAAGAAAACATGTCCTGAAAGGCCCTCCACACTTCGCCCCTACTGCGCATGCGCAGTGTCAAGGACGTTCCGAAATTGGCGCCATTTATCATTCTAATAACCAGTGCCTGGTAAGCGCTATGTACTCAGCGGGGAGGCAAGAGTTCCCAACTCCTGGGAGGGCCATCCCCGTCTGGGTCATTGGTAAGTATAAAAAATATATAAATTACTATAAATTTTTTAACATTTTTATACTGTACCAATGACCCAGACATAGCTGAATAGTAAAAAGGCTGGAGGGCCAAGGACATAGAGCAAAATGGAATACGCTCAATAAAATAAAATAGAGTCATCCCCTGTAGGGAAAAGAAGTAATAGGCCTTACATGTATCTTTCTTATTTATGATAAATTAGAAAGATACAACACCTTCCAAAATTGAGCTTCATACATCCATGTACTCTATTAATATCCAATATAATCCTTATACTAATAATTTTTAAAGTAAGCCAATAATAAAGTAAGTCTAGAGAATAGAGACTCTTATACTCCTAAAAGTGTCTGAGAATTGCATAATCATGTCCGTTGACATATGCAATATTCAAAAGCTATACTTTAAAAACTAAGACTTGAATGAATTTTATAAACTTAAACTTCTCACTAAACAACCATCCCAATAACAGCTCAGAATTACTAACTCCGGAGGAGGTATCCCCTTGTTTTCATAGTAAAACAGGTGACCCAAGGGAACACCCTCCCCCCCCCCCCCCCCCTTTTTCTTGCCCTGGGTCAAATAGCCCAGAGCGAAGAGGGCAGCCGAACGGAGACACTGCCGAAACAGACAGCCTACCTAGCTATAGTAGCAACTGTTAAGAGAATGACATTCTGAGCAGTAGATAATAGACCTAACAAAAGAGGCCTCAAGAAATTGACTCGATATTTCTAAGATAAAATTCATGAATGTGGATGGCTGAGCGCAATGAGCGGCCTTCAAAAATCTATAATAGCGACACTATTAAAGTAAGCCCAAGAAGTAGAAGAACTCTTACTTCATGAGCCGAAATCTTAAGCACAACTGCTAAGTCAATGATATACCATAAGCAGTACGCTAGTTAATAGAATCCATTAACAATAAAATGGAGCGTAACGTCCTTCTACTAGACATCAAAGACAGAAGAAGCTTACGCCCTTGTAATAAACAGATATCTGTTTATAAATACATAAACTGTACCCGGAAAGAGTAAAGACCTATGCCCATACAAAGACGGAAGGACCTTAAAATAATAGGTTCCGGATAATAGGAGCCTAACTCTTATGCAACAATCCAACCTAAATAGTAACGGAAGTATTGATTCCGAAACTATGAAAGTGAAAATCATCCATCGATAGTGCATGAAACTCACTGACTCTACAGTAAAAGAGAAACCAACAGAATTACTGTCTAAAAGGTCAGAATTTGAAAACTACTGTTTCCAGAGGCTCAAATGATTACTTAGCTAAATAAGAACCGAAGTTAAAATCCGTATAGGAATTTAATCTAAAGATTCTAAGTCTATTTATCAAAAAGTTACTAACTGACTTAGATAAAGAGACAAAAGACTCAATTGTAAACTATCGTAGAGTGCATAGGTATGAGGTAACATAAACCTATAACCTAAATAATAACAGGCTGCAGTAGATCTTGTGAAACAAGTATACTAAAAAATAGCAATGAGTAGTATGGAGGGATCAACAATATGAACATAATGATCCCTACACCCTGACGGAAGAGCCTCCACTTTAGTCGCATAGAATAACGAAGAAGAGGATCTCCTATAGTAAGAAATCGCGTCCAAAGCTCGTCCAGTACAGTGCTTACAATGCAATACGGACCACACAAAGGAATACATGAAGGTTGCGACCTTGCTGGTTGTGATAAAGATGACACGATTTACCCAGTGAAAAAAGATCCTCACATAGAGGAAGATTTCATGTTAAGATCCACAGTAGACAAGAGAGTAAATTACTCATGATCTCTGTGAAGATAGAGATGCTATCAACAGAAATGTATTGTGGTTGTTTATCTTAGCAATACCTGCTAAAACAACAGCGCCGGAGGATACGCGTATCCTATCATTCCGTCCTATAGATCAATAGAGCGTTAACACTATTAGCTCAGAGATCTGGACAAGCCAACACATACGTCTGCAATTGATTAGCAAGCTGTGTCATAAATAAATCATCATTGGGCGCTCCCATAGATAGCAAATCTGATTGAATACTTGTTTGTTGAGAGTCCATTCTGACAGCAACAAGCGACCCGTAAGAGAACGGGAGTCCGATAAAACAATCAGACGACCCAGAATATGACGGACCAAAACTGAACTTGGTGTACTATAACCAACAGACGGATTCTTTCCATTAAATTGAATAACGGAAACGAAAGAGTGCCTCCCTGGTTCCGGAGATACGCCACTACTGTCGAATTAAAGGACAGGAATTTGGGCATGCGTTTCTGAATAATGTTCATGCAATGACATAAAGCAAGCCTAAAAAACATTATTCCGCGGAAGTTAAACTGATAGCTAAAAGACTGCGGAACCCAAAGACCCTGGCACTTCGAATCCGTAGGGATCAGTATATATCCCAATCTGTTTGACTGGCAACCGTCATAACAGCCACACTCGGGTCCGGCAACTGCGGCGGCACTCTCTGAGTCAACCACCGAATGTTTGCCCCAGTCTGAATCTCTTGTAACACTAGATAGACAAGAGAATGTATAAATCGAGCAATTCATGGATTGCCGGAAAGTTGCCGTCGAAGAGAAGCTCCTCCGAGAACGAAGCGACTCTGAGAGAGTTCTTAACCTTACTATCCACGCGTGTGGATGTAGCTAGGGCTGCGTCACGTCTAACCAACTCCAATCAGCCACTGAAGGGCGGAGTTATACGTGAACAAACTACTGCCCTCAAAAGAAATTACATTGAGAATAATATCCCGTAAATCTTTTCTTGAAGACGTAATGATAACGCCTCAGTAAGGCGGATTACGTATAATAAAGCGTCTAAGTTAAGTCTACTATACATAATGTCGTTCCCAACATTGAAATTGGAAAAGACATAAACGGCGAAAAAGAATATATGCAGTCTTTAATCACACCGTCTAGACGCATATGAACTCTCGGTATGCCCTGCTCTGCCAAAATAAACTATTTGTAAAAATGATGAAATGGCAGAAATGAGCCACGCGGACAAGAAACTAAACTATCATGCTTAGTAGCAGGCTTGTATATATATATAAATATATAGCGTCGAAAAATAAAACACATGTTGTAATGACAATATTGGACTGCGTCAGTAAGTCAGGGACAATGTCCCTGTACCGATCGAAAAATCCGAGTCCAATGACGCTATAAGTCTCTTATCCAAGATCGCAGCAATGAAGTCCGAAAAATAATCACTGGAAGAAATGCCAGAAGATATGAAAGGCATCTTCCGATACTACTAAAGGGAAAACTCGAAATCTTTCGAATCCCTTTCGCCATCCTGTCGGACCCTATAAAGCGTTCGGTCGTCCGTAGCTGATGCAACCGCGGACCGCACCGACCCAGCGCCGTCGGATAATTCCTGATTCGACCGAGAAACTGTCAATTGCTGGGATGCTGCGAAACAACTGTGCTAACTCGGATAGCACGTCCGTCACTGAGGCCTGAGGAGAAGCGGTCTTACGATGCATTGCCGCTGGAAGCTCCGTGATCGTTACCCCGTGCATACTTCCAATATGCGAGCGAACGGAGTGTATAGGCCTCGTGTCCCTTGGCTACCGGATGGCGCGACCTATTCGCCGTGGAATCACTGAATGCCGAAACTGATCGGATACTCGAGGTCACGTAGCCAATGTGCGGTCGTGTGCCCTGCTGTGAGGATGAGGAAGCATTAAAGACAGTCTCTCGGACTGTCAATATAACGGAGCGTCCCGAGCAACGGACATATGCTCCGAATGTAAAATATCTGAACCACAACATGCGGTCCCCTATGTTGTTGGCTTCCTCCGATCTGTCCTCAATCTGCCGTCACTGGGTGAGTACTAAAGTAATTAAAGTGCTCGCATCACCCAAATCTCCTTCCTAGACCGCAACGGACGAACCCGGCAGCCGAACCATTCGATGAATGTACGCTACACCGGGTGAGCTAGCGAATGTCACTCCGTAAGCGATAGACATATTCCATGAGCACTTATTGCCGCTAACTCTTCATTAACTATGACGACAGAGGCACACTTTTGAAAGACATCTCCATAACTCCTCGAACAAGAAACCAGAAATGCTTGGATAGCAAGCATAAAATAATAATATATATAGCGTCGTTCAATAATTCGAAAGTTTGTGTGACATTATTGGACTATGTCGGAACTGAGGGACGATGTCCCTGAACCGAACCAAAAATTTCTAAGTCCACCGACGCTATCAGTTTCTTATCCGGCATCGCAGCATATGTTGTTCCGAAAGGGAAAGCTTGAAATCCTCCGAATCCCTTTCGGTATCCCGTCGGACCGGATGAAACTTTCGGACGTCCGTACCCGCTTCCGCGGACCGTCCCGACCCAGCATCGTCGGATAAAATATATGCGACAGATTCAGTTGATGCTGGGATGCTGCGATAAACTGTGCTATTAAGGAAAGCACGTCCGTTCCCGAGGCCTGTGCAGTAGCGGACTTACGATGCATTGCCGCCGGAAGCTCCGTGTACGTTGACTCCCGCACACTTCCTATGCGAACGTCCGGAGTCTGCAGGCCTCGAGTCCCCGGCTACCGACCCAGCGCTGTCGGATAATTCTCGATCCGACACCGTTTCTGTCGGCTGCTGGGATGCTGCGATAAGCTGTGCTATGTGCACAAGAATGTCCGGCGTCGAGACCTGCGGAGGCGCAGTCTATCGCTGCTTCGCCGAGGGCAGCTCCGCATCAGATGGCTCCCGCATACTTTTCCTATGCGAACGTCCGGAGTCCATCGGTCTCGAATCCCTGGCTGCCGGATGATGTGACCTGGTCGCCGAAGAATCCTTGATCGGCGAAGCTGGTAATATATCGGCGGTCACGCAGCCAAGGTGCGGTCGTGTGCGCTGACGAGAAGAGGAAGCCTTAGCAGTCTCAGCGGACTGCCTATACAACGGAGCGTCCCGAGCGACGGACGTATGCTCCGCTAGCGACACATTTTGTACCACAACATCTGGGGCCAGATGTTGTTGAACGAGAGAGGGGCCTCTCTCGCTTGCCGTCCGGATGGACCGGAACGAGCTATGAACCGGACTAAAAGGCTTCCTGCGTTCTCCCTCCGATCCGCCGTCACTGGGTGTGCATTAAGTTAATTTTATAGTGCTCGCATCACCCCAAAATTCCTTCTAGACCCCCCTCACACAGAGGGCTGTTGTAAATGTAAACAATGAGTGTAAAAACACTAAAATAAGACTCCAGGCACCCAGGCCCGAAATCAGTTACCAAAAATACACTATCTGATGCAAAACAGAGACTTCCAGGGAAGAAACTGCAGAACATCAGATGGTAGATGCAGAACACAACGCCTAACCACCCGTAGGTGAAGACGTAAACATGGGGAAAGAACAGAATTCATTCTGTTATTCAGCTAAAACTCCCAAGAAATTTTAGTAATAATAATTACAGAAACTATGCCAAAAGCATGGGAGAATAGCAAGGGGGAACTTAAAGGACAGGGAGAGAGGAAAACACTTGTAAAAACAGTGTAACTAAATAATCAGAATGACAACAAAATGGCTGCTGCCTTGAAAATAGGTAACTTAACATAATTTGATTAAAAAATTTTAAGTTACAGCCCTGATAATATTCTGTCACACATTCTTTTCCTCTCCTCCTTCTCTATCCTCCTTAGAATCACCATTTCACTAATATTTATGTGTCTGGCATCATTTAAACTGAGATTTAAAAGCACAAAGATCAGTCAGATGTTAACTGATGAAGGGCCAAACTTAGAATAATAAATGGCGCCAATTTCGGAACGTCCTTGACACTGCGCATGCGCAGTAGGGGCGAAGTGTGGAGGGCCTTTCAGGACATGTTTTCTTTAGTTTTAGATGCAAATTTTGGGGATTGGGGGGCAAAATTTGTGTTTGGCCCTATATTTTAAGAGTTAGCACCAGCTATGTCTGGGTCATTGGTACAGTATAAAAATATGCATTTTTGACAAAAGAAAAAATGTTCTGCATGAAGTGACTGTTAGAAGTTAAAAATGCATATTGGAGGAAAGAAAGAAAAAAAAATGCCTAATTGGCGGGGGCTGGGCAGGGCAATAACTGCAACAATTTTCATTGGATGATTGTGATCATCAAACTTGACCTAGAGGCATGTACTGAAAAGAATTGAAATCTGTTAACTTTTGTTTAAGTTATGGCATAAAGAAAGTTCGGACAGACAGATGAACTCACGAATGGATGGATGGACTAACAGATAGACGGACGGAGTGAGCTCTGTGGTATATCCCTCTCTTGTGGGAGGGGATAATGAAAGTGTCAGTGACACTGTAGCTTAACTTGTGTATGTGTTGTGTTTGATGAAAAGGATAATGTTCAATGTTTATGAAAGGATTATGAAATAAGACAAGAATTGTGATAATTGGGAATATGTTCATTTCTGTTCCCTGTATGCTATGTTTTTAATAAAAATAATATGAGGTGTACACGGTACTAAAGAGCTGAGGGGGTGGGTTAATATGACCTCACAGTTAATGTATGTGGCCCTCACAGTTAACGTATGTCAATGAAAGTTACCAAGTTACAGTGAAATTATTTCAAAATGAGTCATCCTATCAAGTTACACTGAAATCCCTTCATAAATATGGCCTGTAGACTGTGCTAAAGGTTTTCGGGCTTCACGCCTGTGTAGCCATGAAGGTAGACCGAATGCAACTAAAAGGAAACGTCCTCATCTTGACATTATACTGAGTCATCCTACTAAGTTACAATGAAATCCCTTCACAAATACGACCTGTAGTCTGTACTAAAGTTTTTTGGGTTTTGGGCTCGGGAAGCCATCATGGTTGAATGATCGCGACCAAAAGTGGGTGTTGTCATCTGGGCATAATCTGGAGTGATCCTACGAAGTTACAATGAAACCCCTTCATATATATGACCTGTAGACTGTGCACAAGGTTTTGGGGCTTCGAGCCCCCGAAGCAATCACAGTTGATGAAACATGACCAAAAGGGGATGTAATCATCTAGGCATTATATGGAGTCAACCTAACAAGTTACAATGAAATCCTTCCATAAATATGACCTATAGACTAAGCTAAAGGTTTTTGGGTTTTGGGCCCGGGCAGCCATCAAGGCTAAATAATCGCGACCAAAAGGGACTGCTCTCATGTAGACATTATTTGGAGTCATCCTACCAAGTTACATTGAAACCCCTTCATAAATATGATCTCTGGACCGTGATTAAGGTTTTCAGGCTTCGGGCCCCTGTAGCCATCACAGTTGCCCAATTGCGTCCAAAAGGAGTTGTTTTCATCTAGACATTATATGAAGTCAACCTACCAAGTTACAATGAAATCCCTTCATAAATATGACCTGTAGACTGTGCTATAGGGTTTTCAGGCTTTGGGCTCAGGCAGCCATCATGGTTGAATGAGCACAACCAAAAGAGGACATTCTCATCTTGGCATCATCTGGAGTGATCCAACGAAGTTACAATGAAATCCATTCATAAATATGACCTGTAGACTGTGTTCAAGGTTTTGGGGCTTCGGGCACCTGTAGCAGTCATAGCTGACCAATCATGACCAAAAGGGGATGTCATGATCTAGGCATTATATGGAGTCAACGTAACAAGTTACAATGAAATCCTTCCATAAATACGACCTATAGACTATGCTAAAGGTTTTTGGGCTCGGGCAGCCATCAAGGCTGAATGATCGCGACCAAAAGGGGACGTTCTCATCTAGACATTATTTGGAGTCATCCTACCAAGCTACAATGAAATCCCTTCCTAATTATGGCCTGTAGACTTCTAAAGGTTTTGTGGGCTTCGGGCCCCTGTTGCCATCACAGTTGCCCAAAAGGGGACGTTCTCATCTAGACATTATATGAAGTCAACCTATCAAGTTACAATGAAATCCCTCCATAAATATGACCTGTAGACTGTGCTAAAGGTTTTCGGGCTTTGGGCTCGGCAGCCATCATGGTTGAATGATCGCAACCAAAAGGGGACATTCTCATCTGGGCATCATGTGGAGTGATCCTTACGAAGTTACAATGAAATCCCGTCATAAATATGACCTGTAGACTAGGGCTGGGCGGTTTTGAAATTTGCATTTCGGTTCGGTTTCGGTTTCGGTTTTGTACAAAAACTCGGTTTTCGGTTCGGTTTTCGGTTTTTCATAATATATTGTAGAAATCCACATTTTAGAGGGTAATGTACACATAAAATCTGTCTGTATTTGTCATCCAAATCATGAGGCTCATATAGCGAGTTGAGTCATTCGGGTTAATCAGTGTTCACCACTCTTCTCAGCAAATGGACATAATGTGTTGGGCTGCTGTAGTGGGCAACAGTGGTGGAGCGGTGGAGCCATGAGGTATCTACTATCTAGGGAGACCAGCCCCCCCCCCCCCCCCCCCCCCCCCCACCCTCCACTCAAAATCCCACTTGCTTCTCCCATCCCCAAATTTGAAAAAATTATTTTTGATTTCCTGCCCTCAGTACAAGTACAGTACCCTCAGTCCTGAGATTCCCCCCCCCCCCCCCCCCCCCCAAAAAAAAAAAATCTCCACTAGCATGGTCCACAGGATTTCAAACCATGGCTCCACCACTGGTGGGAGCTGCCTTGTTCTGTCAGTGAGATTTGGGACCTTGTCAAGACAAGATGCAGAAATTCACAAGAAAAGCTACATTTTAGCAAGAATCAACATTTCCTTATTTTTTATGGAGTCGCAATGCTCTCACCCTGGTTTTGGTGGATAATGTGCAATTGTTGTGCTTATTTCGGTAATTATCACATCGCTTGAAAATAGACGTGCCCCGTGTTTCTTGATGGTTCCTGCTTCAAATGACAGTGGAATAAGAGGAACACAAATCATATTTTTTCTGATTTTGATAACTATTGTTGAAGTAAGTCGTGATATACGAATCACTTTTATTGGTAACTCACTCCAATGCTTTCACAATATCTCTCTTAATTTCGACTGTAGATGTTCGTTTTTTACTTTGATTCTGCCCAAACATAGAAATTGGGCGAAATGGGCGGTGCCAAGGCAAAGATATTACCAACTTTACTTTGCCCTCTTGGCTTATCCCTGCGTTGATTTCATCTTATTCAAGACAGACGATTGATGATTTTGAAGGGAGGGGAGACTGCTGCATAATGGGGGTTGAAAGAAAGTTTGCAATATTGCATCTTGCGATTTGTTGTGTTTACAAAATACACATGGTCATGACACGTGTTGATTATAACATCTTCGTATTGGGAATGCAGCGTGTGTACCTGACAGACCTGCAGTACTGCGCGATTCCTTAAAGTAAGTTCAAATAGTATACAAACAATTCCCAATAAGTTTTAAAAAAACTTTCAATAGTTACCTGCCATCCATTTAATTGGATGTGTTCTATTTTAATTTAACCATTTTATTGTTGACAAAAAACATAACTGCCAATGCGCAGCGTTATCTCTGAGCATGTGACTTCAGAGAACGTGCCAGTGGTCGGTTAATTAACATAATTTACTCGTCATTTTTCCCATGTGAACTTTGAGGTTTTAAAACTCAATAAATTTTATGTTTACCACCAATCTAATTTACAACGTGCTGTACGCAGATGATTTTAGGTCAAAGGTAATTTATAATACTTTTACACCACATATTGTCAGGTAACTTGCAATACCTCTTTGGTCGAATATGCCCGGTTCAGTAAATTTACTTAACAATTCTTGAATTGCATGTGTGGATTTTTACGTACGACTTTTTAATTTTTCATATTCCATCTGCTGGTGGTTCTGTAGATATTGTTTAAGATACAAGAAATTTGCTACCACTATTTGTGGGGGGAGGGTGGGGGGATTTGTTGTCAGTCCTCTCGAAGTAAGCATAAATGGCACAGCATTTACCTTTGCCTGACATTTAAGCCTTTGGCGTGCGGAAAGCAAGTGATTGAGTGGTCATAAACTTAACCAATTCTGGGAAATTTGTTGAAACCGAAAGTCTCGGTTTTTTGTTAAGGCGGCGGTTCGGTTTCGGTTTAAAAAAAAAAACCGAACCGAACCGAAAAACCGATAAACCGCCCAGCCCTACTGTAGACTGTGCTCAAGGTTTTTGGGCTTCGGGCACCTGTAGCCGTCACAGTTGACCAATCACAACAAAAAGAGGATGTCATCATCTAGGCATTATATGGAGTCAACCTAATAAGTTACAATGAAATCCTTCCATAAATATGACCTTTTGACTATGCTAAATGTGTTTGGGCTCGGGCAGCCATCAAGGCTGATTGACCGCGATCCAAATGGGACGTTCTCATCCAGACATTATTTGGAGTCATCCTACCAAGTTACAATGAAATCCCTTCATAAATATGACCTGTAGACTGTACTAAAGGTTTTCGGGCTTCGGGCCCCTGTAGCCATCACAGTTGCCCAATCATGTCCAAAAGGGGACTTTCTCATCTAGACATTATATGAAGTCAACCTATCAAGTTACAATGAAATCCCTCCATAAATATGACCTGTAGACTGTGCTAAAGGTTTTCGGGTTTTGGGCTCGGGCAGTCGTCACGGTTGATAGATCACGCCCAAATAGGGAAATTCTCATCTAGACATCAAACAGAGTCATCCTACCAAGTTACAATGAAATCCCTCCATATTAAACATGACCTGCAGACTGTGCTAAAAGTTTTTGGGTTTCGGGCTTGGGCAGCCATCACGGTTGACAGATCATGCCCAAAAGGGGACGTTCTCATCTAGGCATTCTACCAAGTTACAATAAAATCCCTTCATAAATATGACCTGTAGACTGTGCTAATGGTTTTCGGGTTTGGGGCTCGGCCAGCCATACCGGTTGACCGATCACGACCAAAAGGGTACGTTCTCATGTAGACATGACCTAAAACCTGCATATGAAATTTTGTGACGATCAGACAAGAACTACCGGGTGTAGCCTGTACTTGAATGTTGAATAAAAAACTTGAACCACTAACTTTAACCAAAACTCCAAATGTCAACTGAATAGGAGAGAAAAAAACAAAAAAACACTTGAACCTTCAGTAAAAAACTTTAACCACAAACTTTAACCAAAAACTCTAAATGTTAATAGATGGACAGATGGACAGATGGAGGGACGGACAAAAGTCATGACTATAGCCCTCACTGTAAACAGTCGGGCTAAAAATTACTTTGAATTTATAATATTTTTCCACTATGACCAATGGCCCAGACTTAGCTGAATCGTAAAAGGTGGAGGGCCTAGGACTTCCGAAATAGTTCCAATCCTGCAATCCATGATGAAAGGAAATTAGAATAATTAGGAAATACATGTATGTCTCTCTATACAGTAATAGAGGAGACATATCCTAAATAAGGAGCCTAATTTAAGTAATTCCTTATTCTTAGCATGAAGACAATGCTAATTAGGATGTAACGAGTTCCTAATTTTTAAGGCTCGTCCAGACTAAGCCCCCAAAAATTAGGATGGCATATCTGAGAATGAGAGAAAATCCCCCCACAAACACATGCCATATAATAACACTTCAGCTGTATGCAGGATATAATTATGGATAAAACAGCTTCCTTCATAGTTACATACCCATTAAGCCAGAGAAGAGGTATATTTATTTATTTATTGGTGTTTAAGGTCACATACTTATACACAATGGCTAATCGTGACCGTGACAGTTTTACGGGTGGAGGAAGCCGGAGTACCCGGAGAGAACCACCGAGCAACGACGAGCAGCTGTCAGCTCTCCAACATCGTAACTCTGAACTCTGCACCGCAGCACAGGCAGGGTTAGAGTGGTTGAAGACATGTGCACCATCGACGTGCAGTACGCCTCAGTACACAGCGTCATCGTGCCCCCATGTAGGCAATCGAGGTGAAGTGTCTTGCCCACAGAGAAGAGGTAAAAATCAACCCCTCCCCCCCCCCCTTTCTTTTGAAGGAATCTTCAAAAGAAAGAGGAGAAAGCTCTGGAATCAATAAGAGCCGTACCAAAAAACAATGTAAATAATGGTTGAACAGGCATTCAGGTATGAATTCATGATTAATAAATGGTACTTAACGCCACTTCAGAAGTTAAGGCTGTAGCGACGATCCTGGTAATTAATATTACCCGCTATATAACGTACACCGCAGACGGCGTACACAGATACGTCGAAAACCAGTGACATAAAATATAAAATACACATGTATAATCGAGCCACACTGAACGATCCCTGAAGAGAAAACACACTTTCGAGGTAACTCAGAGGCGGCCTCTGTACAATAAATTCCAGTAACAACCCTTTCCAACGTGTACCTGATATCTACAATTGTAAACACGTGGGAATATGAGAATTGAGTACTGACATAATAGAAACCTGGATCTAGAAATGGAAGTAGGTATGATTAACAGGCTCCGACACGGACCACCCCCGAAATAGATTATAATTTCATGGGCCACAAAATACAATAAAGCGTTAGCCTAATAATATAATTTGCGAGAGCCTTTATATTTAGCATGTAATTATCTGAATATCAGTTAACTGGTTATGCAGCCTCCGAGATACTCAAAAAGTAGCAATTTAATTATGATGATTTTTTAATAAGCGCTCGTATATAACAAATCAACAAATAATCACAGGAAACTAATCCAACTAAAAAGCAGATGTGCCCATGAGGGCGCCATGGAACACGACCCAAATGCATAGTATGTATGTATTAATTTTACGAGACATGCGGGAAGAAAACTATGTCTTGTCCAGTAATTGCCTCTAAACACATAGGCAGTGTGTGTGTGTGTGTGTGTGTGGGTTTGTCTTACCAACTTGACGAGGTAACTAGACAAAAGAGTTTGCGTGTTTCGCCTTACCGAGGTACAAAAGACAAAAGAAACCCTTTACCTCGGTTGTTTTCCCAGAACTGTACCGGCAAAACGAGGTAGAAACCGTTAGTCCACACAAAGGACAAACAATGGGGTACCTCGGTATGTAGGGTAGACAAGACTGTGTGTGTGTGTGTGTGTGTGTGTGTGTGTGTGTGTGTGTGTGTGTGTGTGTGTGTGTGTGTGTGTGTGTGTGTGTGTGTGTGTGTGTGTGCGTGTGCGTGCGTTTGTCTTACCAACTTGACGAGGTAACTAGACAAAAGAGTTTGCGTGTTTCGGCTTACCGAGGTACAAAAGACAAAAGAAACCCTTTACCTCGGTTGTTTTCCCAGAACTGTACCGGCAAAACGAGGTTGAAACCGTTAGTCCACACAAAGGACAGACAATGGGGTACCTCGGTATGTAGGGAAAACAAGACTGTGTGTGTGTGTGTGTGTGTGTGTGTGTATGTGTGTGTGTGTGTGGGGGGGAGGGGGGAATCGAAATCATATCAAAATCTCCTCACCCGCATTACCTTATCTATCAGGTGCCAGTCATCAAATAATATAGGAACCGCGATGGTTCCCTTACGAAGAACTAATTCCGTTATGCCACTATGGGTAGAGAAGGACGTAAAGAAAAAACTTCCCCTGAAAGAAGGCCCTCTCTTGGGGGAAGCTTCTGGGGAGCATCCTATAACAGACACTTGAGAATACTGATCCAAGGTTTCTGTGATGACAGAGGTGCTACTAATAGGATTCACAACAAGACTGTTTAATCTTAAATGTACTCTACTGAATCAAATGAATTGGAAGATACGCGTATCCTATCATTCATCCCCTGAATTCTGCAGAGCGTCTACTGCATGCACTCAATGGTCTGGGCATGGCGACACAAATGACGGTAACTAATTGTTCTAGTGCATCGCAAACTGAACTATCATGGGGCAATCTCACTGGTAGCAAAACTGTCCAAATACTCGCTTGTTGAGCCCAATGCAAATGCAACAGGCGACCTTTCCAAGGAGCGAGTCTGCTAGTACGTTCAGACGACCCGGTATATGACGGATAGAGAGATGAAAATGATGATACATGACGAAATAGAAAAATCTTCTACATTAGTTGTCATAACGGAAATGAAAGGGTGCCGCCCTGGTTCCTGATGTATGCTACCACTACATCAAAACATGCGTGTCTGCAAATAATGTGAATCCATTGATGCAGCACTAACAATATTGACATCATTCTTTGATGTGTATGTGATTCAGCAGTATCCGACGGTCCCAAGACCCCTGCATTTCGAGTCTGTCAGACTCAGGGTCGTGCCCCAAACATCCGACATAATTGTGAAAGCCGGATCTGGCAGTTGCAGCAGAACTCTTGAGCTAACCACTGAATATCTGCCCAAATCTGGACCTTTTGTTTACTAGATCTGTTAAAACAATACTGGTCTTGAGCGAATGCGTCTTCATACTCCAGTTCTGGGTAAAGAATAACTGGAGGGGATGAGTGCTTAAGCGACCCATCGGGATAAGATCCGTAGCCGCTCCGCACAACCCCATCAGTCGCATAAAATTCCTCGCTGTTAATGCATCTGAGAGTAGACAAAAGTGAGCATAGCAAATGACTAATTTTGCTCTGGGTAACGGCAGATGAACCAGATTGTTGAGAGACATTACCGAGTTCATTATTTGAGTGAAAGCCCAGGGCGCTAGATTTAGACTGAAGCACATCACTCAGAACTGAAATACTATCCCTTGGACGATGAACCGTAGGCACTTTCTGAATGCCGGATATACCAGGACATGAAAGAACGGATCTTTAGATGTATGCTTGCTGCATAGTCGATCAATCGAACGCTCGCTTTTACCGACTAAATGATTACCATAAATAAACTTTTAGAGCTATGATAAACTTGTTATCCAGCTCCAGTCTATTATCGGTCGGAACAAGCTCTCTGGCTTTGGAACAAGTAACAGGTGACTGTAGAATCCTAGAGAATCTTGGTTCTCAACGACCTCTATTACTTTCATTGTCAAGCGAACCTTTACCTCCGATTGGACAGACTCTTGACGGAAACATTGTCCATCACGGACATTAAGTTAGTGGTGGTTTCTCTCGGAAAGTTAGCCGTAGGCCGTCCGAGACTTCTCGCCTACTGGTCTTCTGTAATAGTTATCCAGTTTGATGCGAATCTTGATAACCATCCGCCAACTGCTAAGCAATAGAAGTCCTAACCCTCACCTGTAGTACCTGCGAGGCCTACGGAAGGATAAACTATGTCTCCTTCACGAAGAGCCTCGAGCCAATGGCTTAGGGACATCTGACCAGTAGTCTCGATCAGACCTACGCCCTCTATCCGAATCGCAGTATGACGGTCCCTAGAGTAATTATAGGAGGGTTACCTATACCCTCGCGAGGAGTCCTTTTTAGACGATTTTCTTCTAGGAGGTCCTCCCTTACTCTTTTCTGCTATTGCAGGTCGATTAGACGCCGACTTAAGGAGCAGAGTATTGATGCTTTCTTTGTAGCTTGGTCATAAACCAATGAAAGCTTATCGTCCAAAACTTACTGTCCGGATACCGGACCGACCTTCACCTTCTCATCAATTAAAGATGAAGACGCAAGGGCTCCGTCACGTCTGATTAACTGCAAATTAGCAACTGTTAAGACAGAGTTATACTTGATAAATATAATAGCCCTGGAAAGGACTCTAAATGAGGTACAAACGTCCTCCAATTCCTTTCCATAGAGACGTTATGTCACAGTTCTTAAAGGTGATCTGCATAAGACAGTGAGTCTAAATTCACTCTGAATGAAGAAATTGCCACCTCAATTGTGTCCGGGCAAATAGTGAATGAATAAGGTAAGGCCATAACTAGGTCCTTAGTCTGCTAATTCAAATGCAGAGGAACTCTCTATACATCTTCCCCGACCATTATAAATGAACGTAGTTGAACAATTGGTAAAATTACGGAAGATGCCGACAAGAAACCGCCTTACTTCTTCCCACTGGAAAGTTGAATATGGCGTCGTCTAAATGGCCTAAGGCCTGCAACACCTGTCTAGACTTGACCAGAAAAGACATGACCTCCTCTTTTTCCGGATGAAGTCAGCGGCCAACAAGGCTAGCGGTTTCTTGCAAGTAGTTGCAGCATTCTGATTCGCTGGAACAAATTCAGGGTAGTGTTGATGGATTAAATCCATCGCAACCATGGGTAATCCCCCTCCGTATGCCTTTCATCATTTGTCTGAATCAATTAAAAATCACGGTCAGCAGCATCTGAACTTGCAGATGAGTGGACCAACCCGGCACCATCCGACAGCTCAGGTTCTGAGACTGTCATCGGCTGCTTCTGCACTTGCCTGGATGCTGCGATGAGCTGTGCAATCAGTGACAGCAAATCTGTTTCGGAGGCCTGAGGAGCAGTGGTCTTTTGTTCTGGATGCCGGCTGCTCCCAGGACAGTGTGTCTGAGATGGCTCTTTCCTCCTGATGTCCCGATATATGAGGCCTCGTCTCTTAGCTACTGAATAGTGCTCCTTTCGAGCGGTTGAAGCATTCTGATTCTCAGGAACAAATTCAGGGAAGTATTGATGCATTAGATCCATCGCCACCCTGTGTTGTTCCTAAAGGGAAGGGTAATTCTCCTCCAAATTCCTTTCACCATCCGACTGAATCAGATTACACTCATGGTCATCGGCATCTGAACACGCAGATGACTGGACCGACCCAGCACCATACGACAGCTCAGGTTCTAAGACTGCCATCGGCTGCTTCTGCATTTGTTGGGATGCTGCGATGAGCTGCGCAATTTGGGACAGCAAGTCAGTTACGGAGGCCTGAGGAGCAGCGGTCTTCTGTTACTTTGCCGCCGGCTGCTCCTGGGACAGTGTGTCCGAGATAGCTCTTTTCTGTGGACGTCCCGATGAATGAGGCCTCGTCTCCTTGGCTACTGTATGGTATGACTTCTTTGACGAAGAGTGGACCTTCTCGGCAATGCAGGCTGGATATCAGAAGTCAAGTAGCCAAGGTGCGGTCGTGTGTGCTTGGTAGACACTGAAGAAGAAGCCGTGACTATAGCCGACCCCGGCTGTGAACTGAACGGAGCATCCTGGACGGGAGGCATGGACGTATGCTCCGACTGATGCAAGTTCCAAACCACAACATCTGGCCCCAGATGTTGTTATGAAAGAGAGGGGCCTCTCTTGCTCGCAGTCCTTCAGACCTCACCAAGCTTCCCGCTGAACTTGCCGGCTTCTTCCTCTCCATCGTCGCAGGGAGAGCTTGTTATTATTTTATAGTGCTCGCTCTACCCTTTCTACTCTACTCGAGATGGACACACCCGACGTCATGGTACCCACAGACAGAGCAACCGCTTCACCAGCTGAGCTAGCTGGCGACAGGGAGCTGAAACCACTCTGTGGTTTATTGCCCTATCTAATATTCTAGCTCTGATTGACTATCTAAATGCGATGACAGAAGCACACTCTCTGATGGCGTCACGTAAACATCACCATGTTCTTGTTCCTCTGTAAACAGAAAGTCAAACTAAAAAAACTAAAAAACTAGAGCGACTTTTTGGCGAGAGGACCAGCAATGACCTCTCACTGCGAGAGGACCGGCACTGGCCTTTCGCCTCTAACAACGTACTGTGACACCTGTCTCTAACGTTTGTCATCCCATGCGACACATGTTGAGCAAGAAATAGTGGGAGTACATCAGCTACAAGCAAGGAAACCAACATGTAAATCAGAGGAAAGGCTTCCTCGCCTTGCATTGAGCAATATGCTTTCATAATGAAGCAAAATAAAGTCGATCGTACTCCCACCAACTCCACATTAAATGTTATAAAAGATACATTAACAAATAACATTCAAAATATAAATCGAAAAATAATTTACACAAAAAAAAAATTTCAAAAAATTTTGACAAGAGCCCAAGTTCCCAAAGGGAACGATGTGCCCAAATGTATCCCGATAGAGCCCAAGTGTGGACAAAAATTATTTTTCTATCCCAAAAGTTAAAAAATTTATAGTAATTTATATATTTTTTATACTTACCAATGACCCAGACTTAGGTGGTGCTAACTCTAACAAAACCAGGGCCAAACACAAATTTTGCCCCCCAATCCCCAAAATTTGCATCCAAAACAAAAAGAAATCATGTCCTAAAGGACCTCCATACTACGCCTCTACTGCGCATGCGCAGTGACGCAGACGTCCCAAAATTGGCGCCAATTATCATTCTTACTGGCAGTGCCTGGTCAGCGCTATGTACTCAGCGGGGAGGCAAGAGTTCCCAACTCCAGGGAGGGCCATCCCCGTCTGGGTCATTGGTAAATATAAAAAATATCTAAATTACTATAAATTTTTTAACATTTTTATACTGTACCAATGACCCAGACTTAGCTGAATAGTAAACAGGCTGGAGGGCCTAGGACATAGAGGAAAATCCAATAAGCTCAACTATATAGTAAACAGGTAACCCCTTAAGGAGAAAAGGAGTATTAGGCTTTACATGTATCTTTCTTATTTAATATTAAATTAGAAAGATACACTACCCTTAATAATTGAGCACAATAACATTCATGTTCTCTATTAACATCCAGTATATCCCTTATACTAATTATTTTTAAAGTAAGCCAATAAATAAAGTAGTCCAGAGAATTGAGACTCTTTATAGTCATTTAAAAGTGTCCGAGTATTGTATATTAAAGCCTGTTTGACACTTGACATATACAAATGCTTCACACCGAGCTACACTTTAAAAATAAGACATGAATGAATTTTAACATTAATATTACACTTTAAAACCATCCCGGAAGCGACTCAGAAATACTGACTTGGAGGAGGCATTCCCTTGCTTTTCACTATAAAGCAGGTGACCTAAGGGAACACCCCCCCCCCCCCCCCCTTCCCCTTGCCCTGGGTCAAATAGCCCAGAGCGAAGAGGGCAGCCGGACGGAGTCACTGCCGGAACAGAAAGCCTGCATAACTATGGTTGCAACTGTTTAGTGGACGACACTCTGAGCAACAGATAACGGACCTAAACAATGCAGGTCTCCAGAAATGGACTCAATATTTCTGAGATAAAAATTCGTAAATGTGGATGGCTGAGACCAATAAGCAGCCTTCATTAAATCTGTAATAGCAACACTATTAGCATAAGCCCAGGAAGTAGAAAGAGCTCTTACTTCATGAGCGGAAATCTTAAGCACAGACTGCTGAGAAGAAGATAAACTCTCATAAGCAGTACGGATAGTTAATTGAATCCATCTAGCAATAGAATGGACCGAAATGTCCTTTCTATCAGGCATCAAAGACAGAAAGAAACGTTTCCGTCCCTTTCTGATAAACTGAGATCTCTGTTTATAGATACGTAACGCTCTAACAGGACAGAGTAAAGGCCTACGCCCGTCTGAAGACGGAAGAGCCTTAATGACAATAGGTTCCGGATATTTATTAGGAGCCTGATTCTTAGCTAAAAAACCCACATTAGTAGTGAAGGTGATAGTGTTCACGACACTACGATAGTGAGAATCATCCACCGACAGTGCATGAAGCTCACTGACTCTTCTAGCAGAAGAGAAAGCTAAGAGAAAAGCTGTCTTATAAGATAAGAATTTGAAATCTACTGTCCCAAGAGGTTCAAATGGCTTTTCCTTCAATTTAAGAAGAACCCAAGCTAAATTCCACTTAGGAATTAATCTAAGAGTTCTGGGTCTATTTATCGAAAAGTTTCTAACCAACTTAGATAAAGAGACATCAGATCCAATTTGTAAACTATCATGATGTGCATAGGTATCAGATAACATAGACCTATAACCCTTTATAGTAACAGGCTGCAGTTTGATTTCGTCAAACAAGTATACTAGAAAGTTTGCAATGTCTGGTATAGAGGGATCGAATATATCTACAGAATGATCCCTACACCAACGACGAAAAACCTTCCACTTAGCCGCATAGTTTAGCGAAGAGGAGGTCCTCCTACAGTTAGAAATCGCGTCCACTGCTCATCCTGTAAAGTGGTTGCCATGCAAGAAGGACCGCACAACGGAAAAACGTGAAGGTTGAGACCTTGCGGGTTGTGATGTAGTTGGCGCGATTTCCCCTGCGAAAGAAGATCCTCCCGTGGAGGAAGCTTCCGCGGTAGGTCCCACAACAGACACCTGAGTAGATTTATCCACGGTCTCTGTGGCGACAGAGATGCTACCAACAGAATCTTGCATTGAGATTGTTTTATCTTTAGCAATACTTGTTGAATTAACGGCGCTGGAGGAAATGCATATCCTATCATTCCGTCCCAAGGGATCGACAGAGCGTCTACTGCAAATGCTCTTGGATCCGGACACGGAGACACATACGTCTGCAACTGATTGTTGAGATGTGTCGCAAATAAGTCTATCATTGGCCGTTCCCATTGGTAGCAAATCTGATTGAATACTTGTTTGTTGAGAGTCCACTCCGACGGCAAGAAGCGACCCTTTCGTGAAAGGGAGTCTGCTAGCACATTCAGACGACCCGGTATGTGACGGACCGAAAGAAGAACGTGATGTTCTAGCGCAAACAGAAGGATTCTTTCCGTTAGATTGAACAACGGAACTGAATGAGTGCCTCCCTGATTCCGTATATACGCCACTACTGTCGTATTGTCGGATAGGATTTGGACATGAGCATTGTGAATAATGTCCATCCAGTGACGTAACGCAAGCCAAATTGACATCATTTCCTTGATGTTTATGTGCTTGCACAGGAATTGCGGATCCCAAAGACCCTGGCATCTCGAATCCGTTGGGATTAATGATGCACCCCAACCTGTTTGACTGGCATCCGTCATAATGGTAAAACTCGGATCCGGCAACTGCAGCGGAACTCCCTGAGTTAACCACTGAATGTTTGCCCAAGTCTGAATCTCTTGTTTCACTTGATCTGACAAGAGAACGTCTACGTCAAGCGAATGAATTTTCACACTCCAATTCTGAGTCAAGAAAATTTGAAGAGGACGTGTGCGTAACCGCCCCATCGGAATGAGATCCGCGGCGGCTCCGCACAGACCTATCAGTCTCATAAATTCTCTCGCTGTGACTTTGTCTGCGTGCAGACAATAGCGAGCGTAACAACTGACTAATTTCGCTCTGGTTAACGGCAGACGAACGAGATTGTTGTGTGTCTCGAAGCTCATTCCCAGATGAGTGAATGACTTGGACGGCACCAGATCCGACTTCTCCTCGTTTACTATAAAACCGAGACGTCGGAGCAATAGAAGATTCTGAACATCGTTCTGAAGCGTTAACTCGTTGCCGTACCTCTGAAGAATGTCGTCCAGGTAGGCCGACGTTACCGCAGACGAATGAGCTCGGAAATAGATCATTACCGAGTTCATTACCCGAGTGAAAGCCCAGGGTGCTAGATTCAATCCGAAGCACATCGCCCGGAATTGATACACCACTCCTAGGACTGCGAAGCGTAGGTACTTTCGGAATGTCGGATGTACCATGACGTGAAAGTACGCATCTTTGAGATCTATGCTTGTTGCATAATCGTTCACCCGAATACTCGCTCTGACCGACCGAATCGTCTCCATATAAAACTTCGGAGCGACGATCAGTTTGTTTATCCAGCTCAAATCTATGACTGGACGGAACGAGCCGTCTGGTTTCGGAACCAGAAACAGATGGCTGTAGATTCCCGGAGATTCCTGGTTTTCTACGACCTCTACCGCGTTCTTCATTAAAAGAGACTGCACCTCTGATAACAGAGCGTCTCTTTTCTGCGGATTTGATGGAAGATGAGTCCACTTTGGACTTCGAGTTAATGAAGGCTTTCGTTTGAAGGATATCTTTAGACCTTCCGAAGTCACTCCTCTCACCCAAGGGTCGTCCGTAATCGACGCCCATTGTTGTGAAAAGCTCGACAACCTTCCGCCAACCGGTACGCGATAGAGGTTTAAGCCATCACCTCCTGGACCTGCGAGGCCTGCGGTAGGAGAAACCACATCCTCCACGACCCGCACCTCGCCCCGTCGACCTCGGGGCATCCGACCGATTGTCCCGGCCTGAAGGACGTCCCGAACGAGAGTCGCTACCCTGACGGTCTCTCGAATAAGACCAAGAGGACGCACCGGAACCTCTATAGGAACCTCTCTTGGGCGCATTAGACCCAGAAGTGCCTGTCTTATTCTTGTCTGCTGTATCCGACTTCTTAGAAGCAGACTTGAACAACAGAGAATCCGAAGCTTTCTTTGTAATTTTATCATAAATAGCAGAAAGCTTGCCGTCAAAGAGAAGTTCTCCGGAGACCGAAGCGACTCTAAGAGAGTTCTTCACCTTAGTATCCACTAATGTGGATGTAGCTAGGGCTGCGTCACGTCTAACCAACTCCAGATTTGCCACTGAAAGGGCGGAGTTACACGTGGAATAAGCTACTGCCCTTGAAAGAAGTCTTAAAGAGGATTGTATATCCTGAAACTCTTTCCCTTGAAGGCGCAGTGATAATGCCTTAGTAAGGTGATCTGCATAAGATAAGGCATCTAAATTGGCTCTGTTAGACGCAATAGCTGTTTCCAACACCGCGGTTGGAATAGAAGCCGACGACCGTAATGATAGCTCTAAGTCTTCCGCCTCGTTGTCCATACGCAGAGGAACTCTCGGGATACCCTGTCCTGCCGTATCGAATTTATTCCTTGCATTAATGAAAGGCAGGTTGAGAGTATTAGCGGACAAGAAACCTGCTTTCCCCGTCTTGGAAGCAAGTTTAAATATAGCGTCGTTCAATAATTCAAATGTTCTTGCAACATTATTGGACTGCGACGGAAACTCGGGAGCGATGTCCCTGAACCGCTCAAAAAATTCAGAGTCCAATGACGCTATAATCCTCTTGTCCGGAACCGCAGCAGTCTGGCCCGACGGAACAACTTGAGGGAGAAAGTGCCGGATGAAGTCCACGGCAGCTTTATGTTGTTCCGAAAGGGATAGCTCCAAGTCATCCGTATCCCTTTCACCATCCGGCCGGACCTCATGATGCTCCCGGTCGTCCGCCCCCGATGCTTCGGCGGAGCGTACCGACCCAGCGCCGTCGGATAATTCTCGATCCGACACCGTTTCTGTCGGCTGCTGGGATGCTGCGATAAGCTGTGCTATCTGCACAAGAATGTCAGGCGTCGAGACCTGCGGAGGCGCAGTCTTTCGCTGCTTCGCCGAGGGCAGCTCCGCATCAGATGGCTCCCGCATACTTTTCCTATGCGAACGTCCGGAGTCCATCGGTCTCGAATCCCTGGCTGCCCGATGGTGTGACCTGATCGCCGAAGAATCCTTGATCGGCGAAGCTGGTAATATATCGGCGGTCACGCAGCCAAGGTGCGGTCGTGTGCGCTGACGAGAAGAGGAAGCCTTAGCAGTCTCCGCGGACTGCCTATACAACGGAGCGTCCCGAGCGACGGACGTATGCTCCGCTTGTGACACATTTTGTACCACAACATCTGGTCCCAGATGTTGTTGTACGAGAGAGGGGCCTCTCTCGCTCGCGGCCCGGCTGGACCTGGACGAGCTAGGAACCGGACTCAAAGGCTTCCTCCGTTCTCGCTTACTATCCGCCGTCACTGGGTGTGCATCTATTATGTTTATAGTGCTCGCATCACCCAAAATTTCCTCCTGGACCGCATCGGACGAACCCGGCTGCCAAACCATTCGGTGATTGGACGCTACACCGGGCGAGCTAGCGGACGACATTTGTCTAATCTCCATGAGCACTTTTGCCGCTAGCTCTGAATTCATTTGTGACGACGGACGCACACTTGTAGAAGATAACATGGAAACATCACCCTGTTCTTGTTCCTCTGAAATAGAAACTGAGAGAGTAGAGTGACCTTGCGGAGAAAGAGCCGGCATAGCCCTTTCTCCAGAAACAACATATCGTGACACATGTTTCCAATGTTTCTCATCCCAATATTCACATATAGGACAGGGATTAATGCGAGAACACTGACTACAATTAATACAATGATCATGAAAGTCAGAGGAAGATTTCTTCCTATTACAATTTGAACAAAGTCCCTTCATTGTGAAAGGACAACAACAAGTCCTAGTTACTCGCAAAAACCCCTGACACAAAGATACATAATAACATGATCCATTAATAAATGAAAAAACAATTGCAAATCAAAATAATTTTGAAAAAATATTTTTTCAGCGAAGCCCAAGTTGCTGAAAAGTAACGCTGAGCCCCGATGGATCCGATGGCAAAGTGTGGTCAAAAATTTTAAATTTATATTAAATAATTAATGAGACACTTACGGATAATATAAATGTATCTTATAGTGAGATAAACTACAGCAAAGGCAAACAGCCCCCCTCAAAAAAGGCTGTTGCCAATGTAAACAAACAGTGTAAAACACCAGAAAACATGACTCCAGGCACTGAAAAAACTGGCCCGGAATCAGTCATCAAATTACACTCTATCTGATGCAAAACAGAGACTCCCAGGGGAGAATCTGCAGAACATCAGATGGAAGATGCAGAACACAAAAATATGCCAAAAGCATGGGAGAATTGCAAGGGGGGACTTTAGAAGGCTAGGAGAGAGGAAACACTGAATAAGCAGTGCAACATTTAGCAAGAATGACAACAAGAGGCCCATGCCTCGAAAATAGGCAACTTAACATAATTTCATCAAAAAATTTTAAGAACAGCCCTGATTATTTTTTGTCACTTCTTTTTCCTCTCCTCCTTCTATCCTCCTTAGAATCACATTTTCTCCAAAAATTACGTGTCTGGCATCCTTTAAACTGAGATTTACAAGCACAAAGATCAGTGAGATGTTGACTGATGAAGGGCCAAACAGAGAATGATAATTGGCGCCAATTTCGGGACGTCTGAGTCACTGCGCATGCGCAGTAGAGGCGTAGTATGGAGGTCCTTTAGGACATGATTTCTTTTTGTTTTGGATGCAAATTTTGGGGATTGGGGGGCAAAATTTGTGTTTGGCCCTGGTTTTGTTAGAGTTAGCACCAGCTAAGTCTGGGTCATTGGTACAGTATAAAAATATTAATTGCTACACTACCGGAATATTTAATGTACCTTACAATAGTCCTACCATAATAATAAATAGGAAACTACATATTTCAATAGAGCGTTGACAATGTAAACAACATCAGAATGAAAACCGGAAACAAGACCCCAGGCAACACGGCCCCAAGTCAGTAACAGATTTTGAACTATCCGATGTAAAGCAAGATCTTCATCAGAAGAGAAAACGATACATCAGATGTATGATGCATGACCAAAATGCCTAAACACTCCAAGGGTGAGGACGTAACCATGGGGATTTTCAGAATAAACATTCTGTGTAACACGTTGAACTCCCAAGAAATTTTATAAAAAAAATTCAATAAAACAAGCCAAAAAGCCTGGGAGTTTAACTGGGGGGCTTCAAGAAAGGATAGGGAAGGAACACTTTACAAACAGTGGAAAAATCATAAGCAATAATGATGACGTCAGGTCCATGTCCCGAAATTGGGGAACATGAAATAATTTTTATAAATATTATAAAGTTACAGCCCTAAACGTTTCAAGCCACCGTTTTTTCCTTCCTTCATCCAGTTGTGTCCTTGGATCCACCAAATTAACCATTGATTTATGTCTGGCACCCTTATAAACTGAGATTTAAAAGCACAGAAGTCAGTTTGTCGTTATCTGACTGAGGGCCAAACAAAGAATGATGTTGGTGCCAATTCCGGTCACTTCCTGGCTTCTGAGCATGCGCGGAGTGTAAATGTATGGAGGGTCATATTGGACTTCTAATTTTTGGTTTTGCATGCAAATTTGAGGGATTGGGGGAGCAAAATTTTTATTTGACCCTCGATATTTTGGAGTTAGCACCAGCTAAGTCTGGGTCATTGGTTATAGTGGAAAAATATGCCTAAGTTGTCAATGGGAACATAATGAGCCCAAGGGAATCCTGATAGAGCCTAAGTGTGGACGAAATGCAAATATTATGAGCTACACTACTGAAATAATAATCAATGTATCCTAAAGTAATTCCACAGTAACATAATATGAAATACTACATATATTGAGGACGTTGCCAATGTGAACGTCAAGGAAAAAAACGGAAACAAGACACCAGGCACAAAAAGGCTCAAAGTCAGAAACCAATTTAAATGCTACCAGATGCAAAGCTAGATCTTCATACGAAGAAAAAATGATACATAGGATAGAAGATGCAAAACTAAAATGACATAATACGCCTAGGGTGAGGACGTAACCATGGGGGAAAACAGAATAAATCTTCTGTAATACATGTTAAACTCCAAGAAATTTAATAAAAAATTTCAATAAAAAATAGCCAAAAAGCTTAGAAGTTTAACAGGAAGGGTTCATGGAAGGATAGGGAAGGAATACTGAACAAACAGTGGATTAATCATTAGCAAGAATGATGACGTCAGTTGTATGTCCCGAAAGTTAAAAAATTTATAGTAATTTATATATTTTTCATACTTACCAATGACCCAGACTTAGCTGGTGCTAACTCTGAAATATTTAGGGCCAAACGCAAATTTTACCCCCCAATCCCCAAAATTTGCATCTAAAACCGAAAATTACATGTCCTATATGGTCCTCCATACCTTTACTCCACTGCGCATGCGCAGTGTCAAGGTCTCTAAATTGCCGCCAAAAGTCATTCTTACAACCAGTGCCTGGTAAGCGTTATGTACTCAGCGGGGAGGTATGAGTTCCCAACTCATGGGAGGGCCATCCCCGTCTGGGTCATTGGTAAGTATAAAAAATATATAAATTACTATAAATTTTTTAACAATTTTATACTGTACCAATGACCCAAACTTAGCTGAATAGTAAAAAGGTTGGAGGGTCTAGGACATAAGGAAAATCCAATAGACTCAATTACCTATAACAGACCTATCCCCTTAAGGAGAAAAGGAGAGATAGTCTTACATGTATCTTTCTTATTTGTAACAAAAAGGAAAGACACAATACTATTCTGTAATTGAGCACAATAACATCAATGATCTGTATAAACATCTAGTATAACCCTTTATACTAATATTTTTTAAGGAAAGCCAATAAATACGGGAGTCTAGAGAAATGAGACTCTATATACTCATTTAAAAGTGTTCGAGGATTGTATATTAACGCTCAATTAATCATGTGATATATACGAATGCTTCACACCAATCAACACTTAAAAAATTTTACACAGATGAGTAAACATAGGCTTAACCCTAAAATCATTTCGGAACCGACACGGAATTACTAAGTCCAAGGGAGGTATTCCCTTGCTTTACACTATAAAGCAGGTGACCTAAGGGAACACCCCCCCCCCCCTTTCCCTGGATCAAATACTCCAGAGCAAAGAGGGCAGCAGGACAGAGTCACTGCCGGAACCGAAAGCCTATACACACATAGTTGCCACTGTTTAGTAGACGACATTCTGAGTAAAGAAAAGCAGACCTAAACAATGTAGATCTGTAGAAAAGGACTCAATATTCTCAGATACAAAATCGTGAAAATGGAGGGCTAACACCAATATGCAGCCCTCATTAAATCTGTAATAACAATATTAATAGCTTAAGCCCATGAAGTAGAAGAACTCTTACTTCATGAGCTTAAAACTAAAACACAGACTGCTGAATGAAGATATAATCATAAGCAGAACTGACTGTAGATTGAATCTATCTGACCATAGAATGGACCGAAATGTGGAGGAAGCTTTCACAGCATGTACCACAACAGATGCCTGAGTAAATTAGTCCACAGTCTTTGTGGAGCTAGAGAAGCTACCAACAGAATTTGCATTAAAATAATTACACTAGAGCAATATCTGCTGAATCAACAGCGCTGGAAGATACGCATATCTTATTATTCCGTCTAACAAGATCGATAGAGCGTTTACTGCAAACGTTCGAAGATCCAAACATAATGACACATACGTCTGCAACTGATTGTTGAGATGCATCGTGAATAAGTCGATCATTGGCCGCTCGCCTTGGTAGCAATCTGATTGAAAACTCGTTTATTGAAAGCCGATTCTGGCGGCAACAAACAGCCCCTCTGCGAAGGGAGTCCGCTAATACGTTCAGACGAACCGAAATATGACGGACCAATAGGAGAACTTGATGTTCTAGTAGCAACCAAAAGATTCATTCCGTTAACATGAATAACAGGATGGAATGAGTGCCTCCATAATTCCGAAAATACGCTAATACCATCGAGTTGTCGGACAGAATTAGCATATGAACATTCTGAATTACGTTATCCAATAACGTAGCGCAAGCCAAAATGACATCATACTTGATGTTTGAGTGCTTGATAAGACACTACGGAATCAAAAGACCCTGGCACTTCAATCCGTTGGGCTCAATGAAACGCCCCAACCTGTTTTACTGGCATCCGTCAAGACTGTAAAACTCGGATCCGGCAATTGCAGTGGAACTACCTGAGTTAAGACCAGAAAACTTGCCCAAGACTGAATCTCTTATTCACTTAGTTTGACAAGAAGATGTCCGTATCGAGCGAGAGAATTTTCACCCTCCAATTCTGAATTAAAGAAATTTAGAGAGGAAATTCAGAATAAAATCACGGCAGTTCCGCCTAAACGTATCAGTCTCACAAGATCTCTTGCTGACACTTTGTCTGAGCGAAGACAATAGTGAGCATAACAAGTGAATAATTTCGTTCTGGGTAACGGCAGACGAACGAAAAAGTTGTGTGTTACGAAGCTCATCCCCCGGTGGGTGAATGACTTGGATGATACCAGATCCGACTTCTCCTCATTCACTTAAGAAACCGAGACGTCGGAGCAACAGAAGCAGATTCTGCACATAGTTCTGAAGCGTTAACTCATTGCCGTACCTGTATGAAGGTCGTCCAGGTAGGCCAACGTTATCGCAGATGAATAAGCTCGGAAAAGAGTCATTACCGAGTCTGTTATTCGAGTGAAGGCCCAGGGGGCTAGATTCAGAACGAAGCATATTGCTCGGAGCTGATATACGACTCCTATGATAAGGAAGCGAAGATACTTTCTGACGCCTGATGTACCATGACGTAAAAGTATGCATCTTAAGATCTATGCATGTAGCATAGTCGTACACCCGAATACTTGCTCTGACTGATCAGGTGGACTCCATAAATAAACTTGGAGCCACGATCAGCTTGTTTATCCAGTTCCGAATAATGAGTGAACGGAACGAGCCGTCTGGTTTTGGGAACCAGAAAAGGATGGTTGTAGAAACCTGGAAATTCCTGGATTTCTACGATCTCCTTCGCGATCATTCCAGAAGAGACTAGGCTTCTGATGGAAGCGAGCCTCTATCCTACTGACTTGGCGGAAGCTGAGTCCATCTTGGACTCCGACTTAACAGAGGACTTCGTTTGAGGAATAATTTAGTCCTTTCGAAATCACCCCTTGAATCCAAGGAACGTCCGTAATCTATTCCCAAATAATTGAGAAACTCGACAGTCTTCCGCTCACTAGTATACGATAGAGGTTAAAACCATTACCTCCTGGTCCTGCGAGGCTTGCGGAAGGAGAAGCCACGTCCTCCACCTCGCCCCGTCGACCTAGGGACGTCTGACCGGAATTACGGCCCCTATATGAGTCGCTACCCTGACGGTCTCTAGAATAAGACCCAGAGGACGCATAGGAGCCTTTTTCGGAACTTCCCTTGGACGTATTCGTCCCAGAAGTGCCTGCCTACTCTTCTCTGCTGAATCCGACTATATGGAACCAAATTTTAATAGCAGAGAGTCAAAAGCATTCTTAGTTAACTGATCATAGACTGCGGAAAGCTTGCCGTCGAAGAAAACTCTCCGGAGACCGGAGCGACTCTGACTTTTTCGCCTCACTATCTAAAGCGTGGATGTAGCCAGGGCCGCGTCACGTCTAACCAACTCCATATTGCCACTAAAGGACGGAGTTTTACGTGAGGCCCTTGAAAGATCTCTTAAGGATATTATCATCCTAGAATTCTTTTCCCTATGAGACGTAATGATAACGTTCTGGTCAGGTGATCTGCGTACAATGATGCGTCTAAGCTGACCCTGCTAGACGATATTATTATTTCCAACAACGTGGTTGGAATTGACATAGACAACAGTAAAAAACAACACTAGGTCCTGCACTGGTCGTCTTGACGCAGAGAACTCTCAAAATGCTCTGTCCTGCCGTTTCAAAATATTCGTTGAATTGATGAAAGGCAGATGTAGAGCATATTGCCGATAAGAAACCTGACCTGCCCATTTAGGTAGCAAGTTAAATAAATATAGGGTTGTTCCAACAGATCAAATGTCCGAGAGACATATCTGGACTATGTCGGAAACTGAGGGATGATGTCCCTAAACCGATTAAGAATTCTGTGTCCAGTGGCACTATCAGTCTCTTATTCGGCAACGCAGCATTTTGGTCCGCAGGAACAACGTCAGATGATAATGCCGGATGCACTCTATGGCAATTATGTTGTTCCGAAAAGGGAAAATACAACTCATCCGTATCCCTTTTGCCATCCTGTCGGACCACTTGTAATTCTTGGTCGTCCATGCCTGAACCTGCAGCAGAACGTACCAACCCAGCTTCCTCGGATAATTCCTGATCCGACAGAGTTACTGTCTAAGCTGACCCTGCTAGACGATATTATTATTTCCAACAACGTGGTTGGAATTGACATAGACAACAGTAAAAAACAACACTAGGTCCTGCACTGGTCGTCTTGACGCAGAGAACTCTCAAAATGCTCTGTCCTGCCGTTTCAAAATATTCGTTGAATTGATGAAAGGCAGATGTAGAGCATATTGCCGATAAGAAACCTGACCTGCCCATTTAGGTAGCAAGTTAAATAAATATAGGGTTGTTCCAACAGATCAAATGTCCGAGAGACATATCTGGACTATGTCGGAAACTGAGGGATGATGTCCCTAAACCGATTAAGAATTCTGTGTCCAGTGGCACTATCAGTCTCTTATTCGGCAACGCAGCATTTTGGTCCGCAGGAACAACGTCAGATGATAATGCCGGATGCACTCTATGGCAATTATGTTGTTCCGAAAAGGGAAAATACAACTCATCCGTATCCCTTTTGCCATCCTGTCGGACCACTTGTAATTCTTGGTCGTCCATGCCTGAACCTGCAGCAGAACGTACCAACCCAGCTTCCTCGGATAATTCCTGATCCGACAGAGTTACTGTCGGTTGCTGGGATGCTGCGATAATTTGTGCTATCTGCTATAGCATGTCCGTAACAGAGGCCTGTGGAGCTGGGTATTATAGGATTTAGCCGCTGGAAGCTCCTTGGACGTTTACTCCTGCATACATCTAATATGTGAATGTCCGGAGTATGAAGGCCTCGTATCCTTGGCTACCGGATGGCGTGACCTGGTCGCCGTAGAATCCCTGGTCGGCGATGTTGGTTGAATATCACAGGTCACGTAGCCAAGGTGCGGTCGCGTGTGCTGCCGTGAGGATGAGGAAGCCGAAAGAGCAGTCTCTCCAGACTGTCTATATAACGGAGCGTCCCAACCAGTGGACGTATGCTCCAACTGAGGAACGTTTTGTACCACAACAACTGGGCACAGATGTTGTAATACGAGAGAGGAACCTCTCTCGCTCGCAGCCCGGATGGACTTGGACGAGCTAGGAACCGGACTAATAGGCTTCCTCCGTACCATCCTCGTATCCGTCGTCACTGGGTGTGCACATTGTATTTTATAGTGCTCGCATCACCCAAATCTCCTTCCTGGACCGCAATGGACGAACCCGGGTGCTGAGCCATTCGGTGAATGATCGCGACACCGGGCGAGCTAGCGGATGCCAACGCCGCCGATCCTACTTGGGACCTCTTAGGCAATTGACGTATCTACATGAGCACTTTACCGCTAGTTCTTCATTTGACTGTGACAACGGAAGCACACTTACGAAGACATCACGGTAACAATACCTAGTTCATGTTACCCTATGAGACCTGTGGAGCCGCGGTCCTCTGTGAAATATCCGTTTGAAGCTCCTGGGACATTCATTCCTGCATTTATATAATATGCTAACGTCCCAACTGGAAAGGTCTCGTATCCTTGGCTAGCAGTCCCCTGGAATCTGTGGTCACATAGACAAGGTGTGGTCGTGTGTATGAGGATGAGGAAGCCAATATAACAGCCGCGTCGGACTGTCATGCGACGGAGCGTCCCGAGCAGGAGGAGTGGAAGTAAGCTCCGACTAAGCGAACAACATACAACAACATCGCGGCGCAGATGTTGATGCAAGAGAGAGGGGGCCTCTGTCGCTCGCGGTCCGGGGGACCTGGACGAGCTAGCTACCGGGCTGACAGGCTTCCTCCGTACTATCCTCGGATCTGTCGTTGCTGGGTGTGCACATCTGAAGTTTTATAGTGCTCGCATCACCCAATCTGCTTCCCTGGACCGCAACGGACTAACCCGGGTGCTGTACCATTCTTTCCTGGTGAATGGACGCGACACTGGGCGAACTAGCGGGCGATCAATTCCTTTTGATCCTACTAGGAAACTCTTCAGCAATTGTCATAATACCTTGAGCACTTCCCACTAGCCATACTATTGCAACGACGGAGACACACTTATTGAAGACATCACGGAAACATCACTCTGAATTCTGAAAAAGAAACTGATAATATATAGTGACCCTACGGAGAGGGGACCGTAATGGACCCCTCACCGCTAATAAAATACCATGACACACATCTCCAACGTTGTCATATCAATCAACACACACAGAGCAAGAATTAATGCGACTACATTGACTATAAGAACACAATGAACTTGTAAATTAGAGGAAGATATCCTCACATTACGAATGAAGAATATTTTTCCAGTCAGAAAAAATATACACCGTCATATTACTCGCACTAACCCTTGAAATAAATATACATAATATATTAATTCATTATAACATTTCAAAAGAAAATAATTTTCAAAAAAAAAAATTTTTGAAAAAATTTTCAGAAGAGCCCAAGTTCCCAATGGGAACCTTGAGCCCAAAGGATCCCAAAAAAGCCTAAGTGTGGACAAAATTTTTTAAGCATTTTGAAAAAAGTAATGTAACACTTATGGACAATATTAATGTATCTTGCTATGAACTAAATTAAGCAGAAGACAAGTAATCACTGTCAGAAGTAACAGTTGTCAACACAAGCAAAAGTGTCAACAAACCAGAAACATGACTCCAGGCACTGAAACAAACATAGCCCGAAATCAGTTACGAATTCAAGCACTATCTGATGCAAAACAGAGGCTTCCAGAGAAGAAACTGTAGAACATCAGATGGTAGATGCAGACCAAAACGCCTAAACACCCCAAGGTTGAGGACGTAAACATGGGGAAAAAAACAGAAAATAATTCTGTTACCAAGCCAAAACACACAAGAAATTTTAGTAATAAACATTACAAAAAAATAAGCCAAAAGCATGGGAGAATAGCTAGGGGGGAATAAAGGAAAGGGAGAGAGGAAACACTGATTAAACAATGGAACATTCATAGCAAGAATGACCACAACAAGGTCATGCCTCGAAAATAGGTAACATGAAATAATTTTGTAAAAAAATTATAAGTTACAGCCCTGAACATTTGTTTCCACTGTTTTTTCCTCTCCACCTTCTATTTCCACCATATATCCCCCATTTCTCTCATAATTATGCGTCTGGCATCTTTAAAACTGAGATTTACAAGCACAAATAACAGTGAAGTGTAACTGTATTGAGGGCCAAACAAAGAATGACTTTTGGCGGCAATTTCGAGACCTCCTTGACACTGCGCATGCGCAGTGGAGTAAAGGTATGGAGGACCATATAGGACATGTAATTTTCGGTTTTAGATGCAAATTTTGGGGATTGGGGGGTAAAATTTGCGTTTGGCCCTAAATATTTTAGAGTTAGCACCAGCTAAGTCTGGGTCATTGGTACAGTATAAAAATATGGGAAACATGAAATAATTTTTATAATTATTATAAAGTTACAGCCCTAAACGTTTGAAACCACCGTAGTTCACTTTCATCATCCATTTACAACCTTGGGTCCAACAATTCTTGCATTGATTTGTGTCTGGCATCCTCAAAAAAGGCGATTTTAAAGCACAGATGTCAACTCATTGTTACTGACTTTAGGGCCAATCATAGAATGATGTCTGCGCCAATCCGGTCTCTTCCCGACCACTGCTTATGAGCAGAGAGTAAAAGTATGGAATGCCAGATAGGACTTTTAATTTTTGGATTTGTATGCAAATTGTGGGGATTGGGGGGGGTTCAAAATTTGTGTTTGGCTCTTGATAATATCGAGTTTGCACCAACTAGTCTGGTCCATTGGTTGTCGTATAAAAATATGCACAAAGTTAATTGGTTACATGTTACATTTTGGCAGGATTCAAGGACGTAATGGAAATATTTATACTGGATTGCGGAAATGTTTTTGATGTGAATTCCAAAAATGAAAACATCTTCTATTTTAAATTAATAGCTTGAGCATACCAGGTTGAAAGGGTCAGTATTCCTCTGAAGGAATTATATCAGGGTTTAATACATGGAAATTGGGAAGAGGCCTCCTTCAGAAGAAAGGACTCACAAGCTAGGGCCACAAAATCAAGTTCAAGCAAACTGCATGATAATTCCTGGGACACCAATAGGTATGTGGTGCCTTTGTCAGAGCTAGTGAGGCCCCTGAAGTACTAAAAGCAGCCCAAGCAACTAACCCTTTATTAAACCCTGTGAAAACATAGTCTATGATGGCAGTTTAGTATGTACATGTATTCATGTTATTTGTTCAAGATTTGGACTCGGTGCCGACTGGACAAGGACAGTTCAAGTTTTCTGTTTCACACTGGGAACAGGGCAGGTATTTGGCCCCAAGAACTTGGGATTAAACTTTGTATATAGAGTTAAAAGGATATTCAACAATAATTTCAATCCCTTCACCATTCTTAAACAAGTCTTTTTAATCATTTTATTTTCTCCCTGCAAAGATTCTCCCAATACCTTTTTAATGACAGGTAAAACCAAGTCAACATGGCAGGCATATTCTCTGTCATTTGAACTGGAAAATATAAGTTCCTGAAAGAAAAATGATAAATTTATACCAATTTGTATATTTTTATACTTACCAATGGCCCAGACATAGCTGGTGCTAACTCTAAAATATGTAGGGCCAAACACAAATTTTGGCTCCCAATCCCCAAAATTTGCATGCAAAACCGAAAATTAGAAGTCCTAACTGGTCCTCCATACATTTACCCTCCGTGCATGCGCAGACATCAGGAAGTGACCGGAATTGGCGCCAACACCATTCTTTGTAAAAGAGAGTATTACATAATAATTCTGCGGGGAGGTATGAGTGCCCACTCATGGGAGGGCCCTTCCCGTCTGGGCCATTGGTAAGTATAAAAATATACAAATTGGTATAAATTTATCATATTTTTACACAGTATACCAATGGCCCAGACATAGCTGAATCGTAAATAGGTGGAGGGCTTAAGACTTCTGAAATAATTCCAATCCTGCAATCCATAATGAAGGTTAGAACAGTTAGAAATTACATGTATGTCTCTCTATACAATAAGAGAGGAGACGTATTCTAAACAAGGAGCCCAATGAAGTAATTCCTTAATGTAAGTATGAAGACAAGTTCCTAATTTTCCATGGCTAGCCCAGACTAAGCCCCAAAAATTAGGATGGCGCGTCTGAGAATAAGAGAAAAGATTATGGGTAAAAACATCTCCCCCCCCTTTTTTGAAGAAACCTTCAAAATAAAAAAGGGGGAGAGCTCTGGAAACAATAAGAGCGGTACCATACAACAATATAATTAATCGTCGAACACGCATTCAGGTATTAATTCAAGATTAATAAATGGTGCTTAACGTTATTTCAGAAGTTACGGCTATAGTGACGATCCTGGAAATTAATATTGCACAGTAAATAGCATACACTGCAGACAACGTACACAGATACGTCAAAAACCGGTGATATAAAATATAACATACACATATCTAATCAAGCCACACTGAACGATTCCTGAAGAGAAAGCACACTTCCTACATGATCCATAGGCGGTCACTGTACAATAAATTCCAGTAACAACACTCTCCAATGTGAATAATCTAATCAAGGTCCACCAAGTACAATAAAGCATTAGCCAAATAATAATAATGCGAGAGCGCATATATATATTAGCATGTAATCATCTGAATGCCAGTTAACTGGTTATGCAGCCTGCGTGGTACTCAAGAGTAGCAATTTAAATGTGATGATTTATAAATAAACGCTTGTATATAACAAATCAACCAAAATAATAGGGCATTAATTCAGCTAAAAAGCGAATGAGCCCATGAGGTCGCCACAGAACACTACATAAATGCATAAAATGCATGTATTACAATAATAAAGCTTGCGGGAAGAGAACTACGTCTTGCCCGGCAATTGCTTATAACACATAAGGAAGTGTCTGAGTGTGGTGGGGGGGGGGGGGGGGGGGGGAATTTGAAGTCATAACGAAATCTCCTCACCCACATTATTCAATCGTACATGTGTCAGTTAACAGAAAAGTATAGGAACCGCAATGGTTCTCTCACGGTTGGGGGGAATTCAAAGTCATAACGAAATCCCCTCACCCGTATTATTTAATCATACCTGTGTCAGTTAAGATAAAAAATATAGAAACCAAAATGGTTCCCTCACATATAACCGACTCCATATGCCACTATGGACGGAGAGGAACGTGAAGAATAAAACATCCCCTGAATGAAGACTCTCTCATGGAGACAGCTTCTGGGGAGCGTCACATAACAGACACTTGAGAATACTGATCCAAGATTTCTGTGATAACAGAGGTGCTACCAGTTGGATTCACTGTTTAAACTTAAACATAAGCTATTGAATCAAATGAATAGGAGGATACGCATATCCTATTATTCCTCCCCATGAATTTGCAGAGAGTCTACTGTCTGCGCTCAATAATCTGGGCATGGCGACACAAATGACAGTAACTAATTGTTCCGGTGCGCCACAAACTAAAGAATCATGGGGTGATCCCACTGGTAGCAAAATTGTACAAATAAATGCATAATGAGCCTCATACATATGAAACAGGCGACCTTTCCGAGGAGCGAGTCTGCTAGTACGTTCAGACGACCCGGTATATGACGGATAGAGAGATGAACATGAAAATGATTCTCCGTTAGGTATTATAACAAAAGTGAATGGGTGCCGCCCTGGTTCCTAATGTACGCTACCACTATTGAGTTGTTCAACAATCTCTGAACAAGTGTGAACGCATTGATGTAGTGCTAACAATATTGACATCATTCTTGATGATTATATGTTTCTAGAGGAACCGAGGGTCTCAGACCCTGCATTTATAGTCTGTAGGACTCAGGGTCGTGCCCCCAAACTATTGACTCATACCCGTCATAATCGTGAAGATGCATAGCCGCTCAGCACATCTCCATCAGTCGCATAAAACTAATTCGTTCTGGATAATAGCAGACGAACCAGATTGTTATGAGACATTATCAAGTTAATATTCGAGTGACAGCACACGCCAAAAGCTATCTTTAGATCTATGCTTATAGCATAGTCAATCACTCGAACACTCATTTAACCGACTAAATGATAGCCATAAATAAACTTTTAGAGCTTTGATAAACTTGTTATCAAGCTCCAGTCTATTATCTGTCAGAACGAGCTCTTTGGCTTTGGAACGAGTAACAGGTGGCTACAGAATTCCAAAGAATCTTGATTCTCGACGACCTCTATTATCATCATTGTCAAGAGAACCTTTACCTCCGATTGGAGAGACTCTTATGCAAGGATTAGACGGAAGCATTGTCCATCAGACATTAATTTAGTTGTGGTTCTCTCGGAAAGATAGCCGCAGGCCTTCCGAAACCACACTTCTCAACTACTAGTCTCTGCAACAGTTATCCAGATTGATGCTAATCTTGACAGAGGTCCTAACTCACACCTGTAGCACCTGCGAGGCCTACGGAAGGAGGATCTGCATCTCATTCGCGAATAGCCTCGACCCAGCAGTTTAGGGGCATCTGACGGGAAATCTTGATCAGACGTAAGCCCCGTATCCACGTCTATATATGACGATCCCTAGAGTAATTATTGGAGAGTTAACTATACCCTCACGAGAGTCCTTATATGTGACCTTCTGTCTAGGACGTCCTCCCTTACTCCTTTCTGCTAATGCGGGTTGATTATACGTCGACATAAGAAGCAGAGTATTGATGCTTTCTTTGTAGCTTGGTCATAATACCAATGAAATCTTATCGTCCAAAACTTAGTGTTCGGAAACCGGAGTGCCTCTAAGAGAGTTATTCACCTTGTCATCTATTAAGGATGACGACGCAAGGGCTCTGTCACGTCTATTTAACTCCGAATTAGCAACTTGTTAAGACCGAGTTATGCGTGATAAATATATAGCCCAGAAAATTACTCTAAATGAGGTACAAACGTCCTCCAATTCCTTTCCGTAGAGACGTTGCGTCACAGTTCTTAAAGGTGATCTGCGTAATACAGTGAGTCTAAATTTGCTCTGAATGAATAAATGATGTCTCAATTGTGACCAAGAGAATAATGAATGACGAAGGTAAGGCCATAGCGAGGTCCTTAGCCTACTCATTCAAACGCAGAGGAACTCTCAATACATCTTCACTGTTTTCTGACCAGTGGAACTACAGAGGATGATGACAAGAAACTGCCTTGCTTCTTTCCACTGGAAAGTTGAATGTGGAGTCGTCTAAAAGGCCAAAAGCCTGTGACACCTGTCTATACTTAACCGGAAAAGACATTCCTTTTCTTTTTCCAGATAATTTAATGTTCAACAACGGTAGCGGTTTCTTGTAAATAGAAGCAGCATTCTGATTCGTTGGAACACATTCAGGGTAGTGTTGATGGAATAAATCCTCTCAACCCTGTATTGTACCGAATGTGGAGGGTAAATCCCGTCCATATCCCTTCATCATTCGTCTGAATCAGTTGAAATCACTGTCAACGGTATCTGAATGCGCAGATAACTAGACCGACCCAGCACCATGCGACAGCTCAGATTTTGAGACTGCCGTCGATTGCTACTGCACTTGCTGGGATGCTGTGAGGAGCTGCGCATCTGCGTCAGCCAAACCGTAACGAAGACCTGAGGAGCAGAGGTCTTGTGGCTGCCAGCTGCTCCCGGGACAGTGTGTCCGAGACGGCACTTTCGCCGGACATCCTTATATATGAGGCCTTGTCTTAGCTATTGAATAGTGCTACTTTCGAGCTGTCGCAGCATTCTGATTCTCAGGAACAAACTCAGGGAAGTATTGATGCATAAACGCTATCACCTCCCTGTTGTTCCGAAATGGAAGGGTATTTCTCCTCCAAATCCCTTCATCCTCCAACTGAATCAGATTATACTCACGGTCATCGGCATCTGAACGCGCAGATGACTGGACCAACCCAGCACCTTCCGACAGCTCAAGTTCTGAGACTGCCGTCGTCTGCTCCTGCATTTGCTGGGATGCTGCGATGAGCTGTGCAATCTGCGACAGCACGTCTGTCACAGAGGCCTAAGGAGCAGCAGTCTTCTGTTGCATGGCCACCGGCTGCTCCGGGTACAGTGTGTCAGGGATGGCTCCTTTCTGCGGACGTCCCTATAAATGAGGCCTCGTCTCCTTGGCTACTATATGGAGCAACTTCTCTGACAAAGAGTGACTTCCCGGCAATTCAGGCTGGATATCAGAAGTCATGTAGCCAAGGTGCGGTCGTGTGTGCTTGATAGACATTGTAGAAGCCGTAATTATAGCCGATCCCGGCTGTAAACTGAACGCAGCGTCCTCGGACGGGAGGCGTGGATGTATGCTCCGACTGACGCAAGTTCGGATTATAACATCTGGCCCCAGATGTTATAATAAAAGAGAGAGGGGGGGCTCTCTCGCTCGTGGTCCTTCAGACCTCGTCAAGCTTCTTGCTGCACTTGCCGGCTTCTTCCTTTCCGTCGTCACAGGGTGAGCCTTATATTGATATTATATTATAGTGCTTTCTCTACCCTTACTATTCTCCTTGACCGCAACGGACACACCCGGTGTCACGGTACCCTCAGGTGGTGTACCGCTTCACCGGTCGAGCTAGCTGGCAACAGGGATTTGAAACCACACTGTGGTTTATTGCCCTGTCTAATATTCATGAGCACTTTTGCCGCTAGCTCTGATTGACTATTAAATACGGCGACGGAAGCACACTATCTGACGGTGTCACGTAAACATCACCATGTTCTTGTTGCTCTGGAAATATAAACTAATAAACTAGAGCGACCTTAGGGCAAGAGGACTGGAGGCAGCCTCTCATCGCGAGAGGATCAGCAGTGGTCCCTCGCTAACAACGTGCCGTGACACCTGTCAGCAATATTTGTCATCCCATGCAACAAATATGAGCATGAATTAGTAGAAGTACATCGACTACAAGCAAGGCAACCTACATGAAAATAAGAGGAAAGACTTCCTCGCCTTGCTTATTGAGCAATATGCTTATAAAATGAAGCAGACTAAGTCAATCGTACTTCCACCAATTCCACATTAAATACAAATAAAAAGATACATAACAAAAACATTCAAAATAAAAATCGTAAATTAGTTTACACAAAAAAAATTTTCGAAAAATTTTGACAAGAGCCCAAGTTCCCAAAGGGAACGAAGTGCCCAAATGTATCCCAAAAGAGCCCAAGTGTGGACAAAATTATTTTCTCCCAAAAATTAACTGCCAGACTACGGGACTGTATAATGTATCTTACAACAGACCTACCATATCAAACCTACACATAAATAACAAACGTTGCTAATGTAAACAACGTCAGACTGAAAACCGGAAACAAGACCCCAGGCAACACAGCCCTAAGTCAGTAACAGATTTTGAACTATCCAATGTAAGGCAAGATCTTCATCAGAAGAAAAAACGATACATTGGATGACTAAAAATGCCTAAGGGTGAGGAAGTAACCCTGGGGATATACAGAAAAAACTTTCTGTATGACACGTTAAACTCCCAAGAAATTTTATAAAAAAAATTTAAAAAAAACAAGCCAAAAAGCTTGGGAGTTTAACTGGGGGGAATACTTAACCAACAGTGGAAAAATCATTATCAACAATGAAGACGTCAGGCTCATGTCCCGAAAATTAGGGAACATGAACTAATTTTTATAAATATTATAAAATTACAGCCCTGAACGTTTTCAAACCACCGTTTCTTCCTTCCTTCATCCAATTGTGCCCTTGGATCCACCAATTTAACCATTGATTTGTGTCTGGCATCATTATTAATTGAGATTTAAAAAGTACAAAATTCAGATTGTTGTTATCTGACAAGGGCCAAACAAAGAATGGTGTTGGCGACAATTCTGGTCACTTCCTGACGTCTGCACATGCGCAGAGGGTAACTGTATGGAGGACCAGTTAGGACTTCTAATTTTCGGTTTTGCTTGGAAATTTTAAGGATTGGGGTGCAAAATTTGTGTTTGGCCCTAGATATTTTAGAGTTAGCACCAGCTATGTCTGGGCCATTGGTATACTGTGTAAAAATACAAACATACTTAAGGGACAAATTTATCAATTTTATTAACTTGGGTAAAATATCAGACAAACACCATTTAATTTATTTTTTTACGTTTACATTGGTTATAAAAAGAGAACATGCGGCAGCTAAAAAGGACCATGCGGGAGGGCCTGAGAAACAGATTTTTAATTTTTTAGGCCTATCCACTCCATTTTATCTTATTTGACCCGAGTTCAAGACACTCTGTCATACAATACATATAACAGATTAAATACTTATAATGGATGCAATGAGGCCTGATACAGTACAGTCGCAGAAGAGTGGTCGTAATCCACACATGGGCAGTGATGTCCACACATGCGTTTACCAGGTAATAAAAAAATCATCATCAGCAAAATTTTAATTAAATGAAGCTCTGGGTTGTACCTGGTGCTTCATTTATTAAATTTTTGATGATTATTCCTATAATTAGTGTTTGAAATCTAATATTATGGCATCCATGTAAATATTGCCCCACCATGGAAATTTCCAAGTCCACGGAGGACGTACTGTAGGTCTATAAACAAGGGAATTCAGTGGATGTCATAGTAATTTCTTGAGAGAGTACAAGATATTTTCTTTCCTTTCTCTAATGTGAAGGCCATAATTTTTGCATCGAAACCCCAACTTATCACCCATCACTGAAAGGACCTCATTGGGTTCATTTCAATGAGGGAACATAAGCTATGCTTTTGAGGCAAAAATTTTAAAAAATTGTAAATTATTCACAAACTTTTTTTTCAAGTGGGGTCTTTTATTCGTGTTGGGTAAAGGATTATCATGAGTTTACTCCACAATGCATACGCAATTGACAGATAAAATTTGTGGTGGAAATAGCTGATCTGAAAACTGCACTAGAATGGGTAAACTGTCATTTGTTTTAATTTACTAAATGCGACCCTGTCTCTTGATTGTGAGATGAGCTGTCACTCTTGCAGGCAATCGCACCTGCAAGTTTTAGTTTAGACAACAGTATGCACCAGTTCCACCTAACAAGCGATTATCCCTTACCTAACATATCAGCGCATCTGCTACATAACAAACAAATTGCACAGTGCGCGGAAGAAAATTTTTTTTAAAAATTAAACAAACCATATCATGTGACCCCCCTCAGTGGAACAAGCTCGGCTCAATGAGGGGATCACATGATGTTTTGTTGAATTTTTTCTAAGCATTGGGGAAAAGAATTACGAAAACAAAAATAGAGGATATGGAATGAGTGTTTTTCTCATATAATATTTATGAAACGAGTCTAAGAATTTTCCGTTTTGGCAAGCCTCTGGCGAGCCCAAATGGAAAATTCGGACGAGTTTCATAAATATTATATGAGAAAAACACTCATTTCATATTCTATTTATCATATGACACACACACGCACAAACTAGCCACTTAGTATGACTTTTTAACCCATCACCTAACTGGAGTTGCAGACGGCAATTGGAAAAAACATCCCTGTGTAACTAACAAATTTTCATTTTTTGCTTCCAAAACATAGGTTATGACCCCTCATTGGAACGAGCTCAATGAGCTCGTTCCAATGAGGGGTCATAACCTATGTTTTGGAAGCAAAAAGTGAAAATATAAAAAAACAATGAACGGCGTTTTTCTTGTAGGTAAAAGATTAATACAAAATAACCTACCCTAAATAGGACAAAAAACGTAAATTCTCCCTACTGAAATTATGCAAATGTCACCCAGTTGTATTTTGTTTAGCCAATCAAATTGTCCAGTTTTGAAATTGACCAATGAAAGCTCCCAACTCTAATTATGCAAATTATGAAAATGTGGCTCAGTTTTATTTTGTTCAGCCAATCAAATTGTCTAGTTTTGAAATAGACCAATGAAATTGACGGAAGGCTTTATTTATCACTGATTAAAATGAAAGCAAAATATCAAATGTTTTAAAGTGAACAAAACGGACGAGTCATATGATAAATGTTGATATCATGCGTTTTCTGTAAAGGGTCCAAATCTATTTGTGGCAAATAGGCCAAATAATACAATGTGTGCACAAAAATGTGAACAATACACCATAAATTATTAGCAGCAGCATGACACTAACCAAACTTCAATCACCTGTTTGACTTACAATTGTTCCATTGAAGTTGCATTTCATGTATTATACCGAACTCAAAAGCTTATTTGAAAATGGGGTAATGTTTTTGGAATCCCGACTTACTGTACGTACAAAAGTGGAGTGAACAGTATGCAGATGTTCATTGATGTTTTTCCCGATGCCAGGACAAAACAATAGAAGGCTTCCATTCAAATGACAACATGCCTTCCATTTTCGAAATTGAAAAACAGATGAGACCTGATACGAAACCAGGAAATGTCTAAAGATTATTTGCTGATATCTATTATCAAGGTAGATATAAGAGAATATCTCTCCAGGAAGTGGCACATGCAACACAATAAATTTAGATTTCACTGCATGTTTTGGGGATCTGGTTGTTTTAACTGCATTTAATACATTTTAATTACAACCTGTAACTGGAGAACTCAGATTTCCATGCAGTCATGATGGAAATAATACTGGTTCCCAAGCCAGAAAATAAGCAGACTGTCATCTGCAAAATGAGGTCCCCAGAGGGTGAATTTAGTTATGCTACCCTGCACAACAGGGTAGCATCACTAAATGTACCCTCTGTGAACCTCAATCTGAATCAGGGTCTCAAAACTAAACAGAAAGAGGTACCCAGAGGATAAATTGGCCCACTGTATGGGATAGCATCATCAAATTCACTCTCTGGGGACTCTCATTCTGCAAATGTCAGACTGCTTATTTTCTGGCCTGCTGGTACCTGCTCAAAAATAGTACATGAAAAGCCACTCATGAAAGTTAGTAATTTATATATTTTTTATACTTACCAATGACCCAGACTTAGCTGGTGCTAACTCCAACAAAACCAGGGCCAAACACAAATTTTGCCCCCCAATCCCCAAAATTTGCATCCAAAACAAAAAGAAATCATGTCCTAAAGGACCTCCATAGTATGCCTCTACTGCGCATGCGCAGTGACGCAGTCGTCCCGAAATTGGCGCCAATTATCATTCTTACTGGCAGTGCCTGGTCAGCGCTATGTACTCAGCGGGGAGGCAAGAGTTCCCAACTCAGGGAGGGCCATCCCCGTCTGGGTCATTGGTAAGTATAAAAAATATATAAATTACTATAAATTTTTTAACATTTTTATACTGTACCAATGACCCAGACTTAGCTGAATAGTAAACAGGCTGGAGGGCCTAGGACATAGAGGAAAATCCAATAAGCTCAATTATAAATAAAGAGGTAACCCCTTAAGGAGAAAAGGAGTATTAGGCTTTACATGTATCTTTCTTATTTAATATTAAATTAGAAAGATACACTACCCTTAATAATTGAGCACAATAACATTCATGTTCTCTATTAACATCCAGTATAACCCTTATACTAATTATTTTTAAAGCAAGCCAATAAATAAAGTAGTCCAGAGAATTGAGACTCTTTATAATCATTTAAAAGTGTCCGAGTATTGTATATTAAAGCCCGTTTGACATTTGACATATACAAATGCTTCACACCGAGCTACACTTTAAAAATAAGACATGAATGAAATTAAACATTAATATTACACTTTAAAACCATCCCGGAAGCGACTCAGAAATACTGTCTTGGAGGAGGCATTCCCTTGCTTTTCACTATAAAGCAGGTGACCTAAGGGAACACCCGCCCCCCCCCTTCCCCTTGCCCTGGGTCAAATAGCCCAGAGCGAAGAGGGCAGTCGGACGGAGTCACTGCCGGAACAGAAAGCCTGCATAACTATAGTTGCAACTGTTTAGTGGACGACATTCTGAGCAACAGATAACGGACCTAAACAATGCAGGTCTCCAGAAATGGACTCAATATTTCTGAGATAAAAATTAGTAACTGTGGATGGCTGAGACCAATAAGCAGCCTTCATTAAATCTGTAATAGCAACACTATTAGCATAAGCCCAGGAAGTAGAAAGAGCTCTTACTTCATGAGCAGAAATCTTAAGCACAGACTGCTGAGAAGAAGATAAATCTTCATAAGCAGTACGGATAGTTAACTGAATCCATCTAGCAATAGAATGGACAGAAATGTCCTTTCTATTAGGCATCAAAGACAGAAAGAAACGTTTCCGTCCCTTTCTGATGAACTGAGATCTCTGTTTATAGATACGTAGTGCTCTAACAGGACAGAGTAAAGGCCTACGCCCGTCTGAAGACGGAAGAGCCTTAATAACAATAGGTTCCGGATATTTATTAGGAGCCTGATTCTTAGCTAAAAAACCGACATTAGTAGTGAAGGTGATAGTGTTCCCAACACTACGATAATGAGAATCATCCACCGATAGTGCATGAAGCTCACTGACTCTTCTGGCAGAAGAGAAAGCTAAGAGAAAAGCTGTCTTATAAGATAAGAATTTGAAATCTACTGTCCCAAGAGGTTCAAATGGCTTTTCCTTCAATTTAAGGAGAACCCAAGCTAAATTCCACTTAGGAATTAATCTAAGAGTTCTAGGTCTATTTATCGAAAAGTTTCGAACCAATTTCGATAAAGAGACATTAGATCCAATTTGTAAACTATCATGATGTGCATAGGTATCAGATAACATAGATCTATAACCCTTTATAGTAACAGGCTGCAGTTTGATTTCGTCAAACAAGTATACTAGAAAGTTTGCAATGTCTGGTATAGAGGGATCAAATATATCTACAGAATGATCCCTACACCAACGACGGAAAACCTTCCACTTAGCCGCATAGTTTAGCGAAGAGGAGGTCCTCCTACAGTTAGAAATCGCGTCCACTGCTCGTCCTGTAAAGTGCTTGCCATGCAAGAAGGACCGCACAACGGAAAAACGTGAAGGTTGAGACCTTGCGGGTTGTGATGGAGTTGGCGCGATTTCCCCTGCGAAAGAAGATCCTCTCGTGGAGGAAGCTTCCGCGGTAGGTCCCACAACAGACACCTGAGTAGATTTATCCACGGTCTCTGTGGCGACAGAGATGCTACCAACAGAATCTTGCATTGAGATTGTTTTATCTTTAGCAATACTTGTTGAATTAACGGCGCTGGAGGATACGCATATCCTATCATTCCGTCCCAAGGGATCGACAGAGCGTCTACTGCAAATGCTCTTGGATCCGGACACGGGGACACATACGTCTGCAACTGATTGTTGAGATGTGTCGCAAATAAGTCTATCATTGGCCGTTCCCATTGGTAGCAAATCTGATTGAATACTTGTTTGTTGAGAGTCCACTCCGACGGCAACAAGCGACCCTTTCGTGAAAGGGAGTCTGCTAGCACATTCAGACGACCCGGTATGTGACGGACCGAAAGAAGAACGTGATGTTCCAACGCAAACAGAAGGATTCTTTCCGTTAGATTGAACAACGGAACTGAATGAGTGCCTCCCTGATTCCGTATATACGCCACTACTGTCGTATTGTCGGATAGGATTTGGACGTGAGCATCGTGAATAATGTCCATCCAGTGACGTAACGCAAGCCAAATTGACATCATTTCCTTGATGTTTATGTGCTTGCACAGGAATTGCGGATCCCAAAGACCCTGGCATCTCGAATCCGTTGGGATTAATGATGCACCCCAACCTGTTTGACTGGCATCCGTCATAATGGTAAAACTCGGATCCGGCAACTGCAGCGGAACTCCTTGAGTTAACCACTGAATGTTTGCCCAAGTCTGAATCTCTTGTTTCACTTGATCTGACAAGAGAACGTCTACATCGAGCGAATGAATTTTCACACTCCAATTCTGAGTCAGGAAAATTTGAAGAGGACGTGTGCGTAGCCGCCCCATCGGAATGAGATCCGCGTCAGCTCCGCACAGACCTATCAGTCTCATAAATTCTCTCGCCGTGACTTTGTCTGCATGCAGACAATAGCGAGCGTAACAACTGACTAATTTCGCTCTGGTTAACGGCAGACGAACGAGATTGTTGTGCGTCTCGAAGCTCATTCCCAGATGAGTGAATGACTTGGACGGCACCAGATCCGACTTCTCCTCGTTTACTATGAAACTGAGACGTCAGAGCAATAGAAGAAGATTCTGAACATCGTTCTGAAGCGTTAACTCGTTGCCGTACCTCTGAAGAATGTCGTCCAGGTAGGCCGACGTTACCGCAGATGAATGAGCTCGGAAGTAGATCATTACCGAGTTCATTACCCGAGTGAAAGCCCAGGGTGCTAGATTCAATCCGAAGCACATGACCCGGAACTGATACACCACTCCTAGGACTGCGAAGCGTAGATACTTTCGGAATGTCGGATGTACCATGACGTGAAAGTACGCATCCTTGAGATCTATGCTCGTTGCATAATCGTTCACCCGAATACTCGCTCTGACCGATCGAATCGTCTCCATATAAAACTTCGGAGCGACGATCAGCTTGTTTATCCAGCTCAAATCTATGACTGGACGGAATGAGCCGTCTGGTTTCGGAACCAGAAACAGATGGCTGTAGAATTCCAGCGATTCCTGGTTTTCTACGACCTCTACCGCGTTCTTCATTAAAAGAGACTGCACCTCTGATAACAGAGCGTCTCTTTTCTGTGGATTTGACGGAAGATGAGTCCACTTTGGACTTCGAGTTAATGGAGGCTTTCGTTTGAAGGATATCTTTAGACCTTCCGAAGTCACTCCTCTCACCCACGGGTCGTCCGTAATCAATGCCCACTCTTGTGAAAAACTCGACAACCTTCCGCCAACCGGAACGCGATAGAGGTTTAAGCCATCACCTCCTGGACCTGCGAGGCCTGCGGTAGGAGAAACCACGTCTTCCACGACCCGCACCTCGCCTCGTCGACCTCGGGGCGTCCGACCGATTGTCCCGGCCTGAAGGACGTCCCGAACGAGAGTCGCTATCCTGACGGTCTCTCGAATAAGACCAAGAGGACGCACCGGAACCTCTATAGGAACCTCTCTTGGGCGCATTAGACCTAGAAGTGCCCGCCTTATTCGTGTCTGCTGTATCCGACCTTTTAGGAGCGGATCTGAACAACAGAGAATCATTAGCTTTCTTTTTAATATTATCATAAATAGCGGAAAGCTTGCCGTCAAAGAGAAGTTCTCCTGAGACCGAAGCGACTCTAAGAGAGTTCTTCACCTTAGAATCCACTAGTGTGGATGTAGCCAGGGCTGCGTCACGTCTAACCAACTCCAGATTAGCCACTGAAAGGGCGGAGTTACACGTGGAATAAGCTACTGCCCTTGAAAGAAGTCTTAAAGAGGATTGTATATCCTGAAACTCTTCACCTTGAAGGCGCAGTGATAACGCCTTAGTAAGGTGATCTGCGTAAGATAAGGCATCTAAATTGGCTCTGTTAGACGCAATAGCTGTTTCCAACACCGCGGTTGGAATAGAAGCTGACGACGGTAATGATAGCTCTAAGTCTTCCGCCTCGTCGTCCATACGCAGAGGAACTCTCGGTATACCCTGTCCTGCCGTGTCGAATTTATTCCTTGCATTAATGAAAGGCAGGTTGAGAGTATTTGCGGACAAGAAACCTGCTTTCCCCGTCCTGGAAACAAGTTTAAATATAGCGTCGTTCAATAATTCAAATGTTCTTGCAACATTATTGGACTGCGACGGAAACTCGGGAGCGATGTCCCTGAACCGCTCAAAAAATTCAGAGTCCAATGACGCTATAATTCTCTTGTCCGGAAGCGCAGCAGTCTGGCCCGACGGAACAACTTGAGGGAGAAAGTGCCAGATGAAGTCCACGGCAGCTTTATGTTGTTCCGAAAGGGATAGCTCCAATTCATCCGTATCCCTTTCACCATCCGGTCGGACCTCCCGATGTTCCCGGTCGTCCGCCCCCGATGCTTCGGCGGAGCGTACCGACCCAGCGCCGTCGGATAATTCTCGATCCGACACCGTTTCTGTCGGCTGCTGGGATGCTGCGATAAGCTGTGCTATCTGCACTAGAATGTCCGACGTCGAGACCTGCGGAGGCGCGGTCTTTCGCTGCTTCGCCGAGGGCAGCTCCGCATCAGATGGCTCCCGCATACTTTTCCTATGCGAACGTCCGGAGTCCATCGGTCTCGAATCCCTGGCTGCCGGATGGTGTGACCTGGTCGCCGAAGAATCCTTCACCGGCGAAGCTGGCAAAATATCGGAGGTCACGCAGCCAAGGTGCGGTCGTGTGCGCCGACGAGAAGAGGAAGCCTTAACAGTCTCTGCGGACTGCTTATACAACGGAGCGTCCCGAGCGACGGACGTATGCTCCGCTAAAGACACATTTTGTACCACAACATCTGGTCCCAGATGTTGTTGTACGAGAGAGGGGCCTCTCTCGCTCGCGGCCCGGCTGGACCTGGACGAGCTAGGAACCGGACTAAAAGGCTTCCTCCGTTCTCGTTTACTATCCGCCGTCACTGGGTGTGCATCTATTATGTTTATAGTGCTCGCATCACCCAAAATTTCCTCTTGGACCGCATCGGACGAACCCGGCTGCCGAACCATTCGGTGAATGGACGCTACACCGGGCGAGCTAGCGGACGACATTTGTCTAATCTCCATGAGCACTTTTGCCGCTAGCTCTGAATTTATTTGTGACGACGGACGCACACTTGAAGAAGATAACATGGAAACATCACCCTGATCTGGTTCCTCTGAAATAGAAACTGAGAGAGTAGAGTGACCTTGTGGAGAAAGAGCCGGCATCGCTCTTTCTCCAGAAACAACATATCGTGACACACGTTTCCAATGTTTCTCATCCCAATGTTCACATATAGGACAGGGATTAATGCGAGAACACTGACTACAATTAATACAATGATCATGAAAGTCAGAGGAAGATTTCTTCCTATTACAATTTGAACAATGTCCCTTCATTGTGAAAGAACAACAATAAGTCCTAGTTACTCGCAAAAACCCCTGACACAAAGATACATAATAACATGATCCATTAATAAATGAAAAAACAATTGCAAAACAAAATAATTTTGAAAAAATATTTTTTCAGAGAAGCCCAAGTTGCTGAAAAGTAACGTTGAGCCCCGATGGATCCGATGGCAAAGTGTGGTCAAAAATTTTAAATTTATATAAAATAATTAATGAGACACTTTCGGATAATATAAATGTATCTTATAATGAGATAAACTACTACAAAGGCAAACAGCCCCCCTCAAAAAAGGCTGTTGCCAATGAAAACAAACAGTGTAAACACACTAGAAAACATGACTCCAGGCACTGAAAAAACTGGCCCGGAATCAGTCATCAGTTACACTCTATCTGATGCAAAACAGAGACTCCCAGGGGAGAATCTGCAGAACATCAGATGGAAGATGCAGAACACAAACGTTATACACCCATGGGTGAAAACGTAACTATGGGGAAAATAACAGAAAACATTCTGTAACCAAGCAACTCTCCCAGGAAATTTTAGAAATGAAACTTCTCAAAAATATGCCAAAAGCATGGGAGAATTGCAAGGGGGGACTTTAGAAGGCTAGGGGAGAGGAAACACTGAATAAGCAGTGCAACAATTAGCAAGAATGACAACAAGAGGCCCATGCCTCGAAAATAGGCAACTTAACATAATTTCAACAAAAAATTTTAAGTACAGCCCTGATTATTTTTTGCCACTTCTTTTTTCCTCTCCTCCTTCTATCCTCCTTAGAATCACATTTTCTCCAAAAATTACGTGTCTGGCATCCTTTAAACTGAGATTTACAAGCACAAAGATCAGTGAGATGTTGACTGATGAAGGGCCAAACAGAGAATGATAATTGGCGCCAATTTCGGGACGACTGCGTCACTGCGCATGCGCAGTAGAGGCGTACTATGGAGGTCCTTTAGGACATGATTTCTTTTTGTTTTGGATGCAAATTTTGGGGATTGGGGGGCAAAATTTGTGTTTGGCCCTGGTTTTGTTGGAGTTAGCACCAGCTAAGTCTGGGTCATTGGTACAGTATAAAAATACTTGGATTTCCTTGCAGTCACAAATGAAATAATTCTGGCACCTACTCAAAAACAAGAGTCATCCTTGATATATTTTTGCAAAGATTTCCAAAAGAGAAACACGTATTGCAAAAAATGTCGAGTTAAATATCTTTAAGCCGAATTTTTATCTGGAGATCAGCAAACCAAATCAATAATATAGCCTTCACAAATGCTAACAAAGTTCTGAATGGCCTCATAAAATTACTCACCTCATATATTTCATTGAGAAGTTCCAGAGCATATATTGGGGCACTGCCATTATTCTTCAAGCCTTCACCAGCCCAGTGGCATAGAGACAGCAAAGGTACTGTAATCTGGTTTGGAAGTTGTTTGGGAAATAATTTCAGATGGCTTCTTGATGGAATTTCATCATTAAAACATTTACAGACAACTGATCTGATATGAGTTACAGAACAGAAGGCCAACAGCAACTCTAGAACCTAGATTGGAAAATGTAGTATTTTATTCATCAAGATCTAATTTTCCAACTGTTGACCACAGTCACGTAATTCCAAGAATTATAACTTGCCAGTGTATCTAATCAAGTTCCTCTTCTACGAAATAATGAGTATACTCTCTGAACCATAACTGTTTACCTAATAAATTGGCTGCATCTGCCTGTGTAATTAACAAACTGAGCAGTTCAACAAACAAGAAAAATGTTACTAAGGTAAGACATGACCCCCACCCCCCCTCCATCCCCACCCCCCCTCCCTGACCTTACGGACCTGGCTGTGGTGTGTGACACATTCACCCGTTGTCCTTTATAATTGAGTGAAGTAGATGATTGTAGCCCTAATAGTTTTGGAGTTATGCTTGAGACACAATTTGTGACCCTGAACATATGACGGTCAATTGTGACCTTCATCTTGCAGATGTGGCGGAAACTATTATACGCAACACACCTTCTGACTGTCCTCAACATTTGTAAAAAGTTTAACAATTGTACTATGATTTGTTTCTGAGTTATGGCTGAAACACGAATATTGACCGATTGCATGGCCCCACCCCCGTCCTCCCCCTCCCACCCCCCGCCTTAACCTTACGGACCTAGCTGTGGTGTGTGACACATCCACCCGTTGTCCTTTATAACTGAGCGAAGTAAGATGATTGTAGCCCTAATAGTTTTGAAGTTATGCTTGAGACACGATTTGTGACCCTGAACATATGAAGGTCAATTGTGACCTTCACCTTGCAGATGCGGGGGAAACTATTACACGTGACACACCTTCTGACTGCCCTTAACATTTGTAAAAAGTTTAACAACTGTACTATGATTCATTCTGAGTTATGGCTGAGACACGAATATTGACCGATTTTTAGTGTGACCTTGACCTTGAAGGTACGAACCCGGCTATGGTGTGTGATACATCCTCCCATGGTCCTTTATAATTGTGTGAACTTTGATGACTGTGGCCCTAACAGTTTTTGAGTTATTGGCTCGGACACACACACACACACGGACACACCAACACACAGACTGACACACGCACACTTCAATCACTATATGCCACCCGACTTAAGTCGGGGGCATAAAAATGTTTTCCAAAATACTTAAACAAAACCATATAATGTGATCCTAAATTGAGCTCATTCCAATGAGGGGTAACGTGATATAGTTTAACTCTCCACTTGAATTCCTGAATGGATTTGCTCTATTTGATACTATTTAAAGTGAATGGTCAAACCTATTTTATATTCACATGAAACCTCAATAATAATTTAGTTTCAAGCCATAAATTTTAATCAGTTTACAGTGATTAAAGGTCACTTTCGGCATTTATAATTATTTTACATCATCACAAGTACAAATCAATCATATATAATTTTGTTGGCCACTTTAGAAGTCTCATACTCCAGGAGTCACATTATACAAGTAAAACTAGTCAACAACAGTAGACAAGCACTACTCCATTTCTGGGACTCCAACAGGGAAAAAACATAATAGCTCTGTAGGGTTAAATCATTATTTTAAGAAAAGTCAACTAACCCAAATGAGTGGTATACAAAAATGGTCAATGTGCAATTTACAAATTCGGCAGTTGAAAAAAATTATTTTTCAAAAAATTTCACCAAAAGCACTCAATGTTAAAAAATTTATAGTAATTTATATATTTTTTATACTTACCAATGACCCAGACATAGCTGGTGCTAACTCTTAAAATATAGGGCCAAACACAAATTTTGCCCCCCAATCCCCAAAATTTGCATCTAAAACTAAAGAAAACATGTCCTGAAAGGCCCTCCACACTTCGCCCCTACTGCGCATGCGCAGTGTCAAGGACGTTCCGAAATTGGCGCCATTTATCATTCTAATAACCAGTGCCTGGTAAGCGCTATGTACTCAGCGGGGAGGCAAGAGTTCCCAACTCCTGGGAGGGCCATCCCCGTCTGGGTCATTGGTAAGTATAAAAAATATATAAATTACTATAAATTTTTTAACATTTTTATACTGTACCAATGACCCAGACATAGCTGAATAGTAAAAAGGCTGGAGGGCCAAGGACATAGAGCAAAATGGAATACGCTCAATAAAATAAAATAGAGTCATCCCCTGTAGGGAAAAGAAGTAATAGGCCTTACATGTATCTTTCTTATTTATGATAAATTAGAAAGATACAACACCTTCCAAAAATTGAGCTTCATACATCCATGTACTCTATTAATATCCAATAATCCTTATACTAATAATTTTTAAAGTAAGCCAATAATAAAGTAAGTCTAGAGAATAGAGACTCTTATACTCCTAAAAGTGTGTGAGAATTGCATAATCATGTCCGTTGACATATGCAATATTCAAAAGCTATACTTTAAAAACTAAGACTTGAATGAATTTTATAAACTTAAACTTCTCACTAAACAACCATCCCAATAACAGCTCAGAATTACTAACTCCGGAGGAGGTATCCCCTTGTTTTCATAGTAAAAAACAGGTGACCCAAGGGAACACCCTCCCCCCCCCCCTTTTTCTTGCCCTGGGTCAAATAGCCCAGAGCGAAGAGGGCAGCCGAACGGAGACACTGCCGAAACAGACAGCCTACCTAGCTATAGTAGCAACTGTTAAGTGAATGACATTCTGAGCAGTAGAGAATAGACCTAACAATAGAGGCCTCCAGAAATGGACTCGATATTTCTGAGATAAAATTCATGAATGGATGGCTGAGCGCAATGAGCAGCCTTCAAAAATCTATAATAGCAACACTATTAATGTAAGCCCAAGAAGTAGAAGAACTCTTACTTCATGAGCCGAAATCTTAAGCACAACTTCTAAGCCAATGATATACCCTAAGCAGTACGCTAGTTAATAGAATCCATTAACAATAAAATGGAGCGTAACGTCCTTCTACTAGACATCAAAGACAGAAGAAGCTTACGCCCTTGTAATAAACAGATATCTGTTTATAAATACATAAACTGTACCCGGACAGAGTAAAGGCCTATGCCCATACGAAGACGGAAGGACCTTAAAATAATAGGTTCCGGATAATAGGAGCCTAACTCTTATGCAACAATCCAACCTAAATAGTAACGGAAGTATTGATTCCGAAACTATGAAAGTGAAAATCATCCATCGATAGTGCATGAAACTCACTGACTCTACAGTAAAAGAGAAACCAACAGAATTACTGTCTAAAAGGTCAGAATTTGAAAACTACTGTTTCCAGAGGCTCAAATGATTACTTAGCTAAATAAGAACCGAAGTTAAAATCCGTATAGGAATTTAATCTAAAGATTCTAAGTCTATTTATCAAAAAGTTACTAACTGACTTAGATAAAGAGACAAAAGACTCAAATGTAAACTATCGTAGAGTGCATAGGTATGAGGTAACATAAACCTATAACCTAAATAACAACAGGCTGCAGTAGATCTTGTGAAACAAGTATACTAAAAAATAGCAATGAGTAGTAAGGAGGGATCAACCATATGAACATAATGATCCCTACACCACGACGGAAGAGCCTCCACTTTAGTCGCATAGAATAGCGAAGAAGAGGATCTCCTATAGTAAGAAATCGCGTCCAAAGCTCGTCCAGTACAGTGCTTACAATGCAATACGGACCACACAACGGAATACATGAAGGTTGCGACCTTGCTGGTTGTGATAAAGATGACACGATTTACCCAGTGAAAAAAGATCCTCACATAGAGGAAGATTTCACGTTAAGATCCACAGTAGACAAGAGAGTAAATTACTCATGATCTCTGTGAAGATAGAGATGCTATCAACAGAAATGTATTGTGGTTGTTTATCTTAGCAATACCTGCTAAAACAACAGCGCCGGAGGATACGCGTATCCTATCATTCCGTCCTATAGATCAATAGAGCGTTAACAGTATTAGCTCAGAGATCTGGACAAGCCAACACATACGTCTGCAATTGATTAGCAAGCTGTGTCATAAATAAAACATCATTGGGCGCTCCCATAGATAGCAAATCTGATTAAATACTTGTTTGTTGAGAGTCCATTCTGACAGCAACAAGCGACCCGTAAGAGAACGGGAGTGCGATAAAACAATCAGACGACCCAGAATATGACGGACCAAAACTGAACTTGGTGTACTATAACCAACAGACGGATTCTTTCCATTAAATTGAATAACGGAAACGAAAGAGTGCCTCCCTGGTTCCGGAGATACGCCACTACTGTCGAATTAAAGGACAGGAATTTGGGCATGCGTTTCTGAATAATGTTCATGCAATGACATAAAGCAAGCCTAAAAAACATTATTCCGCGGAAGTTAAACTGATAGTTAAAAGACTGCGGAACCCAAAGACCCTGGCACTTCGAATCCGTAGGGATCAGTATATATCCCAATCTGTTTGACTGGCAACCGTCATAACAGCCACACTCGGGTCCGGCAACTGCGGCGGCACTCTCTGAGTCAACCACCGAATGTTTGCCCCAGTCTGAATCTCTTGTAACACTAGATAGACAAGAGAATGTAAAAATCAAGCAATTCATGGATTGCCGGAAAGTTGCCGTCGAAGAGAAGCTCCTCCGAGAACGAAGCGACTCTGAGAGAGTTCTTAACCTACTATCCACGCGTGGATGTAGCTAGGGCTGCATCACGTCTAACCAACTCCAATCAGCCACTGAAGGGCGGAGTTATACGTGAACAAACTACTGCCCTCAAAAGAAATTACATTGAGAATAATATCCCGTAAATCTTTTCTTGAAGACGTAATGATAACGCCTCAGTAAGGCGGATTACGTATAATAAAGCGTCTAAGTTAAGTCTACTATACATAATGTCGTTCCCAACATTGAAATTGGAAAAGACATAAATGGCGAAAAGAATATATGCAGTCTTAATCACACCGTCTAGACGCATATGAACTCTCGGTATGCCCTGCTCTGCCAAAATAAACTATATGTAAAAAAGATAAAATGGCAGAAATGAGCCACGCGGACAAGAAACTAAACTATCATGCTTAGTAGCAGGCTTCTATATATATATAAATATATAGCGTCGAAAAATAAAACACATGTTGTAATGACAATATTGGACTGCGTCGGTAAGTCAGGGACAAAGTCCCTGTACCGATCGAAAAATCCGAGTCCAATGACGCTATAAGTCTCTTATCCAAGATCGCAGCAATGAAGTCCGAAAAATAATCACTGGAAGAAATGCCAGAAGAAATGAAAGGCATCTTCCGATACTACTAAAGGGAAAACTCGAAATCTTTCGAATCCCTTTCGCCATCCTGTCGGACCCTATAAAGCGTTCGGTCGTCCGTAGCTTGATGCAACCGCGGACCGCACCGACCCAGCGCCGTCGGATAATTCCTGATTCGACCGAAAAACCGTCAATTGCTGGGATGCTGCGAAACAACTGTGCTAACTCGGATAGCACATCCGTCACTGAGGCCTGAGGAGCAGCGGTCTTACGATGCATTGCCGCAGGAAGCTCCGAGATCGTTACCCCGTGCATACTTCCAATATGCGAGCGAACGGAGTGTATAGGCCTCGTGTCCCTTGGCTACCGGATGGCGCGACCTATTCGCTGTGGAATCACAGAATGCCGAAACTGATCGGATACTCGAGGTCACGTAGCCAATGTGCGGTCGTGTGCCCTGCTGTGAGGATGAGGAAGCATTAAAGACAGTCTCTCGGACTGTCAATATAACGGAGCGTCCCGAGCAACGGACATATGCTCCGAATGTAAAATATCTGAACCACAACATGCGGTCCCCTATGTTGTTGGCTTCCTCCGATCTGTCCTCAATCTGCCGTCACTGGGTGAGTACTAAAGTAATTAAAGTGCTCGCATCACCCAAATCTCCTTCCTAGACCGCAACGGACGAACCCGGCAGCCGAACCATTCGATGAATGTACGCTACACCGGGTGAGCTAGCGAATGTCACTCCGTAAGCGATAGACATATTCCATGAGCACTTATTGCCGCTAACTCTTCATTAACTATGACGACAGAGGCACACTTTTGAAAGACATCTCCATAACTCTTCGAACAAGAAACCAGAAATGCTTGGATAGCAAGCATAAAATAATAATATATATAGCGTCGTTCAATAATTCGAAAGTTTGTGTGACATTATTGGACTATGTCGGAACTGAGGGACGATGTCCCTGAACCGAACCAAAAATTTCTAAGTCCACCGACGCTATCAGTTTCTTATCCGGCATCGCAGCATATGTTGTTCCGAAAGGGAAAGCTTGAAATCCACCGAATCCCTTTCGGTATCCCATCGGACCGGATGAAACTTTCGGACGTCCGTACCCGCTTCCGCGGAGCGTCCCGACCCAGCATCGTCGGATAAAATATATGCGACAGAATCAGTTGATGCTGGGATGCTGCGATAAACTGTGCTATTAAGGAAAGCACGTCCGTTCCCGAGGCCTGTGCAGTAGCGGACTTACGATGCATTGCCGCTGGAAGCTCCGTGTACGTTGACTCCCGCACACTTCCTATGCGAACGTCCGGAGTCTGCAGGCCTCGAGTCCCCGGCTACCGACCCAGCGCTGTCGGATAAATCTCGATCCGACACCGTTTCTGTCGGCTGCTGGGATGCTGCGATAAGCTGTGCTATGTGCACAAGAATGTCCGGCGTCGAGACCTGCGGAGGCGCAGTCTATCGCTGCTTCGCCGAAGGCAGCTCCGCATCAGATGGCTCCCGCATACTTTTCCTATGCGAACGTACGGAGTCCATCGGTCTCGAATCCCTGGCTGCCGGATGGTGTGACCTGGTCGCCGAAGAATCCTTGATCGGCGAAGCTGGTAATATATCGGCGGTCACGCAGCCAAGGTGCGGTCGTGTGCGCTGACGAGAAGAGGAAGCCTTAGCAGTCTCAGCGGACTGCCTATACAACGGAGCGTCCCGAGCGACGGACGTATGCTCCGCTAACTACACATTTGTACCACAACATCTGGGGCCAGATGTTGTTGAACGAGAGAGGGGCCTCTCTCGCTTGCCGTCCGGATGGACCGGAACGAGCTATGAACCGGACTAAAAGGCTTCCTCCGTTCTCCCTCCGATCCGCCGTCACTGGGTGTGCATTAAGTTAATTTTATAGTGCTCGCATCACCCCAAAATTCCTTCTAGACCGCAACGGACGAACCCGGCTGCCGAACCATTCGGTGAATGGACGCTACACCGGGCGAGCTAGCGGACGTCAAAGGCCGTCGAACCTACTAGGGTCCTCTTAGGCAATTGGCGTATTACATGAGCACTTTTCCGCTAGCCCTTCATTAATTGTGACGACGGAGGCACACTGTTGGAAGACATCACAGATACATCACCCTAATCTTGATCGTCTGAAATAGAAATTGATAAAGTAGAGTGACCCTGCGGGGAAAGGACCGGAGTGTCCAAATCCCCAACAACATACCGTGACATACGCTTCCCATATTGTCATCGAAATCATACGATACAGAACAGGAGTTAATGCGAGTACACTGACCACATATAGAATGATAATAAGGTCAGAGGAAGACTTCCTCTTAAAGCAATTGATCAATATCCTTTCAATGTGAAAAGAAAACAAGTCCTGGTACTCGCACTAACCCCTGGCAATCAAAATACATAATAATAATATGATCCATTAATATAGAAAAAATAATTGAAATCAAAATATTTTGAAAAAATATTTTTTCAGAACAGCCCAAGTTTCTGAAAAGTAACGTTGAGCCCCAATGGATCCCAAGCCTAAGTGTGGACAAAAATTTTAAAAATATTTAAAACAATTTATTCAACACTTACGAACAATAATAATGTATCTAGTTATGATTAAAATAACATAAAGATATTATTATTTAGAAATCCCCCCCTCACACAGAGGGCTGTTGTAAATGTAAACAATGAGTGTAAAAACACTAAAATAAGACTCCAGGCACCCAGGCCCGAAATCAGTTACCAAAAATACACCATCTGATGCAAAACAGAGACTTCCAGGGAAGAAACTGCAGAACATCAGATGGTAGATGCAGAACACAACGCCTAACCACCCGTAGGTGAAGACGTAAACATGGGGAAAGAACAGAATTCATTCTGTTATACAGCTAAAACTCCCAAGAAATTTTAGTAATAATAATTACAGAAACTATGCCAAAAGCATGGGAGAATAGCAAGGGGAAACTTAAAGGACAGGGAGAGAGGAAAAACACTTGAAAAAACAGTGTAACTAAATAATCAGAATGACAACAAAATGGCTGCTGCCTTGAAAATAGGTAACTTAACATAATTTCATTAAAAAATTTTAAGTTACAGCCCTGATAATATTCTGTCACACATTCTTTTCCTCTCCTCCTTTTCTATCCTCCTTAGAATCACCATTTCACTAATATTTATGTGTCTGGCATCATTTAAACTGAGATTTAAAAGCACAAAGATCAGTCAGATGTTAACTGATGAAGGGCCAAACTTAGAATGATAAATGGCGCCAATTTCGGAACGTCCTTGACATTGCGCATGCGCAGTAGGGGCGAAGTGTGGAGGGCCTTTCAGGACATGTTTTCTTTAGTTTTAGATGCAAATTTTGGGGATTGGGGGGCAAAATTTGTGTTTGGCCCTATATTTTAAGAGTTAGCACCAGCTATGTCTGGGTCATTGGTACAGTATAAAAATATGACCCCCTCATTGGAACGAGCTTGTCAAGCTCATTCCAATGAGGGGTCAAATGACATGGTTTTGTTGAAATTTTGTAAAACATTTGAAAAATAAATAATTAAAATAATGAATTTTGATATCGTGGCATGGGGTAAAGGGTTAATAACCTAAATGTTGCTTATTTCTTGACAATCAATGAGCATGTTTTATTTTATTCCTACAATGAAAATTGTAATTTCTAAATACCTTTGACACAGACTCTCCAGAACTAGACTTCAGAAGACACAAAATCTGACTAATGGCATTTGGCAATATTTCATACCTAAAAAAAAATATAATAAAGAATTGTATCATACTTTTTGTAACTTTAGGCATTATTTCATGCTCGATTTGTTGGTGTCTTCCCCTTTGGTCAATTCCCTTTTGGTCAATTCACTCTTGGTCAACACCTGTTAGAAACTTTTCTGAGATTTATTGGTGAGGTGGACGTGTCAAATGAGACAGAAAAGAAAAGATGAATAACCATTTTCATATTTATTAACTTATTAACTTTATTATTTATGTATCAACATTTCAAACACTTTCACTTAAAAATTAGAGAACAGGAAAGGTATATAACGGTATACATGAACAAGGGTCATAAGATGCAGTTTGGAAGGAAAAAAATAATCTATTAAATATGAAATATTGAAAAATTGGCAACCACTTTCTTTTATTTTTTCATTTTTTTTCCTCCTAAACATACCTTATGACCCTACTTAGGGGTCATAAGATATGTTTTGGAAGAAAAAAATAAATAAAACTTGGGAACTATTTAATATGAAATACTGAAAAATCGACGACCAATTTCTTTTATTTTTTCATTTTTTTTTCTTCAAAAACATATCTTATGATCCCTAAGTAGGGTCATAAGATATGTTTAGGAAGAAAAAAAATGAATAAAACTTGAGAACTATTAAATATGAAATACTGAAAAAACTGGCGACCAATTTCTTTTATTTTTTCATTTTTTTTCTTCCAAAACACATCTTATGAACCGATCAATTTCAAAGTGAACATAAATATTTGGATCTATTCAAGAACTTATTAACACATATTTGGCCTTCTGAAAGTTTAGTTTTAAGCTTATTAAGTTTCTCATCAACAGCCACTTACTTCCTTTTCCTTTTATTTGGTGGTTGACCACAATGTAATTGTGTTAACTCTATTCAGTCTAGCTTCACTTTTAAAAATTTACACAGGTTCATAGATGTTCGGATGGGCTTTTCCTACAACTTTATTCACTTTTTTGTGCTACCCCTCAACATGATTATTTGTCCTACAGGACTGGGTCTTATTGGGTTTCCTCAGCTTGACAGGCAAGGTAGCTTTCTGCAAAACCCAAGTATTCTCCATATACTTAATGAATTGATTGATGTCAGAACTAGAACTATCACTGAAGGTGATTAATACCCCCGCTTTGGGTTTTTAGAGGAATTCACTTCTGATCATGTAGGCGAAGGCCATAAGGAAATGTATACATAAAGATCATTTTTTGTTGTTGAAATTTGTATTTGCATGTGGCCTTCCACAGAACAGCACTGAATACTTAAAGAGCCCACACATATATGGTTTACATTTGGAAAAACACATTTACAATGTGCAACATGTATTCAAAATCGGTTCATTAATGGAGGAGGAGTTGCACACACAAGAATCCCATTTGAAAACCCATAATAAATCCAAGTTAAAGGGAGATAACCTGGTTAAAATTGTCGCAGATCAAAAATTTGGGAATATGCGTATGTTCACTTAGTTGTGATAATGTTTGAAAGGTTTCGTCAAAATTGATTGATAAATGTAGGAGGAGTTGCACGCACAAGAATTTCATGTAGAAACCCATAATAAATCTAAGTTAAAGGGAGATAACCTAGTTAAAATTGCCACAGCTCAAAAATTTTGGAATATGCGCATGTTTACTTAGTAGTGATTATGTCTGTAAACTTTTGTCCAAATTGATTGATAAATGTAGGAGGAGTTGCGCACACAAGAATTTCATGCAGAAACCCATATTAAATCAAAGTTCAAGAGAGATAACCTGGTTAAAATTGTCGCAGATCAAAAAGTTTGGAATAAGCACATGTTCACTTAGTAGAGATGATGTTTGAAAGGTTTCATCAAAATCGGTTCATTAATGTAGGAGGAGTTGCGCACACAAGAATTTGTTCTAACGGAAAGACATAATAAATCTAAGTCAAAGGGAGATAACCTGGTTAAAATTGTTGCAGATCAAAAATCTTGGAATATGCGCATGTTCACTTAGTAGTGATGATGTCTGAAAAGTTTTGTCCAAATTGATTGATAAATGTAGGAGGAGTTGCACGCACAAGAATTTCATGTAGAAACCCATAATAAATCTAAGTTAAAGGGAGATAACCTAGTTAAAATTGCCACAGCTCAAAAATTTTGGAATATGCGCATGTTCACTTAGTAGTGATGATGTCTGTAAACTTTCGTCCAAATTGATTGATAAATGTAGGAGGAGTTGCGCACACAAGAATTTCATGCCGAAACCCATATTAAATCAAAGTTCAAGAGAGATAACCTGGTTAAAATTGTCGCAGATCAAAAAGTTTGGAATATGCACATGTTCACTTAGTAGAGATGATGTTTGAAAGGTTTCATCAAAATCGGTTCATTAATGTAGGAGGAGTTGCGCACACAAGAATTTGTTCGAACGGAAAGACATAATAAATCTAAGTCAAAGGGAGATAACCTGGTTAAAATTGTCACAGATCAAAAATCTTGGAATATGCGCATGTTCACTTAGTAGTGATGATGTCTGAAAAGTTTTGTCCAAATTGATAGATAAATGTAGGAGGAGTTGCGCACACAAGAATTTCATGTAGAAACCCATATTAAATCAAAGTTCAAGAGAGATAACCTGGTTAAAATTGTCGCAGATTAAAAAGTTTGGAATATGCACATGTTCACTTAGTAGAGATGATGTTTGAAAGGTTTCATCAAAATCGGTTCATTAATGTAGAAGGAGTTGTGCACACAAGAATTTGTTCGGATGGAAAGACACAATAAATCTAAGTCAAAGGGAGAAAACCTGGTTAAAGTTGTCGCAGATCAAAAATCTTGGAATATGCACATGTTCACTTAGTAGTGATGATGTCTGAAAAGTTTTGTCCAAATTGATTGATAAATGTAGGAGGAGTTGCGCACACAAGAATTTCATGTCCGGAAAGACGTACGGACGGACGGACGGACGGATGGACGTACAGGGCGATTCCTATATAGCCCCCACTTCTTCGAAGCGGGGGTATAATAAGAATAATGTTTCCTTTCCTCTTTTAAATCCTCCCACCATGTTCTCACACATAAAGCTGATAACTTCTTCTACAACTTTATTATATATTCTTGGAACAGGCTGTGTCTCAGTTGGAACTCTTTTTCGCATCTCACTAAATGCATCTATTAATATTTTTCCAACATCAGGGCTGTGGTTGTGATAACCAGTTATTGAAGTAAAGTTACCATCATTTGCTGTTGCTTTTGGAAGACACTTGTGGCTTCTATTTTTTTCACATTTCCAGAATATTTTTTCTTGGGATTCACAAATCTTAAAACATTTAAGATGGTCTCCAACGAGAGCTTTTTTTTCCTTTAGACATTCACACATAGCTAACCTCCTTCTCCATGATTTAACTAAGACTGATAATTCAGGAGAAGATGAAGAGATATATAGATTTAGATTTTCTTTGAAGTGTGTCATCAAAGAATTCCAAAATTGCTTGAAAAATAACTACAAAAATTGTTCTTTGTATCTACTCTAACAGCTTTTATACTGAGGGGAAAATTGGGAAAAACAGTGAAAAGGAATACGAGATGTGTAATTTCGGCATGGTGGAGACCCTGGTACACTTTCTTCTGGAATGCCCAAAATACCAGACAAAAAGAATAAGATTCACTTGGAGTATAATGGGGAAGTGGGATAGGAGAATGAAGGACATGTGGTTAGTGAGAGACTCAAAGGAGAGGGTTAATATGCTAATCAGAGAGATTGGGAAGAATGGGGCAAAGGATGTCATCAAGCAGTTCGTCTCCAAGTGTTGGGAGGAGAGAAGAAGCTTGGGAATAGGGACGCAGTTGGGAATACAGGGGGAACAGAGGCCTTCTCACCCGAGAACCATGACAAATCAGCGGCTGGCCAAAGTGTTGTTATTATTATTATTATACATAGCTTGGGCTTATAAACACATATCAGCTAGAGAAAATATTCTTGTAAAAACAGCCAAATCTCAATACAGCTAGACTATTGTTATAAAAACATTGTAGATATATCCATGGCCTCTGGGGTGACAGAGATGATACCAATAGAATTTGCAGTGAGATTGCTTTATCTTGAGCAATATCTGCTGAATCAATGGCACTGGAGGATATGCGTATCCTATCATTCCGTATCAAAAGATCAAGAGAGCGTCTACTGCAAACGTTTGAAGATCTGGACACGGCGACACATACGTCTGCAACTGATAGTTGAGATACGTCGCAAATAAGTCTACCATTGGACGATCCCATTAGTAGCAATTCTGTTTGAAAACTCGTTGTTGAGAGTCCATTCTGACGACAACATACGACCTATCCGAGAAAGGGAGTTCACTAGAACGTTCAGACGACCCGGAATATGACGGATCGATAGAAGTTGATGCTCTAGGACAAACAGAAGGATCCTTTCCGTTAAATTGAATAACGGAATGGAATGAGTGCCTCCCTGGTTCTGAATATATGCTACTACTGTCGAATTGTCGGACAGAATTTGAACATGCGAATTATGAAGAATGTACATTCATTGACGTAGCTCAAGCCATATTGACATCATTTTTTGATGTTTATGTACTTGTTAGGAACTGCGGATCCTAAAGACCCTGGCACCCTGAATCTGTTGGGCTCAGAGTTGCGCTCCAACCTGTTTGACTCGCATCCGTCATTTATCATTAAACTCGGATCCGGCAGTTGCAGTGGTACTCCTTAAGTTAACCAGTGAATCTCTACCCAAGTCTGAATCTCTTGTTCATCTGATTCGACAAGACGTTGTTCGATTCGAGCAAATGAGTCTTCACACTCCAATTCTGAGATAAAATATCTGTGGAGTGGACGAGTGCGTATCCGCTCCATCGGAATAATATTCGCAGCGGGTCCGCACAAACCTGTCAGTCTCATGAATTCTCTCGCTGTTACTACATCTGAGTGAAGGCAAAAGCGAGCGTAATGACTGACTAATATCGCTCTGGTTAACGGCAGATGAATGAGATTGTTGTGCATCTCTAAGCTCATTCCCACGTGGGTGAATGAATAAGACGGCACTAGATCCGACTTCTTTTCGTTCACTAAGAAACCGAGACGTCGGAGCAATTGAAGCAGACTCTGAACATCGTTCTGAAGCGTTAACTTGCTGCTGTAACCCTGAAGAATGCCGTCCAAGTTCTTCTTGGTAAGGTGATCTGCGTGAGATAATGCGTCTAAATTCTATTAGACAATATTGTCGTCTCCAGTACGCTGGAGTAATAGACATGGACACTGGCAATGACAATTCCAGGTCTTCAGCCTAGTCGTCCAACGCAGAGGAACTCTCGGCACGCCTAGTCCTGCCATTTCAAAATTATGTTTTGCATTGATGAAAGGCTGCTGAATAGTGCTAGGCGATAAGAAACCTAATTTACCAGTCTTTGAGGCTAGCTTGAATATAGCGTCATTCAAAAGTTCAAATGTCGATGACATTTCTGGACTGGGTCGAAAACTCAGGGACGGTGTCCCTAATCCGGCCGAAAAAGTCTGTGTCAAGTGACGCTTTCAGTTTCTTATCAGGTAACACAGCATTTTTGTCCAGAGAAACAACTTCTAAAAGGTGATGCCGGATGAAATCTACGGCCACCTTAAGTTGTTCGGAAAGGGAAAATTTCAGCTGTGCTGATTCCCTTTTACCATCCGCCTGGACCACATAATAATTTTGGTCGTCCCTTACTGACTCTGCAGGGGAACAAGCCGACCCAGCTTGCTCAGATAGTTCTTTATTGAAAAAGTTTCTGATAGCTGCTGGGATGCTGCGATGAATTGAGCTATCTGCGATAGCAAGTCCATCACGGAGGCCTGTGGAGCCACGGTCTTGCGTAATTAGCCGCTGGAAGCTCCAGGGACGTTATAATTCCTGCATTTATATAATATGCAAACATCCCAACTGGAAAGGCCTCGTGTTCTTGGCTAGCGGATGGCGTGACCTGGTTGACGTGGACTCACCTCCTGGTCCTGCAAGGATTGCAGAAGGAGAAAACACATCCTCCACGACCCGCACCTCGCCCCGTCGACCTAGGGGTGTCTGACCCAATATCTCAGGCCAGCATTACGACCCCTACGTGAGTCGCTACTCTGACGGTCTCCGGAGTAAGATGTAGAGGCTTTGATCCTCTATAGGAACTTCCTTTGGACGTATTCACCCCCGAAGAACCTGCCTTACTCCTCCCTGCTGAGTCCAACTTTTTCATAGCGGAATAATGCAGAGAATCCGGAGCTTTCTTAGTAATCTAATATAGATTGTAGAAAGTTTAACGACAAAGAGAAGCTCTCCTGAGACCGGAGCGACTGGAAGAGAGTTTTTTCACCTTACTATCCACTCTTGTGGATGCAGCCAGGGCAGCATCATGTCTGACTAACTCCATATTGCCACTGAAAGGGCGGAGTTATACGTAGAATATGCTATAGCCCTCGAAAGAACTCTCAAGGAAGATTGAAGATCCTGGAATTCTTTCGCTTCTAGATGTAGTGATAACGCTCTGGTAAGGTGATCTGCGTGAGAAAATGCATCTAAATTGTGTTCTCCAGTATACTGGAGTAAATAGACATGGACGCCGGCATTGACAATTCCAGGTCTTCAGCCTAGTCGTCCAAACGCAGAGGAACTCTCGGCGCACCTTGTCCTGCCGTTTCAAATTTATGCCTAGCATTGATGAAAGGCAGCTGTATAGCGCATAGGCGATAAGAAACCGGATTTGCCAGTCTTAGAGGCTAGCTTGAATATAGCGTCATTCAAAAGTTCAAATGTCGATGACATTTCTGGACTGGGTCAGAAACTCAGGGACGGTGTCCCTAATCCGACCGAAAAAATCTGTGTCCAGTGATGCTTACAGTTTCTTATCAGGTAACGCAGCATTTTTGTCCAGAGAAACAACTTCTAAAGGTGATGCCGGATGAAATCTATGGCACCTTAAGTTGTTCGGAAAGGAAAAATTTCAGCTGTGCTGATTCCCTTTTACCACCCGCCTGGACCACATAATAATCTCGGTCTTCCCTACTGACTCTGCAGGGGAGCGAACCGACCCAGCTTGCTCAGATAGTTCTTTATTGAAAAAGTTTCTGATAGCTGCTGGGATGCTGCGATGAATTGAGCTACCTGCGATAGCTGGTCCATCACGGAGGCCTGTGGAGCCGCGGTCTTATGTAATTAGCTGCTGGAAGCTCCAGGGACGTTAATTCCTGTATTTATATAATATACGAATGTCCCAACTGGAAAGGCCTCGTGTCCTTGGCTAGCGGATGGCGTGACCTGGTCGACGTGGATTCCCTGGTCGGCGAAGCAGGAGCTCCAGGGACGTTCATTCCTGCATTTATATAATATGCGAACGTCCCCTGGATATCTGTGGTCACATAGCCAAGGTGCGGTCGTGTGTGCTGACGTGAGGATGAGGAAGCCAACAGAACAGCCATGTCGGACTGTCTATGCGATGGAGCGTCCCGAGCAGGAGGAGTGGACGTATGCTCCGACTAACGAACGAACATACAACATCGCAGCCCAGATGTTGCTGTAAGAGAGAGGGGGCCTCTCTCCCTCGCGGTCCGGATAGACCTCGACGAGCTAGCTACCGGACTGACAGGCTTCCTCCATACTATCTCGGATCCGTCATCGCTGGGTGTGCACGTTCAATGTTTATAGCGCTCGCATCACCCAAACTGCTTCCCTGGACCGCAACGGACGAACCCAGCTGCCGAGTCATTCGATGAATGGTCACTACACCGGGCGAGCTAGCGGACGATCAATGCTGTCAATCCTACTAGGGACCTCTTAGGCAATTGTCGTATTTCCATGAGCACTTAGCCGCTAGCTCTTATTATACTGCAACGACGGAGACACACTTGTTGAAGACATCACGGAAACATCACCCTGTTATTGTTCTTCTGAAAAAGAGACTGATAAACTAGAGTGACCTTGCAGAGAGAGGACCGGAATGGACCCCTCACCGCTAACAATATACCGTGACACACGTCTCCAACGTTGTCATTCCAATTAGCACACACTGAGCAAGAATTAGTGCGAGTACATTGACTACAAAAAACAAAATGAACATGAGAATTAGAGGAAGATTTCCTCGCATTACAATGTGAACAATATTCTTTCATCATGAAAAAATATAAACAGTCATAGTACTCGCACTAACCCTTGAAACAAAGATACATAATATAACATAAGCCATTATAACATTTCGAAAAAATAATTTCCCCAAAAAAAAATTTTTGGAAAAATTATCAGAAGAGCCCAAGTTCCCAATGGGAACAATGAGTCCAAATGGATCCCAAAAAAAGCCTAAGTGTGGACAAAATAATTAAAAACATTTTTAAAAATTAATGCAACACTTCCGGACAATATTAATGTATCTGGCTATGAGCAGAACTAATAGAAGACAAGTAATCACCATCAGATGTAACCGTTGTCAGCATAAACAAAAGTGTACAAAAACCGGAAACATGACTCCAGGCACTGTAACCAAGGCCCAAAATTATGCCAAAAGCATGGGAGAATAGCAAGGAGGTATTAAGGAAAGGGAGAGAGGAAACACTGAACAAACTATGGTAAGTTCATAGCCAGAATGACAACATAAGGCTCATGCCCCAAAATTAGGGAACATGAAATAATTTCGTAAAAAAATTATAAGTTACAGCCCTGAACACATTCTGCCACTGTTTCTTCCTCTCATCCTTTATTTCATACTTAGATCCACCATTTCTTTCATAATTATGTGTCTGGCATCATTTAAACTGAGATTTACAAGCACAAATATCAGTGACATGTTACTGATTTTAGGGCCAAACAAAGAATGACTTTTGGAGCCAATTTCGAGACCTCCTTGACACTGCGCATGCGCAGTGGATATAAGGTACGGAGGACCACATAGGACATTAAAATTTCGGTTTTTGATGCAAATTTGGGGGATTAGGGGGCAAAATTTGTGTTTGGCCCTACAATTTAAGGAGTTAGCACCAGCTAAGTCTGGGTCATTGGTACAGTATAAAAATATAGGCTTATAAGCATTTCTGCTTTAACTCACCAAATTAGTTTGATTCAGAAACTGTAGATGAAACAAGAACGTGTTTTGATGTGAAATAATGGCTTTTATGCTGGTTTTATAAACTCATCTTCTACATACTCTTCCTCAAGGTTTCAGCATTGAATTAAAACACAATAAAATTAATACAAGAGCATTACAAAAGCTTTGCATCATTTGTTCAGGGATAAAAGCCCTTATCTGGATTCCAAATCATCACTCTTTCTTTTTTTAACTGCTCTATTTGTAAATTTTCCTGGCAACCAATTCGTTAGATAAGGGTTAATATGTGAACCCTGAGGCAGTAAAATAATTGTTTGGGGTGGTACCTCCAAAGGACATAATTTTTTGGTGTGGTGCCTCCAAAGGACATATCACATGAACAAATTATTTTATGGGCTTAGGGTACAAGTTTGGGAAAAAAAAGGTAGAAGAAAGTTAAAAAATTTATAGTAATTTATATATTTTTTATACTTACCAATGACCCAGACTTAGCTGGTGCTAACTCCACAAAAACCAGGGCCAAACACAAATTTTGCCCCCCAATCCCCAAAATTTGCATCCAAAACAAAAAGAAATCATGTCCTAAAGGACCTCCATAGTACGACTCTACTGCGCATGCGCAGTGACGCAGTCGTCCCGAAATTGGCGCCAAATATCATTCTTACTGGCAGTGCCTGGTCAGCGCTATGTACTCAGCGGGGAGGCAAGAGTTCCCAACTCAGGGAGGGCCATCCCCGTCTGGGTCATTGGTAAGTATAAAAAATATATAAATTACTATAAATTTTTTAACATTTTTATACTGTACCAATGACCCAGACTTAGCTGAATAGTAAACAGGCTGGAGGGCCTAGGACATAGAGGAAAATCCAATAAGCTCAATTATAAAATAAAGAGATAACCCCTTAAGGAGAAAAGGAGTATTAGGCTTTACATGTATCTTTCTTATTTAATATTTAAATTAGAAAGATACACTACCCTTAATAATTGAGCACAATAACATTCATGTTCTCTATTAATATCCAGTAAAACCTTTATACTAATTAATATTAAAACAAGCCAATAAATAAAGTAGTCCAGAGAATTGAGACTCTTTATAATCATTTAAAAGTGTCCGAGTATTGTATATTAAAGCCCGTTTGACACTTGACATATACAAATGCTTCACACCGAGCTACACTTTAAAAATAAGACATGAATGAAATTAAACATTAATATTACACTTTAAAACCATCCCGGAAGCGACTCAGAAATACTGTCTTGGAGGAGGCATTCCCTTGCTTTTCACTATAAAGCAGGTGACCTAAGGGAACACCCGCCCCCCCCCCTTCCCCTTGCCCTGGGTCAAATAGCCCAGAGCGAAGAGGGCAGCCGGACGGAATCACTGCCGGAACAGAAAGCCTGCATAACTATAGTTGCAACTGTTTAGTGGACGACATTCTGAGCAACAGATAACGGACCTAAACAATGCAGGTCTCCAGAAATGGACTCAATATTTCTGAGATAAAAATTAGTAAATGTGGATGGCTGAGACCAATAAGCAGCCTTCATTAAATCTGTAATAGCAACACTATTAGCATAAGCCCAGGAAGTAGAAAGAGCTCTTACTTCATGAGCAGAAATCTTAAGCACAGACTGCTGAGAAGAAGATAAATCTTCATACGCAGTACGGATAGTTAACTGAATCCATCTAGCAATAGAATGGACTGAAATGTCCTTTCTATTAGGCATCAAAGACAGAAAGAAACGTTTCCGTCCCTTTCTGATGAACTGAGATCTCTGTTTATAGATACGTAGTGCTCTAACAGGACAGAGTAAAGGCCTACGCCCGTCTGAAGACGGAAGAGCCTTAATAACAATAGGTTCCGGATATTTATTAGGAGCCTGATTCTTAGCTAAAAAACCGACGTTAGTAGTGAAGGTGATAGTGTTCCCAACACTACGATAATGAGAATCATCCACCGATAGTGCATGAAGTTCACTGACTCTTCTGGCAGAAGAGAAAGCTAAGAGAAAAGCTGTCTTATAAGATAAGAATTTGAAATCTACTGTCCCAAGAGGTTCAAATGGCTTTTCCTTCAATTTAAGGAGAACCCAAGCTAAATTCCACTTAGGAATTAATCTAAGAGTTCTGGGTCTATTTATCGAAAAGTTTCTAACCAATTTCGATAAAGAGACATTAGATCCAATTTGTAAACTATCATGATGTGCATAGGTATCAGATAACATAGATCTATAACCCTTTATAGTAACCGGTTGCAGTTTGATTTCGTCAAACAAGTATACTAGAAAGTTAGCAATGTCTGGTATAGAGGGATCAAATATATCAACAGAATGATCCCTACACCAACGACGGAAAACCTTCCACTTAGCCGCATAGTTTAGCGAAGAGGAGGTCCTCCTACAGTTAGAAATCGCGTCCACTGCTCGTCCTGTAAAGTGCTTGCCATGCAAGAAGGACCGCACAACGGAAAAACGTGAAGGTTGAGACCTTGCGGGTTGTGATGCAGTTGGCGCGATTTCCCCTGCCAAAGAAGATCCTCTCGTGGAGGGAGCTTCCGCGGTAGGTCCCACAACAGACACCTGAGTAGATTTATCCACGGTCTCTGTGGCGACAGAGATGCTACCAACAGAATCTTGCATTGAGATTGTTTTATCTTTAGCAATACTTGTTGAATTAACGGCGCTGGAGGATACGCATATCCTATCATTCCGTCCCAAGGGATCGATAGAGCGTCTACAGCAAATGCTCTTGGATCCGGACACGGGGACACATACGTCTGCAACTGATTGTTGAGATGTGTCGCAAATAAGTCTATCATTGGCCGTTCCCATTGGTAGCAAATCTGATTGAATACTTGTTTGTTGAGAGTCCACTCCGACGGCAACAAGCGACCCTTTCGAGAAAGGGAGTCTGCTAGCACATTCAGACGACCCGGTATGTGACGGACCGAAAGAAGAACGTGATGTTCCAACGCAAACAGAAGGATTCTTTCCGTTAGATTGAACAACGGAACTGAATGAGTGCCTCCCTGATTCCGTATATACGCCACTACTGTCGTATTGTCGGATAGGATTTGGACATGAGCATCGTGAATAATGTCCATCCAGTGACGTAACGCAAGCCAAATTGACATCATTTCCTTGATGTTTATGTGCTTGCACAGGAATTGCGGATCCCAAAGACCCTGGCATCTCGAATCCGTTGGGATTAATGATGCACCCCAACCTGTTTGACTGGCATCCGTCATAATGGTAAAACTCGGATCCGGCAACTGCAGCGGAACTCCTTGAGTTAACCACTGAATGTTTGCCCAAGTCTGAATCTCTTGTTTCACTTGATCTGACAAGAGAACGTCTACATCGAGCGAATGAATTTCCACACTCCAATTCTGAGTCAAGAAAATTTGAAGAGGCCGTGTGCGTAGCCGTCCCATCGGAATGAGATCCGCAGCGGCTCCGCACAGACCTATCAGTCTCATAAATTCTCTCGCTGTGACTTTGTCTGTATTTAGACAATAGCGAGCGTAACAACTGACTAATTTCGCTCTGGTTAACGGCAGACGAACGAGATTGTTGTGCGTCTCGAAGCTCATTCCCAGATGAGTGAATGACTTGGACGGCACCAGATCCGACTTCTCCTCGTTTACTATGAAACCGAGACGTCGGAGCAATAGAAGAAGATTCTGAACATCGTTCTGAAGCGTTAACTCGTTGCCGTACCTCTGAAGAATGTCGTCCAGGTAGGCCGACGTTACCGCAGACGAATGAGCTCGGAAGTAAATCATTACCGAGTTCATTACTCGAGTGAAAGCCCAGGGTGCTAGATTCAATCCGAAGCACATGGCCCGGAACTGATACACCACTCCTAGGACTGCGAAGCGTAGATACTTTCGGAATGTCGGATGTACCATGACGTGAAAGTACGCATCTTTGAGATCTATGCTCGTTGCATAATCGTTCACCCGAATACTCGCTCTGACCGATCGAATCGTCTCCATATAAAACTTCGGAGCGATGATCAGCTTGTTTATCCAGCTCAAATCTATGACTGGACGGAACGAGCCGTCTGGTTTCGGAACCAGAAACAGATGGCTGTAGAATCCCAGCGATTCCTGGTTTTCTACGACCTCTACCGCGTTCTTCATTAAAAGAGACTGCACCTCTGATAGCAGAGCGTCTCTTTTCTGAGGGTTTGACGGAAGATGAGTCCACTTTGGACTTCGAGTTAATGGAGGCTTTCGTTTGAAGGATATCTTTAGACCTTCCGAAGTCACTCCTCTCACCCAAGGGTCGTCCGTAATCGACGCCCACTCTTGAGAAAAACTCGACAACCTTCCGCCAACCGGAACGCGATAGAGGTTTGAGCCATCACCTCCTGGATCTGCGAGGCCTGCGGTAGGAGAAACCACGTCTTCCACGACCCGCACCTCGCCTCGTCGACCTCGGGGCGTCCGACCGATTGTCCCGGCCTGAAGGACGTCCCGAACGAGAGTCGCTATCCTGACGGTCTCTCGAATAAGAGCTAGAGGACGCACCGGAACCTCTATAGGAACCTCTCTTGGGCGGATAAGACCCAGAAGTGCCCGCCTTATTCGTGTCTGCTGAATCCGACCTTTTAGGAGCGGATCTAAACAACAGAGAATCACTAGCTTTCTTTTTAATATTATCATAAATAGCGGAAAGCTTGCCGTCAAAGAGAAGATCTCCTGAGACCGAAGCGACTCTAAGAGAGTTCTTCACCTTAGAATCCACTAGTGTGGATGTAGACAGGGCTGCGTCACGTCTAACCAACTCCAGATTAGCCACTGAAAGGGCGGAGTTACACGTGGAATAAGCTACTGCCCTTGAAAGAAGTCTTAAGGAGGATTGTATATCCTGAAACTCTTCCCCTTGAAGACGCAGTGATAACGCCTTCGTAAGGTGATCTGCGTAAGATAAGGCATCTAAATTGGCTCTGTTAGACGCAATAGCTGTTTCCAACACTGCGGTTGGAATAGAAGCTGACGACGGTAATGATAGCTCTAAGTCTTCCGCCTCGTCGTCCATACGCAGAGGAACTCTCGGTATACCCTGACCTGCCGTGTCAAATTTATTCCTTGCATTAATGAAAGGCAGGTTGAGAGTATTTGCGGACAAGAAGCCTGCTTTCCCTGTCCTGGAAGCAAGTTTAAAAATAGCGTCGTTCAATAATTCAAATGTTCTTGCAACATTATTGGACTGCGACGGAAACTCGGGAGCGATGTCCCTGAACCGCTCGAAAAAATCAGAGTCCAATGACGCTATAATTCTCCTGTCCGGAAGCGCAGCAGTCTGGCCCGACGGAACAACTTGAGGAAGAAAGTGCCGGATGAAGTCTACGGCAGCTTTGTGTTGTTCCGAAAGGGATAGCTCCAAATCATCCGTATCCCTTTCACCATCCGGTCGGACCTCCCGATGTTCCCGGTCGTCCGCCCCCGATGCTTCGGCGGAGCGTACCGACCCAGCGCCGTCGGATAATTCTCGATCCGACACCGTCTCTGTCGGCTGCTGGGATGCTGCGATAAGCTGTGCTATCTGCACTAGAATGTCCGACGTCGAGACCTGCGGAGGAGCGGTCTTTCGCTGCTTTGCCGAGGGCAGCTCCGCATCGGATGGCTCCCGCATACTTTTCCTATGCGAACGTCCGGAGTCCATCGGTCTCGAGTCCCTGGCTGCCGGATGGTGTGACCTGGTCGCCGAATAATCCTTCCTCGGCGAAGCTGGCAAGATATCGGAGGTCACGCAGCCAAGGTGCGGTCGTGTGCGCCGGCGAGAAGAGGAAGCCTTAACAGTCTCTGCGGACTGCTTATACAACGGAGCGTCCCGAGCGACGGACGTATGCTCCGCTAAAGACACATTTTGTACCACAACATCTGGTCCCAGATGTTGTTGTACGAGAGAGGGGCCTCTCTCGCTCGCGGCCCGGCTGGACCTGGACGAGCTAGGAACCGGACTAAAAGGCTTCCTCCGTTCTCGTTCACTATCCGCCGTCACTGGGTGTGCATCTATTATTTTTATAGTGCTCGCATCACCCAAAATTTCCTCTTGGACCGCATCGGACGAACCCGGCTGCCGAACCATTCGGTGAATGGACGCTACACCGGGCGAGCTAGCGGACGACATTTGTCTAATCTCCATGAGCACTTTTGCCGCTAGCTCTGTATTTAATTGTGACGACGGACGCACACTTGAAGAAGATAACATGGAAACATCACCCTGTTCTGGTTCCTCTGAAATAGAAACTGAGAGAGTAGAGTGACCTTGTGGAGAAAGAGCCGGCATCGCTCTTTCTCCAGAAACAACATATCGTGACACACGTTTCCAATGTTTCTCATCCCAATGTTCACATACAGGACAGGGATTAATGCGAGAACACTGACTACAATTTATGCAATAATCATGAAAGTCAGAGGAAGATTTCTTCCTATTACAATTTGAACAAGTTCCTTTCATTGTGAAGGAACAACAATAAGTCCTAGTTACTCGCAAAAACCCCTGACACAAAGATACATAATAACATGATCCATTAATAAATGAAAAAACAATTGCAAAACAAAATAATTTTGAAAAAATATTTTTTCAGAGAAGCCCAAGTTGCTGAAAAGTAACGTTGAGCCCCGATGGATCCGATGGCAAAGTGTGGTCAAAAATTTTAAAATTATATAAAATAATTAATGAGACACTTTCGGATAATATAAATGTATCCTATAATGAGATAAACTACCTCAAAGACAAACAGCCCCCCTCAAAAAAGGCTGTTGCCAATGAAAACAAACAGTGTAAACACAGAAGAAAACATGACTCCAGGCACTGAAAAAACTGGCCCGGAATCAGTCCTCAATTACACTCCATCTGATGCAAAACAGAGACTCCCAGGGGAGAATCTGCAGAACATCAGATGGAAGATGCAGAACACAAACGTTATACACCCATGGGTGAAAACGTAACTATGGGGAAAATAACAGAAAACATTCTGTAACCAAGCAACTCTCCCAGGGAAATTTTAGAAATGAAACTTCTCAAAAATATGCCAAAAGCATGGGAGAATTGCAAGGGGGGACTTTAGAAGGTTAGGGGAGAGGAAACACTGAATAAGCAGTGCAACAATTAGCAAGAATGACAACAAGAGGCGTTTGCCTCGAAAATAGGCAACTTAACATAATTTTAACAAAAAATTTTAAGTACAGCCCTGATTATTTTTTGCCACTTCTTTTTTCCTCTCCTCCTTCTATCCTCCTTAGAATCACATTTTCTCCAAGAATTACGTGTCTGGCATCCTTTAAACTGAGATTTACAAGCACAAAGATCAGTGAGATGTTGACTGATGAAGGGCCAAACAGAGAATGATATTTGGCGCCAATTTCGGGACGACTGCGTCACTGCGCATGCGCAGTAGAGTCGTACTATGGAGGTCCTTTAGGACATGATTTCTTTTTGTTTTGGATGCAAATTTTGGGGATTGGGGGGCAAAATTTGTGTTTGGCCCTGGTTTTTGTGGAGTTAGCACCAGCTAAGTCTGGGTCATTGGTACAGTATAAAAATTTAAAAATTTTGGATTTCGACTTTTAAAAATACCTTGAGTATTGGTGCATTTGCAAATCAGATTATTCTAAAAATTAGATGACAAGCAAGGATATTTATTTATTAGTGTTTAGGGTCAATTTCAGCATCTATAGCTATATCGTGACTGAAATATAGGTGTGAAGTAAAGTTCATGCTGCTCACTTTAGATGACTTCTCCCCCAGGCATCAGTTTCAGGTCCTATTTACCAGTAAAGAAGAACTGGTTTATCAGAGGAAACAAGCACTGCTCCACTTCCCCGGGTACCCACGGGGGCTGCAGATATTTAACCTGCTTGCTGCAATAGGTTTGTACTGAGTACAGACCCAATTTTGATGTTTTGTCCTCCCCCCCCCCACCCCCAAAAAAAATATTGCCTTTCTATGCCACTGGTGGTAAGGCATTTGAAACAGACAAATTTTGTAATGATAGTTCAATAGTGTGGTTGGGGGTGGGGTGAGAGTGGGGGTGGAGGGCATGAGGGTCATCATGTAAACATATAACAACAATGTTCAACCCTTTCAATGCCAAGTTCCTAAGCGAAACTGTTGCATAATGTTCAAACATGTTCTAACAATTTTAAGATTACAAATAAGGGAACATTTCTGGAGTTTTCTATTTTTTTCACCTTTCCTTATTTCCCCTAATATATGGCTTGGCACAGGATGTTACCAAATTGTGCAGAAGTAAGAGATTAACTCCTTGCATGGCACTGCATGCTGCTGGCAGATATTCCTGTTAAGGACAGGAATTCTCTTGCTACCAAAACAAGTATCATTTGGGCACTTTTAATCAGATTTTCTCCTTTTAAACTGGATGGATATTTTCACCAAACGTTTCAATAACTGCATGTCATCAGTTTGATATGACAGACGTGTTTTGTTTGATTTCATAACACATCGTGTGATGCATGTTCTTGGTGCCAATGAATTACCATAAAACTGATTCACATCTCCATTTTGTAGATTTTAGCAAGAAACAAGGAGTTGGGAAACATCAAACCACTACATAAAAAGGTACAGGGCTGCACGGTACACCAGTAAACCGGTAATTACAGGTATTGAGAATGATACCGGATGAAGACAAGTATTGTTTTAAAAATATCGGTATATCGTAGGAAATGGTATTGGATCAAATTATCAAAGTTGAAGTCGATATATTATAAGGGAAAAAACAGTCAATGTATTCTATCATGTCTGTCATCCCACAGATGTCAATCATACAAAACAGAAGATATACTACTTGAAACTCCTTCCAGACTGACAACTCCTGTGATGAAGTACACGTCAATCAATCTTCAGTCGACCAGTGAAAACACAGTATGTAGTGCATTTGAGCTGCATAAGTTACAAGTAAGTATACATGTACCAGCAATTTGAAACTGAAAAGTATTTCGGGAGTGTGTCCAAGTCAGGGAATGAATACTTTGACACATTTGTGTATGTAATCTCACGTTTTCCCCATGTGGATAATAAAATTTTTTACAAAATCATGAAAGGGAATGTTTGTTTTTTTTATTCTATCCTCTAAAAAACAGATAAAACCTGAAGCTATGTTGATCAATATTTCCATCAACACTGTCATTGTGAACTTTGAACTAATGAATATTAATAAGCTGTTTAATCGCAATGAAGGCGTGGGTTGGACGTCCCTATCACTTTTCGTCCCAGTTTTAATACGAAAACCAGCTATCGAAAACTTAACTATTTTTTTTGTAACTTCAAATATTTTTTTTACAGATGTTATCCTAGAAATTAATAATGAATTCAAATAAACCTAGTATTTATATCTCAACTCTTTAAGAACTGTGCTAACCACGCATCACATCAGGTGAGGTTTTTGGTGTATGAACATACACGGTACAGAAACAGAACAAAGGGAAAGGGAAGCCTGCACAATAACAATCCATTCAGATATTAATAATTGCCGCTCACATGAATATTAATTACTAACACACCACTGACCATATCAATCAACACTTAAAAGACAATAGGTCAAAAGAAAAATCAAACAATGGAGAGAAAAATGATAAATTTAAAGTAATCTGTATATTTTTTGTACTTACCAATGGCCCAGGCTAGCTGATGCTAACTCGATATAATTCTGGGTCAAACACAAATTTTGAACCCCCAACCCCAAAATTTGCATGTAAAACCAAAAAATTCAAGTCTTATCTGGTCCTCCATACTGTTTTTCTCTGCATATGTGCAGTATCCAGGAAGGTACCGAAACTGGCACCAACCATCATTCTTACTATAGTGCCTGCTAAATGTTACAATCAGCAGGGAGGTATGAGTGCCCACTCATGGGAGGGCCATCCCCGTCTGGGTCATTGTCAAGTATAAAAAATAGACAAATTACTTAAGTTTATCATATTTTTATATTACAACCAAAGGCCCAGACTAGCTGAATCATAAAAAGGCTGGAGAGCCTAGGACTTAACGGAAAATCCAATCTCCCCATTACTTCGATAAAGAATAGCTCCTACAGGAGAAAAGGAGAAGACTTAGGAATTACATATGTCCTTCTCTTTTAAAGAAAAGAGAATGACATAACACCAACAATGTAATTGAGAATTACATAATTTCTCCATTTAATGCCAGTTTTATTTCAAAATATAAAGCTAGTCCAGAAAATGAGATGCTTTATACTCATTTAAAAGTGTCAGAGGATTGTATATTAATGCTCGTATGGCACTTAATATATGCAAATGCTTCACAGTGAGCTACACTTAAAAAACAGTACATAAATGAGACATAGTTATTGCTTCACAGCGAGCTACACATTAAAACTACCCAGAACTGACGATGACTAATGTCTCTGGAGGAGGCTTTCCCTTGCTTTTCACTATAAAGCCAGATAACATAAGGGAAAAAACCATCCCCCCACCCTTCCCCTTGTTCTGAGGTTAAATTCCTCAGAACGAAGAGGGCAGCGGAATGGCATCACTGCTCGAGCAGACTGCCTAAAAACCTGAAAGATGTAATATTAATGGACGACATTCTGAGCAACAGAAAGAGGACCCAAAGATCTAGGGTCACCAGAGATGGACTTTAAATTTCTATGGTAAAACTTGGTAAATGAAGAGGGCCGTGTCCAGTAAGCAGCCTTCATAAGATCAGTAACGGCTATACTGTTAGAATAAGCCCAAGAAGTTGACAGTGCTCTAACCTCATGCCCTGAAATCTTGTTGACAGAACATTGATCCAAAGATAGACTTTCATAGGCAATGCGTATTGCCAATTGAATTCATCTAGCGATAGAATGAGCAGAAATATCTTTTCTGTTAGGAATCAACGAAAGAATCTTTTCTTAGTTTTCTGATATAACTCGATCAACATTTATAAATGTGCATTGCTCTAACAGGCACAGCAAAGGTCCATGGTTATCCGAGGATGGTGAAGCCTTAATGATAATAGGCTCCGACCGCTTATCCTGGATTCTTAGCAAAAAGTCCCATTTCCGTAGTGAGGGTAACCGTATTACCCTAATTACAGTAATGAGAATCATCGAAAGATAATAAATGAAGTTCACTAACTCTTCTGGCAGATGCAAAGGCTAAGAGAAAGGCCATTTTATAGGTCAAGAATCTGAACTCAACATCATCTAACGGCTCAAATGGAGCTTCGAGAAGCTTCAACAGAATCCAAGCCAAATTCCATTTAGGAATTAATCTGAGGGTTCTAGGTCTATTAATAGAGAAATTTCTAACTAGCTTGGATAAAGAAGAATCTGATCCAACAGCCAAGTTATCATGATGAATATAAGTGTCTGATAACATAGACCTATAGCCCTTAATAGTGACAGGCTGCAAATCTAATACGTCAAACAAGTAGACAAGGAAATTGGCAATCATAAGTACACCAGAAAATTGGCAATCTGTGGAATAGACAGATCATATATGTCTACAGACTGGTCCGTACACCAATGGAAGAAAACCCTCCACTTCACTGCATAATTCAACGAAGAGGAGGCCCACTACAATTAGAAATTGCGTCCACTGCTCATCCTGTAAAATGTTTTCCATGCAAGAAGAACTGCACAACGGAAATATGTGAAGGTTGGGACATTCCGGGTTGTGATGCAGTGCGTGGGACTTCCCCTGAGATAGAAGGTCCTTTCATGGAGGAAACTTCCGGGAATGTCCCATAACAGACACCTGAGAAAATTGATCCAAGGTTTCTGTGATGACAGATGCGCTACCAGCAGGATTTTGCACTGAGACTGTTTGATCTTTTACAGAATCTGCTGAATCAAAGGAGTCGGAGGATATGCATATCCTATTATTCCGTCCCATGAGATCGACCGAGTGTCCACAGCATACACTCGATGATCTGGACATGGCGACACAAACGTTGGTAACTGATGGTTCAGGTGCATCACAAAATGATCTATCATGGGACGATCCCACTGGTAGCAGATCTGACTGCATACTCGCGTGTTGAGAGTCCACTCTGATGGAAACAGACGACCTTTCTTTAAGAGCGAAACTGCTAGTATGTTCAGACAACCCGGTATATGACGGACTGAGAGATGAACGTGATGACTTGGAGCAAATAGAAGAATCTCTCTGTTAATTCACATAACTGAATTGAATGAGTGCCACCTTGGTTTCTGAAGTAAGCTACTACTATCGAGTTGTCTGACAAAATCTGAACATGGACATTCGCTGTTTGAAGAATCCAATGTTGAAGTGCTAGCCCAAAAGACCTCATCTCTTTGATATTTGTGCTTCTCTAGGAACCGAGGGTCCCAAAGTCCCTGACACTTCGAGTCTGCAGGAATAAGGGATGCACCCCAGCCAGTCTGACTCGCATCCGTCATGATCATGAAAGTCGGATCCAGTAGTTAAAGCGGAACTCCCTGAATCAACAAATGGAGATCCGCCCAAACTGAAACTTTTGTTTTACTCTGACCGTAAACAATCTTGTTTTCGAGCGAATGCATCTTCACACTCCTGTTCTGAGTAAAGAATGTCTGGAGGGGACGTGTGCACAGGCGAGCCATCGGAATAAGATCCGCACAGCCCCATCAGTTGCATAAACTCCCTTGCCGTCACAGCGGGAGAGTTTAGACAAAAGCGAGAATAACAAATGACTAATTTCGCTCTGGGTAACAGCAGACAAACCAAATTGTTGTGAGTCTCGAAGCTCATTCCCAAGGGAATGAATGACTTGGACGGAGCTAGGTCCAACTTTTTCTCGTTAACTATGAAACCGAGACGTCTGAACAAGTGAAGCAGACTCTGAATATCGTTCTGAAGAATAATTCTGTTGCCGTATCTTTGAAGAATGTAGTCATAGTAAGCCGACTTTACCACATACGAATGAGCTCGGAAGTATGACATTACCGAGTTCATTAATCAAATTAAAGCCCAAGGAACCAGGTTCAGACCGAAGTACATTGCTCTGTACTGATTAAACGTCTTCTTGCACGGCAAACCGCAGGTACTTTCTGAATGCTGGATGTACTCTCTTTTGGAAGGATCCACCAGAAGATTTGTCCAACGCAGACATCTTGTATGTGGGGCATTGCTCGGAATGATAGCCGCAGGCCTTCCGAGACTACATTTCTCACCCACTGATCTTCCATCCAGTTTTTCGCGAAGTTTGATAACATTCCACCAACTGGAAAGCAACAGAGGTCTTGACCATCTCCTGTACGACCTGCGAGGCTTACGAGAGGAGAAACTACATCCTCCCCGTGAAGAACCTCGTCCCATTGGCCTAGGGGCATCTGACATAATCTCGATCAGACCTGCGCCCCTTTCCCTGAGTCACAAAATTGACCTCTGGAGTGATTGTAAGAGGGTTTCTTGTACCCTCGCGAGGAGTTCCCTTTAGACGATTGTGAAGTGGACCGACCTCGCTTACTCCGGTCTGCTGGAGCGGGTTGTTGAGATGCCGACTACAATAGCACTGCACTGGAAGCTTTCTTTGTAGCCTGTTCATAAACTAACGAAAGCTTGTCATCAAATAGAGTATGTCCGGAGACTGGAGCAACTCGGAGACAGCTTTTCACCCTGTCATCTATAAGTGATGACAACGCAAGGGCTGCATCACGTCTAAGCAACTCCAAATTTGCCACTGTCAGGGCAGAGTTGTACATGTCATACATGACTGCCCTGGAAAAACTCAAAGCGAGGAACAAATTTCTTCCCATTCAGACGTTGCGTCATAGCTCTGGTGAGACGGTCTCAGTAGGACACTGCATCCAGACTCACTCTATTGGATGAAATAGCTCATTCCAATACATCCGAGCATAAATTGAATAATGTAGGTAGGGGCATATCTAAATCCCCGGCCTGCTCATCCATACGCAGAGGAGCTCTCTGGGCATCTTCTCAAACCATTTTAAAAGAATGTGGTCCAAGGAATGGTACTGAAGATACAGATAAGAAACCGCCCTTCCTCTTGGCACTTGCTAGGTTGAATATGGCGTAGAACATCCTCTTTCCTTCACACAAAATCTTTGTCCAGAGACGACAGGGGTTTCTATCTAGCAGTCGCAGCTTGCTGATCAGGTGGAGCAATGTCAGGACAGTACTGATGAATGAAATTCATCGCTACCATATGCTGTTCCGAAAGGGAAGGGTAATCCTCTTCCTTGCCCCTTTCACCATCCAACTGTGAATGTTGGTCAACCCCATCTGTATGTTCAGATGACCAGACCGACCCAGCACCGTCTGACAGCTCACCACCGGAGTCTGCAGGCGGCTGCTCTTGCACTTGCTGGGAGCTGTGCAATCTGCGACAACAAGTCCATAACAGAGTCTTGAGGAGCAGCGGTCTTCTGTTTTTCCGCTGCTTACTGCTCCTGGAACAGAGATCCGGACGTAGATCTCTTCTCTGTGCATCCCAATGAACAAAGCCTTGGATCGCTAGCTACCGGATAGTCTGACTTCACAGGTCGAAGACGGGATCTGTCTTCGTGCAGCTGGCTGGATATCCAAAGTCAGGTAGCTAGCGTGCAGTTGTGTGTGCTTATCCGAAGACGAGGAGGAAGCTGTGACTGTAGCCGACACCAGCTGCAGTCTAGATGGAGCGTCCTGAGCGGTGGGTGTTGACGTTAGCTGCAACTCAGGCAAGTTTGTCAAAACAACATTTGGCTCCAAATGTTGCTGGGTTGGTGAAGGCTCTCCCACTCGGGGTCTATCAGACCTTGCCGAGCTTCCCGAAGAGAAACTTGAAGACTTCCTCCTTTTTGCCATCGTCGCTGGGTGAGCTTTAGATTTTGAGGTGCTCGCTCCACCAAATTCTACACTTCCTTTGACCGCAACAGACTTACCAGGTGTTACGCCTCCCACTATCGGGTTGGCCGCTCCACCGGTCGAACTGGCTGCTAGAATAAGAGCCTTATTCCTTGTTTAATATTCAGGAGCACCTTAGCAGCCAGTTCTGTTTGCTCATCGGAGCTTTGGATGGGTGTCACAATACCATTACCATGTTCTTGTTCCTCTGAAAAAAAAACTGAAAAACTCAAATTATTTTGCAGCTAGAGCTCCGGCATTGGAGCCTCACCGCCAATGATGTACTGCGACACCCATCTCCAATGTCTGTCATCCCAATGTACACAAGTAGGACAAGAATCCGTAGGAGTGCATCGACTACAAGCAAGGCAACAAGCATGTAAATCTGATGAAGACTTCCTCGCCTTTTAGAGCAGTTAGCTTTCATAATTACAATCAAAAGACAAGTCGATAGCAATCCTGCAAACTCCACAACAAAAATACATGATAAGGATACATTAATAATAGCAATAACAATAAATTCGAAATAATTATAAAAAATTTTACGAAAAAAGTTGTTTTTTGAAAATGCCCAAGTTACCAAAGGGAACATCATGAACCTAAGGGCATCCTGATAGAGCCTAAGTGTGGACAAAATCCAAATTTTTTTAGCTACACTACCGTAATCATAATCAATGTATCCTACAGAAATTCTAAAGTATTATAATACTAAATACTACCTAAGTAAGGACGTTGCCAATGTAAACGTCAATGGAAAAAAACAGGCACAAAAAAAGGCCCAAAGTCAGTAACCGATTTAAATGCTACTAAATGCAAAGCTAGATCTTCATACGAAAAAAAACGATACAACGGATAGAAGATGCAAGACCAAAACGACCCAACACCCTTAGAGTGAGGACGTAACCATGGAGATAAACAGAATAAACACGTTTAACGTGTATCTGTAATACACGTTAAACTCCCAAGAAATTTAATAAAAAATTTCAATAAAAAATAGCCAAAAAGCTCAGGAGTTTAACAGGAGGGGTTCATGGAAGGATAGGGAAGGAACACTTAACAATCAGTGGATTAATCAAGAATGATGATGTCAGGTGCATGTCCCGAAAATGGGAAACATGAAACAATTTTTATAATTATACAACTCAAAGTTTGCTAAGCACCAAATACTTGACACATCATTGTGAAATTTGCTTGTGACATATTTGCGACATTTTTGTGGATATGATTGAGGAATGTTTGAGATGGTCCCCAGTGTTTACATTAGCTCTCTTGACAGGCAGACTTTTCATGACACTCATGGAAAGCATGTACCCCTTGATTTTCATGATGTTTCTGTGTACTGTCTACATGTACATGACATGTAGGGTATTCAATCTTCATTTCAACACAAAACCTTGTGATTTAATGATTGAATATGGCAAATCCAAATGTAAGAAGACATTTGCCTGAAGCAGAAACGTTGGGATGTAGGGATGGTGGAGCAAGGGGCTACCCATCGTCAGGTTGGTGAAGCCCTTGGTGTGCACCATTCGGTGATCACCAGAGCCTAGGCAAGATTTCAGCAGTATTGCACACCTGTAAGACGGCATGGTGGTGGCAGAGACAGGGCAACATCTGCAGCTGAAGACCGGATTTTGATCATCATTCAGGCCCACAGGAACCGCTTTGCTACAGCAACCCAGCTTCGAAGTGACCTTCAGAATGCATCCGGGGTAAATGTTTCGACGCAGACTATCCGGGCAAGGTTGCACGAAGGTGGTCTCTGATCGAGAAGACCATGTATTTGCATTCAGCTGTCCCAGAACCACCGCCAAGCACGATATGAAAGGGCCATGGACCACGTTGGATGGACCAGAGAAGATTGGCGACTTGTCCTTTTTACAGATGAGTCAAGGTACTGCCTAGACCTCACAGATAGGCATTCTAGGGTATGGAGAAGAGAGAGCAATTCCATGCAGCCAACATTGCTGTGCATGACCGCTATGGTGGAGGGTCAATCATCGTCTGGGGCAGCATCAGCTGGGATGCACTACAGAGCTTGGTGTCCTTGAGCATGGTACATTGACTGCACAATGGTATATTGATGAGATCCTGGATGTCCACATCAGATTGTATGCAGGTTCAGTGGGTGATAGATTCATTCTGATGGACGATAATGCCCGTCCTCATGTTGCCCATGCTGTCGGGGAGTACCGACAGAGAGAGGGGATTGAGCGTATGGACTGGCCAGCAAGATCCCCTGACCTCAATCCAATCGAACATGTCTGGAAGGAGTTGCAGCTTGCAATTTCAGCCCATCCCTTCCAGCCAAGAAGTGTCCAGGAACTTGGTGCCATGCTGGTCCAAGAATGGAACAACATCCCACAAAGGACCACCAGAAACCTGATTGGGAGCATGAGAAGGTGTTGTCAAGCTGTAATTAACAGTAACGGGTCTCATACACGATACTGAAGTCATACCAGTTCGCTCCGTCAACTTTTTGGCATATTGAAAAATTTCCTCTTTTACCAATAACATCCATTTTCCATGGTTATCGTATTCAAAAGCTAAAAAATAATGTCAAACACAAATAAAATCTTGATTTATGTACTTAAATCATTAAAGATACAATTAAATAAAAAATATACACACTTTTCATTACAATATTTCAACCAAAATGTAAAACAGGTAGTTGGATGTACTTGGTGCTTAGCAAACTTTGAGTAGTATATTATAAAGTTACAGCCCTGAACGTTTGAAACCACCACTTGAATCCACCAATTCTTTCATTGACTTGTGTCTGGCATCCTCAAAAAAGGAGATTAAAGCACAGATGTCAGATCATTGTCAGTGACTTTAGGGCCAAAGAAAGAATGATGGTTTGCGCCAATTTCGGTACCTTCCCGGATACTGCGTATGAGCAGCGAACAAAAGTATGCAGGACCAGACAGAACTTTAATTTTTTTGGTTTTACATGCAACTTTTGGGGATTGGGGGTTCAAAAATTGTGTTTGGCCCTGAATTATATTAAGGTTAGCACCAGCTAGTCTGGGCCATTATTTGTAGTATAAAAATATGCAGCATGCAAAACGCTATCACCGCATAAAACAGCTGTAATAATATTCATGAACAAAGGAAAAGTTAAAAAATTTATAGTAATTTATATATTTTTTATATGACCCAGACTTAGCTGGTGCTAACTCTTATATTCTAGGGCCAAACACAAATTTTGCCCCCTCAATCCCCAAAATTTGCATCAAAATCCAAAATTTAGATGTCCTATGTGGTCCTCCATACTTTTATCCATTGCGTATGCGCAGTGTCAAGGAAGTCCAAAATTGGAGCCAAATCCTCATTCTTACAACCAGTGCCTTTAAGTGTTATGCAAACAGCGGGGAGGTATGAGTTCCCAACTCATGGGAGGGCCAACCCAGTCTGGGTCATTGGTAAGTATAAAAAATATATAAATTACTATAAATTTTTAAACTTTTTTATACTGTACCAATGGCCCAGACTTAGCTGAATAGAAAAAAGGCTGGAGGGCCAAGGACATAGAGGAAAATCCAATAGACTCAATTACATGTAAACAGAATCATCCCCTCCAGGAGAAGAGAACAGGCTTTACATGTATCTTTCTTGTTTATACCAAAAAAGAAAGACACAATACCATTCCGTAACTGAGCACAATGACATCAATGATCTCTATTAACATCCAGTATAACCTATTATACTAATCTTTTTAAAGGAAAGCCAATAAATAAAGATAGTCCAGAGAATGAGACTCTTTATACTCATTTAAAAGTGTCCGAGGATTGTATATTAACGCTCGTATGACACGTGACATATACAAATGCTTCACAGTGAGCTACACTTTAAAAATATTACGTAAACGAGATAGACATTAGCTTCACACTTTAAAACCATCCCGGCACCGACTCGGAATTACTGACTCCAGAGGAGGTATTCCCTTGCTTTTCACTATAAAGCAGGTGACATAAGGGAACACCATCCCCCCCCCCTTTCCCCTTGCTCTGGGTCAAATACCCCAGAACAAAGAGGGCAGCAGGAGAGTCACTACCGGAACAGAAAGCCTGCATAACTATAGTTGCAACTGTTTAGTGGACGACATTCTGAGCAACAGATAACGGACCTAAACAACGCAGGTCGCCAGAAATGGACTCAATATTTCTAAGATAAAAATTTGTGAACGTGGAAGGCTGAGACTAATATACAGCCTTCATCAAATTGGTAGTAGCAACACTATTAGCATAAGCCCAAGATGTAGACAGCGCTCTTACTTCATGCGCCAAAATCTTAAGCACAGACTGCTGAGTTGAAGATAATTTTTCATAAGCAGTACGGATAGTTAATTGAATCCACTTTGCAATAGAATGGACTGTAATGTCCTTTCTATTAGGCAGCAGGGACAGAAAGAAACGCTTACGTCCCTTTCTGATAAACTCAGATCAGCGTTTGTAAATACGCATGGCTCTAACTGGACAGAGCAGAGGCCTATGACCGTCTGAAGATGGAAGAGCCTTAATAACAACAGGTTCAGGATACTTATTAGGAGCCTGATTCTTAGCCCAAAATCCAACATCAGTAGTCAAAGTAATAGTATTACCAACACTACGATAGTGAGAATCATCAACCGATAGTGCATAAAGCTCACTAACTCTTCTGGCAGAAGAGAAGGCTAAGAGAAAAGCTGTCTTATAAGATAAGAATTTGAAGTCCACTGTATCAAGAGGCTCAAATGGCACTTCTTTTAGTTTCAGAAGAACCCAAGCTAAATTCCACATAGGAATTAACCTAAGGGTTCTAGGTCTATTTATCGAAAAGTTTTTCACAAACTTAGAAAAAGAGACATTAGATCCAATCAGTAAGCTATCATGATGAGCATAGGTATCCTATAGCATAGACCTATAACCCTTAATGGTTATTGGCTGCAGTTTGATCTCGTCAAACAAGTAGACCAGAAAATTAGCAATGTCGGGAATGGAGGGATCATAAATATCAATAGAATGATCCCTACACCACCGATAGAAAACCTTCCACTTAGCAGCATAATTTAGGGAAGAGGAGGTCCTCCTACAGTTAGAAGTTGCATCCACTGCTCGTCCTGTAAAATGCTTGCCGTGCAAGAAGGACCGCACAATGGAAATACGTGAAGGTTGAGACCTTGCGGGTTGTGATGCAGTGTGTGCGATTTCCCCTGCAAAAGAAGGTCCTCCTGTGGAGGAAGCTTCCGCAGAATGTCCCACAACAGACACCTGAGTAGATTTATCCATGGTCTCTGGGGTGACAGAGATGCTACCAACAGAATCTTGCAGTGAGATTGCTTGATTTTGAGCAATATCTGCTGAATCAACGGAGCTGGAGGATAATACGCGTATCCTATCATTCCGTCCCAAGAGATCGAGAGGGCGTCTACTGCAAACGCTCGAGGATCTGGGCATGGCGACACATACATCTGTCTGCAACTGATTATTGAGATGCGTCGCAAATAAGTCTATCATTGGACGATCCCATTGGTAGCAAATCTGATTGAATACTTATTTGCTGAGAGTCCATTCTGACGGCAACATGCGACCTTTCCGAGAAAGGGAGTCTGCTAGAACGTTCAGACGACCCGGTATATGACGGACCGATAGAACTTGATGCTCTAGGACAAACAGGATCCTTTCCGTTAAACTGAATAACAGAATGGAATGAGTGCCTCGCTGGTTCCGAATATACACTACTACTGTCGAATTGTTGGACAGAATTTGAACATGCGAATTCTGAAGAATGTTCATCCACTGACGTAGTGCAAGCCAAATTGACATCATCTCTTTGATGTTTATGTGCTTGTTTAGGAACTGTGGATCCCAAAGACCCTGGCACCTCGAAACTGTTGGGCTCAGAGTTGCGCCCCAACCTGTTTGACTCGCATCTGTCATTATCGTAAAACTTGGATCCAGCAGTTGCAGTGGTACTCCTTGAGTTAACCACTGAATACCTGCCCAAGTCTGAATCTCTTGTTTCACTTGATTCGACAAGACGATGTTCGATTCGAGCGAATGAGTCTTCACACTCCAATTCTGAGTAAAAAATATCTGGAGTGGACGAGTAGAATAAGATCCGCAGCGGCTCCGCACAAAACTGTCAGTCTCATGAATTCTCTCGCTGTTACTACATCTGAGTGAAGACAAAAGCAAGCGTAACAACTGACTAATTTCGCTCCGGATAACGGCAGACGAACGAGATTGTTGTGTGTCTCGAAGCTCATTCTCAGGTGGGTGAATGACTTGGACGGCACTAGATCCGATTTCTTTTCGTTTACTATGAAAAAGAGACGTCGGAGCAGTTGGAGCAAACTCTGAACATCATTCTGAAGCGTTAATTAGTTGCCGTACCTCTGAAGAATGTTGTCCAAGTAGGCCGACATTACTACAGACGAATGACCTTGGAAATGAGTCATCAACGAGTTCATTATTCGAGTGAATGCCCAGGGCACTAGATTCAGACCAAAGCACATCGCTCGGAACTGATAAATGACTCCTAGGAGAGTGAAGCGAAGATACTTTCTGAACGCTGGATGTAAAATAACGTGAAAGTACGCTTCTTTGAGATCTATGTTCACAGCATAATTGTTCACTCGAATGCTCACTCTGACCGATCAGATGGTCTCCATATAAAATTTCGGAGCCACGATCAGCTTATCCAGCTCAGATTTATGACTGGACGAAATGAGCAGTCTGGTTTGGGAACCAGAAACAGGTGACTGTAGAAACCTGGAGATTCCTGGTTTTCTACGTCCTCTATAGCGTTCTTGTCCAGAAGGGATTGAACTTCTGACAGAAGCGATTCTCTTTTCTGAACATTTGACGGAAGCTGAGTCCAACATGGACTTCGAGTTAACAGAGGTTTTTCCTTGAAGGACAGTTTTAGACCTTCGGAAATCACCCCTTACACCCATGGGTTGTCCGTAATTGACAACCAATTGGTTAAGAATCTCGACAGCCTTCCGCCGACTGGAACGCAACAGAGGTTTAAACCATCACCTCCTGGCACTGCAAGGCTTGCAGGAGGAGAATCCACGTCCTCCACGACCTGCACCTCGTCCAGTCGACCTAGGGGCATCTGACCGGTTATCTCGGCCAGCATAACGGCCCCTACCTGAGTCGCTACTCTGACGGTCTCTGGAGTAAGACGTAGAGGCTTTCTTAGATCCTCTATAGGAACTTCCCTTGGATGTATTCGCCCCGAAGTGCCTGCCTTACTCTTCTCTGCTGAGTCCGAATTTTTTGAAGTGGATTTAAAAAGCAGAGAATCTGAAGCTTTCTTAGTAATCTGATCATAGATAATAGAAAGCTTTCCGTCAAAGAGAAGCTCTCCGGAGATCGGAGTGACTCGAAGAGAGTTTTTCACCTTACTATCCACTCTAGTGGATGCAGCCAGGGCAGCATCACATCTGACTAACTCCAGATTTGCCACTGAAAGGGCGGAGTTATACGTAGAATATGCTATAGCCCTCGAAAGAAATCTTAAGGAAGTTTGAACATCCCGGAATTCTTTCCCTTCGAGACGTAATGATAACGCTCTGGTAAGGTGGTCTGCATAAGATAATGCGTCTAAATTAATTCTATTAGATGAGATTGTCGTCTCCAGTATACTGGAGTTAATAGACATGGACACCGGCAATGACAACTCCAAGTCTTCTGCCTGGTCATCCAAACGCAGAGGAACTCTCGGCATGCCATGTCCTGCCATTTCAAACCTATTTCTTGTATTGATGATAGGCAGCTGTATAGCGCTAGGTGATAAGAAACCGGATTTGCCAGTCTTAGAGGGTAGCTTGAATATAGCGTCATTCAAAAGTTCAAATGTCCATGTGACATTTCTGGACTGGGTCAGAAACTCAGGGACAGTGTCCCTATTCCGGCCGAAAAAGTCTGTGTCCAGTGACGCTATCAGTCTCTTATCCGGTAATGCAGCATTTTGGTCCAGAGGAACAACTTCTGGAAGGTGTTGCCGGATGAAATCTACGGCCAACTTATGTTGTTCGGAAAGGGAAAATTCCAACTCCGCTGATTCCCTTTCGCCATCCAACTGGACCATATGAGATTCTCGGTCGTCACTTTCTGACTCTGCACGGAAGCGAACCAACCCAGCTTCCTCAGACAGTTCCTGTTCCGAAAAAGTTTCTGATGGATGCTGGGATGCTGCAATGAGTTGAGCTATCTGTGATAGCAAGTCCATCACGGAGGCCTGTGGAGCCGCGGCCTTTCGTGATTTAGCCGCTGGGAACTCCTGGGACGTTAATTCCTGCATACTTCTTTTATGCAAACGTCCCGACTGGTAAGGCCTCGTGTCCTTGGCTACCGGATGGCGTGACCTGATCGACGTGGAATCCCTGGTCGGTGAAGCAGGCTGGATATCAGAAGTCACGTAGCCAAGTTGCGGTCGTGTGCGCTGCCATGAGGATGAGGAAGCCCATAGACTAGTTGCGCCGGACAGTCTATATGACAGTGCATCCCGAGGAGTGGACGTATGCTCCGATTGACGAACATTACGTACAACAACATCTGGTCCCAGATGTTGTTGTAAGAGAGAGGGGCCTCTCTCGCTCGCGGTCGGGGCAGACCTGGACGAGCTAGGTTCTGGACTGATTGGCTTCCTCCGTTCCATCCTCGGATCCGTCGTCGCCGGGTGTGCACGATCCATGTTTATAGTGCTCGCAAGACCCGATCTCCTCTCCTGGACCGCAACGGACAAACCCGGCGTCACAACCATTTCGTGAATGATTGCTTCATCAGGCGAGCTAGCAGGTGACAATGCCGTCGATCCTACGTGGGACCTCTTAGGTATTTGCTGAATTTCATTGAGCACTTTTGCCGCTAGCTCTTCATTTGTCTGCGACGACGGAGACATCATGGAAACATCACCCTGTTCTTGTTAGTCTGAAAAAGAGATTGAAAAACTAGAGTGACCCTGTGGCAAGAGGACCGGCATGGACCTCTCACCACTAACAATATACCGTGACACACGTCTCCAACGTTTGTCATTCCAATTGGCGCACACAGAGCAAGAATTAGTTCGAGTACACTGACTACAAATAATACACTGAGCATGAGAATCAGAAGACTTCCTCAAATTAAACTTGGAACAAACTTCTTTCATTTTGAAAAAAGTTAAACAGTCATCGTACTCGCACTAACCCTTGAAAACAAGATACATAATAATATTATAATCCATTACAAACATTTCGAAAAATAATTCGAAAGAAAAAAAATTTTCAAAAAATTTTCAAGTTGAGCCCAAGTTCCCAATGGGAACAATGAGCCCAAATGGATCCCCAAAAGTTATAAAATTTATAGTAATTTATATATTTTTTATACTTACCAATGACCCAGACTTAGCTGGTGCTAACTCTAACAAAACCAGGGCCAAACACAAATTTTGCCCCCAATCCCCAAAATTTGCATCCAAAACAAAAAGAAATCATGTCCTAAAGGACCTCCATGCTACGCCTCTACTGCGCATGCGCAGTGACGCAGACGTCCCGAAATTGGCGCCAATTATCATTCTTACTGGCAGTGCCTGGTCAGCGCTATGTACTCAGCGGGAAGGCAAGAGTTCCCAACTCCAGGGAGGGCCATCCCCGTCTGGGTCATTGGTAAGTATAAAAAATATATAAATTACTATAAATTTTTTAACATTTTTATACTGTACCAATGACCCAGACTTAGCTGAATAGTAAACAGGCTGGAGGGCCTAGGACATAGAGGAAAATCCAATAATCTCAACTATATAGTAAAGAGGTAACCCCTTAAGGAGAAAAGGAGTATTAGACTTTACATGTATCTTTCTTATTTAATATTAAATTAGAAAGATACACTACCCTAAATAATTCAGCACAATAACATTCATGTTCTCTATTAACATCCAGTATATCCCTTATACTAATTATTTTTAAAGTAAGCCAATAAATAAAGTAGTCCAGAGAATTGAGACTCTTTATAGTCATTTAAAAGTGTCCGAGTATTGTATATTAAAGCCCGTTTGACACTTGACATATACAAATGCTTCACACCGAGCTACACTTTAAAAATAAGACATGAATGAATTTAATATTAATATTACACTTTAAAACCATCCCGGAAGCGACTCAGAAATACTGACTTGGAGGAGGCATTCCCTTGCTTTTCACTATAAAGCAGGTGACCTAAGGGAACACCCGCCCCCCCCCCCCCTTCCCCTTGCCCTGGGTCAAATAGCCCAGAGCGAAGAGGGCAGCCGGATGGAGTCACTGCCGGAACAGAAAGCCTGCATAACTATAGTTGCAACTGTTTAGTGGACGACATTCTGAGCAACAGATAACGGACCTAAACAATGCAGGTCTCCAGAAATGGATTCAATATTTCTGAGATAAAAATTCGTAAATGTGGATGGCTGAGACCAATAAGCAGCCTTCATTAAATCTGTAATAGCAACACTATTAGCATAAGCCCAGGAAGTAGAAAGAGCTCTTACTTCATGAGCGGAAATCTTAAGCACAGACTGCTGAGAAGAAGATAAACTCTCATAAGCAGTACGGATAGTTAATTGAATCCATCTAGCAATAGAATGGACCGAAATGTCCTTTCTATTAGGCATCAAAGACAGAAAGAAACGTTTCCGTCCCTTTCTGATAAACTGAGATCTCTGTTTATAGATACGTAACGCTCTAACAGGACAGAGTAAAGGCCTACGCCTGTCTGAAGACGGAAGAGCCTTAATAACAATAGGTTCCGGATATTTATTAGGAGCCTGATTCTTAGCTAAAAAACCCACATTAGTAGTGAAGGTGATAGGGTTCCCGACACTACGATAGTGAGAATCATCCACCGACAGTGCATGAAGCTCACTGACTCTTCTAGCAGAAGAGAAAGCTAAGAGAAAAGCTGTCTTATAAGATAAGAATTTGAAATCTACTGTCCCAAGAGGTTCAAATGGCTTTTCCTTCAATTTAAGAAGAACCCAAGCTAAATTCCACTTAGGAATTAATCTAAGAGTTCTGGGTCTATTTATCGAAAAGTTTCTAACCAACTTAGATAAAGAGACATTAGATCCAATTTGTAAACTATCATGATGTGCATAGGTATCAGATAACATAGACCTATAACCCTTTATAGTAACATGCTGCAGTTTGATTTCGTCAAACAAGTATACTAGAAAGTTTGCAATGTCTGGTATAGAGGGATCGAATAAATCTACAGAATGATCCCTACACCAACGATGAAAAACCTTCCACTTAGCCGCATAGTTTAGCGAAGAGGAGGTCCTCCTACAGTTAGAAATCGCGTCCACTGCTCGTCCTGTAAAGTGCTTGCCATGCAAGAAGGACTGCACAACGGAAAAACGTGAAGGTTGAGACCTTGTGGGTTGTGATGGAGTTGGCGCGATTTCCCCTGCGAAAGAAGATCCTCCCGTGGAGGAAGCTTTTGCGGTAGGTCCCACAACAGACACCTGAGTAGATTTATCCACGGTCTCTGTGGCGACAGAGATGCTACCAACAGAATCTTGCATTGAGATTGTTTTATCTTCAGCAATACTTGTTGAATTAACGGCGCTGGAGGATACGCATATCCTATCATTCCGTCCCAAGGGATCGACAGAGCGTCTACTGCAAATGCTCTTGGATCCGGACACGGAGACACATACGTCTGCAACTGATTGTTGAGATGTGTCGCAAATAAGTCTATCATTGGCCGTTCCCATTGGTAGCAAATCTGATTGAATACTTGTTTGTTGAGAGTCCATTCCGACGGCAACAAGCGACCCTTTCGTGAAAGGTAGTCTGCTAGCACATTCAGACGACCCGGTATGTGACGGACTGAAAGAAGAACGTGATGTTCTAGCACAAACAGAAGGATTTTTTCCGTTAGATTGAACAACGGAACTGAATGAGTGCCTCCCTGATTCCGTATATACGCCACTACTGTCGTATTGTTGGATAGGATTTGGACATGAGCCTTGTGAATAATGTCCATCCAGTGACGTAACGCAAGCCAAATTGACATCATATCCTTGATGTTTATGTGCTTGCACAGGAATTGCGGATCCCAAAGACCCTGGCATCTCGAATCCGTTGGGATTAATGATGCACCCCAACCTGTTTGACTGGCATCCGTCATAATGGTAAAACTCGGATCCGGCAACTGCAGCGGAACTCCCTGAGTTAACCACTGAATGTTTGCCCAAGTCTGAATCTCTTGTTTCACTTGATCTGACAAGAGAAAGTCTACGTCGAGCGAATGAATTTTCACACTCCAATTCTGAGTCAAGAAAATTTGAAGAGGACGTGTGCGTAACCGCCCCATCGGAATGAGATCCGCAGCGGCTCCGCACAGACCTATCAGTCTCATAAATTCTCTCGCTGTGACTTTGTCTGCGTGCAGACAATAGCGAGCGTAACAACTGACTAATTTCGCTCTGGTTAACGGCAGACAAACGAGATTGTTGTGCGTCTTGAAGCTCATTCCCAGATGAGTGAATGACTTGGACGGCACCAGATCCGACTTCTCCTCGTTTACTATAAAACCGAGACGTCGGAGCAATAGAAGAAGATTCTGAACATCGTTCTGAAGCGTTAACTCGTTGCCGTACCTCTGAAGAATGTCGTCCAGGTAGGCCGACGTTACCGCAGACGAATGAGCTCGGAAATAGATCATTACCGAGTTCATTACCCGAGTGAAAGCCCAGGGTGCTAGATTCAATCCGAAGCACATCGCCCGGAATTGATACACCACTTCTAGGACTGCGAAGCGTAGGTACTTTCGGAATGTCGGATGTACCATGACGTGAAAGTACGCATCTTTGAGATCTATGCTTGTTGCATAATCGTTCACCCGAATACTCGCTCTGACCGACCGAATCGTCTCCATATAAAATTTCGGAGCGACGATCAGCTTGTTTATCCAGCTCAAATCTATGACTGGACGGAACAAGCCGTCTGGTTTCGGAACCAGAAACAGATGGCTGTAGAATCCCGGAGATTCCTGGTTTTCTACGACCTCTACCGCGTTCTTCATTAAAAGAGACTGTACCTCTGATAGCAGAGCGTCTCTTTTCTGCGGATTTGACGGAAGATGAGTCCACTTTGGACTTCGAGTCAATGGAGGCTTTCGTTTGAAGGATATCTTTAGACCTTCCTAAGTCACTCCTCTCACCCAAGGGTCGTCCGTAATCGACGCTCATTCTTGTGAAAAGCTCGACAACCTTCCGCCAACCGGTACGCGATAGAGGTTTAAGCCATCACCTCCTGGACCTGCGAGGCCTGCGGTAGGAGAAACCACGTCCTCCACGACCCGCACCTCGCCCCGTCGACCTCGGGGTGTCCGACCGATTGTCCCGGCCCGAAGGACGTCCCGAACGAGAGTCGCTACCCTGACGGTCTCTCGAATAAGACCAAGAGGACGCACCGGAACCTCTATAGGAACCTCTCTTGGGCGCATTAGACCCAGAAGTGCCTGTCTTATTCTTGTCTGCTGTATCCGACTTCTTAGAAGCAGATTTAAACAACAGAGAATCCGAAGCTTTCTTTGTAATTTTATCATAAATAGCAGAAAGCTTGCCGTCAAAGAGAAGTTCTCCGGAGACCGAAGCGACTCTAAGAGAGTTCTTCACCTTAGTATCCACGAGTGTGGATGTAGCTTGGGCTGCGTCACGTCTAACCAACTCCAGATTTGCCACTGAAAGGGCGGAGTTACACGTGGAATAAGCTACTGCCCTTGAAAGAAGTCTTAAAGAGGATTGTATATCCTGAAACTCTTTCCCTTGAAGGCGCAGTGATAACGCCTTAGTAAGGTGATCTGCGTAAGATAAGGCATCTAAATTGGCTCTGTTAGACGCAATAGCTGTTTCCAACACTGCGGTTGGAATAGAAGCCGACGACGGTAATGATAGCTCTAAGTCTTCCGCCTCGTCGTCCATACGCAGAGGAACTCTCGGGATACCCTGTCCTGCCGTATCGAATTTATTCCTTGCATTAATGAAAGGCAGGTTGAGAGTATTAGCGGACAAGAAACCTGCTTTCCCCGTCTTGGAAGCAAGTTTAAATATAGCGTCGTTCAATAATTCAAATGTTCTTGCAACATTATTGGACTGCGACGGAAACTCGGGAGCGATGTCCCTGAACCGCTCAAAAAATTCAGAGTCCAATGACGCTATAATCCTCTTGTCTGGAACCGCAGCAGTCTGGCCCGATGGAACAACTTGAGGGAGAAAGTGCCGGATGAAGTCCACGGCAGCTTTATGTTGTTCCGAAAGGGATAGCTCCAAATCATCCGTATCCCTTTCACCATCCGGTCGGACCTCATGATGTTCCCGGTCGTCCGCCCCCGATGCTTCGGCGGAGCGTACCGACCCAGCGCCGTCGGATAATTCTCGATCCGACACCGTTTCTGTCGGCTGCTGGGATGCTGCGATAAGCTGTGCTATCTGCACAAGAATGTCCGGCGTCGAGACCTGCGGAGGCGCAGTCTTTCGCTGCTTCGCCGAGGGCAGCTCCGCATCAGATGGCTCCCGCATACTTTTCCTATGCGAACGTCCGGAGTCCATCGGTCTCGAATCCCTGGCTGCCGGATGGTGTGACCTGGTCGCCGAAGAATCCTTGATCAGCGAAGCTGGTAATATATCGGCGGTCACGCAGCCAAGGTGCGGTCGTGTGCGCTGACGAGAAGAGGAAGCCTTAACAGTCTCCGCGGACTGCTTATACAACGGAGCGTCCCGAGCGACGAACGTATCCTCCGCTAACGACACATTGTGTACCACAACATCTGGTCCCAGATGTTGTTGTACGAGAGAGGGGCCTCTCTCGCTCGCGGCCCGGCTGGACCTGGACGAGCTAGGAACCGGACTCAAAGGCTTCCTCTGTTCTCGCTTACTATCCGCCGTCACTGGGTGTGCATCTATTATGTTTATAGTGCTCGCATCACCCAAAATTTCCTCCTGGACCGCATCGGACGAACCCGGCTGCCGAACCATTCGGTGAATGGACGCTACACCGGGCGAGCTAGCGGACGACATTTGTCTTAATCTCCATGAGCACTTTTGCCGCTAGCTCTGAATTCATTTGTGACGACGGACGCACACTTGTAGAAGATAACATGGAAACATCACCCTGTTCTTGTTCCTCTGAAATAGAAACTGAGAGAGTAGAGTGACCTTGCGGAGAAAGAGCCGGCATAGCCCTTTCTCCAGAAACAACATATCGTGACACACGTTTCCAATGTTTCTCATCCCAATATTCACATATAGGACAGGGATTTATGCGAGAACACTGACTACAATTAATACAATGATCATGAAAGTCAGAGGAAGATTTCTTCCTATTACAATTTGAACAATGTCCCTTCATAGTGAAAGGACAACAACAAGTCCTAGTTACACGCACAAACCCCTGACACAAAGATACATAATAACATGATCCATTAATAAATGAAAAAACAATTACAAATCAAAATAATTTTGAAAAAATATTTTTTCAGCGAAGCCCAAGTTGCTGAAAAGTAACGTTGAGCCCCGATGGATCCGATGGCAAAGTGTGGTCAAAAATTTTAAATTTATATTAAATAATTAATGAGACACTTACGGATAATATAAATGTATCTTATAGTGAGATAAACTACAGCAAAAGCAAACAGCCCCCCTCAAAAAAGGCTGTTGCCAATGTAAACAAACAGTGTAAAACACCAGAAAACATGACTCCAGGCACTGAAAAAACTGGCCCGGAATCAGTCATCAAAATTACACTCTATCTGATGCAAAACAGAGACTCCCAGGGGAGAATCTGCAGAACATCAGATGGAAGATGCAGAACACAACGTTATACACCCATGGGTGAAAACGTAACTATGGGGAAAATAACAGAAAACATTCTGTAACCAAGCAACTCTCCCAGGAAATTTTAGAAATGAACTTTCTCAAAAATATGCCAAAAGCATGGGAGAATTGCAAGGGGGGACTTTAGAAGGCTAGGGGAGAGGAAACACTGAATAAGCAGTGCAACATTTAGCAAGAATGACAACAAGAGGCCCATGCCTCGAAAATAGGCAAGTTAACATAATTTCATCAAAAAATTTTAAGTACAGCCCTGATTATTTTTTGTCACTTCTTTTTCCTCTCCTCCTTCTATCCTCCTTAGAATCACATTTTCTCCAAAAATTACGTGTCTGGCATCCTTTAAACTGAGATTTACAAGCACAAAGATCAGTGAGATGTTGACTGATGAAGGGCAAACAGAGAATGATAATTGGCGCCAATTTCGGGACGTCTGCGTCACTGCGCATGCGCAGTAGAGGCGTAGTATGGAGGTCCTTTAGGACATGATTTCTTTTTGTTTTGGATGCAAATTTTGGGGATTGGGGGGCAAAATTTGTGTTTGGCCCTGGTTTTGTTAGAGTTAGCACCAGCTAAGTCTGGGTCATTGGTACAGTATAAAAATACCCTAAGTGTGGACAAAAATTTTAAAATATGTCTAAAAATTAATGTTACACTTAGGGACAATATTATGTATCTGGCTATGAAGAGAACTAAATAGATGACAAGGAATCACAGTCTGAAGTAACCGTTGTCAATGTAAACAAAAGTGAATAAAACTGGAAACAAGACTCCAGGCACTGAAAATATGGCCCGAAATCAGTAACCAAATTTAACACAATCCGATGTAAAACAGAGGCTTCCTGAGAAGAAACTGCAGTACATCAGATGGTAGATGCATGACTGAAACGCCTAACCACCCTAGGGTGAGGACGTAACCATGGGGGAAAAACAGAATAAACATTCTGTTACCAAGCCAAAACTCCCAAGAAATTTCAGTAAAAATAATTACAAAAATTATGCCAAAAGCATGGGAGAATAGCAAGGGGGGTATTAAGGAAAGGGAGAGAGGAAACACTGAACAAACAATGGAAATTTCATAGCAAGAATGAAAATATCAGGCCCTTGCCCCGAAATTAGAGAACATGAAATAATTTTGCATAAAAATCATAAGTTACAGTCCTGAACACATCTTTCCACTGTTCCTTCCTCTCATCCTTTTATTTCATCTTAGATCCACCATTTCTCTCATGATTATGTGTCTGGAATCATTTAAACTGAGATTTTAAGCACAGATATCAGTGTGATGTTACTGATTGAAGGGCCAAACAAAGAATGAGGATTTGGCTCCAATTTCGGACTTCCTTGACAATGTGCATGCCCAGTGGATAAAAGTATGGAGGAACACATAGGACATCTAATTTTTGGATTTTGATGCAAATTTTGGGGATTGGGGGGGCAAAATTTGTGTTTGGCCCTAGAATATAAGAGTTAGCAGCAGCTAAGTCTGGGACATTGGTACAGTATAAAAAAATAAACACTACAGTCAGCAACTGTGACGAATTGTGGGATATTCTTCTTGAACAGAAAAGTCATGGCACTTTGTTTTCCCTCATGTTTGAGCTGTCTATGTGATGTGATTCTAAATCAAAATAATGCTGTGTGGATTGGTAAAAAAAAATGCTTTAAGACATTGGTTTCAGCTGAACATAAGGTACCAAATACAGTAAACTTTATTCAATTGTTGACCGCTCAAAATATAACTGTGTTAATTGTTTACGAACTCAGTTCCCCAGAACATCGCCCAGTTTTTCAAGTATCCGGAAAAAACCCTCATAGAAAAAAACCCTCAAGAAAAAAAACCCTCAGGAAAAAAACTCTCGAGAAAAAAACCCTACCAAAAATGACAGGGGTAGGAAAAATTCCCTACCTTTTTTTTATATATTGTATATTTTTATGTTATAAACCCCCTACTTTTTATATATTGTATATGTTTATGTTATAACCATACAACTATTTTCTACAATTTTATAACAATTAGAACAATACATTGTATATGTTTATGTAATTTTTGTGTTATTGAACTATGAAAGTTCAGCATATTTTTACCCACAACTATGCAAGTATGGATGCCATTGGAACCAGGTCATTGACCTGATTCCAAATGCATCCATATTAGTATGATTTTATCGTGTCTTCTCTGGTTTTATATCTTGTCATGCATTTTTCTGAGTACCATACTGGGAAATGGTTAAATGCTTTGTACAATGATTTGTGAACTACTTGTTGTGTTATAGTGTTAGTGATCTTACATATTAAAAAAGTTCAGCATATTTGTTACCTCCAACCATGCAAGTATGGATGCCATTGGAACCATGTCAGTGAGCTGATCCCAAATGCATCTACATTAGTATGGTTTTATTCAGATACTACATTTTTCTCCGAAGGACAGACATTTTGATAACATTTTAATCACATTTATTACGTAAAACATTGTGTTGGATTTAAGGTGAAAAAGCATATATATTTACTTCTGCGTGGTGTATATTTTGATTCTATATGAAAGGAATAAATTTCTGATATGTGGAAAGATCTTTTCTATTGTTTTTCCTATTGGTATATTTTTATACCATTACCTTCAAAATAGGTAGGGGTTTTTTCCTACCCCTGTCAGTTTTTGGTTGGGGTTTTTTCTTGGGTTTTTTTTTCCTGAGGGTTTTTTTTCCATGAGGGTTTTTTTCCATGAGGGTTTTTTCTGTGAGTGTTTTTTTTTCAGCATTCAGTTTTTCACCCTCTGAACTGGTCTACAATATACCGTATATCACGGTAATTTTTCAATACCCATACCGATATTGAAATTTGAATACCCTGTAGCTCTATAGAGGTATATGCCATCAGTCATGTTCCAAAGATCCCATGGATTACCTTGTGCTATTTTCAGCTGGCCAAATTGTATCACCACTTTCTGTAAAATGTTGTAAGTTAATTTTGCTGCAGAAGATCCAACTTTATTTTCCATTTTCTAGGAGCTAACATATTGTGAAAAAAATGTTGTTGAATTGTTATGGATCACTGGAACCAAAAAATTTTAATTTTAAAAGAAAATGTGGACAGATTTTGTTAACATCCCTGAAACTCTTGCTATCGATAGTACACGTACCTTGATCCACAATATGACCATATCCCTACCTTTATTTTAAAGCAGTTTTAAGCAAAACTTCTTTCTGATGTAACAAAAATGCTCATATTAAAAAATGTGCCCATAAACAAACTACAAACTAGAAAAAGTGCCAATGGCATATCAACTTATCTTACTTTATGAGGCATTGTTGAATTCTCGGATTTCTCAATATATCTTTAAAATAATCAACAGCATATCTTCTGGTTATGCCCGAATCACCCTGCACTAGTATGTTGAATATAAGCTGAAAGGTCTGGTGTATATTCTTTGAATTAAAAAGCTGAAAGTTTGAAAAAAACATTCTGTGTCATGGAGAATTTCACTTTTTCAGCCAGTGTAGCAGATGTTCCACACAACCTTGGACTTTCCAGACAAACCTGAATTTTCTCAAAGTAAGGCCAAATAAAAAAAAATACATCTCTGTTCTCGAGCAATTAATTTTTCAAATCAGCGATGAAGGGAGGCTTTTACTTTCTTTTTTTTTTTTTTATTTGATAAGGCTTATAAAATTTGTCTTCTTGTTTCTCAGGCAATTTTTCCTCAATTTTATGATGTGTGAGGGACGCTTTTTTTCTGTATATTCACAAAACAGTTCTAAAAATAGTTGGAATCAGAAATTTAACTACTTACACTATTATGTGGCAAACCATTGTTTTCAGCAGTGGACATTTCCCATAATGAGGCTGAAAATTTAACCAACTATTTCTTGTTTGACAGAGTTCTGTGAGCTCTGTCAAACAAGGTTTAGTTGGTTAAATATTTGTCATACAAGTTCAAAATAGTATCACAGAAGAGATTTCCAGGTGAAATAAAAGGTGATGAGGTAGATTTTCATTGATAAGGGAGGTGCCTGAGAAACAAGAATATTTTTTAAATAGCCTGACTGGCAGAGTACTAAATTATTTTTGGCTAGAAGAATTTGTTAACATCTTCTTGTCTTGTTAAAATATATGGGAGAGTGACTGTGAGGAATCTCCCATGAATTGTAACAAGGCAAATCCAAACAGGCTAAATAATTCACTTCCCAGATATGACGTGCATCAACAGAATATGAAATCTTTAAGTTGCAGAACATGCACTTCAGAAAAAAGCCCAAATTTGGACTTCCAGCATGGAACCATGCGACCAGTTTACAAAGAAAAATGAAATACATTTGAGTTCAGTTATATCTTTGCATCTTTTTCGAAAATTTTTATATCGTCCACATAATATTGGAGTAATTTTCTGCAGAACAGCAAACAGGATGTTTAGAAAACTAATGAAATAAATAGACACTGTATTTTTATCATGCTTTGTTGAATACATATTCAAGTAAGTATGGTATACACCAATGAGAAAAAGTAAAATGTTGAAGTCTCACAATTTAAAACTAATTTTGGAAGGTACCGCAAGCCAATAATGAAAGTGTCATTGACACTGTAGCTTAACTTGTCTGTGTGTTGAGTTTGATGAAAAGGATAATGTTCAATGTTTATGAAAGGATTATGAAATAAGACAAGAATTGTGATAATTGGGAATATGTTAATTTCTGTTCCCTGTATGCTATGTTTTTAATAAAAATAATATGAGGTGTAGACTGTACTAAAGAACTGAGGGGTGGGTTAATGTGGCCTTCACAGTTAATGTATGTGGCCCTCACAGTTAACGCATGTCAACAAAAGTTACCAAGTTACAGTAAAATTATTCCAAAACATCCTATCAAGTTAGAATGAAATCCCTTCATAAATATGGCCTGTAGACTGTGCTAAAGGTTTTTGGGCTTCAGGTCTGTATAGCCATCATGGTTGACCGATTGCAACTAAAAGGGGACGTCCTCATCTTGACATTATACTGAGTCATTCTACCAAGTTACAATGAAATCCCTTCGCATTCACAAATACGACTTGTAGTCTGTACTGAAGTTTTTGGGGTTTTGGGCTCCGGCAGCCATCATGGTTGAATGATCGTGACCAAAAGGGGATGTTCTCATCTGGGCATTATCTGGAGTCATCCTACCAAGTTACAGTGAAATTCCTTCATAAATATCACCTGTAGACTGTGCTAAAGGTTTTCGGGCTTCGGGCCCCTGTAGCCGTCACAGTTGACCAATCACGACCAAAATGGGATGTCATCATCTAGGCATTATAAGGAGTCAACCTAACAAGTTACAATGAAATCCTTCCATAAATACAACCTATAGACTATGCTAAAGGTTTTTGGGCTCGGGCAGCCATCACGACTGAATGATCACGACCAAAGGAGGACGTTCTCATCTAGACATTATTTGGAGCCATCCTATCAAGTTACAATGAAATCCCTTCATAAATATGACCTGTAGACTGTGCTAAATGTTTTCGGGCTTCGGGCCCCTGTAGCCACCACAAATGACCAATCGTGCCCAAAAGGTGGCGTTCTCATCTAGACATTATATGAAGTCAACCTACCAAGTTACAATAAAATCCCTCCATAAATATTACCTGTAGACTGTGCCAAAGGTTTTCGGGTTTTGGGCTCGGGCAGTTGTCATGGATGACAGATCATCACCAAATGGGAAAGTTCTCATCTAGACATCAAACGGAGTCATCCTACCAAGTTACAAATGAAATCCCTCCATATTAAATATGACCTGCAGACTGTGCTAAACGTTTTTGGGTTTTGGGCTTGGGCAGCCATCACGGGTGACAGATCATGATCAAAAGGGGACATTCTCATCTAGACATTATACAGAGGCATCCTACCAAATTATAATGAAATCCCTTCATAAATACGACCTGTACACTGTGCTAATGGTTTTCGGCTCGTGCAGCCATACCGGTTGACCAATCGCGACCAAAAGGGGACGTTCTCATTTAGACATGACCCCAAACCTGCATATGAAATTTTGTGATGATCAGACAAGAACTAAAGTGTGTAGCCTGTGCTAAAGGAAAATGTGAACAGACTCACAGACTAACAGATTTCCTCACGCATGATGGCAATAGCTTATCTTGACTTTGTCAAGTTAAGCTAAAAATGTTCAATCACAGGGTCCATTTTCAAAGGGAACCAAAACCCTTTTTTATGGTCCAATTACTTAAAAAAAATTTCAGTATTACTATTTACTGATCTTCATCATGCTGAGCTAGTGGCTCAAGTGAGCCTAAAATGCTCACCTGGCTCAAGTTGTCAAAAGAGATGAACGTGTTAGTAAGTTATGGACAACAAAAGCAATTTTTTGATTTGCCAGGACACAAGCAAAGGCAATTTGTTTGGCAATTCAGTTCTGCTGGACCTAGGGAAGCTTCTCAGGCAAAAACAAAGTTCTGTTCGCTGAAGTCTCAAACAAGTATTTATTTATTTATTGGTGTTTAAGGTCACATATTTATGCACAATGGCTAATCATGACCTCGACAGTTTCACGGGTGGAGGAAGCTGGAGTACCCGGAGAGAACCGCTGAGCAACGGCAAGAAACTGTCAGCTCCCCAACATTCTAACTCCACACAAGCAGGGTTAGCATTGGTTGAAGACAAATGCACCATCGATGTGCAGTACGTCTTAGTACACAATGCCACCATGCCCCCACGCGGGCAATGGAGATGAAGTGTCTTGCCCAAGGACACAACGTAGTTGCCGCAGGTGAGATTCGAACCGAAGACCTCTTGGCTTGCAGCTTGCACCTCTACCTACTGAGCCACCACGCTCCCGTCTCAAACAAGTGGCCGCACAAAATATTTGTTTGTTTGTAACTTCTGTGGTTCTCTCGACCCCCCCCCCCCCCGCCCCCCCCCCACCCCACATAAAATTTTGTGGGCATATATCAAGTCCTTATGACCAAGTTATACTACATGACAAATTTGATTCAAATCAGCCCATTGGTTCCAGAAATAGAAATGTTGAGTGGAGCCCAAAATGGGCAACCTCCCACAAGAAGCCCAAATTTTGACCTACTGAGTTCCTTTGAAAAAAACTTGAATCTGCATCACTAAAGTAAGTCCCATACCAGAAATCTAAGCATTATTGAGAGTGGTTTATGAGAAGATGATTTTTAAAGCATTTTAGGCTTTTGGGGCATTAAAACCACCACAAGGGGAGTAACAACTTTTCGATGAAAAACTCAGAAAAGTATACTTCACAAAGATACTTTGTACCAAATTAGTTTAGATTTGCCCAAAAGTTCTGAAGAAGTCTTATCTGATGGAGTACAAGATGATGATTCAACATTTTCCAATTACAAACAGTGTTAAAATGGGCATCCCCATATGGCATATCATGACAAAACCAATAGAATTTTTTTTGGTCCATATGATTTCACTGGTCCTATGGAAGCTTCATACCAAATTACAGTTTTCTGATCCATGCAGTTTTTTAAAAATGGGCATTTGAATTTATTTCTATTTTTAGCTCCTGGGGTTCCCACAGAGCTGTGGAAAAAAACCCACAGAGCTGTGGAAAAAAATTCGGGGAAATAAATCAAGTATTTATGACCTAATTATACCATATGCCAAATCTGGTTCAAATCAGACAATCGGTGCTTGAAATAGAAATTTTGGGTTGAGCCCAAAATAGGCCTGCTTCCAGAGACCGCCTAAATATTGACCTACCAACCTGCCTTGAACAACTTTAATCTCCAACACCAAAGGAAGCCCCATACCAAATATGAAAGCATTCTCTCTGATGGTTCATGTGAAGAGGAGTTTCAAAGATTTTTTGCCTTTTGGGCTTTAACACCACCATACCATAAACCCCCTATTTACACAGGCGCACAATAAAAATATGCAAGCAGTCAACAAACCTGTTCGCCTAATGCTTCATTCATTCCAACACTTGTAATAATGGCCAGCGAATACACAACCAATAAAAAGTCGTCTTGAGAAAGAAATCCAATTAAAACTTTGAACAATTTTTTACTCTGTTCCTGCAAAAAAAAAAATAGAAAAAAAAAACAATTTGAAAAGTGCAACTAAAATCAAGCTACTTTCAAAATTCTAGTGATACTATCAATTGCACCATGTTTCAGCAGGGTGTACAGGACTGTACTACTCTTCTGAGATCTGTATATTTCCTGAGGCTGAAATACGAATCTCAGAAGGATAGTACAATCCTGTATATTTTGCTGAAACACTGTGCGGCGAATTTATTACAATCCTGTATATTTTGCTGAAACACTGTGTGGCGAATTTATTGCCCAGTGGTCAGCTGAGTGGGCGGCTAGGGCGAAGAAGTCGCCTTGTCATTCCTTAAGTCGCCTTGGCTTACAGTGAGGGAGAAAACCAAGTCGCCCTCCAAAACTTCCTTGGGAGACATGGTAGTTTACTGTATTTTCTTATGTTTTATTTCCAAAAAAACAACGCTTCTGCATTCACAGAAAAGTAAACACGGCTGCTGTTAAAATCCGTCATACGGCTCTGAAAATAGCCTAAACTAGCCTAATTTTATATTTCTGAAAAGAGTTGTAATGGCGTAGTCGTTCGAACAATACACCCCAACTGATAGCAACCAGTACACAATGCTATTTAAAACCAAAAGTGTCAGCAAAAACAACGAATCACACAAGACACGCATCGAGTTTATTAGAATTTATTAAAGTTAACCACCGTTTCAAAACCCACAAAAATGTGCAGAGGGCAGTTCATCCATAAAAACGTCGAAATTGCTTACGGTTATGCTCTGTTCCACTGAAAAATTGGTTGCATTGAAATTCGCCCCACAACTCGCATTGAAAGTTTTTCTTTGAAAATTTGTGTTGGAAGGAATTAAATGTAATAAGGCTACGACAGAAATCACACATATAAGAATGGATAAGAATGGCAGGCCTTATAGCACCAATCGCACGTGTCAATGTAAGATGGATGGCAGAAATTGTCATTTTTCTGAACAGAGTATTATCACCCAGCGCAGCAGGTAAGGGACACAACTGAAATATTTTGTCATTTACCTTAGAAATAAATTAACTCAAATTGTTGATGACGCTTAATTTACAAAGGATGTCGAAAACTTTTTTAACTACGCTTTACAATTCAATTAGGACCTTCAGAAACCATGAATGACCCAGCATCTTTTGTGAACTTGAAATTTATTTTAAATACTTTAAATATTTTTTTTAAAAGAATATACCTTCTATTACAGAGAAGAACACTCTCACCATGGGAAATGCTAAATTTCAAATCCACTGCATTGAGGCAAAAAAAAGGATTTTAACCTACATGACTTAGTTTTGTGTATGTAAGTATGTTTGTATAACTTTTATTTATTTTTTTCTCTACAATTGTGTCCTCTATGTATTTATTTTGTCACGATGTCATATACGTTTTGTTTTTTTTCTGACTTCTCCCTCACGTCCACTGACTTCTCCCTCCTGGCCCCTGACTTCTCCCTAAAGTCTCTGGAAGGAGAAATCACTTCTCCCTAAAATCAGCTGCCAGGATGACCCCTGACCCTGCCCCTTCAGTGTATCAAGTTTTGTTATATTATATAATCTCCAAATGGTATTCCGGTGACGAGGTGTTTAAGGTCACATATTTTTACACAATGGCTAATCATGACCACAACATGAGTATCAACTCAAGACCAGGGGAGAGTGTTAAACAATGTTGCCAATTTTAAAGAGGGTTTGCACCTCCCAAGCATTGGTGACTGGGTCCTATTTTACCAGTAAAACCAGTAAAACAGAGCCTGTTTACCGCAGTGAACAGGCACTGCTTCACTTCACGGGGTTCCCGTGGCAAAACTCAAACATTTGGGAGACTTCAATTCAAGGACATTGAGAAATAACGCATCATTATTTTGGGACACAAACTGACTTTTCAAGTGTTTTATTCAATGCAGTGGTGTGTTGTGTGTCTTGGAGAATCAGGGACACTATATTCAAACTTACTTGTACAAGTGCTTTCACTGAAGAGACCATTCATATAACGAGATAGGTTGCATGTTTCTCGAAAACCACAATGGATCTGTAGAGTAGAAACACCACAACAGAATCCCTCTTGTTGGCAGTAAAATTGGACACTAAGGATACATGTATGTACACGTTTTATTTCAAGTTAACGGAAATATTCTCTGGAAACAATATTGTTCTCATTTTGTTTGTGAGTCTGAATATTGATTACACTGACGAAAATATTTGAGGCATTGGGTGAAAGGGAAATTGGCATACCATAAAATGTCTGTACATCCCTTTTAGTTGTCACATGATATTCACATACACCCCATTGAACTTCGTACACCACGTTGGAGTTAAATGTACCATACTGGATGCATTGGTTACAGACCAATCAGGATGTTTGTATAATTTTAAAAGGGTAATAAAGTGAAACCCTGTAAACTGAATAGCCACTTTGCCATAGGAAAATATTTAATTAACAGCAGTAGCCAATTAACAGGGATTGGGTCACTCTCTTGTATTCTAGGGATAAACCAAGCATTTATTCTATTATACATTTATTACAGAGCTGTGTCTAACCAGATATAATAGAATAAATGCCTGTACTGGATGTACTGGGGCAAAATAGGTCTAGAAACAAGAGGAATTTGGTGACTGTCGAGGTATTTCTAGCCATATTATCAAGATTTATATCCAGTTAATACGAGTTTATTCCATAGCCTATGTACAATTAATATTCTTTTTCTTTTTTTATTGGTGTTTAAGGTAACTTTCAGCATCCATGGTTCCATCATGACCAGTGCTGAAATGATTGTTCGACTAGTTGACCTCGACTTGATTACTAAAAAATGCCGATAGGATCACTGATCCAATGTCGAGCTGTGACAGCACAAAAGTGGGTTTAATCATTATCAACTTATCGTCCGGAAACCAACTGTTTACAATTTACTGTGTGAGGTGTCACTGAGACCTTGACCTTTGACCTAGTGATTCCGAAATAAATAAGGCTCTTTCTTGCACCAATGCCAACCTACCTTTGAAAAGTCATGAACGTAGGTGGAACCATTGTCAAATTATCATCTGGAAACCAATTGTTTACGATTATTATGTTCAAGGTCACTGTGACCTTGGCCTTTGACCTAGAGAGTCCAAAAGAAATTTAACCCAGGCTCTTCATTTGAAAAAACAAGGCCAACACGCCTGTAAAGTTTCATGACTCTAGGTTGAACCACTATCAAGTTATCATCCGGAAACCAATTGTTGCGATATACTATGTTCAAGGTCACTGTGACCTTGACCTTTGACCTGGTGAGTCCAAGATCAATAGGGTTCTTCCTCGCACCAAGGCCAACACACCTATGAAATTTCATGACTCTAGGTTGAACCACTATCAAGTTATCATCCGGAAACCAATTGTTGCGATATACTATGTTAAAGGTCACTGTGACCTTGACCTTTGATCTGGTGAGTCCAAGATCAATAGAGTTCTTCCTCGCACCAAGGCCAACCCACCTATGAAGTTTCATGAATGTAGGTTGAACTACTATCAAGTTATCATCCGGAAAGGAATTGTTGCGATTTACTATGTTCAAGGTCACATTGACCTTGACCTTCGACGTAGCGAGTCCAAAATCAATAGGGTTCTTCCCCTCACCAAGGCCAATCTACTTATGAAGTTTCATGAATGTGAGTTGAACCATTATCAAGTTATCATCCGGAAACCAATTGTTTAAGATTTACTACGTTCAAGGTCACTGTGACCTTGACCTTCGATGTAGCATGTCCAAAATCAATAGGGTTCTTCCTCCCACCAAGACCAACCTACGTATGAAGTTTAATGAATGTGAGTTGAACCATTATCAAGTTATCATCCGGAAACCAATTGTTTACGCCCGCCCGCCCGCACACCCACCCGCCCGCCCGCCATTCACCAAACTATAAGTCGAGTTTGACTTCGTCACAACTCGACTAAAAAGTGAATGCATAAATTTGCCAGTTGGCACCTTCATTACGGAGATCACTGTTAGGTATAAGCATCAGACATACTATACTCTGATTGGCCACAACTGACAGTAAAGTCGGCAGAACCCTATTTCTCGGAAAACTGAAGCAAAATATGTTGTTAAATTTAACCCAACTCACGAAAATTTACAATTACGGCACTTGCTTCTGTATTTGTTTAAAGGTTTACTTTCACTTTCGCACTCATGTTCAATCCAATTTGTTGCATTATATGTCAGTATCGGCCAGGCCTTAAAATAACCGGGTTCGCATCGCATTTGCGATACAAATCACCTATTTAGCGATGCAATTAATAATTTGGAATCGCATTTTGCGAATAACGTTAAATATAGTCAAATTCATTCCATTAGCAATGTATCAACAAAGATTTATTCGGCTTCTGCGAGAACTTGCTATCAAGAAAAAAAAAAAACACTTATCTATGACCTATCTTCATGAATATGAATTACCTAAACAAGCCTATTTAACATAACTCTTTCCTAATATGGCGATGTGAGTGCAGGACTCGCAAATAGGCTCGCCCGACGTTCCGGGACAACCAGAAATTTTCCAGGGCAACCAAAAATGCTATTCCCTCTACATTGCCGAATCCAAGGTGTCAGTTGTCATGACGCATGGCTTTTTTTGCACAACTGAATCTTGATCTGTCCCCGTCTTTCGACACCTGTTGTTATACATCGTTTGTTGTCATATCTGATCGACTCGCATTCAAATGTGTATAAATTGAGCAATCAAATATCAGTCCTAATACCGGGCCACCATTTTCTGGAACGGGCAACCAGATCTCAAAAGAAGCCTGCCCGACGGGCAATCACGTTTTTTCACTATTTGCGAGCCCTGGAGTGAAAATAATACAGAAATTCAGTCAATTAAATAGTGTATTTTATTTTGGGGCCAAATGATTTATATCTACATCATCTGATTGGAAGTCTTCAGTCACGTGCTACATCCTGTGTCATTCGGTGAAATGTATACTCTTTTTTATTTGAAGAATTGGTATATCAAAACTAGACTGCGTTTTGGCACCGTATTTCACAGATATGTATTTATGACATCTACATACAGCGCCTAAGTTTTAATCATATACATGAAGTATTCAAAAAATTATTTTTAATTGAAACCGCTGAAGTGACAGGAAACTCAAAATGCACAATGTGGATTCCATTTCTAAAGAGAGACAGAGGTGAACCACGTGGTCTGTGATGCTTTGCACGAAATGACATACAGGCTAAAAATAACTTGAACTGCCCTGTGTGATTAAAACATTTCAAAATAGTAGGGGTAATTTTCTAAGAAATGAATATCAATATATTCCCTTCTGTTTTTGTTTTAAAAGTTTTTGATCTCATAAATATTCTCCACAACTAAGAAATATATCTGGCATTTATCATACATTCAAGCGTGGGTGCAGATCGGAGGTGGGAGGGTGATCACATGTCAACAAAACTTCAAATCAGATCACTTGCCAATTTGCAAATTACAGTATGTGTCAAAATAAGTTGTAACGTTTCACTGAAAAACTATGCATTTTTTTTAACACTTGGTAAGTAATCTTGTATTTTTGTAGCAAAAGGGGCCGACTAGTTGACTTTAAGTCGATTACTACTGGCCAATTGTCGACTTTTGAAAATAGCTAATCGCTTCAGCACTAATCATGACCACAACATAGGTATGAAATAAAGTTTTACCAACCATTTATAACTTTGTTGTCCACTTTAGAGGACTTCCAACCTAGGTGTTGGCCCTGGGTTATATTTTACAAGTAAAGCAGATCTTGTTTACCACAGTAAAAGAGAACAACTAAACTCCACGTCCCCCAGAGTTCCCTCAGAGGATGCAATTAGCAGGTCAAATTTGTACTGGAGGTATGGTAAAGGGTTCTGTGTTTGAAAGTAATGTTCAATTAACAGGGTTATTCAATTAGAAGGGCTCTTCTGTATTTATGAAGAGCTATAAATTTTTAACACTTCATTGAAGTATTATCCTCTAATGCTTGAAAACAAACAACTGAAAATTTTAACGAAGCAATTAAACTGTAAAACATGCTTTTTTTCTCTTTTGTTTCTCTCAACTTCAGTGAGTTAGCTACATTTATCTATTTATTGGTGTTCAAGATCATTTTCAGCATCTTTGGCTACATCATAAACAAGTACTAACTCACTTTCTGAGATTCCAGGGGGAGTAGGGGACTATATAATAAAGCAATCATACAACAGCCTATTCATACCTCTTCAGTCTCACTTATCCCTGTTTTCAGCTGACTTCTCTCTTGAGTATGTACATGGAAAAGTGACTTCACCCACCACACCTTTCCCCACCCCTTGCCCCACACTAGTTACTGTCATCTTCACTGGTAAAGTCTCAAAATAAAGCAACTCCCGAATAATTTTTAGTACTACCATCAATCATGACTTCATGTATGGGAAGAACTTTTTATGCAGAAATAATATCCAGTTAACCCTTCATCTTTTACCTTATGTAACGCTATATCAAAACAGAGCTATGAACAAAATTTGGCAAAATTTGCCTTTCAAATTTTAGTATTTTTTCAATATTTGCCTCTAAACATAGCTAATGACTCCTTGTCGCATGCTTAATCAGTGCATATTACTTTTGAAGGGTTGATAATTCCTTGTATCAACCTCAAGAATAGTCAATTATTGTTTTATTATTATAGCAGAAAAATAGTTTTGTAAATTGCTTGCTTTATTACATATTTTTTAAAGAAAAACTGCATATATAAATTTTATTTTAACATATGTATATAAGACGCAATGTGCATCAACTTATTTGTTCATGTTGTAGATAATTGTTATATATGAACAGTTCCTAAACATTGGAACAGGGAAATTAAAGGAAGGAGCAAGCTGGAAATACCATTTCAATTTTTGTCGCAAACAGGTATTTGGAATCATTATTCATTATATCAACCTACTTGCACTATTTATAGACAACAATGACAGAGTAGTGAAATATCAACTCAATTTCGATAAAAATAGAATAGATCAGCAATACTGGAGTATATCAATACTTCTGACGAGTGTTTTAGCCAATTAAATTACCAGATTTTTACTGTCATATAATAAAACATGTCATTGACTTTACACAACTACACTTACATGATTCTTGAGAAAAGACTGAACAGAGAAATTATCTCGAGAGAAGTTTGCTAGCAATCCCAAACATGGAGATGTTATATCATTACTTGAACCACTACTGTAATATAGAAGAAAGAGAAAAAAAAATGATTGCTTTGTACAGCACTCTTTCTTTGACTAACAGATAATGATATCTCTCACACTTTCTTCAATACATTTCATAATATGGTTCCATTTTTATTCCCCCAAAGCCCTGCAAAGCCCGCAAATTTACTGGACTTGAAAAACATTTTTAAACCATCTATTTATTGGACAAGTGCATGGCCAAAAGAACTCATTTAATCTCAAGAATTATTCACGTAGAAAATATTTAGTTATGACTTTCTTTTATACTCTCAGAAATAAAGAATACAATGACATTTTCAACTGGTACACCTCAAAATTATTTTTTAAGGGTAATTTGTAACACCTGTAAGTATTTTTTTCAAAACTATACAATCAGCAAAGAAAACCATACTTTGACTAGATTTTGTTCAAAAAGTTTGTTTTACTACAAATTGCTGGAGGATTTCAGAGGGTGCTATCTAATAAATTGTAATAAAATAATTTAATAGAAACATGTTTTTCTACTGCGGAGAAAACAACAAGCTAATGCATGCAGTGATAAAGCCACTGAAGTGGTTTTCAGCACTTTCTATTGGAGCCATGATGTGGTCTCAAACCCTCACCCAGTAAAGAAAATGACAAGAATCCCATATCTGAAATAAACTAAGATATCAAAGGACAGTATGCTTGGGCTGCACCAGTCTAACTTGGACTATACGGCCAGAGGTTAATTGGTGGTGGTGGGGTTCAGTGAAGCCCACTTAACTGGATATCTCTGAACTGTATAACCCAGTTAACTGAACATAACTTCCAAACCCAAAACAATTTACAATTACTTTCCGTACAAAATTGACCTGTTAATTACATATAGGCTGAAGAGAAAACTTCTATTAGCAGAATAGAAAATCTTGTCATATGTCAAGAAATTTAAATTTTACAGTAAATTTCCTTTCTTATTATACCTACCGCAATTGTTTACAACAGGCTTGCACTACAGTGGAAGTCCCTAACTCAGAAAAATACTCTCTCTTTTCTTCTTTCCCAAGCGATTTGGGAAAGAAAAGTAGTGCAAAAGCACCAAGAAAAAATAAACCAAAACTGGGTTGAGTGCGACCGGCGCACCACCACCCCGGCATTGACATCCTGAGCAAGCAGTAGACAGGTCCAAGCCAATTCGTACATGGAAACCGAGTGCATGCTGCCCTGGTTCCAAATGTAAGCAACCAGTCGAATTGTCGGACAACAGAAGGACCTGACGATTCGAAAGGTGGAGGATCCATTGCCAGAAATGCAGAAGAAGAGCAAGAAGCTACTTCTGGTTGATGTGAAGAGCTGCATGATCCTGGTCCCATACACCATGAAGGGAAAGACCAGAGGATCCAACACCGTGCACAATCCGAGAACCAAAGTTGACCATGAAGAGATGCTGGTAACTGAAGCACCACATCCAAAGGATCGACCTTCAGCCTCCAACAACTGAGAAAGTGTTGGAGAGGTCTGACATGCAGCCGACCTAGAGGAGAACTCATGAGAGTCGCCGCGGACCTATGAGGGACAGAAGGCTGCACAAAAATGCGCCGATCCCACAAAACTGGGCGAAGGACCAGAGTGCATGGACGGAAGCACAACTGAGTCAACGGTGAATAGACAACAGGAGGACATCTGAATCCAAATCAAAACCTGCTGGGCTCGACGCCTGAGAGACCACAGCAGAGGGATCAGCCGGCAACCACTTCCGACTTAGACAAGTTGAAGCCAGGGAAGGTTGAGGCCAATATCCCATGTCCAAGAAGCAGAAATCCCTGCAGACCCTTACAGGGATAAGCCAAGGCCAGCTGAAATGGAGACCGAAGACGTCACTGACGGAGTAACAGAAGGAGCGGGTCATCAGTAGCTGCTGACAAAGGCAGAAAAACAGAGAGAGCAACCGAGCTCGGCTCCAAAAGAGGAGTCACAACCCTAGTGACAGCCTCAGATGTCGATTGGAGGGGTACAGTAGTCCCGGAACCAGGCATCTCCTCGCCAGAAAGTCAGCAGCTACCACGGAATCCACACCATAAAAAAGACTGCAAAACCCCCAGGAGGGGGTATAATTCTCTCCAGTCAGAGTCAAATTAGGAGGCCCCGAACGACTGTGTTCCCCTTCCCGCGGGCACAGGAGGAAAACGTCACATGATCGAACTACACAATAGACGGAAGCCCAAAAGGTGGAAGATCACCCAGCCCACAGGGTCTTTCAAAAGAACACCCAAATAAAGTGGAGCATGAATAATGGGAAACTTCAACATGCTAAGGCAACAATTAAAGTGTCAATGACACTGAGGCTCAACTTGTGTAAGACATGTACATGTATAGGGTTGACACGGCAATGACATACATCTAGGTAATGACCTGATAACAAAGGTACATATAAAGTATTGTAACGGTCTATACATAAATGCTGACTGTAGCCTGTAACAAATGTATAGGTAAATTATTATAAAGGTGGGTGACAGTTAGATGCAAAACTAGAAAAATCTTGATGGGGTTAATGTTACAATGGGGATCCTCGAATGGCGCACCATAAGCAAAATGTTAGTATTCATTCAAAAATTTATTCAAATCAGAACCTTCATAAAGATGTTCTGTACAAAAAACTGATTGCACCTACAAAATGGTCACCAGCAGCAATCTTGAATTTCGAACCGCACCCAAAAACACTCGTTCTCGTCCCAAGATGATAACAAAGGTACCCAAGAAGTTTCGTGAAGATCAGTTCATAAATACAGCCCCTAGCCCGAGCCGTATTGACATGTGTACTTACCGTGTATAAGTAGCACTGAATAATTCAAAGGCCATCTAATTTACATAATGTCTGCACAAGGAAAAAACCTGTATTATACGTGATGTATTCGATGTTACTAAACATTCATACAAAAATTTATTCAAATCAGAACTTTCATACAGAAGTTCTGTACAAAAAACTGATTGCACTAATTTTGGTACAAAATGGCTGCCGGCGGCCATCTTAAATTTCAGACCGCACCCAAAAACACTTGTTCTCGTCCCACAGTGATATCAAAGGTATCCAAGAAATTTCATAAAGATTGGTTCATAAATACAGCCTCTAGCCTGAGCTGTATAAAAGTTGTGTTCAAAAAACTGATTGGACCTAAATTAGGCTAATTTATGTACAAAATGGCTGCTGGCAGCCATCTTGAATTTTGGACTGCACCCAGAATCACTTGTTCTTGTCCCAAGGTGATAACAAAGGTACTCAAGAAGTTTTGTGAAGATCGGTTCATAAATACAGCCCATAGCCCGAGCCATATTGACATGTGTACTTACTGTGTGTTAGTAGCAATGAAAAAATCAAAGTTCATCTAATTTGCAGAATTTCTGCACGAGAAAAAAACTCATATTATATGTGATGTATTCCTTGTTACTAAACATTCAGGGAAAAATTTATTTGAATCAGAACTTTCATACAGAAGTTCTGTACAAAAACCTGATTGCACTAACTTAGATACAAAATAGCTGCTGGTGGCCATCTTGAATTTTGGACTGCACCTAAAACCACTCATTTTTGTCCCATGGTGATAACAAAGGTCCCCCAAGAAGTTTTGTAATGATCGGTTCATAAATACGGCATCTAGCCCGAGCCATATTGAATTGTTGACAGACGGGCCATGGCATAACCTCAAATTTGACTATGTCAAAGTTGAGCTAAAAATGGTCTGCAAGGTATCGTCCTAAGCATATCTGGTGAGAACAATGTAGATGGAAAGGTGAACCCAAAGCAAAAATAAATCAGGACACCCCCAGCTTCCCGAGTAAGGTGGCAGGAAACAAAGGCCCGACGGGAACAGAAAAGTACCCCAACAACCAAAAATGAACTGGCAGAAATTCAACCCTCAGCAGAGACCTAACTCAATCAAAAGCAGAACCCAAAGGGTCAGCATTAATGAATAAAAGACCAAAACAATACGGTACGCGAAAATCGAGTGCGAAATGGGTCTAGGGATTTATCACGAAAAATACAGTGAATAATTGAGAGAATATATAAAAACACAGCCCTGTATGTCTGGATAGTGAAAAAACAGCTATGAATCCACATATCAGAACAGGAAACATCGTTAACATCGAGTCAAAAGGTATCACTGTTGAAGAGCGAGGCGATCCGTATCCTTGGAAGATGACGAAAAAAAAATAGAATGACACGCTGGTTATACTTTTCTTTCCCAAATCGCTAGGGAAAGAAGAAAATAGAGCGTATTTTTCCCGAGTTAGGGACTTCCACTGTAGTGCAAGCCTGTTGTAAACAATTGTATGGTAGGTTGATAAGAAATTACCTTGAAAATCACAAAATTTCCTTATTTACAGACCAATTTGGCCTCAATATATCCAAAACTGGCATTTTAAAATATGATATCTTGTTTGACAGAACTCCAAACAAGATATAATAGAACTAAAACTATCACAGAAGGTGATTAATACCCACTTCCGGCTTACTAGAATGCACCCCTGAATGTTGAGGTTGAAAAAAACAATAAAAAATTTTGGTTCATGCATATGCCCACTTGTTAAGTCATAATGTTTGCGAAGTTTGATCAAAATTGGTTCATTAATGAAGGAGGTGTTCCACACAAAATTCTCATAAACAAATCTATATTAAATCTTCAAAGCTGAAGAGGAGATAACCTCGTAAAAAATCACCACAGATGGAAAATTGGGAAATATGCAATCATTTGTGGCCGTGTTTAAGAAGTTTCATCAAAATCGGTTCAAAATGCAGGAAGAGTTGCGCACACAAAAATCACAATTGAAAATCCATAATAAATCTAAGTTCATGGGAGATAACCTCATTAAAATTGGTGCAGATGAAAAATTTTAGAATATGTGAATGTCCACTTGTTGATCATAATGTTTGAGAAGTTTCATCGAAATCAGTTCAATAAGGTAGGAGTTGTGCACACAAGAATCTCATTTGAAAATCCATAATAAATCTAAGTTCAGGGGAGATAACCTAGTTAAAATTGTTGCAGATGAATTATTTAGGAACATGAGCATGTTCACTTGCTAGTCATAATGTTTCAGACGTTTCATCAAAATTGATTCAATAATGTAGGAGGAGTTGTGCACGCAAGTTTGTATGGACGGACAGACATCAACAAAAAAGTGGGGTCTGAAGTGGGGGTATAATAAATGCTCAGTTTATCTTTTGAATACATGAAACTGAACAAATTCCTGTTAACTGAATACTCCTGTTAATTCAACAAATATCACAGGTAAAATGGCTAATCAATTAACAGAGTTCCACTGTGCATCTTTAATGACGTATACACCCAAAACAAGTGCAATGCCGATCGCCAGCGACAATATCATGAATAGCCCCCCATGGATAGACAATGATGGAACAAGGGTTACACATCACCAATGCAGGTCAATGTACTGTAAGTAGTTTAAGACCAACCTGAAATTGCCATGCCAGGCTGGTTTTTTAACTCAATATAGATACAGATGGAACTAGGCAAAAAGCAAATTACATGCAATTTCCAATAAAAATGATTGCCAGTCGGCCATCTTGAATTTTGTTCGAAGAAAATTGCTAAGCATAATATTACATAATGTCGGATCAATGCTGAAAATTTGAAACAAAAGCATCAAAGCGTCTCTGAGATACAGGTGGTAACAGGATGGATGGATGGATGGATATGGATGGATGGATGGATGGATGGATGGATGGATGGATGGATGGATGGACAGAGGGAGTGCAATCTGCAATCTATAAGTTCCCTCATGGTAACCTGCAGGGGACTAATTAATTTGCTGCCTTCTTGTCAAACTTCAGGGATGAGAACTCCCAATCACAATGATGGAAAAACGAGAAAGCTGGAAACTTCCAACTCCACCACCCCTCTTTACTATACACACCTTCATGAAATATTTTCAGTTTAACATGCAGCAGGCAAATTCAAGTTGTACTAAAAAGTTAAAAAATTTATAGTAATTTATATATTTTTTATACTTACCAATGACCCAGACTTAGCTGGTGCTAACTCCACAAAAACCAGGGCCAAACACAAATTTTGCCCCCCAATCCCCAAAATTTGCATCCAAAACAAAAAGAAATCATGTCCTAAAGGACCTCCATAGTACGACTCTACTGCGCATGCGCAGTGACGCAGTCGTCCCGAAATTGGCGCCAAATATCATTCTTACTGGCAGTGCCTGGTCAGCGCTATGTACTCAGCGGGGAGGCAAGAGTTCCCAACTCAGGGAGGGCCATCCCCGTCTGGGTCATTGGTAAGTATAAAAAATATATAAATTACTATAAATTTTTTAACATTTTTATACTGTACCAATGACCCAGACTTAGCTGAATAGTAAACAGGCTGGAGGGCCTAGGACATAGAGGAAAATCCAATAAGCTCAATTATAAAATAAAGAGATAACCCCTTAAGGAGAAAAGGAGTATTAGGCTTTACATGTATCTTTCTTATTTAATATTTAAATTAGAAAGATACACTACCCTTAATAATTGAGCACAATAACATTCATGTTCTCTATTAATATCCAGTAAAACCTTTATACTAATTAATATTAAAACAAGCCAATAAATAAAGTAGTCCAGAGAATTGAGACTCTTTATAATCATTTAAAAGTGTCCGAGTATTGTATATTAAAGCCCGTTTGACACTTGACATATACAAATGCTTCACACCGAGCTACACTTTAAAAATAAGACATGAATGAAATTAAACATTAATATTACACTTTAAAACCATCCCGGAAGCGACTCAGAAATACTGTCTTGGAGGAGGCATTCCCTTGCTTTTCACTATAAAGCAGGTGACCTAAGGGAACACCCGCCCCCCCCCCCCTTCCCCTTGCCCTGGGTCAAATAGCCCAGAGCGAAGAGGGCAGCCGGACGGAATCACTGCCGGAACAGAAAGCCTGCATAACTATAGTTGCAACTGTTTAGTGGACGACATTCTGAGCAACAGATAACGGACCTAAACAATGCAGGTCTCCAGAAATGGACTCAATATTTCTGAGATAAAAATTAGTAAATGTGGATGGCTGAGACCAATAAGCAGCCTTCATTAAATCTGTAATAGCAACACTATTAGCATAAGCCCAGGAAGTAGAAAGAGCTCTTACTTCATGAGCAGAAATCTTAAGCACAGACTGCTGAGAAGAAGATAAATCTTCATACGCAGTACGGATAGTTAACTGAATCCATCTAGCAATAGAATGGACTGAAATGTCCTTTCTATTAGGCATCAAAGACAGAAAGAAACGTTTCCGTCCCTTTCTGATGAACTGAGATCTCTGTTTATAGATACGTAGTGCTCTAACAGGACAGAGTAAAGGCCTACGCCCGTCTGAAGACGGAAGAGCCTTAATAACAATAGGTTCCGGATATTTATTAGGAGCCTGATTCTTAGCTAAAAAACCGACGTTAGTAGTGAAGGTGATAGTGTTCCCAACACTACGATAATGAGAATCATCCACCGATAGTGCATGAAGTTCACTGACTCTTCTGGCAGAAGAGAAAGCTAAGAGAAAAGCTGTCTTATAAGATAAGAATTTGAAATCTACTGTCCCAAGAGGTTCAAATGGCTTTTCCTTCAATTTAAGGAGAACCCAAGCTAAATTCCACTTAGGAATTAATCTAAGAGTTCTGGGTCTATTTATCGAAAAGTTTCTAACCAATTTCGATAAAGAGACATTAGATCCAATTTGTAAACTATCATGATGTGCATAGGTATCAGATAACATAGATCTATAACCCTTTATAGTAACCGGTTGCAGTTTGATTTCGTCAAACAAGTATACTAGAAAGTTAGCAATGTCTGGTATAGAGGGATCAAATATATCAACAGAATGATCCCTACACCAACGACGGAAAACCTTCCACTTAGCCGCATAGTTTAGCGAAGAGGAGGTCCTCCTACAGTTAGAAATCGCGTCCACTGCTCGTCCTGTAAAGTGCTTGCCATGCAAGAAGGACCGCACAACGGAAAAACGTGAAGGTTGAGACCTTGCGGGTTGTGATGCAGTTGGCGCGATTTCCCCTGCCAAAGAAGATCCTCTCGTGGAGGGAGCTTCCGCGGTAGGTCCCACAACAGACACCTGAGTAGATTTATCCACGGTCTCTGTGGCGACAGAGATGCTACCAACAGAATCTTGCATTGAGATTGTTTTATCTTTAGCAATACTTGTTGAATTAACGGCGCTGGAGGATACGCATATCCTATCATTCCGTCCCAAGGGATCGATAGAGTGTCTACAGCAAATGCTCTTGGATCCGGACACGGGGACACATACGTCTGCAACTGATTGTTGAGATGTGTCGCAAATAAGTCTATCATTGGCCGTTCCCATTGGTAGCAAATCTGATTGAATACTTGTTTGTTGAGAGTCCACTCCGACGGCAACAAGCGACCCTTTCGAGAAAGGGAGTCTGCTAGCACATTCAGACGACCCGGTATGTGACGGACCGAAAGAAGAACGTGATGTTCCAACGCAAACAGAAGGATTCTTTCCGTTAGATTGAACAACGGAACTGAATGAGTGCCTCCCTGATTCCGTATATACGCCACTACTGTCGTATTGTCGGATAGGATTTGGACATGAGCATCGTGAATAATGTCCATCCAGTGACGTAACGCAAGCCAAATTGACATCATTTCCTTGATGTTTATGTGCTTGCACAGGAATTGCGGATCCCAAAGACCCTGGCATCTCGAATCCGTTGGGATTAATGATGCACCCCAACCTGTTTGACTGGCATCCGTCATAATGGTAAAACTCGGATCCGGCAACTGCAGCGGAACTCCTTGAGTTAACCACTGAATGTTTGCCCAAGTCTGAATCTCTTGTTTCACTTGATCTGACAAGAGAACGTCTACATCGAGCGAATGAATTTTCACACTCCAATTCTGAGTCAAGAAAATTTGAAGAGGCCGTGTGCGTAGCCGTCCCATCGGAATGAGATCCGCAGCGGCTCCGCACAGACCTATCAGTCTCATAAATTCTCTCGCTGTGACTTTGTCTGTATTTAGACAATAGCGAGCGTAACAACTGACTAATTTCGCTCTGGTTAACGGCAGACGAACGAGATTGTTGTGCGTCTCGAAGCTCATTCCCAGATGAGTGAATGACTTGGACGGCACCAGATCCGACTTCTCCTCGTTTACTATGAAACCGAGACGTCGGAGCAATAGAAGAAGATTCTGAACATCGTTCTGAAGCGTTAACTCGTTGCCGTACCTCTGAAGAATGTCGTCCAGGTAGGCCGACGTTACCGCAGACGAATGAGCTCGGAAGTAAATCATTACCGAGTTCATTACTCGAGTGAAAGCCCAGGGTGCTAGATTCAATCCGAAGCACATGGCCCGGAACTGATACACCACTCCTAGGACTGCGAAGCGTAGATACTTTCGGAATGTCGGATGTACCATGACGTGAAAGTACGCATCTTTGAGATCTATGCTCGTTGCATAATCGTTCACCCGAATACTCGCTCTGACCGATCGAATCGTCTCCATATAAAACTTCGGAGCGATGATCAGCTTGTTTATCCAGCTCAAATCTATGACTGGACGGAACGAGCCGTCTGGTTTCGGAACCAGAAACAGATGGCTGTAGAATCCCAGCGATTCCTGGTTTTCTACGACCTCTACCGCGTTCTTCATTAAAAGAGACTGCACCTCTGATAGCAGAGCGTCTCTTTTCTGAGGGTTTGACGGAAGATGAGTCCACTTTGGACTTCGAGTTAATGGAGGCTTTCGTTTGAAGGATATCTTTAGACCTTCCGAAGTCACTCCTCTCACCCAAGGGTCGTCCGTAATCGACGCCCACTCTTGAGAAAAACTCGACAACCTTCCGCCAACCGGAACGCGATAGAGGTTTGAGCCATCACCTCCTGGATCTGCGAGGCCTGCGGTAGGAGAAACCACGTCTTCCACGACCCGCACCTCGCCTCGTCGACCTCGGGGCGTCCGACCGATTGTCCCGGCCTGAAGGACGTCCCGAACGAGAGTCGCTATCCTGACGGTCTCTCGAATAAGAGCTAGAGGACGCACCGGAACCTCTATAGGAACCTCTCTTGGGCGGATAAGACCCAGAAGTGCCCGCCTTATTCGTGTCTGCTGAATCCGACCTTTTAGGAGCGGATCTAAACAACAGAGAATCACTAGCTTTCTTTTTAATATTATCATAAATAGCGGAAAGCTTGCCGTCAAAGAGAAGATCTCCTGAGACCGAAGCGACTCTAAGAGAGTTCTTCACCTTAGAATCCACTAGTGTGGATGTAGACAGGGCTGCGTCACGTCTAACCAACTCCAGATTAGCCACTGAAAGGGCGGAGTTACACGTGGAATAAGCTACTGCCCTTGAAAGAAGTCTTAAGGAGGATTGTATATCCTGAAACTCTTCCCCTTGAAGACGCAGTGATAACGCCTTCGTAAGGTGATCTGCGTAAGATAAGGCATCTAAATTGGCTCTGTTAGACGCAATAGCTGTTTCCAACACTGCGGTTGGAATAGAAGCTGACGACGGTAATGATAGCTCTAAGTCTTCCGCCTCGTCGTCCATACGCAGAGGAACTCTCGGTATACCCTGACCTGCCGTGTCAAATTTATTCCTTGCATTAATGAAAGGCAGGTTGAGAGTATTTGCGGACAAGAAGCCTGCTTTCCCTGTCCTGGAAGCAAGTTTAAAAATAGCGTCGTTCAATAATTCAAATGTTCTTGCAACATTATTGGACTGCGACGGAAACTCGGGAGCGATGTCCCTGAACCGCTCGAAAAAATCAGAGTCCAATGACGCTATAATTCTCCTGTCCGGAAGCGCAGCAGTCTGGCCCGACGGAACAACTTGAGGAAGAAAGTGCCGGATGAAGTCTACGGCAGCTTTGTGTTGTTCCGAAAGGGATAGCTCCAAATCATCCGTATCCCTTTCACCATCCGGTCGGACCTCCCGATGTTCCCGGTCGTCCGCCCCCGATGCTTCGGCGGAGCGTACCGACCCAGCGCCGTCGGATAATTCTCGATCCGACACCGTCTCTGTCGGCTGCTGGGATGCTGCGATAAGCTGTGCTATCTGCACTAGAATGTCCGACGTCGAGACCTGCGGAGGAGCGGTCTTTCGCTGCTTTGCCGAGGGCAGCTCCGCATCGGATGGCTCCCGCATACTTTTCCTATGCGAACGTCCGGAGTCCATCGGTCTCGAGTCCCTGGCTGCCGGATGGTGTGACCTGGTCGCCGAATAATCCTTCCTCGGCGAAGCTGGCAAGATATCGGAGGTCACGCAGCCAAGGTGCGGTCGTGTGCGCCGGCGAGAAGAGGAAGCCTTAACAGTCTCTGCGGACTGCTTATACAACGGAGCGTCCCGAGCGACGGACGTATGCTCCGCTAAAGACACATTTTGTACCACAACATCTGGTCCCAGATGTTGTTGTACGAGAGAGGGGCCTCTCTCGCTCGCGGCCCGGCTGGACCTGGACGAGCTAGGAACCGGACTAAAAGGCTTCCTCCGTTCTCGTTCACTATCCGCCGTCACTGGGTGTGCATCTATTATTTTTATAGTGCTCGCATCACCCAAAATTTCCTCTTGGACCGCATCGGACGAACCCGGCTGCCGAACCATTCGGTGAATGGACGCTACACCGGGCGAGCTAGCGGACGACATTTGTCTAATCTCCATGAGCACTTTTGCCGCTAGCTCTGTATTTAATTGTGACGACGGACGCACACTTGAAGAAGATAACATGGAAACATCACCCTGTTCTGGTTCCTCTGAAATAGAAACTGAGAGAGTAGAGTGACCTTGTGGAGAAAGAGCCGGCATCGCTCTTTCTCCAGAAACAACATATCGTGACACACGTTTCCAATGTTTCTCATCCCAATGTTCACATACAGGACAGGGATTAATGCGAGAACACTGACTACAATTTATGCAATAATCATGAAAGTCAGAGGAAGATTTCTTCCTATTACAATTTGAACAAGTTCCTTTCATTGTGAAGGAACAACAATAAGTCCTAGTTACTCGCAAAAACCCCTGACACAAAGATACATAATAACATGATCCATTAATAAATGAAAAAACAATTGCAAAACAAAATAATTTTGAAAAAATATTTTTTCAGAGAAGCCCAAGTTGCTGAAAAGTAACGTTGAGCCCCGATGGATCCGATGGCAAAGTGTGGTCAAAAATTTTAAAATTATATAAAATAATTAATGAGACACTTTCGGATAATATAAATGTATCCTATAATGAGATAAACTACCTCAAAGACAAACAGCCCCCCTCAAAAAAGGCTGTTGCCAATGAAAACAAACAGTGTAAACACAGAAGAAAACATGACTCCAGGCACTGAAAAAACTGGCCCGGAATCAGTCCTCAATTACACTCTATCTGATGCAAAACAGAGACTCCCAGGGGAGAATCTGCAGAACATCAGATGGAAGATGCAGAACACAAACGTTATACACCCATGGGTGAAAACGTAACTATGGGGAAAATAACAGAAAACATTCTGTAACCAAGCAACTCTCCCAGGGAAATTTTAGAAATGAAACTTCTCAAAAATATGCCAAAAGCATGGGAGAATTGCAAGGGGGGACTTTAGAAGGTTAGGGGAGAGGAAACACTGAATAAGCAGTGCAACAATTAGCAAGAATGACAACAAGAGGCGTTTGCCTCGAAAATAGGCAACTTAACATAATTTTAACAAAAAATTTTAAGTACAGCCCTGATTATTTTTTGCCACTTCTTTTTTCCTCTCCTCCTTCTATCCTCCTTAGAATCACATTTTCTCCAAGAATTACGTGTCTGGCATCCTTTAAACTGAGATTTACAAGCACAAAGATCAGTGAGATGTTGACTGATGAAGGGCCAAACAGAGAATGATATTTGGCGCCAATTTCGGGACGACTGCGTCACTGCGCATGCGCAGTAGAGTCGTACTATGGAGGTCCTTTAGGACGATTTCTTTTTGTTTTGGATGCAAATTTTGGGGATTGGGGGGCAAAATTTGTGTTTGGCCCTGGTTTTTGTGGAGTTAGCACCAGCTAAGTCTGGGTCATTGGTACAGTACAAAAATATCGGATTTTCATTCACCGGAACTAGATGTGGCCTGTCGCAACGTGGGACTAAAAATGCGCCAGTCAACACACTCTCTGATAGTGGGCATCAATAATACCAAGTATCATTAATATCCTTCAAGACTATCAAATGTTCTGAGCCAGACACAAATTTGTATATTTGGATATGAGTATGTGAAGTTGAACTAAGTCTGTGACATTGACCTTGAGGACAGACATTCCAACTTTATTTGTGACACACTCTTTAATAGTAGTGGGCAACAGTAATACCAAGTAGCATTAATAACCTTGGAGGGATTAAATAGTTCTGAGTCAGACACGACACATATTTGGATGTGGGGTATATAAACTTGAACTAAGTCTGTGACCTTGACCTTGTTGACCGGCATTCCAACCAACCTTATTCGCAACACACCCTCAAATGGTGGGCAACATTAATACCAAGTTTCATTAATATCCTTCAAGGCTATCCAAAGTTCTTAGGCGGACACGACTTGTTATAGTTGGATTTGGATGTAGGGGTATGTGAACTTGAACTAAGTCTGTGACCTTGATCTTGTAGACAGGCATTCCAACCTTATTATTTATTTATTTATTTATTGGTGTTTAAGGTCACATACTTATGCACAATGGCTAATCGTGACCGTGACAGTTTTACGGGTGGAGGAAGCCGGAGTACCCGGAGAGAACCACCGAGCAACGACGAGCAGCTGTCAGCTCTCCAACATCGTAACTCTGAACCACAGCACAGGCAGGATTAGATTGGTTGAAGACATGCGCACCATCGACGTGCAGTACGCCTCAGTACACAGCGTCATCGTGCTCCCATGTAGGCAATCGGGGTGAAGTGTCTTGCCCAAGGACACAACGCGGTTGCCGCAGGTGGGATTTCCAACCTTATTCGCGACACATCCTCTAGTGGTGGGCAACATTAATACCAAGCATTATTAATATGCTTCAAGGCCATCAAAAGTTCTGAGCTGGACATGGATTTGCAGACAGATGGATGGACAGATGAATGGATAGACAAAGTGATTCCTATATACCCCCTTGAACTTCGTTCGCGGGGGGTATAAAAAACAATGTGTTCAATGTCATTTTCAGCATCTGGGCTATATCATGACAAAACGAAAGTATAAAGTAAAGTTTTACTAATAATTTATGCTTATGTTGCCACCTGCACTTGTGGGATAAAAATTTGACCAAGTATATCTTGTTTGACAGAGCTCGCTGAACTCTCTCAAACAAGATATAGTTGGTTAAATTTTCAACTGCACTATGGGAAATTGTCACTGCAGGCAGTTTCTTTCCACATAATAATGCAAGGAGTAAAATTTCTAATTCCAACTATTTTCAGGACTGTTTGTGGATTAACAAAAATTAAAAAAAAATAAAAACCCTCCCTCCCTCATCATGAAATTGAGAGAAACTTGCCCAAGAAACCAGAATCTCTTTTTTAATAGGCCCATTTTTTTAATTTGTCCTTCAAAATATAGCTCATAATGACATTTCACTGGAACAAGCTCATGGGAACCAGCTTAATGAGTTGGTTTCAATAAACTGTCATAGGCTATGTTGTTGAGACAAAACAATATTGAAATTTTTTAGATTCAAGAATGTGTTTTGCAGGTATCGTCTGCTATTCGAGTTGGTTTAAGTAAGACAAGTAAACTATTTCTGTGTAAGAGAGATGAATCAAACAAAATGACAAAAACACAGGCATGATGGTATACACTTACATTTGTGTGACGAGAAAGTTCAATAAATCTTCCATATAAATTTCATGAAAGCTAATTCTGTGACCATATGTAATTCTTTGCAACAACTGCAAACACTACAAAAGAAAATAAAACAATTTATCGTGATGAACAAACTATTTCAACTAGTGATTCTTCTACCACCAACATCCTAAAGCACATCTTGTCACAAATACAAACAAGAGGCAAGGGGCCCTAATCACTCACCAGACAATGTTGTTTAAATAAAAAATTAATGTCACATTTGGCATCTACAGCTGTCTAACACTAGAGAGACCAAAAATGAACCCTCAGCCTTTAAATTAATTTATTTTGGGCACCCTGTTTTGCTCGAATATGGGCATAATACCAGAAATAACAGCCTTATCCTGTTATGTTTTATTGTCATGCCTTTCTTTGTATTTCTATAGTCATATTATTATGGAAGTTTTTCTGAAATGTAGACAGGGTACAGATAATTTATATATTTTTCTTGATGTCTTCACACCTTCTCTAATTTGGGCACACCTGTAAATGGTGTGAAATTGGGGTAATCTAAAGGCCTGGAGGCCAGGCACTTGATATGAATGAGCTTGAATCGGACCCCACTAAAGATGCTGAATATCACATATCAAAATACTGTTACTGGTGGATATGAGTAAGAAGATTTTTCAGGAATTTTCTTCATGTTGCAATAGTTCGAAATTTGAGCTCCTTATATGAACTTGTGCACATGATTTGAACAAACTTGAATCTGACCCCAGAAGGATACTGTATATTAAATATAAAAAATTTCAGAGTGGTGGATCTGAAGAAGATTTTCAAAGAATATTCCTCATATTGCAGAAAGTTAGAATTCATGCTTGCATAAGAAGCCCAAATATGGACCCAGGGCCTTGATTTGAACAAATTTGAATTTGACTCCACTTAAGGATGCTGTATACTAAAGATGAAACAGTTATAACAGGAGAATGTGAAGAGGAATATGTTTCCAGAATATTTCTAATACAAGTATGGCATTAAGTAAAAATTTGGAGTCACACATGGAACCCAAATATGAACCCAAGGTGAGGATTAGAACAACCTTGAATCTGATTTGTGTCACTTGCCTAAGGATGCTGTATACCAAATATCAAAAGACTCTTACTGAAAAAGATGTTTTTAATTTAAAAAAAAAAATTCTGGGTATGAAACCGGTTATGCCCCTTGCAGTGACACTTTGGATTTAGCAACTTTATTTGGACGAATTTCAACTGACATATGGCAAGGAGCATGCATGTCAACAGGGGTCAGCCGAGTGGGCGACTTAGGCAAAGAAGTCGCCTTGTCATTCCTCAAGTCGCCTTGGCTTACATTGAGGGTGAAATTCAAGTCGCCCTCCAAAACTTCCTTGGGAGACATTTCAGTTTACTGTATTTTCTTATGTTTTATTTCCAAAAAAACAACGCTTCCGCATTCACAGAAAAGTAAACACGGCTGCTGTTCAAATCCGTCATACGGCTCTGAAAATAGCCTAAACTAGCCCAATTTCATATTTCTGAAAAGAGTTGTAATGGCATAGTCGTTCGAACAATACACCCCAACTGATAGCAACCAGCACAAAATGCTATTTAAAACCAAAAGTGTCAGCAAAAACAATGAATCTCACAAGACACGCATCAAGTTTTATTAGAATTTATTAAAGTTAACCACCATTTCAAACCCCCCCCCCCCCCCCCCCCCCCCACCCAAAAAAAAAATATGCAGGAGACAGTTCATCCATCAGGGTTCCTGCACCAAATTGAGAAGTGAATTCCAGGAGTTTCCAGGAGGTTCAGATCAATTTTTCAAGGAGTTTCCAGGAGTCAGCTGGGTGAAATTCAAGGGTTTTCAAGGAGTATAAAGCGACCATGTGTTGGGAAGAAGGAAAAATGTTAGGAGTTGAATTAATCCAATGAGCAACCGACTTTATTTTTCCAAAATTCCAGGAGTTTCCAGGAGGTGCTTCAAAATTCAAGGAGTTTCCAGGTCCCTGGGAGGGGGTTTTGAAATTCAAGGACTTTCAAGGAATTCAAGGAGGCCTTATAGCACCAATCACACGTGTCAATGTAAGATGGATGGCAGAAATTGTCATTTTTTCTGAACAGAGTATTATCACCCAGCGCAGCAGGTAAGGGAGACAACTGAAATATTTTGTCATTTATCTTAGAAATAAATTAACTCAAATTGTTGTTGACTCTTAATTTACAAAGGATGTCGAAAACGTTTTTAACTATGCTTTTCAATTCAATTAGGACATTCAGAAACCATGAATGACCCAGCTTCTTTTGTGAACTTGAAATTTATTTTAAATACATTAAATATTTTTTTTAAAAGAATATACCTTCTATTACAGAGAAGAACACTCTCACCATGGGTAATGCTAAATTTCAAATCTACTGCATTGAGGCAAATAAAAAATCAACAATTTTTTGTAGGGGGGGGGGGGGGGGGGGGAGGATTTTAACCTACATGATTTAATTTTGTGTGTGTATGTATGTTTGTATAACTTTTATTTATTTTTTTCTCCACAACTGTGTTCTATATGTACATTTATTTTGTCACGATGTCATATACATTTTGTTTTTTTCTGACTTCTCCTTCATGTCCACTGACTTCTCCCTCCTGGCCCCTGACGTCTCCCTAAAGTCTCTGGAGGGAGAAGTCACTTCTCCCTAAAATCAGCTGCCAGGCTGACCCCTGCATGTCAAATTTGGTTCTATTTGGTACAGTAGTTTTTGAGAAGTCGATAGTGTAAGTTTACATTAATGATGGACAGTAAGTGATCAGTAAAGGTGCCGTTGAGCTTTATTCAGGTGAGCTAAAAGAAATGTCAAAATCAATATACCAATTATGGTTCAGTCCTAAAAGGACCTTTGATTTGTATGAAATGTTTTTGTTAATCAATGTGTAAGAGAAGATTTTATTTTTTTTTTATAGTTTTGGGATCAAAAGATATAAAAAATAATTGCGTTTTAATTATATTTCTGCACCCTTTCAAATATAAAATGTCCACATGAAAAATTTAATTTCATTACAAACATAATTTACTGGGGCACCTGCCACTTGTAGCAATCTATGTGCAATGCTACACTGAGGTAGCATAACACTAATTTCCTATATCATTCAAAAACAGTTTCATTTCCTTGAAAGCTTTGGTAGGATTGCAACCTGTTGCATGATTGATTTATTTATTGCGACAGATTAACAGAAGAATTGATTGTTTTGATGCCCTACTCTGTATTGGATGGGAAGCGATGGCTCAGTAGGTAGAGGTGCAGGCTGCAAGCCGAGAGGTCTTTGGTTTGAAATTGTGTTCTTGGGCAAGACGCTTCACCCCATTGCCCACGTGGGGATACGGTGGCATGGTGTACTAAGGCATACTGCACATCGATGGTGCACTTGTCTTCAACCAATGCTACTCCTGCTTCTGTGGAGTTAGTGTGTTGGGGAATCAGACAGTTGCTCTCCTTTTGCCCGGTGGTTCTCACCGGGTACTCTGGCTTCCTCCACCCATAAAACTGTCCAACACGAGGTGATCCTGGCTGTCAGAAGTGTCGAAAACCCCAATAAATAAATAAAGTATAAATATATCCCGCAATGGAGAATAGTAGTATTTCACACATTTCCAACAGTGTGTCATGTAATATACTCTCCCAAAAAAGAAAGTGTGCATGCTAAAAAAAAAACACTAAAAAAGATATATATCATTTTCATCCATGGAAATTTTATTCAATCACAGATGAATCAATTTGTGATCAACACGAGAAATTTCATTACGCTACGACGAATACTCTTGGTGCCATGGAGAGTCAAAGACACTAAGGGTCAAACACAAAATTCACACACTCAATATCTGGTATGACCTCCGTCTGCATCGACTACTGCTGTGCATCTACGCCTCATGGAAGTGAACAAGTTAGCATGGAAGTGTTGTGGGATGTTGTTCCATATTCTGATAAGCTGTCTTTGGTGTTCCACAAGCGTTGACAGTGCATGGGGAAGCCGGCATAGCTGACGTTTCATTTCGTCCCATACGTGCTCAATGGGTGAGATATCGGGCGAATTTGCGGACCAGGGAAGAACATTCACTTGTTGTTGCTGCAGATACTGTTGAACAACACGAGCTGCGTGGGGTCGGGCACTGTCCTGCTGTAGAATGACGCCGGGGCCGTGACGTTGCAGTAATGGGACAACAGGTGTAAGCACTTCATCACGATATCTGGCTGCATTGAGATTGCCATCAATAATGACCAGCTCAGTTCTGTTACAGGCAGTGATGCCACCCCACACCATGAGAGACCCTCGCCCATAACGGTTTCGCTCCACGTCACATGGATCTGCGTAGCGTTCGTTTCGACGTCTGTACACTCTCTGGTGGCCATCTGATGATGAAAGATGAAAACGACATTCATCTGTGAATAAAACACGTCGCCACCAGAATAAGGGATGCCTGAGATGTTGTCTACACCACTGCAGTCGAGCACGACGATGACGTAACGTCAAAATCGGACGAATTGCAGGTCTTCGAGGACGTAAGCCGTATTCTCTCAGCCGGTTGATTACTGTTTGAGGATGTATAAGTCTCAGGTTAGGGATGTTCCTGGTTGTCGTCATTGCTGTTTGTTGCTGGTTCCGGAGATGGACGACACCGATATACCGATCTTGTGCAGGGGTGGTAACTCGGGGTCTCCCGTAGCGGGGTCGGTCTCGAACGTCATCATGTTGTGCATGTCGATGGACTGGCCTGTCTACAGTGTTACGGTGGCAGTTCAAATGCTGGGCAACCTCTCTGTGTGTTCTGCCAGCTCTAATCATACCCAGGGCAAGGAGACGTTGATTCATTGTCAATCTTGGCATGCTAATGTGGAGTTGTTTTAACAGCAGCGCAAGTTTGAATGTGAATGATAGGAAGGCCTTACTTTAGTGTTTAAATACCCAAGGATTCACACTGCTGCATGAATTTTCAGACTCTCCATGTGCAAAACATGCCTTTTCACAAACGTGCAATTTTAACAGGGAAAGCTGTTTTTGTGTTCAATATAACTTATTCATGAACAGGTTAACACTCTTTACACCTACGAAATTATTTTTTTGGAGTTTGATCAATTTCTGCAATGCACACTTTCTTTTTTGGGCGAGTATAGAAAGACTGCATCCCTCCACCCATACCCTACAGTCATTAATCTTTTTTTTTCATACATAACTTCCTCAAAAAGCAGGACCCTTCCCTGAAACATTTCCCCCCAGACACACGCACAAATAAATATTTCTCCAATAATGTTTTTTAAAAATCCAACAGCTCCGCGATAATTAAAACTGCGGACAAAGGCAAAAAATTTGGGAATGGGAAAAAGAAGTCTGGATGTTTCTCCAGTTAGTTACAAATTTTTAAGGACAACCCTTTTTCCTCCCTTTTCCACCTTCCCCAAAATTACCATTTAGAATGTCATCCACCTCCTTTCATTTTACAGAGTTTGCATTAAAGATAAACACATTTTCGCAAAAGGGGTAGAGATGGGAGATGTCTTCTTCAATAAATTCTCTAGATCATGTTATTTATTGGAGTTTAACAACACTTTTAACAGCCAGGGTCACCTCATGTTGGACAATTTTACAGGTGGAGAAAGCCGGAGGAAACCAATGAGCAATGGCGATCAACTGTCAGACTCCCCAATGTACTAACTCCACACAGGCAGGGTTAGCATTGCTTGAAGTCAGATGCACCATCAACATGCATACACATTAGTACACGGCACCACCGTGCCCCCACGTGGGCATTCGGGATCAAGTGCCTTGCCCAAGGATCAAACCATGGACCTCTTGGTTTAAAGTTCAAGACAGTAACCACTGAGCTCCCCTCTAATGAAGGTACAGGAATCATCTTCATTCACACTTTCAAATTTGCCATATCATTATATACATTCTAGACTTCATGGTTTTCTAATAATTGGTAGCCAAAATGTAATGAGCCAGGTAGGTAAAGGGACAAAGTGTCCTATTCCATGAATGCATAGTGATAGGTTTCGTTTTGCTTATATGCAGTCAGATAGGTCTTTGAATCAGTTAGTTATAAGTGTTTTAGGTGACTTTGAGCATCTCTGGCTATATCATGACTACAATACAAGGGACTCATTCTGCAGAGATGTAGTAATGTGGCCGGCTGCAGACAGGGAATCAGTGAACTACTATGCTGGAGCATTGCTGGAATTTATTGATTGGTGTTTAATGGTGCATAGGTTATAGGTCATATTTTATCAGTGAAGCAGAACCTGTTTACCACTGTAAACAAGAATTGCTCCACTTGCTAGGATTCCCAGGGTGAAGGTCTTTGAATCAAAGTGAAAGAATCTAGCTTAAATTTCTCTCAAAAAGTATCACTTCACCACTAAGAGTAACAGTTTGATGTGCCAGTCCATAATTTTAAAAGCTGAAGAAAGTTACATGGTAATATACAAAGTGAATCTGCAAGCCTGGCCTATTTAGAATCAACACATTTTGTTTTCATTGGTGAAATCTGGACACATATTTTTAAACTTTTCTGTTATAAAATGCTTTCACTAAATTTGCAGTGTGATGGCCATCAAAACTATAGAGGAGGCTGTTAAATTACTAGCAAGAGACAACAATCAGCAACATCCATTCTATGTTATGCTGAGCTAGTTATACAAAACAGCCAATTCACCAACCCAGGGATTGGTAACAGGTCATATTTAACCAGTAAAACAGAGCTTCTTTACCACAGTAAACAAGCACTGCTTCACTTTCCGGGATGTCCACAGAGATATCGATATGGAACTGTTATGTAGGGTTACATGTGCATAGCAGAAAACAGGACAAGCAACATTCCCTGCTTATGTGGATCCCTTTCTTGTTTTCATGTTTGATGACTTGATTTGATCTGCAATTGAGGCAATGCAAATGGCAACAGTTACCGTAGCAGTGTTTCCTCCCAATGCATATGATGTCACACTCGTATTTGTTTCGAAAACCCTCAGTCATAATTTTCAGTCAAATACTGATCATACCTGGTCTAACATCTTAATGTAATTACAACTACATCAAATTCGCCAGCAAATTTCATCCACACATTGACATTTAAAAAGATTAGCCATCAGAGCAATGTATCAACAATGAGCAGTTTAGTTTGTGCAGATGCAAAATGGAATCGAAATATTTATTTATTTATTTATTGGTGTTTAAGATCACATATTCCTGCACAGTGGCTAATCAGGACTACAACATGGATACGATGTAAAGTTCAGCCAATCGTTTATACCCATGTTGCCCATTTTGGAGGACTTCCACCTGAGGCACTAGTAGCCGGGGCCTATTTTACCAGTAAAACAGGGGTTCCTTCACTTCCAGGGGTCCCCGCAGGGAAAATCGAACAACCCCAATCCAGTGTATTCTGAAATTACTGGACCTGTGCCGGTACACATAAATTTTACAGGGCAGTGGCATCTGACAAAATCTGGTTTTCACCTTCAGTCTGTTTTTTAAAGACATCTTCGCTATAACTGAGGATTGTATGAAAATACAGAAACTGAAAGTATGTTTTACTATATGCTCAGTTGTGACTTCCATTGTTTTTTACAACAGGCAGAGCAGATTTTTGGGTTAACCTGACAGCTCTAAACTCATGGAAGTAACTTTTTCTGATATTTCAACACTAGCAACCTGACTTAATAACCCACAGTATTCAACAAATGATAACGGTCAGCTAGATTTCAAAGAGGCTGAAATACTACCACAACATTCAAGGAGTCACAACAGCATTGCAAATTATTTTTTCAGCTTCAATTAGTTTCCATGAATTCCAGGATGTGTGGACCCCAAAATACACAAAATATGTGTTGAGTAAAGCTGAAAGGGTCATTAGAATAAAAATATCTTCCAAATTTTGAGACAAGAAATGGTAATGAGATGACAAGACCAACAAGGGCAATAACTTGTGAAAAATATTTGGACATGTCTGGTGTGCAAGTCCATCCATAATATTATCACCAAAAAGCTATGTATTCATTTTGGGAAGAAAATCTTCAACGGTTCCCTTTGAAATGTGATGACAAGAAATGGCAATATGATGACAACAAAGTCTAAGTCCAACAAGGGTAGTAACTCTTGGAGAAATACTTGGACTCAGTTTGTTCACAAGCACATTCATGATATGATCACCAAAAGGCAATATGTAAAATTTGGAAAAAATGTTTTAACGGCTTTCTTTAAAAGGTGATAAGAAATGGGGAGGGACAGAAGAACAGAAGTATGGATGGAAGGATCCAATTCCCAGGCCTGGCATTCTTAAACATGCAGGAGGGCTAAAAATTGCTCTCCTCACATGGCCTAGAGGAGCAATTAGCTCTCTGCAAGCTTACAAAAGCTAAAAGTGGCAAAATGAAGTTGTACTATTAACACATTCTGCCTTGTGGGCTTTGTACATTATATTTGTTACTGCTAACCAGGTAGTCTCTGTGAAATGGATACACTGCCCTTCCCACACCTCCGGGCCTTACCAAGGTGTGGAAGGGGCAGTGTGGCCATATTGCTGAGACCACAAACATAGCAGAGATTTGAAAACCCATGGGTTTTAGGAATAGACTGTTGTGGTAATCATTAATTTCTAAGACTAGGAGGGCCATTTTCTGCCCTCAAACTTTTTAAGGCGAGCAGCAGGCGAGCAAATAAATCGCTCTCCTGAAAATGCCAAGCCTGAATTCCTATACCCTCTTTTGTCAGAGATAATAACTTTAAAATATATGCAAAAGGAATAACATCTATACATACTGGACCACATGTGAAATCATTGTTTTTCAAAAAACCACTCAACACTGGACATAAGAGATATCTGTCATGCAGTGCTCTACATATATCTTCATCCTGACCTGAAAGTTTATTAGACACAAAAAAGTTTATTAGATGTGAAAGAAATAAAAAGTGAATCTTATCAACATTTTAACAGGAAATGATTTCAAGAAACAGGTTGAGGAATATACTGCTTCATACATCCCAACTGCTTCAGAAACTAGAATGAACATGTCCAGATACACATGCTGATAGCCAAAAATATTTGATATTTTGGACACTCATGAGTCATAACTGCAGTAAACTACCATATTAATTGCACAAAAACACAGAAAATCAATCTGAGACTTCTGTTTTGAAAGCACAAGTGGAACTATGAAATTTCAGATTATTTTTTAAAAGATATGAAATATCAGTTCCATTTGTGATTTCAAAACAAAGTCCTAGTTTTATTTCCTGCTTTTTGTGTGAGTATTTTATAAGTATTGTGTGAAAATCAGAAATTAATGTGGTTTCTGCACAATCCAAGAACCACAACTACAATTAAACAACAGAAAAATGCAGAAAATCAAACTTTACTTCCTCCGTTGATCATGGGGTAAAATTTCAAATCATTTTGCCAAAAGCAATAAAGTTACTGGGTGAAAACAGAAAAATAACAAAATATTTTGAGCCATAACTGTGGAATTACTAGCAACAGGAATGTGTTAATCAAGCTAGGCCTACCATTAGTGATCATTAAAGATCTCAAATTTCAAATCATTTTGCCTCAGAAAGTAAAAGTATCATTTGGAGATATGTTTGCCCACAATCAAGTCATAACTATGTATTTATTTATTTATTTTATTGGTGTTTAAGGTCACATACTTAGGCACAATGGCTAATCATGACTGTGACAGTTTTACGGGTGGAGGAAGCCGGAGTACCCGGAGAGAACCACAGTGCAACGATGAGCAGGTACCAGCTCCCCAACAACGTAACTCCGCACTGCAGCACAGACAGGGTTAGATTGGTTGATTGGCACCATCGACGTGCAGTACGCCTTAGTACACGGCGTGATCGTGCCCCCATGTGGACAATTGGGGTTAAGTGCCTTACCCAAGGACACAATGCAGGAGTCCGAATCGATCACTCAGACAGTCACCCATCATAACTATGTAATTATGTGTACTAGAAATCCCCAAACTGAAAATTTTGTTACTATCAAATCTACAGGCTTAATATATAAGAGGAGATAGTTGTCATACACTCCAAAAAAGAGATAGCATCACACATGCTGTCATACCACCCAAGGGATAGGACTGCATTGGGACAAACAATATCTCTCATCCACCCAGCCTGTGGCTGGGGGTAAGTTTTTAATAAAATCACTAGAAATATTTCAAAACTCATTAATCACCAACCCACCAAGAAAAACATGGACATTTTGTCAAAAAAACTAAAAGAATTTCAGTTAAACCTTTGCATAGTCAAGGTAACAACTAAAGATGTTTTTGAAACAAAAAAATACACAGTAACAAGAAGTGAAGGACCCATAATCTCCACAAAAACTTACTTGAACACTAACTCTTGCAACAGAAATTGACTAAGTTCGGGATGACAATTTTAGTGAAGTTTGAAAAAATCAACAGTATTAGAGGGTTGGATATTGTCATTAATAGTCCCCTTCTACCTTCATATGCAATATAAAAGCCCTGGCCCCATTGGACTTTGTGAAATTAACCTAAACACAAACTCTTATAAAACTGAACACATACATCTGAAGTTTACGTGGCTACATTAGCTCACCACTTCAGCTAAAAAACTAAGATGGCAGACTAATCTGCATTATTTATTTACGAGAAAAAAACCTGTATACAATGCTATGTTTATTGTGCTAGTTGATTTCCAAAACAAAAATAATCAAAATCTCAATCACTATTTGGAAGTTCTTCCTTGAAAAGTTAAAAAATTTATAGTAATTTATATATTTTTTATACTTACCAATGACCCAGACATAGCTGGTGCTAACTCTTAAAAAACTAGGGCCAAACACAAATTTTGCCCCCCAATCCCCAAAATTTGCATCTAAACCAAAAGAAATCATGTCCTGAAGGACCTCCATACTTTGCCCTCACTGCGCATGCGCAGTGTCAAGGACGTTCCGAAATTGGCGCCAATTATCATTCTTACAAGCAGTGCCTGGTCAGTGCTATGTACTCAGCGGGGAGGTATGAGTTCCCAACTCCTGGGAGGGCCATCCCCGTCTGGGTCATTGGTAAGTATAAAAAATATATAAATTACTATAAATTTTTTAACATTTTTATACTGTACCAATGACCCAGACATAGCTGAATAGTAAAAAGGCTGGAGGGCCTAGGACATAGAGGAAAATCCAATAAGCTCAACTATATAATATAGAGTCAACCCCTCAAGGAGAAAAGGAGTATTAGGCTTTACATGTATCTTTCTTATTTTATGTTAAATTAGAAAGATACAATACCCTTCATAATTGAGCACAATAACATTCATGTTCTCTATTAACATCCAGTATAACCCTTTATACTAATTATTTTTAAAGTAAGCCAATAAATAAAGTTAGTCCAGAGAATTGAGACTCTTTATATTCTTTAAAAGTGTCCGAGCATTGTATATTAACGCCCGTTTGACACTTGACATATACAATGCTTCACACCGAGCTACACTTTAAAAATATGACATGAATGAATTTTTAACATTAATATTACACTTTAAAACCATCCCGGAAACGACTCAGAAATACTGACTTGGAGGAGGCATTCCCTTGCTTTTCACTATAAAGCAGGTGACCTAAGGGAACACCCTCCCCCCCCCCTTCCCCTTGCCCTGGGTCAAATAGCCCAGAGCGAAGAGGGCAGCCGGACGGAGTCACTGCCGGAACAGAAAGCCTGCATAACTATAGTTGCAACTGTTTAGTGGACGACATTCTGAGCAACAGATAATGGACCTAAACAATGCAGGTCTCCAGAAATGGACTCAATATTTCTGAGATAAAAATTCGTGAATGCGGATGGCTGAGACCAATAAGCAGCCTTCATTAAATCTGTAATAGCAATACTATTAGTGTAAGCCCAAGATGTAGAAAGAGCTCTTACTTCATGAACCGAAATCTTAAGCACAGACTGCTGAGAAGAAGATAAATTTTCATAAGCAGTACGGATAGTTAATTGAATCCATCTAGCAATAGAATGGAGCGAAATGTCCTTTCTATTAGGCATCAGAGACAGAAAGAAACGTTTTCGTCCCTTTCTGACAAACTGAGATCTCTGTTTATAGATACGTAATGCTCTAACAGGACAGAGTAAAGGCCTATGCCCGTCTGAAGACGGAAGAGCCTTAATAACAATAGGTTCCGGATATTTATTAGGAGCCTGATTCTTAGCTAAAAATCCCACATTAGTAGTGAAGGTGATAGTGTTCCCGACACTACGATAGTGAGAATCATCCACCGACAATGCATGAAGCTCACTGACTCTTCTAGCAGAAGAGAAAGCTAAGAGAAAAGCTGTCTTATAAGACAAGAATTTGAAATCTACTGTCCCAAGAGGTTCAAATGGCTTTTCCTTCAGTTTAAGAAGAACCCAAGCTAAATTCCACTTAGGAATTAACCTAAGAGTTCTGGGTCTATTTATCGAGAAGTTTCTAACTAACTTAGATAAAGAGACATTAGATCCAATTTGTAAACTATCATGATGTGCATAGGTATCAGATAACATAGACCTATAACCCTTAATAGTAACAGGCTGCAGTTTGATTTCGTCAAACAAGTATACTAGAAAGTTTGCAATGTCTGGTATGGAGGGATCAAAAACATCAACAGAATGATCCCTACACCAACGACGAAAAACCTTCCACTTAGCCGCATAGTTTAGCGAAGAGGAGGTCCTCCTACAGTTAGAAATCGTGTCCACTGCTCGTCCTGTAAAGTGCTTGCCATGCAAGAAGGACCGCACAACGGAAAAACGTGAAGGTTGAGACCTTGCGGGTTGTGATGGAGTTGACGCGGTTTCCCCTGCGAAAGAAGATCCTCCCGTGGAGGAAGCTTTCGCGGTAGGTCCCACAACAGACACCTGAGTAGATTTATCCACGGTCTCTGCGGAGACAGAGATGCTACCAATAGAATCTTGCATTGAGATTGTTTTATCTTTAGCAATACTTGCTGAATTAACGGCGCTGGAGGATACGCATATCCTATCATTCCGTCCCAAGGGATCGACAGAGTGTCTACTGCAAATGCTCTTGGATCCGGACACGGAGACACATACGTCTGCAACTGATTGTTGAGATGTTTCGCAAATAAGTCTATCATTGGCCGTTCCCATTGGTAGCAAATCTGATTGAATACTTGTTTGTTGAGAGTCCACTCCGACGGCAACAAGCGACCCTTTCGTGAAAGGGAGTCTGCTAGTACGTTCAGACGACCCGGTATATGACGGACCGAAAGTAGAACTTGATGTTCTAGAGCAAACAGAAGGATTCTTTCCGTTAGATTGAACAACGGAATTGAAGGAGTGCCTCCCTGATTCCGTATATACGCCACTGCTGTCGTATTGTCGGATAGGATTTGGACATGAGCATTGTGAATAATGTCCATCCAATGACGTAACGCAAGCCAAATTGACATCATTTCCTTGATGTTTATGTGCTTGCCCAGGAATTGCGGATCCCAAAGACCCTGGCATCTCGAATCCGTTGGGATCAATGATGCACCCCAACCTGTTTGACTGGCATCCGTCATAATGGTAAAACTCGGATCCGGCAACTGCAGCGGAACTCCCTGAGTTAACCACTGAATGTTTGCCCAAGTCTGAATCTCTCATTTCACTTGATCTGACAAGAGAACGTCTATGTCGAGCGAATGAATTTTCACACTCCAATTCTGAGTCAAGAAAATTTGGAGAGGACGCGTGCGTAACCGCCCCATCGGAATGAGATCCGCAGCGGCTCCGCACAGACCTATCAGTCTCATGAACTCCCTCGCTGTGACTTTGTCTGCGTGCAGACAATAGCGAGCGTAACAACTGACTAATTTCGCTCTGGTTAACGGCAGACGAACGAGATTGTTGTGCGTCTCGAAGCTCATTCCCAGATGTGTGAATGACTTGGACGGCACCAGATCCAACTTCTCCTCGTTTATTATAAAACCGAGACGTCGGAGCAATAGAAGAAGATTCTGAACATCATTCTGAAGCGTTAACTCGTTGCCGTACCTCTGAAGAATGTCGTCCAGGTAGGCCGACGTTACCGCAGACGAATGAGCTCGGAAATACATCATTACCGAGTTCATTACCCGAGTGAAAGCCCAGGGTGCTAGATTCAATCCGAAGCACAGCGCCTGGAATTGATACACCACCCCTAGGACTGCGAAGCGTAGATACTTTCTGAATGTCGGATGTACCATGACATGAAAGTATGCATCTTTGAGATCTATGCTTGTTGCATAATCATTCACCCGAATACTCGCTCTGACCGATCGAATCGTCTCCATATAAAACTTCGGAGCGACGATCAGCTTGTTTATCCAGCTCAAATCTATGACTGGACGGAACGAGCCGTCTGGTTTCGGAACCAGAAACAGATGGCTGTAGAATCCCGGTGTCTCCTGGTTTTCTATGACCTCTACCGCGTTATTCCTTAAAAGAGACTGCACCTCTGATAACAGAGCGTCTCTTTTCTGCGGATTTGACGGAAGTTGAGTCCATTTTGGACTTCGAGTTAATGGAGGCTTTCGTTTGAAGGATATCTTTAGACCTTCTGAAATCACCCCTCTCACCCAGGGGTCGTCCGTAATCGACGCCCACTCTTGTGAAAAACTCGACAACCTTCTGCCAACCGGCACGCGATAGAGGTTGAAGCCATCACCTCCTGGACCTGTGAGGCCTGCGGTAGGAGAAACCACGTCCTCTGCGACCCACACCTCGTCCCGTCGACCTCGGGGCGTCCGACCGGTTGTCCCGGCCTGACGGACGTCCCGCACGTGAGTCGCTGCCTTGACGGTCTCGTGAATAAGACCAAGAGGACGCACCGGAACCTCTATAGGAACCTCTCTTGGGCGCATTAGACCCAGAAGTGCCTGTCTTACTCTTATCTGCCGTATCCGACTTCTTAGAAGCAGATTTAAACAGCAGAGAATCCGAAGCTTTCTTAGTAATTTTATCGTAAATTGCAGAAAGCTTGCCGTCGAAGAGAAGTTCTCCGGAGACCGAAGCGACTCTGAGAGAGTTCTTCACCTTACTATCCACGAGTGTGGATGTAGCTAGGGCTGCGTCACGTCTAACCAACTCCAGGTTTGCCACTGAAAGGGCGGAGTTACACGTGGAATAAGCTACTGCCCTTGAAAGAAGTCTTAAAGAGGATTGTACATCCTGGAATTCTTTCCCTTGAAGACGCAGTGATAACGCCTTAGTAAGGTGGTCTGCGTAAGATAAAGCATCTAAACTGGCTCTGTTAGACGAAATAGTCGTCTCCAACACCGCGGTTGGAATAGACGCAGATGACGGTAATGATAATTCTAAGTCTTCCACCTCGTCGTCCATACGCAGAGGAACTCTCGGATTACCCTGCCGTAACGAATTTATTCCTTGCATTAATGAAAGGCAGGTTAAGAGTATTGGCGGACAAGAAACCCGCTTTTTCTGTTTTGGAAGCAAGTTTGAATATAGCGTCGTTCAATAATTCAAATGTTCTTGTGACATTATTGGACTGAGACGGAAACTCGGGAGCGATGTCCCTGAACCGCTCAAAGAAATCAGTGTCCAATGACGCTATAATTCTCTTGTCCGGTACCGCAGCAGTCTGGCCCGACGGAACAACTTGAGGAAGAAAGTGCCGGATGAAGTCCACGGCAGCTTTATGTTGTTCCGAAGGGGATAGCTCCAAGTCATCCGTATCCCTTTCACCATCCGGTCGGACCTCATGATGCTCCCGGTTGTCCGCACCCGATGCTTCGGCGGAGCGTACCGACCCAGCGCCGTCGGATAATTCCCGATCCAACACCGTTTCTGTCGGTTGCTGGGATGCTGCGATAAGTTGTGCTATTTGAACAAGCACGTCCGACATCGAGGCCTGCGGAGGCGCAGTCTTCCGCTGCTTCGCCGAGGGCAGCTCCGCATCTGGTGACTCCCGCATACTCTTCCTATGCGAACGTCCGGAGTCAACCGGCCTCGTGTCCCTGGCTACCGGATGGCGTGACCTGGTCGCTGAAGAATCCCTGATCGGCAAAGCTGGTAAAATATCGGCGGTCACGTAGCCAAGGTGCGGTCATGTGCGCTGGTGAGAGGAAGAAGCCTGAGCAGTCTCAGCGGACTGCCTATACAACAGAGCGTCCCGAGCGACGGACGTGTGCTCCGCTTGCGACACATTTTGTACCACAACATCTGGTCCCAGATGTTGTTGTACGAGAGAGGGGCCTCTCTCGCTCGCGGCCCGGCTGGACCTGGACGAGCTAGGAACCGGACTCGAAGGCTTCCTCCGATCTCTCATACTATCCGCCGTCACTGGGTGTGCACGTTGAATGTTTATAGTGCTCGCATCACCCAACATTTCCTCCTGGACCGCATCGGACGAACCCGGCTGCCGAACCATTTCGATGAATGGACGCTACACCGGGCGAGCTAGCGGACGACATTTATCTTATCTCCATGAGCACTTTTGCCGCTAGCTCTGTATTCATTTGTGACGACGGAAGCGCACTTGCGGAAGATAACATGGAAACATCACCCTGTTCTTGTTCCTCTGAAATAGAAACTGATAGAGTAGAGTGACCCTGCGGAGAAAGAGCCGGCATAGCCCTTTCTCCACTAACAACATATCGTGACACACGTTTCCAATGTTTGTCATCCCAATATTGACATATTGAACAAGGATTAGTGCGAGTACACTGACTACAATTAATACAATGATCATGAAAGTCAGAGGAAGATTTCTTCCTATTACAATTTGAACAATATCCTTTCATTGTGAAAAGACAACATCAAGTCCTAGTACTCGCACAAACCCTTAAACACAAAGATACATAATAACATGATCCATTAATATAGAAAAAACAATTGAAAATCAAAATAATTTTTGAAAAATATTTTTTTCAGCGAAGCCCAAGTTTCTGAAAAGTAACATTGAGCCCCAATGGATCCCAAGGCTAAGTGTGGTCAAAAATTTTAAAATTATATTAAATAATTAATGCAACACTTACGGATAATAATAATGTATCTTATAGTGAGATAAACTACTCCAAAGGCAAACAGCCCCCCTCAAAAGAGACTGTTGCCAATGTAAACAAACAGTGTAAAAACACCAGAAAACATGACTCCAGGCACTGACAATACTGGCCCGAAATCAGTCATCAAAATTACACACTATCTGATGCAAAACAGATACTCCCAGGGGAGAATCTGCAGAACATCAGATGGTAGATGCAGAACACAACGTTTATACACCCATGGGTGAAAACGTAAATATGGGGAAAATAACAGAATTCATTCTGTAACCAAGCTAATTCTCCCAAGAGAATTTAGAAATGATCTTTCTCAAAAATATGCCAAAAGCATGGGAGAATAGCAAGGGGGACTTAGAAGACCAGGGGAGAGGAAACACTGAATAAGCAGTGCAACTTTATAGCAAGAATGACAACAACAGGCCCATGCCTCGAACTTAACATAATTTCATAAAAAATTTTAAGTACAGCCCTGATTATTTTTTGTCACTCCTTTTTCCTCTCCTCCTTCTATATCCTCCTTAGAATCACCATTTCTCCAATAATTACGTGTCTGGCATCCTTTAAACTGAGATTTACAAGCACAAAGATCAGTGAGATGTTGACTGATGAAGGGCCAAACAGAGAATGATAATTGGTGCCAAATTCGGAACGTCCTTGACACTGCGCATGCGCAGTGAGGGCAAAGTATGGAGGTCCTTCAGGACATGATTTCTTTTGGTTTTAGATGCAAATTTTGGGGATTGGGGGGCAAAATTTGTGTGTGGCCCTAGTTTTTTAAGAGTTAGCACCAGCTATGTCTGGGTCATTGGTACAGTATAAAAATATAGAATTCCTACTTTTAGAGCAAAATGGCTAAGGGCAGTCATTTTTTATTTCAGTCATCAAAACCCAAAATGTGACATCCTGCTTGTCTTGTCAACAGGGAATTATGTGGAAATAAATGAAAAAAATGGAAACAGATCTGCCAAAGAGCGAAGGCAGATACTTGGCCAAAGGCCGAGCAAAGGGTGTAACAGGAGAGGGTATCCCACTTAAGTTGGGAGCAGGGGGAGGAGGTTGATTTTTTAAGAACCTAAGAATGCATCAGGTGGCATCCTCAGTTGCAAAAGTTTTACTGGAAAATTTGAATTTTAATAGCACAATTTTTCAGCTGGTAGAGTGTTTATATCTTCTTTTTAATTATGTTACAGTGTCAAGTAACTTTCAACTGTAAAAATCAATAATATACTTTAAAAATGACAAATTCATAGTAAATTATATATTTTTACACTTACCAATGGCCCAGACATAGCTGGTGCTATCTCTAAAATATCTAGGGCCAAACACAAATTTTGCCCCCCCAATCACCAAAATTTGCATGCAAAACCGAAAATTAGAAGTTCTAACTGGTCCTCCATACATTTACCCTCTGCGCATACGCAGACATCAGGAAGTCACCAGAATTGGCGCCAACACCATTCTTTGTAAAAGAGAGTATTACATAATAATTCAGCGGGGAGGTATGAGTGCCCACTCATGGGAGGGCCTTCCTGTCTGGGCCATTGGTAAGTATAAAAATATATAAATTACTATGAATTTGTCATATTTTTACACAGTATACCAATGGCCCAGACACAGCTGAATCGTAAATAGGTGGAGGGCCTAAGACTTCTGAAATAATTCCAATCCTGCAATCCATGAAAAAGGAACACAGAATAGTTAGGAATTACATGTATGTCTCTCTATACAGTAATAGAGGAGACATATTCTAAACAAGGAGACCAATTAAGTAATTCCTTATTGTAAGTATGAAGATGAAGACAAGTTCCTAATTTTCCAAGGCAAGTCCGGACTAAGCCCCAAAAATTACGATGGCGTATCTGAGAAAAAGAGAAAATCTCCCACAAACATACGCCTTACAATAACATTTCAGCTGTATGCAGGATATAAATATGGATAAAATCAGCATCCTTCGAAAATACATACATTTTAAGCCAGATTATGGGTAAAAACACACACACCCCCTCCCCCCTTTTTTGAAGAAATCTTCAAAAGAAAAAAGGGGAGAGCACTGGAAACAATAAGAGAGGTACCCAAAAACAATATAATTAATCGTCGAATAGGCACTCAGGTATTAATTCAAGATTAATAAATGGTGCTTAACATTACTTCAGAAGTTACGGCTATAGTGATGATCCTGGTAATTAATATTGCACACTAAACAGCATACACCGCAGACAACGTACACAGATACGTCAAAAACAGGTGATATATAAAAATATAACATACACATATCTAATCAAGCCACACTGAACGATTCCTGAAGAGAAAACACACTTCCTACGAAATCCATAGGTGGCCACTGTACAATAAATTCCAGTAACAACACTCTCCAACGTGAAAAATCTGATATCTATGATCGTAAAAGTACGTGTAATATGAGTACAAAACAAAATAGAAACTTGGATCTAGAGATGTACATAGGTATGATTAACAGGCTCCTACACGGACTGCCCCCAAAACAGATTATTATTTCAAGGTCCACCAAGTACAATAAAGCGTTAGCTTAATAATAATAATGCACGAATGCATATATATTTAGCATGTAATCATCTGAATACCAGTTATTTGGTTATGCAGCCTGCGAGGTACTCAAGAGTAACAATTGAATTGTGATGATTTATAAATAAATGCTTGTATGTAACAAATCAACCAAAATTACAGGGCATTAATTCAGCTAAAAAGCGGATGAGCAAATGAGGACACCACAGAACACGACATAAATGCATAAAATGCATATATTAGATTAATGAAGCTTGCAGGAAGAGAACGTCTTGCTCGGTAATTGCCTATAACACATAAGGAAGTGATTGAGTGTGTTTTTTCAAATGACACAATCATGTTTTAGAGGAATTTTGAATGTTGGTTTCTGATCCCCCGCCGGGATTCGAACCCTCGGCAACACCGCCTGGCAATCAGGAGTTCAGCATCTAAACCACTAGACCATTGCACACCGTCAAAAAACGATGGCTGGAATCTAGCATTTTAGAAGTGACTCAGTGTGTGTGTGTGTGTGGGGGGAAGGGGGGGGGGGGAATTCGAAGTCATGACGAAATCTCCTCACCTGCATTATTCAATCGTACTTGTGTCAGTTAACAGAAAAATATAGGAACCGCAATGGTTCTCTCATGGTGGTGGGGGAGGGGGGGGGGGGGGATTCGAAGTCGTAACGAAATCCCCTCATCCGTATATTTTATCGTACATGTGTCAGTTAAGATAAAAAAATATAGGAACTCCAATGGTTCCCTCACATCTAATCGACTCTATATGCCACTATGGACGGAGAGGGATGTGAAGAATAAAACTTCCCCTGAAAGAAGACCCTCTCATGGAGGAAGCTTCTGGGGAGCGTCACATAACAGACACTTGAGAATATTGATCCAAGATTTCTGACAACAGAGGTGCTACCAGTAGGATTCACTGTTTAAACTTAAACGTAAGCTATTGAATCCAATGAATAGGAATATACGCATATCCTATTATTCCTCCCCATGAATTTGCAGAGTGTCTACTGCCTGCGCTCAATAATCTGGGCATGGCGACACAAATGATGGTAACTAATTCTTCCGGTGCGTCGCAAACTAAAGAATCATGGGGTGATCCCACTGGTAGCAAAACTGTACAAATAAACGCAAGTTGAGCATCCATACATATGAAACAGGCGACCTTTCTGAGGAGCGGGTCTGCTAGTACATTCAGACGACCCGGAAAATGATGGATAGAGAGATGAACATGAAAATGATTCTCCATTAGGTATTATAACAAAAGTGAATGGGTGCCGCCCTGGTTCCTGATGTACCTGATGTACGCTACCACTATTGAGTTGTCCAACAATCTCTGAACAAGCGAGAACGCATTGATGGAGCACTAACAATATTGACATCATTCTTGATGATTATGTGTTTCTGCAGGAACCGAGGGTCTCAGACCCCTGCATATATAGTCTGTAGGACTCAGGGTCGTGCACCAAACTATTGACTCATACCCGTCATAATCGTGAAAGCCGGATCTGGCAGTTGCAGCGGAACTAATGAGTTAACCACTGAAAATCTGCCTCAATATGGACCCTTTTGTTTACTATATCCGTTAAAACAATACTGGTCCTGAGCGAATGCATTGTCACACTCCAGTTCTATGTAAGAATAACCGGAGGGGACGTGTGTGAAAGCGACCCATCTAAACAAGATGCGTAGCCGCTCAGCACATCCCCATCAGTCGCAAAAAACTAATTCGTTCTGGAAAATAGCAAACGAACCAGATTGTTATGAGACATTACCAAGTTAATATTCGAGTGACAGCGCAAGGCGCTATCTTCAGACCAAAGCTATCCTTAGATCTATGCTTATAGCATAGTCAATCACTCGAACACTCATTTTAACCGACTAAATGATAACCATAAATAAACTTTTAGAGCTTTGATAAACTTGTTATCGAGCTCCATTCTATTATCTATCGGAACGAGCTCTTTGGCTTCGGTACGAGTAACAGGTGACTACAGAATTCTAGAGAATCTTGATTCTCTATTACATCATTGTCAAGAGAACCTTTACCTCCGATTGGAGAGACTCTTATGCAAGGATTAGATGGAAGCATTGTCCATCAGACATTAATTTAGTTGTGGTTCTCTCGGAAAGAATGCCGCAGGCCTTCCGAAACCACACTTCTCACCTACTAGTCTTCCGTAATAGTTATCCAGATTGATGCTAATCTTGATAACCATCTGTCAACCGCAAAACAACAGAGGTCCTAACTCACACCTGTAGCACCTGCACGGCCTACGGAAGGAGGAACTGCGTCTCATTCGCGAAGTGCTTCGACCCAACAGTTTAGGGGCGTCTGACCAGGAGTCTTGATCAGATGTAAGCCCCCGTATCAGAGTCGCTATATGACGATCCCTAGAGTAAATATAGGAGGGTTAACTATACCCTTACGAGGAGTCCTTATAGGCGACCTTCTGTCTAGGACGTCCTCCCTTACTCCTCTGCTATTGCGGGTCGATTATACGTCGACATAAGGAGCAGAGTATTGATGCTTTCTTTGTAGCTTGGTCATAAACCAATGAGAGCTTATCGTCAAAAACCTGGTGTCTGGAAACTGGAGCGACTCTAAGAGAATTTTTCACCCTGTCATCTATTAAGGATGACGGCGCAAGGGCTCTGTCACGTCTATTTAACTCCAAATTAACAACTTGTTAAGACGGTGTTATACGTGATAAATATATAGCCCTGGAAAGGACTCTACATGAGGTACAAACGTCCTCCAATTCCTTTCCGTAGAGATGTTGCATCAAAGTTCTTAAAGGTGATCTGCGTAATACAGTGAGTCTAAATTCGCTCTGAATGAATAAATGCCATCTCAATTGTGATCAAGCATATAATGAATGACGAAGGTAAGGCCATAGCTGTGTCCTTAGTCTACTAATTCAAATGCAGAGTAACTCTCAATACATATTCCCTGCCTGTTTTCCGACCAGTGGAACTGCGGAAGATGATGACAAGAAACCGCCTTACTTCTTTCCACTGAAAAGATGAATGTGGAGTCGTCTAAAAAGCCTGCAACACCTGTCTATACTTAACCGGAAAAGACATTTCCATCTCTTTTTCTGGATAATTTCAGCGTGCAACAACGCTAGCAGTTTCTTGTAAATAGATGCAGCATTCTGATTCGTTGGAACAAATTCAGGGTAGTGTTGATGGAATAAATCCTATCAACCCTGTATTGTTCCGAATGTGGAGGGTAAATTCCCTCCATATCCCTTCATCATTCGTTTGAATCAGTTGAAATCACGGTCAGCGGCATCTGAACGCACAGATAACTGGACCGACCCAGCACCATGCGACAGCTCAGGTTCTGAGACTGCCATCAATTGCTACTGCACTTGCTGGGATGCTGCGAGGAGCTGCACATGTGAGGCCCGAGGAGCAGCAGTCTTCTGGCCCCTGGCTGCTCCCGGGACAGTGTGTCCGAGACGGCACTCTCTCCGGACGTCTCGATATATGAGGCCTCGTCTTAGGTACTGAACAGTGCTACTATCGAGCTGTTGCAGCATTCTGATTCTCAGGAACAAACTCAGGAAAGTATCGATGCATAAGCGCTATCACCACCCTGTTGTTCCGAAATGGAAGGGTAATTCTCCTCCAAATCCCTTTCATCCTCCAATTGAAATCAGATTATACTCACGGTCATCGGCATCTGAACGTGCAGATGACTGGACCGACCCAGCACCTTCCGACAGCTCAGGTTCTGAGACAGCCGTCGTCTGCTTCTGCATTTGCTGCGATGAGCTGCTCAATCTGCGACAACAAGTCCGTTACGGAGGCCTAAGGAGCAGTGGTCCTCTGTTGCATGGCCACTGGCTGCTCTTGGGACAGTGTGTCCGAGATGGCTCTTTTCTGCTGACGTCCCTATAAATGAGGCCTCGTCTCCTTGGCTACTGTATGGTGTGACTTCTCTGACGAAAAGTGACTTTCTCGGCGATGCAGGCTGGATATCAGAAGTCACGTAGCAAAGGTGCGGTCGTCTGTGCTTGGTAGATGTTGAAGAAACCGTAATTATAGCCAAACCCGGCTGAAAACTGAACGGAGCGTCCCGGATGGGAGGCGTGGACGTATGCTCCGACTGACGCAAGTTCCGATACATAACATCTGCCCCAGATGTTATAATAAAAGAGAGAGGGGGGGCTCTCTCGCTCGTGGTCCTTCAGACCTCGCCGAGCTTCTTGCTGAACTTGCCGGCTTCTTCCTTTCCGACGTCGCAGGGTGAGCCTTATATTGATATTATTTTATAGTGTTCGATCTACCCTTTCTATTCTCCTTGACCGCAATGGACACAACCAACATCACGGTACCCTCAGGCGGTGTACCGCTTCACCGCTCGAGCTAGCTGGCGACAGGGATTTGAAACCACACTGTGGTTTATTGCCCTGTCTAATATTCATGAGCACTTTTGCCGCTAGCTCTGATTGACTATTTAAAGCGACGACGGAAGCACACTATCTGACGGCATCACGTAAACATCACCATGTTCTTGTTCTTCTGTAAATAGAAACTAATAAGCTAGAGCGACCTTAGGGCGAGAGGACCGGTGGCAGCCTCTCATTGCGAGAGGACCGGCAGAGGTCCATCGTACCGTGACACCCGTCAGCAACATTTGTCATCCATGCGACACATATGAGCAAGAATTAGTAGAAGTACATCGACTACAAGCAAGGCCCTACATGAAAATAAGAGGAAAGACATCCTCGCCTTGCTTAAAGAGCAATATGCTTACATAATGAAGCAGACTAAGTTGATGGTACTCCCACCAATTCCACATTAAATACAAATAAAAAGATACATAACAAAAACATTCAAAATATAAATCGAAAAATAGTTTACACAAAAAAAATTTTCAAAAAATGTTGACAAGAGCCCAAGTTCCCAAAGGGAACGAAGTGCCTAAAAATAGCCCAAGTGTGGACAAAATTAATTTTTTCATCCCCAAAATTAACTGCCACACTACGGGACTGTATAAAGTATCTTACAACAGACCTACCTTATCAAAAATAGGAACCTACTCATAAATAACAAACGTTGCTAATATGTAAACAACGTCAGACTGAAAACCAGAAATGAGACTCCAGGCAACACGGCCCTAAGTCAGTAACAGATTTTTGAACTATCCAATGTAAGGCAAGATCTTCACCAGAAGAAAAAACGACACATTGGATGTATGATGCATGACTAAAAATGCCTAAACACACTAAGGGTGAGGACGTAACCCTGGGGATATACATAAAAAACTTTCTGTATAGCACGTTAAACTCCCAAGAAATTTTATATAAAAAATTTCCAAAAAACAAAATCATTATCAACAATGATGACATCAGGCTCATGTCCTGAAATTTGGGAACATGAACTAATTTTTATAAATATTATAAAATTACAGCCCTGAACATTTTCAAACCACCGTTTCTTCCTTCCTTCATCCTGTTGTGTACTTGGATCCACCAATTTAACCATTGATTTGTGCCTAGCATCATTATTAATTTTTCTCCCTTTATTGACATGTCCACATGTTTTTTTTTCTGACTCAATAGGTTTAGTAAATAATCCCCTTGAAACTAGTGTTCAACCGATGATCGAGACCGGCCACCACAATCGGCCAGTTGTGGGCAATCGGATGACAATGGCAACGCCTCCAAGAACATCAGTTCCACCGATTGTTGACAAGCATTTTGTGATGATTCATTAACCGCATTTTATTCTCTTCTGCAATTATTAATGTAAAATGATGTCAATGATACCATTCAATAAAGTTGAGAAACAAGAACAATGTGTATTCTTAATCTCTCTAGATGCCCCTTTACAGGATATACAAGTTAAACGACATGCAAAGCTTTCAATTGAGCGCAGTTGCGGCAATCGCCAGTTCATACCGGAAAAGTGAAGGTTACACTCCAGTGACTCGGGTTGCACTCCACTGACTCAGGTTGCAGAAAAATTACCAGTTGCATGCACTTGGGTGGTAAACGTGGCTCTGAGAGCCACGTTTACCACCCAAGTGTGCATGACTCGTAATTTTACTGCGACACCAGTCAACAAAGTTTAAAACTGTGAAAAATGTTCAGTTTAATGTAGAACTTTCGAGCCTTGACTTGTCTAGTAGTGCACAGTATTACAATCTGAATCGGCATCAGAATCGGCCAATTGTGAGCTCAAATAACTGGTAATCGGTTGAACACTACTAGAATTCCTTGATCAAAGAGAAGTGAGGTTGAACCCAATGATAATTCACTGTACTTACAGAGGAGGCTTTTTGGGGTGAGTGGTCACTGGTGCAAACTATTGTGGATTTTTTCCATGTAAAGGAGCCTTAAGCATTATTTATTATACATTCTTAACACATAGAAAAACTGAACCCAAACCAAGGTTTTTACCTGAAATTGAACCAAAACCGAATCTGAAAAATCAAAACCGCCCAACTGAACTGATGCCAGTGGGAAATTGTTCATCATGAGGGCTCCAATTGTTTAGGAGATCTCTGGAGAAGAAACATGCAACAAATAAGGAATATTACCTTCAAATTAAACTGAAAACAATACAATTTACAGGAAATGATTTTACATTATTGATAAACTGTTGCCATATTTTGTAGGTAACATCTTCAGGTCATGGGAATTCACACAATTGAATTTATAGAAATAGATTCAACAGCGCCAAAAAATAAAATGGTGCAAATGATCTGGTGACAGATAGAGCTGAAACGGTTTATCGATTAATTGATTAACCAATGATCAACGCCTTGATATACCAAAAAAGTAATTGATCGGTTAACCGTTACTTTTGAACTGATTTATTATATGGGTTAATAACAAAGGAACAAACTTGCTCCAAAACAGGCAAACATTGTCACACTGACCCGCATCATTTATAGGCGACAGAGTAAAGCAGGCGAGTTACATTTGGACATACTTGTTCACTTGCATGATCATTATACTGTATCAGTAGCTGGAAATGGACATTCTTAACCCTTTATCCAATGTGGGTTGCAGACGATTCTTGCAAAATAAATTCTTGAATTAGTGAAAATTTTCAAGTTAAGTCTCAAAAACATAGCTTATGACCCCGATTTTGGAATGAACTCAAAGAGCTCATTCCAATGAGAGGGTCGTAAGCAATATTTTGAGACAAGAAATTGAAAACATAATAAAATTAGAATGGAGATTTTTGTATATAGCGGTGAAGGGTTCCTTCCATTGCGTTGGATAAAGGGTTAATACTGTAAATCACCAACGTTACAGCAATTGTTCACCTAACTACTACGGCAAGTCAAGCGATTAATCGGTCAACCAAGGTTAATCCATGTGATCAATCGATCAAGAAAAACCTTTGACCGTTTCAACTCTTGTGACAGAGTAAATTATTTCTAGAGGGTTATGGATAATTGTAATTTCAGTTTTCACCAAAATGACCTAGAAAAACAACACTAATTGGAACCAGTTTTTATATTTATTTAGTTATTTATTGGTGTTTAAGGTCACATACTTGTGCGCAATGGCTAATCATGACCGTGACAGTTTTACGGGTGGAGGAAGCCAGAGTACCCGGAGAGAACCACCGAGCAACGACGAGCAGCTGCCATCTCCCTTACATCGTAACTCCGCACTGCAGCACAGGCAGGGTTAGATTGGTTGAAGACATGCACATCATGGACGTGCAGTACGTCATCGCACCCCCATGTGGACAATCGGGGTTAAGTGCCTTGCCCGAGGACACAACGCAGGATTCCGAATCGATGGCTCAAACGGTCACCCATCCAAGGACTAACTCGACGTTGCTTAACTTCGGTGATCTGACGAGAACCGGTCAGCGCCACCGTGCCCCCAATCAACTTTTATAGATTTCTCAGAAGTGTTTTCAGTCTAAAATTAATATCAAAGGTAGGCGAAATAGCTTTCTAAAATAATGATTTAATTCAGATTCAGAAAAAGCCATTTAAGTGATTATATCTTTCCTGGTGTTTTGTTATTTGCAATATTTATCCTCAGATAAAAGTGGGACAGCAAAATGAAATATTATGAATAGTATGATAACTAGTAAGTGCTATATAATTTTTGAAAAATCTGAAATATGGAAAAAAAATTGATATAATGGTATACTGTGGTATAATTTTCTGACTACCAAGGAATTTAGTTATCCTAATACATGTGTCATCCATTATTTATTAAACAAGAGGCCCCAGGGGGCCTTAATCACCCACCTAACAAAGTGGTTCAAAGAACTATTCGGAGTCAAAAAAGAAAGTATAATAAGCTTTGAGGAGCAATTTTTTTAGTATTATTGACTTTAATCCCAAACAAATTATTGTAAATTCATATTTCGAGCCTAGCTGTATGAATTTGCATAATTTCATGTTCTTACTGTTGCCAGCGTCAGGTCAAGATGTCGCAATTCAGAGATGGGGTGAAATGAAAAGTTCACACCTACAGTCAGTAGCGTGGATGTCCACCGTTTGCCTCTTGGATGGCAAGACATCGATAAGTCTCTGGATGTCACCCTGTGGTATTGCGTTCCACTTCTACCTTAGAACATTACGTAAATTGCCTAACGTCTGAAGATCATGAAGCTGTACGGTACAGAATTTCTGAAAAGAGTTGTAATGGTGTAGTCATTCGAACAATACGCCCCAACTGATAGCAACCAGCACAAAATGCTATTTAAAACCAAAAGTGTCAGCAAAAACAACGAATCACACAAGACACGCATCGAGTTTATTAGAATTTATTAAAGTTAACCACCGTTTCAAAACCCACAAAAATGTGCAAGGGACAGTTCATCCATATAAACGTCGAAATTGCTTACGGTTACGCTCTGTTCCACTGAAAAATTGGTTGCATTGAAAGTTTTTCTTTGAAAACTTGTGCTGGAAGGGGGTTAAATGTAACAAGGCTAAGATAGAAATCATACATATAAGGATGGATAAGAATGGCAGGCCTTATAGCACCAATCGCACGTGTCAATGTAAGATGGATGGCAGAAATTGTCATTTTTCTGAACAGAGTATTATCACCCAGCGCAGCAGGTAAGGGAGACAACTGAAATATTTTGTCATTTACCTTAGAAATAAATTAACTCAAATTGTTGATGACGCTTAATTTGCAAAGGATGTCGAAAACTTTTTTAACTGCGCTTTTCAATTCAATTAGGACATTCAGAAACCATGAATGACCCAGCTTCTTATGTGAACTTGAAATTTATTTTAAATACTTTAAATATTTTTTTTAAAAGAATATACCTTCTATTACAGAGAAGAACACTCTAACCATGGGTCATGCTAAATTTCAAATCCACTACATTGAGGCAAATACAAAATCAACAATTTTTTGTAAGGAGGGGTGGGGGGGGGGATTTTAACTTACATGACTTAGTTTTGTGTGTGTATGTATGTTTGTATAACTTTTATTTATTTTTTTCTCCACAATTGTGTCCTCTATGTACATTTATTTTGTCACAATGTCATATACGTTTTGTTTTTTTCTGACTTCTCCCTTATGTCCACTGACTTCTCCCTCCTGGGCTGGCCCCTGACTTCTCCCTAAAGTCTCTGGAGGGAGAAGTCACTTCTCCCTAAAATCAGCTGCCAGACTGACCCCTGGTCGTACCTGATGGTCGAATTGATCCCAAGGATGCTCGATTGGTGACAAATCTGGAGAAAGTGAGGGCCAGGGAAGAAGTTTGATGCTCTGCTCAAGAAAGTCATGACAGATACGCGCCATGTGACATCGGGCATTGTCTTGCTGGAATAACTGCAATCTGATGTTAGCATTGAACGGGACAACAGCGTTAAGAATTTCGTTCCTATAACGCTGTCCATTCAGATTACCATCGATGAAGATCAAGTGTATTCGATGGTGTAAGAAAATTCCTGCCCAAACCATTACACTACGCCCGCCGAAATGGTCGCATTCATGCACGCAAGTATCAGAAAACCGTTCTCCTAGTCGGCGATACACACTTGCCCTACCAGCATGCCGTAGACAAAACCGTGATTCAACACTAAAAAGAACTGTGCACCAATGCTGCTGAGTCCAACAAACAGACTGATGTACCGATTCCATTCTGATGGTACGATGACGTTGGGTAGGGCTGGGCGGTTTATTGATTTTTCGGTTCGGTTCGTTTTTTTTTTTTTTAAACCAAAACCAAACCGCCGCCTTAACAAAAAAACGTGACTTTCGGTTTCAACAAATTTCCCAGAATTGGTTAAGTTTATGACCACTCATCCGCATGCCAAAGGCTTAAATGTCGGGCAAAGGTAAATGCTGTGCCATTTATGCTTACTTCGAGAGGACTGACAAGAAATCCCCCCTCCCCCCACAAATAGTGGTTGCAAATTTCTTGTATCTTAAACAATATCTACAGAACCACCAGCAGATGGAATATGAAAAATTAAAAAGTCTTACGTAAAAATCCACACATGCAATTCAAGAATCGTTAAGTAAATTTAATGAACTGGGCACATTCAACCAAAGAGGTATTGCAAGTTACCTGACAATATATGGTGTAAAAGTATTGTAAATTACCTGTGACCCAAAATCATCTGCGTACGGTACGTTGTAAATTAGATTGGAGGTGAACATTAAATTTATTGAGTTTTAAAATCTCAAAGTTCACATGGGAAAAATGACGAATAAATTATGTTAATTAACCGACTACTGGCACGTTCTCTGAAGTCACATGCTCATAGATAACGCTGCGCATCGGCAGTTATGTTTTTTGTCAACAATAAAATAGTTAAATTAAAATAAAACACAACCTATTAAATGGATGGCAGGTAACTATTGAAAGTTTTTTTTAAACTTATTGGGAATTGTTTGTATAATATTTGAACTTACTTTAAGGAATCGTGCAGTACTGCAGGTCTGTTAGGTACACACGCTGCATTCCCAATACGAAGATGTTATAATCAACACGTGTCATGACCATGTGTATTTTGTAAACACAACAAATCCCAAGATTCAATATTGCAAACTTTCTTTCAAATCCCATTATGCAGCAGTCTCCCTTCAAAAACATCAATCACCTGTCTTGACTGAGATAAAATCAACGAAGGGATCAGCCAAGAGGGCAAAGTAAAGTTGGTAATATCTTCGCCTTGGCACGCTCATTTTGCCCAATTTCTATGTTTGGGCAGAATCAAAGTTAAAAAGGAACCTCTACAGTCGAAATTAGGAGAGATATTGTGAAAGCATTGAAGTGAGTTACCAATAAAAGTGATTCGTATATCACGACTTACTTCAACAATAGTTATCAAAATCAGAAGAACAAGGGCAACGCCTCCGGTCCCCCGACCAAGATGGCAAATTCAAGGGAGCTGTTAGGATGCAATTTGTTCGCAGAGCATGGCCATTTTTTAACTTGACCTGTATTTCCAACCAATTAAACTACATACTTAGTTTCATTTCAATCAAATGATCCAAAGTAAAGTTATCATCCGGACAACACAAAAACCGTATTTTCTAAGTCGAAAAAGGGGAATAAATCCAGTAAAAATCAGTGGAGCGTGCCCATTTTCGAACTTGACCTGCATTTCCACCCAAATAAGCGGCATACTAAATTTCGTTTCAATCAAATGATCCTAACTAAAGTTAGCATCCGGACAACACAAAAACTGTATTTTTTAAGTCGAAAAAGGGGAATAAATCCAGTAGAAATCAGTGGAGAGTGCCCATTTTCGAACTTGACCTGCATTTCCACCCAAGTAAGACACATACCAAATTTAGTTTCAGTAAAATCATCCAAACTAAAGTTATCATCCGGACAAGGGTGTGACGGACGGACGGACGGACGAATGCACGCACGCACGGACAGACGGACAGACACTGCTGATTACAATAGTCCCCCGAGGGGTTGGGGGACAAATATGATTTGTGTTCCTCTTATTCCACTGTCATTTGAAGCAAGAACCATCAAGAAACACGGGGCACGTCTATTTTCAAGCGATGTGGTAATTACCGAAATAAGCACAACAATTGCACATTAGCCACCATAACCAGGGTGAGAGCTTAGCGACTCCATAAAAAATAAGGAAATGTTGATTTTTGCTAAAATGTAGCTTTTCTTGTGAATTTCTGCATCTTGTCTTGACAAGGCCCCAAATCTCACTGTTAGAACAAGGCAGCTCCCACTAGTGGTGGAGCCATGGTTTGAAATCCTGTGGACCATGCTGGTGAAGATTTTTTGTTTTTGTTTTTGTTTTTGTTTTTTTTTTTTGGGGGGGGGGGGGGGGGATCTCAGGACTGAGGGTACTGTACTTGTACTGAGGGCAGGGAATAAAAAAGAATCTTTTCAAATTTGGGGATGGGAGAAGCAAGTGGGATTTTGAGTGGGGGGGGGGGGGGGGGGGGGGGAGGGCTGTTCACCATAGATACCTCATGGCTCCACCACTGTTGCCCACTACAGTAGCCCAACACAATATGTCAATTAGCTGAGAAGAGTGGTGAACACTGATTAACCCGAATGACTCCACACGCTATATGAGCCTCATGACTTGGATGACAAATACAGACAGATTTTATGTGTACATTATCCTCTAAAATGTGGATTTCTACAATATATTTTGAAAAACCGAAAACCGAACCGAAAATCGAGTTTTTGTACAAAACCGAAACCGAACCAAAATGCAAATTTCAAAACCGCCCAGCCCTACCTAACGTTGGGTAAGGATTGGTCCGTGATATGGATGCCTTCTGCGGATGCCGTGTTCAGTGAGTCTGTTGCGGACAGTTTGTGCACTGATTCTATTGTTAATTCTACCAGGAGTAATTGCTGCTGTCCTCATCGCCAGAAGGAAGCAATCCCGCAAATGAGTCGTCCTGGTGTGTCAGTCTTGTGCAGGAGTCATAACTCGGGGTCAACCTGAACACTGTTGGTCGGCAGTAGATCCAGTGGTTCTATACCTTCCAATGAGGCAGCAAATAGTGGCCACAGTGACTCCAAACTCAGCAGCGAGCTCATCTGGAGGTATCCCAACCTCATGATTTTTTGTTAACCTTGGCATTTTTAAGACAAAAACTAGCATGTTTTCTCAATACTCCAGGCTCTCTAGCACAACATAACACAAAGAAAATCATCAGTCGCCCATTCAAATTGACATTCTCGGGTAGCACATGCTATTTTGAAATTTAGCAAAATTGTATGCGGTTGGGTGGACAACAACAACATGTCATTAAACTCTTTGCACAACTTCTTGTCCACAAACATGCAACATTAGAACTATTATATTTCATCCTTTATGCTATTTTTTCACATTTGTTTCCATTTTACTTTCCTTTTTGACTCCGTACATTTTGGATCACATTCAATTAGACATGGTTCATCAACAATAAAGAGGAATGAAGTCATGAAATTAATCATAACCTGGTGTCTATGTCAGATGAATATTATCATAGGTCTTCCTGATTGCCTCAAATTCTATCAGCAGTAGATAATAATAATAACACTCTGGCCGGCAGCTGATTTGTCGCAGTTCTCGTATGAGAAGGCTTTGGTTACCCCTGTACTCCCAACTGCCTCCCTATTCCCATGCTTCTTCTCTCCTCCCAACACTCGGAGACGAACTGCTTGATGACATCCCTTGCCCCATTCTTCCCAATCTCTCTGATTAGAATATTAACCCTCTCCTTTGAGTTTCCCACCAACCAGATGTCCTTCATTCTCCAATCCCACTTCCATATTATACTCCCAGTGAATCTTGTTCTTTTAGACTGGTATTTTGGGCATTCTAGAAGAAAGTGTTCCAGGGTCTCCACCACGCCCAAATTACACATCTGTCACTCCTTTTCACTGTTTTTCCCAATGTTTCCCCTCAGCTCCAGGGACCGCGGCCTCAGCTTGAATAACAGTGACCCCCCCCCCAAAGGTGCCATCAAGGTACTCTTCAAAACCAGGCTTCTCTTTATCACGCAGACCACCGAAAGACCTATTTGATTTGACCCCCTCTCGCCAATTACGGTTACAATCCTCCCTGATCCTTTCTCTGATGATTTTTTTACCCTGGTTTGCACCAATGTCTAGGTCTGAGATTTCCAATGAGTAGTTCTCTACTAGCTCCCTCACTTGGACCATCCACCCCGTCTTGATATTTGAGTTGAAAGTTCTCAGGAACATTACTTTACACCATCGGCTGTCGGGGAGATTTACCAAATAATTAAGATAACCGAGTTTCAATAGGTCTATCCTGTCCTTGATCCTCATCCACCCAAGCTCACCCCTGATTGCTTCTAGCGCTGTGGCATTACTCAGCCCTGTTATCCATCGGCCTGCATCGTTCTGCAGGATTTCCAAGCTCTTAACAGCTGTCTGGTTTAGGGGTACCACTTCCGTACCGTATGTTATACTTGGCAGCCCCACCATTTCCCAAATGGTTTTCCCCACAAAAACCTTATTGAAACTGTTTCTCTCTATAAGTTTCATTTGGTTAACGATTCTCTTCCCCTTCAGAATCAATTTATTTGTGTGGTTTCTGTAGATGCCTCTTCCTGTAATGTTTATATTTACCCCCAAATACTCGTAATCACCTGTCTCTCCCACACTCAGAAGTTTGCTGCTCCCTTCCGGAATGCAGAACTCACCCACTCTCCACCTTCGAGTGGGGTCCACTTTGCGGCCCACAGGTATAACTTTGCTCTTGCTTTCATTAAGTTCGAGTCTCCATTTGCTCCATTATTTCCCAACAATTCCCAGCATTTTCGCTAGCCCCTCTTCGCTTTCTGACACTAACACCATATCGTCTGCAAAAAATAGCCCTGGGATCTTCAAGTCCCCGACTGCAACCCCCTCATCGCTGAAATGCTGTATACCAAATATGAAAGGATTCTCACTTGTGGATCTGAAGAAGATTTTTAAAGAAATTTCCCCATACTGCACCAAGGTAAAATTTGGGCACCAACAGGCAGTGTCCTTGCTGGCTCTATATTTTAATGTGCCAAAGCAGAATATTTTTTGTGTCAAATGAGATTTTTTTTGTGCCATGGGTATTTTATGTGACAACTTTAAAAAAGACCCATTTTTTCATTTTTTGTTCCAGGAAGATCAAAAGCATGAAAGAACATAAAACCAAATACAGTGGAGCCCACTTAATTGGTTATCTCTTAACTGAATAACCAACCCTCTTAATTGAATATAATTTCCTAACATGAAACCATTTCCCAAACCTCCAGTACAAATTTGACCTGTTAATTGAATACAGGTTATAGAGTAAACTCGTGTTAATTGAATAAAAAATCTTGTAACCTGTCAAGAAATTTCCCTGACTCTTCACAGTTTCCCTTTGTTTATAAACCTATTTGGTCTCAGTACATGCAATACAGGCATTTAATCTATTATGTCTTGTTTGACAGCTCATGAAGCTCTGACAAACAATATATAATAGAATAAATGCTAAGTTTATCTCTAGAATACAGAAAAGTGACACAATCCCTGTTAATTGAATACTCCTGTTAATTGAATAATTTTCATTGGCAAAGTGGCTATTCAGTTAACAGGGTTTCACCTGTATAATATAAAACGGAACATAAGATAATAAAATATCAAGAAATTTATATATTCCTACATATAGCAAGTCAACAGAAATTTTCACCTTGATGATCTATATAGTAACCGATTGACATGTGGATTGAAACTAGAGCTGCGCGGAATTGAAATTTTAGGTTCGGTATCAGTATTGGTATTTTTCAGGCTAATACCTCCATTTCGGTACAATATTCGGTGTGTGCACAGAACACAAAAAGTAGTCTCAAACTGACCCAATTTCTCAACATTCAACCATATAGAAACTTAACAGTTTCAGCGCTGACAACTCATAAACTTGACAAGTTATTCAACAGTGATTAATCATCAAACTGAATCGAGTGATTTATTAAATAACTTGCTTAGCTATTTAGCTGGCCTCTATGTCCTTTGAACCATGCCCCTCCCTCCAGTCAAATTGTCACCCCTCCCTCAATGAATCAGGTAGAAGAAACATTTATAAATATTCTTCAACTTCATGGCTTTTCAGTAAGTTTTCACTGGTAGTAACACTTGGTCAGTCTCCCCCCCACCCCCACCTTATCTTTCCAACAAGATTAATGTCCACTGTACAGTGAATCCAGTGTCCAATATCCATATAAACATGCAAGTAAATTGAAGTAATGCAACTGTAATTAATATGTGGATTATAGTCCCAGTTGTGAAAACATTGTGCAATAACTGCCAATCCTGTAAATGCGTCAATGACATGGTGTCACCAACCTTTCATTGTTTGGGATCATCCTTGATAAATAAGTAAAATAACATTTTTTATGAAATTCATCTAGTTGCAATTATACAGTATTTTGAATGGAATCACTCTATCAGTGTTCATTTATGGTTCCTGGCTTCATACACGTTTTTGAAACTCCAGAGAATCCATGATTCTCCATGATAAATTAGGGTAAATTTTCATTTTTCATGAGAAAAAAAATGTACAAATCGATGATTTACTAATATCAGCAAATAATTTTCAAAGCATCTGCTGTGCCTCGATCGATCAAGTGAAATTCTATAATGCTAAAGCTGATGTTGCTTGTTGACTTCCATGCATTGTTTTTGAATGTGTCCTAAAATTTAGGTCAATCATGTGTTTCTACTGTGCAGTATAAATTATTTATTCGAAAGAATATAAAACAGATGTTCGGGTATTAAAGTTTGGGGGCTTATATTTTAATAAAATGATCAGTAGTTAAAAGTATTTGCAACTTAAAATAGCAATGCTGAATTGAAAGAAATGCTATAAAAAAAATCGCCAAGAAGCAATAATAACAGGCAGTATTATCGTTTGTATGTCAAGTTGTCAATGTAATGAATTGTCAATGCGAGTGGATTATTTCAACAAGTCAACCATCCACCCGACCCCTAATGTCCCCTGTGAATAAATCATACAGTAAATTCCAGAAAATATATTGAATTCATCTGAATGTTACATGTAGGAACACTGGAACCAGGCCGTATTTCTTTAGAAACACAAGTACCAAGTTAACAACTTGCCATTTTTCATTTTTATTTGCGGTCATTTTTTATTTATTTCTTTCTCTGACATATTCGCAGGGTCTGCTGCTACCTGTCGCTTACAAAGTTCACATTTGAACATTTTCTTATCAATTCAATCAAAATATGCATCCTACAGGCTTTTAGATTTACGATCCACCTTGATGAGTTGATTTTCTGTCAATTTCAAAGAAAAATATAAATACCGAAATAAACAATATTTTGATTTTTTTCAATATCCCCTTAATACCATAACTGTACCACAAGGTCGGGATACCGCACAGCACTAATTGAAACCTTTGTCATTTTATTACTGTGTTAACCTTTGATTTGGGTCAGTGGGGAAAGTACCAGCAATTAACAAGTAAAGACAATTGATAATCTGGTCTATTGTTCGCTGGTGAAGAAACAAAGAATGCATTGTTTACACAATACACATCCTCTTAATCCGAGGTCACTGGTAAGGACAATTGGAAAGTAACTGGTCAGTGTGCACACAGTTGGACAAGATTATTTTTTTTGTAATTAATGATGAGGGCATTCATATTGATATATTTAACTTATTTGTTTGCTTTACTAGGAGAAAATGTAATATTATATACCCCGTTTTGCAAAGTTGGAAATGGCTGCCATAAGGTCAAAGGTTGGATGAAAATCAAGAATAGAACATGGTCGTGATTTTGAATTTATGTGCCAAATTTTTGTGCCAAACGCTCACATTTATGTGTCAGATTTTTAAAAAATGTGCATTTGGCACATGTCAGCATGAACATTGCCCACAGGGAGCAGAAATATTACACCAGGAACTCAACTTGAATCTGATACCTCCCTCTCCCCACCTACCCTTTTGAGATGTTCTATACAAATATGAAAGAATCCTTATGGGTGGATCTGAAAAAGAAGATTTTTAAAGAAATTTTTAAAACTTATTCCTCATATTGTCCTAAGTTAAGATTTGGGCTCCTGTAGTGAGCCCAAATGTGAACTGAGGGGCTTAATTTGAACACACTTTTCAAAAGAATCAAAAGATTCTGATCAGTGGTTCTAGAGAAGAAATTTTTTTTAATATTTGCAAATATGCTGATTCAGTATTTTTTGGATGCCCCCTCCCACCCCTGACAGAACATCCTGACACAACAGATGGCAATTTTTTTATACCATTCCATTCTACTAGTCCTAAGGATGCTTCATACATAAATAAAATATTTCTATTTTTAGCTCCTGGGGTTCCACTAGGGAACACAGGAATTTTGTTTTGCATCAATCAAGTACTTATGACCCAATAATACCACATTCCAAATTTCGTTCAAATCGGACCATCAGTTCAGAAAAATGAAATTTAGACGGGCCCAAAAAAGTTGTTCCTCTCATTTCGAAGGCAAATATTTCTCCACGAACTTTGTTTGAACAAACCTGATCTGCACCTCAAAAGGAAGCTCCATACCAAATATCAAGCCATTGTACCCACTGGTTCATGAGAGTATTTTTTTTAGAAATTTGGTGCATTTACCCCCACCCCCTCCATATGGAACAGGGCAACTTTATTTGAACAAACTTGAATTGACATATAAGGATCAAATAAGATTCAATTCAGCCAAAGGGTTCAGCGGGAGAAATTGATAATGTAAAGTTCATGCCAGACAAAAAGCGGACAAAAAGTGATCACTTAAGCTCCCCTTGACTTTCCGTCAGGTGAGCCAATAAAAATAACAGATGAACACCACTGGTACTAATCTAAACACTGTCACTCTGTTTGTGTTTCAAAATCATGGTAGAGTTATTCCTCACTTAAAAAAGCGATGTTCACTTCCACAGAGTGATACACACATTCCCGTAATTTTCCAAATTAGTCTAGGCTTTTTAACATCGGAAATTATTTATTTTTCGAGGGCTTATAACCACCTAGTTCAGGATACCATTATGAAATAAATTTATGTTCATTTGGGGACTGCAATTGGGAATTTGGGGGATGGAAATTGGAAAAAACAGGTCTGATGCTATTGGGAGTGGGGCTCATATTTGTCCCCTGTAGACATCCAAAAGAATCCCTGCTGTTCATTCTGGAAGGCATTAGTATGAGTGGTTTGCCATTGTATAACTGTTTCAGTGCTAACAGACCAAAATTTGGGATTCTTTAAAAGTTCAGGTTTCACAATAAAATCCTCAATTTGTCAGCACATATTTTTTGTATTTGCCCAGAATAAAATGATATTCTGTTGTGATTTTTTTTTTTATTATAATTTATTGGAGACTCCCTACAGGCACTCTCCAGTGAACTGTAACAAAACACCTATTGACAAAATAATAAATTCTACCTCCCAAAATAACAAGCACAATGGTAGAGGATGGCCAATCCCCTGCCACTTAAGTCTAAACACTCTCAAAGAAATACTTCCTCACAGCTGATTTGCAATCTGATTCATGATATTAGCACCAAAAAGCTATACATTAAATTTGGAAAAAAAAAATTTTAACAGTTTCTTTAAAATGTAATAACAAGAAATGGTAATGTAATGACAAGAAACTCTAAGCTGAACAAGGTTTTTTACTAGAGCTGTGTGGTATTGAAATTTCAGGTTCGGTGTTGGAATTTTTCGGGTAAATATCTCAGTTTTGGCATGGTATTTGGTATATGCATAGAACACTGAAAATAGTCACAAATTGACCCAAAACATTCAACCAAAGAGTAACTTAACAGGTTCAGCACTGTCATGTCATGAACTTGACAAGTTACCGTGATAACTGATTAGTCTAGCAAGTTATTTAATGAATCACTTGATTCATTGTGAATCATCACACTGCATCGAGTGACTCATTGAATAACTTACCAGGCTAATCAGTTGTCCTCTCTGTCCTCCGTACATGTACAATGCCCCTCCCCCATATACGTTCTTCAACTTCAGCTGAAGGCTTTTCAGTAAGTTTTCACTGGTAATAACACTCATAGTCAGGCCCTGCCTCCCCCTCTTATCTTTTCTGTATCCCTATAATACCGAAACCATACTGAAAATTTGGTATACCGCACAGCACTAGCATTTACCCTTCAAGAAATACGTTAGACACAGCTGGTTTGCAATCACATGATCAACAAAATGCAATATATAATAAATTTGGGAACCCATTCCTACACCCCCTCCATCGATGTGGCAGGGGATAATTATTTATTTATCCACTTAATAAGATGTGGTATTAAATTATCAAGTGTTAAGAGTTGAATACTTCAGACTAATAAAATCAAATACTTACCAATAATATTAAAGAACTGTATACATTTAGCACCTAGCATTGGACTCACATGCTGGTCATTTAACAAATCTACTACACAAGATATACATTCTGTTTCGAGTAACTGCTGGTAGCTGAAGAATTCCAGTGAGCCATGCCTTGATAAATGATTGTTCAAAATCTGAAAACACAAAATTAAGAAAGACTTAACATCAACATCATGATGGCAAAGTTGTTAAAAGTAACATTTTGTGATAAATGTTTAAAGTACATTTACATGTTTAAAGTACATTTTTTCTTCAACAACACAATATTATAGGTTGTTTCGAGGCAACATGTCCAATGTACTACAAAGGTTGATTTGAACAAACCTGTGAAGGTCCAAAACTAAATTAACTGATTTAGTCATGTTAGTGGTTGAAGAGAATGTTTTTATTACTTGAACCAAAGAACTATTATAAATAATAATATTTATTCCTTGGAGTTTAAGGTCATTTTCAGCATCTATGACTACCAGCATGCCTGGGGTTTTGAAAATTGGAAATTTAAAATAAGATCTACATTTATCATATCTACCACTGGCCCAGACCAGCAGGCTACTCTATTGAACAGAATCAGACCACGCACTTAAATTCTAACCATACCCCACCCCACACCTCCAAAATTAAAAATTAAGCCAATTTAACCAAAAAATCTAGTGTCCTGCATGGCACTCCACAGATGCCATCTGAAAATGCACAGAGCTCCAGGAAGTGGTCTCCATTCCTACCAATAATTGCTGCCTGCTAATTGTTAATAGTTTAATGCTGGAGTGTGTGAGTGAACAACTCATGGGAGGGCAATTCCGCCTGGGCCCGAGGTAGGTGTGATAAATATAGAAATTATGTTAAATTTCCGATATTTATCTACCATTACCACTGGCCCAAAGGAGCTGAATAAATGGCAGTCTACATCTGTCAATATTATGAAACATACCAGCCAGATAAGGGTTGGTGAACTAGGTCTCGGCTTGGCGTAGTATGCGTTATTGGCTACCTTAACTGCATGTATTGAATTGGTATGTGTTTATCGTTCAGTAATTTCTTGTTTTCCTCTCTCGTCTCGGTTAGCATGTGGAGTGCAAGTCAATTTAGTGCACTTCATGTATATAATCGCTGTTTGGTTTGAGTGAGAAGGAGTCTTTTGAAGAGCAGCTGAGAGGTAATTTCTTGTTATTCCTACTGGAGTATATTCACTTTGACCGATGTAAATTATTAGTAAGGTTTGGGAGGATTCATGGAATTTTCTTGGATAGAATTCATGGATAGTCATTTGAATCCTCCCTCGTATTGACTGGCTGTGACCCCCCTCCCCCTGTAGGCAAATATTGGAATATTGAGGGAATTTGTGTTGTAAACATGACAAAGCCTGGATCGTACGCTTTGCTGATTAATGATGACATTTAATTGCTGGTGAGGACCAGATATAGATGGATGCCAGGGTGTAATGGTGTAATGGTTGACTCTTTTTTATCGAGTGCGAGAGGTGTTACTGATTTTTATATATACGCGTATTAAAATGTTGTACAAGTTGGTACAATGAATTTCATGGAAAGCCAGCTCACCTCCATTGAGGTTTGCATTGGATAATTTGATTTTGTTGTGAGTATAGAAATAGACGCGGTGTTTTGGTAGCGGAACTCATTTGAGTGTGCACTGCCGGAACAGGACTAGGCACGGTGTTTTGGGTGGCGGAACTCTGTAGAGTACGCGAAACCATAACTGATTACAGCTTACTTCAGCTCTCTTGGGGAAGGTAAGCGTTGTAGCAGTTTATTCGAACATTGAGAAAGACTGTACGCGTGAAGTGACATTATTGTGGTGAAGAAACACGTTAACCATAATGAGGTGCAGTGCTTGTTTACCTTGGTAGGCAAGTCCAGCTCACCATAACAAACCTCCATTGGATTAATGGGATTAAAAGTCCTTTCGTGACCAGAGGGTATTGATATATTTTTTTTAAGTCCAGGTAAAACAGTATCCCCACGAGTTAAACCTTATAATACACAAGTTTAGGGTCTTGTATGTATAGGAATTTAATAAAAATATATTAACATTCATTATAATCTTGTTCAAAGAACCCCTTAGATTTGATAGTCTTTAGAGAATGGATATAGGGGAGTCGTACCTGATTCTTTAGTCCTTACGTTTTTCCGAACTGCTGCCCCCCATAGGGACCCTATTATTGTTTTGAGTGGAGACATTGTGCAAGACTTCCTCATTGGAGAAAGACTTGTAGCACTGGCTTCACCCAAAACCTTACAAGGCACCACTTGTGGAGTCAATTAAGAGGGGCGGGGTTAGTGGGGTCTGTTACAAATAACTACATAGCTGTTGGAAGAAAAGCCAAATAACATCAGGAACAACTGGGGGAATACAAAAGGGAAAGGAAAACATTAAGCAGACATTTTTTATGCTAAATAAACAAACGGTTATACTTAGGGAAAACCCAAAACAAGAGAGGCACAGGATTCTAAACTTCTCACAGTAATTTTTATAAAGCATGGTACAAGGGTTTCAGCTATACTGGCAAAACAGCCGTCAACCGGCCATATTCCCCAATGGGGAACATTCCAGACATTAATCAACATGTTAACATTCACCCTGACCTGCTCACTCCCTGAGAAATAATTGATTCACAGATTGTAGAAGTGCCATTTCTGGACTTCTTTTAATGATTTCCGTACATAAATTTCATAGAACGGTCACTCTACTCTGATGATGCAATTGTTCCATGAGTCCTGCATAACTCAATCAACAACCCAACAAAAAGCTAGACAACTGTAAACAATAACCTTACTGAATATTAAATGTGTCACATGACAAAACGTTGCGTTTGGTTTAGTCAGTATGTGCATACGTAATATGAGGTGTAAAACTTCATTCAGTAGTATTCAGTAGTAAATAACATTATGTGACGATTTGTTTTCTGACCAATCTTATTACTCCCAACATTTACCAGGCTTGTCATTTTAAAAATTGCAGGAGGGCCATTATGGTTCGCCTCAAATCACCCCAGGAGGGCCATTTTAGGTTCGCCTAAAATGAACCCGGCGGGGGGAGTGGGGGGGGGGGGGGGAGGGGGGCCATTTATGGTTTGCGGGGGCCTTTTTCTTTCAGCATGCTAGGTAGACACCTAATATCATTTTAAGGTAGGCCTACATGGTTTGTGTAATTATGATGTAAGTTATCACGTAATGTTTAGATGCAGGCTTGAATATTTGGATGCAAGATTCCAGGTTACCCACGACACAACACTTCATTCATAGTTCAGCAGTCATTTCACTATGACCGAATATCCTGTACCAAGAACCTTTCTTTATGTCAAGGTGATAACTTAAAGTTGCGATTTTCTTGTTTAAAAGTGAAAACATTCCTGATAATCTTTCTCAGTCGGGCTAAATGCAAAGAGTAAAGATAGGCATATGACAGACCACGAAAACCACTTTGTCACTTAAACAGACCAGAAAAAATTCAAGTGCTGCTAATAAGGCATGAAATTTTATGTTCATTACCACATTTCTGTTTAACACCATAATGGGCGGTCTGATAAGAGATTAAAAGAGAGACCAGTCGTCTCCTGCTGTCACTGTCTGTGTAATTATCGCCACCCAAAAGGCAGTCTGATAAGAGATTAAAAGAAAGAGAGACCAGTCGTCTCCTGCAGTCATTATCTGTGTAATTATTGCCACTTAAAAGGCAATTGTCGTAAAAACAGTACCTCGCAAATGTTCTGGATACACACCCATATTACACATCTAGCCTGTCACCGAATGTCAGGATATATCGAAATTAGTGTCTTTCAAAGGAACGCAAATATTAAATTAAGATAGATCTAAGCACCCAATCAATTCAACTGAGAATTGGTGTTCTGGCTAGCAAAATAAAAGTCGAGGGGGGGGGGGGGGGGAGGGTTCTCAAAAATTTCATTCCAGTCTGGAGGTGGATAAGGCTGGGGATATCCCATGCTATAGGTTAGAGGAGGTGCCGCATCTGTGCGAGAGTAAAGGCACGTTGTAATGTAGGGGAGCCACATAGCTCATATTTAGAATAGGAGCAATCTAAACCTGTGTGATGGCAGTGACGGAGTGACCAAAGTCCAAACACCAGCAAGAAGGAAGGAAAACGAGCAACAACAGAGAATGTGGGCCTGCAAGAGACTCCAAAACTGTGTGGGTGGGGTGTGACCGACGTTTTATTTTCTCATTAACTGGATTTAATATGAGTCACAAATTTATAGTCGGCATACACCGACAGGTAGAAGACCGGTGATAAAATATATAACATACACATGTCCAATAGAATCACAATAGATGATCTCTGGAGAGTAAACACACTTCCGAGGTAACTCACAGGCGACCCCATTCAGGTGTACAATAAATTCCAGTAATAATTCATTATTTCTAAGGTCCATAACACACAATAATGCGTCTGCCTAATAATTCATTTATTACGCGCCAGCATTGAAATCCTGCATGTAATCATCTGAATACCAGTTAACTGACTAGACAGCCTCCGAGGTACCCAAAGACTAGCAATTTATTAATGATGAATTATGCGCTTGTACATGACATATAGACGAACAACCACAGGAAACCAACCAACTAAAAAGTGGATGTGCCCATGAGGTTGCCATAGAACACGACACAGCCGCCAATCGAGAAGTCATAAAATGCATGTATGTATTTAAACTCATACAAAGCTTACAGGAAGAAAACTTCGTCTTGCCCAGTAATCGCCTCTTAACACGTTGGCAGTGGGTGGGAGGGGGGGGGGAGTGGGGGGATTCAAAGTCATATTGAACCCTCCCCACCCATATTACTTTAATCGTTCTTGTGTTAGTCATCAAATAATATAAGAACCGCAATGGTTCCCTCACGTCTAACCAACTCCATAATGCCACTAAGGGCAGAGAAGGACGTGAAGAGCAAATACTTCACCTGATAAAGAAGGTCCTCTCGTGGAGGAAAATTCCAGGGAACATCCCATAACAGACACCTGGGAAGATTGATCCAAGGTTTTTGTGACAACAGAGGTGCTACTAGTAGGATTTCGTAACAAGACTGTTTGAACTTTAACATAGTCTACTGAATCAACGGAGTTGGAGGATACACACATCCTATCATTCATTCCCATGAGATCAACAGAGCGTCTACTGTGTATGCTCGATGGCCTGGGCATGGCGACACGAACGTCGGTAACTGATTGTTCTGGTGCGTCGCAAACAGATCTAACATGAGGCGATCCCACTGGTAGCAAATCTGTGTGAATACTCACTTGTTGAGCGTCCACTCTGGTAGTAACAGGCAAATTCCCGAGAGAGTGTGTCTGCTAGTACGTTCAGACGACCCGGTATATGACGGACAGAAAGCTGAACATGATGATTCATGACGCAGAGGAGAGTCTTCTCCGTTAGTTCACATTACGGAAATGAATAGGTGCCGTCCTGGTTCCTGATGTACGCTACTACTGTCGGGTTGTCCCGACAAAATCTTAACATGGACGTCCATTATTATGTGAATCCAATTGTAGCGCTAGCCATATTGACATCATCACTTTGATGTTTATGTGTTTCTCCTGGAACCGAGGGTTCCAAAGACCCTGACAATTCAAGTCTGCAGGACTTAGGGTCGCACCCCAACTCGTTTGACTCGCATCTGTCATAATCGTGAAAGCCGGATCCGGCAGTTGCAGCATAACTCCCGGAGTTAACCACTAAATATCTGCCCAAATCTAAACTCTTTGTTTTACTAGGTCAGTTAAAACCATACTGATTCAAGTGAAAGCGTCTTCATACTCCACTTCTGAGTCAAGAATATATGGAGGAGACGTGCATGCGGCCCATCGGAATAAGATCCACAGCCACTCCGCACAGCTCCAACAGTCGCATGAATTCCCTCACTATTAATGCATCTGAGTGTAGACAAAAGTGAGCATAGCAACTGAATAATTTCACTCTGGGTAACGGCAGATGAACCAGATTGATGTAAGTCTCGAAGCTCATTCCCAAGACTTGGACGGAGCTAGATCCGCCTTTTTCTCGTTTACGATGAAACCTAGATGTCGGATCATTCTGAAGAATAATTCTGTTGCCGTATCTCTGTAGAATGTTGTCAAGTAAGCTGACGTTACCGCAGACGAATGAGCTCGGAAGTGTGACATTACCAAGTTCATTATTCGAGTGAATGCCCAGGGAGCCAGGTTCAGACCAAAGCACATTGCTCTGAACTGATACACCTTCCCTTGTACGGTAAACTGAAGGTTCTTTCTGATTGCTGGATGTACCAGGACATGGAAGTACGCATCCTTTAAATCTATGCTTGCCGCATAGCCATTCAATCGAACTCTCGCCCTTCCCGACCGAATAGTATCCATATAGAATTTTTGAGCCACAATGAGCTCGTTTATCCAGCTCAGGTCTATAACCGGTTGGAACGAGCCGTCTGGCTTCGGTACTAGGAACAGGTGACTGCAGAAACCTTGAGAATTTCACTTCTGGACGACCTCTGTTGCTTACTTTGATAACAGAGTTTGTACCTCCGCTAGGACAGACTGTCTTTTGCAAGGATTTGATGGAAGATTTGTCCAACGTGGACATCTTGTTAGTGGGGTTTTGCTCGGAATGATAGCTGTGGGCCGTCCGAGACTACACTTCTCACCCACTGATCTTGGTAAGCAATACAGGTCTTGACCATCACCTGTACGACCTGCCTCAAAGCTCATTCCCAAGTGAATAGATGACTTGGACGGAGCTAGATCCGACTATTTTTTGTTCACGATGAAACCAAGACGTCAGTGTAATAGAAGCAGACTCTGAACATCGTTCTGAAGAATAATTCTGTTGCCGTATCTCTGTAGAATGTCGTCCAAGTAAGCCGACGTTACCACAGACAAAGGAGCTTGGAAGTATGACATTACCAAGTTCATTATTCGAGTGAATGCCCAGGAAGCCAGGTTCAGACCAAAGCACATCGCTCTGAACTAACACATCTTCCCATGTACAGCGAACCTCAGGAACTTTTTGAATGCCGGATTTACCAGGACATGAAAGTATGCATCCTTTAGATCTATGCTTGCTGCATAGTTGTTCACTCGAACGCTCACCCTTACCAACCGAACGGTCTCCATATAGAACTTTAGAGCCACGATACGCTTGTTTATCCAGCTCAAGTCTATTACCGGTCAGAACGAGCCATCTGGCTTCGGTATGAGGAACAGGTGACTGTAAAAACCTTGAGAATCCTGATTCTCGATGACATCTATTGTTTCCTTGATAAGAGAGCCTGTACCTCCTCTAGGAGAAACTCTCTTTTGCAAGGATCTGATAGAAGATTTTGTCCAATGCGGACAACTTGTTAGTGGGTGTTTCGCTCGGAAAGATAGCTGTAAGCCGTCCAAGAGTACACTTCTCGCTCACTGATCTTCCGTGACTGTTATCCAGTTTTTTGCGGAGCTTGACAACCTTCTGCCAATTGAGGTCTTAGCCATCACCTGTATGACCTGCAAGGCTTACAGGAGGAGAAACCACGTCCTCCCCACGAAGAACCTCGTCTCATCGGCCTAGGGGCATCTGACCGATAGTCCCGATCAGACCTATGCCCTTTCCCAATTTGTTATACTGACGACCTCCAGAGCAATTATAAAGAGGGTTTCTTGTACCCTCGTGAGGAGTTTCCTTTTGACGATTTTTTGTCTGGAACACCCTCCTTTACTCTTGTCTGCTGAAGCGGGTCGTTGATACACCGACTTCAAAAGCAGAGCACTAGACACTTTCTTAGTAGCCTGTTCATAGACTAACGAAAGCTAGTCGTCGAAAATAATATGTCTGCAGACCAGAGTGACTCGGAGAGAGCTTTTCCGTATATCTTTCACCATCCGAGAGAATCAGTTGCGAATTTTGGTTCATTCCATCTGCGTGAACAAACAGCTGGACTGACCCAGCACCGTCCAACAGCTGAGATTCTGAGTCTGAGGGAGGCTGCACCTGCACTTGCTGGGATGCTGTGATCAGCTGCACAATTTGCGACAGCAAGTCTGTCATCAAGGCCTGAGGAGGAGCGGTCTTCCATTTCTTTCCGCTTGCTGCTCCTGGGACGGTGTTTCGGAGATGGATCCCTTCTCCGAATCGTCCCGATGATGGAGGCCTCGTCTCCCTAGCTACCGGATGGTCAGACTTCACGAGCGAAGAGTGGATCCTTCTTCTTGCAGCAGGCAGGATATCCAAAGCTGGGTAGCTAGGATGCAGTCGTGTGAGCTTAAATAACGTAGCGGAGGAAGCCGAGACTGAAGCCAACCCCAGCTGCAGACTAGACAGAACGTCCAGAGCGGTGAGTGGACATATGCTCTGTCGCATGCAAGTTTCCAACCAGAAAACTTCATTTTGGCTTGTGAAACATAGCGGAGGAAGCCTCGACTGAAGCCGACCCCGGCTGCAGACTGAACAGAGCATCCCGAGTGGAGGGCAGATATATACTAGGCATGTGCAAGTTTCTTAAAACAACATTTGGCCCCAGATGTTGATAGATTAGAGAGGGGCATCTCCCGTCGGCAGTTTATCAGACCTCGCCAAGTACAAGAACTTGCTGACTTCCTCCATATTTCTCCCCTATTTCCGTTGTCGCTGGGTGAGCTATTTGTATTAAATTACCCTTAACAAAAGGCCCTAACACTTGTAATAATGAGCACTGCAGCTAGCTCTATATGCTCCACAGAGCGTGATGATGGTAGCACACTTGGATGGGTGTCAGAATATCATAACCATGTTCATGTTCCTCTGAAATAGAAACTGACAAAATAAATTATAATGCAGTGAGAGGCCTGGCCTCCGAACCTCACCACCAACAACGTACTGCGACACGCGACTCCAACATCAGTCATCCCAGTGAACACAAAAATGACAAGAGTCCACAAGAATGCATCGACTAAAGTCGATATCAGTCCTCCAAACTCCACAACAAAATATATATATAATTAAGATTAGAGCTGAAACGGTTAACCGGTTAACCGTTGACGGTTCGGTTTTGATTATGACCGGTTATAAATTTTGTAACCGCGGTTAACCGTTCTGTATCTTATGATGAGCGCTGCAGGCAGAAATTAATAGAAAGTAAGTTTTTGTCTGAAGTTTCATGTCGCTGTATCTAATACGCTAGTAATAGCACAGTAAAAGGTAATTCAAGCATTGCTTTGGGCATAGCTGTACGCCTGTAGGTGAACCCGATATCACCCCTTTCATTGTTATTGCTGAGAGTTGACAAGATTCGAGAGAAATCGACAAGAGTTTTGGATTCTGGCATCATTGTCATTCTGCAACTCTGTCGCATAATCCGACTCGCATTCCACATGTTTCAGGGACCGGTTCAAAGTTATTTGCAGTCAGTATTATTGCGTCATAGCTTGTCTAAATTCTGAATGAATTGTTAACGCTGTTTCATAATACCCTCCCCCCCACCCTACCCCTCAAATTCTTTAAAAGTGACTGCACATACGCTGCACCCGAGTGTCTGTATTGAAAATGATAAACTCCATGGGAAAAGAAATTGTCGTACTTGCACACTGCAGTGACTGCACAGTACTTGGGCTAGGGACAGGGAGATCGCATTTTATCAAGTAATATATGCCTTGGTTCTTAGATGTGTGTGGTTCTGGCCTCTGGGGCATTTCATCCTTGAATCGGTTCACTCGGGGACATTTCGGCTCTCGGAAAGGCCGAAACGTCACCGGCCGAATCGTCTCAAGGTCAAAACGTCCTAGGGCCGAAACTGACGAGTGACGAATGTCTCAACTCTCAAGAACGTACTGTGCAACGGTTTTTCCTTTCTTTTGTGTATGGTGTAATTAGTATTCGTCTTCAGTCTTCACAAAAGTCTGAAACTTTGGTTTAAATTTTAAAATAGTTTTTACTTTACCATACGTAATGAATTTGTGGGGGAAGATTAAAAAGGTTAATTTGAGGATCGCTAAATATGACAGTGTCAATTCTTCTGTCTTCAACACCGGGTTACGGCAATGGGTAACAGCATCACGTGTTCTGCGACCGTTTTTTTACACCCTTTTCATCCAATGAATATGGAATATAAGGCATGTTTAGGTACGTTTGTCATTTTGTTCAGTGGTATTCCTGGAAGTGACCCATGGATTTACTGGATTACGGTTTTGAACAACAGTTGATCAGTTCATACAGTGACATGCAGCTCACAATGAGGTAGGTGTATTCACTGACAATAATACGATTACGATATCGTATCGTTTCTTTATTTTCCAGCCGTCCGAGTGAGTTGTACTTTGTGCGGCCTCGCTGCGCTGTACTCCCGGTCATGTTTTCCCCCAATTTTCTTATGAACTATTAAAATAACCGTTCACCGGTCATTAACCGATTATAGCTCCCGGTTAACCGGTTACAAAAAATTCATAACCGTTTCAGCTCTAATTAAGATACACGAATAATAGCAATCAAAATTAAATTCAAAATATTTTTTGGAAACAAAAAAATTTTGAAAAAATGTCTAAGTTCCCAAAGGGAACATTAAGAGCCCAAGGACATGCCAATAGAGCCTAAGTATGGACAAAATCCAAATTTTTGGAGCTACACTACCAGAATAATAATCTATGTATCCTACAGTAATTCTACAGTAATAGAAAATAGAAAACTACCTATATATGAGGACGTTGTCAATGAAAACAATGTCAATGTAAACAAGCAAATTCAGTGAATTCATGTCTCCCGCTGGGCAGCAGTTTCAAGGGGAATTAATGCATCCAGTGGAATACAGTTGAGTTGCAAGTGGAAGTTATTTAGAAGAGACAGAACAGACAGTGCTTCAGACAGTGGTTATCAGATTTATTTTCACGGAGGTCACTGTCAAAGCAAGTAAAGTGATGTGGAGTGTAACTGTGAGAATCACTAAAAATTAAGACAGTATGATAAGACGTATTACATTAAACTGATGTGAAAAGTAATCCATATATGAAATTTCATTGAAATTGGTGGACTATAAGGTGTCTGGAAACCATCAGCCAATCAAATTTAAGCAACCTAAGTAAATATTCACGGAAAATGCCCATGTTTGAACTTGGACCCGAAATTGATGACAGTGACCTACTACCCAAATTTCATCGAAATTGAAAGACTCTAAGGAAAGTTAGAGTCTGGAAACGAAAAACACGGAAGGTGTGCACTTACTGTGTATTAGTAGGAGCACTAAATAAATCAAAGTTTCCCTAATTTGCATAATTTTTGCACGAGAACAAAAGCCGTATTATATGTGATGTATTGCATGTTACTAAACATTCATACAAAAATTTATTCAAATCTGAACTTTCATATAGAAGTTCTGTACAAAAAACTGATTGCGCACAATTTCGGAACAAAATGGCCACTGGTGGCCATCTTGAATTTTGGACCAAACCCCAAACACACATATTGTGGTCTCACAATGATAACAAAGATACCCAAGAATTTTCATGAAGATCAGTTCATAAATACAGCTTTTAGTCCAAGGTGCGTTGACGCACGAGGCGGACGGACAGGCAGACAGACAGATTTTCCGTACAAAATTTCCCACATTCGAACTTGACCTAGGTATTTATAAAAGTAATCCATATCTGAAATTTCATCGAAATCGATTGGTTTTAAGGAAAGTTAGAGTCTGGAAACCGTCAGCCAATCAAATTTCAGCAACCTAATTACATATGCTCGGAAAATGCACACATTCGAACTTAGACCCACAATTGATGAAAGTGATCTACTACCCAAATTTCATCGAAATCCGGTCACTGTAAGGAAAGTTAGAGTTTGAAAACAAAAAACACGGAAGGTGTGCACTTACTGTGTATTAGTAGTAGCACTGAATAAATCAAAGTTTCCCTAATTTGCATAAATTTGGCACGAGAACAAAACCTGTATTATATGTGATGTATTGCATGTTTCTAAACATTCATACAAAAATTTATTCAAATCCTAACATTCATATAGAAGTTCTGTACAAAAAAACTGATTACACCCAATTTTGGAACAAAATGGCCGCTGGCAGCCATCTTGAATTTTGGACCAAACCCCAAAACACATATTCTGGTCTCACAATGATAACAAAGATACCCAAGAAGTTTCGTCAAGATCGGTTCATAAATACGTTTTTTTTTCTGAGGTGTGCTGACACAGGGGGCAGACGGACAGGCAGACAGACAGATTTTTGGTACAAAATTTCCCACATTCGAACTTGACCTAGGTAATGATAAAAGTAATCCATATATGAAATTTCATCAAAATCAGTTGATTTTAAGGAAGGTTAGAGTCTGGAAACTGTTAGCCAATCAAATTTCAGCAATCTGTCTATTCGAACTTGGACCCACAATTGATGAAAGCGATCTACTACCCAAATTTCATCGAAATCTGGTCACTGTAAGGAAAGTTAGAGTCTGGAAACGAAAAACACGGAAGGACGGAAGGACACCCCGAATTTAATATCTCCCGTTTTTTTCAAAAAGCAGGAGACAATAAGACATCAGGCACACAAAAAGGGCCCAAAGTCAGAACCAACTGAAATGCTACGAGATGCAAAGCTAGATTTTTATGCAAAGAAAAAATGATACATTGGATAGAAGATGCAAGACTAAACGACCTAACACCCCTAGGATGAGGACATAACCAAGGGGAAAAACAGGCGTATGTCCCGAAATTGGGAAACATAAAATAGTTTTATAATTATTATAAAGTTACAGCCCTGAATGTCTAAAACCACCATTCAACACTTCCTTCATCCAATAACAGCCTTGTGTCCACCCAGTTCTTGCACTGATTTGTGTCTGGAAACCTCAAAAATGGAGATTTTAAAGCACAGATGTCAGTTCATTGTTGCTGACTTTAGGACCAAACAAAGAATAATGTTTGTGCCAATTCCAGTCACTTCCTGGCGATTTATTAACCTTTTACCCAACGAAATGGCCAAAACCGTTCAGCACCATTCACAAAAATCACCATTCAATTTTCATTATTTCTTCATTTTCTGTTTTAAAAACATAGCTTGTGACCCCTTATTGGAACGAGCTCATTGAATGTGTTCCATTGAGGGGATCATAAGCTGTTTTTGAAACAAAAAAAATTAGTTATTCAGGAATTTTGTTTACAAATATCGTGTGCAATTCGTATTTTGTAAAAGGCTAAAAGGAAAATGCACAAAGTAAAATCAAATTATGTAGTGCATGCTACACTCTATCAAAAAATACTTCTAAAGAGATTATGAGTAAACTTTACCTCCAACTGTCTCTCTAAATGGCCACAGTTTGCATCACTTCTTTTCTTTAAATACTGATTAACAGCAACTACAACTGCTTTTACACATGTTGTAGTCTCCATTGATTATCCTGTCTAACTGTAGGTCTAATCTTCATACATCAAGGGTAAAAGCCCTACAAAATTCAAAAGTAACATTTTCTAACTGAGCATTCTTGAACTAGAAAAATTCTCATGTCGATATAAATCGGCTGCTAATTTGGCCCCACAAAGTAGATCTTCTGGGTTTTTTTAAAACTGAATGTGGGTGGGCAGTTTTTTAGTTCTTTTTCTACTTTTTTAATTAATTCTTTGCCATCAAATGTTTGTATTCTTGGTTTGTTTTATGTTTTAGCCCCCATAGTCTACAGAATAGCATGAGTGGTGGTGTATCTCATCCCTTGAGTTCAAAAATTGATAAATTTGTCCCTTGTGTGCAACAGGTCTTTGCAATGCTAAAGCACTGCAAAGCCTTGTTGCATTCAAGGGACAAATTTATTGATTTATTAACTTGGATAAAATGTCAGAGATAAACCAAACAATTTGTATTTTTTCTAGTTTGCATCTTTCTATACTATATTTTAGAATGTCTGTCTGTCTGTCTGTCTGTCTGTCTGTCTGTCCACTATAGAAATGAATATGGGGCCACCCCGAGTGTCCAAAATGGGTCTACTAGGAGTACTTTTTTATGGCGGAGGTCATCGTCAGGTTTAAAAAAGTGTGTGGGGTGGAAGTGGGGGTGTAGAGGGGCACCAAAAGTTATGACCAAAATTTTTTTTACCCATGTATGTCTTCAAAAAGGCCTACTAGGGGTACGTTTTTATCAAGAATCTAATGGTGAGGTTTAAAAAAGTATCGGGTTGGGGGGGGGGGGGTATAGAGGGGCACCAAAAGTTATGACCAAAATTTTTCTCACCGATATAGGTCTACAAAGGAGTCTACTAGGGGTAATTTTTTACCAGGAATCTAATGGTGAGATTTAAAAAAGTGCCGGGGTGGGGTGGGGTGGGGTGGGGGGGGGGGGTGTAGAGGGGCACCAACAGTTATGACCAGCATGTTTTTTCACCAATATAGGTCTTCATATAGGTCTTCAAAAGGGTCTGCTAGGAGTACGGATATTAAGTATATTAGTATATTAAGGGAGAATACTCTCCTCAGCCCAAGCAACGCTGGGTAACCCTGCTAGTTGGTTGTAAAAAGAGACCATACAGCAGCCAAAAGGCCCATGTGGGAGGGCCTGAGAAACAGACTGTTAACTTTTTGAGGCCTTACAGTTGACAAATCAGTTTTTGTCACTAATCTCTATACAACTGGATTGCTGGAGCACTCATTGGTCACATATAGAAAAGTGTCTCCACTACTGCCTTCTTAGTGGGGGTAGAAGTTGCAAAAAAATAGACAATGCTCAACAACATTTCTCAAATGTTTTCAATTTCCAACACCTCACAATCGCAGATCATTTTTTAAAGAATATACTTTGATGTCCTGTGAAAAATAATTATGTTGATGATGTGCACATTTTTCACGGCAATATAAATTGAATATTTACAACATATTTTAGTTATTATTGATAAACAACAAGGGTTGAGATGGGAAAGTTGATATTATTTTTATAGTGTTTTCTCGCTACAGTACAGTCACTGTGGATTGGTTGTGATGTCCACGCTTGCATTTACCAGAAAATGAAAATCATCAGCAGCAAAATTTTATTTAAAGAAGCCCCGAGTTGTACCCAGGGCTTCGTTAATTAAATATTTGATGATTATTCCTATAATTAGTGTCTGGAATCTAATATTATTGCATCTGTGGAAATATTGTCCGAAAGTGTAAAGTGGCCAGTCTGTAGTGCTGAAACGATTGTTCGACTTGTCGACCTCGACTCGATTACTAAAAAAGTCAATGCTGAAATTCGGCAGTCGACTATTTGGCGCTTTCATTATGGAGATCATTGTTAGGTATAAGCGTCAGATATACTACACTCTGATTGGCCACAACTTACAGTAAAGTTGGTAGAACCCTATTTTTCAGAAAACTGAGGCAAAATATGTTGTTCATTTTAACCCAACTTACGAAAATTTACAATTCTGGCACTTGCTTCTGTATTTGTTTAAACGTTTACTTTCACTTTCGCACTCATGTTCAATCCAATTTGTTACAATATATGCCCGTATTGGCCAGGCCTTAAAATAACCAGGTTTGCATCGCATTTTGCGAAATGCTCCTATTTAGCAATTCAATTCATAATTTGGAATCGCATTTTGCGAATAACTTTAAATATTGTCAAATTCTTTCAATTAGCAATGTATTACCAAAGATTTATTTGGCTTCCATTATAGCTACGAGAACTTGCTATCAAGTAAAAAAAACACTTATCGATGACCTATCTTCATGAATATGAATTACCTAAACAAGCCTATTTAACATAACTCTTTCCTAATATGGCTGTGAGTGAGCCTAATATATGTGTGAGGAATTCAGCCAATTAAATAGTGTATTTTATTCTGGCGCCAAATGATTTATATCCACATCATCTGATTGGAAGTCTTCAGTCACGTGCTACATCTTCTGTCTTTCCGTGAAATTTTTAATCTTTTTTTATTTGAAGAATTGGAATATCAAAACTAGACTGCGTTTTGACACCATATTTCACAGATATGTATTTATGACATATCTACATATGGTGCGTAAGTTTTAACCACAAGCATGAAGTATTTGAAAAGTTATTTTTAATTGAAACCGCTGAAGTGACAGGAAACTCAAAATGCACAATGTGGATTCCATTTCTGATGAGAGACAGAGGTGAACCACGTGGTCTGTGACACTTTGCACAAAATGACATACAGCCTAAAAAATAACTCTTGAACTGCCCCGTGTGAATGAAACATTTCAAAATAGTAGGGGTAATTTTCTAAGAAATGAATATCAATATATCCCCTTCTGTATTTGTTTTAAAAGTTTTTGATTTCACAAATATTCTCCACAATTAAGAAATATACCTGGCATTTATCAGACATTCAAGCATGGGCACAGATCGGAGGTGAGTGGGGGATGACATGTCAACAAAACTTCAAATCAGATCACTAGCCAATTTGCAAATTACAGTACGTGTAGAAATAAGTTGTAGCATTTCACTGAAAAACTATGCATTTTTTTTAACACTTGGTAAGTAATCTTGTATTTTTGTAGCAAAATGGGCCGACTAGTCGACTTTAAGTCGATTACTACCAGCGACTAGTCAACTTTCGAAAATAGATAATTGTTTCAGCACTACCAGTCTGCGGTCTGCGGTGGCTGTACTGTCGGTAGACACCATGATGTTTGATGAAGGGAAGGCTGTCATGCTGCGACTACAGTCACCACTGTGTACTGGATGCGAAGAAAAATGTTTAAAATGCAGGGTATGAGGGGTTAATCATGGAACAATGATACTGAGGAACATGTGATGAATATAAGTGCCATGGGAAGAGAAGGAGCACAGCAGCTGACCTAAACACTAAGTTAAACATGAAATTCCGAGCTAAACAGAAAACTAAATGCAACTAAAAATGTCAAGAAAAATGTTTAAAATGCAGGGTATGAGGGGTTAATCATGGAACAATAATACTGAGGAACATGTATGATGAATATAAGTGTCATAGGAAGAGGAGCAAAGCAGCTGACCTAAACACTTAGTTAAACATGAAATTCCGAGCTAAACAGAAAACTAAACGCAACTAAAAATGTCAAGAAAAATGTTTAAAATGCAGGGTATGAGGGGTTAATCATGGAACAATAATACTGAGGAACATGTATGATGAATATAAGTGCCATGGGAAGAGAAGGAGCACAGCAGCTGACCTAAACATTAAGTTAAACATGAAATTCCGAGCTAAACAGAAAACTAAACGCAACTAAAAATGTCAAGAAAACTGTTTAAAATGCAGGGTATGAGGGGTTAATCATGGAACAATGATACTGAGGAACATATATATGATGAATATAAGTGCCATGGGAAGAGAAGGAGCACAGCAGCTGACCTAAATACTAAGTTAAACATGAAATTCCACGCTAAACAGAAAACTAAACGCAACTAAAAATGTCAAGAAAAATGTTTAAAATGCAGGGTATGAGGGGTTAATCATGGAACAATAATACTGAGGAACATGTATGATGAATATAAGTGCCATGGGAAGAGAAGCAGCACAGCAGCTGACCTAAACACTTAGTTAAACATGAAATTCTGAGCTAAACAGAAAACTAAAGCAACTAAAAATGTCAAGAAAAATGTCTAAAATGTAGGGTATGAGGGGTTAAATCATGGTAAAATGATAATAATCATCATATAGCAGCATTATAAAAGCCATGATATGGAAATAGGACGAGTAAGTGACCTAAACAGAAGAATTAACATTATTTGACATGTACGCTGACGCCGACCGATCGAGCCATGCCATAAGCTCACACAACTAAAGTTGGTGAGCAAAAAATCACCAATCAGTTTTCATTATGTTTTCATGTTTTGTCTCAAAAACATAGCTTATGACCCCCTCATTGGAACAAGATCATTGTGCTCATTCCAATAAAGGGTCATAAGCTATGTTTTTGACACAAGAAAAAAATTAGTTACTCCAGAATTTTGTTTGCAAGTGTCATCTGCTTTTCGTGTTAGATAAAGGATTAAGGCAAGGTGCATGCTTCAATTTGTGAACACAACACTTGAATAAATATGCCGTGTATTGGACCCACATAACGTATGGTACAACACTAAGCCAGGCCTTCTTTCAAGCAAAGTTTTCACTCGCAGCAGTAATGCTATGTCCAGGAGTTTTTTAATGTTTACATGAATATCAGGGTACTTACTAAGTGTCCAACATCATGAAACACAGTTGGCCGACTCTTCGATCAATAAAAACCCATAATTACTGACTATCTCGTGAAAACAATCAAATACTCACTTATTATGAATATATTTTGGAAAGATATGCAACGACAAAAAATTTCAGGCGACATTAGGAGACATAGGATTTTCACACCCATGAAAGAAACATTTTCATTCAATGGCATGTGGGCGCTTACTGATGCACAAAAGATTTTCTTCAAGTACCGTTTACATAGGTTGTGATTCACGACATCTGCATTAAATATCTTTTTGGGATTAATTTATTTGAAATTTCACGTCAACTTTTCCACAGAATGCAGGCCATGATGCACAGCTCAGCACCAGACTCTGTTTGATTACTCTAGATTGGGTTTTGACATGATTATGACAAAAAGACAGTATATACTGTCTGTTGCTTGTTGTGAAGTTTGGACTCAAATATATATTTCAGACTGTAATATTTGTTTACTGGTGTTTAACTTCAAGGTCACATATTTCTGCACAATGGCTAATTTAGTTCAGCATTCTTAACATACCGCCTACCTCACTACATCAGATTCTGTCCATTCAAATTACCAGTTTCCATGTTCAGAATTGAAGGGAACTTTGACAGTGACAATTCAAACTATATGTCAATTGTATGCCCATATTACCAACTGCCACTTGAAGTAGATATATATCTATTTACAAGTGTGCAGCTTAGGTTAGTCTGAATTGGAATCAATTTAGGGCACATCATGAGTTTGACTCAGAGAAACTGCACTGGAACTTTGTATAGATGCCATATTTGTTTATGTTCTCAAACATGTTTTTAATGAGGTCTCTGACCATGCATATCAATTTCACAGACACGTTTTGACTGCACTCTAGCTAGGGCTAGCATGATTAATCGAGAAGCCAGCTAATTGTCGACAATACACAAAATCAACTTCAATTTCCAAAAGAAAGTCAACTTTAATCATTCTCTGTGACCTCTGGGAACAACAATAAGGAAAAGTGTTTGATGGATTCACATCACTTCTTTTCAAATAAGTTATTACAGTTGCATTCCATGAATTTCAGGTACATGTTTAGAGCATCATGCCTAAGTCTTAAGAGGGCTCAAGTTTAACCTTATGCACATATTTTTTGTGCGCCTGATCGCCATGATGTTCAACTCGTCTGTCAATTCTGTACATTGAATGATGTGACACCAAATCTTAGATTACAAATCCTCAATGAAAACAAAGTGACATTGTTTTGTCAGTTGACAGTGAATACATAATAATGTCAGGTGAACTAGAGTTGGTCGGTTTTGAAATTTCCCCTTGGTTTGGTTTCATTTTGGACCCAAAAAATCTGTTTTCGGTTTTTGTAACGCAATACATATTTTCTATATCTTATGTATTAAACTGGGACAGAATAGTACTAAAAATTGATAAATAACAAACAAGTGAACTAGAAATGAAATAAAACTGTAATGAGATTGTTTCCTGTAAATTCGATTAACAAAAAATTACATCTGCAATTTGCATATGCTTTCATAAAAAGTCAATCAAATGCAAGGGCATAAAAACTGGAGTTGAGAGTGTGTGTCAGAGTGGGGGGGTCCACTTGAATGTTGTGAGGTGATTCGTACCTCTCAGAATCTCTTGTCTGAGAAAAATGTGCTTAACAGTTGAAAGTTTTCTTGCTTAGCTTAATGATACAGGTAATCAATTCTGCATTAACTACCCCTTGCAATCGGATTATAGCGAAAATGGCACCATGTGAAAATGTCACCAAGCGAAAACGGTACCAAGTGACGAAAACAGCATCATGGGTGGCAAAAACGGCACATATTGCACTGGCGAAAACAGAGCCATGGATTGGCAAAAACAGAGCCATGGGTTGGCAAAAAAACCACAAGTTAGAATAAAGAAAACGCCACCTGTGTTTAATTCATTCCATTCTGCCCTTTTATGTGTTTTATTTAGAAACTAAGAATTAAAGCTTACAGATGCATTTTAGGTTCAGGTTCTTTAATAACTTTTGTTGAAAAGTGAGCAGTTGAAAATGGGAGCACCCCCCCCCCCCCCACCCCCACTCTCTTAAAATAATTTCTCATTGTTTGGCGGTGACTAAAATAAACTACAATTATTAGAATTTTTAACCAGATTTCATTTAATTTAATAAATTGCCAGATAAGTCTGTAACATTGTTATATATATTTGTCTACAATAATTTGGCGTAATTATTCACTGAAATGGCTCCACTTCAGCTTTTTCAAATAAAAAACGTAAAATTATTACATTTTCTACCAGATTACATTGAATTTAATAAATTGCCAGATAAGTCTGTAACATTAATTGTTATGAAACTATTACACTTTTTACCAGATTTCGTTTAATTTAATAAATTGCAAGATAAGTATGTAACATTAATTGTTATCTAAATTTATCTTAATAATTTTGAGTAATTGTTCACTGAAAAGGCTTCACTTCCGCTTTTTCAACAAATAAATTCAAAATTATTACAATTCCATCAGATTCAATATAATTTAATGCATTGCTAGATAAGACTAACCTTAATTTTTGAATATATCTATCACCAATTATTTTGTGTTTATTCACTGAAAATTATAAATTCTAAGTAATTTGTATATTTTTTTTACTTACCAATGGCCCAGACTAGCTGGTGCTAACTCAAAAATTAATCTAGGGCCAAACACAAATTTTGCCCCCCAATCCCCAAAATTTGCAAGCAAAACAGAAAATTTAATGCCTTATCTGGTCCTCCATAATTTTAAGATCTGCACATGCGCAGTATCCAGGAAGACACCGAAATAGAAGCCAACCATCATTCTTTCTATAATTGCCTGTTAAATGTTGTACACAGCGTGGAGGTATGAGTGCCCACTCATGGGAGGACCATACCCGTCTGGGCCATTGGTAAGTATAAAAAATATACAAATTACTTTGAATTTATAATATTTTTATACAACAACCAATGGCCCAGACTGGATGAATCGTAAAAAGGCTGGAGGGCCTAGGACAAAAAGGAAAATCAAATCTCTCAATCACTTCAGTAAATGATATCTCCTACAGGAGAATAGGAGAAAATGAATTACGTATGTCTTTCACTTTTACGAGAAAAGAGAAAGACATAACACAAACACTGTAATTGAGTATTACATAATATATAATTCTCCATTTAATGTCAGCATAACCCATTATGCTAATTCGGTGAAGGAAAGCCAATATATAAAGATAGTCCAGAGAATAAGACTCTTTATACTCATTTAAAAGTGTCCGAGGATTGTATATTAACGCCTGTTTGACACGTAACATATACAAATGCTTCACAGTGAGCTACACTTTAAAAACAGTACGTAAATGAGACATAGTGATTGCTTCACACTGAGCTACACATTAAAACTATCCCAGCACTGACTTAGGACTACAGACACCGCCGGAGGTCTTCCCTTGCAATTCACGATAAAGCCAGATGATCATTAGGGGACCACCCCCCGCCTGTTCTGAGGTACGAGACTGCAGAACAAAGAGGGCATTGGAACAGCATCAGTGCTGGAACGGCTGCCTAAATAACTATAGATGTAATCATTTAGTGGACGTCATTATGAGCAACAGAAAGAGGACCTAAAGATCTAAGGTCACCAGAGATGGACTCTAAATTTCTCAGGTAAAACTTGATAAATGTGGAGGGCAGTGTTCAGTCCGCAGCCTTCATGAGATCAGTAATGGCTATACTGTTAGAATAAGCCCAAGAAGTGGACAGTGCTCTAACTTCATGTGCTGATATCTTATTTAAAGAACGTTGATCCGAAGATAGATTTTCACAGGCAATGCGTATTGCCAGCTGAATCCATCTAGCAACTGAATGAACAGAAATATCTTTTCTGTTAGGAATCAATGAAAGAAAGAAACATTTTCTTCCCTTTCTTATAAAATCTGATCAACGTTTATATATGCGCATAGCCCTGACTGGACACAGCAGAGGTCTTCGGTTGTCCGAGGACAGTAGAGCCTTAATGGGTATAGGCTCAGGCCATTTATCTGGAGTCTGATTATTAGTCAGAAATCCCACTTCTGTAGTTAGGGTAATTGGATTATCCACACTACGGTAATGAGAATCATCAACTGATAATGCATGAAGTTCGCTAACTCTTCTCAAACAGAGCTTCTTTTAAGCTTCAACAGAACCCAAGCCAAATTCTACTTAGGAAGTAATCTGAGGGTTCTAGGTCTATTAATAGAGAAATTTCTAACCAGCTTGGACAATGAGGCATTAGATCCAATAGCCAAGTTATCATGATGAGCGTAAGTGTCTGATAACATAGACCTATAGCCCTCAAAAGTGACAGGCTGCAGTTTGAGAAGGTCAAACAAGTAGACCAAGAAATTGGCAATATTTGGTCTGGACGTATCATAAACATCTATCAACTGATCCTTACACCAACGGAAGAAAACCTTCCACTTCGCTGCAGAGTTCAATGAAGAGGAGGACCTCCTGTAGTTAGAAATTGCGTCCACTGCTCGTCCTGTAAACTGTTTTCTGTGCAAGAAGGACTGCACAACGGAAATACGTGAAGGTTGAGAGCTTCCGGGTTGTGATGCAGTATGCAAGACTTCCCCTGATAAAGAAGGTCCTCTCGTGGAGGAAGCTTCCGGGGAACATCCCATAACAGACACCTGAGAAGATTGATCCATGGTTTCTGTAATGACACAGGTGCTACTAGCAGAATTTTGCGATGATACTGTTTGAACTTTAACAGAATCTGCTGAATCCACGGAGTCCCATATTGACAGAGCATCTACTGAGTACACTCGATGGTCTGGACATGGCGACACAAACGTCGGTAACTGATTTTTCAGGTGCGTCGCTAACAGATCTATCATTGGGCGATCCCACTGGTAGCAAATCTGCTTGAATACTCGCTTGTTGAACGTCCACTCCGATGACAACAGACGACCTTTCCGAGAGAGCGACCCTGCTATTACATTCAGACGACCCGGTATATGACGGAGAGAAAACAGAACATGATGATTCATGACGTATAGAAGAATCTTCTCCATTAGTTCGCATAACGGAATCCAATGAGTGCCTCCCTGGTTCCTGATGTACGCTACCACTGTCGAGTTGTCCGACAAAATTTTAACATGAGCGTCTGCTATTATGTAAATCCAATGCTGTAGCGATAGCCATACGGACATCATCTCCTTGATGTTTATGTGTTTCTCCAGGAACCGCAGGTCCCAAAGACCCTGACAATTCAAGTCTGCAGGACCTAGGGTCATGCCCCAACACGTCTGACTCACATCCGTCATAATCGTGAAAGCCGGACCCGGCAGTTGCAGCAGAACTCCCTGAGTTAACCACTGAATATCTACCCAAATCTGAATCCTTTGTTTTATCAGGTCCGTTAAAACAATACTGGTTTCGAGCGAATGCGTCTTCACACTCCAGCTCTGAGTAAAGAATATCTGGAGGGGATGAGTGCACAGGCGACCCATTGGAATAAGATCTGCAGCCAATCCGCATAGCCCCAACAGTCGCATGAATTCCCTTGTTGTTAATGCATCCAAGTGTGAGACAAAAGCAAGCATAACAACTGATTAATTTTGCTCTGGGTAACGGCAGACGAACCAAAGTGTTGTGAGTCTCGAAGCTCATTCCCAAGACTTGGACGGAGCTAGATCTGCCTTTTTCTCGTTTATGACGAAACCGAGATGTCGGATCGTTCTGAAGAATAATTCTGTTGCAGTATCTCTGTAGAATGTCGTCAAGTAAGCTGACATTACCACAGACGAATGAGCTCGAAAGTGTGACATTACCGAGTTCATTATTCGAGTGAATGCCCAGGGAGCCCGGTTCAGACCAAAGCACATTCCTCTGAACTGATACACCTTCCCTTGTACGGTGAACCGAAGGTACTTTCTGAATGCTGGATGTACCAGGACATGGAAGTACGCATCCTTTAAATCTATGCTTGCCGCATAGTCGTTCACTCGAACTCTCACCCTTACCAACCGAAAAGTCTCCATATAGAATTTTGGAGCCACAATGAGCTGGTTTATCCAGCTCAGGTCTATAACTGGTTGGAACGAGCCATCTGGCTTCGGTACTAGGAACAGGTGACTGCAGAAACCTTGAGAATTTTGATTCTCGACAACCTCTATTGCTTACTTTGATAAGAGAGTTTGTACCTCCGGTAGGAGAGACTCTCTTTTGCAAGGATTTGACGGAAGATTTGTCCAACGCAGACATCTTCTTAGTGGGGTTTTGCTCGGAATGATACCTGTGGGCCGTCCGAGACTACACTTCTCACCCACTGATTTTGGTAAGCAATAGAGGTCTTGACCATCACCTGTACAACCTGCGAGCTTACAGGAGAAACCACGTCCTCCCCATGAAGAACCTCGCCCCATTGGCCTGGGGTGTCTGACCAATAGTCCCGATCAGACATCTGCCCCTTTTCCGAGACGCCATACTGACGACCTCCCGAGTAAGAATAAGAGGGTTTCTTATACCCTCGTGAGGAGTCCCCTTTAGACAATTTTTGTCTGGTACGTCCTTCTTTACTCTTGTGTCTGCTGCAGCGGGTCGATGAGACGCTGACTTTAAAAGCAGAGCATTAGATGCTTTCTTAGTTACCAGTGAAAGCTTGTTGTCGAATATAGCATGACCGGAGTGACTCAGAGAGAGTTTTTCATTTTGTCATCTATTAGTGATGACGACGCAAGGGCACCATCACATCTGATTAACTCCAATTAGCCACTGTTAGGGCGGAGATATATATATTGCCCTGGAAAGAACTCTTGTAGGTACGAACATCTTCAAATTCCTTTCCGTTGAGACATTGCGCCATAGCTCTTGTTAGGTGATCTGTATAAGACAAAGCATCCAAATTCGCTCTATTTGAAGAAATTGCCTCTCAATTGTGTCTGAGCAAATTGTGAATGATCCAGGTAGGGATACCTCTAGATCCTCGCCGTGCTCATCCAAACGAAGAGGAACTCTCTGAACATCTTCTCCGACCGTTTTAAATGAACGTGGTCCAAGAAACGGTATGTTTATAGAAGATGAGGTTAAGAAACCGCCTTTCTTTCTCGCACTGGAGAGATTAAATATGGCGTTGTCCATATGGCCAAAGGCCTGCGACACCTGTCTAGACTGAACCGGAAATAAAAGGACCTCCTCCTTTGTCCAGATAAAGTCTGCGTCCAATGACGCCAGCGGTTTCTTCCTTGTCATCGCAGCATTCTGATTTGATGGAACAAATTCAGGGTAGTATTGATGGATGAAATCCATCACAACCATGTGTTGTTCCGAAAGGGAAGGGTAATCTTCTTCCATATCCCTTTCACCATCCGAGGGAATCAGTTGTGAATCTCAGTCCCTTGCATCTGCATGAACAGATGACGGGACCAACCCAGCACCGTCCGACAGCTGATGTTCTGAGTCTGAAGGAGGCTGCTCTTGCACTTGCTGGAATGTTGCGATCAGCTGCGCAATCTGCGACGGCAAGTCCGTCACCAAGGCCTGAGGAGCAGCGGTCTTCTGTTTCTTCGTCGCTTGCTGCTCCTGGGACGGTGTGTCGGAGACGGCTCTTTTCTCTGAACATCCCGATAAGGCCTCGTCTCCCTAGCTGTCAGATGGTCTGACTTCGCTGGCAAAGCGTGGTCCCTTCTTTGTGTAGCAGGTTGGATATCCGAAGTCGGGTAGCTAGGATGCGGTCATGTGTGCTTAGTAGATGCAGTGGAAGAAGCGGTAACTGTAGCCAAGACTGGCTGCGATCTATATGGAGCGTCCCGAACGGCACGTGTGGACGTATGCTCCGATTCACGCAAGTTCTTTACCACAACATCTGGCCCCAGATGTTGCTGGGATAGAGAGGGACCTCTCATTCGCGGTCCTTTCAGACCTCGCTGAGCTTCCACAATACCTGCTGTCTTCTTCCCTTGTTCCGTCATCGTTGGGTGAGCATGTTTATGTTTTAAAGTGCTCGCTCTACCCAATCTACTTCTTATGACCGCAAAGGACGTAACCGGCATCAAGGTACCCACGGGCGGAGTAACCGCTTTGCCGGTTGAGCTAGCTGCAGACAAGGGACTAAAACCACCGGCTAGTGGCTTTATCCCCTGCCTAATATTCATGAGCACTTTGGCAGCTACCTTTGTTTGCTTATCAGAGCACAACGACAGTAGCACACTCTTGGTAGGTGTCACATAACCATCACCATGTTCTTGTTCCTCTGAAAAAGAAACTAAGAAACTTGATTGACTTTGCGGCGAGAGGACCGGCATTGGCCTCTCACCACTAACCAGACTTGGATTTCTGAAAAATCCGGGGTGGCAATAAATCGCTCACCTGGAACCTACTTAGGCGAGCAAATTGCTCTCCTGAAATCTTTTTCACTTTTTTGCTTCACAAAGATCTTCTAAAGACTTAGTTAATACCGGGTTGGGTAATTTCTCCTTCGAGTGCATTCAAGCCAGTCAATTTTAAATGAATTAATAAAATGTTAATGAATGAACCTGTATTCATTTTTAACTATCCCCTCCACCCCAGTGTGGTCAGATCGATCAAGAAGTTCAGGGGGACTGGTACATGTAGTGGCCAACACAAACATGTACCCAGCATATTCTGTACACACGTTCCATGGTCCGTCACCGTCAAAAATAGCTGAAAGTAGGTGAGCAAAAAAAGGCTTATGCCGGATTAAATTGCATGAGCAGTTAAGGCAAGCTAAAAATCGCTTGCGTCAGAATTCCATGACTGACTAACAACATACCATGACACCTGTGTCCAACATTTGTCATCCCAATCAACCCATGTAGGACAAGAATTAGTGGGAGTACATTGACTACAAGCAAGGCAACAAGCATGTAAATCTGAGGAAGATTTCCTTGCCTTGCATTTTGAACAATGAGCTTTCATAATTAATCAAAAAAAGTCAAAAGTACTCCCACCAACTCCACAATTAACATAAAATAAAGATACATAATAATCAACATTCAAAATACAAATCGAAAAATTTCAAAAAATTTTGACAAAAGCCCAAGTTCCAAAAGGGAACAAGACGATCCCAAGGGTATCCCGATAGAGCCTAAGTGTGGACAAAATTACAAACATTATTGCTACACTACCGGAATATCATAACATGTATCTTATAACAATCCTACAGTAATAATAAATTGAACCAACATATATTTATAGGACGTTGCCAATGTAAACAACGTCAAAGGAAAAACCGGAAACAAGACCTCAGGCACTGAATAAAAAAAGGCCCGAAGTCAGTAACAGATTTTAAAGCTACCCGATGTAAAGCAAGATCTTCAGAAGAAAGAAACGATACATCGGACAGAAGATGCATGACCCAAATGTCTAAACACCAATACGGTGAGGACGTAAACAAGGCGATATATAGAATAAACATTCTGTAATACACGTCAAACTCCCAAGAAATTTTATTAAAAACTTTAATAAAAACAAGCCAAAAAGCTTGGGAGTTTGACAGGAGGGCTTCAAGAAAGGATAGGGAAGGAACACTTAACAAACAGTGGAAAAATCATTAGCAAGAATGATGATGTCAGGCCCATGTCCCGAAACTGGGAGACATGAAATAATTTTGATAAAATTTATAAAGTTACAGCCCTGAATGTTCCCAACCACCATTGTTCACTTCCATCATCCAATTATGTCCTTGGATCCACCAATTTTACCATTGATTTGTTTTTGACATCTTCAAAAATAAGATTTAAAAGCACAGATGTCAGTTTATTGTTGCTGACAGGGCCAAACAAAGAATGATGGTTTGCACCAATTTCGGTGTCTTCCTGGATACTGAGCATGCACAGGTCTTAAAAGTATGGAGGTCCAGATAGGACATTAAATTTTTGGATTTGCATGCAAATTTTGGGGATTGTGGGGCAAAATTTGTGTTTGGCCCTGGATTAATTTTTGAGTTAGCACCAGCTAGTCTGGGCCATTGGTTGTTGTATAAAAATAAACTCCACAGCAGCATTTTCAACAATTAAACGCAAAATTATTACACTTTTTTCCAATTTAATATTATTTAATAAACTGATATTATCACATGTTCACAAACATTGACAAACCACTTCCCGTGTTGATAATGCAGAAAAACAACCAATGGAATAATTGATGAACTGAGTATAATGAGGGTGCCATGACTTGTTTTCACTGTAGTCAGTGAGGCCAAGAAATAGCAACTATTGGCATAAGCCCCGGGAAATATGGGAACAATAGGTTATTTTCACCATCAGATAATATCTAATAATAAAAATTACTCTTCTGGCATTACTCTGTTGTGTGAGGAGTTGATTATTTTTCACTAATCCACATAAATCTATGCAATTTATAGAGACAGAATTTATAGATAGAATATTATTGGAAATATGAGAGAAAAGAAAAAAAAAATTTCAAAAGCAACACAATCTGGTGAAAATTAAATTTTTGATTGTTTAACATTGTGTTGTTCTTCTTTTGGTTGGGTTCCATTTGCCAGCCACACCTGGTGCCGTTGTCGCCAGTTTGGCACCGTTTTTGCCAGCCATGCTCTGTGCCATTTTTTGCCAATAGGAATTGGTGCTATTTTTGCCTGCACCCTTACAAAGTAGGATCGAAGGTACGGGAAATTTCCTAACTGCTTTGTAATCCTTGTTTTATGATTTTAGGTCTCCCAATCTATAATTCTCTTTATAGATCTGCGACCCTCCCCCCCCTCCCCACCCTCCCCCAAGCTATCTAGACAGGGAAAAATGTCAAAGTGTCAAAAATTATCTTTAACCACCTGCAGCTGGATACTGAAAACAAGCCAAGACCAATGCCAGGTCTGAACCTGTGTCGCTGCATGCAATATCTGAAAATTAGATACACGATACAACTCATCATTATGAAGCAGCAGACCAAATATAAAATCATTCCCTTTCATAGAAGCCAAGAAAACTTTGACGAAAGAAGTGTTTTGGACGGACTGACGGGTGGACGGATGGACAGACGAAGTCAAGCGGTTACTAGACCTGCTCTGCTGCTGGCGACACAGGTAAAAACCTTCCATAACGCAACTATGTGTGAAAAGGTGCTGAAAACTGTGGAAACTTCTATTACACCCACACAAAGTGCCAAGGTTTCAATGTCTGTTCATTCACCGTTACATACATGCTCATCATCCCTGCGTGCCCTCGGCATGCTGAAACTTTCATCGATTCCATTTCTTGCTTGGACATTGCACAGGAAATAGTTTGTAATGGTAAATCTCTTGTCATCTTGCTCTCAGAGTATGTGACGTTTTGACCAAAGAGTATGTGACGTTTTGACCAAAAGGTATGTGATGTTTTGACCAAAAGTATATGACATTCAGACCCAAAAATATGACGTTCTGTCCATTTTGAAATGTGACATTTTGGTAATGTGACGTTTTGGGCAGCACCCAACCAAATGGGATGAGTCAGTTGTGGATACTCCAGACAAGCCGGTTTGGACACAAGACGATTTGAGGCTTTGGAGGAAAATTGAAGATGTGGGTGTCAAAAAGGTGGGTGTTCAAACACTGCTATTAATCATAATTATAAATATAACTATGAGCCTATGCACTATGTAATGCAGCAAGATATTCCAGATATGCCTTTTGGTCAGAATAATCCACAAATCTTTAAAAGGGAAATCTTTCACTGGTAGAATCAAAATCACATCCCCACCATACTCCTTGTCCCATCCCCACCCCACCGTCCCCATTTATGATAAGTTTTGCATATTTTATTTGCTATACGGGCGTGATAGGTTAACTCCAATTTACACCTTGATTCAGTTTTATAAAACAACCTGATGTAATTAGATTTTGACTTGTCTTGGATATGTACTAATTGAATAAAATTACGATGGCCACCTGTTCACCATGCCACCGATCACTTGAAGTTATACAGCTTATTTTCTCTTTTAGCTCTTTTAAGTTTATGTCCTAATGCATATAGGCGACAGGAAACATCTGAACTGCACAAAATTACTCATTTTAGTAAATGATGTAGGAAAGCATTAATATAAAGATACAACTTGTGGCACTAATGATGAACAAGAGGGATGTTACATCCCAACGCTCACCTACATTCACGCTTGATAATGTCATTCCAATGTAACATGCCTAATATTTAGTTAATATAAATCATTAACTAGGCATCAAATGATTAATGTGGTTTATGTGATGGCTTTGGAAAGTCTATATTTCTGCATTTATTATATATCAATTCAACATAGAATCATTGGATATAAAGGCATTTTTTTCTTTTAGAAATGTTTATGATCAAGAATATGAATCGTGAGGCCAGATATTAAATCATAAATAAGAATTAGGAAAGGCTTTCATAAATTTATTTTTTACAAAATAAAAATACATCAGATCAAAAAAAAATAAAATAGGAGGTGCAAAATGGCATTATGTAATGAAGAATCACTGAAATTGTAACTGAAGTACATTCATTGGTTAAAGAGGAGTTGAGGAAAAACATTCGTTCAAGAAAGTGACTATAAGTCCCAACAAAAATACATCACATCAACAACTAAAATAAGCCTTAATGTTACTAGTAACAAGTATGAGAAAGAATTAAATAAAAAAAAAAAGTTAAAAAAAAATTTGTTTTAAAGAAAGTGTATATAAGTCCCAAAAATCCCCCTCAAATTCCTCAAATATGCATGTAATGAGGGTGCAAAGTTACCACAATGTAGTTCAGTAACCCATGTGTACAATATCAACTGCCTGGAAAGACACATAGAAACAGAACTCACCTTAACACAAACTTTTAGAACTTAAAATTGAGTAAGTCAGAGAAAAACGTGAACATTGTGACTGAAAAAAGGAGAAGAAATCAGTTAAATTTCTGCATACAGTAGGGTTAATACCTAAAGTAGTTATTGAAATGAGAAAATAAACAGTAATGAGAGGTGAAGGCACCACAATCTGCACAAAAGCTGACTTTAACGCAAATTCTTACAACACCTAAACGCTAATTCTTACAACAAGTTTTGGCAGAAAATCAGCCTCAAATTCCTCAAATATGCATGTAATGAGGGTTAAATATTACAGCTACAGAGTTCAGTAACCCAAGTGTAGAATATTAATCGCCTGGAAAGACACATAGAAACACAACTCACCTAAACACAAAGTTTACAAAGTTTTACAACTTAAAATTTACTAAGTCTGAGAAAAACATCATGAAAATTTTGACTGAAAAAAAAGAAAATTTCTGTTAAATTTCTGCATACAGTAGGGTTAATACCTACAGTTGCTATTGAAATATGAAAATCAACAGTAATGAGAAGTTAAAGCAGCACAATCGGCACAAAAGCTGACTTGAATGCAAATTCTTACAACACCTAAATGCCAATTCTTACAGGTTTTGGCAGAAAATTTTAGGTGAAATTTGGAAAAAAGTCGTAGTATCAGGGTTAAATACTGTTCTGATAGTCCCCTACAACCTACATATGCAATATCAAAGGCCTGAGCCCACTGATCTTTGAGAAATTAATCTTAACATTAAATCTTGCAATATTGGACACGCCGGACGCCGACACCGACATCAACGCCCAAGGTCATGACAATAGCTCACCACTTCTAATAGAAGTAGGTGGGCTAATAAAAACACTTTCCTCATTGTTGTTTCTAGAGGTCACAGATTCTGATTATTCAGATTTAAGTAAACTTTAAAATTTTAATCAATTAATTCTCTTCAAAAGGCAGTTTGATCATACTGATCACCTTATGATTCACAATAAACAAAACCTGATTCAGTCTAAAACAGACTGTCATATTGTGAATAAATAATTGCTCTATCAATGACAGTTGGAAAAATAGGCATGCGATCAATAAATATTTCTTATTTTCACTTCCAACGTTTCTGTCCATTCTGAATGAAGAAATTGCTGGTAATTTGCAGGCATGGAATCTGATCATAGTGGGTAGCAGCTACATTCAGATCACTGAACTATGATTAATCATGACTGCACCATGGATATAAAGTCAAGTTCAGCCAATCGCTTATACCCATATTGCCCATTTTAGAGGACTTCCACCCCAGGCATTGGTGACCCGGTCTTATTTTACAAATACCAGTAAAACAGAGCTTGTTCACCATAGCAAACCAGCACTGCTTCGCTTCCCAGAGTTCCCACAAAGATTCTGAGTTTTATTTTTTGCATTTGCAACAACTTGTCCCCTGAGTTCCAATGTGTTATGTGTGCCAGAAAGCACATCTAGAATGGCGCTTGGACAACTCATACCCTGAACGATTCATACCTTGGACAATTCATACCACAATTAGGGGATTCGAATTGTCTTGGCAAAAGGTACAAATTGTCTCAAAAAAAAAGTACAAATTGTCTGAGTAAAAGGTACAAATTGTCTCCTTTACAGGTATAAGTTGTCTTGTGTAAGTGTACTGTCTCATGAATTAACCATTTAAATGTGATTCACTCACGTTTCGGCTAAAGCTTAAGTCAAAATGGTAAAGAAGAAACTACAGATACAATTTTCAAATTTGTTTGTCAAAAAACTTTGAAAATGTCCAATCGTTGACTGAGTGAAATGAAAATGAGAAATCAACTGATAAAAATATTCAGGAAACAACCAATCAAAAATGATTTAAGCATCAAAATGAAATTTCAATGGACAAATCATCACTTAATAGCATAAGTGAAAGTGCGACCTATAGTATTATCAATTTTAGGTCGGAACATAGTAAAAGAAAATTAGTAGATAGTAATGGATGTAGCTTTACTGTGAAATAATTTTATGACACCCCAAATAATAAGAAATAGAGTGTGCTGCCTTAAGAATATTAATTTAAGTCTCCCTCAATAGAGCATTTTCTTTTTGTAGTGCTGGGAGCGTGGTGGTTCAGTGGTAGACTGTTGGACTTCTATGCCAGAGGTCCCGAGTTCAATCCCCGTCTGGGACAACCCGCGATGTGTCCTTAGGCAAGTCACTTTATCCTGGTTGCCTACATGGGGGCATGATGACGCTGTGTACTAAGGTATACTGCACATCGATGGTGCACATCTCAACAGCTGTAACTCTACTTAAGCGAAGTTTGAAGAGAATTAGAATGTTAAGGAGCTGACAGTTGCTCATCGATGCTCGGTGGTTCTCTCTGGGTACTCCGGATTCCTCCACCTGCAAAACTGTCAGGGTCATGATTAGCCATTGTGCATAAGTATATGACCTTAAACATCAATAAATAAATTTTGTCGTGCTAAAGTTGAATCTTTTATATAGATCTGTACTTGCTTTTTACTTTTAGTCATGAAATCTTATATTTTGTGTCTTTAAAAAATGCGAGAAATGACATCACCTTTTTCATTCTTTCTTCAAATTTATATTCCCCCCTCCTCCCAAACCCCATCTCTGTGTATGTTTTTTTCAGAGGGGGCAAATTAAGCAGGGTACGAATTTGCAGAAGAGGGTATGGATTGTCCAGTGGGGGGTACAAACTGTTGGGTACTGTCCAGAGCAGGGGTACGAATCATCCAGACAGAAGTTATGAATTGTCCCAGGAAAAGGTATGAATTGTCAAGACACAGGGTACGAACTGTCCAGCAAAAGGTACGTCGTTCAAGATACTTATCGTCCAGGGTACGAATTGTCCAACTCCCCATAGAACACATTGGAACACAGAGGATGAACTATGTATTGTTTGATGTTTTGATCTACTTTCAATTGAAAGGCTCATGTTTGAAACATGACAGGGGCAGCAAATGGTGTACTTTTTGTCTGCTGATATCATAGTTCATTGATCTGAATGTAGCGGCTACCTAGGGCTGCACAGTATTACAGTATACCTGTATTGAAATCGTCAACGGTTAAAAACCGTCAGTCAAAAGTGAATACCGGTATACCGTGAGTAATGGTATTCAATTTTTGGGCCCGGTATTGATTTGAAATTCGCGTTTTCTTGAAATAAAAATATATATAATGTGCGAAAATAGGGAAAACACATATTAAATGCAAGAGATATCAATAAAAATATTTTTTTTGTGTTATGGATAGAAGTATTACTTACTGCCCTGAGGAAATACGTGATTTGAATGGATTCTGCAAAGTTATCGAACCTATTGTTATGAAAATAAGCCATAAAATTATTAGTCAGTTTACTCGCTTTCATCCAATAGAAACTCGGATACAAGTAAATTGGTCTTTGTCAGTTTAACTCCTGTAAAAACAAGGTCGACCTCTCTTGTCCCGATAAGCGTTTCATTATTGAGCCAGGCTATTGTTACCAACACTGTGTCAATTGCGTTTGTGATATTCTAATAATACTCACAAAAGAAACAAAACGTTGCGAAATATTTATTTTTGGAATATTTGGGAGTACAGGGGTAACCAAGGCCTTCTCACCCGAGAACAGCGACAAATCAGCGGCCGACCAAAGTGTTATTATTATTAAGTAAAAATCTTGTGTCAAGGTTTTTGACTGAAAAGACAATTCTCATCTTTTATAACAGATGTTCTCATTGAAGATATTTTTTTATTTATTGTTATACATTTATCATTTATTCGTCTTGCTGTTCTCATTGGAAATAAATAAATATTGACTGAAGTATACCCGTCTTCTGTGATTATTATCTGACCATGTACTAAAATTACCAGGAACGAATTGTCCAATCTTGGATACGATTTCACCAATATTGAGTGCCAGCTCAACTTGCTCTAAGTAGCTCCCCCCTTCCCCTATCTTCCTGCAATAAACTTCCTAACAAGAGTTATTTTTCATCTGGGACGGTGGGACTGTGTACATCGCATTTATCAAGGGCTAACAGAAAAGTAAAGTATTTCAGTTTTATTTTGCTTTCAATCTGAACTGTTTCACGGTATACCACGGTATTGTTTTCAATACCGTCACTGGTACTCAAATCCGAATAACGTGCAGCCCTATGGCTACCACACTACGCTCGGATTCTGTTCAATAAATTTCTCTTTAAAATTCAATAGATTTATGACCATGACATTTAGCTGTGAAAATTGGGACTATATGTCAATCGTATACCCTTTTTACCGGCTGCCATCTAAAGTAGATAAATTTATTAACATGTGTGCTGCTTAGGTTATCCTGAATTGGAATCAATTTATGACATATGATATCATGAGTTTGACAGAGTAACTGCACTGAACTTCATAATGCTACCCTATTTGTTCATTTCAAAATATGTTTTTTAGTGTGGCCCCTGACCATATATATCTATTTCACATGCGTTTTTTAGCTGCTCTCTTGCGAAGAGATGAATAGCGCCAATATTTGTCTGCACTGGTTCAGCAATCTGAACATAGTGGCTACCCCTCTATGTTCAGATTCCTCCCATTCAAATCTGTGGTAAAATTCCCTATTAAGTTTAATGGGAACCTGAAAATAGGAATATATATCAAGCTTTCGCCCTTAACACTGGCTGCATTCGATAGAACACGTATTTCCTTACATTTGTGCAGAGTCAATTGATCCAAACAATGTATTATCCTTTATTTATCATTATTTGAACACTGCGAAGCATCAACCATCACTTCAATATCGTCCATGGTTTTTGCGCAACCCAGGGTTGCTGCCAAAACGAATATCGATGCGGAAACGGTAACTCCTAATAAAATGACTCCCGTGCAATGATCTTAATCGACCTCCTCTGTCCGAATGCGACCGTATTTCTGTTTCCACATCGATATTTGTTTAGCGCAACTCTGGGTTATTATTTTAGAGCTGATAGAGGCAAAAAGTAACATGGACGGCAATGAAGTGATTGTTGACGCTTCTCCTGTGTTCATATCTTGATAAATAAAGGATAACATATAGTTTGGATGAATTTACTCTGCACAAATGTAAGGAAATACATGTACTATTAAATGCAGCCGGTGATAAGGATGAAAGCCTGATATATATTCTTATTTTTGAGTTCCCATTAAAACTTGATGGGGAATTTTACCACAGATTTGAATGGGAGGAGTCTGAACGTAAAGGGGTAGCCACTACGTTCAGATCACTGAACTATATCTGCACATTCGGGGCGGTCTATTTGCAGTAAGTCCTGAATTGCAGTAAGTACCTTTGTGGACATTCCTTGGAGTGCACGAAGGTGTTATTAATCCTTTGTCTTGTTGGCACTTAATTGGATAACAGTGTTGTCACCTACATTAGTCTATTGTTAATAATTGATTTTTTATTGATTGAAACCATTAATGTTTTTAATGAAAAGTTTAGACGCGCCAAAGGCGCACAGGAACGTTGTGAGATTTCCCTTGTCACTCACAGGTACTCAGCAAAAGCTGGGAAATCAAAATAAAATTATATCTGCTAGCATTTTTAGATCTATAAGATTGGAATATAAATATTAACATTAATATTTATATTCCATTATGGGGGCACGACAGCATCGGTCAAACCAGAGGCTCAAGTGAGCCTAAAATGCTCACCTGGCTCAAATTGTCAAAACAGATGAGTGTATCAGCATGTGATTAGCTGCAAGAGCAATCTTTTTGATTTGCTATGACACAACCAAAGGCAACTTTTTTGGCCATTCATTTCTGCTGATCCTAGGAAAGCTTCCTAGCAAACTCTGGTCTGTGAAGTATTAAATGAAAGTGTCAATGACACTGTAGCTTAACTTGTGTGTTGTGTTTGATGAAAAGGATAATGTTCAATGTTTATGAAAGGATTATGAAATAAGACAAGAATTGTGATGATTGGGAATATGTTCATTTCTGTTCCCTGTATGCTATGTTTATGATAAAAATAATATGAGGTGTACACTGTACTAAAGATCTGGAGGGTGGGTTAATATGACCTCACAGTTAATATATGTGGCCCTCAAAGTTAAAGTATATCAACAAAAGTTACCAAGTTACAGTGAAATTATTCCAAAATGAGTCATCCTATCAAGTTACATTAAAATTCCTTCATAAATATGGCCTGTAGACTGTGCTAAAGGTTTTCGGGCTTTGGGCCCCTGTAGCCGCCAGTTTCCCAATTGCGTCCAAAGGGGACGTTCTCATCTAGACATTATATGAAGTCAACCTACCAAGTTACAATGAAATCCCTTCATAAATATGACCTGTAGACTGTGCTCAAGGTTTTTGGGCTTCGGGCCCCTGAAGCCTTCACAGTTGACCAATCACGACCAAAAGGGGATGTCATCATCTAGGCATTATATGGAGTCAACCTAACAAGTTTCAATGAAATCCTTCCATAAATATGACCAATAGACTATGCTAAAGGTTTGGGGGTTTTGGGTTCGGGCAGCCATCAAGGCTGAATGATCGCGACCAAAAGGGGACGTTCTCATCTAGACATTATTTAGAGTCATCCTACCAAGGTACAATGAAATCCCTTCATAAATATCACCTGTAGACTGTGCTAAAGATTTTCGGGCTTTAGGCCCCTGTAGCCAACACAGTTGCCTAATGGTGTCCAAAAGGGGCTGTTCTCATCTAGACATTATATGAAGTCAACCTGCCAAGTTACAATGAAATCCCTTCATAAATATGATCTGAAGACTGTGCTAAAGGTTTTCTGGCTTTAGGCTTGGGCAGCTATCATAGTTGAATGATCGCAACCAAAAGGGAACATTCTCATCTGGACATTATCTGGAGTGACCTATGAAGTTACAATGAAATCCCTTCATAAATATGACCTGTGGACTGTGCTCAAGATTTCGGGCTTCAGGCACCTGTAGCCATCACAGTTGACCAACCACGACCAAAAGGGGATGTCATCATCTAGGCATTATATGAGTCAACCTAACAAGTTACAATGAAATCCTTCCATAAATATGACCTACAGACATGCTAAAGGTTTTTGGGCTCGGGCAGCCATCAAGGCTGAATGATCGTGACCAAAAGGGGACGTTCTCATCTGGAGACTATTTGGAGTCATCCTACCAAGCTACAATAAAATCCCTTCATAATTATGACCTGTAGACTGTTCTAAAGGTTTTCGGGCTTTGGGCCCCTGAAGCCGTCACAGTTGCCCAATCGTGTCCAAAAGGGGACGTTCTCATCTAGACATTATATGAAGTCAACCTACCAAGTTACAATGAAATCCCTTAATAAATATGACCTGTAGACTGCGCTAAAGGTTTTCAGGCTTCGGGCTCGGGCAGCCATCATGGTTGAATGATCACAACCAAAGGGGACAATCTCATCTGGAGTGATCCTGTGAAGTTACAATGAAATCCCTTCATAAATATGACCTGTAGACTGTGCTCAATGTTTTCGGGCTTCGGGCACCTGTAGCCATCACAGTTGACCAATCATGACCAAAAGGGGATGTCATCATCTTGGCATTATATGGAGTCAACCTAACAATGTTACAATGAAATCCTTCTATAAATATAACCTTTTGCCTATGCTAAAGGTTTTTGGGCTCGGGCACCCATCAAGGCTGAATGATCATGGCCAAAATGGGACGTTCTCATCTAGACATTATTTGGACTCAACCTACCAAGTTACAATGAAATCCCCTCATAAATATGACCTGTAGACAGTGCTAAAGGTTTTTGGGCTTCGGGCACCTTTAGCCGTCAAAGTTGCCCAATCATGTCCAAAAGGGGACGATCTCATCTAGACATTATATGAAGTCAACCTACCAAGTTACAATGAAATCCCTTCATAAATATGACCTGCAGACTGTGCTTAAGGTTTTCGGGCTTCGGGCTAGGGCAGCCATCATGGTTGAATGATCGCAACCAAAGGGGACAATCTCATCTGGGCATCATCTGGAGTGATCCTATGAAGTTACAATGAAATCCCTTCATAAATATGACCTGTAGACTGTGCTCAAGGTTTTTGGGCTTCGGGCATTTGTAGCCATCACAGCTGACCAATCACGACCAAAAGGGGATGTCATCATCTAGGCATTATATGGAGTCAACCTAATAGGTTACAATGAAATCCTTCCATAAATATGACCTTTTACCTATGCTAAAGGTTTTTGGGCTCGGGCACCCATAAAGGCTGAATGATCGCGATCAAAAGGGGACGTTCTCATCTAGACATTATTTGGAGTCATCCTACCAAATTACAATGAAACCCCCTCATAAATATGACCTGTAGACTGTGCTCAAGGTTTTTGGGCTTCGGGCCCCTGAAGCCGTCACAGTTGCCCAATCATGTCCAAAAGGGGACGTTCTCATCTAGACATTATATGAAGTTAAGCTACCAAGTTACAATGAAATCCCTTCATAAATATGACCTGTAGACTGTGCTAAAGGTTTTCGGGCTTCGTGCTCGGGCAGCCATCATGGGTGAATGATCGCAACCATAGGGGACAATGTCATCTGAGCATCATCTGGAGTGATCCTAAGAAGTTACAATGAAATCCCTTCATAAATATGACCTGTAGACTGTGCTCAAGGTATTCAGGCTTCGGGCACTTGTAGCCATCACAACTGACCAATCACGACCGAAAGGGGATGTCATCATCTAGGCATTATATGGAGTCAACCTAACAGGTTACAATGAAATCCTTCCATAAATATGACCTTTTGCCTATGCTAAAGGTTTTTGGGCTCGGGCACCCATCAAGGCTGCATGATCGCGATCAAAATGGGACGTTCTCATCTACACATTATTTGGAGTCAACCTGCCAAGTTACAATGAAATCCCTTCATAAATATGACCTCTAGACTGTGCTAAAGGTTTTCAGGCTCCGGGCTCCTGTAGCCGTCACAGTTGCCCAATCACGTCCAAAAGGGGACTTTCTCATCTAGACATTGTATGAAGTCAACTCACCAAGTACAATGAAATTCCTCAATAAATATGACCTGTATACTGTGCTAAAGGTTTTCGGGTTTTGGGCTCGGGCAGTCGTCACGGTTGGCAGATCATGCCCAAATGGGGAAATTCTCATCTAGACATCATAAGGAGTCATCCTACCAAGTTACAATGAAATCCCTCCACATTAAACATGACCTGCAGACTGTGCTAAGAGTTTTGGGGTTTCGGGCTTGGGCAGCCATCACGGTTGATAGATCTTGCCCAAAAGGGGACGTTCTCATCTAGGCATTATACAGAGGCATCCTACCAAGTTACAATGAAATCCCTTCATAAATACGACCTGTAGACTGTGCTAATGGTTTTCAGGTTTTGGGCTCGGGCAGCCATACCGATTGCCCGATAGCGACCAAAAGGGGACGTTCTCATCTAGACATGACCCCAAACCTGCATATGAAATTTCGTGACGATCAGACAAGAACTGTGGGGTGTAGCCCGTGCTAAAGGAAAATGTGAACAGATGTCACAGACTAACAGACTTCCGCACGCGTGATGGCAATAGCTTATCTTGACTATGTCAAGTTAAGCTAAAAACAAAAAAACAACAACCGAAAGAAATTTTTGTTTTGTTTTAAACTACTGTGTTCTCTCTTTTGCCCCCCCCCCTCCCCCCCCAAAAAATTAAAAAAACAAACAAGAAAACACAAGCGAATTGATTTGAACAAACTTGAATTCGACACCCCTAGAGATGTTACATACCAAATATGAAAGAATTCTCACTGGTGAATCTGAACAAGAAGAATTTTCAAGAAATTTTCTCGTATTGCTCTAAGTTAAACTTTGGGCTTCAATAAAAAAGCCCAAATATTAAGCCAGGGACCTGATTTGAACAACCTTCAATCTAACCCTCCCAGAGGTGCTGTACACCAAATATCAAAAGAATATGAGTGCTGGATCTGAAGGATATGATTTTAAACGATAATTCCCCATATTGCACTAAGTAAATATTTGAGCTCCCTTGAGAAACCCAAATATTAACCCAGGAACCCGATTTGAACAAATTTGAACCTTATACATCTAGAGATGTCACATACTAAATATGAAAGGATTCTCACTAGTGGATCTGAAAAAAAAAAAAAATTTTAAAGAAATTTTCTCATATTGCACCAATTTAAAATTTGGGCTCCAATAAAGAGACCAAATATTCATCCAGGGATCCCATTTGAACAAACTTGAAGCTAATCATCCTAGAGATGCTGCATACCAAATATCAAAAGAATCTGACTGGTGGATCTGAAGAAGAAGATTTTTAAAGATTATTACCCATGTTGCACAAAGTTAATATTCAGGCACCCACTGGAAGCCCAAATATTAACCCAGGGACTCGATTTGAACAAATTCGAATCTAACACCTCTAGAGATGGCACATACCAAATATGAAAGGATTCTCAATAGTAGGTATGAAACAGAAGATTTTTTAAGAAATTTTCTCATAATGCACTAAGTTAAAATTTGGGCTCCAATAAAGAGCCCAAATATTCATCCAGGGATCCCATTTGAACAAACTTGAATCTAACCCCCCTAAAGAAGCTGCATACCAAATATCAAAAGAATCTGACTGGTGAATCTGAAGAAGATTTTTAAAGAATATACCCCATATTGCACCAAGTTAATATTCGGGCTTCCATAGGAAACCCAAATATGAACCCAGGGACTCAATTTGAACAAACTTCAATCTGACCCCTGTAGAGATGCTGTATACCAAGTATCAAAAGAATCTGACTGTATGATCTGAAGAAGAAGATTTTTAAAGCGCATTCCCCATAGTGCCCTAAGTTAATTATTTGGGCTCCTCTGTTGAGCCCAAATATGAACCGAGGGGGCCGATTTGAACACACTTGTATTTGACCATCCTATGGATGCTGTATACCAAATATCAAAAGATTCCGATTAGCGGTTCTGAAGAAAATTTTTTTTTCAATTTTTGCAAATATGCTGACTCAGCATTTTTTCAAACGCCCCTACAAAACACCCTAACATAACTGATGGCCTTTTTTTTAACCCATTCTACCGGTCAAAAGGATGCTTCATACCAAATAACAGTTCTCTGTTCCATGTAGTTTGGAAAATATGGGTATTTCATTTTTTTCTATTTTTAGCCCCTGGGGTACCCACAGGGCAACGAAAAAAACATTTCGGGCATCAATCAAGTACTTTGGACCCACTTATGCTACATGTCAAATGTGGTTCAAATCGGCCCATCGGTTCTTGAAATAGAAATTTTGGGCAGAATCCAAAATGGATATGTGCCCACAGAGAGCCCAAATATTGATCTACCAACTTCTCTTGAACAACTTTAATCTTCAACACCAAAGAGTGTTACATACCATATATCAAGGCAATCTCTCTGGTGGTTCATGAGAAGATTTTTAAAGATTTTTAGGCTTTGGAATCATTGCCCAGAGCCCTAAGAAGGCAGCCGCTCCATTTGAACAAAATAGAAAGGGGTATACCCCAGGGATGGTTTGTGCAATATATGTTTGAATTTGGCTGAATGGCTGTGGAGAAGAAGCCAGGTTTGCAAAAGTTAATGGACGACAGACGCCAAGCGATGACAATACCTCACACTGACTTGCAGACAGGTGAGCTAAAAATGCTAGGCTATCGGATATCTTCTTTTTTTTCCTGTTTCCTCAGCTTGTGCCAAATATGCCAAATGTCTGTGTTGTGACCCGATAACCTTTACTTGCTTATAATACACAGGGGTTCTCCAAAATACCAGAGCCCCCAGAAACGCACAGAACCACAAGAATTTCCCAGATTCCCCCCCTCCCCCCCCTCTCTAAAACATAGCAGTATTTTAGTTTTTGGTGAAATATTCCGGTACTTATCCTTTTTGCTTAGTGAGGCCAAAGGTGCGTCGATTTCACTTTTATCTGAAGACTCATTCTAAGCCCAGGAAAGGAGACACTATTTACATGTACACCAGTAACGAAAATTGTTCCGAGTTTATAGTAAAATTTACAAAATGCATTCACCACCAAACACCAATCAAGGATTGAAACAAGCTTGCCTGGCTGGGACCCGTGTACATTTTAAAAAATTAAACATATGAATAAAGATATAACAGCCCTTTTAAGGGCTTTTGGGTGCGTGTCTGTGAGTTGAGGTTTAAGGGCTTTTGGGTGCGTGTCTGTGAGTTGAGGTTTTTTTATAGACTGATGGATGACTCCCAGCTTTCAAAAAACACATATTGGTGGATTTTTTTCCTTTTTGTAACCGTTATGGATATGCAGGGGCTGCTCCCAATCCATCAACTGTTTGGGTTTCTTTTTTTTTCTTTTATTACAACAGCCGTCAAATTACGGTTTCAGTATGACCATAAATATGCCCACATCTCCAAGCAAACACAGAGCAAAATTCTTCTAGTTATGCACAACTCCTAGTCACCTTCTAGTTTGAGGTTCTCAGCGATCTGGACCCACTACAGCCTTTGGCGCACTAGAACTTTTCATCCATACATTGAAATAAGATTTTTGGTCCTCACATCCGACCCTCATGGATTCATTAGCAAATCAAGTTATTCGAATCGCTTAGAAAATCTCCTGTATAAAATCAATACAAATAAGTTATTCACATTGCAAGGGAAATCTCAGGGGAAATCCCACACAAAATTAATGGATGCAGTCAACAAAAAATAAGTTATTAACAATAGACTGATGTAGGTGACAACACTGTAATCCAATTAAGTACCAACAAGACAAGACAAATAATTAATAACACCTTCGCACACAGCGAGGAGCTTCCGCCAAGTTACTTACTAGGGCTGCAACGATTCATCACGATTTCAATGAATCGCGATACATTTGTACACGATACACATATCGTATTGTTTCATGTGTATCACGATACAAACGATACACTTCCAGAAGGTTGGCATGATGTTGTCAGAAGTTGCATTTTCAGGCCCAAGAAGTCTATTTTGTGCTTTCCCAACTTATAATTCCACCACAGGAGTCTGAAATTCTATCAGTATAGCTATAATTCACTTTCAACGTGATATTTACTTTCCCAACATAATTATGTTGGGAACGTAAATATCACGTTGAAAGTGAATTATAGCTATACTGATAGAATTTCAGACTCCTGTGATTCCACTTGTTCATTTGTATTTCAGTAAAATACCAACTCTGTCTAAATTATAAGCATAGTTTGAGGCGACAGACCTCTCACCTCTGAGTTGAACCCAGACTCCCAGAGGTCCATTGGCTGAAACTTGCTTGTCTTTCTCAAGCACTAAAAAGGAAATTGGATGTTATTGGTCAAATGAAAGTTGGACTCTGTGCAGTTTGGGGGCCTTTTATTACTGATAATTCACTCTCAATGTACTGCATGTAATGTATTGTGAAAAAATTGTATCGCGAAAAAAAATCGCGATACACTTTGTATCGTGAGTGAGACGTATCGTTGCAGCCCTATTACTTACTGCAATTCAGGAACTTACTGCAAATAGACTGAGCGTGCACATTTTGGGATACGGATGTTTCATCCACCAGCCAAATCATCCACTTGCAATTTTACTCAAATCGTCTGCCAGCAAGCCAAATCGTCCGCTTGCAATTTGATCTAAATCGTAAATTTACACTTGTACTTTAAAGTGATTGGCTGTTTGCACACACTGACATCACGATAGCATCATACCTTCAAAATGGTGTGCTCAAAACTCAAAAGTGTTTCATACAAGACCAAAGCAGGGAACTTTGTCTTCAAGTAAACAAAAGCAAGTCATTTGTGCTTTCTTAGCCAAGACAAATACAAAGCTGAATATTATATTATGAAGAAGTTCCGTGGCTCGATAGGCCTTTATATAAAACAGGGTTTCTTTTTTATAAAATCTTAATTTCTGGACAATCATGTGGCACAATTTAGAAAGTGGCAAAAATGCCACCTTTTTTTCACTTTTTTGGGTGATTTCAATAAAATGCTTCGACACAGTGGTTTGAAATAGGGTCGGTAGGGTTTGTGGAAACTAACGTATAATTTTTTTAGACCTTATAACAATTTCCTATAAGTTTTTACTGACTTTTGCGATTATTCATGGTTAAGCACGATGGTGCCTTTCAATAAATACTTGCAAAATTATAAGATTCTTTTTCATAGAACTTAATATACCGTAAGTTTTGATGTGTTTCTTGGTATAGTTAATTTTTATAATATATTTGCTAATAATTTTGTGATTATTCATTGTTAAGCGCCAGTGGCGCTTTTCAATGAATAATTACAAAATTATAAGATTTTTTATGGAACTTAATATGCTTTAAGAAGTTTTGCTGTCTTTAAGAATAATTAGAATATACGGTAACTATTTTTGTTTAAAATCCAAAATAAAAAAAAAAAGGATTCAAAATACAAAAATATCAAATTTTCCCCCAGCGGACGAGATTTTTTTGCACAATTTAGTTAAAATTGAAGTGGACGACTTGGGTAAAATTGTAGCGGACAATTCGGCTAACGGACAATATGGGTGTAAATTGTAATTCGCACATTCCAGCATAGTTATCATCACCTGATTCCAGTTGTAAACAGCAATGGCAATTTGAACACAAAAGGCAACAGTCACACTAATATGATTCACTATTATTTATTTATTTGTGTTTAAGGTCACATATTTATGCACAATGGCTAATCATGATCGGGACAGTTTTACGGGTGGAGGAAGCCGGAGTACCCGGAGAGAACCACTGAGCAACTGTCAGCTCCCCCAACATACTAACTCCACACAAGCAGGGTTAGCATTGGTTGAAGACAAGTGCACCATCGACGTGCAGTACGCCTTAGTACACAATGCCACCGTGCACCCACGCGGGCAATGGAGATGAAGTGTCCTGCCCAAGGACACAACGCGGTTGCCGCAGGTGGGATTCGAACCGAGGACCTCTCAGCTTGCAGCCTGCACCTCTACCTACTGAGCCACCGCACTCCATGATTCACCATATATGACTGCTTATAATTTGAATGGACAGAATGTTAGAAGCCGAACTATATGGGACGGATACACACATATCGTCCGCTAGCCAAATCGTCCACTAACAATTTGACCCAAATCGTCCGCCAGTGAACTCAAATCGTCCGCTACAATTTAACCCAATTCGTCAGCCAGAGAAATCGAAGTTGGGCGAGAGGGAAAAAAATAACTCTTGACGTTTTTTTCACTTATTTTTATATATTTATTAATATAGCACATAGCAATGGAAATACTTGAAAAAATAAATATAGTGTATCATCAATTTTTTTAAAATACATATAGGGCACATCGAAATTTGTGAAAAATACATGCAGTGACAAATGGGAGCAAAATGGAGACGAGTGGAAAATCGCTCACCTCAAATAAAGTTTGCGAGAGTGAAAAATGTGAGGAGAGTGATTTTGCTTCAGTGTTTAACTTCATTTTTTTAATACTGTTGAATTGGACATTCATTTTTTTAATACTGTTGAATTGTACATTCAAAGTGTATTTTTTTCTAAATTAAGTTAAGTTAATGTTATTGTTTGCCTGTGGTTAAGAATAAAATTGCAAGCTTGAAATCTTGTGTTTGTTTATTAAATGTATTACAAGAATACCTAGAATGAACTTTTAACTTGTAAGATCTAGATAATCTGAAGTGAACTATATATTATGGCATGCAGACAAATTTATTTTGCAGTTTCCATTGACAAGCGTCCTTCAAAACAAATGTATGAATACAACTGAACACGGATGGAAATTTTGAAGGTGAAAATATATGTAACCACTAAAATTAGTTCTGGATTTTAAATGGCAGATTATTAACTGGTAAAGTGCTAAGTTTTTTCTGACAACAAATCAAAGCTCATCATATACTGCTCTATTACATTCAATTGGATAGTGCCTTATAGGCACTATCCAATTAAATGTCAGAGAGCAAGGTATTGTATAAAAAATCGGATTCATATCATGGACAATAAAAGCTTCCTCAGGCAGAATGTAGCTACAGACAGTTATTGCCTGTCACTTTTAGTAAAGCCCAAAATAGGGCTTCCAGCACTCTACCAGTTAAAATCGTGGAAAGTTAAAAAATTTATAGTAATTTATATATTTTTTATACTTACCAATGACCCAGACTTAGCTGGTGCTAACTCCACAAAAACCAGGGCCAAACACAAATTTTGCCCCCCAATCCCCAAAATTTGCATCCAAAACAAAAAGAAATCATGTCCTAAAGGACCTCCATAGTACGACTCTACTGCGCATGCGCAGTGACGCAGTTGTCCCGAAATTGGCGCCAAATATCATTCTTACTGGCAGTGCCTGGTCAGCGCTATGTACTCAGCGGGGAGGCAAGAGTTCCCAACTCAGGGAGGGCCATCCCCGTCTGGGTCATTGGTAAGTATAAAAAATATATAAATTACTATAAATTTTTTAACATTTTTATACTGTACCAATGACCCAGACTTAGCTGAATAGTAAACAGGCTGGAGGGCCTAGGACATAGAGGAAAATCCAATAAGCTCAATTATAAAATAAAGAGGTAACCCCTTAAGGAGAAAAGGAGTATTAGGCTTTACATGTATCTTTCTTATTTAATATTTAAATTAGAAAGATACACTACCCTTAATAATTGAGCACAATAACATTCATGTTCTCTATTAACATCCAGTATAACCTTTATACTAATTATTTTTAAAGCAAGCCAATAAATAAAGTAGTCCAGAGAATTGAGACTCTTTATAATCATTTAAAAGTGTCCGAGTATTGTATATTAAAGCCCGTTTGACACTTGACATATACAAATGCTTCACACCGAGCTACACTTTAAAAATAAGACATGAATGAAATTAAACATTAATATTACACTTTAAAACCATCCCGGAAGCGACTCAGAAATACTGTCTTGGAGGAGGCATTCCCTTGCTTTTCACTATAAAGCAGGTGACCTAAGGGAACACCCGCCCCCCCCCCCCCCTTCCCCTTGCCCTGGGTCAAATAGCCCAGAGCGAAGAGGGCAGCCGGACGGAGTCACTGCCGGAACAGAAAGCCTGCATAACTATAGTTGCAACTGTTTAGTGGACGACATTCTGAGCAACAGATAACGGACCTAAACAATGCAGGTCTCCAGAAATGGACTCAATATTTCTGAGATAAAAATTAGTAAACGTGGATGGCTGAGACCAATAAGCAGCCTTCATTAAATCTGTAATAGCAACACTATTAGCATAAGCCCAGGAAGTAGAAAGAGCTCTTACTTCATGAGCAGAAATCTTAAGCACAGACTGCTGAGAAGAAGATAAATCTTCATACGCAGTACGGATAGTTAACTGAATCCATCTAGCAATAGAATGGACTGAAATGTCCTTTCTATTAGGCATCAAAGACAGAAAGAAACGTTTCCGTCCCTTTCTGATGAACTGAGATCTCTGTTTATAGATACGTAGTGCTCTAACAGGACAGAGTAAAGGCCTACGCCCGTCTGAAGACGGAAGAGCCTTAATAACAATAGGTTCCGGATATTTATTAGGAGCCTGATTCTTAGCTAAAAAACCGACATTAGTAGTGAAGGTGATAGTGTTCCCAACACTACGATAATGAGAATCATCCACCGATAGTGCATGAAGCTCACTGACTCTTCTGGCAGAAGAGAAAGCTAAGAGAAAAGCTGTCTTATAAGATAAGAATTTGAAATCTACTGTCCCAAGAGGTTCAAATGGCTTTTCCTTCAATTTAAGGAGAACCCAAGCTAAATTCCACTTAGGAATTAATCTAAGAGTTCTGGGTCTATTTATCGAAAAGTTTCTAACCAATTTCGATAAAGAGACATTAGATCCAATTAGTAAACTATCATGATGTGCATAGGTATCAGATAACATAGATCTATAACCCTTTATAGTAACAGGTTGCAGTTTGATTTCGTCAAACAAGTATACTAGAAAGTTAGCAATGTCTGGTATAGAGGGATCAAATATATCAACAGAATGATCCCTACACCAACGACGGAAAACCTTCCACTTAGCCGCATAGTTTAGCGAAGAGGAGGTCCTCCTACAGTTAGAAATCGCGTCCACTGCTCGTCCTGTAAAGTGCTTGCCATGCAAGAAGGACCGCACAACGGAAAAACGTGAAGGTTGAGACCTTGCGGGTTGTGATGTAGTTGGCGCGATTTCCCCTGCCAAAGAAGATCCTCTCGTGGAGGGAGCTTCCGCGGTAGGTCCCACAACAGACACCTGAGTAGATTTATCCACGGTCTCTGTGGCGACAGAGATGCTACCAACAGAATCTTGCATTGAGATTGTTTTATCTTTAGCAATACTTGTTGAATTAACGGCGCTGGAGGATACGCATATCCTATCATTCCGTCCCAAGGGATCGATAGAGCGTCTACTGCAAATGCTCTTGGATCCGGACACGGGGACACATACGTCTGCAACTGATTGTTGAGATGTGTCGCAAATAAGTCTATCATTGGCCGTTCCCATTGGTAGCAAATCTGATTGAATACTTGTTTGTTGAGAGTCCACTCCGACGGCAACAAGCGACCCTTTCGTGAAAGGGAGTCTGCTAGCACATTCAGACGACCCGGTATGTGACGGACCGAAAGAAGAACGTGATGTTCCAACGCAAACAGAAGGATTCTTTCCGTTAGATTGAACAACGGAACTGAATGAGTGCCTCCCTGATTCCGTATATACGCCACTACTGTCGTATTGTCGGATAGGATTTGGACATGAGCATCGTGAATAATGTCCATCCAGTGACGTAACGCAAGCCAAATTGACATCATTTCCTTGATGTTTATGTGCTTGCACAGGAATTGCGGATCCCAAAGACCCTGGCATCTCGAATCCGTTGGGATTAATGATGCACCCCAACCTGTTTGACTGGCATCCGTCATAATGGTAAAACTCGGATCCGGCAACTGCAGCGGAACTCCTTGAGTTAACCACTGAATGTTTGCCCAAGTCTGAATCTCTTGTTTCACTTGATCTGACAAGAGAACGTCTACATCGAGCGAATGAATTTTCACACTCCAATTCTGAGTCAGGAAAATTTGAAGAGGCCGTGTGCGTAGCCGTCCCATCGGAATGAGATCCGCGGCGGCTCCGCACAGACCTATCAGTCTCATAAATTCTCTCGCTGTGACTTTGTCTGTATTTAGACAATAGCGAGCGTAACAACTGACTAATTTCGCTCTGGTTGACGGCAGACGAACGAGATTGTTGTGCGTCTCGAAGCTCATTCCCAGATGAGTGAATGACTTGGACGGCACCAGATCCGACTTCTCCTCGTTTACTATGAAACCGAGACGTCGGAGCAATAGAAGAAGAATCTGAACATCGTTCTGAAGCGTTAACTCGTTGCCGTACCTCTGAAGAATGTCGTCCAGGTAGGCCGACGTTACCGCAGACGAATGAGCTCGGAAGTAGATCATTACCGAGTTCATTACCCGAGTGAAAGCCCAGGGTGCTAGATTCAATCCGAAGCACATGGCCCGGAACTGATACACCACTCCTAGGACTGCGAAGCGTAGATACTTTCGGAATGTCGGATGTACCATGACGTGAAAGTACGCATCTTTGAGATCTATGCTCGTTGCATAATCGTTCACCCGAATACTCGCTCTGACCGATCGAATCGTCTCCATATAAAACTTCGGAGCGACGATCAGCTTGTTTATCCAGCTCAAATCTATGACTGGACGGAATGAGCCGTCTGGTTTCGGAACCAGAAACAGATGGCTGTAGAATCCCAGCGATTCCTGGTTTTCTACGACCTCTACCGCGTTCTTCATTAAAAGAGACTGCACCTCTGATAGCAGAGCGTCTCTTTTCTGAGGGTTTGACGGAAGATGAGTCCACTTTGGACTTCGAGTTAATGGAGGCTTTCGTTTGAAGGATATCTTTAGACCTTCCGAAGTCACTCCTCTCACCCACGGGTCGTCCGTAATCGACGCCCACTCTTGAGAAAAACTCGACAACCTTCCGCCAACCGGAACGCGATAGAGGTTTGAGCCATCACCTCCTGGATCTGCGAGGCCTGCGGTAGGAGAAACCACGTCTTCCACGACCCGCACCTCGCCTCGTCGACCTTGGGGCGTCCGACCGATTGTCCCGGCCTGAAGGACGTCCCGAACGAGAGTCGCTATCCTGACGGTCTCTCGAATAAGAGCTAGAGGACGCACCGGAACCTCTATAGGAACCTCTCTTGGGCGGATAAGACCCAGAAGTGCCCGCCTTATTCGTGTCTGCTGTATCCGACCTTTTAGGAGCGGATCTAAACAACAGAGAATCACTAGCTTTCTTTTTAATATTATCATAAATAGCGGAAAGCTTGCCGTCAAAGAGAAGATCTCCTGAGACCGAAGCGACTCTAAGAGAGTTCTTCACCTTAGAATCCACTAGTGTGGATGTAGACAGGGCTGCGTCACGTCTAACCAACTCCAGATTTGCCACTGAAAGGGCGGAGTTACACGTGGAATAAGCTACTGCCCTTGAAAGAAGTCTTAAGGAGGATTGTATATCCTGAAACTCTTCCCCTTGAAGACGCAGTGATAACGCCTTCGTAAGGTGATCTGCGTAAGATAAGGCATTTAAATTGGCTCTGTTAGACGCAATAGCTGTTTCCAACACTGCGGTTGGAATAGAAGCTGACGACGGTAATGATAGCTCTAAGTCTTCCGCCTCGTCGTCCATACGCAGAGGAACTCTCGGTATACCCTGACCTGCCGTGTCGAATTTATTCCTTGCATTAATGAAAGGCAGGTTGAGAGTATTTGCGGACAAGAAGCCTGCTTTCCCCGTCCTGGAAGCAAGTTTAAAAATAGCGTCGTTCAATAATTCAAATGTTCTTGCAACATTATTGGACTGCGACGGAAACTCGGGAGCGATGTCCCTGAACCGCTCGAAAAAATCAGAGTCCAATGACGCTATAATTCTCCTGTCCGGAAGCGCAGCAGTCTGGCCCGACGGAACAACTTGAGGAAGAAAGTGCCGGATGAAGTCCACGGCAGCTTTGTGTTGTTCCGAAAGGGATAGCTCCAATTCATCCGTATCCCTTTCACCATCCGGTCGGACCTCCCGATGTTCCCGGTCGTCCGCCCCCGATGCTTCGGCGGAGCGTACCGACCCAGCGCCGTCGGATAATTCTCGATCCGACACCGTCTCTGTTGGCTGCTGGGATGCTGCGATAAGCTGTGCTATCTGCACTAGAATGTCCGACGTCGAGACCTGCGGAGGAGCGGTCTTTCGCTGCTTTGCCGAGGGCAGCTCCGCATCAGATGGCTCCCGCATACTTTTCCTATGCGAACGTCCGGAGTCCATCGGTCTCGAATCCCTGGCTGCCGGATGGTGTGACCTGGTCGCCGAAGAATCCTTCATCGGCAAAGCTGGCAAAATATCGGAGGTCACGCAGCCAAGGTGCGGTCGTGTGCGCCGGCGAGAAGAGGAAGCCTTAACAGTCTCTGCGGACTGCTTATACAACGGAGCGTCCCGAGCGACGGACGTATGCTCCGCTAAAGACACATTTTGTACCACAACATCTGGTCCCAGATGTTGTTGTACGAGAGAGGGGCCTCTCTCGCTCGCGGCCCGGCTGGACCTGGACGAGCTAGGAACCGGACTAAAAGGCTTCCTCCGTTCTCGTTCACTATCCGCCGTCACTGGGTGTGCATCTATTATTTTTATAGTGCTCGCTTCACCCAAAATTTCCTCTTGGACCGCATCGGACGAACCCGGCTGCCGAACCATTCGGTGAATGGACGCTACACCGGGCGAGCTAGCGGACGACATTTGTCTAATCTCCATGAGCACTTTTGCCGCTAGCTCTGTATTTAATTGTGACGACGGACGCACACTTGAAGAAGATAACATGGAAACATCACCCTGTTCTGGTTCCTCTGAAATAGAAACTGAGAGAGTAGAGTGACCTTGTGGAGAAAGAGCCGGCATCGCTCTTTCTCCAGAAACAACATATCGTGACACACGTTTCCAATGTTTCTCATCCCAATGTTCACATACAGGACAGGGATTAATGCGAGAACACTGACTACAATTAATGCAATAATCATGAAAGTCAGAGGAAGATTTCTTCCTATTACAATTTGAACAAGTTCCCTTCATTGTGAAAGAACAACAATAAGTCCTAGTTACTCGCAAAAACCCCTGACACAAAGATACATAATAACATGATCCATTAATAAATGAAAAAACAATTGCAAAACAAAATAATTTTGAAAAAATATTTTTTTCAGAGAAGCCCAAGTTGCTGAAAAGTAACGTTGAGCCCCGATGGATCCGATGGCAAAGTGTGGTCAAAAATTTTAAAATTATATAAAATAATTAATGAGACACTTTCGGATAATATAAATGTATCTTATAATGAGATAAACTACCTCAAAGGCAAACAGCCCCCCTCAAAAAAGGCTGTTGCCAATGAAAACAAACAGTGTAAACACAGAAGAAAACATGACTCCAGGCACTGAAAAAACTGGCCCGGAATCAGTCATCAATTACACTCTATCTGATGCAAAACAGAGACTCCCAGGGGAGAATCTGCAGAACATCAGATGGAAGATGCAGAACACAAACGTTATACACCCATGGGTGAAAACGTAACTATGGGGAAAATAACAGAAAACATTCTGTAACCAAGCAACTCTCCCAGGGAATTTTTAGAAATGAAACTTCTCAAAAATATGCCAAAAGCATGGGAGAATTGCAAGGGGGGACTTTAGAAGGTTAGGGGAGAGGAAACACTGAATAAGCAGTGCAACAATTAGCAAGAATGACAACAAGAGGCGTTTGCCTCGAAAATAGGCAACTTAACATAATTTCAACAAAAAATTTTAAGTACAGCCCTGATTATTTTTTGCCACTTCTTTTTTCCTCTCCTCCTTCTATCCTCCTTAGAATCACATTTTCTCCAAGAATTACGTGTC